>OU744814.1:24117282-25413324 GCA_916614155.1 Mesoligia furuncula | reverse complement strand
ACCTAACCTAACCTAACCTAACCTAACCTAACCTAACCTACCTAACCTAACCTAACCTAACCTAACCTAACCTAACCTAACCTAACCTAACCTAACCTAACCTAACCTAACCTAACCTAACCTAACCTAACCTAACCTAACCTAACCTAACCTAACCTAACCTAACCTAACCTAACCTAACCTAACCTAACCTAACCTAACCTAACCTAACCTAACCTAACCTAACCTAACCTAACCTAACCTAACCTAACCTAACCTAACCTAACCTAACCTAACCTAACCTACCTAACCTAACCTAACCTAACCTAACCTAACCTAACCTAACCTAACCTAACCTAACCTAACCTAACCTAACCTAACCTAACCTAACCTAACCTAACCTAACCTAACCTAACCTAACCTAACCTAACCTAACCTAACCTAACCTAACCTAACCTAACCTAACCTAACCTAACCTAACCTAACCTAACCTAACCTAACCTAACCTAACCTAACCTAACCTAACCTAACCTAACCTAACCTAACCTAACCTAACCTAACCTAACCTAACCTAACCTAACCTAACCTAACCTAACCTAACCTAACCTAACCTAACCTAACCTAACCTAACCTAACCTAACCTAACCTAACCTAACCTAACCTAACCTAACCTAACCTAACCTAACCTAACCTAACCTAACCTAACCTAACCTAACCTAACCTAACCTAACCTAACCTAACCTAACCTAACCTAACCTAACCTAACCTAACCTAACCTAACCTAACCTAACCTACCTAACCTAACCTAACCTAACCTAACCTAACCTAACCTAACCTAACCTAACCTAACCTAACCTAACCTAACCTAACCTAACCTAACCTAACCTAACCTAACCTAACCTAACCTAACCTAACCTAACCTAACCTAACCTAACCTAACCTAACCTAACCTAACCTAACCTAACCTAACCTAACCTAACCTAACCTAACCTAACCTAACCTAACCTAACCTAACCTAACCTAACCTAACCTAACCTAACCTAACCTAACCTAACCTAACCTAACCTAACCTAACCTAACCTAACCTAACCTAACCTAACCTAACCTAACCTAACCTAACCTAACCTAACCTAACCTAACCTACCTAACCTAACCTAACCTAACCTAACCTAACCAACCTAACCTAACCTAACCTAACCTAACCTAACCTAACCTAACCTAACCTAACCTAACCTAACCTAACCTAACCTAACCTAACCTAACCTAACCTAACCTAACCTAACCTAACCTAACCTAACCTAACCTAACCTAACCTAACCTAACCTAACCTAACCTAACCTAACCTAACCTAACCTAACCTAACCTAACCTAACCTAACCTAACCTAACCTAACCTAACCTAACCTAACCTAACCTAACCTAACCTAACCTAACCTAACCTAACCTAACCTAACCTAACCTAACCTAACCTAACCTAACCTAACCTAACCTAACCTAACCTAACCTAACCTAACCTAACCTAACCTAACCTAACCTAACCTAACCTAACCTAACCTAACCTAACCTAACCTAACCTAACCTAACCTAACCTAACCTAACCTAACCTAACCTAACCTAACCTAACCTAACCTAACCTAACCTAACCTAACCTAACCTAACCTAACCTAACCTAACCTAACCTAACCTAACCTAACCTAACCTAACCTAACCTAACCTAACCTAACCTAACCTAACCTAACCTAACCTAACCTAACCTAACCTAACCTAACCTAACCTAACCTAACCTAACCTAACCTAACCTAACCTAACCTAACCTAACCTACCTAACCTAACCTAACCTAACCTAACCTAACCTAACCTAACCTAACCTAACCTAACCTAACCTAACCTAACCTAACCTAACCTAACCTAACCTAACCTAACCTAACCTAACCTAACCTAACCTAACCTAACCTAACCTAACCTAACCTACCTAACCTAACCTAACCTAACCTAACCTAACCTAACCTAACCTAACCTAACCTAACCTAACCTAACCTAACCTAACCTAACCTAACCTAACCTAACCTAACCTAACCTAACCTAACCTAACCTAACCTAACCTAACCTAACCTAACCTAACCTAACCTAACCTAACCTAACCTAACCTAACCTAACCTAACCTAACCTAACCTAACCTAACCTAACCTAACCTAACCTAACCTAACCTAACCTAACCTAACCTAACCTAACCTAACCTAACCTAACCTAACCTAACCTAACCTAACCTAACCTAACCTAACCTAACCTAACCTAACCTAACCTAACCTAACCTAACCTAACCTAACCTAACCTAACCTAACCTAACCTAACCTAACCTAACCTAACCTAACCTAACCTAACCTAACCTAACCTAACCTAACCTAACCTAACCTAACCTAACCTAACCTAACCTAACCTAACCTAACCTAACCTAACCTAACCTAACCTAACCTAACCTAACCTAACCTAACCTAACCTAACCTAACCTAACCTAACCTAACCTAACCTAACCTAACCTAACCTAACCTAACCTAACCTAACCTAACCTAACCTAACCTAACCTAACCTAACCTAACCTAACCTAACCTAACCTAACCTAACCTAACCTAACCTAACCTAACCTAACCTAACCTAACCTAACCTAACCTAACCTAACCTAACCTAACCTAACCTAACCTAACCTAACCTAACCTAACCTAACCTAACCTAACCTAACCTAACCTAACCTAACCTAACCTAACCTAACCTAACCTAACCTAACCTAACCTAACCTAACCTAACCTAACCTAACCTAACCTAACCTAACCTAACCTAACCTAACCTAACCTAACCTAACCTAACCTAACCTAACCTAACCTAACCTAACCTAACCTAACCTAACCTAACCTAACCTAACCTAACCTAACCTAACCTAACCTAACCTAACCTAACCTAACCTAACCTAACCTAACCTAACCTAACCTAACCTAACCTAACCTAACCTAACCTAACCTAACCTAACCTAACCTAACCTAACCTAACCTAACCTAACCTAACCTAACCTAACCTAACCTAACCTAACCTAACCTAACCTAACCTAACCTAACCTAACCTAACCTAACCTAACCTAACCTAACCTAACCTAACCTAACCTAACCTAACCTAACCTAACCTAACCTAACCTAACCTAACCTAACCTAACCTAACCTAACCTAACCTAACCTAACCTAACCTAACCTAACCTAACCTAACCTAACCTAACCTAACCTAACCTAACCTAACCTAACCTAACCTAACCTAACCTAACCTAACCTAACCTAACCTAACCTAACCTAACCTAACCTAACCTAACCTAACCTAACCTAACCTAACCTAACCTAACCTAACCTAACCAACCTAACCTAACCTAACCTAACCTAACCTAACCTAACCTAACCTAACCTAACCTAACCTAACCTAACCTAACCTAACCTAACCTAACCTAACCTAACCTAACCTAACCTAACCTAACCTAACCTAACCTAACCTAACCTAACCTAACCTAACCTAACCTAACCTAACCTAACCTAACCTAACCAACTAACCTAACCTAACCTAACCTAACCTAACCTAACCTAACCTAACCTAACCTAACCTAACCTAACCTAACCTAACCTAACCTAACCTAACCTAACCTAACCTAACCTAACCTAACCTAACCTAACCTAACCTAACCTAACCTAACCTAACCTAACCTAACCTAACCTAACCTAACCTAACCTAACCTAACCTAACCTAACCTAACCTAACCTAACCTAACCTAACCTAACCTAACCTAACCTAACCTAACCTAACCTAACCTAACCTAACCTAACCTAACCTAACCTAACCTAACCTAACCTAACCTAACCTAACCTAACCTAACCTAACCTAACCTAACCTAACCTAACCTAACCTAACCTAACCTAACCTAACCTAACCTAACCTAACCTAACCTAACCTAACCTAACCTAACCTAACCTAACCTAACCTAACCTAACCTAACCTAACCTAACCTAACCTAACCTAACCTAACCTAACCTAACCTAACCTAACCTAACCTAACCTAACCTAACCTAACCTAACCTAACCTAACCTAACCTAACCTAACCTAACCTAACCTAACCTAACCTAACCTAACCTAACCTAACCTAACCTAACCTAACCTAACCTAACCTAACCTAACCTAACCTAACCTAACCTAACCTAACCTAACCTAACCTAACCTAACCTAACCTAACCTAACCTAACCTAACCTAACCTAACCTAACCTAACCTAACCTAACCTAACCTAACCTAACCTAACCTAACCTAACCTAACCTAACCTAACCTAACCTAACCTAACCTAACCTAACCTAACCTAACCTAACCTAACCTAACCTAACCTAACCTAACCTAACCTAACCTAACCTAACCTAACCTAACCTAACCTAACCTAACCTAACCTAACCTAACCTAACCTAACCTAACCTAACCTAACCTAACCTAACCTAACCTAACCTAACCTACAACCTAACCTAACCTAACCTAACCTAACCTAACCTAACCTAACCTAACCTAACCTAACCTAACCTAACCTAACCTAACCTAACCTAACCTAACCTAACCTAACCTAACCTAACCTAACCTAACCTAACCTAACCTAACCTAACCTAACCTAACCTAACCTAACCTAACCTAACCTAACCTAACCTAACCTAACCTAACCTAACCTAACCTAACCTAACCTAACCTAACCTAACCTAACCTAACCTAACCTAACCTAACCTAACCTAACCTAACCTAACCTAACCTAACCTAACCTAACCTAACCTAACCTAACCTAACCTAACCTAACCTAACCTAACCTAACCTAACCTAACCTAACCTAACCTAACCTAACCTAACCTAACCTAACCTAACCTAACCTAACCTAACCTAACCTAACCTAACCTAACCTAACCTAACCTAACCTAACCTAACCTAACCTAACCTAACCTAACCTAACCTAACCTAACCTAACCTAACCTAACCTAACCTAACCTAACCTAACCTAACCTAACCTAACCTAACCTAACCTAACCTAACCTAACCTAACCTAACCTAACCTAACCTAACCTAACCTAACCTAACCTAACCTAACCTAACCTAACCTAACCTAACCTAACCTAACCTAACCTAACCTAACCTAACCTAACCTAACCTAACCTAACCTAACCTAACCTAACCTAACCTAACCTAACCTAACCTAACCTAACCTAACCTAACCTAACCTAACCTAACCTAACCTAACCTAACCTAACCTAACCTAACCTAACCTAACCTAACCTAACCTAACCTAACCTAACCTAACCTAACCTAACCTAACCTAACCTAACCTAACCTAACCTAACCTAACCTAACCTAACCTAACCTAACCTAACCTAACCTAACCTAACCTAACCTAACCTAACCTAACCTAACCTAACCTAACCTAACCTAACCTAACCTAACCTAACCTAACCTAACCTAACCTAACCTAACCTAACCTAACCTAACCTAACCTAACCTAACCTAACCTAACCTAACCTAACCTAACCTAACCTAACCTAACCTAACCTAACCTAACCTAACCTAACCTAACCTAACCTAACCTAACCTAACCTAACCTAACCTAACCTAACCTAACCTAACCTAACCTAACCTAACCTAACCTAACCTAACCTAACCTAACCTAACCTAACCTAACCTAACCTAACCTAACCTAACCTAACCTAACCTAACCTAACCTAACCTAACCTAACCTAACCTAACCTAACCTAACCTAACCTAACCTAACCTAACCTAACCTAACCTAACCTAACCTAACCTAACCTAACCTAACCTAACCTAACCTAACCTAACCTAACCTAACCTAACCTAACCTAACCTAACCTAACCTAACCTAACCTAACCTAACCTAACCTAACCTAACCTAACCTAACCTAACCTAACCTAACCTAACCTAACCTAACCTAACCTAACCTAACCTAACCTAACCTAACCTAACCTAACCTAACCTAACCTAACCTAACCTAACCTAACCTAACCTAACCTAACCTAACCTAACCTAACCTAACCTAACCTAACCTAACCTAACCTAACCTAACCTAACCTAACCTAACCTAACCTAACCTAACCTAACCTAACCTAACCTAACCTAACCTAACCTAACCTAACCTAACCTAACCTAACCTAACCTAACCTAACCTAACCTAACCTAACCTAACCTAACCTAACCTAACCTAACCTAACCTAACCTAACCTAACCTAACCTAACCTAACCTAACCTAACCTAACCTAACCTAACCTAACCTAACCTAACCTAACCTAACCTAACCTAACCTAACCTAACCTAACCTAACCTAACCTAACCTAACCTAACCTAACCTAACCTAACCTAACCTAACCTAACCTAACCTAACCTAACCTAACCTAACCTAACCTAACCTAACCTAACCTAACCTAACCTAACCTAACCTAACCTAACCTAACCTAACCTAACCTAACCTAACCTAACCTAACCTAACCTAACCTAACCTAACCTAACCTAACCTAACCTAACCTAACCTAACCTAACCTAACCTAACCTAACCTAACCTAACCTAACCTAACCTAACCTAACCTAACCTAACCTAACCTAACCTAACCTAACCTAACCTAACCTAACCTAACCTAACCTAACCTAACCTAACCTAACCTAACCTAACCTAACCTAACCTAACCTAACCTAACCTAACCTAACCTAACCTAACCTAACCTAACCTAACCTAACCTAACCTAACCTAACCTAACCTAACCTAACCTAACCTAACCTAACCTAACCTAACCTAACCTAACCTAACCTAACCTAACCTAACCTAACCTAACCTAACCTAACCTAACCTAACCTAACCTAACCTAACCTAACCTAACCTAACCTAACCTAACCTAACCTAACCTAACCTAACCTAACCTAACCTAACCTAACCTAACCTAACCTAACCTAACCTAACCTAACCTAACCTAACCTAACCTAACCTAACCTAACCTAACCTAACCTAACCTAACCTAACCTAACCTAACCTAACCTAACCTAACCTAACCTAACCTAACCTAACCTAACCTAACCTAACCTAACCTAACCTAACCTAACCTAACCTAACCTAACCTAACCTAACCTAACCTAACCTAACCTAACCTAACCTAACCTAACCTAACCTAACCTAACCTAACCTAACCTAACCTAACCTAACCTAACCTAACCTAACCTAACCTAACCTAACCTAACCTAACCTAACCTAACCTAACCTAACCTAACCTAACCTAACCTAACCTAACCTAACCTAACCTAACCTAACCTAACCTAACCTAACCTAACCTAACCTAACCTAACCTAACCTAACCTAACCTAACCTAACCTAACCTAACCTAACCTAACCTAACCTAACCTAACCTAACCTAACCTAACCTAACCTAACCTAACCTAACCTAACCTAACCTAACCTAACCTAACCTAACCTAACCTAACCTAACCTAACCTAACCTAACCTAACCTAACCTAACCTAACCTAACCTAACCTAACCTAACCTAACCTAACCTAACCTAACCTAACCTAACCTAACCTAACCTAACCTAACCTAACCTAACCTAACCTAACCTAACCTAACCTAACCTAACCTAACCTAACCTAACCTAACCTAACCTAACCTAACCTAACCTAACCTAACCTAACCTAACCTAACCTAACCTAACCTAACCTAACCTAACCTAACCTAACCTAACCTAACCTAACCTAACCTAACCTAACCTAACCTAACCTAACCTAACCTAACCTAACCTAACCTAACCTAACCTAACCTAACCTAACCTAACCTAACCTAACCTAACCTAACCTAACCTAACCTAACCTAACCTAACCTAACCTAACCTAACCTAACCTAACCTAACCTAACCTAACCTAACCTAACCTAACCTAACCTAACCTAACCTAACCTAACCTAACCTAACCTAACCTAACCTAACCTAACCTAACCTAACCTAACCTAACCTAACCTAACCTAACCTAACCTAACCTAACCTAACCTAACCTAACCTAACCTAACCTAACCTAACCTAACCTAACCTAACCTAACCTAACCTAACCTAACCTAACCTAACCTAACCTAACCTAACCTAACCTAACCTAACCTAACCTAACCTAACCTAACCTAACCTAACCTAACCTAACCTAACCTAACCTAACCTAACCTAACCTAACCTAACCTAACCTAACCTAACCTAACCTAACCTAACCTAACCTAACCTAACCTAACCTAACCTAACCTGAGCGAACCTAACCTGAGCGAACCTAACCTGAGCGAACCTAACCTGAGCGAACCTAACCTGAGCGAACCTAACCTGAGCGAACCTAACCTGAGCGAACCTAACCTGAGCGAACCTAACCTGAGCGAACCTAACCTGAGCGAACCTAACCTGAGCGAACCTAACCTGAGCGAACCTAACCTGAGCGAACCTAACCTGAGCGAACCTAACCTGAGCATTAAAAATTAATACACGAACACAATACATCAACAAACTTTCGCAATTTGAACAACAAATTTCTCTCGGCAAAAATAAAATACCTCTCCTCATCGCTCACTTGCAACAATTACACTTGGTCGTTCTGCTGAATTCGAAATTCGAGAGAAGTGTAAATGAACGGGGTCGAGTACGCCTATCTTCGGATAATCATCATCATCCAGTGCAATGATTATTGTATTGCCCGAATTCGACCAAGTGTAATTGCGCCTTATTTCCGAAATTGAAGTATAACTAGTGTAAATTTCGGGACAGTATGACTTCACTGTTTGACATTTAACATGATATCGTTTTATATTATTACTAGTAGTGAAAGCTCTACAACACCAAAAATACCTAAGATGCCAGTGTCGCTTTAGCATTATAAGTAAACAACTTTTATAATAGCATTAAAATATGTTTTTTTTTTGCAAGCGAAGCAAGTGAAGAGAGTTATATGGGAATCCTGCTGAGTTCAGTCATAAGATGTGACTGAAGGAAATAGAGAAAATAATGCAGGAATGCATTCCAGGACACAAAAGAGTAAAAATACATACAAAGGTATCATAGCTTACAACACTTCCCTATAAATTACGTTGGTAGTTATGCTGCCAGGAGCCAAAATGTAAAGAGAGTCAGGACTGGTGACGCGGGAGCAAGCGACGTACAGTTGCCCGTGTGAGAAGCAACTCGTCCTGAGGTCGACACCCGCTTCTCTCAGTGTCTGCCCCTGCGACTTATTGATGGTCATCGCGAAGCAAACACTCACGGGGAACTGTACGCGCTTGAACTGGAACGGGAAGTTATGAGATACGAGGGGAATCCGTGGTATAAATACTGCCTCGCCGACGCCACAACCCGTAAGAATTTCCGCCTCAATGGTGTCTGTGGAGCGAGATGACTTTAAGGCGGGTCCCGTTAGACAACTTCGAAGGAGATAGGTTCCGAAGAAGCATAATCGGGACACCGACCTTCAGCTTGGTGGTATGCGCTGGAAGTCCACTTGCTGACAGGGAGTTCAGAAATTCCACGGGATAATGTGTGGCGTCATCTTGCTCGACAAGTGTTTATCGAGGTGTAGACCACTTCATTCCCCTCAATTTCGGAGAGAATACATTCGTTAATTGCTGCAGCCTGATCATTTTTGGGCGTCAAAATAGCCCGCTCACACACCCGAGAATTCTGCTGGTGCGGTATACGACTGATGTCCCCGTACACACAGCAAATGAGTTCTTCCAAGCTGGATACCACTCTACCGAAAGACTCTCGAAGCACCACCTGTCCACCTCTCTCTTCTGGTAGAGTGCCTTCGCCAAAACTTAGAAAGACATCGGAGAATTCTTGAGCACGTGCATTGCCGCCGAGCCGAGCTCTCATATTAATGGTCAAGTGCAGCGTACGAACTCGTGACCACAACGAAGATCGTTTCAATGAAGTATTCACCTCGTCAGCCCTCGATCCCCGCGTCACCACGGGAAGCATTTGCCGGAAATCGCCACTGAACAGAACTGTGACACCACCCATCAAATGTCGTTCCTGCGGATGTCCTGCAAGGTTCTGTCCACGGCCTCAACTACCTTCCTATTGGCCATCGTACACTCATCCCATACGATTAGAGAGCAATCCTTGAGCACGTGTCCCTTATCGCTGTTACGTGACACACCACAAACAGGCGTTTCGGCGCTCTCTAAATCGATGGGAATTTTAAACATGGCATGTGCCGTCTTGCCACCCGGAAGCAGTGTGGCAGCGATTCCCAACGACGCTACAGCAATAACAATTTTGCCATGCCTCCTGACCTCTGCAAGTATGCCAGTGGTAAAAAATGTTTTTCCTGTTCCACCAGGAGCATCCAAGAAAAACTTTTTACACTGGTTTTGCCCAACGCTTTCAAGGACGGTGTCATAAATTTGTTTTTGCTCTGAAGAGAACAAAGCGACCATGGTCATTTCGTATGGTAGTCATTTCGCCCGGATCGTAATTTGTCTCAGCGTTATACTCCCGATTTCCACGCTTATGATGCGGTGATGATTGGGGTGCTGGTAACCCATATTCGATCAGTGGATTGCCGCCGATAGAAATGACCACATCTTGAAGTGAACTGAGACAGATGTTCAGCTCGCGTTTATCAGTTACTTCGACTTCGTCTCCAGTAGCACGCCTCAAAGCTCGTAGAAAATCTTCAGTCAGATGATGGCGATACTTCTCCCATAAAGCTACCAGGTTCGCGACTCCACAATACACCAAGATGACGGCAAACAGATGACGCATGCGGCTGGGACTGTCCACTGACGCTCGCCTCCATGAGGGTGTCATCCCAATTTTGGTCACCGTCACCGTCGAGAAGGTGACGTGCTATAATCTTCTTCTTAGCGTGTCGATAGCAATCTAAATGTACTCGGCCCAGAATTCGGCTACTTGTTTGGCGCCTTCATCACCGTCCGTCAGTTCCTGTAACGTGCAGCTGACAGGACACGCAGGACACGATATTAAGTGTCCCATCGTTTGTGGGACAGCACCACATTTACACTCCAAGGCGGAGTCTTCTATGAATCTCCACCTGAACAGGCTTTCCTTGCTTCGGCCTACCTGGGTCCGGAGTCTGTTTAAAGACTTCCAGATTACCCAAGGTAACTCATGTCCAGTTGGGAGATCTTCAGCGGGTGGGACGAACGGTTTGGGTAAGGTAGCACTGTCTCGCCACAGCTTCAGTCTCTCTTGTGATGGTCCGCCAGAGAGTGGAACGACACACTTTAAAAAACTGTTTCGGCTTTTCAGCCTTTGTGGCACAAGGATGTTGTCGTGCAAAGGGTGTCGTGTGTCGGAGACCATTTTGGCTCTTTCGCTGGAGCTTGCCACCGCTCTGCGAACCACTGGTGGCGCTATTCCTGCTAGCGGATGCAGCAGCGGATCATCACTGGCTGCCTAAAACCAACCCCGGTACGTGCTATAATGCTATTGTAAAAGTTGTTTACTTATAATGCTAAAGCGACACTGGCATCTTAGGTATTTTTGGTGCTGTAGAGCCTTAACGCAGACGACGTCGCGGGCAGCAGCTAGTTAGGTATACGACATGAAAATATATTAATAACCAAGCAATATTCACACAGATAAATACCGAACAAAAGTATTAACAGTCAATGTTTATTTTGTACTAACAACATGAAATTGATGAAGAAATGATCATCATCAATGAACATAACTTTTTTGTAATACTTAACACCGGATTTTTTTTTTAATTGTCTTCCTCAACTCTGCTCAAGATTTTGAGGGTTTTGTTGGAACTTGAATTTGTCAAAACGAACTGTACAATACAACTTTTATGAAGAAAATGCACATTACCATCTATGAATTTTAAGAATAACTAACTGCTAACCTCGCCAACATCGAAAATGAGAAAATACCAAATTTAAATCTGGGGGCACGGGAGTGCCCCCGCCAAGACGAGCCAAGCGAAGCGCAAGGGCACTACCTACCTTTTCTCGAAGCACTTCGTCGTATTTTTGAACCCTCTTAACTTGGCTTTGGATTATACCAGATAAACAAAATTTTCGGGACATGATGTCAGTGCTTGACTTATTAAACCTATAAAGTTTCAATTGCATAGCTCTTATACTTTAGATTTTATTGATATCTAAAATACCCCGATTTCGTCACTGACTCACTGACTGATGATCATCAAAATTCTTAAGGTTCTTCCTGAAGTCCTAGAAAGCTGAAATTTGGTATGTAAGCTAGTAATAGTACACAAACAACAAAAAAATCTTAAAACTTGAAACGTTTACCCCCCCAACCCCTTAAACTAGGGGGGAAAGTTTGTATGAGACTTCCGTAAATTTTGTTGCTAGAGGTCTGAAAATTTATATAGGGGGTCCTTGTTATAAATAAACCCCAAAAAAAGAAAGAAAAAATGAACAACAGAAAAAATACTCGTATAAATATCATAAGCAACTTACAAAAAGAAATGAAATCCCACAAAAACATTTCATGTTAAATGTTGCCAAGACGAGACAATGTAGCTCGCACTGTCAAAAGTAATCAGATCTCATGTAGAGCCAAGCTTCTAACTCTACACGCCCTAACTCTACAAGGCCTAACTTCGCAAACTCTACACCTTAGTCAAAATATATGGCTTGGCCATTTCGCTACATTCACATGAGCGTAAGGTGAAAAACTCTCATACTGTTAATGGCTCTTGTAGTAACGAAACGGCCAAGCGATATATTTTGACTAAGGTGTAGAGTTTGCGAAGTTAGGCCTTGTAGAGTTAGGGCGTGTAGAGTTAGAAGCTTGGCTCTACATGAGATCTGATTACTTTTTGACAGTGCGAGCTACATTGTCTCGTCTTGGCAACATTTAACATGAAATGTTTTTGTGGGATTATTAATTTCCAAAAAGTGTTAACATGTAACTTGATTTGATTTTTATGAAATCTCATAGATGGCGCTGCTTCAAAATTGTCTTTATACTACTAACATTAATTAAAAACTATGTGTCTCTGTCCAAGTTACTTAAATGGCGTAGTTTTTATAGTGTAAAGCTAGATAATAGCATAGCTTACTCAAAAACAACATTTAAATATGCGTCGTTAGATTACACGCTGTCACAGAATGCATAAGAAAAATAAAGATTCACAGCTCCTCCCCCGTAGGTGATAGCTCTTAGTAATATTCATGCAAAATTTGAAGTAAATCCATGCAGTACCTACTTTTTGAGTTTATCCCGGACATACATACAGACAAACAGACAAAAATTCTAAAAACTATATTTTTGGCTTCGGTATCGATTGTAGATCACGCCCCAAGTATTCTTTTAAAAAAATATTCAATGTACAGTTTTGACTTTCCTACGATTTTATTATACAATGTTGATACGACAGAGGGGCTTTCCTTTAAACTGCCTATACTAGGTACCATTTTCAAGCTCTGTACCAAAAATCAATTAAATAGGAGCAGTAGTTTAGTGGCAAATGATTTTTTAAGTTTTTGCCCCGTTTGACCACTCTGTATTTTATTTTTTTTATTTTATTAGGGAGAACAAACAATTGTACATTTTGTCTTACATCTAAGTGTACAATAAAGTGGGTTAACGTACAATCAACAAGGTCTCCACATATTACTATAAGTATTAATTTACTTACATACAGTATGGAAGAAAGGTAGGGTTTATTTTAATATTATAACTACTTAATTATTAGGTTTTAAGTGCATTAACCAATTCTTTTTTAAATACATGACGAGCTAACGTAAATATGTCTATTTTAACAAAATGTTCGTTATATATTTTGGGTAATCTGTATCTTTCCTTACAGCTGATTATGTCTATACGCATAGGTCATGCACCTTAAAACGATAATCTGAGTAGAATCTAAGATACGTTGTTGCCGCTCTGACAAAATCAAAATCAAAATCAAAATGTTTTATTTCACATAAACCTACATGGGCACTTATGAAACGTCAGAAGCTAGGTGCACGGTTCCAATTGGTCGTTTCCTATGGAGAAGAACCGGCAAGAAACTCCATGGTTACTCTTTTTAAAAATAATTGGCTTTTACAATGTTTCCAGATTACAGTAGGTATGGGAGGACAGCGCAGGCCTGTCAACAAGTATCAAGTACTTGATAAAATAGAAAATGGTCTACAGATCTAAAGTCTATAAGGCCTACAAAGTCCTCACATTTACAAAATAAGAATCTATCAAAAGGATAGATAATAAAAAAAGAAGAGTAATAATAAAAACCTACTAAAACCAAGTGTTATGATTCTCATTAAAACCACTAATAAGGAGGTGAAAAATTTCAAGTGTCTGTATATAATGTCAATTAATAAAGAAATTATGTCAAAAAGTATATAATGTCAAATAATAAAGAAATTATGTCAAAAAGTATGTAAAAAAAATAATAATAATAATTAAATAAAAATTAAACATCGTAATTTGAGAGCAGTTAATAGACATTTACATAGTTATGCCGTTAATGAGAAGCCAGGGAAGCCACATGTGCAGAAGGAATTATTGCCAGACTAGCTTGTCTTCAACGTAGTCTTTAATCTTATAATATGCTTTTTTGATAAGGACACGTTAGATGAGGGTTTTGAACTTTCCATCGTTAAGTTCTGTAACCGGCTTTGGCAACTTGTTATAAAAACGGATGCGGTTTACAAGAAATGACTTGCTAGTTTTAGTTAATCTAAATTTAGGTAACACAATTTCATTTTTACTACGTGTATTTATATTATGGAAATCGCTTCTTATTTTGAAGAGTCCTAAGTTTTTGCGAACATACAAAATACTTTCTAAAATATAAAGAGAAGGCAGAGTTAGTATATCAATTTCTTTGAATTTGTTTCTAAGAGACTCGCGAGGACCCATTTTATAGATTGCGCGGATTGCCCTCTTCTGTAAAATGAAAATTGAATCTACGTCAGCTGCCGATCCCCACAGCAGAACACCATAAGACATAATACTGTGGAAATAAGCAAAGTATACTAACCTAGCTGTGGCTATATCTGTCAACTGCCTTATTTTTCTTACTGCATATGCAGCTGAACTTAATCTACTTGAGAGAGCTCTAATGTGTGCGCCCCATTGTAATTTTGAATCTAAAGTAATTCCTAGAAATACAGTTTCCGTAACAGCATCTAGTCTTTTGCCATCAAGTTCTAAATTCAGACCCACTTGAGGTACATTTGGTAATGAAAACTTAAGACATTTAGTTTTGTTCGCATTAAGTAAAAGATTATTAGCTGCATACCATTTCGAGAGAACAGCCAGACTATCGTTAACATGTAAGACATCCGTATCTTTTCTATCTATTTTAAAAATAGGGGAAGTGTCATCAGCGAATAAAATGATATCCGACAAGTTAGCCATCATGTAAGGAAGGTCATTAATATAAACTAGAAATAGGAAAGGGCCAAGAATTGAGCCTTGAGGCACGCCCATCTTAACTAGAGACCCCGAAGACGTCGCCCCGTTAACGTTTACTTTTTGCTGGCGATTTGACAGATAGGAAAGAACAAGATCAGCAGCTTGTCCACGAATTCCGTAGTGGTATAATTTACAGATCAGTGTATTATGGTCAACGCAGTCAAACGCTTTTGAGAGGTCACAGAAAATGCCAATTGCATCCTGGGACTTCTCCCAGGATTCCAAAATGTGACTGATGAGTTTTACTCCCGCGTCTGTCGTCGACCTACCTTTCGTGAAACCAAACTGGCGACTATGTAAAATCCCATTTGAATTAAAATGTGACAACATCTGGTCCAGCATGATTTTTTCATAGATTTTGCTCAATGCTGGAAGCACAGATATAGGTCTATAATTGGAGGGATCAAACTTACTACCCGATTTGAAAATTGGTACTACTTTACTATGTTTCATTAAGTCAGGAAACGTACCGCTGTCTAAACATTGATTAAATATGCCTGTTAGGGCAGGGGCAATTGTGTCAATAATATCTCCAAGAACCTTAACAGAAATCCCCCATAAGTCTTCAGTGTTTTTTATGTTAAGACTTTTAAATGCTTTTTTAATTGTGTCAACAGAAATGGGCTTGAATTCAAAGCTTGGAATTTCCTTATTAAAATTTTCCTTAAGAAGGGCTTCAGCTAATATAGGTGATGAGGGGAGAGACTTTGTAACCTCTATTGGGATATTGGTAAAGAAATTTTCTAGTGTCTCAGCAACTTTTAACTTATCTGAAATGGTTTCATTATCAATTTTTAGGGACAACTCATTCTGATCTCGCTGTTTTGTGTTTCCAGTTTCTTTGTTTATTACCTGCCACACAGCTTTTATTTTGTTATTGACGCAAGTCACAAGTACCTACAACCAAATATTTCACTAAAAAGGAAGCAATACCTAAGTACACATACACTTGCACTTTCATTACGAGAGTGACAATCATAGCAAAACATCCCGCGCGTAAAAGAAATAGAAATAGGTCAGTGTGTTGCTATTGCATCTTAGATCCTTGCGAATTTGATAAAAAACTTGTTTTGTCAGTGCGCAGACGCTGCCCTTTCGGGAACGTCACGCTACACGGAAGCTAAGAGCGCGGCCGCGCCGCCGTCGCCGCGCCGCCCCGCTATTGTTTTGTAGAATTCGCGCGCTGACAATTATGATTTTGTTTTGTTAGTGTGCTAAGACACTAAATAAGTTTAAGACAGTATTTCTTTTTTTTTTTTGTGACAGGACACGTAACTTGGGATTATTATTATTTAGTTTTAGTGTTTTTTTTTGTGATTGACTGTTTTGTGATTGAATCGGACCTGTTCGGTGGCCACCACGATCTCCGGACCTCACTCACATGAATTTCTTTTTGTGGGGGTACATTAAGGGTGAAGTGTATGCCTCACAGGTAAATACGATTGTTGAACTAAAAAATAGGATTATTTTAGCAATTCACAAATTAAAGTGCTTAGCGACGAACAGTGATTTAATTTGAAAAATAAATAACAGTTTTCTCCGTTGGTATAATTTGTGCATTAAAATGAAAGGCAGACACATCGAGAATTTAAAAATTTTGTGTTTTTGTGTATGAGTACTTTACCTAACATAAAAGCCAGCGTGAGCGGCTTAAGCCGCCCGCCCGGCGCCCGCCACGCCAAAGAGATAACACACGCCGCGCTCCGGCCGGCGCGCACGCGACGTTGCCACTGTTACCTAGGCATCTAAGGTCAGTCAAATCTATTTATAAAGGGTGGTTGCGTTTTACTTTGATTTGTAAGCTATTTAGTTTGTTTGAAAAAAAAATCCCATTTTTGGCGCTTTTTATTTTTGTACCTACCATATCGAATTAATACTATACACGTATAGTATACGTAGTGTATGTATAAAATTACTGTAAATTTTTTAAAACAAAGTCGATACCGACAGAGCCCAGGTATCGAAGCGTTTTGCCTAATGAAATTAGACTTATAACAAAGTTTTTTGAACGTAAGGCCTACTTGACGGAAATTCCGACGAAGAATCGGTCGGGGCGAGCAGTCCGCGACGGAGCGACCGATCTTCCGCGTAGTGTGCCCGTAATTAGTCATTTATATGCAATAACATGTATTGGCGTTCCGACGCGGAAGATCCGCGACGGAATTTCTGTCAAGTGTGGCGTAGGCCTAAATCTCGCCAAGTCGATCAATCGACGCCGAGTCGGTCAATAGACTGATTAGGGCAAGTGTCTTACAATACTTGCACAGTCCTTCATAGTTTTTTTTTTAAACTTCATGCAACAGCCTTTTAAACATTAATCAACGACGAAATTACAGTGTCTTTAAAACAATTGTACGAAAGGTTACATAAATCCACAACTGATAAATCTGACATAGGTACCGCAAATACCAGTTTTTAAATGAGGCGACGATTGTGGAGCTCACAAGTTTTACTAGAGAAAAACAGCTGGAATGTGAGCTTAATAATTTGTTAAACCCCCAAGAAAACAAAGGACAGAATATAACTTCCACGTCTATCCATGACTTGCAAACAACCTTGCACAGAGAAATAGCTTTCTTAGAAAATGTCGCCCCCGACATAGGGAAATAACCAAATTATTGCAAAAACTAGTGGGGAAGCAGAGAGAGCTTTTTCTAACGCGGGTTGCTTTTGTAATAAAATTAGGTGCTACCTGTCTGAAACCACATTAAACGCCCTTTGTTTCTTACGTGCGCGCGTGCCCACTACAAAAATGAATAAAACTTCAACAAATATATTTTTAATACAGTTGCTCAAAAAGTGGCGTATTGCAGGGACGCACGGTGTGTTAGAAAGCCCGATTTTGTTGCATGCCCTTTTTATTACAGAAATCGATAGTATTTATAATTTTAAGCACTACAGTCAAAGTCCGGCATCGATACGACTTGTAGATGTTTTTTAAAAAAATCTCAACGTTGCTGTATAACCGGGTCATGAAAATAATAAAAAAAATTATATAAAAAAAACCAGCCTACATATTTAAATTTCCATTATAATTACTAATCAAACTTATAATACCTAACTATCTGACAAGTTTTCGTGTCTGTATTGCAAATAGACCGCGAAATATTAATATTTTTATGTTTTTTACTTTTTATTTAATTTCTTGGCAATAATGCGGTATTAGATGGAGATATTTGACCAGACGATTGTCAACATGTATGTCTATCGACATTATTAAAACCACAATCTAATTCAGCGTTATTTAGAAGTTATGAGAATTTTTCTATTTTAGCCAGGGTTGTCACATTCGAAAATGTCAAGTTTTATCCGGGTTATAAAAACTAAAAATATTTACAAAAAACTGAAAAATTATAAATCTTGGTTTTCATTTTGAATCATTAAAGTATCTTCATCATGTTCAGTGAATGACGAATGATCATCCACTAGAACATTTTTCGCATTAACTGGTTTTAGCGTAATATGAAACTTTCAGGACCATCTTTAAAAAAAAAGACCTAAATAATGTTCGTTTGATGTTTAGTAAACATTTTCAACAAATCTTGACAAGATTTTAATTAGTATCACCGTCAAATCTCCAACTTTTACCTTTTAGCATGAATGTGTTGTTTATTGCAAGGTCATAGTTTTATTTACACTAATTATATGGATAAACAAGTAGACGAGCCACCTGGTTATAAGCGGTCATCGTCGCCTATACCACCTATCGTCCCTCTAGACATGTCGCGCAAGTATAAATAAGACGGCAGATGCGTTACCCACCCTGAGACTTTAAGGTGTGTTCTGTCTCACGTGCCTATAATTTTGCTGGCTAACTGTCCTTCAAACCGAAACACAATAGTCCAACACTACTGCTTGGCGGCAGAAATAGACGAGTCGGTGGTACCCACCCAGGCGGTCTAAGCGAAAGAATCAAAGAATAAGAGTGCCAATGGGTATAGTTTCAGTTATTGGTAAATGCACATATAAAGATAATTAATCGATAATATATACGACTTCTTTCAGCTAAACTCAAAATTATAAAATATTAAATTTAAAATTCTGGTTAAAGTGACAACCCTAGTACAAAAAAATCCGGATATAACTGAAAATTCTCATAACTTCTAAATAACGCTGAATTAGATTGTGGTTTTAATAATGTCGATAGACATACATGTTGACAATCGTCTGGTCAAATATCTCCATCTAATACCGCATTATTGCCAAGAAATTAAATAAAAAGTAAAAAACATAAAAATATTAATATTTCGCGATCTATTTGCAATACAGACACGAAAACTTGTCAGATAGTTAGGTATTATAAGTTTGATTAGTAATTATAATGGAAATTTAAATATGTAGGCTGGTTTTTAGGGTTCCGTAGCCAAATGGCAAAAACGGAACCCTTATAGATTCGTCATGTCTGTCTGTCTGTCTGTCTGTCCGTCTGTCTGTCTGTCCGTCCGTATGTCACAGCCATTTTTCTCCGAAACTATAAGAACTATACTGTTGAAACTTGGTAAGCAGATGTATTCTGTGAACCGCATCAAGATTTTCACACAAAAATAGAAAAAAAACAATAAATTTTAGGGTTCCCCATACTTAGAACCGAAACTCAAAATTTTTTTTTTCATCAAACCCATACGTGTGGGGTATCTATGGGTAGGTCTTCAAAAATGATATTGAGGTTTCTAATATCATTTTTTTCTAAACTGAATAGTTTGCGCGAGAGACACTTCCAAAGTGGTAAAATGTGTGTCCCCCCCCCTGTAACTTCTAAAATAAGAGAATGATAAAACTAAAAAAAATAAATGATGTACATTACCATGTAAACTACCACCGAAAATTGGTTTGAACGAGATCTAGTAAGTAGTTTTTTTTTTAATACGTCATAAATCGTAAACCACAATTTACCATTCATTCTATCAACTCAAAAATAAAAAAAACATTTAATTTCATAAACATAAACCTTATGCATAAATCCGGATGTTACGGAACCCTCGGTGCGCGAGTCCGACTCGCTCTTGCCCGGTTTTTTTATATAATTTTTTTTATTATTTTCATGACCCGGTTATACAGCAACTTTGAGATTTTTTTAAAAAACATCTACAAGTCGTATCGATGCCGGACTTTGACTGTAGTGCTTAAAATTATAAATACTATCGATTTCTGTAATAAAAAGGGCATGCAACAAAATCGGGCTTTCTAACACACCGTGGGACGTATAGCGTTCGGGATGTGGGCTATTACATACTCGTGCTTTTTAGGGTTCCGTACCCAAAGGGTAAAAACGGGACCCTATTACTAAGACTTCGCTGTCTGTCCGTCTGTCTGTCTGTCTGTCACCAGGCTGTATCTCAAGAACCGCGATAGCTAGACAGTTGAAATTTTCACACATGATGTATTTCTGTTGCCGCTATAACAACAAATACTAAAAACAAAATAAAATGAATATTTAAGGGGGGCTCCCATACAACAAACGCGATTTTTTTGCCCTTTTTTGCTCGATATCAAAAATGGCAACAGGTAGGCACTTGAAATATTCACAAAATACTCAGTTGTAGGTATTTTAACTTTACTAATAAATAATAAAATAAATATTTAAGGGGGGCTCCCATACAACAAACATGTTTTTTTCGGCGTTTTTGCCTTGTGGTGCGGAACCCTTCCTGTGCGAGTCCGACTCGCACTTGGCCAGTTTTTTTTTTACCTTTCCCGAACTCGTGCGTTCTCTTTCCCAACTGTCAAAATAAAAGAAAAACCAACCATGAAGTTTTTACTAAAAAAATTCATACAAGTTTTTATGATTCATGCAAAACAAACAATGCAAACAAATTAGTAGCTTCTTTTTAGAAATATACGTAATATTTCTAAAAAGAAGCTACTAATTTGTTTCAATATCATATTTAATACCGTACCTACTTAATTTGATTGAATGAGTTAGGTTAGGTTTCATTTCATTTCATCTCATTAAATTTCATTTCATATCAATAAAAAAATTCTACTGAAGACTTGGCTGTATGGGCATAGTTCCCTTTGCCTACCAGAATGGGTGAAGAAAAAAAAACTCTGCTTATATTGTACGGTTGGCGCCATTTTTCAGAAAATATGTTCTTTGCGAGTTTAGTTGTTTGTTGCACAAAATGAGTAACTTCGACGCTAGTTTTTTTGAATTAACACCACCGGAACTCAGTATAATTGCACAAAATGCGTCGGAGAACATTTTACCGGAAAAGTCAAAAAATCGCTACATATCTACATACGACGAATTGAGAAGAGAAAAAAGCAAATATAGTTTTTCAGAAAATGTTATGTTGGCATACTTCTCCGAACTCTCAGCAAAATTACCTTCTACGCTTTCTACGTTATGGTCGACTTTGATAAAAAGTACCGTAAAACCTTACAAGATTGCCCAACTAATCTGACTTTGCCCAGCAAGGTACTTTTCACAAGTACTAAAAAAACCGGCAACATTTTTTAGTTGCGGCTATTATTTAATCTGTGGAAGAAATTTAAATATGTGTCTGGCAACACTACGTAACTGATGTTTCCTAATGTCACTTCAGTCGGCTGTCAAACTGTGTCGAAGTTGGTGGTGTATTTCGCGGGCCAAAAGTCGTGTCAAAAACTTTCTATAAAACTCGATTTATAATTACAGCAGGTAAGTAAGTTTCTTACCACTGTTAGTTTGTAATAAATACACATGAATGATCTTATATCAAACGCGAAATCTCTCATAAATTCGAAATTAGTATGGTGGGCAATGTCAAATTAGTTTTTCTAAGGCAGTTGTTACGACTTTGCCCACCAAAATATTACCGTTAGGGTTGTCACCTCAATGTTAAATTAGATCTGAGATAAGTACGTATTTTCTTTTACATTCATTTCGGAACCACCTAAGTAATGCTGATAGATAAATTGATTAATTATCGTAATCTTTTGTATACACTATGTTTAAAGTGTACAAAGGATTACAATAATAATTAATCAATACATGTGATAAAAATGTAAATTTTGTTGCAAAAAGTATTTGCAAAATAATTGACTAACACTGAGAAGCAAGTTAATTTCTATACCTATACATATTTTTTTGTTTGTTGATTTCTTTGTATTTTTGTACGCAGATCTCGATGAAACTTTCGAAATAAGTACAATTATGCTATCTATTAAAGGTACTGAGCAATATAATACGTCTCGCATCATGTTACCTCAATAACCTTATTTTGGTTAAGCGTATTAGTTTTGCTGAGGTCATTTTTTTCTCATTTATTTCAGGATGAATAATAAAAAAAAAGAAGAATATTAGGAGCATACAGAAATTATTCAAAGGAAATGTTAGAGTTAGCGGTTGACATGGTAGAAAATAACAGGATTTCAAGTCGGGAGGCAGAAAAGAGGTTCGGGATTCCTCGACGGACGATTTTGAACAAAGTTAAAAAAATTCACTTGAAACCAGCTGGAGGACAAACGAAACTCACTGACGAAGTGGAAGAAAAGCTGGCAAACGTGCTGTTAGCTTCAGCAGATTACGGCAGCCCAATGACAAAAATGGATGTAAAAATAATTGCTAATTTTATGATTGTTATAATATTTTTAGATTTATGTTTAAGAGCGAGCTACGTGATCGTAACGTAGTGCGTACCCCGTACTGATTAAAAATAAAAAAAAGTGACAACCCTAGTTCATCGTTTTATTTGAATGAAAAATTACAATAAAATTGTTGCGACTTTGCCCACTCAAATTTGACAGGTAACATGAACGTTTAAACGTTTAGTGTTAAGGTCTTAAGACAGATTAACTATTTTTCTAAAATTATTCTTAAACATTATGTTCTTAAGGTAGAAAGTACTGCAAATACGGAGGTTTCTGCAAAATGGGCAAACTTGTAAAAAGTACTATATATTTGGCCCGTTGTCCAAATTGAGATTTTAGCACATAAACATTCATTGTCTTGATATTATCATATATTCTATGCAAAGAACATTGCAATTATGAATGATGTAGCACAATCACAAATTAAAAACATTATTATTTAAAAAAATATTTAAAGTGGAATAAAAAATCTGGGCAAAGTTGTACGGTCTTACGGTATGCTGAAAATAAGGAACAATGTGGATATAGGTAAGTGAATACCCAAAATTAAACGACAATCAGACGGTTTTACAAGTAAAAAGTCGAAAATATTAACATCGAATGAAGTGGAAAGGTTTTTGAACGAAGCTCCCGATGATCGTTATTTAGCCACAAAGGTAATTTTCTTTAGTATTCAGTTTACGAAATCGCAAAATACAGTCAATACATTATTTAAAAAAATAGGTATTAATCAAATCCCTTTTTTGGTGGGTTGCTCTGATTTTTGGCGTTGTTGGAGCTTGCCGCAGAGAGGAGTTAGCCAATATTACTTTAAAAGATATTGAATCCCATGGAGAAATGCTACTAATCACGATTCCGAACACAAAAAATAAGATACCGAGAAGCTTTGTTGTTGAAGGAGATTTTCTTAGAATAGTGCAAAAATATATGAATCAGCGGTCCCAAAAAGGAAAAACCGACCGTTTTTTTCAAAATTACCAAAAAGGGAAGTGTACAGCTCAAACAATCGGGATAAATAAATTTGGTAATATGCCAAAAGAAATAGCTAGGTACGTTTCTTGGTCTGCCGGATGCTGAGTATTATACTGGGCACAGCTTCAGGAGGACCTCTGCTACATTATTGGCAGATTCAGGAGCCAATTTGACGTCCTTAAAGCGACTAGGAGGTTGGAAATCAGACAAAGTTGCAGAAAGCTATACTGGTGATTCATTAAACAACAAACTAGAAACTGGGAAAAAAATCACACAACCATTAATTTAAGGTCCAGTCCGTCTCCTTCACATGTTGCAGAGAATGTTCGTCCATCTACCTTCGTTGATAATGATAATTCATCAGATCCAACTCCATCAACTAGCAAACGCCATTGTATGACAAATATACATGAACAATCATACGAAATTAATAATAGTTTGTCTCAAACAGTAAATATGCAACCTAAAACTTCCCCAGTTAGTATAAAAACTATTATGTATATGTGAATTATAACTTTTATAATAAATAAATGTTAAGTTAGTTGTGTTTTTATTATTTTATTAAATTGCTTAATTTTTTCGCAACTGTAATAAAAACAGTCGTTCAGTACACGTGCGGAATCGTCATTGCAACTTGTTCCGACTGTCAACCCTCGCCTTCGGCTGCGCCTCGGCTCGGGTAGACATTTGTCGGTACTCTTTGCAATGATAGCCTTTCCGCACTTGTAATAAAATATACTATTTTATTTGTGTTTGTGTGGGACACAGCAATGCATCAAGACTGAAAGCCCTAATTAGTGTGTCCAGAGGGGACGGGGGGTGGAGGGGACAGTAAAACAACATGTTACAACGTACATACATACTATATAATTATTTACATCTGGCACAACCTGCACGCACAATTAAACGAATAGAATACGTGTACAATGTTTATCGATTACAGAGTAACGTCACTTCCGGCGAGTCGCTCGGGGGCCCGGGGCCCGTGCGTGGCGCCCGGCGTTCGGGGCCGGGCGCGCGGGGCCCGGCGTGTGGGGCCCGGCGTTTGGAGCCCGGGCCGCGGAGCGAGGCGCTCGGCACGCGCCAACGAGCGATAAGTCTCTAAAGCTGACGCTTTGTACTTTATATACAAAAAAAATGTAGTAGTACATGTATGATTTTGTCCGGGGCCGGGCCCGTCGGGACCGAGTACAAAAATATAGTTCCGTAAAAAGTAAAGGAATAAAAAGACTTTGCGGGCGCGCGGCGGGAGTTAGCTTGCGCACTCGGTCTTGCCACAAGTCACACTGCTCGCGGCAGCGCAGCACGCGGACGGCCAGGCTAGCTCGCGCACTCGGTCTCGCCACAAGTCACACTGCCGGACGGCGCAGCTAGCTCGCGCACTCGGTCTTGCCGTCCAGCAGCTCGCGCCACAGGTCGCACTGCGGGCGGTAGCGCAGCTAGCTCGCGCACTTGGTCTTGCCGTCCAGCAGCTTGCGCCACAGGTCGAACTGCTCGTGGTAGCGCACCATGTGGATGGCCAGGCCGCGCTGCACGGCGCAGGGGTGCGCGGCCACCCGCTTGTTGTAGAACTCGGGCGCGTGCGTGCGGCGCAGGCCCAGCCGGGCCGCCAGCACGCCCGTCACGAACACGTCCTCCAGGCGCACGTAGCGCGCGCCGGGCGCGGCCGCCAGCAGCGCGCGCACGCAGTCGGCCGTGAGCAGGTAGGCGGGCCCGGTGGCGAAGTCGGGGAACACGCGGCCCGGGAACTGCAGCGGCGACACGTAGTACTTGGACTTGGTGGTGCGCTTGGGCAGCGAGCGCCGCATCACCTGCGGGGGTACGTCGTCGCTGAATACTCTATTCGATAACCAGTCATTTTTACAAGGAGGTGGCAAAATCTGTCAGTAAAAGTTACAGCTAAATGAAAATAATTATTTATTAAATTACTAGCTGACGCGGCGAACTTCGTACCGCCTCAGAATCAATAAATATTTAAAAGAATTTTATTAATTACTTGCATTTCGTGAACCTTCCCATGTTATAATAGTTATTTTGCTATTCGGGGCGGAGCAAAATGCAACAAAACAAAGATCATAAAAATCGGTCCAGCCGATCTTGAGTTATAAAAAATGGTGTAACTAACCCGACTTTGTTTTATTTATATAGAAGACTAGCTGTGCCCCGCGGTTTCACCCGCGATAATTTAAGGAAAAAACCCACTAAAATACATTCCACGGTTCCACCCCCCTCATGACCGGCCGCCTTGCGGAGTTATCCTAAAACTATGATATTTCTGTACAAAGTCACTATTCAAGCACAATTTTGATGCGAACTAGTACCTATTAATAACTATTTTATACGGGGTATTGGTAAACCATTAACAACCTCTTAAGAGGTCATTGTACTCATCATTATGAACAACTTTTACTATGGGACCAATCAAAACAGCTGTTCCCTACATTTGTGTTCGTATATCTCGTCAAAATGTAGGCAACAGCTGATTTTTTTTCACGATTTCAGGTTTGGTCCCATAGTTGTTTTACCAATAACCCTGTATATGAATTGAGTTCCAATCACACCACTAGTAGAGATACAACATAAGCAACAGTATGTTAGTGTGGCAACATAATTTAACGAAATGACAGTAAGAAGTGTAATTTTATTGCAGTTAATTAAAAGTCAGACTGTAGGTACATGCGAGGCCGCCATATTGAAAAAAAAAACCAAAATGGCGGGCAGGTAGGTATGCCACGGACCTTCAAAGCCCTCTCAGTCGGTCAGAGCTCAGCGCCATCTAGCGGAAAAAAGGCCTCGCACCTCGATGCTTGTAAATGATTGAAATTGAAACAGATAGATGTACCTTGCCCCAGATGGTGCGCGTGGCGTTGGCGCGCGAGGGCGCGGCCGCGAACTGCAGCAGGCGCGGGATGTTGATGAACATGTCGTCGTCCGTCTTCAGCAGGCGCGGCGCGCGCGGGCAGTACGTGTCGGCCCACTCCAGCATGCTGAGCGTCTTGAGCGTCAGGTTGGAGTACGAGTCCACCGAGCGGCCCACGATCACGTCGCCGTACAGCGCGTCCTCCGCCTCGATGGCGGCGGCCAGCGCGGGCGGCGGCGCGCCCAGCACGAAGGCCACGGCCACGTCCGCGCGCGCCGCGTAGTGGCCCCACGTCAGGCGCACCGCGTCGCGCGCGGCCGCGTGGCCCGGCGCCGACGTCACCAGCACCAGCAGCCGCAGGCGCGCGCCCAGCGCCGGGCACAGCTCGGGGTGCGGCCGCGAGTGGCCCGCCTCGTACACGTCGCGCACCAGCACCACGCGCGGGTCTCGGCGCGTGGTGGCGGGCGGCGGCGTGGTCGCGGGCGCGGCCGAGGGCGGCGCGGTGCTGCGGGCGGCGGGCGCGGGCGCGGGCGGGGGCGCGGACGAGGGGGCGCGCACGGGCAGCGCGGCGGGGCGCGGCGCGGGGGGCGCGGGCGGCGGCAGGCGCGCCAGCAGCAGCAGCAGCAGCGCGGCGAGGGCGGCGAGCGCGGCGCAGTGCGAGCGCCGCACGGGGCCCAGCATGGGGGCGCGCTCACACCCGCGACCCAGCACACACCTGCAACAGCGCCGCACGCTCGGTTAGCGCGAGTCACATTTTCGTATCGCGATCCCTGCTATCTTTATTATAACACTAGCTTCCGCCCGCGACTCCGTCCGCGCGGATGTCGGTCTTCGCGTGGATGGTTTATTTCTCCATTTTGAGTAACTCTGACAATGACATCTTATAAATATCTATTGGACCCAAATACGGCTAAGCCTATAATAAAATTAAGGAGATCCCTCTATTGAGCTACTGCTGTTGAGCTCGCGTTCTATAGTAAGTATTTTTTCCATAGTAATTCCGACCTTGATAAGTAGCATGTAGCAGTAAATTACTGACAGTGACGAAAAGTTTGCAATAATAAAAAACTGATCGTGACAATGCGACAGAAAGTTAATTGAGAGCTTCAGCATACACAACATTGTTAGTGAGCTCGTCCGGAATATGAACATGAAGATTTCTTGGACTGCTCACACGGGAAAGAGCTACGTAAAGTTGCCCGTGTGAAAAACAACTCGCGGTAACATCTACGCCAGCAACTCCTAGGGTCTGACCTTGAGCCTTATTTATTGTCATGGCGTAACACAAAGCTACAGGAAACTGTATTCTCTTAAATTGAAATGGAAAATTATCCACTACGGGTAATGCAACGTGTGTTCGCGGTTCTACAGAACAACGTCTATGAATAAAACCGAAAAATAAGATTTTTTTTTCTACGTATTTTTCCAGGATAAAAAGTATCCTATTTTATGCCCAGGATAATAAGGTATAATTATACCAAGTTTCATCGAAATCGAACCGTTAGTTTTCACGTGATGCCTGCATATACAGACAGACAGACAGACAGACAGACAGACAGACAAAAATTTTTTTAATCACATATTTGGGTTTGGTATCGATCCAGCAACACCCCCCGCTATTTATTTTTACAATATTTTCAATGTACAGAATTGACCCTTCTACAGATTTATTATATGTATAGATATTTGTCCACAAACAGATCGTTTGTTGGATTAGTATCCAAAAGATGATTAAGTGCGGCCAGAGTACGAGCTACTGATCAGAGGCCCAAGTCTGCTATTTTTATAAATTCGTCATTCCAACACGATCCCACCACCATTCCATTGTCATTTTGCTAAAAGTTCGTAATCAGCTAAATTCATAATGGTTGATCATTGGTCGGTCAATGGCACAGAACATTACGATACTCGTAACGATTTAAAAGCAATGACTGCACAAAGACGTTCTAATGGTAGGTCACTGATCAAAGGAACTGTCAAAATTTTAGCAGATTACCGCCTAAGTCAATAATTAATTTTTTAATTATGTACGAGATTACCATTCTATGTAATTTCTTTCAATGAAGTGTCAGTGGTTGACCACTGGAAAGTCATAATGACGCCATTATATTAGTAGATTACCAAACTTGTCAAAATCAACAATTATGAAATCAATGATAGACCATTCTGACACTAGGTATTGTAATAGCAGACTTGAGGCCCGCGTTCGCTCTGATACAGGGTGGCAAGCACATCGACGCACAACTCTAACCATCAATTCAGCACTTGATTCTAGCATAGAACGTTTTCGTTAAAAAAAAAACAGCTGTTTCATAAAAAAGTGCAATACCTACGCTACGCGGTCAAAATGTATGGAACTACATTTTTTTTAGGTTCAAAATCATGTACCGAATCCATGGTTACAGGTTGCGCGTCGATGTCCCTGCCACCCTGTATTGTTTACTTATGAGTATTTCGCCGATAATCAATCGCATTTGAATTTGTAATAATAATAGCAGCCTATCATTGCCCCACTGCAGGGCACACGTGGCACAGGCGGCACAGCCGCATAGGCTCTCATACAGAGGAGTCACGAACATTGGTCGCTACGGTCGCTCGAGTCGAATTCGCGATTTGAATTTGCTAATTGAATAAATTATTGTCAGGTCTCCTCAATTAAGTACAAAAATTGTCACCATCATTTTCTTGACAATTATTCATTTTTACTCGACTATTTTGATTATAATCTGTGCAGAACGCTTATTTTCAACTCTATTTCGTTTCGCTACGTTTATAAATAAAGAAAAGTTAATCGTTGATTAGGAGCTAACTAATTGGTAAGCGACACAGTGGCTAAGACCATTGTTGTACCCATCGTGAAGAATAGGACAGGAGACATCTCGGACATGGGCAACTATCGCTTGATCTCTCTTGCAACTGTTGCAACTAAGGTGTTGGACAGTATGCTTGACTTTTATTTGGCAAAATATTTATAAAGTTGCACGGTGCTTAGTTTGGATTTTGTCCTGGACTATCTACCGAAAGTGCTGTACTATGTGTCAAGCATACTGTCAAATACTACACTGACCATAAGACGCCGTGTACGACTGCTTCCTTGATCTCTCCAAGGCTTTCAATCTCGTTTCTTATGATGTGCTTTGGAGTAAATTGAGGATTAGGGTCATACCGGAGGAACTGCTCAGTGTATTGCAGTTTTGGTATCGTAGCCAGACGAACCGTGTTAGATGGTCTAATGCGCTCTCGGAATTATACGGGTTGGAGTGCGGGGTGAGGCAGGGTGGTTTGTCGTCGTCCCGGCTCTTCAATCTAACGTTAATGACCTCATTAACGAGCTCAGCAGCATGCGTGTCTGATGCAGGGTAAATGGTGTTGATTGTAACACCATCAGTTATGCGGACGACAAGAAAAGACAATCTGACTTTGGTAAAAATGTGAACAACGCTAAAATGATGATAATGACCATAAAAATGTAAAAAACATAATGACGCAGCCAACTGATTAAATTAGCCGTTTAGTTAACCGCCTGGCCTTTGGAAGTAGTGCTCGCCTCGCTTCGCTCTCTCGGCTCGCACGCGGTTCATCACAATTCTAACGTAACCCATTTGGTCGGGGTGCCCTGGCTTAGTTACTGCGACCAATTCGGCTCGGGTTTGATTGTTTACAGACTTTCAACCTAAACTATAATTGAATATCTTTCAGGCCGTTAGTTGAACGGCCCCCGTTTAGTTATAGAATAGAATAGAATAATTTATTTGTAAAACATAGGTAATTTCATACAAAGATCTTAAGAATTAGTTGTGCGCTATGCTTTGCCAATATTGACATACAAATGATTGATGTGATTATAAGAAAAATAAGTGGGTAGGTACCTACTATTAAATTACAATCATAAATTTATTACAATATAATATTAGAAGTATTTCAGTAAGTACCTAATTGTATTAGCGCATGCATATAAATTAAATGTCATTACAGTTCATAGTCAATTTCATTTCATGTCAAAATTTAATGTCAATTCAATTCAAAATATTAGTATTGATGTAAAGTATTAAAATTTATGTCAGCATTTTATATAATCAGAGAGATTCGTCATTAAAAAAATCATCTAGAGTATAATAACACCTTTCGAGCAGTAACCCGTTAAGTGTTTTTTTAAACTTCTGCAGTGGCATACATTTTATTTCATCGGGTATTTTATTATATACTCGTGGAGCAACACCAAAGAAACTTTTCTTCATCAGAGAAGTTTTACATTTCACAAGGCATAATTCATGTATAGGTATATTGAGCACGCATTGGTGTTTTCTTTACTGCACATAGTTTTTTGAACAAATGCGGATTCATTTTTACAAATAATGCAGTTTCCAGGATGTATAAAGCTGGTAGGGGTAATATTTTTAAGTTTTTAAAATATGGAATGCAACTATCTGTTGTTTTTAAACCACACATTGAACGTAAACATCTTTTCTGCATCCTGAAAACACGTTCCCGATCCGTTGACTGCCCCCAAAAAATAACACCATACCGCAGAACTGAGGCGACTAGTCCATGATAGGCCGTTAACAGTGTATCAATATTTACTTTCTTTGAGAGTTGGGATAACAAATATGCTGATTTACTTAATCGTTTGCAAATTTCCTCTAAATGAGGTTTCCAAGTTAATTTATCATCTATAGTTATTCCTAAAAATTTCGCAATACTAGTTTCCTCTATTCCAGAATCCTTATAAGCAACATTAACTAGCGGTTTCTCAAGCCGCTGGTGAAAGTGCATAATTTTAGTTTTATTTAGATTAATAACGAGATTATTATCATTAAGCCAATTGATTATTTTATATAGAGAATTATTAATGTCATTTTGATAATTGTTTGGATTATTACATTCTATTATAGCCGTGCTGTCATCTGCAAAGAGTACCATTTTTTGTCCTGTGGATTTTGGGAGGTCATTTATGTATATCAAGAACAAGGGCGGGCCCAGAACGCTGCCTTGGGGTACGCCATATTTTATGTACCTTGCTTCAGAGGTATATGTAGTTTCTAATTTAGTTATAGGGCATATTCTAGAGATTTCCGTACATTGTAATCTATCACTTAGGTATGATTCTATAAGTTTCAGGATATTCCCTCTAATACCATAACCGTGTAATTTTTGCAGTAATATTTTATGATCTACGAAGTCGAACGCCTTTGTCATGTCTGTATAAATCGCACAAACATGTTTTTTTTTATCGACAGCTGCCATGACACTAGATAGTAGGTCAAAAAGTGCCATATTAATATTGACATTTTTTCTGAACCCCTTTTGCTCATTGCAAAATAAATTAAATTTTTCAAAATAAGCATATACAGAATTATAAATTTGTTTCTCAATTATTTTTGAAAAAACCGGAATCTTTGCAATCGGTCTATAATTTTTAACATCATCTCTGTTGTTTCTTTTAAAAATGGGCTTAATAATTACTTGCTTTAAACTATTTGGAAATATACCATCAGCAATACATAGATTTATTACATGCGATAGTGGTGGTGCTATAATTTCCTTGACATATTTTATCACTTTAGTCGATATGCCATCGTATCCTGTCGTATTCGTGTTCTTAAGGCTGTTAATTATTTTAATTATGTCATCATCTACAACAGGCAACATAAATAATGACTGCGACGTCAGATTTTCACTAGACAGTTTTTTTGCCGAGGTACAATTCGTTTGTAGATTATTTTCAACAGCCTCAATAAAATATTTATTAAACTCGTTAGCTATATCCATGGGGTGCGTTAAAATTACATTCTCCTTTGCTAAGGATAATATTGGTTCTTGGGGCAAACAAAATTTTGATTTATTTATTATAAATAAATAAATAAAATAAAATAAAAATAAAAAAGCCTTTTATTTCTTGCCAATTGATTACAATAATAAATAGAAAAATAAACATTGAAAAGTAAAAAATAACATTAAATTTTTTTTTTTTTAATTGAAATAAAATTAAAATTAAAATAGAAACAAAATTATACAATTCAATAAATTATAAATATTTTTTGTATCTATTAAAATGAATTTAGAATAAATTAGCCAATTAATAATAAATTAGTATAGTTCAATCATAAATTATATTAAAAAATTCTACCTATGTGATTGATAATAATTATTAACATTTTGTGCAAGAACCCCTCCTAGGTGAAGGCCTCCTCCAGAGATTGCCATGTGTCCCTGTTACTTGCTACTCTTGTCCAGTCCCGGCCGGCTATGTGTATTATGTCGTCTGCCCATCGTGTTTGCGGCCTGCCTCTCTTTCTGTAACCTGCTGGTCCTGGCCACACCGTGGTTCGAATGGTCCATCTGTCGTCAGACATTCTGGCTACATGGCCCGCCCATCTCATTTTTAATTTCTGTGCGTAACTTAAGGCATCAATAATATCTGTCTTTTTACGGATTATGCTATGTGGTATTTTCTGCAATTTGCTTATCTTCAGCATGCTCCTTTCCATACTTCTTTGACTTGTTTTTATCTTGTTTTTTATTTTATGAGTAAACTTCCATGTTTGACATGCATAAGTCAAGGAGGGTAAGAGGCATGAGTTCATTATTTTTTTCTTTAGTATAATAGGAAAATCGCCTTTCAGCACTTCCTTATAACTCCAAAACTTGTTCCAGGTCTTTTGAACTCTTCTGTCTACCTCCTGTTGATTGTTTAGTGCGCTGAATGATATTTGTTTTCCTAAATATATATAGTTACTCACATACTCTAGGTGGACATCTTCAAGTTGTATGGTTTCGTGGCTATTGTTTGTCATTGCTTTCGTTTTGCTCAGATTTATTTCCAAACCGACTTCCTTGCTAGCTCTATGTAAGGTGGATATCATATGTTGTAAGTCTTTATGGTTATCACTTAAAAGTACAATATCGTCGGCAAACCTTAAATGTGAAAGATAACTTCCGTTGATATTGATACCCAAATTCTTCCAGTCCAAATTGCTTATGACCGACTCCAACACTGCTATGAAAAGACGGGGGGAGAGGGGGTCGCCCTGCCTGACCCCTCTTTCTATCTTTATTGGTGGTCCCACGTTATCCAATTGTACTCTACTTTGGCTCTTCGCGTAAAGATCTTTGAGTATGTTTATATATTTTAGGTTAACATTTTGAGTGTGTAGAGTTTGCCAAATTGCTGAGTGTGAAATTGTATCGAACGCTTTTTGGTAATCAATGAAAGCTATGTAGAGCGGTCTCTGGAATTCTTGATATTTCTCAATGACCTGTTCTAATGTGTGTATATGGTCTGTAGTACTGTAACCTTTTCTGAAGCCTGCTTGTTCTATTGGTTGTTTACTGTCCAGTATTTGACCAATTCTCTTTTCTATGACTGAAGAGAATAGTTTGTATATAGTTGGTAACAGGCTTATAGGTCGGTAGTTAGAAATATCTTTTGGATCTCCTTTTTTGTACAACAGAATTATGTTTGATTCCGACCATTGTTTAGGGGTGGAAGTACTTTCAATAATCATATTAAAAAGTTTTGTTAGTGGTCTTGCCAGCGCAGAGTGACCTGTTTTTATAACTTCATTAGTTATTTTGTCTGGACCTGGACTCTTTTCTATTTTCATCTTCTTTATTTGTTCGATTATTTCAATTTCATCTACAGGATTTATCTCATCGGTGTAGTCCATTTGCGGAACATCCACGTGAAATGATTGTGTCTGTGTAGAGCAACTGTATAAGTTCTTATAGTATTTTGTTGCAATGTTTAAAATTTCGTCTCTGTTATTGTGTACAATTTCTTCCTCTTGCAATCCTTCTATCCAGTGTTTGTGTGTCTTTAATTCTTTAAATGCTCGTTTCAAACTTCCAGTTTTGTTTAGATGTCTCTCTATTGTACGTGACCTGTGGGCAATATAATCTCGCTTTATATATCTGCTAGTTAGTTTGTAAAGAGCTTTTAATTCATTTTTCATGCTCCGGGTTTTTGGTTTAGTGTTTTGTAGCTCATGTCTTCGTCGTATTAACTGCCTTGTATGATCAGTAATTACTGAATGTTTTTTGTTTTTTATGTTATAGTTATTGGCCGTTGATAAGCTGGTTTCTATTATATTTATCAATTTGTCGTAGTATTCTTGTGGTGTGAAGTTTGTTTCAACCTCTAATAGGCTTTTCATATTGTAATATAAGGATTCAGAGTAAATAGAAATATGTTCCTCGGTTTTGAGTTGGTTATGATTATTTTTGTTATAACTTGCTCTGTTTCTTTTTGACAACTTACTTTTAATTTTTATTCTTACCGGTCTATGGTCTGATGGGTATTCTACATTTAGAACTTCAATGTTTTGCACGTTCTGAGGGAAGTTTGACAGAATATAGTCTAGTTCGTTCTTTGTTTTGCCGTCAGGAGATCTCCAAGTCCATCTGGTTTTGGGTTTTTTATCGAAGAAAGTATTAATTATTGACAGCCTATTTTCATACGCAAATTCTATCATTCTTTCTCCTGAAGCATTTCTAACTCCATAGCCATATTTTCGCATTATTAGGTGTTCCCCGGGTGCAGGGACACCAATTTTGGCATTAAAGTCTCCCATTACTATGGTCTTCCGGTTACCTGCTCGTGTTAGAGCTTTATCTATGTTTTTATAGAATTCTTCTACTTTATCTTCACCAGCGCCTTCTGTTGGGGCATAGACTTGTATTACAGCAAGTTTGAAATTATTTATATTCAATGTTAATAGAGCAACCCGCTCTGATATACCTATTATTGCTTCTATGTATTTCTTAAGGTGTTTTTTTATAATGAATCCAACTCCATAGAGTCCTGCAGTTTCTCCTACAAATTGAAATATAAAATCCTCATATTCACAAATCAAATTGCCAACTCTCCTCACCTCTGATATACCCAAAATATCGAATCTTATATTTTTCATTGCATCTACAAGCTCTATTAGTCGTGCGTGAGATGAAAGACTCCGCACATTATAAGTTATTATGTGAAGTAGTTGCTCTGGAGGGTTGTGGTCGCATATCTCCGCAGTGACCAGCTGTACTGGAGATGTTTGTAGAGGGGCTCGTGCTAGTTGCTAATTGTTAGATGTTTCCGTCGGGTATTGTAGATTTGGGGTTGTATTTATCTGTGGGGACTGCGCATCTCTTTTTGACCTAAAGAAGGTGCTAATGTCTGTCTTGTTTTTCTTGTGAGATTGTATGTTTGACTTGTTCTTTTTTTGGTTGTCTTCCTTGGGTGATTGAGATAAAAGTCGTTTTTGCCTTCTATTCCCATTATTTTCCTCTTTGATAATAATTTTATCATATTTTAAATAAGCTTCTTTTCCTTGATCTAAAAGTTGTTTGAGCTCTTCTCGCAGTTCTTTACGTTTCTGTATAATTTTTAAAGGGAAGTCTTCCGTTACATAAATATCAAGCTGTAATAATTTCTTCTTTTTTATAACTTCAATTTTTTTGCTTTACGAGTTGAATGAGACTATGATTGGTCTAGTTCTCTCTCCTTTTTTACCTTTCCTCCAAATCGAACTTATCTCTTGAGTTGAACATTTAACATTCATCTTTTCATTTATTACTGTAAGTACTGTTTTTTCCAAATCCCAGTAATTATTTTCATTTTCTGGTATGCCAAAAAATACTAGATTTTTTTTTCTTATTTCTTTCTCAATTACATCAATTCTTCTCTCTTGATCTTCTATCTTTTTCTCCAGTTGTTCGTTTTTAATTTCTAAGTTTTGAAACTTTTCATTTATATTTGTGTTTATATTCTTCGTAATATTCTCTTCTAAAATTTTGAACTGTTGTTTTTGTTCTGACATTTCTAATCGTATTTGTTTGAGTAGATTAGTAATGTCTTCCATGTTATTGATTGTAATGTTTTGACAGATAGTTTTATTTACGCACTTGTAGTGTCATCTATCGGATTTATTTATTACTTGCAGTTAAAAGGCTAGGCGGTTAACTAAACGGCTAATTAAACCAGTTGGCTGCGACAAATATACCAACGTATTTCACTGGTCTCACAGTGCCAATACCAATGATGTTACCTGACACTATTGGCTCCAAACCCAGTGATCAGTCACGTCACGACTGTCGAGTTCACGACATGTGTCAGTATTCACGCCGCGCGCTCGCGCCTAAAAGCGGAATCACGAACAACATTCAGAATGCATTAAGAGGTCCGTCTCGCTAACTGAGCTGTACTCGCGAAGACGAGACACGCATCGCATCAGCAACAACTGGCCCCGAGTGAGACGTGCAGACTGCAGACGCGCTGCAGTGGTGAGGGGCGACCGAGCTCACGTCGCAGCTCTCAGTCTGCCGAGGTTACATACATCGAGGCATATGGACAACGTTTGACATCTTGCACAACCGGACAATTATCACGCAGCCGGCGGCGGCGGTGGCGCGGCGGCGGCTACGATAATGACAAGTGAACACAGAGGCAACATTCACAACTTCCGCGAGCAGCACGCGAGGGCCACACGCATGGGAAGCGGCCGCCGATTACAAAGATGATGAGGTCGTGATGTAACGTCAGCGTAGTCAGTAGTAAACGCCAAGTGAAGGTCACTCCAACACGTTCGGGCTTCACTAATCAGTTCCGTGTGTTGCGCAGGTTGTACCGCGGCCCTGCGCTCGTCACGACGCACATAACACGATAATGAGCGCCGGCTCACCAGAGGTCGTGACCGCGCGTCGTGCGAACATCTCAACACTTTCGGTGACGACACAGAGGCGTGACACTTGTATTACCGCACAAGGACTGTCTGTCCCGGACGCACTTGGCACACCCAGCGGAACGGGTAGGAGCTGAGCTGAACCGTATCTATTGCAGCCGCTCTATTTCAACCGAGACACGGTTAAGGGTATGTACGTATGGCTGTTGGTTACATTTACATGATGTATTTCAGCTTTCGTTTCTGGGACGAGCGTACCATCCCTGACAGGGAGCTGGCTGGCACTTTGGTACCTGTACGATTTATTCATGTTTCATGGATAGGGTTGAAATTTCAGATCAACATGAATCGATGTGGTCCAGTCGATTAAGGTCGTATATAGCTGCGTTTTTAGTTACAGGAAATTACTGTATTTAGATTCAAAATTGCAATGGCGCGCCCACCATGATTCCACGAATTTTTCTGTATACAAAAAAATGCAAAGTTATATCTATTTTGTACTTTTTTCGACATCACGGCGTAACGATTAAGAGTTATTCAATGGAATTTACTTTAAAACAGAGAATTATCATATCAAAGTTTATTCAAAGTAGTTTTAAATTTAATTCATTTATTTTGTTAAAAAAGAGGAGTAGGAGAGTTCGTTTTGGCACATGCATCGTTTTATTCCGAAGGCACGCACATTATAGTGATCTCTCTTCTTTTGCGTTTCAAAAGTAATTGCATCACTTTCGCTCGCGATTTATTCTCGAGGAAGCGCCTTAACAAGGGTGAAAGTCATCAATAATTCCTACTCGTATTAATAGCCGCAAAAGCTTAGTAGGTACTTTTCAAAATAAGAAGCGATTTCCATAGTAAAAGCGTGCCATAGACGTATGGTAGGAGAACCCATAGGGTTTTGAGCAAGTATATTCAGGGCGAAAACTTGATAGCAAATATACAAAAAAAAAAAGTCAAAATGCAAATTTAATTTAATCTAATCTCATTTCTAATTTGAATGTTTAATTAATTAGTTCATCCCTGTTACGTATGTTGCTGTGCTCTTACAGGGTCCATAACTGTATCTTAGCTTTAAAGCCTATTTGTAATACCTTTATTCACATTATGGTATGTAAATAAATGAATATGAATATAGCTGAGTAGGTGTGGCATGAGGAGAGAACACCGAAAATATATTTTAAAAGTTTCTGATAGGAGCCCCGCGGTCAAGAGTGCACTTTCAGATTTAAAAAAAGGGCCAAAAATAAAGTGATCTTTAGAGGCGTTGATTTTGGCATGATCAGGTGTGGCCTAACCCATAATGACTTAAATAGGCAAATCTGATGAAGATATTGTGGGCTTTCCCTTAATCTGACGACTTTGAAAACTCAGATTTGGACCATTTATAAAAGGATACTTAGGCCAATTAAAATTAATTCTGTGCCATAGTGTTACATGTCCTGATAGTGAATATACAATAAATATCTGACGGATTAATGGACAAATATGACTAAATTTCATTGATTCACAAAAGGACCCAAAAGTTTTTATAACTTTGCATGTATCTCTATATCAACGAAACGAGTAGCTTTGATTGCTATTTGCATTTGAAGATGACTCTTTTGGGAAGATTTTTCGGTTTTCAGAAGTTTCTAAAAGAGGGACGTTGTCAGTTCGTCTTTAAGCACAGGATGAATGTTTTAAGTCAAATCCGAAACTATAGGTACCTACCTAATACCCAAAGAGATTTAATATAGGTACAATAGAGGGGCTATGCAGAGAAATGTCTTAGAAAAACTGTGATCCCATGTCTCAGTGACGCCATATGGTATTATATACCTAGCATAATTAGAGCGGCATAATCACGGAATAGAAAATTATCCACAAATTATAAATGCAACTTTGGCGAAAAGTTTATTTTTTGCAGTTCAAAATTAAGTCTTATTACAACTCGTGAATGTTGTTTTCATTTTACATGTCAAAATCAATAAAAACCATTATTACCCGACTGCGTCAGAAGGAGGGTTTATGTTTTCAGGTGGAGATTCAGACGACTCCGCCTTGGAATGTAAATTTGGTGCTGTTCCACAAACGATGGGACACTTAATATAACGACGAAGTCGCGGGCAAAGTGCTAGTGACGTTATAAGTTGATAGTAAAAGTTCTAAAGGAAAAGTTTAAGTACACACATCAAAAGTGTCTAGGGATCAAGCATTTTTATGCGGATTTCTTGAGATTGAGATGTGGCTTTGTAATAAATTTATGATTTTATAAATTTATATGGATCCTTTTTGGTGCATTTCATAATTTGAATCAGGAACTGTGAATCAAATTCGAGTAAAAGATGAAAATCAGCTGTCAATATTTTCCCTATAAAAACATACAACGCATTGAAGACATTATTAGTGCTACTGTTTCCCTACTACTGATTAAAACCAACGTTATTATGGAGCGGCGACGTCATTTAAGCAGGGAAGAAATGCTCAGAGCCGTGGGAATGATAGAAGCTGGTTCCCGGCAACGTACTGTGGCTTTAGCTCTGAATACAAGTCAGAGTGTTATCAGTCGACTTTGGACACGTTACCGAAGCACTGGTACCGTGGCTGAGCGCCATGGAGGACGGTATCGCTGCACCACACGGAGACAAGACCGATACATTCAAATCTTAACTCGAAGAGCTCCAACAATAACCGCCATGATGTTAGCCGTGAGGCTTCATCACTCTTCAGGGAACTTAATTAGCGACCAAACAGTCAGAAACCGCTTGCATGAAGTGAACCTTCATTCCCGAAGACCGCTACGGGTACCACCTATAGCAATGCACAATCGTAGGATTCGATATCAATGGGCTCTTGAACACAGAAATTGGGCAGAAGAACAATGGCGTTTCGTGTGCTTTTCTGATGAGTCTCGTTTTGGTATGAGACCGGATACAAGACGTATACGACACTGGAGAACCACTGGACGCCAACAGCGATTAAAATCCTGCCAGGAAGTCCATCCTTATAGTGGTGGAACCATCATGGTATGGGCGGGTATTTGGATCGGCGGAAGAACTGAGTTGATTTGGATCAGAGGCAACCTCAACGCTCAAATTTATGCTGAGACGATTGTATCAGACGTCATCGTTCCTCTACAAGTGCAAATCGGTCCCTTATTTCAGTTAATGCATGATAATGCACGACCGCACACCGCAAGAGTTGTAAGACAGACTCTCGCCGCAGCTAACATCAATGTCCTGCCCTGGCCTGCTCAGTCGCCAGACTTGAACCCGATTGAGCATGCATGGGATATGCTACAGAGAAGAGCTCTGCCGAATATGGAGGGTATCCAGTCGCAAGAAGACCTTTTTTTGTTGTTGCAACGAACATGGGCGGCCATTCCACAGCGTGATTTGGATGAACTCATTTTGAGTATGCCAAACCGATGTTCTTGTGTTGTTAGTGTTCGCGGTAGAAACACGGATTATTAATTGTTTAAGTTACCCAATAAAATTTTAAAGAAAACTGTTATTTCAGTCTTTTTTTCGAACTTTTGTGTTAGTGGTTCAAATGTCAAAAATCCCTTTATTAGGAAAATGGCAAATTTCTTTATTAATGCAAAGGTGACTTGGTTTATCGTTACTGTGACAAACGAAAACACTTTATTTGATGAATCCTTAAAGAAAATTTTAATTAATATCAATCAGGAGAAAAGTTATTGCAAAAATATATGTTGATCCCTAGACACTTTTGATGTGTGTATTTTATTATTTTTGCGGAGTTAGAGTTCAATCAAAGCTACAGCCTACATGATCAACATTAAATAGCCCCAAACCAGGACCTATACCAGCGCGCAGTGGTAGCCACGGACGAAAATGTTGAACGTGGTTATGGTTTCTGTGACTGAAAATCCCCGTTTATCACTTCGTGCACGTTCATCGATATTAGGAATTACGAAATCAACCTTACAGGTATAATGCGAAAAAAACTCAAATGCCATCCGTATAAAATCGTTCAAGATTTATACGATTCAGTCGCTCTGTAATAAACGCGTTTTTTAAAACATGATTGCTAGATTTGACGCTAGGCTCGATGCCCAACATTTGGCGAATTTGGTATTAAAAAAATTAAATCCACATTTATTGTTTTTGAATAACAATAAACATTCTTTGTATTAGAGCTGCACTCAATGATATATTTATTACGTCATTGGGTGTACTGTAGGTACTTGTGAAGAGGTCAAACTAAATATGACCAATAATTATAGACCCGTATCCGTGTTACCGGTTTTCAGCAAGGTGTTTGAAAAGGTGATGCTGAACCAAATGCTCAATCATTTTAACACCAATAAAATATTACACGATCAACAATACGGTTTTACCAAGGGACGTTGTACGACTGATGCCGGTGTCACCTTATTAAAACACATATTTGCGGCCTGGGAAGAGTCCCAAGACGCCATAGGGATTTTTTGTGACCTCTCCAAGGCTTTTGATTGCGTCGAACACGAAACCTTACTCTTAAAACTTGAGCATTACGGACTGGGAAAACTTGCGCTCAGTTTAGTAAAATCTTATTTAAATGATAGACAACAGCACGTTCAAATAAATGGTGTCAATTCACCTGGCTTAAAAGTAAAAATGGGTGTACCACAGGGCTCGATATTAGGTCCTTTCCTCTTTTTAGTATATATTAATGATCTACCCCATTTGTTAAAAACTCAACCACAAATGGTGTTATTTGCTGACGATACGTCCTTGATTTTTAAAATTAATAGACGTGCATCAAATCTTGACGACGTAAATAACGCCCTACTGCAGATCCAAAATTGGCTCACTGCTAATAATTTAGTATTAAATGGGAAAAAAACGAAGTGCATAAGATTTTCTTTACCAAATGTCAAAAGTAGTAATTGTGAGATAGTATTGAATCAAGAGAAACTAGAATTCGTCGATAGTACTGTTTTCCTAGGGATCACGCTCGACTCAAGGCTTCAATGGGGTCCCCATTTAACATCCCTTGCAGGACGGCTAAGTTCAGCAGCATACGCTGTGAGAAAAATCCGTCAATTTACTGGTGTTGATACCGCGAGACTGGTCTATTTTAGTTACTTTCATAGTATCATGTCGTACGGTATTTTACTATGGGGACGGGCTGCAGACATCGAGTCTATTTTTATTCTGCAGAAAAGGGCTGTCAGAGCCATATACAGCCTCCGCAGGCGTGACTCTCTAAGGGAACTGTTTAAAGATATTAACATCATGACGGTACCTTGTCAATATATCTATGAAAATATTATGTACGTAAGGAAAAATCTACATCTTTTTAGTAAAAGAGGTGAAAGACACAATTATATCACTAGAAATAGGGACCAATTAGTTCAACCAGGTTTCAGGCTGGCTAAAGTAGACTCGTCTTTCATGGGCTACTGTTTAAAATGTTACAATAAAATACCTACCCACATACTTGAACTGAATGAAACGAAATTTAAATCTTGTATAAAACGCACACTATGCAGCCAGGCATATTATAAATTGGGGGATTACATCACTGACAAAAATGCTTGGCTAAACGCTGGTCCTGCTCCATAAGGACGCACAAATAAATTGATTAGCATTGAAAAACACTGTTGGAGCTGCTGAAGATTTTAAAATACTATTTTTGCATTATACAACATGTCCCAAAATTCAACGATAAGCCAGCACCGGAGGATAGACCTGCCCATGACTACTCGGGGAAAAAAAGAAAAAAAATATATATCTCTTTTTTTTTGAAGTTATAAAAAAAAAGAAGAAATTCTTAAAAAAGTGAGACCTTTTATGATATTTTTCACTACCATGACCACACTTTTTTAAATATTTCTGTTATTTTTTTTTATAGGCAACCTGAATAGCACTGCTATCTACCACAATTCTTAAAAAATCCAGAATACCTCTAGTTTTTTCACGTAAATTAATGAAACTTAATTTATTCCCTAAATTTTTTGAAGATTTTTACTTTTAATCAACTTTAACTCATCGTGGTGTAAAAAAAAAGTATGAACACTACTATGGCAAGTTTTTTTATAAATTGACGCAACTAATCAAGATTCCAAAATGGTATAATACTCTAGGCAAACAAGTTAAAAAAAAAAATGTTCCTATTATTTCTAAACAGGGGCCAAATGACGGTCTGGTAATAAAAAGTATTAGTTCTTGGAAAATGTTTAATATTTAAATAAATGGTCAAACAATTTCTCATGTAATTTATTAACATTATAACCAATGTTCAAATTGTTTGCCACCAGCAATAATACATGCACGACATCGCCTTAAAAATGACCGTTTTATTTGTCTTGCATATCTTCTGCGATTAATATGATCCGCAGCCTGACTGATATTTCGACGAAGCTCGTCCAATGACGCAATGGGTTTTGAGTAGACCCTGTCTTTAAGACAACCCCAATAGAAGAAGTCCAGGGGGTTCAAATCGGGTGAACGAGGTGGCCATAAGATAGGACCAAGTCGCCCGATCCAACGCCCTGGATACTCTTGATTTAAATATTCTCGCACAGGGCGGGCATAGTGTGCTGGGCAACCATCATTTTGGAGCCACATGTTTTGGAGATCATTTAAGGGCACGTCGTCTAGCAATTCTTGCAAGTCATTTTGTAAAAAGTTTAAATAACTATTGCCATCTAAGTTTCCTTGTAACTCAAAGGGCCCAATTACTTTTCCATTTAATATGCCGGTCCATAAGTTAACCTTGAATTGATATTGGGATCTGTCTTGTCTCATCAAGTGCGGATTTTCATTGCTCCAACTATGTAGGTTGTGTAGATTTAAATATCCATCTTTCTTGCATGTTGTTTCATCCGACCATAGAATTTTGTCCAGGAATTGGGGATCTTCCCTGTGCCTTTGCAGCATCACACGGCAAAATGTGACTCTTAATGGATAGTCCCGCGGTAACAACGTCTGCACACGCCTGTAATGATATGGGTGAAGCTTGTGACGTTGTAAAATTCGATGTGCAGAACTTTTCGGGATTCCTGTAGCTTCTTCTATGGCGCGTACCGAAGTAGTCGAATCATTTTCTATCTCATTGAGAACTTCTTCATCACGATCCGAACTAGGTCTTCCAGCGTTTCTCCTACTGGATGGCATACGACCCTCCGAAAACGCTTGATGCACATTAATAAACACTCGATAATCAGGATATCTTTGAGCATTTGGGTACCTTTCTCGATACAGTCTGCTAGCAGCGTTAGCATTGCATCGGGTTTCTCCATAGATGAGGTGCATATTTGCGTATTCCTGTGGTGTGTATGGTTGCGGCATGTTGATCGTTAAACAGTCCAAAATGCGCCAGAACTCCAAATCACAAAACTCACAATCGTAGTCACAAAACACACAATCGTAGTCCAAGATAATGCCAGGTCAGTTCAGTTTGCAGATCGATTCCAGTCCAAAAAGCCAAGCCAAAAGTCGTTAGTACGTACGAGAGCCACGTCAGTTGAATACGGAACGGTGCGCAGTAAACAAAGGAGCAGAGCGTACTGAACTGACTTGCTCTGAGAATAATAACAGCTTCTCTACCTGCCCTGTTGTTGTCTCTTTTTAACGTAAATATCTCTGTCTATCTATCTCTCTCTAACTTCTAAGGTATGTATGCCCCATTCAAATTCCTAGAAATTGTAACAAGAACCCACTACCTGCCCTGTTGTTGTCTCTTTTTAACGTAAATATCTCTATCTATCTATCTCTCTCTAACTTCTAAGGTATGTATGCCCCACTCAAATTCCTAGAAATTGTAACAAGAACCCATTTTGGGCACGCAGTGAAAGTGATTACTGTCAACTATAATTTAAGGAATTTGGTTCTTGTTTTGAACTAGTATGGATATAATTTTTTTGTGGTTGATTTTCCTAGAGTATTATACCATTTTGGAATCTTGATTAGTTGCGTCAATTTATAAAAAAACTTGCCATAGTAGTGTTCATACTTTTTTTTTACACCACGATGAGTTAAAGTTGATTAAAAGTAAAAATCTTCAAAAAATTTAGGGAATAAATTAAGTTTCATTAATTTACGTGAAAAAACTAGAGGTATTCTGGATTTTTTAAGAATTGTGGTAGATAGCAGTGCTATTCAGGTTGCCTATAAAAAAAAATAACAGAAATATTTAAAAAAGTGTGGTCATGGTAGTGAAAAATATCATAAAAGGTCTCACTTTTTTAAGAATTTCTTCTTTTTTTTTATAACTTCAAAAAAAAAGAGATATATATTTTTTTTCTTTTTTTCCCCGAGTAGTCATGGGCAGGTCTATCCTCCGGTGCTGGCTTATCGTTGAATTTTGGGACATGTTGTATAAATTCAATCACCTAGTATTGTATAATTGCATAGCACATGTGTGAGTACTATGTACATACTATACAGCTTCCATTTACTGGGTACGCCTTTTATTGACTTGAATGTGCCCTGGCAGCTGAGAGTATTTCACGCTCACTCAAATGTCTCGCTGATGGTGGCGCGTGTGTTAGATCATTTAGCTCCCTTCAAAATGGTTGAGCTGAATGGTGCTAATACATGCGTCTTGTTCGTGAACGGGCGCCGTCAGTAGGGACTGGTCATCTCTTTGCTGCCATGGCTTATTTTAATTTAATACCTATTTGAATTGTTTTATTTTTTTTATTTCGTGTTTTCATTACGGACGCTTTTAACGTTCTGCATCGTTCTCACATGTATAATTTTTAACATGATTGATGTAAACAAGACATTGTAACCATATTATTTTGATTTAAAAGAGTGTCCATGGAGTTTCTTGCCCGTTCTTCTCCATAGGTACCTACGCTTTGGAATGGGCAACTAGCTTCATTTTTCTGACTGACCGACCCCTTCACAATTCAAAAGTGCCTGTAATTGGTTTAATTGAAATAAATGCTTTGAGTTTGAGTTTGAGTTTATGCGTGCTCAGTTTGGGCTGACCAGACGCACATAGACGAAACAGCCTCATTTGTTTCAAGTAAAGGCTATCCCACAAAAACATTTCATGTTAAATGTTGCCAAGACGAGACCATGTAGCTCGCACTATCAAAAAGTAATCAGATCTCATGTAGAGCCAAGCTTCTAACTCTACACGCCCTAACTCTACAAGACCTAACTTCGCAAACTCTACACCTTAGTCAAAATATATGGCTTGGCCGTTTTGTTACTACAAGAACCATTAACAGTATGAGAGTTTTTCACCTTACGCTCATGTGAATGTAGCGAAATGGCCAAGCCAAGCAAAATTTTGTTTATCTGGTATAATCCAAACCGAAGTTAAGAAGGTTCAAAAATACGACGAAGTGCTTCGAGAAAAGGTAGGTTGCGCCCTTGCGCTTCGCTTGGCTCGTCTTGGCGGGGGCACTCCCGTGCCCCCAGATCTATGATACGTGAGTAGATTTACGTTCGGGTTCGTCTAGCGTTCGATTGTTTGTTTGCGGAGCGAGTTGAGTGAAGACTTGTGTTGTGTACCGACCCCGGCGCGGCGCGGCGACGCCGTGAAGGTCGCGTTGCACCAGCACTTGCTGTGCAATGTTTATATTATAACGCAACGTCGACAGCGCGCGGCGGCCGCGCGTCTGTCCGTGTTAAAGCATGCTCCCGGGAAATACCGGTCTCGCTAATACCGGGAAATCCCGGGACCTTTAGAGCAATCCGGTACCGGGTCTTCATCCCGTAGTCCCGGTTTTTTCGATACTTTCGGTAGTTTATTATTTTCTTTCTTTTTTCAATATAAAGTAGCAAATCATATTCATTATAGGTACTACTTTTTAATTTTTCCTATTTTGATCTCAAAAAAGCATTTAAATTCGGTTGTGATTGTGTTCTGATGATTATTGTCAATTATAGATTTACGAATAATACGTAATTTTATTAACTACACCAACCCACATTTGTAATAAGTTCATTTTTCAACAGATTTAGATAATTATAAGTACATATGTAGTGTGCACGCACACGTGCCCTTCACACAATAAATTAATAGCGACACTTGTACGTAAGGACCGAATTTCCCGGGTAATCCCGGTTCTAAGTCCAGTACCGAAAATTCAGTCCCGGTTCTGAAGAAGGAACCGGTAGGTACTGCATCCACTAGCCGTGTAGGTCTAGGTACTAGCCGCTAATTGAGATGTAACAAAAATTGGGATCACCCTTGCAAAAATTCATTCATTACTTACCTACGCTTCGCGCGATCGTACTCGTGATCGGTCCGATTCTTTGTCGGCATTTATCAAAGAAACCGAGCACCGGCGGGGCGAGTGGTACCTACAGCGGAGGTGCTTAGCACCCTCCACCCTCTCTTGTTACTATTAGTTATAACTGTCATCACTAATCACTACTTTTAATTGTCTCCTAGCGCTCTGGCGGAGGCTAGTTTTGGGTTAGTTTTCGAAATATTGTAGCACATTTTGTCGTGTAGGCTGTCGATCTGGGCGTTGAGACCTAGGGTCCACTGGCCGGTTTTCGTGGATGCGCTGAAGAGGTCCTACAATAGTGCGAGGATTAGTAGGGCATTGTTTTGAATCGCCATATCTCTCGCGATATGTCCTTATCGCAAGGGCGGCATTTTGATGACATTCTCCATAAATTAGGATCATGTCCGCATATTCAGCTGCTGTGTAGTTCGGATGTGTATTTGCCATCACGATCACAAGTTTACACAAGCACATAACACAAATAAAACCATCCGTATCGCAAGAAATGTAAAATCCTACTAGATTAGAAAACGAAAACAAAGCACAGTGTCTTTATCGCAGTACTTGACTTTTGACTTTTATGACCGGTATGATACTTACTATGAAACTCGTCAGAAACTCGCCAAGTCTTCCATAATGTCTAAATATCAGTGCTGAGTACTTTAGTTCCATTCGTTCGTGCACAAGCGACTAGGATGTGCACTGGGCTGCAACCGGCCGATGAGTTGCCAGTTGCTTGGTTGCGTGTGCAATCAATTCATTAACTGACTTCAGTTACGTAAATTGTTCGTGCCACAAATGAACCAGCCTGAACTTGCCTGCCCCGGAGGTACGTGTAACTACTCATACTAAATAACAGTTGGTATTGTCTATAATGAAAGTCGATGTTCGTGTCTGTCTGTGCGACCGCGTTGTCTACGCTACGCAGCGAATATTGATACGGTTATCACCATTATAAGTAATGTTTGTAATCTATATGTACCTATAATTACATCAAAGTTGTTTTCGATGTTGATTTTTGTTTTTGATTTGTTGGATTTGTCTCCGCCCCGAATAGCAGAATACCTAACTATTAAACAGATGGGGAAAATTTCCAAAAAAAAATAAAGTTACCTTCTAAATTCATTTTCTCATAAGTGCATACCTAGATTCTTATTGATTCTGTTCTTACTGAGGCGGTACGAAGTTCGCCGGGTCAACTAGTTATGTACCTATAAAATATGGTAAAGTTTCATTATAATAAAGAAATTTCATTGTTTTGTCAAGTCGTGAAAACCGTGTGAAGCAGGGATGTGGGCGGCTGACGGCTCGCTAGTAGAACTGATTATAAGTTCGTTGGTAGAATGAAAAGCCGCCGCTGAACCGAATTAAACATCAGCGGCGACCCGACGCAATCAACTAGTACCTAAAATAACAGAAACTGGTTTCATACTGGTGATACTTGTCATGCCAAACAAAAGAATACGTTACAGGACAGCTGGCGAGCTGGCAACGAGAGCCAGTTCAGCAAGTCATAAGTTCACACGTGTGTGTGGCCCACCACCCGAGCTTTTCAACCGACTCCAAAAAAGGAGTGGATTCGCGCTCATACTCTACGATGGGAGTCGCTGACGCTGGTAAACAGTTTGTTTGTTTTTTTTTTTTTTTTTATTCTGTGCTCTTACAGCTCAAACCATATTCTAAAAAATATATGACATTGAAGGCCATTTACAAGTTTCCGCTGATAAACACTGAAATAATAACGACAAAGGTCGCCACAAAATACCTATAATATAAATGAAAAAAAACTGGCCAAGTGCGAGTCGGACTCGCACACGAAGGGTTCCGTACCACAAGGCAAAAACGCCGAAAAAACATGTTTGTTGTATGGGAGCCCCCCTTAAATATTTATTTTATTTTATTATTATTATTTATTATTAAAGTTTAAATACAACTGAGCATTTCGTGAATATTTCAAGTGCCTACCTGTTGCCATTTTTGATATCGAGCAAAAAAAGGCAAAAAAAATCGCGTTTGTTGTATGAGAGCCCCCCTTAAATATTAATTTTATTTTGTTTTTAGTATTTGTTGTTATAGCGGCAACAGAAATACATAATTTGTGAAGATTTCAACTGTCTAGCTATCGCGGTTCTTGAGATACAGCCTGGTGACAGACAGACGGACAGACGGACAGACGGCCAGACGGACAGACGGACAGACAGCGAAGTCTTAGTAATAGGGTTCCGTTTTTATACGGAACCCTAAAAATGAATACTACACCATCACCGCCATAATCACCACCACCACCATCGCCATCACCATCTTATGTATTACCCATATTTGCAAATAAATGCTATTCTATTCTATCGAATAATACAAAACCATACTCGCAATTACTTAATTATAGCTTTGACTCATAAGGCTTAGCATAGTTCAGACTATACAAGATAATTTTATAGTCTAAAGGGTGCTTACATAAAGCAGCGGGTTTTTCGGCACGGATTGCTGCAGGAAAGAAACGGTCACTATGTGTTACCTGTCTTTATGTGTAAGCGCACAAGTTAATACGGGGATATTTTACCCGCACCGATCGGTAAGTACCTGTTTCTATATGTAACCACCCTAAGGATTATCGTTAGGCGCAAACAGTAACTTTTTCGTGAAGAAGCTTTTCACCAACAATAATGCTGATGCCAAGTTAACCAGCTTTGTCAATTACTGAGAAGATAGTAGGTACTTCCAGACACTGAAACCAGCTCAGACGACGATCAGAGAGAAAGGTCGGAGACTGGCAGTGTCTGCAGTGGAAACGGGGTGAAGGCCGCGGCGCTCACCTGTCGGCCCTGCCGGCTGCCAGGCGCTATCAGTGCGCGATTAAAGTGCCGCGAAGGCAGCCGTGATAAGCGTGGTCATGAACTTGTGCGCCGCCGCCGCCGCCGCCGCCCCACATTACAAGCTGTGCACGCACTCGCACGCGGGACACAGTGCATAGTGCGTTTTGCATCTCATAAATATGGTGAAGCTGAATTAGCATAAAGCAAAATGTTTTTAGCGTACTTCAAAAAAAGGAGGAGGTTCAAATAAATTCTCTTTTAGGGTTCCGTACCAAAGTGGTAAAAACGGAACCCTTATTTATTTATTTTGTTAGGGAAAATAAACAATTGTACATTATATATTACATCTAAGATTACATTGGAAGTGGGTAAAGTGGTTAAATGTTAAAAAGACCGCAGATCTATGGGGTAATTCTGTGGATGTTGCTAAGTCGATTATAAACATTGTAGCACGTAGCACCTACTTTAGCTGTTATATTTAATAATTGTATTGACCGTGGTGAGTTTCCTGATCTTATGAAAAAAAGTAAAATAATACCGTTGTTTAAATCGGGTAGTACATCAGACCCTACTAATTATAGACCTATTTCAGTACTACCTAATTTAGTAAAATTTTTGAAAAACCTATTGTAAATCAATTGCAAAGATTTTTTAATAAAAATAAATTACTGCATAACAAACAGTTCGGTTTTACAAGGGGTCGTTCGACTACCGATGCAGGAGTTAACTTTTAGGACATATTTATAATGCATGTGAGGACAAATGCGATGCCTTGGGCGTCTTTTGCGATTTGTCCAAGGCATTCGATTGTGTTCTTCATGAAACATTAATCAGGAAACTGCACCACTACGGAATCCGGAACGCCTCTCTGGATCTTCTTACTTCTTACTTGAGTGACAGGATTCAGAGAGTTGATGTTAACGGAAAAAGGTCACCCGGATCTGTAGTAAGAATGGGGGTCCCCCAGGGCTCAATTCTTGGTCCTTTCTTGTTCCTTATTTATATTAATGACTTGCCGTACCTCATAAAGGATAATCATGATATAGTGTTGTTTGCAGATGACACTTCTCTTTTGTTTAAAATCAAACGTCAGCAGCTGGTTACTGACAATGTAAATAACGCCCTTGCAAAAGTAGTTAACTGGTTTAATGTCAATAACCTACTTCTTAACGGAAAAAAAACGAAAAGTATTAAGTTTACGATACCCCACGTTAGACAAGTAGAAACTAGTGTTCTCATTAAGGATGAAGAGTTAAAACCTGAAGATACCACAGTATTCTTAGGCATAACGTTGGATGCCAAGCTTCAATGGGGCCCCCATATAGATAAATTGTCAAAAAAGCTTAGCTCTGCAACATACGCCGTTAGGAAAATTCGTGATTTGACTGATTTCGAGACAGCCTGTTTAGTTTACTTTAGTTATTTTCATAGTGTGATGTCGTACGGTATTCTGTTGTGGGGAAATGCCGCCGATATTCAGACAATTTTTATTTTACAAAAAAGGTCAATTCGTTCCATTTACAAATTAAGTCCGAGACACTCCCTCAGAGACAATATTAATATAGATTAATATAATGACTGTGCCTTCTCAGTACATTTATGATAATCTTTTGTATGCACATAAAAATATTAATCTGTTTAAAAAATACTTTGATACTTATCCATAATATAAATACTAGGAACAAACACAAATTTGTTGTTCCTACAACAAGGCTCAAGAAAATAGGTGGCTCGTTTAGATGCCAAAGTATACGTTTTTATAATAAACTTCCTAGCCACATTCAAGAACTAAGCCTTAATAAATTCAAATCTTATACAAAGCGAAAACTATGCCAGAAAGCCTATTATACTGTAAAAGACTATATTGAGGACAAAAAGGCTTGGGATTGAGCTGCTCCAATAGATTTAGACAGTGAATGTTATTTTGCTATTTTACACTTTTTTTTTTTTAAGTAGGTATCTATTTACTTAAACAATGACATGTACATTTACTGTATAAAGTATTATATTATTTTAATTATTGTGAAGGTCATTGTTTTCATTTTAATCATGGTCTGGCAGTTTGAGTAGTTTATGCGGCCTACCCAAATGTCCTGTCTTTGGTATTGTTCGTCGAATCGTTGAGCTCCTTAAGTTCTGAGTTGAGCTGCACGGTTACTGACAAATGCGTGCACTGACTGGACAGGTCCACTCAATCTGTGTGGTTCTTTCTTCAAAAGATCATTTCAGACACTAATCTGCATGGTCCTCAAATATTATATCCGGATTTTTTTATATACACATTGAATTTTATTTAGACAATGACATGAATATTTACTTTATAAAGTATTTTTTTTTTCATTTAATTATTGTGAATGTGAGGACTATGTGGGTCATTTTTTTTTCTGTTTTCCTTCTTAGTTTTAATCATGATCTGGCAGTTTGAGTAATTTACGTGGCCTACCCAAATGTCCTTTCTTTGGTATTGTTCGTCGAATCGTTGAGCTCCTCAATTTCTGAGTTGAGCTGCACGATTTTTGACAAATGCGTGCACTGATTGGACAGGTCCGCTCAATCTGTGTGGTTCTTTCCTCAAAAGACCATTTCAGACATCAATCTACATGGTCTTCACACGATCTGACCAAGATTTTGTCTGGACTTTAAAAGAGACTGTGACCTCTGAGTTTGTTTCGGCCTTTCTTCTCAGAGTAGTGGAAACGCCGACCACATCTAGTTTAAAAAATATGATGACGTGTAAAAGTGTTTGTAAAAACCTACTTACAGAAAATAAATCATTTATCATTTATGTACAATCCACAACGTTTGCACAGGTTACGGTGAGATTAAGTCTGTCTGTCTGTCTGTAACAGCTGGATATCAAGAACTAGGTACTAATGCTATCAACTCGAAATTTGGAATAGTTTTAGATGACGTTTGCCCGACTATTTTGCAAATAAGAAATAAATAAAAATATATGTAAATTTTTTGCAACAGGGACTGTAAGGGGGTCTGAAAAATTCGAAGTGAGGCTACTAGGGCATGTGGGATATCATATGAAAGAGCGCAGTTTGCACATTGTCAAACATTTTTCCTTTTTTTTAGGCTACATAGTTTTTCACTTTTGATGAAAAATGTAAATAAAATACCGTTCCCCCTTATCTCCGAAGTTTGCAAAGAGAAAAATCTGAAATTATTCTATGTGATAGAAGTTTATGTAAAGATTACAGGAAAAATAAAACGAAGTATCTAAATAGCACCCTTTTTCAGAAATCATCAACAAAAGTTACATTAGTTCCACTATCGGTCAAGAGATGGCGCTGACATAAAACTTCAATATTCTACACCGCAGTACAGTGTTAAAATTCTCTGAAGAATATTGGCTTCGCCGATGAAAATTTAAAAACATGATGGTACGGAACCCTCGATGACTCGCTCTTTCCCGGTTTTTTTAGGCCGCATAGTTTTCGACTTTTGATGAAAAAGGAAAAACAATGCCCCCCCCCCCTTATCTCCGAAGTTTGCAAAGAGAAAAATCTGAAATAATTCTATGATAGAAGTTTATGTAAAGATTACTTACAGGAAAAATAAAACGATGTCTCTCTCTAAATAGCACACTTTTTCAGAAATCATCAACAAATGTTACACTAGTTCCACTATCGGTCTAGAGACGGCGCTGACCTAAAATTGCAATATTCTACACCGCAGTGCGCAGTGTTTAAATTCTCTAACGCATATAGGCCTCCCGGTGAAAATTTAAAAACATGATGGTACGGAACCCTCGGTGCGCGAGTCCGACTCGCTCTTGCCCGGTTTTTACAAGCTTTTATTTAGCTTGCACTGTTCGTATGTATGTAAGTTGTCCGTCAAAATTTGCAAAGCATGTTTCAACCATTTGTTGGTATCCGATTGAGCTGAAATGTTGCATAGGTACACCTTTAGTTCTGGTAACAATACAATGTGCAACAACTATAAAATACTCAATATTGTAATAATTTCAATATGGCCGCCGCGGATTACATATTTTTTCTCAACCCCCTTAATATGGGTATCAAATGTGTTGAAATGAATTGAAACAACACTAGGTAGCTATTTAATATGGTATATTAAACGTGAGGAGCACGCCATTGACAGGACATATTATCAAGGAGTTACAGACAGACAAAAAGAAAAACTATATTGACAAAGTACCTATTAAGAAGTTTGTATTCCAACTTTTATTCCAACATCCTCTCCTGAATGCAAACCCATGGCTTTGGTGAAGAATTCATGCTTTGGTCGATGCAATGGCTTCGTTAGTATATCAGCAACCATAGCTTGACTCTTCTTGTATATTACAGATACTTGATTGGTTGATACTTTTTCTCTCACAAAATGATACCGGACATCGATATGTTTGCTTCGTGCGTTATAACTTTCAGTAGGTACCTGAAATACTAATAGCACTTTGGTTATCGCAGTACATAATGATTGGAATATTTGCAAGCTCAGGCCAAAAATCTTTTTCTAATTGTTTTAGCCAGAGCCCTTCTTGAACAGATGAGGCTAAAGCCATATATTCTGCTTCAGTGCTTAATAAGGCTATTGTTTGCTTTTAGAGCAGCCTTTTAGAGCACCAACTTATGGCAGCACCCTGAAAAAGAAAAACGTATCCAGTACAAGATCGTCAATCTTCAGAATAACTGGCCCAATCAGCATCGCAGTAGCCAGTAACATTGCCTTCATTTCTTTTTCCTTTAAATATCTTAAAACTCTGTTCGATGCAGTCCAGTGTTGAGCAGTAGGCTGACTATTATACCTGCTCAACGAATTAACAATATATGCTATATCTGGCCTTGTTCCTTGTGACAAATATAATAAACATCCAATGGCCTCTTGATATGGAATATTTCTTATTATATCCTTTTCATTCTCAGCCTTTTTTAATTGTATATTTGTGTCACTGGGTGTCCAAATAGATTTACATTCACTCATACCAAAGCGACTTAATATTTTCTCTACATAAATAGATTGGTCCAAGTAAGTTTCATGTTTACTTTTATCTTCTGTTATTCGGAAGCCAATACATTGTTTTGCTTTGCCCATACCTTTCATATTAAATTTTTTCATCAGTTCTTTTATTACGATTGCTGTTTCGTCATTATTGAAGAAGTAGAGCAAATCATCGACATAAACTGTGGTAAATAAAATATAAGTTTTGTTTAAAATACGGTAATAGATACAAGGGTCCACTCTTGATCGAAACAATCTAATTGTGTCTGTGTGGTGCCGGATGTCTGTGTGGTGCCGGACTTAAAGAATTGCACCACCCCTTACTTCCCGTGGGTGTCGTAAAAGGTGACTAAGGGTCTTACCGGAGAATGCGCAGCAGCGTTCTCTATTTATTCCACCATCATACCATACTGCGATCGCCAACCCGCCTGCCAAGCGTGGCGATTATGGCAAACCCCCCCCAAAATTGGGGGAGGCCTATGTCCAGCAGTGGACGTCTATCGGCTGAAACGACGACGACGACGATGTGCACCATAGCTCTACACCCAAATATTCTCATGTGACTTAAATCTGGTTTGATGCCAGTCCATGCTTCTTGAGGTGTTTTGTTGGAGAGAGCACATGTGGGTGAACGGTTGACTATGTAAGCAGCTGTTGCCACCGCTCCAGCACAAAAATCTTTCTGTAACTCAGCATTTAAGATCATGCATTTGGCACGTTCTGTAAGTGTACGATTCATCCTTTCACTTAAGCCGTTTTGCTCCGGAGTGTACGGATTGGATGTTTGATGCAGTATGAATTGTGCATCTAGATTGAAGGCCTATTTTTTGATCCCTTACGAAACGAATTAAGACATAGGGAAATTAGTTAAAAATAGTAAAAACTTAAAGCAAAGGGCCATGAATTTCTTAAACGTGAATTAAAACTGTTATGATTAAATAACTTGGGCCCTCAATCCAGACGCGTGCATAAAGTGGCATAGCCTAAATCTCAGTAAGTACTATCTCTGGGTTAACATCTAACTATCTCTGGGTTGGGTAGGTTTTATTTAAGAATTTAGTTAAGAATTTCTTAAATATTTTAAGAAAGTCTTAAATATTTTAAGAAATTCCCATATCTGTAGAATATGACATTACAGCATGAATTTATCTGAGAGAATTAATTTATTATTTTAATTAATTTATCCATCTTCCCAGAGACAGTGGGATGAGCCGCTCTGCAGGTTGGTACGGAATAATCTTATTAATACGTCCACCAATTCTGCTGAGCGTGCCCGCCTGCTGGCTGTGGGTGAGTGGGAGTCGGGGCTCTGGCTTCAAGCACTCCCGTCACCCAACATAGGCACTATGCTGGGTGACACCACCTTCCGGCTCGCTACCTGTCTGCGTTTGGGCGCTCCTTGCGGAGCTCCGCATCGCTGTCAGTGCGGTGAAGCTGTCGACTGTCTCGGACACCATGGCCTATCTTGCAGTAGGAGCGCAGGCCGGATAGCACGGCATCATCCGTCATCATTAATGACATCATCCGTCGTGCTTTTGTCACCGCCGGGGTGCCAGCTGTTTTAGAACCCAACGGCCTGGCACGCGACGATGGGAAGAGACCAGACGGGATGACCATAATGCCCTGGAAGTTAGGCAGACCTTTGGTGTGGGATGCAACATGTGTCGACACCCTTGCGCCATCTCATCTTCCTAGCACGGTAGGCTGTGCTGGAGCGGCTGCTGCAGGTGCAGAAAACCTCAAACGGCGAAAATATTCCAACCTGATTGGGAGTTATATGTTCGAGCCGTTTGGGGTTGAAACACTAGGGCCATGGGGTTCGAGTGCCCACTTGGTTTTTCGAGATATCGCCAAGCGGTTAGTCGACTCTTCACGTGACCAGAGGGCTGGCCTATTTCTTGGCCAAAGAATTAGCATTGCCATTCAACGTGGCAATGCTGCCAGCCACTGGTTCATAAGAATACAAACATTCCATCAATTTGTCTGAAAATCATTCGGAATTACCCGAATACACCTTATATATATGTATATATTTTTTATAATTTATGTAATAAAGTACCTAGTAGTAAATCTAAAAATGTAATTTTCGTTAATTTGATAGTTACGATAACATACTTTGCAGATGTCGATTTATCTTCTGTCCTTTTCTTAATGAAATAGAAAGAAAAAGATGCCTGAACTTAAATTTAATTTAGTTTGCGAACAACAGAATCGGCGCCAATGTCACTTAAATTTATTTATTTCTTTTTAGTTCGCGTTATTCTTTCTTTTTTAGGTTACGTTTTTATTTAAATAAAAGCTTGTTTTTAAAAACTTTTTTTTAAGCACTTTAATTTTATTTTATTTTAAGCACGTTTTTAAACAGAAAACAAATTTGTTTGTCCCTTATCATTTTTGTCAGTGTAAGTGGTTACTAGCCAGTCTAGCCACACGCGTGTCGGGTGGTGTAGTAAGCTGCACGGAGCTTCCTATGCGCACACACGAAACGTATCGGAGCTGTCAGCACTCAGCAGTGTGCGCGCGGGAATGCGCCGCGTCGCCGGTGGTTCACCCCGCGCACACTCGCGCGCACAAGGTTGCCGCGGCGCATAGCACTATCATTATCATTCAGCTGAGCACAGCACCTATTTTGACCACTGTAGTTCTGTAGTCTCCGCCTAGCCCAGAGGGTCCTCTTAGGCTCTCCAGTACTATCCACTTTACTGCTCGATAGACGTAGCTGTACTGTAATTCTGGGTCGCCGAGACATCGACTTGGGCTTTCTTCAGTGGTTAACAGTAGGTATGCCACAGAGCGGAACAGCCATCTTCCAAAGACTAAAACAAAACTGTCCGAGTGGTCAGGGCAGTCAGGATCAGGACTCAGGGGTGCAGGTGCACAATGATGGTCGGCCCAGTCAAGTACGGATTTCGATTAAAGAACAATGGCCAAATTCCTATATAAGCTGGACTGACTTTTGATTTCCATGTACAAATTATAGTGAGATTGGTTTGTTTTCATGTAGTGAGTGTAGTCACCATTCTGTTTAAAAATAATATTTAAATAGCCAAGATATTTATATCCTTTAGAGGTTAGAATCAACAAATATGTTGAGTTGAATGCTAGGCAGACGACTTTCGGTTTTTAACCATCTCATTCCAATTTTCCAAAGTAGGCACATTGCATAGATTAAGATTTCTCCCAGAGAATTTCTCAAAATAATAGGAAATCATAAATATTCATACAGGATTTCCTAGTTCAGGGGTCGAGACCTTATTGATGTAACGTGTACCTAAGTATGGAAATAAAATTACTAGGTATACTTAACTATTGAAAAAACATTTTTACAAAAAAAAACAACCGACTTCCAAAAAAAACACCACAAATTGAAAAATAACTTTAATTTCGGAAGTCGGTGTCTTTGGTTCCGCGTTTTCGTTTATTGACACCGACTTCCGAAATTAAAGTTATTTTTCAATTTGTAGTGTTTTTTTTGGAAGTCGGTTGGTTTTTTTTGTAAAAATGTTTTTATTTTTCACTTTTTAGTGGGTCAGTTTGTAATTTATCTAAGTTCATCACCTTTTACAAAATATTGCTTTTCCCGATGCTGGGACGTTAATTGTTGAGGAGTTCTCCCGGTAAGAACCAGGAGATCCTCAACAATCACTCGCAATACGCATTGTGACGAGCATAAATTGCTTAGCAACCATATTAAAGTAATCGAATCGCAACCCGTGAAATATTTGTCAGTGAGTAGTTCCGATGGCCATCTGTGATCTTCATCATCAGCTCCACTTTACCAAGTGATGATTTTCGAGAGCAAATGCTCAAGTTACTTTAAAAAATATCCAAATCGCTGTAGCTTTGCCTATAAAATTTGAGGGTTGCCCTCGATTTCCATGGAATCCTCTCATCAGATTCCAACTTGATGATAATGGGACCACCTCGAGAGTATACCCTTTCAAATAAAAAAAGAACTTTTGGAATCGGTCCAGCCGTCTTCGAGTAATCGGTGAACATACACAAGGTAGCTACTGTAATCTGTTGAGGACTTCCCTTAACTGTCCTTCGTCTTCATCATCAGACCCCTAATGACAGTCGCAACCCATCTAGGTGTAAAGTTCACATCAATACAAATTAATCAAGCCCAAACACAAGGTAACTGCTGTAAATCGTTGAGGAGTCCCCTCGACTGTCTTTCGGCTCCATCATCAGATCGACTCCAGGCCTTCATCAAAGTGTAGTGCTTTAAAATACTTAATGAAAAAATTAACAAACGCACTAGTCGCTCCTACGATTTTCGAAAGCTCCCCTCGATTTCACTGGGATGCCATCATCAGATCCTGGTTTCCTTATCATGGGACCACCCTTGGCATATCCCCATTCCAACAAAAAAAGAATAATCAAAATCGGTTCATAAACGACGAAGTTATCCGCGAACACACATAAAAAAAAAAAAAAAAAAAAAAAAAAACATATATACGGTCGAATTGAGAAACCTCCTCCTTTTGAAGAAGTCGGTTAAAAAGGAAAAAAAAAATAGGAGGAAATACAAAATAGTACAGTAGGTACTAGGTACGCATCACAAATTCACAATTCACTACAACAACAACGCAATGTCGGAGACATAATGAATTTCCATTGTTAGCAATTCACCAAAACGCAGAACTTGCTTACTATAGGTACCTACCTTCATAATGATTTTTACGACTAGAATCAATTACCTACTTACGCAAAAGAAAAAAAAAGTCGACTGCGTAAAAAGTGAACTGTAAAAAAACTTTTTAACAAAAAAACATCGACTTCCAAAAAAATCAACACCTAAGTTTTTGAATTAACTTTTTTATTTTATACTTTTTAGTTATTATTATTTATTTGTTCTTATTATGGTAGGTAAGTTATTTTTCTTTCACTGTAAGTATTAAGTTACGGGTTATCTGTCAAATTCTGGGTTTGTCACTCGATTTTAAGAATGATTTATTGACATAATTATTTTTCACTCTATTATGACGCTATTAAGATATACATATGTAAGAGCTCCAGTCTCTAAGTAATAATCTTTTGTTACCGAACTTAATAAGCTTGCCGAACAGACGACTGACGGTAAGACTGGGATATAAACGTTATCACATGTCACAGCTTCATTATAACTTTTGAACCTTTGATTATATAAATGTCTAGATGGAGCGTCAAGCGCGCGCAAACGTGTCAAAAAGTGTCGGCCAACTGTTGGCTCACAAGTGCTTACCCGCCGATCAATGCAGATCGTGTCGCTTTACTGTCAATACGTATTCGCGCGCCAAGTAAAAAACAAATATCAGCGAAATAATGACGGTATGTGCTATTAAATTGTGCCGGAATTATAAAGGAAGGATAAAAAATACCAAAAACATCACCTGTCATCGGTAAGTTACCAAGAAACTACATATTTATTTTTTGTTTTTATGATTATCAAATCACGCCATATTTTATAAGTGTTGCCAGTTTCTTTTTTTACTCTCCCAACTTAACGTCTTTTTTGTGGGTAAGTACATATTAGTTGGTTTATGGTTACGTTTATACAATTTCGTTCGTGCACTTTTCCAAAAAACTGGCTCAGTGCGAATCGAACTCGCGTGCAAAGGGTTCCGAACTAATAATTTTTTTTTACAATGGTAATATTTTTATCGTAGATAATAGCTTTTCCTGATCAAGACATTTTTTTAAATGTTTTTTATTTTATTTATCAAGTCTAGCAAAAAGCGGCACGGCCGTACCATCCTTTTCTCGAAGCAGTTCAGGCCATTTTCGACCCCCTATAACTTCGTTGTGGGAAAAACTAGAAACCTGAACTTTCAGTAACCAAGCAGGCATTGTATAAACAGGGTATATTTCAAATTTCATTCAATTTAAACCAGTAGTTTAAGAATTATAACTAGCCAAAGTTTCTTAATTTAGTCACTCACTGACTGACTGACCGATCATCAAGTCTTCACTTCTAGTAGACATAGAAGCTTCAAATTTAGAATAGAATTAGTGTTTAGTGTATAAACCAAGGAAAAACTAAAATCTTTTTTCCAATTTCGTTCCACTTTTCTAGATATACCAACTGCATAAATAACTTTGTAATCCCATATAAATATATAAGATTACAAAGTTACATTTGCAGTTAATGAATCAGTGTACCTGTGAAAATATGTATAATATAATGGAATAATAGGTGTAGATAGGTACCTAGATATAATTATGTTCAAAGTTTACTTGTAAAATGGTCAACGGATAATGTTAAAAAAAAAGTTAAAACTGGAAAGGTAAAACAGTAGGACTACTTATCTACAAAAAGAAATGAGATGCCGTCAAAAACATAACTTGTAAAAAAAAAGTAATTTAAAAAATAAAAAAACCCGACTGCGAAACTGAAAAGCTACATACAAGTCCATTTTAAATTAAATAAAAGTTGGAAGCAGGCGGGACTCATTTGAATTTGAAAATATAATAAAAATGGTATGGGTCCCGCCTGCTTCCAACTTTTATTTAATTTAAAATGGACTTGTTTGTAGCTTTTCAGTTTCGCAGTCGGGTTTTTTTTATTTTTTAAATTACTTTTTTTATTTCCAGCTTTTTAGTTTAAAAATGTAAAAGATTTCGCAAACGATTTAGTTCTTGGTACGTGTTTTTTACGATTTGTCACTTCGAATTACTTTTAACCATATAAGTTATATATATTTTTGTAATCACCTTTTAAAACCCTTTATTTTGATACCCCACTTTTTTTTCCAAAAATCGGGCATTTTAATTTTTTTTTCAATTTTGATATACCCAGTGTCACTCTCACAACTAAGACGAATCTAACGGCACCTCTCAAGCTGAAATCGATCAAGCCGTTTAGGCTACAGAGCGTGCCAAAGAAATATACATACATACATACACTCGAAAAACATAACCCTCCTTCTGACGCAGTCGGGTAAAAAGCCAAGTCTCGCAACTCAGTTCTTCTACCGTAAAAAGTTGTGAGATCCATGTAATACCAAGTCGGTTAATTTATTCAGTCCATACTTAAGGGACCTTCTGTCTTAAGTTATTACGTAATTAGCTAACCTAACAACATCTTATAGTGACCATATCAATATTAAAAATCTTTTATGTTTTAAATAGATTGACTTGGCAATCAAATCAAATCAAATCAAATCACTTTTATTTGTTAACACAGGTACAGAAATATAGATCTTGAGTTTGGTGAACAGAACGCTATGTTATGCCAGGAGGCGTACAAAATAATATGGTGTGCATCTAGCTCAATATTAACGAATTTAAACAAAATAAAAAAAGATGTATGATAATCATGCATAATTAATATTTCAAAATAAATTATAACCATCGCATCGCATTAAGCAATCTAATTTAATATAATAGGTATTACTTGTGAGATACATTGTGTTTTCATATTTTTAATTTACCTGATACCGACTTCTTGTTCACATTTTAGTAATTATTAATAAGTGGGAGAATTATTGTAGTAGCTGGTATCATTATTTACGCACACAGAGACATAGACGCACAGTGTAAAACGACGCCTGCACGCACACATACTTGAAAATGTTGACTCGTTTTCTTTGATACGATTGTAGGGCGACGCTCCATCTAGACATTTATTGAACATTAAAACAAAAATGTTTTTTAAGACCTAATAACGGATTTTTTCATATAGGTAGGTACATGACATATCGGGACGCAACCATCTCGTCGTCTGATATGATTTAGCTATTCTTCTTTGGCACTCAGGTAGAGTGTAGACCATGACCTAGGTTAGGTTAAAACATAGGATAGTTTTTATCCCGATGTACGTTGTTCCCAATTTCCGAGATCTAAAACGTAAATAAGGAACGACTTACAACGCCTATCTCGAGGCCGAAAAAACAAAACATAATTACAAGTTCACAAGGTGGCTGGTTACGTTACGGTCAGTACGACTACGACGGACTTCACGGAACAGGCGATGTGCCGCCAGTGCGCAGTGCAGCGCCGTGCATGTGGCCGGCGCGGCGCGCGGCAGCATGATGACACCTGCGCCAAGTGACGATCGCTACACGATCACTGCTGTGCAGCCACGTCCATCATGTTCATGAATCACACACAAACCGGTTGCGTGACACCTTGCACCGCCACCGGTCGCGCTCGGCTTATAAACGGAGTAGTAGTCGTGTAAATTATTAATAAACAAAACACGTAAATTGGACGAGTTCTCTTGAGTTTAAAACGCATTAACGGGCAGAGAGAGGCATAAGGACCTATGTGAGAAGTCAGTTGGAAGTAAACTGAGCGTTACGTACGTTTTTTTATCCATCCCGTATTCTATAGTAAGAGCACGTCATGGCAAAAGTCACACGCGCACATCACAGCACGGCAGCACCCATCGCGACAGCGTCCGCAGCTGACGGCAGGACGTTCGATACTGCTGCTGATGTTGTGTCTGAAGCAGTGAGTCAGTGCGTTTCCCGCTCCACGTCTGACGAAGCGAGGTGACGGGGACCTTGCGCGGTTTCTCCGGTTACGTCGCGCTTATCTACGCGCAGCCTCTGATCACTGACACGCCCCATACAACTGTCAAACTCAAACTCAACTCTAACTCAAAGCATTTATTTCAATTAAACCAATTACAGGCACTTTTGAATTGTCAAGGGGTCGGTCAGTCAGAAAGATGAAGCTAGTTGCCCATTCCAAAGCATAGGTACCTATGAAGAAGAACGGGCAAGAAACTCCATGGACACTCTTTTAAATCAAAATAATAATTATGGTTACAAAGTCTTGTTTACATCATTCATGTTATAAAATTATGCATGTGAGTACGATGCAGAACGTTAAAAGCGTCCGAAAAGAGAGGACGAAAAAAAAAACAATTTAAATATTAAATTAAAAAAAAAAGTCATGGCAGCAAAGAGATGACCAGTCCGTGTGCGTTACCCCAGCCAGAAAATGTCGAAAATCGTCATCTAAGTGCAATAGATTCTTAATTTTGTAAGCTGATAGTTTTTTAATTATTTGATAAAAACAGTTCCGCTGGAGTAACGTTACCGCAGCCAGATCTTTTGTTTTCTAACGGGTATGTTGAAATAAATGATATCTAAATAATTGGATACTTATCAATTTGAAATAAAGGGTACACCTTAATATGTACTTGTAATTTGCTATGGTTGCGAAGATATTTAAAATCCTGCTGCGGTAACGTTTGCATGATTGCTGCATCTCGGAATTGACTAAACGGATGATTTTAATTTTTGTAGAGGACATCTGGCTAATTAGTTATGATTTGTTACGCAATAAAATAATCCACAATAATGCACCGTTTTGAAGTTATTGCCGACTTCAAAAAAAAGGAGGTTATCAATTCGACACGTAATTCGACATGTATGTGTATGTAATATTATTGGAATTGCATTATATTCACATATGACAATCTATTAGGGCTTCCAAACAAATATACAAAATTTTATAGACGTATGTATGTATGTTTGTCTACGCATTTCTCCGCAACTATCCAACTATCAATATCCGGATCGTGACCATTTTTTTTATTGGCTTACATTTAAGTACTTCAACTTAGGGAACACAAAAAATTAAACCGACCTCAAAACGAAATTAACTCAAAATTATGAAATAGGTAACCTAACCTAACTTTAATTTCGGAAGTCGGTGGCAAAAACTAAAACTATAAAATACAGATCCCAAACACACCGACTTCCGAAATTAAAGTTATTTCATAATTTAGAGTTAATTTCTTTTTGAAGTCGGTTTAATTTTTTAAATTACTTTTTTATTTCGTAATTTTTAGTTTTAAGTAAAAACTGGAATATTTGTTTTTTGTAATAAGTAGGTAATAGTTTTGTTGTAAATATTGAACTAGAATTTGACCAAGGTTTTGAGATGTTTTCTCTTTGACACTACACCCGTAGCTCGTATCAATAAGCCAGGCCGAACATACACGTATTAGTCCATATCTTGAAAATTACTGAATCGATTTTGATGAAACTTGCACTGTTCCCTAAGTTGAAGTAAATGTAAGCCAATAAAAAAAATGGAATGAAAATACATACATACATACAAACATAATTACATACATACATACGACTATGTATATTTGTTTGGAAGCCCTAATAGATTGTCATATGTGAATATAATGCAATTCTAATAATATTAGGTCTTTACCGTAAATTGCCGTTTTGTATGAAACAATTTAAACGATTTTTTTTCATGTATTTTTTATTTGTATTAATCGAAGTAATCACCCATGTAATCAATGCATCTTTGCCAACACAGTGGCAGTTTATTGATGCCCTTCTTAAAGAAATCATCTGGACGGGAGGCAACAAATTCTTCAAAGGCATTTTGTACTGCCTCTCGGGTATTGAATTTTTTTTTTCCCGCCAAGAAGTTATCCAAATTCTGGAAAAAGTAGTAGTGTGTAGGCGCAAGGTCTGGTGAGTAGGGCGGATGACGGAGAGCTTCCAACCCCAGTTCTTGCAACTTGGAGACCGTCTGCTGTGCAGTACGAGTATGAGGTCGCGCGTTGTCGTGCAGGAGCAGCGGAGACGAGCGATTGACCAATGCTGGTTGGAGATGTGCCAGCTTCTCCATCATTGTGGTCAGTTCACATCTGCAGTAATGCTCACCCCGTTTGGTAAGAAGCTGATAATTAATCACACCGGCGCTAGATCACCACTTTTCTAGGGGTAAGTTTTCGTTTAGGGCATTGTTTAGGTGCTGAACCAGGATCCAACCTACTTGCTGAGCGCTTGCGGTTATCAAACAGAATCCATTTTTCATCGCAGGTAACAATACGGTTCAAAATTCCTTCATTTGCGTGTCTGTTGAGCAGTGCAAGGCACGTTTCGACGCGTACTTCGCGACTGCGTACTGGCGATCATTGAGTTCGTGGGGCACCCATTTGTCAAGCTTTTTTACCTTGCCAATTTGACGCAAATGGACCAATATTGTTTTGACGCTACCGTCGAAAGCTGCTGCTAATTCAGCCGTAGATTGTGTATCATCAGCTTCCACAATCGCCTTTAATTCGTCAAAAAATTCATCCCCACTTCACATGTAGGGGAGCTACCATAAAAAAAAATATTTTACAAAATTTTAATTTACCAATTTGTCAACTTTCTAGTACTAACGGTCTCTTAGCAAAATCTCGGACAGACAGACAGACAGACGGACATGACGAAACTAAGGGTTCCTTGTAGGAACTACGGAGCCCTAAAAAAACATGTCTAAGGTGGTCTCATGAGAAAAGCACCACGCAGCTCTGAGCGGACCTGTCTAGACAGTGCACGCATGTGTCAGTGATGGCCACCGCCGCGCCGCCGCGCCGGGGAGCTCAACTCAGAACTTAAGGAACTCCACGATCCGACGAACAATACCTACCAAAAAAGAAATACATTGCTCTTCCGCCAAAGTTCAGGATCAAGACAGGTTGACATAGGTCCGGTCTGATGTACAGACAGCGTCAGTATGTGCTAATCCCTCAAATTTTAAAATGTTACATTGCTACAACATTGGATTCCTTACGAATAATCTAAAGAATACTTGGAAAAGAGTTCATTGTTTCAACTCGGATTCGAACCATCGCATCACCGAACGTCGTCATACTCACACCGGCATGCGGCAGTTTGACGAACTAGCCAGCGAGCCCATATGAATTGCGATGAAATTGTTATCTACTATCGTCCGAGTAATTTTATCTTTAGGTCCCTGACTAATCGATAGATGTTATAATTTGAGGGTATCCATTAATTTTACTTGCTTACGTCACAAAATACAGATAGTACAGAAGTCAATCACGTGTATGTACTTCACTTTTCATACCTACGCTCGGCGATCGCGCTATGTATGGTTGTCAACTTTGGCTTATGCACAAAAAACTATCGTGGTAGTGGCACTCGTATCTAGTTGTTTGATTTATTGTTGAGCTTATTCTAAAATATTAAAACAAAACAATAAACATAGTATTACAATACAAAAAGTTTACAGAACAAAAATTTTACATTCACGCTCAAACGGCTGGACCAATTTTGATAAAATTTTGTACGGAGGTAGCTGACACCCTGGATTAACATATAGGCTACTTTTTATCCCGATATTCCCACGGGATCGACAATTACGCGGGTGAAACCGCGGGGCGCAGCTAGTCCCTAATAACTTCAAAACGGATTACCCTATTTACACAATTTATTTTGCCCTATCCGTTTTAGACCTAAACCTATCAAATGACACTAAAAACAACACAATATCTACACAAACAAAAAATCATGTTTTCAACTTACGTAATACACACATCAAAAGTGTCTAGGGATCAACATATATTTTTGCAATAACTTTTCTCCTGATTGATATTAATTAAAATTTTCTTTAAGGATTCATCAAATAAAGTGTTTTCGTTTGTCACAGTAACGATAAACCATATATAGATACCCTCCATATTCGGCAGAGCTCTTCTCTGTAGCATATCCCATGCATGCTCAATCGGGTTCAAGTCTGGCGACTGAGCAGGCCAGGGCAGGACATTGATGTTAGCTGCGGCGAGAGTCTGTCTTACAACTCTTGCGGTGTGCGGTCGTGCATTATCATGCATTAACTGAAATAAGGGACCGATTTGCACTTGTAGAGGAACGATGACGTCTGATACAATCGTCTCAGCATAAATTTGAGCGTTGAGGTTGCCTCTGATCCAAATCAACTCAGTTCTTCCGCCGATCCAAATACCCGCCCATACCATGATGGTTCCACCACTATAAGGATGGACTTCCTGGCAGGATTTTAATCGCTGTTGGCGTCCAGGGGTTCTCCAGTGTCGTATACGTCTTGTATCCGGTCTCATACCAAAACGAGACTCATCAGAAAAGCACACGAAACGCCATTGTTCTTCTGCCCAATTTCTGTGTTCAAGAGCCCATTGATATCGAATCCTACGATTGTGCATTGCTATAGGTGGTACCCGTAGCGGTCTTCGGGAATGAAGGTTCACTTCATGCAAGCGGTTTCTGACTGTTTAGTCGCTAATTAAGTTCCCTGAAGAGTGATGAAGCCTCACGGCTAACATCATGGCGGTTATTGTTGGAGCTCTTCGAGTTAAGATTTGAATGTATCGGTCTTATCTCCGTGTGGTGCAGCGATACCGTCCTCCATGGCGCTCAGCCACGGTACCAGTGCTTCGGTAACGTGTCCAAAGTCGACCGATAACACTCTGACTTGTATTCAGAGCTAAAGCCACAGTACGTTGCCGGGAACCAGCTTCTATAATTCCCACGGCTCTGAGCATTTCTTCCCTGCTTAAATGACGTCGCCGCTCCATAATAACGTTGGTTTTAATCAGTAGTAGGGAAACAGTAGCACTAATAATGTCTTCAATGCGTTGTATGTTTTTATAGGGAAAATATTGACAGCTGATTTTCATCTTTTACTCGAATTTGATTCACAGTTCCTGATTCAAATTATGAAATGCACCAAAAAGGATCCATATAAATTTATAAAATCATAAATTTATTACAAAGCCACATCTCAATCTCAAGAAATCCGCATAAAAATGCTTGATCCCTAGACACTTTTGATGTGTGTAGTTGGTGGCATGAATTTTTTTTTTTTTTTTTGTTTAGCCTGTTCTGTCCCACTGCTGGGCAAAGGCCTCCCCCATTTCCTTCCACATTTGGGACTGGGCGGGTCACACTTATAGGATGCATCCAGACAGATGGGCTAAGATCGCTACACAGTGGGTGCCTGAAGACGGGCGTCGCCACCGAGGCAAGCCTAAGAAACGCTGGATGGCGTGACGATTTAGACTCGTTCCTGACCGATTGGGCGGAGAAGGCACAGTATAAGGCATGAATTTACCTTACAAAAAAGTTACTTTGTTTATACTGATTCAAAATAGGAAACTATTATTTAAATCGAGCTTAGATAGGCATTTTTTGTTGCTCCATTTTTGCACTTCACAGACGCGTGTCTCAAGCGGATGATACGCGCGCTCGCACTGCTCCCAACCCGTCTGAGATAACGTGTCCGTGAGCGGTGTCTATGTGTGCGTTGCTCGAGCGCACTTTGTATGTAGATTGTCTTCTGTACTGTCTGTATTTTGTGCTTACGTTGTCTTTATAAAATAATCCTTACCCTCAACCAAAGACATTAAAATATTTACAATAGACGGGACATAGCGAACAAAACCGTGATCCGATACTTGTTACCTAGGAGTAACAAGTCTCTCAGTCTAGTATGGTACGCCTGCGCTTCAAGTCGCATTCGTGTCCACAAGTCTCCACCTTCAAAAAAAAATTCTAAGGAAATATGCCGAGTTGCGCATTACGATTTTGCAAATATCGTTATGGTAAAACGATTGGACCTAACTTCGGTTTATTTTCGTATGAATTATTTATATTTACTCAGTAATTAAACTTAAATAATTTTCGTAAAATAGATTTAGAAAATTTGCTAATTTTGTAATAAACGCCCTCTATGGTTGAGTAGCTTTACTACTGCCACGCAGAGATGTGATATTGTTTAGCGATTTATCGATAATATTTATTACTAGCTGTGCCCCGCGGTTTCACCCGCGTTAATTTGAGGAAAAAACCTACTAAAATAATGATATCCATTACTGTAAGAGTATTACATATGATTATTACTTATACCCTCATGACCAGCCGACCAGCCGCCTTATTATAAAACTATGATATCTCCTAAGATATTCATCTTTCTCCTAAGATAATAAATCAAATCAAATCAAATCAAATCAAATTTATTACTGAACCAAAAACATTTTCATTAGTTGGTGATTGGAGCCTCCTGTTAAGCAAGTAATGCCTGTGTTAGGAGACTCCGCTCTTCCACAACAGTATACAATTTTTCAGTACCTTAGATATAAACAATTAAACAGTATGTGGCTGTGTGTGTGTGTGTGTGGGGGTGTGTGTGTGTGTGTGTGTGTGTGTGTGTGGGTGTGTGTGGGGGGTGGGTGTGTGTGGGGGGTGTGTGTGTGGGGGGGGGTGTTAGCGCGTGCATATGTGTGTGCGTGCGTGAGTGGGTGTGTGCATGTGAGTATCATTTTGTGTGTTGCAATAGTTCCTCAGTGTCTGCGTAATTTAGTGTCTTTATCCAATTTGTAAGGATTTTTTTACACTCGTGGAATTGTTTATTATGTATATATATCTTTTTATTAATCCTATTATAAAGTTGACATGATAGTTTACTGTACTGAATGGCAGCAAATTTAGTTTTCGTTTGTGGCACCTGTGCTATGAGATCTTTACGTCTTCTTGTTATTTTATTCGGATCATATGGTAGATTCTTATGTTTTTTTAGAACGGTGTTTATGACGTATAACTTTCTAACTGAAAGCAGTCCACTCTCCTGATAGAGACTGTCAGTAGGGTATGAGATCCTTTTGAAGTACATTATTTTTAATACGGCACGTTGTCCTCGTTCAACATGTATAAACTTTGATTTTGCCGCGCCGCCCCATATTGGGATACAGTAGGCTATAACAGATTGTGCTATAGAGATGTATATTTCATTTAATAAATTTCTGTGAGCGCCCGATTTCTTATTTAAATTTATTGGCGCAATACATCTTAGGGTTTTAAAAATCCACCCTAGTTTCCTAATCCGTCCAGTAACATGTTCAATATGAGAGTACCATGACAATTTTTGGTCAATGATAACACCTAAATATTTTGTTTCCAAAACTTTATTAATTATGGGACAATTGCAATTATTATTGATAGCTTTATTACATGAGTGTACTTTAATGTTAAACACTTCATCTGGTTGTGAATTTTTGTAGATGGAGAAGCATATGTAGTTGGTTTTTGCGGTATTTAACGTGAGAAGGTTGTTATCGAGCCAAGTCGCAATTTGGGACATACCTATCTCTGCCTTAATTTTAACATCAGACCAGCTATGCCCATGGAAGACAACAGCAGTGTCGTCGGCGTAGGAAAATATATTTGCGTTTTCAACTTTTAGGTTACAAAGGTCATTAATGTAGGCTAGAAAAAGTGTGGGACCCAGAACACTACCTTGTGGTACACCAAACGACACATCAGCATCATCACTAATATACCCTTCAATCTTTACCCTCTGTTTCCTGTTTGTTAGGTAATCTACAAAAAAATTGAGAGGAGTTCCCCTTATTCCAAGTTTATCTAGTTTGGTCACAAGGGTGGGAACGGAAACGGTGTCAAAAGCTTTTTTTAGGTCTAGAAATACTGTCAAGCATTTCTTCCCTCTATCTAGAATAATAATAATAATAATAGAATAATAATAATTCATCATTCATTGAATATAAAACAGTTAAAACGATAATTATTAAACAAATAATTATGTTTTATTTCAAGGACAGCAAATATTTTTAATTTACTACTTAACGATTATTTTAACCATTTCATTTTTTATACTAATCGTTTTTGGTCCATTACATGATAAAAGATTTTAATTATTACATTGTACAAACATCGACATTAAATTATACTAATCGGACTTTGGTCCATTACATGATAAAAGATTTTAATTATTACATTGGACAAACATCGACATTAAATTATACTAATCGGACTTTGGTCCATTACATGATAAAAGATTTTAATTATTACATTGCACAAACACTAATCGGACTTTGGTCCATTACATGGTAAAAGATTTTAATTATTACATTGTACAAACATCGACATTAAATTATCGATATCCACCATCTCTAGCTGGTAGAAAAATAGATAACAGGTGCATACGAATATGACATCTATTTCAATGACGTTAGCGTGCTAAATAGAGTAAATCGGTTACAGCGCCCTCTAGCGCTGAGTAGCAGAACTCGTTATGGATTGCTCGAATTTGATTGTTAAATGGAAAAATGATCTTTATTGATTTTGACATGTAAAATGAAAACAACATTCATGAGTTGTAATAAGACTTAATTTTGAACAACAATAAATAAACTTTTAGCCAAAGTTGCATTATATACATATAGTATACAAATTGTATTTGTAGATAATTTTCTATTCCGTGATGCCGCTCTAATTTTGCTATACAACGCCAGATGCGTCACTGAGACATGGGATCACAGTTTTTCTAAGACATTTCTTTGCATAGCCCCTCTATTGTACCTATCTTAAATCTCTTTGCCCTCAAATCAAGTTATAACTACAGTTACCGGCACGTAACTTGGCAAGAGAATTTCGTAGTGGGGGAAGTTCGCGCATATAAAAATGTATGAAATTGTGCGTGCGCAAACTTCCCCTACTACAAAAACTCCTGCCAAGTTAGGTACGTGCCGGCAACTATACAACGTTTGACAACAACGGTCCAAGAAAAGTTGCAAACGCTTCAAAACTTGTCTCTTTCGATGTCGCTTGTCGGACTGTCAAATGTCAAATCTGTATGCTGAGACGACATGACAGGTCATGTGACATCTCGTTAGCTTAGGGGCTGTCTCCACGAGCGAGAGAATCGCGGCGATAGTCTCGCCGTACCATCAAATTTTCGCGGCGATAATATCACCGCCGTGTGGAGACACGTTCCAAAAGAGTGTGAAATACGTGACACGACTATAATATCGCCGCGATTCTCTCGCTCGTGGAGACGGCCCCTTATGTCAATCTAAAATATTTCTACCGCTTTCTACTTGGATGCCACTAAGACTTGTCTAGGGACCAAATCAAAATATAAATCTTTGTTGTAAAATAAGATCATAGTTTAAATAAATATTAATAAATGATTATTAAAGTAGGTATTTTATTTTTCTTGATTTTTATTTTTTTATAAATAATTACTTACTTACTAAAACAAAATAAAAAAATATATTAAAATAATACAATGAACAAAAAGCACATTTCGTGCCCAGGATTTGATTGAACTTCCAATCATAGGCATGGCAAGCGGTCTTGAAACCTCCAGTATATTTAGACGATGAATAAATCGTCGTACCTAAATGTTAACCCTATTATAGCTTGTCGTTTTCGCAATAATAAAAGTATTAACGTTATATTGAAAAAAAAACAATAATAAAAACAGAATAAAAAAAAATACTAACATAAACTTATAAAACAATAAAATAATACATTACTTAATTAAAATAAAATGTTTTTGCAAAATCCAAAAACCAACTATCACGGATTTGAACGCACATGGCTTTTGGGGGGGCGCCCGGGCGGGGGTAATCACTTAATGGAGCTGTGCATGTGTTGGGACTGTTGGGACAGTTTACAGAACTGCATCAGAATCAGAGGTCAACGACAATCTCGACACATTTGAAATGTTTCATAACCGTTGCACAATGGCCACGACCGTACAAGGAAAAAACTGTTCGATAGTGATAACATTGACCGGTATCTTTATACTTATTGAAGTAAGCAACACACACACACATTATCTTTATATATTTTACTAACATAGTAGGTACATTAGTACCATAGTACCTAAATAGTATAAAATCCCATGCCGACGTCGGCTGCGGTGGTTATTTCTGTTTTTGACGGCTATTAAACTCAAACTCAATTATTGCAATTAAACCATTTACAGGGACTTTTGAATTGTCAAAGAGTCGGTCAGGTAGTCAGAAAGTTGAAGCTAGTTCCAAAACGTAGATCTCTATGGAGAAGAACGGGCAACAAACTCCAAGGAGACTCTAATATAGGCTTTTCCTAATACAGACATTTCTTGCTTAAAAGGAGGCACCAATCATCAACTTGTCTTGATTTGGTAAAAAAATAAACGTTTTTTTTAAACTCTTTTAAATCAAGATATTACAAAATCCTGGGTATAATATTCTTGCTTCTTCTTTATTAGGAGCGTGTGATGTGGTGTGCGTGAGGTGGCTACTCTGACCTATTGGGATAACTAGTAATATACAAACGTATTGACGCGTGACGTACACTACCGGCCGTTTGCGCAAAATGCGCACATCGAGTTAGATAGAGACTGTCAGACAGGTCAGGTCACAGACTGGAAACGACACTCTACAAAGTCGAACTTTATCAGAGGTGACGTGCCCGTGGTAGCAGGACGCCGCAAAAGGGTCCGTAGATTACTTGGAAAATAAATAAATACTAGGTATTCTGGATGGTCAAGCTAGTGGCCGCAAGAGCGGCTGGTGCCCGCAGGAGGGACCGCCGCGCGCCGCCTTATCCCGGCCTCTCAGCTGGCGAGCTTGCTAAAATTTTATCTGACCTCTCCTTAACGACACCTTCGTTATCGCTCAATTTTGAATATTTTTTAAAAACTAGATATATATTTTGTGCGTGGTTGAGATATACCTAGCGGGTACAAAATTTGAAATAATTGAGTCATTATAGATAAAATTAGATGGGTTCAAATTAATTGGAATGCGCAATTTAGCAGCCGGTTAAGAGGAAATGCCGGGTGGTCCTTTCTCCATAGAAACGCTTTCGCCTGTTTTCTTTCTGGTTAATGACCATAATCAATGATTTTTTACAGAAAATAAATATTAACTACTTGTACGTCCCTATGTTTTCTTTTTTGATGATACATTATTTTTATAAGCACTAGAACCCTCAAAAAAATGCCGATTTAAACCGCTGTCAACAGAGGCCTAGTGTACAATGACAACTATTAATGAACAAGAGCGAGTCGGACTCGCGCACCGAGGTTTCCGTACCATCCTAATAATATGTTTTTAAATTTTCATCGGCGAGGCCTATATTCGTCAGAGAATTTTAACACTGCGCGCTGCGGTGTAGAAAATTGCAGTTTTCTCTTGACCACGATAAGACTTTTGTTGATGATTTCTGAAAAACTGACAAAGGGTTCCGTACCACAAGGCAAAAACGCCGAAAAAAAACATGTTTGTAAACGCCGACCTCATCTAGTTTTAAAAAACTGGCCAAGTGCGAGTCGGACTCGCACACGAAGGGTTCCGTACCACAAGGCAAAAACGCCGAAAAATACATGTTTGTTGTATGGGAGCCCCCCTTAAATATTTATTTTATTTTAATTTTATTATTTATTATTAAAGTTAAAATACAACTGAGTATTTTGTGAATATTTCAAGTGCCTACCTGTTGCCATTTTGGATATCGAGCAAAAAAAGGCAAAAAATCGCGTTTGTTGTATGGGAGCCCCCCTTAAATATTTATTTTATTTTTAGTATTTGTTGTTATAGCGGCAACAGAAATACATAACTTGTGAAAATTTGAACTGTCTAGCTATCGCGGTTCTTGAGATACAGCCTGGTGACAGACATACGGACAGACGGACAGACAGCGAAGTCTTAGTAATAGGGTTCCGTTTTTACCCTTTAGGTACGGAACCCTAAAAAACATGATTGACGTGTAAAAGTGTTTGTACAAACCTACTTCCAAAAATAAAATCATTTATCATTTATGGGAGCCCCCTTAAATATTTATTTTATTTTAATTTTATTATTTATTATTAAAATTAAAATACAACTGACTATTTTGTGAATATTTCAAGTGCCTACCTGTTGCCATTCTTGATATCGAGCAAAAAAGGGCAAAAAAATCGAGTTTGTTGTATGGGAGCCCCCCTTAAATATTTATTTTATTTTGTTTTTAGTATTTTGTTGTTATAGCGGCAAAAGAAATACATACTTTGTGAAAATTTCAACAGTCTAGCTATCGCGGTTCTTGAGATACAGCCTGGTGACAGACAGACGGACAGACAGCGAAGTCTTAGTAATAGGGTTCCGTTTTTACCCTTTGGGTACGGAACCCTAAAAAGTGTGCTAATTAGAGACATCGCTTTATTTTTCCTGTAAGTAATCTTTACATGAACTTCTATCAGTCACACACTATCTCTCCGACCTCATTTCCTCTTAAAGCGCACCTCCAGAAGTGTACAGTGTCAGCGACGCGTGGCGCCTGACGTGTGGCGCGTCAGGACCAGTCAGGATATATGTAGAGGTCGATTCCTGCACGTCTTCCCTCCCCTCGCTCGTCTCTGCCTCAGTGGAAACGCACCTTAACGCACAGGTTAGCTCCGAGCTAGCCTGTTGAATCAGCCAATGACATTGGTTGAAATCTGCATCGCGTGTCGTCATCAACCTATCATTAATTATCATGTGATAGATTGACTGCTGCACGTCTCTGTTCCGCTCCTCTCGTATCCGCCTCAGCCTCAGTTGAAACGCAACTTTACTGTATACTGATAACAATATCAACAGGTGCAAGTCCGCGCCGCCGCCGCCGCCGCCGCCGCGCCGCCGCGCGCCCTTCCGATCGGGAACCTTTGCTCAAATTGCTCATATTATACTAATCAAATAACTACGATAATGTTGATGTGTGTTCACAGGTTGTAAACAACGATAAGTACCTAATGGTCTTCTGTCCGCTACAGCTGCGACATTCAGATTCGTGATCAATGTGTAATGAACTAATGAATCATACCTGAAGCAGATAACTGCTGTTGTCCTCAGCCTCATTACGATGTGTCCACAAAAACTATTTGGTAACTAATCAATTCGATTTGGTTAATTAATTGTTCAAATCAAGTGTTATAAATACTTTGTTTAAATATCATATTGTTGGTGAAACAGCTTCTGGAGCAGACGCGTCGCGCGGTCATCGAACGAGTTCACAAATATCACATTAATTAGGTATATGAGAATGTTGTTTCAGCATGTTTATGATGTGCATATGTTAACATTTAACACTTGCACATTGTATTGCACTGCAACACACATGATCACAAGCACTCAATACATGCGGCAAGTGGGATCAGAGCATCACTGACGTGTACAGATGTCCACAACATACACCGCCGGGACTGTGACATGACTGTCCGGTGCCACATCCCCACAATTACTGAGTAGAAATACAGGAAACTCGAATATTTAGGTATTAAGAATTTCATTGATGATAAGGTACCTATTCACAGAATGCTTGTTGTTATAATAGGTACTTATTATATTGTTAACTTTTTAGAAAAATATTAGGTATCATGAATTTATGATTAAGAGCATGCTAAAAGTGTGTCGAGTTTGTTTGAGTGACCAGTTGACCACTGAATATTTATTGATTAAATTATCAATATTTACACACAAGCTTGTAACTAATTTATAATTATTATTAAAATTTATAATTATCACAACAAAAGCAGTAATGAGGAGCTCGGCTACAGAACGCAATGATTACACCACTGATGATAACACGTTGTTGCTTTCACTCTCATAGCAGCAGGTTTAGTTGAATAGTGTCAATCGAAACTTTAGAGTCAGAGCAGGGCTTCTGAACTTCTAACTACATGCAGTGTCCGCATACTACCCTCTGTCCAAGCCCCCGCCCCAACTGCTAAGTAACCTCTGGCTATTATGTTGTTATTTGGTAAGGCACACTTGCAGATCATTAGCTGACGCATGTGTTTCAAATAGCTTGGAGATATTTAATCTGTCCAGTCAGATTCTTGAAGTAGTTCATATTATGCCATGTGTTTTTCAGTTTCCGCAAGACATATTCAAGTACCTGCAAGTCTCACTCCAGGAGAGCATCTGAGTCTATGGAATCAAAGAGTTGTATTATCTTGGTGATCATAATCTCCCCTCACCCACCATGCATGACTGCACATTCCCTCTTGATGTATCTGCACTTGACAATGTGGAATAAAATTATAAGTTTAAGGTGATACATATCGAAAAAAAGTGGTTATTCTATTTCATGTAACTTCTTAAGTATGTGGAATAGGGATTTAACATTTTGGTCTATGTTTTTTGACTCTCTGGTCTAGTATCATGTAAAAGGAATACACGATTCAATTAATTTTTCTTGATACAAAAAAATTGCAAAGTTAAGTACTTATATCTATTTTTTTACTTTTTTTGACATCACAGTGTTATGCTTAAGAGTTATTTAATGGAATTTACTTTAAAACATAGAGAATTGTCATATCAAAGTATAATCAAAGTAGTTTTAAATGTAATTCATTTATTTTGTAAAAAAGGAGTAAATTCGTTATGGCACTTATGTCGTTTTATTCCGAGCGCACGCACATTATAAGTTTATAAGTTTATATTGTTACTAACAAATAATATGGAAGTAATTCTGAATTAAATGTTTATTATTATTATTATTATAGCCATCTCTCTTCTTTTGCGTTTCAAACGTAATTGCATCACTTTCGCTCGCTTAGTAGATCAGTCGCTACAATTTATTTTCAAGGTATCGCCTTAATTAGCACTTCATCAAATGAAAGTTTATCTAATATGACTTATACTTAGTTACTTAACTTAACTCTGGAAATGGCCACACTTGCTCATAGTTAGCCGACCTTGAGAGATAATCACCATGATCGTCCATTGCATCCATGATCCTGAACAGTGGGCCTGCCTACCACTTTCTGTGGCATAGATGCATGTGTTCTCACTTTGTTCTTTACTGATGTTTCAGTAACCTTCAGTAGCACCATCACCAAATACCGAGTCACTTATGTAAATAAGTCACAGATAGCACTGGTGTATGTCATTCCATAGTGTTGTGCCATTGTCTAATCAGTAATTAGCTAACAATGGCTGCTTATGTACAATGTGAGTGATGGATGTGCATTATATGTGTTCATACAGTAGAACAGATGCATTGAAGATCATTACACACATCATACATTGCTGTCACAGAGCCACAAAGCCTACCAGGCAGACAACAGACTGTGATCAATGGGATGCACTCACAACTAAAGCTTGTTGGAGTGCGGCCTGTGCAGCACGTGCAAGGGACCTCAGCAACATGTGTACCATGCTCACCAGTCACCTGTCTCCACGGCACAAAGCAGTGCTGCCCACACAGCACTGTTATGTTTCACGCACACTATGCAACAGACAACACTCGCAAATCACTCATGTCCACACGTTGCACTTCTGCCAAGTCTTATTATAAAACTTACAGATAGCACTGTTTACAAGAGTTACAACATAAATATGTACTGCAGAGCTGACTGAACCCAACAAAGAGGGTCAATGTGCATGTTAACATTTATTGATTATTAACATTTATTGGCAACAGTGGTGTTGTGTAAACACGCGCGGTGCGGCTGTGTCCCGCTCGCTCGTGACTGTTGCACTACGCGACCGGTCGCGGCGGACGCGACTGATGGCTGCTGCACACTAAACATACAATTACATTTGCACTAAACAATGCTTCATCAACTGCTCCTCATTACTGAATCTATTCGACAACGGCGGTTTTAATTAACGCGAGTTAGGTAAACACTTGTGTTGTCATGGCAAGAATCTGGTGCTCTATCGAGTGAGTACAATGAACGGGTGTGGGTAAAGTGGCGGCACGGACCTAGAATAATGAAAAATGTCATCAAGGTGAAGCGCTTACCATGATAGTATGCAGGTAGTGCGCTAGCGCGGGGCGTCCGGCACTAGGCAGCGGCAGGTCGGCGTCCGTCGGCAGGCGGAGGGCGAGCTGCGGGTGGCGCGCCCGCTAGCATGGGCGCGAGCCGCTACCGGGCTCGGCCTAGCTCCGCACGCCTCCACGGCGACTCACACACACGACCTCGTCGCTCGAGGTAAATTCTTCAGCTATCCTAGCCGATCGACCCACAGCACAGCGCTATCACCAACGACATGACTGACACAGAGTAAGATGACTGACTGACTGACTATTTATTAACTAATTTAGATGTCGTGAATAGTGATGACCGTGCGTACAGTTTCACTGCCAGTATCGATATACTTTCATCGGTCGACGGTCATCGAAGTCGATTCATTTGAAAGGGCGATAAAACAAAACATACGTTTTAATATATATGTATAAAGCTTTTAACTGCCCGTCTGTTTGTAGCATCGAAGCTCCTAAACAAAGTATAGTAACAACAGCAGGTAGTTACCTGACCTCCCCAAGTAGGTATTTTGATTGTAGTCTGATACTCATATCAAAGCCCCTTTCTAAATAAATTATTAAGTAGGTGCCTGTTACTGTCCAACTTTAAAGTATAAAGCTTAATTTTTGAACAAGCATTGACATTTCAAGGAAGAAATTAATCAGTATACTTAGCTTTATTATTTTTAAATATATACCTGTTTTTGGTAATCGCTTCTCTTGCTCTTCAAGGTCATCAGCGGGGTGATTGCGCAACACACTAACAGTAGGCTTTGGAAGGGGCTTGCGCCTAAGTAATAACAGCCGCACGGGTCGATGGATCACTAAGCTACGCTTGGCGTGGTTGGTCCGTGGATAAGTGAACATGTTTACATACCAAAACCCCTCTGTGCCTTGAAAAGCACGTTAAGCCGTTGGTCCCAGCTGTCATTCTTGGATCTTTGAATGTCGTTACGGGTCGTCAGAAGCCCGAAATTCTGACAACCAGTCTTACCAAGGATTTCGTTTCGTTTCGTTACCCAGTAACTGGGTTGTGAAGGTCAGATAGGCAATCGCTCCATGTAAAATACTGGTACTCAGCTGCATCCGGTTAGACTGGAGGCCGACCCCAACATAGTTAGGAACAGGCTAGGCAGATGATGACTAACAGTAGCAATGGCTTTCACCGTGACAGTTCAACAAGCGTTCGTTGCGTTATTTGCGTTGTTGAGCAGACAATTTTTTCGAACATAATTATGAAGCAACTAGCGGCCCGCCCCTGCTTCGCACGGGTAGATAATGGTATTTAACAAGAATTATAAATATTAACAAACTGTTGGCAGACTTTCCATGCTTGGAACACACGATTAAGTCTGATTTTGACAAAATAAACAATCAAAATCATTCTTTTGGGAGCTATGAAGCTGCAACAACCCACAGATCGCATATATTTATTTATTATTTATTTATTCTTTAATTAAAACGGTTTATAACCAATTACAGAAATTAAAGACAGTTATTAATATTACACATGGGTGTGATGTGTGTATCAACACACATCACACTCAGATCCACACGTCAAACTTATAACACCTCTCTTTTTGTGTCGGGGCTTAATAAAAAAATTGTATAATACAAAGATAATTAGATATTATTATTACTTTAATTTTTTTTTTCAAATATTTTTAGTATGACATAACTGCAATAGTTAGACATATGTTATCGCGGACTTTTTTGTAGATATTGATGACTTCTATAAAACGATAGTACACCATTGTGCTCTATTGTCAATAGTTTCCGCAGCGTACGCGATATAAGGATTTTTCGGCGTTACTATTGCATATTTTAACATGGAAAAGTAGTTATTGTGACATAACTGTAATAGTTAGACATGGTATTGCAGACATTTTTGTAGATATCCCGTCTAAAACTGATAATCCTCTATAAAACTGTAGTACATCAGTACATTTACAGTATCACTTACAGTATCACTTTGCTCTATTGTCAATAGTTTCCGCAGCGTACGCGATATAAGGATTTTGTTTGGTATTTTTTCACACCTTGGGTTACTTTATCGAAGTTTTCATACGGATCCCTAACTTTTTTGAAAATATTTTATAGCTTATGTTCATTAGGGATAATGTAGGATTTTAATGGTGAAAGAATTTTTCAAATCGGTCCACTAGTTCGGGACTTATTCAATTCGAACAAACCGTTCTTCTTTAGAATATTAATAATATTATATAATAGTATTATTATATTATATTATTAGTGTAGATGGATATCACTATCTGAACTGAAAATTTTGACAAATTTTCACTGCGCTTTGTCGAAAAACTTTTAGAAGTTTATAATGTACTTAATTGCCTTATTGGTTGTAACATGCGTATTTAACAACAAAATATTTTAATTACCAAAAGCGAACTGTTCAAAGCTTATTTTGTTGCTTAATATCGATGGTTGCCGGTGGATAATGAGCACATCACTAAAAGCTCGCACGAATGACGTAGTTTTATTGACAGTTACGCTGCGTTTTGTTATTGCAGATGTTCTCAGATCTCAGAACGGCAGTAAAATTATTATTGAGACTTGAAATATTATATATATATTATGTTACAATTTCTTGATAAATTACTAATAGTTTCAAAATATCAAATTGCTGGAGCTTGTGAAAGTCGTTTTGAATTCTCGTCAAGAATGCATACATGTAAGCTCCCTAGAATAAGCTCTTACTAAACGTTGCTTTTACTTTTAAAAAGAGCGAGAGACCGGTGGAGTCGGTGTCGGTGGTCGGTGGAGACGAGAGAGAATGCACAGGTTACTTCAAGCTAGGAGTAATAGTGAGTGACTTCAAGCGAGTAACGACAATTTATAATGAGTTCAAGATGTTTTTATTAGCTGTTTATTACATTAATTCCAATCAAACTGAATTATTATTTATTAAATAAGACTAACCTAATCAATAACACTAATATTACATTATAATTGCATTGCCTTAATTTTGCAACCATTTTCAAGCACTAAGTACTTAGGTATTTGAGGCATATTAGCTAGAGCGGAGTTTCTTCCCGAGACGGCCTAGGCATAGGTACTAAGGGTTCGTCCAGCGCGTTGGGAAGTCAGTCAGTCACACTCACACAGGTCAGTGGCCTACCTACCTACTGGCCAACTGGGTGTCAAGGCCCATAGCGTGGGTGTGCTGACTGGCTGTTAGTATAATATTTACCACGGAATCGCTTGCGCCGACACCCGACACGAGTAAGCTAATACCACTAATAACAGTAGGTACTTAATATAAAAATTAAAAAAAATATAAGTCATATAAAAATATAAATTTACCATATCATTTAACGCAACAATGACATTGAGATGAACAATAGGAAGCGAATATTATTTCCAGCACATCTAACTAGGTACCTACCTACCTACTTACTTATTAAATACCGTAAAATGCTGTAACTTTGCCTGGATTTTGACGTTTTTTGTTCGTATCTCTGAACCTATTTACTATTACGGCTTCTAAAGACTTGCAGATGGAAAACAGACCTTATGCCTTGCCAGGTAGAACCCAAATCTATTTAAATCATGCCGTCATTCAGAATTACAAGCACTCAAAGTCGTAGGCAAAGTTGTAGGTAAAAGACACAACTTTGCCTAGAAGGATATCTCAATAAATCTATTGTTGATCTTTTTAGTATTTTTTTTTCCGTGTACATGAGACACCGTGCTTGACCCCAGCAGTTAGATTATTGCCATGACGGTAATATATATTTTTTTACAGCTAATAGGCAATGTTGTAGCAGGTACCAGAAACTTTTCATACAAAAATGTCGTTGACTCTAGGGTTGTCTCAAAAAAATACGGATTATTTTCTTACACTTTTATTCACTTTGTAAAAAAATAAAACAAATTGCTACTTATGAGTAAAAATCACAAATGTATTGCTTTTTAGCAATGCTGGCTTTTACGATGTGGGCTTCTTCCTCAGTTGTCAACTCTGTAGGTCGACCAAATGGTTTGCTATGCATGTTTTTTGATTTATTAAAAATGGTCTGACGCGGGATCCCAAATTTCTTTTCCGCTTCGTATGACGAAATGATTTTTTTTCGTACGAGATCTGCAGCAACTTCTGATATTTCTACAGAGTAATCGGCATAACTACGAGCTCCTGGTTTTCTCCTGCTTCGTTGTGTATTATTCGGCATTTTTGCATATAACTGCAACAAAGTTAAGACTTACTTAAATACAAAATCATGCCTGTAATCACTGAAGTGTCAGGCAGAGATACACCTCTGCCTCACCCTTACAGGCGATTGAAAACATAACTGTCGAAATAAAAATAAGAATGTTCTATCTATTGACATAAAAAAATGTAACATTTTCAATTGAAGCTCTAACTCCTAGGTGATACCTGTGTCTCACTCACCCGATTTCGGAACATTAACAATGTATGCAAAAAAATTAAAATATCGTAAAATGAGGGGAATTTAGTGCATGCAAGCTCTTGAGTCTCGATATAACCGGGTTCCAAGCTGTGAAAATTTCATGCAAATATGACATTTATATAGTAAAAATATATCAATATTAAAATCCGCCCAGTGACAACCCTAGACCCAGGCAAAGTTGTGTCACTCAAGTTTCCAAAACAGTGCACAACATTGCCTACTAAGTTATTTTAATTAAATCTTGTCCTTTTAATAAAAATATCAAGCAATATGGAAAGTAGATAGTATGTTCTTACCCTGGGATGTTATAGCTGCATGAGAACACCTTTTCTTTAGCTAAAACTTCAAAAGTTACACGACACTAAAAATTTTCACCTACGCGCACCGGTGTTTGTCGCACAACTGACAGAGTAACAATGAAGCTACCATTACAAAACATGAAAAATCTGTTGCCCTAATAATGTAAAATCACTACCAAATGGTAGAAAATAAGAAAAAACTAAGCAAACGCGAAATATCGTAATTGAAACGAAATAGGCAAACTTGGGCTTAGTTGGCAAAGTTGCAGCGTTTTACGGTACTCTAAAAACTTCGTTTGGTTACATCAAAACATTCAGATAGGTAGGTAGTTAAAAGTAAGTACCTAGGTACATAAATGTAAGTACACTATTTTTTTACTTTAGCTGGTTTTCCACATGATAAGTTTGTTAACCTGAATGTAAGGGTGTTAGATTGCTGAGCGACAAGCTAGCAGTACGTACCTAGGTACAGTGCTACAAGATTTTGGATTTTTGAATGACATTGACAGGGGGGCGTTGTTGGTAAACATTCGTGAAAATTCAAATTGTGCTATTGACTAAACAAGATGGCGACGTTAGTTCCGATTTTAGCCACACGCCAAAATTACCTTGTTGCATCGCCCGGCTACGTACCTACCTAGTTATATTGTGTCTGATACAATAGCGCGGGAGGGGCGCGGGCGTCGCGGAATGAGGGGAGGGGGTGATGGTGCAGATGTGCGCCTGATGGCTGTGACGAGATGCTTAACCACATTTACATACAATTGAATCGCAAGCAAAGTAAAATAATATGTAAGTACCTACCTATGTAGGTATTGTAGATAGTGTCTCGTTGTCCTCATGGTCTCCAGCTCGACTACTGAGTCGGGACCCCTAGAATCGAAGTCAGGAACTTTGGTTCTAGGATGACATCGAGGAAAAATGGTATTATACAGTAGAAGCCTAGATTCTGGATTCGTGCCATTGTGACATGTGGGCTGATGTGGGTGTTCGCACCCCTGCCTACACCTTTGGGGACACAAGCGTGAACATGTACTTATTATGTAGATAGGTACGTGTTAGGTTCTTCAGTCATAACTACATGCTCGGCCCTCATCACGCTGAAGTAGGTAAGCACGACTTCGAGTAGCGAATGTAGCGCGCGACGCGAACGGTGACGCGATGCTGTCGTGTATTCGTGTTCGACTCAACTTTTTATCGGCTACCAATCAGTTAGTCTTAGTCCCCGTTGGGCGCCATTACAGCGCGCGGACCAGAAAATTGAATCAGGAAGCGCACACGCTCTGCCGCGCGCTGATGGAAAATGTATCGCATCGAGTTATCTCGACGCGACAGTCGCGGAGTTGAGGCGACGCGACGCCGCGCGGCATTCATTCGCGCGCTCCTCGCTGTTCGAGGCGGCACAGTGTGCCTCGGTGTGTGACAGTGTCTCTCAGTATGCAGGAGGCAGACGACTCGTCCGGCGCCATCGCGTTCGCTCTCATCTACTTCACGTTCTTCCTCGACAATGTGCTCCTCACTGTGTTAGGTCTGTTTGATGTGGTTGCCGAGAGTGTCTCTATCCACCGCATGTTCTGTATTTCGGGCGGTGGCGTAACTAATATGCTGCAAAGTGGTGCGGGGCGCCAGGACCCGCGGTGATGGGGCCCACTCAATGTCTGGGGAGGGATGTCTGTCAAGTCAACAAGGCACGGCCTGGGGCCGTGGACGCGATTATCATTTAATATTTTCATACAAAAGTCCCAATTAATAGTACCAGCTTATTATTGCCCCACTGCAGGGCAAATGCCTTTTCTCATACGTTGCGTTACGGTCGTTGGCGATTTTAGATTTAACTATTAGTCCAGCATTGCTATTAGCTATCCACAGCCACTCGATACGCTTCCGTACCGTATCGACCATCAATCAATGGTACCGTAGGAGTCCTCTAAACGCTGTTCACAAGTCCAAAACCCGAAATGTTTATCAGTTTAAGGTGAATGGGTAGTGGTAGACCGCGAAATTCAAATTTTCTTACGTTTTATGCAATTTGCAGGTAAGTGTCAGGTTGTATCTTGATCAAAATGTGATTCGCGACAACAACAGTTAGAGAATTATGATCATTTTTCAATCGACAGATAATTTTTATTCGTAGAATAAAATTGACGTCTGACAGTTTCTGTATGGAAGAACTGTCAAAAATTCAAAATTATTCATCCGATAAAATTTATGGCCAGATAACTTTTATTCCAGGTATAAAATTGTTGTTGACAGTTTTTGTATGAATTAACTGTCGAATTTTCAAAATTATTCCTCGAATAAAGTTATCACATGATTGAAAAATCAGCCCTAAATGATTTAAACGACTGCTATTACAACAATGTCTATGCTGCTAATGCAGGTCCGATGTCAATGATGTCCTAGGTAAACAAAGATATAATAGCTATGCAGGTCCGATGTCAATAATGTCCTAGGTAAACACAAAGATATAATAGCTATGCAGGTCCGATGTCAATAATGTCCTAGGTAAACACAAAGATATAATAGCTATGCAGGTCCGATGTCAATAATGTCCTAGGTAAACACAAAGATATAATAGCTATGCAGGTCCGATGTCAATAATGTCCTAGGTAAACACAAAGATATAATAGCTATGCAGGTCCGATGTCAATAATGTCCTAGGTAAACACAAAGATATAATAGCTATGCAGGTCCGATGTCAATAATGTCCTAGGTAAACACAAAGATAAAATCCCAAAACTTTTCATGTATGTGTAGTAGAGTAGGTTGCCAAGACACACATATTATATACACATTTCAGACATCAATCTACATGGTCTTCACACGATCTGACCAAGATTTTGTCTGGACTTTAAAAGAGACTGTGACCTCTGAGTTTGTTTCGGCCTTTCTTCTCAGAGTAGTCAGATAGGAAACGCCGACCACATCTAGTTTAAAAAATATGATGACGTGTAAAAGTGTTTGTAAAAACCTACTTACAGAAAATAAATCATTTATCATTTCTCATTTATCATTTATATAAAATTTTACATTTGTCAATTTTCACTGTCGTAAATCCCTAATAACTTCAAAACGGATTACCTACCCTATTTACACAATTTATTTTGCCCTATCCGTTTTAGACCTAAACCTAACAATGACACTAAAAATATTTTTACAAAAAAAAAACAACCGACTTCTAAAAAAAAACACTACAAATTGAAAAATAACTTTAATTTCGGAAGTCGGTGTCTTTGGTTCCGCATTTTCGTTTATTGACACCGACTTCCGAAATAAAAGTTATTTTTCAATTTGTAGTGTTTTTTTTTAGAAGTCGGTTGTTTTTTTTTTGTAAAAATATTTTTATTTTTCACTTTTTAGTGGATCACTTTGTAATTTATCTAAGTTACAATAGCCTAATACCAACTGTTCATCACCTTTTACAAAATATTGCTTTTCCCGATCCTGGGACGTTAATTGTTGAGGAGTTCTCCCGGTAAGAACCAGGAGAACTCCTCAACAATCACTCATCATACGCATTGTGACGAGCATAAATTGCTTAGCAACCATATTAAAGTAATCGAATCGCAACCCGTGAAATATTTGTCATTGAGTTGTTCCGATTTTCCGATGGCCATCTGTGGTCTTCATTATCAGCTCCACTTTACCAAATGATGATTTCCGAGAGCAAATGCTCAAGTTACTTTAAAAAATACCCAAATCGCTATAGGTTTGCCTATAAAATATGAGGGTTTCCCTCGATTTCCATGGGATCCTCTCATGAGATTCCAACTTGATGATAATGAGACTACCTCGAGAGTATACCCTTTCAAATAAAAAAAGAACTTTTGGAATCGGTCCAGCCGTCTTCGAGTAATCGGTTAACATACACAAGGTAGCTACTGTAAACTGTTGAGGTAGTTCCCTTAACTGTCCTTCGTCTTCATCATCAGGTACCCTTAATGACAGTCACAACTTATCTAGGTGTAAAGTTCACATCAATACAAATTAATCAAGCCCAAACACAAGGTAACTGCTGTAAATCGTTGAGGAGTCCCCTCGACTGTCTTTCGGCTCCACCATCAGATCGACTCCAGACCTTCATTAAATTGTAGTGCTTTAAAACACTTAATGAAAAAAATAACAAACGCACTAGTCGCTCCTACGATTTCCGAATGTTCCCCTCGATTTCACTGGGATGCCATCATCAGATCCTGGTTTCCTTATCATGGGACCACCCTTGGCATATCTCCTTTCCAACAAAAAAGAATAATCAAAATCGGTTCATAAACGACGAAGTTATCCACGAACACACATAAAAAAAAAAAAAAAAAAAACATATATACGGTCGAATTGAGAAACCTCCTCCTTTTTTTGAAGTCGGTTAAAAACAACACAATATCTACACAAACAAAAAAAATCATGTTTTCATCTTACATTATTATTTTACTTAGATTGAGTCAGTCAGTGAAGAAATCGAAGTCTTTTTAACCGACTTCAAAAAAAGGAGGAGGTTCTCAATTCGACTGTAAGTTTTTTTTGTATGTTTGTTACACGATAGGTAGGTATCTCCGGAAATTCTAAATCGATTTCAAAAATTCTTTTCCCTAATTACCTATAATTCCTAAATTTATATAGATTATCGATGTCGGGTCTTGGTCGATCGATCAGGTTAAGCTACGCTTGCCGCAGTTGGTCCGTGGATGGGTGACCATCTTTACATACCAAGACCTCTCCGTGCCTCGGAAAGCACGATAAGCCATATTGGTCCCGGCTGTCATTCATGGATCTTTGACAGTCGTTACGGGTCTTCAGAAGCCCGAATGTCTGACAACCAGTCTTACCAGGGTGTATCATATTACCCAATAACTGGGTTGTGGAGGTCAGATAGGCAGTCGCTTCATGTAAAATACTGTTATTCAGCTGCATCCGGTTAGACTGGAAGCCGATCCTAATATAGTTGGGAAAAGGCTAGTCAGATAATGACGATGATGATGATAAGATATTTTAGATTGTATTTATTTATTTAATAAGGTATTTATTCATAGAAAAATCAAATATTTTTATTCCTATTCTGCGTCTACGTATTATGATCTTATTTAAAAATGACAAATCCCGCATGCCCATGCCGCGTACCCTATACAGGTACCAACGCTTGACACATATGCGCACAGGTAGGTACTACCATAATATATTTTTTACATTTCTATGGGTACTACAGTACGTCGCGCGTCGGCCGGTCATGCAGCATGTAGGTGCAATATCTTTGAATAATATATTTTTGTTGTGAAATAATAAGTAACAATTGTACCTTCTAGTCTAGCTCTTATGTGCTTATGTGTCGCGACTGAATGTGACCACGTAAGAGCCATGCATCCTCATCAATGTGACCACGTACGAGCCATGCATCCTCATCAATGTGACCACGTAAGAGCCATGCATCCTCATCAATGTGACCACGTAAGAGCCATGCATCCTCATCAATGTGACCACGTACGAGCCATGCATCCTCATCAATGTGACCACGTAAGAGCCATGCATCCTCATCAATGTGACCACGTCCGAGCCATGCATCCTCATCAATGTGACCACGTAAGAGACATGCATCCTCATCAATGTGACCATGTACGAGCCATGCATCCTCATCAATGTGACCACGTAAGAGACATGCATCCTCATCAATGTGACCACGTAAGAGCCATGCATCCTCATCTATGTGACCACGTAAGAGCCATGCATCCTCATCAAAGTGACCACGTAAGAGCCATGCATCCTCATCAATGTGACCACATAAGAGCCATGCATCCTCATCAATGTGACCACGTAAGAGCCATGCATCCTCATCAATGTGACCACGTAAGAGCCATGCATCCTCATCAATGTGACCACGTAAGAGCCATGCATCCTCATCAATGTGACCACGTAAGAGCCATGCATCCTCATCAATGTGACCACATAAGAGCCATGCATCCTCATCAATGTGACCACGTAAGAGCCATGCATCCTCATCAATGTGACCACGTAAGAGCCATGCATCCTCATCAATGTGACCACGTAAGAGCCATGCATCCTCATCAATGTGACCACATAAGAGCCATGCATCCTCATCAATGCCAAATCAGGTAAATCCTCCAGAGCAGCTTCTCGTAATATTTCTATTGTATATATTCCATTTTGTAAATGTTCGCTGCAGTAAGACTTTGCCAATTTCAATTTGATAGGTTAGAGCATAACTCGGAAGTACTCGGAACAGACTAAGATTTAAAACTTGGCGCCAAAGTAACTTTTGTTCAGCTCAAAAATACGTATCCACCATTTATTATTACTACTAAGTACTATTAGTTGTCTGTGTGGTGTCGGACTTAAAGAATAGCACCACCCCTTACTTCCCGTGGCCGTGGGTGTCGTAAAAGGCGACTAAGGATCGTACCGGAGAATGGGCAGCAGCGTTCTCTATGTATTTCACCATCATATCATACTGCGATCGCCAACCCGCCTGCCAAGCGTGGCGATTATGGCAAACCCTCCCAAAATTGGGGGAGGCCTATGTCCAGCAGTGGACGTCTATCGGCTGAACGACGACGACTATTAGTTATTCTGTGGTACCTATTACATGCAATGACGTTGTATATCATTGATTCTTACATGTAGCTATTGGAGGGTGGGACCAAAATTTGCATCCTCCTTTGATTATAACCTTTTCTTGGGTAGTTTTTGAGTTAGCTTCAATAATACGTAGGTATTTTTGTTATTAGTATATATTGATGATGTTAAGTGTAATAAGTTAATAACTTCCTGTTATTGATATTTACATAGCAAGTAGTGTTATACGAATTTGTGTGGGGTAAGTAGGTACAACTTAAGAATGAAAAATAAAAACTTTTACGAAAAAAAAAAACAACCGACTTCCAGAAAAGACAATACAAAGTAAAAAAAAACTGTTAAAAGCGAGTCGGACTCGCGCACCGAGGGTTCCGTACCATCATAATAATTGGTATGTTTTTAAATTTTGATCGTCGAGGCCTTTATTTTGGTATGATACTCTGTAGTGGGCAGAGACCCTAATTTGGGAAGTCGGTGGCAAACAACGAAAATGCGAACCCAACGACACCGACTTCCGAAGTTTAAGTTATTTTTGAGTGTGTAATGTCTTTTTTGGAAGCCGGTTGTTTTTTTTTTGTAAAAAGTGTTTGAGGTTCTTAGAAAATCCAAAATTATAAAAGCTAGACTTGCAAATGAAACTTAGTGTTTCGCTTTTATATTTTTGTGTCGTCTTGGTGGGCGCCAGATCTATGGGGCCAGATAAATATGATCCAAAGCAAAAAAACAAAAGTGGATAATTTGAGTTTTAAAAACATGGAAAAAATATTATTGATGACTAGCTGTGCCCGCGACTTCGTCCGCGTGGGATAGTGACTTTTCGGGCAGCATATTTTGAATTACATATACCGTCTACAGACCAGGCATTTGCTGTCCGAACCCTCTGAGAACTCAGGCGAATTTCAGTGAAAGTCTCAGACTCTAGTGCTTGAGCTTCACGATCGGCAGTGAGACGTATTTCTCGTTCTTCCTGTGTTTCCTGAGACCGAACATTTGCTGTCCGAACCCTCTGAGAACTCAGACGAATTTCCCTATCAGTGAAAGTCTTAGACTCACGCGATAGTGTATGAGCTTCACGATCGGCAGTGAGATGTATTTCCCGTTCGTCCTGTGTCTCCTGGAATCGAGCATTTGTTGTCCGTACTCTCTGGGAGCTCAGGCGGATTTCCCTGACAGCAAAAGTCTCAGACTCACGCGATAGCGCGTGAGCTTCGCGATCGACAGATAAACGTGCCTTTCGTTGTTCCCCGTTTTCCCTATTTCGAGTTGTCATCATTCGAGAACGATTTGAACTCAGTCGAGATTCTCGCTGAGTCGAAGTTTCTGCAGCACGAAACCTAGCCTGGTGCAGAGAGACTTTTGCTTCACGACCTTCCTCAGATTCCTGTGATCGAACTAATCTCATCCTTTTAGCATTTCTGCTACATTGGGAGAGGTTGGATCTTCTTCGAGGCATTCTTACAATAAAATAATACCTACTTACTACTTAACACACAGTTATTTAGTAAACACGTACTATCGTAAACAATTAAATTATAAATACTTACAGATTATTATACAGTCTAAAATTATCACAGTTTAAGTAATAAGTGTTAAGACGTGTAAACCAAACGTCATTATCATCATCATTTCAGCCGATAGACGTCCACTGCTGGACATAGGCCTCCCCCAATTTTGGGGGGGTTTGCCATAATCGCCACGCTTGGCAGGCGGGTTGGCGATCGCAGTATGGTATGGTGGTGGAATGCATAGAGAACGCTGCTGCCCATTCTCCGGTGAGACCCTTAGTCGCCTTTTACGACACCCACGGGAAGTAAGGGGTGGTGCTATTCTTCAACACAGACAAACGTACTAACTTTATAAAACAAAAGAATTGCTAGAAAAAATAATTACTAACCTAAGCTAATGAACTTATACTTAATAAAGAAAATCAAGAAAAGAAATGCCTAACCTATACCAAATACTTATAATATTTATATACAAACCCTAAATACAAATTAAGATAAGTATACCGAAAATCAGGGAAAGAAATGCCTAACCAATAATAAATGCTTACAATATTTATTTACAAAACCCTAAATAAAAATTAAGATAAGTAAATACCCAATAATCAAGGAAAGAACCGCCTAACCTATACCAAATACTTACAAAATTTTAAAGAAAATTAAGAAAAAGAACCTAACCTACAAACCCTAAAATATAGATAAATGAAATATGCAAACAGTCAGTATTCAAGTGAATCGCAATAATCGAATCCAACTATTCGCCTATACTCTCCAGGATACGTGCGTTCGCTACGAATAACTGAATCCTTATGGCAGCGGCGCGTTTTCTTTTGAAATGGTCATCTCGCAGTTCAACCTGAGGGGTTGTCGACTGCTTAACCTGGCTTTCCTGCGGATGCCTCAATAAATTAAGGCCTCCAGCCAGGGCATAATACACAACTTAACTACACAATATAAACTTAAAAACTAAGCGACTACACGCTAAGGGCACCCCCTGTGGGGTACGGACCTCGGCTTAGGGCGTCGCTGGGAGAGGGCAGCAAGGGACAGGCTGGATCGGAATTATGGCAGCGGCGCGGCTCTCAGCGCGCTTTATACAAGGTGTAACGGAAAGGGGGTATCAACCCTGAAGGAGGTGAATGTGCTCATGAAACTGAACAAATTTCCCCAAAGAACATAGGTCGAAATATGAAAAAAAATTTGGACCTCCCATAGTAATAGTAAATCATTGATGTGCTATTACTATGGGAGGTCCAAATTTTTTTTTTCATCTTCATTCACCTCCTTCAGGGTTGATACCCCCTACCACGCCCTGCCACGGACGCGCAGGCGCGAGGCGTTTACGTACTCTGATAGAATACCTTAACAAATGTTCGCCGTGATTCTTTAAATTAACATAACTTTTTTATTTATGAACCGATTGACATGAAATAAACACTAAATGTTAAGTGAAGCTTACTACAATATATTAGTGAAAACCGCATCTAAATCGAATAAGCCGTTTCTGATATTAGCGTGCACAAACACAGCAGACAAACAGATAAACAGACAAAAAAAAATTTAATTACATTTTCGGGTTCGGCATCGATATAATAACAACCCCTGCTACTTTGTTTTAATATATTTCCATTGTACAGACACCACTTTTCTACAATTTTATTATATGTATATATAGATAGATGTGGGCCAAATTTCCTTTTTTACCAGGTCCCCTGACCTGGAGTAACGCCGCTGATTCCGGTTGCCTTGTGTTGTTCAGTTCCCATCATCCCGGACTGGGTGCGGGGCGAGGCGCTGGCGCTGTGGACGACGCAGGACGCGCCGCTGGCCAGCCTGCTCAACCACACCGTGCGGCACATCGCTGACACAGACACCGGTAACCGAAACCTGCATCTAATGTTAAAAATGTTACTTTAAACAGAGTCAGTGGTATGGATATCTAAACACGATCAAATTAAGTAGGTTAAAAAAAGATTGGATTGGATATCAAATAAGAAAGAAAAAAAAAATTTTTTTTTGCAACAGTGACTGAAAGGGGGTCTGAAAAATTTCGTGAGTAGGTAAATTTTTTTTCCCCTCCTTGGGGGAGGCCTATGTCTCATGATGACTTACAGTGGCGAAGGGTGAATTTATGACAGAGGTAACCCGGAGCAAAAAAAATGCATGTAGGCGTTTTGCAATGTTTTAATTGCATGGTGTATTAAATACCTATGATTATATTTCATAATTCTGAATTTGTCCTGCAAAAACAAGCTACCTATTCGAGCAATTTACCAGCGCGAAAACAGAATCAGCTGTTCCCTACATTTATGTTCGCACTAGCTTCTGCCCGCGATTTCGTCCGCGCAAAATTTCACCCTCCCTCTATCCATCTTCTAAGGGGTGGAATTTCGAAAAACCCTTTCTTAGTGGATACCTAGGTCTTCACAAAGAACGCACCCTCTAGGACCAGCGGCTTAGACTGTGCGTTGATTTAACAATCAGTCAGTCAGGGCTTTGAATTTTTTGTACCTATATAGATTTCTGGTCTAGGTAAGTATAAATACCGAGTTTCGAGTTAATCGTACGGCGTGTTAAAATTCTTCCATACAAATTTTGACACCCCAATCCCCCTTTAGAGGGTAGTTTTCTAAAATAAGGGGGTATTTTAGAAAAACAAAAATGCCAACCATCATAATTTACTTGTTCCATCATCCCCTTCGAACCTAACCTGTTCTAGTCGGGGTGCCCCAAGTCCCAAGCTCGCTTCGCTCGCTATAATTGGACTAATTCTTAAGAAAAAAATTTCAAATAAATGAAGTAATTATCAAGCAGTGCATTTTGTCAAACGTTATTTATGGTTTGCGTTGTTTTACTACACACATCAAAAGTGTCTAGGGATCAACATATATTTTTGCAATAACTTTTCTCCTGATTGATATTAATTAAAATTTTCTTTAAGGATTCATCAAATAAAGTGTTTTCGTTTGTCACAGTAACGATAAACCAAGTCACCTTTGCATTAATAAAGAAATTTGCCATTTTCCTAATAAAGGGATTTTTGACATTTGAACCACTAACACAAAAGTTCGAAAAAAAGACTGAAATAACAGTTTTCTTTAAAATTTTATTGGGTAACTTAAACAATTAATAATCCGTGTTTCTACCGCGAACACTAACAACACAAGAACATCGGTTTGGCATACTCAAAATGAGTTCATCCAAATCACGCTGTGGAATGGCCGCCCATGTTCGTTGCAACAACAAAAAAAGGTCTTCTTGCGACTGGATACCCTCCATATTCGGCAGAGCTCTTCTCTGTAGCATATCCCATGCATGCTCAATCGGGTTCAAGTCTGGCGACTGAGCAGGCCAGGGCAGGACATTGATGTTAGCTGCGGCGAGAGTCTGTCTTACAACTCTTGCGGTGTGCGGTCGTGCATTATCATGCATTAACTGAAATAAGGGACCGATTTGCACTTGTAGAGGAACGATGACGTCTGATACAATCGTCTCAGCATAAATTTGAGCGTTGAGGTTGCCTCTGATCCAAATCAACTCAGTTCTTCCGCCGATCCAAATACCCGCCCATACCATGATGGTTCCACCACTATAAGGATGGACTTCCTGGCAGGATTTTAATCGCTGTTGGCGTCCAGGGGTTCTCCAGTGTCGTATACGTCTTGTATCCGGTCTCATACCAAAACGAGACTCATCAGAAAAGCACACGAAACGCCATTGTTCTTCTGCCCAATTTCTGTGTTCAAGAGCCCATTGATATCGAATCCTACGATTGTGCATTGCTATAGGTGGTACCCGTAGCGGTCTTCGGGAATGAAGGTTCACTTCATGCAAGCGGTTTCTGACTGTTTGGTCGCTAATTAAGTTCCCTGAAGAGTGATGAAGCCTCACGGCTAACATCATGGCGGTTATTGTTGGAGCTCTTCGAGTTAAGATTTGAATGTATCGGTCTTGTCTCCGTGTGGTGCAGCGATACCGTCCTCCATGGCGCTCAGCCACGGTACCAGCGCTTCGGTAACGTGTCCAAAGTCGACTGATAACACTCTGACTTGTATTCAGAGCTAAAGCCACAGTACGTTGCCGGGAACCAGCTTCTATCATTCCCACGGCTCTGAGCATTTCTTCCCTGCTTAAATGACGTCGCCGCTCCATAATAACGTTGGTTTTAATCAGTAGTAGGAAAACAGTAGCACTAATAATGTCTTCAATGCGTTGTATGTTTTTATAGGGAAAATATTGACAGCTGATTTTCATCTTTTACTCGAATTTGATTCACAGTTCCTGATTCAAATTATGAAATGCACCAAAAAGGATCCATATAAATTTATAAAATCATAAATTTATTACAAAGCCACATCTCAATCTCAAGAAATCCGCATAAAAATGCTTGATCCCTAGACACTTTTGATGTGTGTAGTTTGTCAAATGATGTTTTGTGTTGTGATATCCTTCAATTATTTGTCAAATGAGTTATTTACAGAAAGAATAGTTTGTAAAGTGATAACTTTATTAAGTATTTTTTCCTAACGTTATTTTTTAAATGAAAATTTGTGATTAGTTTTTTGACAAATGACAATGAATGATTTGATAAATATTATGCCTAAAAATGTATGCAACTCCAAATTAGACCTAATGACAGTTATGGTAAACGTTGCATTATGTCAAAGTATTATTATGCCACAGTATTATTATGCTAATAAAAGTTATGCGAAAACGTTATGCCAAACAATATTCCCCTGTGAAACTTATTATACAGGGTGGCAGGGACATCGACGCGCATACGCTTACCATGGATTCAGTACATGATTCTGGACAATTTCTGGAAATATTTCGTCGGCTTTCTCTTAATTTTTACGTTTTTTTCTGCAATTTTTTTACTGTAAACTGTATAAAATCATTATTTCTATCTAAACCAATGATATTTTTAATTAAAAAATAGTAAATTCACCTGTTTCACTTAAAACAGCAATGTAAATAAAACTCGAAAGGGCTACCTGATCAGCTGTTTTGCCAAAGTTCATTTGAGAGGTCAACACTGGCTTAAGACCTACGCTACGCTTTCAAATAGGCTTCTTTTCAACAAAGGAACCGCGGTGCCGCGCGCCGGCGCCGGCGCGCCGAGCGGTCTCGTAAGTAGCTATGCGACATATCCCAATGAATCTAGAAGACGCGTCACATGAGGCATTTTAATCATCTACATAAATGAATGACCCATTTACTACTTTTATTTTAGATTCATTATGGGGAATAATTATTTATCTAAAGCTTCATCGATTTAAGTAAAGAAGATTTAAAAAAGACGCGTAGAAGTGTATTGATAGTCACGTATTTTTTCGATATTTTTTTAATATCAACCTTAATTTTAGTTTTGAATGCAATTCAACAATGTAATTTACTGTTTAAAAAAAAAATACATCCACTTTCGCAATTAATTTCGTGAGTAGGTAAATAGGTACAACTAAATGTGTTTGTACACTCTATCATTTTGTTGATCTGTGTTCGGTGTAAGCACTTGCACAGTACTTAAATTTCTTTTGTATTTCGCCGAATTTATCGGATTTTTGCCAGTTCCTAGATTTCGTTGATCGCAAACGGGCGTGCTGTTTGTCGCGAATTTGTGATCTTAACGTAGTTTTTAAAATCAAAAGTAATTTTCTCTGTGTGTGTGTGCGGGCTTAAGAGTGACGTTCAAAATGCTTTCCAGACCTGAACAATTTTTCAGTGCCCGCGAATACGGGAATGGCTATTTTATAGGAATAAGCTTATTGTTAGTTTTATTTCCATAACGGGTACTTAATTATTAGTACTACCATCGGTTAGATAATGGATCCATTGTATAACTGCACAAAAAACACCCGATCGGAGGAGGTGGCGAGAAATCGTTAGGTGAATCACATCAGCCCCTAAACAAGAAACTACATGAGGACCACGACCGCTCTGACAAGAGTGCTAGGAAGAAGAAGAAGACCATCGGTTACTTAAACGGTCGGACAATTAAACATGATTTTATGTGGTAGGTGTCTATCAATGTTGCCGTTAGGCGATATTTCGTAGGTAACGGTTCACGTTCGTCCGGCAGCGGCGGCGGGCGGCTGCGACAGATTTGTGTGTGTGTAGGTCAGGTAGTGCGCGCGCGCGCGCCATCCGCGGAGCGTTTTGATGGCGTTGTTTGCTATACATTGCGGGCTCAAAAATGACAATTTTTTTAACCGGTCATTTCCGAGATGAATGACTTTCGTAATTTTATTTATGGCATCAGGTGTAACCTTTTCACGACGTTTACGCGTCGATGTCCGTGCCACCCTGTATACAAGCTGTTGATTTGCATCCTCGTCAAATATTCAGGAGGTTGTCATAAAAGACATAAATAATCATTTGAAGTATGGTAGGGGGCAATAACTAGTAAGCGCTGCTTTTTTTGTTGTAGAAATTTAACAGTATTTCAGAATTAAACCCTTAATTCAATACAAATAAAACAGAATCACCCGACTATGCACACAGCGACAATGCATGCAGCTGCCATGTAATTCTCCGCGCCGGCCGTCGCGTCGCCGAGCAATGACCGGTAGCAATGATTTTACCTAATTTTATTTCGAAAATCACCTATTTTATTGTCATAAATTTCGCTTGATAATTAACTCATTTTTGAGCATCATTGGAATACGGAAATCTTACTAATGACAGTAATACTAGTGCGCCAAAGAAAAGTTCACTGACCTGTTATCAGATGATTAATAATATCTTTCAAGCTAAAGTTTTCGTAGTGATTTTGTTTTTATTTGTGGATTAAATTGGTTGATTTGAAACTTTCCTTCCTACTTAACGGGCTTAGGACCGGCAATAATTCTACCTTTGTTGGTGTACCGATCTACTAAGTCTAAAAATGTTTTCTATGTTTGATGGAAATGGAAAGACGTTCTAGTTAAGTGTAAGTACGTGGTATACTTTCGACTCTTAGGTATTATTGGCGTAGGTAGTTAAAAATTTGAAATAACTTATTTACACTAATGAAATTGATTAAGCTAACAACGTATTTACAAAATGTACAAATAAATAAATTACCCACCTATGTTACCCACTCACGCGGCCATAACCACGAGCAGGTATTGAGGAAAATGTTACACTCGCTCGAAAGCCACGATCGGCCATTGATAAAACTGCGACAGCAAGCATTTTCCACACCGCAGTATTTTATTTTTAGTAATTTTGTCTATGGGAGTATTGCTCACGTTCCAGGTTCTTTAGTCGAGTGGTTAGATGAAGTACATTTGTGCCAAAGGCCGTGTGGTTATATCGGCATTACGAAATAAGTTATCTGTAGTTGAAAATCTTTAAATAAACAAATGAGACGGCGATGACGCATGCGTAATTTGATACTCGCGTGATGTTATTGTTATTGTATATCAAAACTTTGGAACAACAATGGTATGTATTATATGTCATTCGATTCAGTATGAATGGGGCTATTTTTTAGGTAAATAAAAAAATAGGGTCATCGCTTTCGATTTTGAAATAATATTATTTTAATTTTTAATTGTCGTAATGTAAACAAACATTAAAAATAAACAATTATTAAAAAAAATCAAAGTCTCTTAATGTTACGGAACAAGTTTTGTTATCTACACTTGTCTATCCACTTGAAGAAACAGCCATTAGTTTAACAGCGGTCCATAGAATTTTTTTCTGTACGAGTCGTGTATAAGTGGCGAGGGCGCTCCGCGGCGCGTCGAAAAAAATGTGCTAAAAACATACTTGCGTATAGGAAGGCGTTACCGCGGGGTACTTTGCGCGTGAGTGGTTACCGGAGGTAAAGTTGCCACGTACTTAGGTAGTACGTACTGGTTTTCCTTCAGCTTAACAACACTAACACATTCGTTTTTAAAGTGTCGAAAACGACAAAATGTAATCCGCACGGCATTATCACCTGGGTGAATGTCTTGTGCCTTGCGGTAATGGAACGGGATGTGTTGCAGTTCACGCTTCAGTATGCGCAACACTGGTGTGGTGCATAGCAGCCAGCATGACGCTCTGTGATGGGGGTTCCCGATCGGGAAACATCCGGATGACTCCACGTAGGCTGTCTCCACTGATGGCATACCCACCTGACCATCTCCACCAGCACGACATTTGAATTGAACACTTTGTACCTACGTCTCAACGATGTACCGAGAAGCGAAATTCGCAAAGCGCACGAACGTGGCGGCGATTTCAATTACACTGTTAGTTCCGGGGCTGCGAGGGCGTGGCTTAGGGTGCGCGGGAGAGTAAGTACCCGCATCGCCGCACTGTGATTGGGGGATGGGATTGATTACCTACGAATTTATCGAATGATCGATTCTCATGCGCATTTACATGTGTGTGTGAAATAGGGCTAGTAACAGACGGGCCGCGTTTAAATACGGCTGGTTCACACTTACGGATTTCCGTAAATAAGAAAAAAAAATAAAAAAAATACCTACCCATTTTATTGTTGATTTGGGTCGAGGATCATTAGCAGAATTATGTCCTTGAATTTGACTAGGATGCAAATCAACAGCCTGTATATTGGTTCTCTATTTTATTACCTAACTTTTTTATCCGTAATCTAAAGTACCCTAATTTTTTTTGTCCTAATCATCATTTGTCCGAATGATAACTTGCCCGAAGTTAATGTCACATAATATCGATTGCCATAAAATTTAAATCCCTAAATACAATATGCCCTAAATTCGTTTGTCATAAATATTACAATCAATAATACACAAAAGACCCAAAACCGTTTTCAATAAAAGTTACAAGTCATAAATTCAAAGGGTACCTACACTACATAAATACGAAAAACTTTATTCCGACAGTCACAAATACGAATATCAAAATACCGATTTTCATAAATCCGAATGGTTCGAAATTCCTAATATAGCAACTCCGATTTATCATTCATCCTATTTATATAATTCCGAAATTCCAATATTCCTAACGTTTATAATTACTATTCTCAAAATATCGAGATCAATAGACCGAATAACAAAAAGTCCGAATTAATGAGAATTCGAAAAATCAAAAATACGAATTCCGATTAATTAGAATTCCGAAATAAAAACGCCTTGTAAAACTGAATAGCAAGACAAATATATGAGTAGAATGCGGAATATCGTAGCACAAAATATCGATAAATGCTAATACGATGCTACAAAATTGCGATGCACGTAACTGCGAAAGAACCGTCACTAAGACGCCACTACACTTCCATGCACGTAACCGCGATAGATCTTCAATGCGATACTACTAGACTTCGATGCACGGTAAAGGTATTTATATTGTCATTCGCTCGCTCTTGCATCCTAGTGTAGACGGAGCCCCGCTTCGCTGGGCTCCTATTTCTGTGTAAAGGGCTTACAGTAACATGCATGCAGCAAGCATGCAGCATGAAAGCAAGCACGCAGCATGCAGCATGCCAGCAGGCATGCAGCAAGCATGCAGCAAGCATGCAGCATAGAAGCAAACACGCAGCATGCAACATGCAAGAAAGCATGCAGCAAGCAAGCATGCAGCATGGAAGCAAACACGCAGCATGCAGCAATCATGCAGCATGCAGCATGGAAGCTAACACGCCGCATGCAGCATGCAAGCAAGCATGCAGCAAGCATGCAGCAAGCATGCAGCATGCAAGCGAGCATGCAACATGCAACATGCAGCAGGCATGGTTTTTGTCACGGCTCTGGCGCTGCGGTTCTCCGGCGGCCCCACGCGTGCTAAGCTAGGAGCAGGAGGCTGTGAGCGGCTCGCTCACAGCCTCCTGCTCCTCAGCCCGCGGGCCGCCTCGCCCCTACGCACCTACGCGATTTTAAATTACACTCTAGGGGTAGGGCAGACAAGACTGCGTGGAGTCGGATTTACAGCGATTCGTTTCTGTCACTAAAACCTAATTTTTAGCAAATGTTTTAGAGCTAACAATTTTATTATAAATGAACATTCGGAATAATACACAATGTGTACACATATGACTTTATTTCATGCAAAATTAGGATATTCAATTATTATAGTACTCGATATTATGACTTTAATAATTATGTAAAACAAAATTTAGAATTTTTGAACATTATGGTTACTGAGGTTTATAGGAAACGTGTTATGGATAATTACTTTCGGACAAACAATTTTAGGAGAAGAAAGGGGGTACCAATTTTAACAGGTTATTCGGAAAATTGAAAATCGGAATGACGTTTTGCGGACCGAGAACCCATCGAGCATTTGATTCTTCGAACATATGAAAATCGGGAAAAAAACAAATCGCATTTATGGCTTTCGGTAACATAAATTTCGTGATTTTTAATAATAGACATTGTTGGGGCGTAACTCCCAACAGTGAAAATGTTATGGTTTTGTTATGTAAGATACGCCCTTGTAAGGTGCGTTATGTTATGTAAATGAGTAGACGAATGATTTCCCTTGATGGATTTATTGCTACTGAATGTAATTACATAATTGTTCTACTTAAATGCTATGTTAAAGGAATGCACAGCTAAACAATAGATATTGATGTGCATAAAGAAATGTGTGACGTACAAACTACCACAAAGGTCAATGTACAGCGTAGCTCGTACAGACCAATGATATTTTAGTAAACAGATATGTTATGAGCGCGCAAATCGTGAAGACTAGAAAACGTCCTAATTGGGACGTATTGCCTTTAGTCTGTGTCACGCACGTCTACGAGTGAGACGGTGCGCGCAACTACGTAATTACCATCCAAAATGCCATTTTGTGTATTTAGAAAGTGTACCAATTATGATACCAAAGTTAATAAAACACAAGGAATCTCATACCACACGAAAGTACACATTATACTTCGATTTATTAATATATTTCAATTATTTTCCTATTTATTCTGATATTTGGAGGTTAGGAAAAAGAAAGAGATGGATAATACATTTTTTGTCGTAAGAACGACAAGGATGCGAGCACTCCGGACATAGAATAAAAGTACAGATGCGAATATTAGGCAGTAAAGTCATCTTTACAGCAGAGTTCTAGTTTCCCTTTTAATAAATTTTCTTTATAATTTTGTTTGATATATTTAATTATAAATTAAACATGTCTTAATATGTAGGAAAAGAAAATATTAATAGCTTATCGTTACCACAGTATGTCACAGATAGTGTTAAAATAAACCTAGGTAGGTACCATTGAGATTAAAATTAAATCTTTTCGAAGGTGTATGATTATTTTTACAATATTGTATTTCTTTCTTTTTAAAACGTGTTTTATTTTTCACCTACCTACGGTCTGTGTGGTGCCGGACTTAAAGAATACCACCACCCCTTACTTCCCGTGGGTGTCGTAAAAGGCGACTAAGGATCGTACCGGAGAATGGGCAGCAGCGTTCTTTATGTATTCCACCATCATACCATACTGCCATCGCCAACCCGCCTGCCAAGCGTGGCGATTATGGCAAACCCTCCCAAAATTGGGGGAGGCCTATGTCCAGCAGTGGACGTCTATCGGCTGAAACGACGATGCCAACGTGCGGTGATTGGTAGCCCGAATAATGTTTGTTTACATTCACGCGCAATTGACAACATCTAGCTGGCACTTTTTTTCTTATTGGTTTTATCTAGTGTTAGGTTTCAAAATAATATTAATAAATCATTAAATTGTCTTAGTCGATTATTGGGATATTGTATTTCTTATACTGGCAACACAAGTTTTGAAACATGACGTTTGACATGACGGTTGAGAAGGCGGGAGTGGACTCGGCCTATTTGCTCGGGGCCAGCATGGAATGCGGACGTATTTCTAGTGGTCAACATTATAATTATTTCCAATAATTCATGTGAGTATTATTTTATTTCAATTCAGAAGTGGGATAAACCCGCTTATTGTCCACATAAGTTATAACAGCTCAATATTTTAACAAACACTTATTAGAATCCCTTAAAGTGTGGGTCTGGTCTTTCGTGATTTTGTAGGTTATGTCCAAAAGTCAGCTCCAAGGTGATACGGATTGGTCTACAATATAGCACCGACCCTACCTGGGGGTGCAAGGGGGGCCAAAATTTTGTTATTTTTGAGCTAAGAGGCCCCGTTTTCGAGATATTTCAATTGTAAATTTTAAAGTACCGTCATTTATATACTTTTTGTATAACTTGCTAAATTGAGTAGTTACATCGTTTTCGTTTACAAGTTTCAGTGTAACGATGCAACGTGCAAGTGAATCCTCTTCGCGGCGGCGCTTAAGGACGCCTACCCGTAGAGAAGCTGATCGGAGTGCAGACTCAAGCAGTCGGAGCCGCAGTCGCGTGCGCACTCCGAATCAAGAGCAGAGACGTGACAGTGTCCGAAAATTAGAACAGGAGTTGGAACGTCATCGCGAGCGACTGCGCGCCCTGGAGGGCGAGCTAAGCCGGGAACGCAGCCTCAGGCGACGGGGTACACCGGTGACCGGTGTTGAACGAGGCTATCACCGCGCGGCGAAGGACAACGAACTGGAGGGGTCGCGGGCACGAGATAGGAGCTTACCTCGTGAACGCAGCCCTACAGTGCGAAGGTCCCGCGAAGGAAGTGCTGCCGCTGACAACGCACCGCAGACACCACGGAATAAACGGTCAGACAGTCCAACTTTTAGCTCTCATGATATTGTGAATCTTTTAAACACTATTAGTAACATTAAGCATAAGTCTCAGCCGTTAACAGTGACATCTCCAATACAGAATCTTAATAACAATACTAATATTAACCACAAGAATATTTTACCTAATTTTGACCCTTCTTCAAAGAGTCAACGAATTGATATTTGGCTTAAAAAGGTTAATGAATGTGCCACTGTCTATGGCTGGGACGAAAGGACGGTCATACATTTTGCTATGCAGAAACTACAAGGATTGGCCAAAACATGGTATGAGAGTTTGAACTCTATATTATTTAGCTGGAATGAGTGGCAACAAAAATTGACGAATGCCTTTCCGTTCGAACAGAATTATGGCCAGTCCTTGGAGGACATGCTCAGGAGAAAGAGTAGTTTCAATGAACCCCTTGAGGTCTATTATTATGAAAAATTGGCGCTCTTGAACCATTGTGATATTTTTTATTTTATTTTATTTTATTTATTTATTGCATAATGTACACATACATAGTTATTCGCTAGGCTTAAACTAGTCAGTACATGACCCTGTTAGGGCGCAGCAAGATAACTTAAAACTAATAGTATTGTAAAGTTCATTTCAAATAAACTTGCGATAAAGCTTGTTCACCTCCTTCTACTAATGTATTCCAATATTTCCAAACCATACGAAAAAAATGTGTGGGCAGTGTCGGTAACACGATCAAAACATTGACTTACTCCGTGTTTGGTATTATGAAACTCAACCGATGCAATGTTAGCGACAGTTTTGTATGACGAACGATATCTATCGTAAGTTATTTGGACTTTTTGGTACAGGGTGGTTGAATGACATTTATCGCAAGTTTATTTGAAAAACACTTTAGTAGTAATTATTATTAAGATATAAATTATAATGTATCACACAATATGCACACACTATATATAATTTTAAAATTTACAAACAGATATATATTTTAACTTTATTTTAACATCTTATCTTCTATAAATTCTTGGATACTATAATAACATTTTTTTAAGAGCAATGCCTTTACCCTAGCTTTAAATACACATGTAGTTTCCGTGGACCGTATATTCTCAGGTAATTTGTTGAATATTTGTATGCTTCGGTATTCTGGGCTATTTTTGTACATTTGAAGTCTAGGTGCTGGTAGAATTAACTTGTTTTTGCGGCGCTCGTTCTTATCAAAATTAAACAGTTTTAGGTTTTTTTTAACAAAAGTGGCTATTTCTAATATATAAATGGAGGGCAGAGTTAACATTTTTTCTTTTATAAAGTGGGGTTTGCAGCTATCTCTAGGTTTTATTTGAAATAATATTCGCATGCATTTCTTTTGTGCAATAAATAAATCATTCGCATCTACACTGTGTCCCCACATGATGATACCGTAGCGTAGCCACGCATAGGCATATGCGTAGTATGCAGAGAGGGCACAGTGAGTTTTTGTATTTGATTTTAGCACACTAAGTCCATATGAAAATTGTGACAGTTTTATTTTAGTCTTTTCGACATGTTTTTTCCAATTTAAGTGGGAGTCTAATGTAATACCTAATAATTTGAATTCTTCCACTTCTTCAATTTGGATGGTGTCTGTTATAGTTTTTAAGTTAATTTTTTGTTTTTGGTAGGGCTTAAATTGTATGATTTTAGTTTTTTTGTTGTTTACTTCAAGGTTGTGATTCTGAAGCCAACATTTTATGAGGTTAAAAGTTTCAGTAATTTGGGTGTTATATTGTAGGTTGTTAGTAGGGCTTTTAAAGAGTACGGAGATGTCATCTGCGAACAACACACATAGATGGTCACATATTTTTGGTAGGTCGTTAATGTAGATAAGGAAGAGTATACATCCAATTACACTACCTTGCGGAATAGACCAGTTTGTGGTTAGTATTTTCGAGCTCACGTTTTGTAACTCACATGTCTCGTCATCTAGGTGTTCTATCTGTACACACTGTTTCCTATCAGTGAGATATGATTTTAACCAGTCAAGTGCGTCTCCCCTGATGCCAACTCCATTTAATTTCGTTAATAGGATCGAGTGTGATACTTTGTCATAGGCTTTAGTCATGTCTAGCAGAAGACCTATTGCATAGTTTTTGTCTTTGATATAAGTAAGTATTTCTTGTGTGTATCTATAAACCGCTAGGGTCGTCGATCGGTTTGTCCGGAATCCAAATTGGTTGTTGTCGAGTATGTCGTATTTTTCTAAGAATCTACACATACGTTTAGTAATTACTTTTTCAAATATTTTTGAGAATGCTGGAAGAAGTGCTATTGGTCTGTATTGGCTAGGGTCATTGGAATTTCCACCTGATTTAGGTATTGGTTTAATTATCGCTATTTTTAGTCGGGACGGGAATGTTTTTTCTGAAAAAGATTGATTTACAAGGTATGTTAGCGGGGGGGTGAGTTCTAGGATACATGCTTTTATTAATGTTGCGGGTATCTCGTCGATCCCACAACTGTGCTTGTTTGGAAGGTTCTGGATAATATCAAATATCTCTTTTTCTGTAACAGGTTCTAGGTACATGGAATTAATAGCTGGCGTAATTACTGAATGGTCTTTGGATGTTTGGGAGCTGTTGTTTTGCTTGTTTGGGGAGCCTACGGATGCAAAGTATTGGTTAAACATGTTTGCAATAGTGTGGGGGCAGCTTGTTATGTTGTTATTTATGTTTACTTTTATGTTTCCACGGTGAATATTTTTAGGTTTTTGTGTTATGCGTTTTATTATCTGCCACATTGTCTTTGTTTTATTTTTTGATTTTTCCATCTCTTGTGAATACTTTTGTTTTTTTGAAACTTTTACACATTTTTTGAGAATTTTAGAGTAGATTTTATAATGTTTTTTTAGTACTTTATTTTTTGATTGGTTTACTAGTGTTTTTAGAATTCTTTTGTGTTTACACGATGTATTTATTCCTCTGGTTATATAGTTATTATTTTTGGTGTTCGTTATTTTAATACGTTTTAATGGGATAGTGGTATTTAGAATTTCTTTTAATTTGTCTTCGAAGAGGTTGTAATTTTCGTTTATTTCATTATTAGGTATTAGTATGTTTTCCCAGGCTATGTCTCTTAATTTAAGTTTGAAAGGTAAGTAGTAATTTGGGTCATTTGTTGGTCGAATGTTTTTATAAATGGGTTTAATTCGTGTCCTAGAAAACAGTTCAAAGCTATAAGTTACGCATTTATGGTCGGAGATTCCTTTATCCTCAACGAATACCGATACATTTTTATTATTTGTAAAGACTAGGTCTATAAGGGTTGATGACGTTGATGTTTCCCTAGTTGGCTTATTAACAATTTGATGTAAATTATATTCAAGCATAGTTGCCATGAGTTTTTTATAGTGTTTGGAACTCGGGACTGCGTTGATATTAAAGTCACCGCATATTATTATATGTTTCCTGTAGTGGTGTGATTTTAGTTTTGTGAGTAATAGTTCGAGAAATATAAAAAATTGCTCTATTTTACGGTCCGTTCTGTATAAAGTAATGAGAAGTATATTAGGTTTTATTTCTACCGCACAACATTCGATGACATATTCTATAGTTAAGTCGCTAAGGTCTGACCTCTCAGTATACGTAGTTCCGGTTGGCAGCAGGATGGCCACGCCACCGCCGCGGTGCTGTCGGCGACAGTATGCCGCAGCGATCTCATAGCCGTCGATTTGCACGTAGGGGTGTTGTTTATCGGTGATCCAAGTTTCTGTTAGGCATACAGCTTGGTATTGTTGTTCTTGAAGTAGGCTTTCGAGTAAATGGGTCTTGTTTTTTATGCTTTGTACATTTTGGAGTATGATACTGTATTTAGTTTCGAAAGGAACGATCCGATGAGTTGTGAGTAGAGCTGCTAAAGTCGTTATTGTCAATTTGTGAATTTTCCCTGGTGGTAACCGGATTTATCCCGGGAAAGACCGTTTTTTGTGTATTTTGTGAATTGTTTTCTGTTTCCATAGAATTTTGTACTTGGCCGTTAATTATGAGTTGATTATTTCTGATCACCGCATGGTGACCCTCTTTTCTTGCTTCGTATAGAATTTTCCTTAGTTTGTTTCGTTTTTGCAGGGCTTCATTTTCCAAGAATTCGTCAATCACAACTCCAGAACCCTTTAGAAATTGTCTATTTTGGAGGATGTACCTGGTCATTTGTTTGCTAATCAGCTCTATCACGATTGGTCTGCGATATCCTTTTTTCCCTAGTCGTTTTAGTTCATCAATATGTCCTTCTAAATTGACGTTCATATTATCATAAAAGATGTGTAGGATGCCCTCATAGAGTTCGTCTTCTGTCTCCCAGTTGGATTCTTCGAGTCCATATAGAACTAGCTTCTTGGTATTGTTGCTATTATAGTCGTTAGATTTATAGTTGCAGTGCTTTTGTAAGTATTTTATTTCACTGTTTAGACGGTCGCATTCTTTTTCTAAACTATTTATTTTCCCTGTTAAACTTTGTATGTCGCTGCTTAGTTTGTGTTGTTCAGAGGTTACATTATTAAGTTTGTTTGTTATTTCAGTGCTTAAATTCGCCATCAATTCTTTTATTTCTTCCTGTATAAGAGATTTTAGTTCTGTTTTGATTAGTGAGACTATTTTCTTTTCGTTGCTCTCAAGTTTTTTATCTAAAAGTTGGCTGAGTTGATCAAGTGTGAACGTGGGCACGGATGCTCGTTCTTGGGTTGATGGCACTGCCTGGATGTTTATCGTGTCTCCTATCAGGCTCTCATCAAAAGTAGATAGTTCATATATGGAAGAGTCGTCATTATTTTCCCGCTCGGCTGATGGTTGCTTGCTAGATGGGATTGGTTTTCTTAGAGTGACATTAGGATCTTGGGAGAAAGTTTTATTATTTACAATGGAAGCAGAGCAAGCTGGAATGTTCTCATTGTTCCTTCTTGGCGTTTTGGCTGTACACGTAGGACACTTCCATACTTTCTTGAAAACAGATAATCGGTTTTCAGAGATGTTAGCACATTGTAGGTCGTAGTTTTGACCACATTCGTGGCAAACTATATATTTATTATTGGATATATCTTGGTGACATCCTTCGCACATTAGTACATTGTTTTTGTTTTCCATGTTTCAAAGTAACTAGTATAGCCCTCTGTTTATCGTTATAGTAAGGTGGAGTATGGTAATTGGTAACTGTAGCAATAGATGGCGCTGGGTAATCGATGGTATCAAGAGTTTAGTTCAACGGCCAGAAGATAGATGGCATTAAGAGTTTGATTTTTACGCAAGTCACTGTCTTGATAACATTATTTTAAATTTCTAACTGTTATTTGTTTTTTATTATTATGTTCTTTTTAGCACTTACGGCATTTATTGTGATCCTAGGGCGCCAAGTAGTCTCAAATTAAGTTAGAAATCACTGTTTGTTAGTTGTATCACTTAGTAATGTTTATTTTCTACTTCACTATTTGGTTTTGTAAACTTTCTTCGTAATTTTTGAATCATTAATATTTTGGTTGGATAACGATATCACGGCACTATTGTACACTTTTCTTTGGTTTTACACTGTTTTGAGGTGGAAAGCGTTGGTTTTGCTTATTTTAAAGATAATATGTTGTGGAGCTGATGTTTACTTTGCGCAGTGGCGCCCTCTCTCGAGGGGAGGCTCTATATCGAGGGCAAGCGTGCAGTGGAATGTATAATTCATGGTTTGAGCGACAAAACAATGAGGTCTAGTGCTAACGCAATACGTTGTACCCAACCTGAACAATTATTACAATTTCTCATGTGTAACAAGGAAATTTCACAACCTTCTGGTCGCACCAATTTTAAAGGTCAGTCTTCCTCTACTTCTGAGTCAGCAAATAATAACACCACGAATCGATCTGCTAAGACAAATAGTAATCAAATTCGCGCTCAATTCGTCTGTTATAATTGTAAAGAGAAAGGACATCCTTTTTATAAATGTCCCAAGCCCATAATTCAATGCAACAAGTGCAATAAAATTGGTCATAAAGCTGAAAATTGTCGGGAAAAATTTAGTAACGATAAAAAGCCTGACAATTCCCAAAAGACAATGCGTATATTAACGTCGGAATCAAATTCAAAATTTATTAAAGTAGGTAGGCTAAACAACGTTCCTATAAAAACTTTTATAGATTTTGGTAGTGAGGTCACGCTTATTACGCAGTCCGCAGCTTCAGCGCTAGGCCTTATATGCAATAGCCCTTCCATACCTTTAAGAGGTTTTGGCAACGACGTAATACAATCCAAAGGTGGGGTAGATGTGGAACTGAACATTGATGATGTTAGTGGTCGTGTTTTGTGTCAAGTAGTAGAAGATAAACTTCTTGAGTTACCCTTGCTCGTAGGACAGTCGTTCACAGAGCAGTCTCATGTCATCGTATATAAAACTGCGGAGGAATTAAAATTTTTTGATAGTAATAACGAATTAGGTTATCCTCGATTAGATTTAGGTGATGATACATCTGCTACTGTAGTGGTCGCTTCTGATATCGATATTTATGGTCCAGCCGCAGTTAAGGCCCGCGTTGATACAATTCAAGATGGAGATATTCTATTAAGCGGAAAGGTTATAGGAAAGCCCCATCAACAGTTCACCGTGAATGGGGGAGTATATCGTGTCAAAGACGGTTCACTTTATATTTATATAACGCCATTGACAAAAATCTGTCAGTTGCGAGAGACAGTGGTAATAGGAAGGGGTACTAAGGTCCAGGTAGTTAATCGTATATTCACGTCAGCAGATTCTTTCAAAGTCGAGCCCGATATTATTGATGTTGGTCAAGTGAAGATAGGTAGCGCAATCGATGAGTCCCAACGACAACAATTGATGAATATACTTGGTAGATATAAACATTGTTTTGCGACGTCTTTGAAGGAACTAGGGTGCACGAGTGTTGCTGAGATGAATATCGAACTTAGTAGCAATCGTCCCGTTGTATATCGACCATACAGATTAGCACATAAGGAACGAGAGGAAGTAAGGGAGATGATAGGAGAAATGTTAGAGTCTGGAATCGTAAGGGAATCTGTTTCAGAATATGCTAGTCCTATTATATTAGTGCGCAAAAAGGATGGCAAGCCGAGATTATGTGTCGATTATAGGCTCTTAAACTCTGTAACCGTGAAAGAACGGTACCCAATGCCGATCATTGAGGACGAGATTGCTCGACTATCAGGTCAAGCATTCTTTATTACTCTAGACATGGCATCTGGTTACTACCAGGTACCAATAACCGAAGAGTCAAAACCGTTAACGTCATTCGTAACCCCGGACGGCCAGTACGAATTTAATCGTATGCCGTTCGGGTTGGCGAATGCACCCGCTGTTTTCCAGCGGATGATGAATAGGGTGCTAGGATCTGCTAGGTTTACAGAGGCTATGGTTTACATCGATGATGTTCTTATCTACGGAAAGAGTGTAGAAGAATGCTTAGAAAGGTTCGAAAGAGTGATGCAATTATTGGAGAAGGCCAACTTAACCCTTAACTTGTCGAAATGTGATTTCCTTCAGAATCAGATTATTTATTTAGGGTATGAAATAAGTGCTGCGGGTGTTCGTCCTGGTAACAAGAAAGTTCAATCTGTTCAAGATTTTCCTTGTCCGACTAATTCACATTCTGTACGACAGTTTCTTGGGTTGGTGGGTTATTTCAGAAAATTCATTAGGAACTTCGCGAGCTTGGCACACCCATTGAATAAACTGCTTAGGAATGACGTGGATTGGGTTTGGGCTGAGGAACAAGAAATGGCTTTTAGGGCGCTTAAAGATAGGCTGGTTGATAGGCCGATATTAGCGATTTATGAACCGACCGCGGAGACAGAATTGCACACGGATGCAAGCATTATAGGAATAGGCGGGATTTTACTACAGCGTAAACGTGCTTGTGACCCTTTTCGACCGGTGGCATACTATAGCCGACAAACTTCTCCAGAAGAAAAGAAATTTCATTCATTTGAGCTTGAGACTCTGGCTGTAGTATGTTCACTCAAGAAATTCCGAGTTTACTTATTAGGGCTAAGTTTTAAAATTGTCACGGACTGTAGCGCTTTGCGTTCCACATTTTCGAAACGAGACATGATTCCCCGCATAGCTCGTTGGTGGCTCCTGCTACAAGAATTTCAATGTAATGTAGAGTATCGTGCTGGTATTAAAATGGCACACGTGGACGCTTTGTCGCGAAATCCTGTCAAATTGTTAGATGACACGGTTGAAATTGACCAGTATCCGAGTATCATGCTAATCAGTAACGATGACTGGTTACACACTTTGCAAATGGGAGATTCGGAACTCCGACGAACTCGTGATATACTCACTACGGATATGGATGCTGATAGCCTAAAACATATAAAAGAAAATTATCTAATTAAGGATAACAAACTTTTTAAATGTTTGAACGGTGATAAAAATAATTTACGTTGGGTAGTACCAAAGGGCGCAAGGTGGCAACTTTGCCGCATGAATCATGATGATATTGGGCATTTTGGTGTAGAAAAGACGTTAGAACGCATTAAGAAAACGTATTGGTTCCCTAAAATGTCTCGATTTATTAAAAAATATGTTCAGGCGTGTCTTGAGTGCGCTTACTCAAAGAAAACCGCGGTTGATACAGGTCACTTACACCCGATCACTAAAATAGAAGTGCCTTTTCACACCATTCATGTTGACCACCTTGGGCCCTTTGTACGTTCAAAGTTAGGAAATTCTTACCTTTTTGTAATAGTAGACGCGTTTACAAAGTTCGTTTTTATTAAACCAGTGCGAAACACTAAAACGCAAACAGCTGTTAAAGTTCTAGAAGACATTTTCTATACGTTCCGAGTTCCCGACCGACTCATTAGTGATCGTGGCACATGTTTCACATCCCACGCGTTTAAACGTTTTTGTTTAGATAAGGGCATACGGCATATTTTAAATTCAGTTGCTAGTCCGAGATCGAATGGGCAAGTGGAGCGGTACAACCGCACCATATTGAACTCATTGACTGCCCAGAATCTTAATTTCGATGAGAGGAATTGGGACGATAAAGTAGGTAGAGTCCAATGGGGCATGAATAATACTCGTCAAAAGACCACGGGTAGGACGCCGGCTGAAGTCATGTTCGGATTAAAAATGAACGCAGAGATTAATCCTAGGCTTAATGATTTAGTACGGGAGACTAGGGAGGAACTAGATCCAGAAATTTTACGCGAATCGGTCAAAGATAGAATAGACGTAGAACAGGAAAAGCAAAAATGCGCTCATGACAAAAATCGGCTTCCTGCGCGTGTGTATGGTGAGGGCGATCTTGTAAAAATTACAAGAACATCGTTTGCAAATGATGGCAAAAGTAAAAAACTAATTTCACCCTACGTGGGACCTTATCGTGTGATTGCTGTGTTGGGTAACGACCGTTATAGACTGGCTGCAATACCCGGGTTATCTAGTACCAAAAATAAACGCAAAACCACTGTAGCTGCCGATCGTATGTTACCATGGGTTCACGTAGCTGCCTTAGATGTAAATGAGGGAAATGATGATGATGTAGATGATGAGACGAATAGTTGTAATGATGAAGACACAGATGCATAAATTTATTAATTTAAGAAATTGTCTAACGTATTAGTTACGTACGATTGTAAAGTTATCACTAAGAGCAATAGTACTCTTTTGTTAGTTCGTTACATTTGATTAATAGTACTGACCAGATGATATGATAAACTAATTGAATGTTAATGTTTATCAATATTAGAAGTTTATACGAATAAGTTTTAGTACAATGTTTAGTATACCTACTTAATTAAAATGTGTAGATCGATTGGTTTGAGATAAGATTACTTTAACTTAATTAATCGCCTAAATGACCTTTTGTTTTTGTATATTTATTTTTATAAGTTAGTTAGTTTATTTATTTATATAAGATTGTATATTGTATTTAAGATGTGTGGAAAATGAAGTGTGTTAACTAAAATAAAGAAAAGTTTATAATGAATTGACTATTAATTAACTATTGTTTTGTGAACCGTGAACCTCTATGAATATCATAATTATAATTTCGGTCGAACAATCACTACCTATTTATTATATTTATGTATTTATTGCTTGTGAGAAGTTGAGAGCCCACAAGTAATTTTGGATGTTTTCTTGTGTTTAAAGAAATTTATTCTCATAAAAGACTACAGTCACTTACATGAGAAATACAATACAATAGTGCTTATTACTAGGAATTTCGTCGTTCGTTTTTTTTTTTTTGTATAAGAAGCAGGTACTTCCGTAATGCATCCAGTGGCACTTGGCTGCTATTGGAGTATTAGCAATATTTTTCGACTACATGTCGAGCAAGTTGTACCTTGAATGCATTAAAGGAGCTTACATTTTTAATGGTGGACGGTAGTTTATTATAAATATCTGCGCCTGCGTAGGTAAACATTGTTTTGCCGAGCTTCGTTCTTGTGTTGGGTAGAACTAAAAAACTTGCTCGGCGCGAACTTCGCTGTGTTTGTTGTTTCAACCGTACAAAGGATAAGTTAGTATGGAGAGATTTATTTAATATTTTTCGGACAAGTATGCAAGTATGATAGATATATAATTGTTTTATGTTCATTAGTTTTGTTTGTTCATAAATTTTGTAAGTAGGCGTTAAAAATTGATAATGAAAGAGTATCTTTATAATTTTATTTTGCATAATTTGAAGATCGGCTAGACTTGTTTTGGAGGCATTACCCCAGATTTCGATTAGGTAAAGCAGGTGTGGTTTCACAAGGGAGTTATATATGGAATAGCGGACCCGACGCGGCATGCACCGGACGATGCGTCGAAGTGATCCAATAAGTGATGACAATTTTGTTCTGATGTGCTCAACCTGTGCTTTCCACGTCAGGGCGCTATCCATTCGTAAGCCAAGATACTTTTCGCAGTTTTTCTTTTGCAGGGGTTCATTATTTATTTGTAATGGTTGATGGGGTGGGATATTTTTATTTTTAGCTTTAAAAATGACGTAGCAGGTTTTAGAAGTATTAATAGTTAAAAGATTATATTGGAACCAGGAGTATAGCTTGTTGAGGTCTTCTTGGGCTTTTGTAATTAAGTCTTGTATAGACGAGCCGAAGTAAAAAAGACATGTATCATCCGCGTAAAGAGCTACATGTCCATGTAGGCCTAATTCGTGTATATTGTTAAAGTCTGTGTGGTGCCGGACTAGTCTGTGTGGTGCCGGACTTAAAGAATACCACCACCCCTTACTTCCCGTGGGTGTCGTAAAAGGCGACTAAGGGCCATACCGGAGAATGGGCAGCAGCGTTCTCTATGTATTCCACCATCATACCATACTGCGATCGCCAACCCGCCTGCCAAGCGTGGCGATTATGGCAAACCCTCCCAAAATTGGGGGAGGCTTATGTCCAGCAGTGGACGTCTATCGGCTGAAACGACGAACGAAATTGCGAAAAGTAACGGGGCCAGCAGTGACCCTTGTGGCACCCCACATTGGATTGGTAATTGTTGACTTTGAGTGTTTCCTAATCTGACTACTTGGTATCTGTTTGTTAGATATGATCGGATTATCTCCAGTGCCGGACCTTTGATGTTGATGCTTTCTAATTTTTTGATTAGCAATTTGTGACTGACTGTGTCAAATGCTTTTTTTAAATCAATGTATACGCCTAGCACAATATTTTTTTTATCTATATTTGATTTTATTTTGGTGACTAGGTCTATGGTAGCTGCAAGGGTGTTGCTTCTAGGTCGGAAACCGTACTGACGTTCGAAAAAGAAGTTAATACCATTGAGGTATTTTTCTATACGTTTATGTAGAACTTTTTCCAGGACCTTTGAGAGTACGGGAAGCACTGAGATTGGTCTGTAGTTTCCGGGGTCAGTTTTAGAACCTGATTTATAAATTGGGGTTACTTTTGCTATTTTTAGGGTGTTTGGGAACTCGCCATTTATTAGTTTTCTTATGTATTTCTACTTAGTTATGGATATTAAAGATCACAAGTTGTTATACAGGCCAGGTAACTGGGCTGGGTTCGACGTGTAGCTGACTTACGTTGGCATCACGAGCGAGCTATGTCCAGGGGCGTGTATATCTACATAGTTATGGATGTTAAAGACCACATTAGTTGTCATACATACCAGGTAACAGGGCTGGTTTCGACGTGTAGTTGACTTACGTTGGCATCACGAGCGAGCTTATGTCCAGGGGCGTGTATTTCTACTTATTTGTGGATGTAAATATAGTGTAGTTTAAAAGCCAGGTCACAGGCTTAGCCAGGTCACGGGCTGTTATAATTAAGTAAATATTATATAAGTAATTACTTACCTTGTATTTATTTATTTTATTATATACGTACACACAGTAAAATGGAAACAGATTGTTGTATGTTATTTTATGTGCTAGATAAATAATACATGTATCTTACAAAAATGATGATTTTCGTATGTACTTCTAGGAAACAAGGAATTTTATTTTAACTAGGATTGTTTAATATAAATGGTTCTTAGTAAATAGTTCATAAGGTTCACATTTCATTTGTATTCTATGTTATATTCTGTCAAGGATAGTTCGTAAACAGTGTATTAGTTTTAGAAATAACATGTAAATAATTGTGAGCCGCATTCGATGCTGTCACCTTCCTGGCCGAGTGTTAGGTTTTAGAAGCTAAATAGCTTACGTGCATGGGGACATGCACGACGTCAGGATGGTCGAATGTTAGGTTTCAAAATAATATTAATAAATCATTAAATTGTCTTAGTCGATTATTGGGATATTGTATTTCTTATACTGGCAACACAAGTTTTGAAACATGACGTTTGACATGACGGTTGAGAAGGCGGGAGTGGACTCGGCCTATTTGCTCGGGGCCAGCATGGAATGCGGACGTATTTCTAGTGGTCAACATTATAATTATTTCCAATAATTCATGTGAGTATTATTTTATTTCACTAGCTATCCTTTTTCTATCCTTTTTACTTGTAGTGAAATGTAAAATGAATGAAAAGTGTGTATGTGTGCTGCCTCTCGGCGCGGAACACTTTTTTCTGTTGTTTTGTAAGTGTATAACCTATCTGTTTATTAGAATATCATTGGTACAGACATTATAATTCTTAGGTACTTATTATGAAATTCGGACTTTTGAAAATCGGAACATCGAAATTCGGAATAAAATATTTCGGAATATTTGGGTATTCCCAAATTCAAATTACCTAATGTTTATTTATCCTAATAATGGTTTTAATACAAAAAGAAAAAAGTAATTTACAAAACAACAAGACTCATGATAACATCATAAAGGAACAATCGGAATACAAAGGCATTCGCAGCTAATATGAAATTAGCTTAGAATTTGTCTACAAATTAAAACTAGGCATTATAACCTTATAATTACGACTACAGTTTAAATAACATTTTTGGTAATTAAAAATTATCTGATTTTGTATTCCAATTGTTTATTTTACTAAGGGCTGATTTTTCAATCGTCTGATAACTTTATTCGAGGAATAATTTTGAAATTTTGACAGTTACTTCATACAAAAACTGTCAAACGTCAAATTTATTCCTCGAATAAAAGTTACCTGGCGATGGAAAAATCAGCCCTAAATCCAACTGAAACAATACATAAATAGATAGAAAAGCAATACTTATGGCTTTTGTCACGGCTCCGGCAGCAAGCATGCAGCATGCAAGCAAGCACGCAGCATGCAGCATGCAAGCAAACATGCAGCATGCAACATGCAAGCAAGCACGCAGCAAGCATGCAGCTAGCATGCAGCAAGCATAAAGCAAGCATGCAGCAGGCATGCAGCATGCAAGCGAGCATGCAACATGCGACATGCAGCAGGCATGGTTTCTGTCACGGCTCCGGCGCTGCGGTTCTCCGGCGGCCCCACGCGCCTACGCGATTTTAAATTACACTCTAGGGGTAGGGCAGACAAGACTGCGTGGAGTCGGATTTACAGCGATTCGTTTCTGTCACTAAAACCTAATTTTTAGCAAATGTTTTAGGGCTAACAATTTTATTATAAATGAACAATCGGAATAATACACAGGGTCCATATTGGCTCACCTAAAGTTCTTTACCCGAAATTGTTCTTCCTAATGATTTGTAATCCGAATGATCAGTCTTCCTAAAAATATTCATCCTAAAGTTTTCATTCATACTATTTGTAGTGCTACCGGCGATGTTCATAACACTCATGTTTCCGAAAATTGTAATTAATAATATCATTAATGTAAATATATTTAAACTCCTACTGTTTTTTATCATAACGCTTTTATCCCTAAACATAATTACCATAGTATTAGAATATGATATTTATAGTTTATACTAAGGCTAAATAGAATATAAGACCGAATAATGTAACAATGGAACCACCAATTGTATTTACTCTATTTATTATTTGGGATTATTATTTGGGGGTATGCTTTACAGTTGGTTTAATACTCAAAGGCTTTACATAACGTACTGAGTTGTGTCTATGGAACCACTGTACTTCCACACCCGGCGCTTTTTGATAGTAGCTATTTTTTTTTTGGATAGAATAGACTCTTTTTAGTGTAAATTTGAAAACCGCAAAGTTCGCAAAATCATAGTGGCCGAGAAAAGAAATACCAAAGTTTTTTTTAACTACAAAAATATGTGGTTAGGCGTAGTCGACGGAGCCGCGCTTCGCGGGGCCCCTATTTCTGTCTACAGGGTTTAAAGGAACCTAACACGAAGGGGATGACGGGGGCTCGTTCGCTCGCTTTGCTCGCTCACTCGAGCCCCCGTCATCCCCTTCGAGCCTAACCTGTCCGAGTCGGGGTGCCCCAAGTCCCGAGCTCGCTTCGCTCGCTCTTGCATCCTAAGTTGTCATTACAAATGTGTTACTTTTGTAATTATATTATGTTGGTTACCGCTATAAATAAAATCTAAACAAAAAAAAAAAAAACTAAAAATGAAATTTAAACAAAAAAGATATGACTTTGAATAATAGTGTAAAAGATGGTTATGTTGAGAAAATATAGGAAAACAAACAAAAGTATAATAGATGTTCATTGCTACAGACATTATGAAGTTGAATGCTTCCGAATTATGAACATTAGAGACAGACTAGTTAGGAATTGTGATTGTTAGGATGAATAATTTTAGGAAGAACATTTTCGGATTTCCAATTATCGGAGTTGAAAATTTAGGTGAACTTTGGCGCACCCCCATGTGACAAATATGGATTTTCAAGATTGATGCCACAAACACATGACTGCCCTTGCGATTTATCGACATTGCTAATAACTACTATTATTTGAATGAAACATACGACTATTTACTTGAATGAAACACAATTCAATGAATTTTATGATCACGTTTTTAGGGTTCCGTAGACCGTAGTTCTGACAAAGAACCCTTATAGTTTCGTCACGTCCGTCTCTATGTCTGTGTTGGAGACAAAACGCAGCACCACCGCCACTGCGACTACGAGAGCGGAGCAGCAGCGCGCGGGGATCGGGGGACGAGGCACCACTAGCCGCGGACCTACACTGCCCTTCACTTCATATACAACGGTCCGAGAGGCGCACGTCCTGGTGTTCAACATACGAACCATACCTATAACTACAGTCCGCTATTTTATTTTAACACCTCTGAGAATCGCCAAAATATGTTTTTTTTTTTTTTTTTTTAGTTATAGGTATGGTTCGTATATTGAACACCAGAACGCGCGCCTCTCGGACCGTTGTATATGAAGTGAAGGGCAGTGTAGGTCCGCGGCTAGTGGTGCCTCGTCCCCCGATCCCCGCGCGCTGCTGCTCCGCTCTCGTAGTCGAAGTGGCGGTGGTGCTGCGTTTTGTCTCCAACAGTTTGTCTGTCTGTCCGAAGTTTTGCTAAGAGACCGTTAATACTAGAAAGCTGTAATTTTGTAGGAGAGTGTATCTGGGGGCATGGCAGTGCCCCCGCCAAGTCGAGCAAAAAGCGGCACGGCCGTACCATCCTTTTCTCGAAGCAGTCAGGCCATTTTCGACCCCCTATAACTTCGCTGTGGATAAAACTAGAGACCTGAATTTTCAGTAATCAAACAGGTATTGTATAAAAACGGTATATTTCAAATTTCATTCAATTCGAACTAGTAGTTTAAGAATAATAGTTGTAACTAGTCAAAGTTTCTTAATTTTGTCACTCACTCACTCACTCATTGACTGACTGACCGATCAATGACTGACCAATCCTTAGCATTAATCCTTTAAAGTGACTAAGATGAATTAGTTGCTTTTTTAATACGGGTAAAGACTTGCATTGAAAAACAAAATATGAAAAAAAAACTAAAAAAACCAAAATAAATATATAGGTACCCCCTTTCTTCTCCTAAAATTGTTTGTCTGAAAATCATTAGGTAGGCGCAGATATTGTACATGTCAGTCTTTGAATACAAAGCTAATGAACGGACGTGTCGGTGTTTTATTCCTCGCACTTGCGGCTAAGAACATTACAATCCATAACACGTTTGCTATAAACTTCAGTAACCATACTGTTCAAAAATTCGAAAGTTTGTTTTACATAATTATCTTTTACTTCTAAATCTATTCTGTCATAATACCGAGTGCTATAATAATTAAATCTCCTAATTTTGCATGAAATAAAGTCATATGTCCTAAGAATTGTATTATATAATGTGTATTAGGGTGCGTCAAAGTTCACCTAAATTTTCAACTCCGATAATTGGAAATCCGAAAATGTTCTTCCTAAAATTATTCATCCTAACAATCACAATTCCTAACTAGTCTGTCTCTAATGTTCATAATTCGGAAGCATTCAACTTCATAATGTCTGTAGCAATGAACATCTATTATACTTTTGTTTGTTTTCCTACATTTTCTCAACATAACCATCTTTTACACTATTATTTAAAGTCATATCTTTTTTGTTTAAATTTCATTTTTAGATTATTTTTTTTTGTTTAGATTTTATTTATAGCGGTAACCAACATAATATAATTACAAAAGTAACACATTTGTAATGACAACTTAGGATGCAAGAGCGAGCGAAGCGAGCTCGTGACTTGGGGCACCCCGACTCGGACAGGTTAGGTTCGAAGGGGATGACGGGGGCTCGAGTGAGCGAGCAAAGCGAGCGAACGAGCCCCCGTCATCCCCTTCGTGTTAGGTTCCTTTAAACCCTGTAGACAGAAATAGGGGCCCCGCGAAGCGCTGCTCCGTCGACTACGCCTAACCACATATTTTTGTAGTTAAAAAAAACTTTGGTATTTCTTTTCTCGGCCACTATGATTTTGCGAACTTTGCGGTTTTCAAATTTACACTAAAAAGAGTCTATTCTATCGAAAAAAATAGCTACTATCAAAAAGCGCCGGGTGTGGAAGTACAGTGGTTCCATAGACACAACTCAGTACGTTATGTAAAGCCTTTGAGTATTAAATCAACTGTAAAGCATACCCCCAAATAATAATCATATACCCTCAAATTAAAACTATAAATATCAAATTCAAATTCATTTATTCACATTTAAATAGAGTAAATACAATTGGTGGTTCCATTGTTACATTATTCGGTCTTATATTCTATTTAGCCTTAGTATGGCATGTGAATTTTAATCATGCAAGATATTAACTGTCATCTTCTAATATTATGATAATTATGTTTAGGGATAAAAGCGTTATGATAAAAAACAGTAGGAGTTTAAATATATTTACATTAATTACAATTTTCGGAAACATGAGTGTTATAAACATCGCCGGTAGCACTACAAATAGTATGAATGAACACTTTAGGATGAAAAATTTTAGGAAGACTGATCATTCGGATTACAAATCATTAGGAAGAACAATTTCGGGTAAAGAACTTTAGGTGAGCCAATATGGACCCGTCACATGGCCCATTGTATGTCGCTTGTTCCCGTGTCGGAAAACCATCAATAATATTTATTTATGCGCCAGAAAACAAAACTAACAATGTAGTGAATTAAAAAGCATAACCATAAACACATTCTAGTTGTATGTGTGGTGCCAGACTTAAAGAATAGCACCACCCCATACTTCCCGTGGGTGTCGTAAAAGGCGACTAAGGGGCGTACCGGAGAATGGGCAGCAGCGATCTCTATGCATTCAACCACCATACCATACTGCGATCGCCAACCCGCCTGCCAAGCGTGGCGATTATCAGCGTGCGCCTGTCAAGCGTGGCTATGTCCAGCAGTGGACGTCGTTCGGCTGAAATGATGATGATGATGAACCATAAACACTATGTTTTTGAAATAATTATTTTTTTGTTATTTATTGCAGTTCGAATTGACAACGTCTGTCGGGTCAGCTAGTACTAATAATAAAGTAATAATTGACAACGTCTGTCAGGTCAGCTAGTACTAATAATAAAGTAATAATTGACAACGTCTGTCAGGTCAGCTAGTACTAATAATAAAGTAATAATTGACATGTCTGTGTGGTGCCGGACTTAAAGAATACCACCACCCCTTATTTCCCGTGGGTGTCGTAAAAGGCGACTAAGGGTCGTACCGGAGAATGGGCAGCAGCGTTCTCTATGTATTCCACCATCATACCATACTGCAATCGCCAACCCGCCTGCCAAGCGTGGCGATTATGGCAAACCCTCCCAAAATTGGGGGAGGCCTATGTCCAGCAGTGGACGTCTATCGGCTGAAACGACGACGAATAATTGACAACGTCTGTCAGGTCAGCTAGTACTAATAATAAAGTAATAATTGACAACGTCTGTCAGGTCAGCTAGTACTAATAATAAAGTAATAATTGACAACGTCTGTCGGGTCAGCTAGTACTAATAATAAAGTAATAGTTGACAACGTCTGTCAGGTCAGCTAGTACTAATAATAAAGTAATAATTGACAACGTCTGTCAGGTCAGCTAGTACTAATAATAAAGTAATAATTGACAACGTCTGTCGGGTCAGCTAGTACTAATAATAAAGTAATAATTGACAACGTCTGTCGGGTCAGCTAGTACTAATAATAAAGTAATAATTGACAACGTCTGTCAGGTCAGCTAGTACTAATAATAAAGCTGAAGAGTTTGTTGGTAGCCTCATTCTTGAGGAAGGCAGTAGGCTATTTATAAAAAAAATTGTTTAATTATTTTACAACGTGCCAATGTGCCAATGCCGCCCGTCTCTTGGGTATCTACATTACCAGTCGAAAGCGATCTCGAGAAGAATGCACTACTTTTCACACCTGGAGGTAATTAAGTAATAACACACAATTCGCTTTTCGAATATATTATTATTTGTAAAAGGCTTGATGCAATTCATTACGTAGCATTGTATTGGCTAGAGAACTAGAGGTAGGGCTGTTATGAGTTTTTTTTTTTTTTTTTTATCTTTTATTTAAGGGGCTTTTATTCTAAGAACATGCCAGCCCCGTTGAGTCATAAGTAAGCAATACAACTACACAATCAATATTAATCTATACTATTCTAGGGTATAAGTGACAAGATTTCACTGACGCGTGAACACCTTAAATAGGTTAATAGCAGCAGATGAAAGAGGATTTGCTAATATTACTAAAACACAACCAACATCCATCATATTCAAATTAAATTCACGCATCAATGATTCCCTGTCACTTTTATATTTATCACACTCCATTATTATATGATGAACATCATCAATTACACCACATACTTCGCAATTAGGGGAATCTACTTTTTTCATTAAATATGCAAATTTCTTAGAGGGATAGTGTCCTGAACGTAACCTATTTGCTATAGTTATAATATTTCTACTTATTTTATAATTCATAAACCATGGTATTCGAGAAGGCTGAAACTGTATCGTTCTAAACCATATACCTTTCTCTTTACTTCTTTCATCAAAATACTCTTTGAATGATTTAAAACATATGTTTTTAACTACACTGAGGTATTCCGGATAAAATAGTTTAAAATCATATTGATCACCATCCGTTATTGCTAATTTGGCCAACCTGTCCGCCTCCTCGTTACCGGTTAATCCGATATGAGATGGAACCCATTGCAGTCTAATATCCTGTCCTCGACTTTTGAAAATGTATGTTTGCTTTAATATTGCATAAGCTAGCGATGCACCTCTGGACGCAGAGGCGCAACGAGCAATATGCTGTAAAGCGCTTTTACTATCAGTAAGTATAACAATTTTATTACACTGTAAATTATCTATACTGCTCCTAGAATAGCAATGAGTTCCAATGTCATAATCGATGCGTTACAATTATCAATTTTGAACATTGACGACTTTTTCTGGCTTGCATTATAATATGCGGCCCCTTGTCCATTAGAACTTTTAGACCCATCAGTGAACACTTTATGCCATCCCTCGTACTTTTCATTTAGTTCCTGGAGATATCTGAGTAAGTTACTGAAATTTCTAAATTTTTCTTACTCTCTTTAACACAGTTTAAATTACAGTGAATAATTTCCTTTTCATCTATATATGCAATCCAGATATCCAATGAGAACATGTCAAGTGGGTATGAAGAGTAAATGTCAAAGGATTTACAATCACTATATACTATACAAAGTAACGGCTTTTTTTTATTCCGCCAGTAATGACTATGCTCAAAGGAAATTAAGTCTTCTTTTACTTATAACATTATTATTCCAAGACATACATTTAACAAAATATTTAAACGCGAGATATAATCTTCTGTTGTGCAGAGGGGGTACCGCTAACTCAGCTTCCATAACATGTATGGGGGTACTCCTGATATATCCACCAATAATTCTGAGTGCCTGATTTTGAATTTTGTCCAGTTTATATAAGTGTGATTTTGCGCTAGTGTCATATAAAAAGGAGCCGTAATCAATCCTACTTCTTAACAAAGCTATATAAAGATTACGTAAGTGTTTAGGGTGGACACCCCAAGAAGGGCCTGTCAAAATTTTTAATAAATTCAAAGGACCATGGGCCCTTTTGAATGAACACTGGGCCCACTTTTCAAAGTTGTGCAACAGTGATGAAACCTGTGTCATATGACAGCTATTGGCGTGTACTTTATTTTATTCTATGGCAGCTAAGTTCAAATCCAGCGCGCAAATGGTTTTTTTATGCGTTGTTTAAAAATGTTCAACATTGCTCAACAGTGATAAATTATATATCATATGAAAGCTCTTGAAGTGTACTTTATTTCATTCTATTGCAGCTAAGTTTAAATTCAGCGCGAAAATAGTTATTTTTTGAGTTTTTTAAAAATGTTCAACATTGTGCAACAGTGATGAAAGCTATGTCATATGACAGCTCTTGACGTGTACTTTATTTCATTCTATGGCAGCTAAGTTCAAATCCAGCGCGAAAATGTTTTTTTTTGCGTTGTTTAAAAATGTTCAACATTGTCCAACAGTGATGAATTATATGTCATATGAAATCTCTTAAGGTGTACTTTATTTCATTCTATGGCAGCTAAGTTCAAATCCAGCGCTAAAATGTTTTTTTTTGCGTTTTAAAAAATGTTCAACATTGTGCAACAGTGATGAAACCTATGTCATATGACAGCTCTTGGCGTGTACATCATATGGCAGCTAAGGTCAATTCCAGCGCAAAAATGGTTCTTTTTGGGGCTTATAAACAAAAATGTATTACACCAATAGGTAGGTACGTACTACCTCGATCTCTGAACATATCATTCTGCTGAACATATTCAGGAAACTGTGGACTAATCGCAGGTAGATCATCTCCTAAAACTAGGGTTCGTGTCCGCAAAACACGCGAGCGCATACACATAATACAGCAATCTAGCTGCCATTGCAAATAGTCCAATTCAATTAGGGGCTGATTTTTCAATCAACCGATAATTTTTATTCATGGAAAATAGTTGACATCTGGCAGTTTTTGTATAATATAATATAATTCATCACTGTTGAACAATGTTGAACATTTTTAAAAAACGCATAAAAAACCCTTTTCGCGCTGGATTTGGACATAGCTGCCATAGAATGAAATAAAGTACACTTTAAGAGCTTTCATATGAAATGTAATTCATCACTGTTGAACGATGATGAACATTTAAAAAAAACGCAAAACAATAATCAATTTGGCGCTGGATTTGAACTTAGCTGCCATAGAATGATATAAAGTACACTTTAAGAGCTTTCATATGAAATGTAATTCATCACTGTTGAAAGATGATGAACATTTAAAAAAAACAAAAAATAACCAATTTCGCGCTGGATTTGAACTTAGCTGCCATAGAATGAATTAAAGTACACTTCAAGAGCTTTCATACGAAATATAATTCATCACTGTTGAACAATGTTGAAAAAGTGGGCCCAGCTTGAAGCATTTAAAAAACGCATAAAAAACCGTTTTCGCGCTGGATTTGAACTTAGCTGCCATAGAATAAAATAAAGTACACTTCAAGAGCTTTGATATGACATATAATTCATCACTGTTGAACAATGTTGAAAAAGTGGGCCCAGCATGACGCATTTAAAAAACGCATAAAACACCGTTTTCGCGCTCGATTTGAACTTAGCTGCCATAGAATGAAATAAAGTACATGTTAAGAGCTTTCATATGACATATAACTCATCACTGTTGAACAATGTTGAAAAAGTGGGCCCAACATGACGTATTTAAAAAACGCATAAAAAACCCTTTTCACGCTGGATTTGAACTTAGCTGCCATAAAATGAAATAAAGTACACTAAAAGAGCTTTGCTATGACATATAATTCATTACTGTTGAACAATGTTGAACATTTTTAAAAAACGCATAAAAAACCGTTTTCGCGCTGGATTTGAACTTAGCTGCCATAGAATGAAATAAAGTACACTTCAAGAGCTTTCATATGACATATAATTCATCACTGTTGAACAAAGTTAAACATTTTTAAATAAACGCATAAAACACCGTTTTCGCGCTCGATTTGAACTTAGCTGCTATAGAATGAAATAAAGTACATGTTAAGAGCTTTCATATGACATATAACTCATCACTGTTGAACAAAGTTGAACATTTTTAAAAAAACGCATAAAACACAGTTTTCGCGCTCGATTTGAACTTAGCTGCCATAGAATGAAATAAAGTACATGTTAAGAGCTTTCATATGACATATAACTCATCACTGTTGAATAAAGTTGAACATTTAAAAAAAACGCATAAAACACCGTTTTTGCGCTCGATTTCAACTTAGCTGCCATATAATGAAATAAAGTACATGTTAAGAGCTTTCATACGACATATAATTCATCACTGTTGAACAATGTTGAAAAAGTGGGCCCAGCTTGAAGCATTTAAAAAACGCATAAAAAACCGTTTTCGCGCTGGATTTGAACTTAGCTGCCATAGAATAAAATAAAGTTCACTTCAAGAGCTTTGATATGACATATAATTCATCACTGTTGAACAATGTTGAAAAAGTGGGCCCAGCATGACGCATTTAAAAAACGCATAAAACACCGTTTTCGCGCTCGATTTGAACTTAGCTGCCATAGAATGAAATAAAGTACATGTTAAGAGCTTTCATATGACATATAACTCATCACTGTTGAACAATGTTGAAAAAGTGGGCCCAACATGACGTATTTAAAAAACGCATAAAAAACCCTTTTCGCGCTGGATTTGAACTTAGCTGCCATAAAATGAAATAAAGTACACTTGAAGAGCTTTGCTATGACATATAATTCATTACTGTTGAACAATGTTGAACATTTTTAAAAAACGCATAAAAAACCGTTTTCGCGCTGGATTTGAACTTAGCTGCCATAGAATGAAATAAAGTACACTTCAAGAGCTTTCATATGACATATAATTCATCACTGTTGAACAAAGTTAAACATTTTTAAATAAACGCATAAAACACCGTTTTCGCGCTCGATTTGAACTTAGCTGCTATACAATGAAATAAAGTACATGTTAAGAGCTTTCATATGACATATAACTCATCACTGTTGAACAAAGTTGAACATTTTTAAAAAAACGCATAAAACACCGTTTTCGCGCTCGATTTGAACTTAGCTGCCATAGAATGAAATAAAGTACATGTTAAGAGCTTTCATATGACATATAACTCATCACTGTTGAATAAAGTTGAACATTTAAAAAAAACGCATAAAACACCGTTTTTGCGCTCGATTTCAACTTAGCTGCCATATAATGAAATAAAGTACATGTTAAGAGCTTTCATACGACATATAATTCATCACTGTTGAACAATGTTGAAAAAGTGGGCCCAGCTTGAAGCATTTAAAAAACGCATAAAAAACCGTTTTCGCGCTGGATTTGAACTTAGCTGCCATAGAATAAAATAAAGTACACTTCAAGAGCTTTGATATGACATATAATTCATCACTGTTGAACAATGTTGAAAAAGTGGGCCCAGCATGACGCATTTAAAAAACGCATAAAACACCGTTTTCGCGCTCGATTTGAACTTAGCTGCCATAGAATGAAATAAAGTACATGTTAAGAGCTTTCATATGACATATAACTCATCACTGTTGAACAATGTTGAAAAAGTGGGCCCAACATGACGTATTTAAAAAACGCATAAAAAACCCTTTTCGCGCTGGATTTGAACTTAGCTGCCATAAAATGAAATAAAGTACACTTGAAGAGCTTTGCTATGACATATAATTCATTACTGTTGAACAATGTTGAACATTTTTAAAAAACGCATAAAAAACCGTTTTCGCGCTGGATTTGAACTTAGCTGGCATAGAATGAAATAAAGTACACTTCAAGAGCTTTCATATGACATATAATTCATCACTGTTGAACAAAGTTGAACATTTTTAAAAAAACGCATAAAACACCGTTTTCGCGCTCGATTTGAACTTAGCTGCCATAGAATGAAATAAAGTACATGTTAAGAGCTTTCATATGACATATAACTCATCACTGTTGAACAAAGTTGAACATTTTTAAAAAAACGCATAAAACACCGTTTTCGCGCTCGATTTGAACTTAGCTGCCATAGAATGAAATAAAGTACATGTTAAGAGCTTTCATATGACATATAACTCATCACTGTTGAATAAAGTTGAACATTAAAAAAAAACGCATAAAACACCGTTTTTGCGCTCGATTTGAACTTAGCTGCCATAGAATGAAATAAAGTACATGTTAAGAGCTTTCATATGACATATAACTCATCACTGTTGAATAAAGTTGAACATTTAAAAAAAACGCATAAAACACCGTTTTTGCGCTCGATTTGAACTTAGCTGCCATATAATGAAATAAAGTACATGTTAAGAGCTTTTATATGACATATAACTCATCACTGTTGAACAATGTTGAAAAAGTGGGCCCATAATGACGCATTAAAAAACGCATAAAACACCGTTTTCGCGCTGGATTTGAACTTAGCTGCCATAGAATGAAATAAAGTACACTTTAAGAGCTTTCATATGACATATAATTCATCACTGTTGAACAAAGTTAAACATTTTTAAATAAACGCATAAAACACCGTTTTCGCGCTCGATTTGAACTTAGCTACCATAGAATGAAATAAAGTACATGTTAAGAGCTTTCATATGACATTTAATTCATCACTGTTGAACAATGTTGAAAAAGTGGGCCCAAAATGACGCATGGTCCTTTCTTAAAGTTTTTTGTGCGATTTCGTTTATGTGTTTACTCCAAAGTAGGGATTTGTCTAACCACATTCCTAAGTATTTAATATTATCAACACACGGGATATTATTACTATTTATTTTCAAATTGATGTGCTGTTCACTGCGCTTTCGGCTAAATATACACACTTTGGATTTATTTGAAGAGATCTCAAGTCCAATACACTTTAATTTCTGTACTACAGAATTTAACATATTTTGCAAATTTACTTTACACGTGTTTAGATTTTTATGGCTCATATAAAATACAAAATCATCTGCGTATTGGGATGCCATAATACGTGACTCCTCATTATCTTGGCATATGTCATATGTTGCCACATTAAACAATAATGGTGAGAGTGGATCTCCCTGGGCCAGGCCAATGCTAGTCCACCTACATCCGATAGCCCTATTGGTAACTCTGTCCTTTATTGTTAAACACCGCGCACTCAGAAATGATGATACGTAATTACAAATGCGATAACCGAACTTCAATAGGTCTAACTTTTTGACAACTTTTTCTGTAAGTACATTATTATATGCATTTTCCACATCTAAAAAACAAGCTACAGTTGATATTTTTTTTGAGAACCCTACTTGAATGTGAGTTATGATTCTGGATAAATTATCCAAGCAAGACTGACCTCTACGGAACCCTGTTGTATTTTGGGACAAAATTAAGTTCTTTTCTAAGTGCCATTCCATTCTTTTCAGCAACATGTTATGAAAGATCTTGCACAGACATGACATCAAAGAGATTGGCCTTAATTTCACATCGGAGCTAGGGTGGTTTGCGCTTGATGCCTTCGGTATAGGAATAATCAATATGGTTCGCCATTGATCTGGTATTATACCTGATGTAAATATAGTATTGAATAAATACAGTAAGAAAATTTTGCCGTTCATTGGTAAATTATATATCATAGAGTAAGTGATACCATCATCACCGGGAGCAGTATCCTTCCTTTTTAAACATTTGACCAACTCCGACATTTCAAATGGTATTTCCAATGGTTCGTTTATGGATAAAATATCATGTCTCCTATCCGAAGCCATGTCTGGTGTAAGACTATATAATAAGTTTTTACTTTTATCTTCAGGCACATAAAATGTTGGTTTACGGTGATTTTTTTGCCATTTCATTTTACACCACATATCTGACGCTGAGTTACATTCATCAATACTTGAACAAAAATTCTTGTAATCTCGTGAACGAGATTGTATAATTAATAATCGCGCTTTTTCAATGTTATTTTCTAATATTGTAAGATTATCTGGTGTGGGGTTTTGTCTGAATTGTTTAAGTGCTAGTCTCCTCAAGGCCACTGCCTCAGATAATTCGGGTTTCCAATATTTTTTTGGTTTAAAAGTGCTTGCAGGCTTGTTACAGATTTTGATTCTAGGAATATGTTTATTAGCTGAAATATTAATGTGTTTTTCTAAATAATCATACATATACTGAACATTATCATTGGCAAAATCATTGTTAGAAAAAAACTTCTGAAGATCGTCAGTATACTCTTTCCAATTAGCCAGTTTAAAATTTCGATATTCTATAAGTGGAAACTGTTGTTCAAAATTAAGCATCATCTTTAGGATAAGATGATCGCTCCCCAAAGTCTCATTAAAAATTTGCCATTTGAATTTTAATACTAAATCAGTAGAAACAAAAGTTATATCGGGTGAAGTGCTTTGTACGACTCCACCAACCAACTTGACTCTAGTCGCATCTCCATTATTTAGATATGTAAACCCACAATCTAACGACGAGTCTAACAGCTGATTCCCCCTTTGATCAGTTTTGTATGACCAATTACAGTGGTGCGCATTGAAATCACCGGCGACTAGTGTTTTCTTAGATGCAATGGAAAATAAATTGTCCCAATCAGTTGGCTGAGTACGAATTGAGGGTGGACAGTAAACAGCTATGATATTATCCAGATGATTACAATTATAAATTTTGACATGAACTGCTTCGATGCCTGGGTTGCTTAGATTAATAGTAAGTGCTTTAGATTGTAGTGATTTATGGACAAATATTGCTACCCCACCATATGAGTCGTCTCTGTCTCGCCTATATATAGTGTAGTTATTAATGTACAAGTCAGACTCCGAGTCTAACCAGGTTTCACTTACTATTGCTATATGTATTTTCTCTTGAACCAATAAAGCGTGGAAACTAGAAAGCTTCGGTTTTAAGCTTTGTGCATTCCATTGACATATGTTAATCGAAATCTTTTTATTACTACTATCCATCAAAAAACTTAAAAAACCGGACAAGAGCGAGTCGGACTCGCCCACCGAGGGTTCCGTAACATCCGGGTTTATACATAAGGTTTATGTTTATGAAATTAAATGTTTATTTTTATTTTTGAGTTGATTGAATGAATGGTAAATTGTGGTTTACGATTTATGACGTATTAAAAAAAAACTACTTACTAGATCTCGTTCAAACCAATTTTTGGTGGTAGTTTACATGGTAATGTACATCATATATTTTTTTTACTTTTATCATTCTCTTATTTTAGAAGTTACAAGGGGGGGGACACACATTTTACCACTTTGGAAGTGTCTCTCGCGCAAACTATTCAGTTTAGAAAAAAATGATATTAGAAACCTCTATATCATTTTTGAAGACCTACCCATAGATACCCCACACGTATGGGTTTGATGAAAAAAAAAATTTTGAGTTTCGGTTCTAAGTATGGGGAACCCTAAAATTTATTGTTTTTTTTCTATTTTTGTGTGAAAATCTTAATGCGGTTCACAGAATACATCTACTTACCAAGTTTCAACAGTATACTTCTTATAGATTCGGAGAAAAGTGGCTGTGACATACGGACGGACAGACAGACAGACAGACAGACAGACGGACAGACAGACAGACAGACAGACATCTACTTACCAAGTTTCAACAGTATACTTCTTATAGATTCGGAGAAAAGTGGCTGTGACATACGGACGGACAGACAGACAGACAGACAGACAGACGGACAGACAGACAGACAGACAGACAGACAGACGGACAGACAGACAGACAGACAGACAGACATGACGAATCTATAAGGGTTCCGTTTTTGCCATTTGGCTACGGAACCCTAAAAACTGACTTTAATACTCCATTCCCACAAAACATGTTTACAAAATAAGATTTACACTCTTCAAAAATAATCTTAAACACCAAAATTATCTTGTCTAAAAAGGTTTTGTTTTCTTCAAATTTTTGCGTAAGATATTGTATTTTCTTTTTCCTTTCTTCTCTACGTTTTTCTTTTTTCTCTGACTCCTCTTCATCCAATCCCTGCTGTCTATCTGTGGTTTCATTTTCAATATCCATGACTAGAATTTCAGGATCTGTGTTCTTCTGTTTGTAATTTTTCTTACTTACAATATTTCCATTTTTACGCCCGTAAGACTTTTCATCTTCTGTTTCTTTCTTCTGAGTGATTTTTCTATTTGAAGACATTGACTCTCTTACCACCTCAGCATAAGTATTAATTTGCGTCTGACCATTTGTGGACTCAAAGTTGTCAGCAGTTTTCGGAATCTCATTTTGAGATGGCGTAATAGCGTTTTCAGGATTCTTGTGCTTTTCCTTTACTGAGTTGAGAAAAACCTCATATGCTTTCTTATATGATAAATCTTTGTCACCCATGATTGACCGGATTTCTTTTTCTTTCAAATACACCTTACAGGATTTATCCAAAGCCATATGGGGGCCTTTACAGTTCGGGCATGAGAAAGTAGTGGCTTCACAATTCATATGATGATTACCACATTTAGGGCATACGATACTCTTACTAGGACAAAACCTTTTAATGTGGCCAAACTTCCAACAGTTGGAGCATTGATTCACAGGAAATGTGTACTGTTCTACAGGGAATCTGCAGTCATATGCATACACAAATGGAGGACGTGAGCGACTATTAAAGCATATTCTAACAGTTTCACTATTGACCCAATTTCCCTCAGGATCCATGCGTCTGAGTCTTCTAACGGACAAGATTTTTGATGAACTGGATAAAGAATCCAATAATTCTTTTTCCGAGGTGTCTAGATCCACCCCTTTTACAATTCCAAATGATAAAGTGAGTTCACTAGTAAGCTGAGCTCGCACTCCTAATTGTACCAGTTTTTCGCACTTAATCTAATTTTCGGCTTGTTTTTTATCACTGAATTGTATAAAAATCTTATACGGATTTTTATAGTGAATCTTCATGATGTTGCTAATGTTTTCATTTTTAAGCATCTTCGCTAGGGCCATTTGCTTAGGTAATACCTCCGCGGACGTTAAACATACCTCAGTTTTTTCAAAACTACCCTCTTGTTCCATCATTTCTAACGATTGATTATCTGACAAGGAATCGCTTCTTATTAACCTCTTCGGCTTCCTATTCCTCGTAACCGTAATAAAACCCTCCTCACTACTTTCTTCACTAATGTCTCGCAGTCTCTTCGCTCCTCTCAAATTGTCATTATTATTTAATGCTTCACTACCCTCACCCGCACTCCAATTGAGTTGTTGAGATTCTTGCATTCGTTGCAATTCTTGCTCACAGCCCTTAATTACTTCAGAGTCACTTTTATCACCATCATCACTGCTATCGTCCGACATTACTCACGAATCCGTGGGTATGAAATACCCGATGGTTACCACGATAGATGTTATTGCGATAAGGATGTACGTGCGCGCGTCACGACGTCTCGCTAATCACTGCTGTTATGAGTTACTTTAGGTTGTGGTCGATTGTTGCGCTCGCAGGGGGCGCCGGCGGGTCGCAGGCGCTGGTGGGCGTGCTGCTGGGCGCGAAGGCGGCGGCGCAGCTGCTGGCGGCGCCGCTGGCGGGGGCCGCCGTGTGCCAGCGCGGCGCCGCGCCCGTGCTGCGCGCCGCCACCGCCACGCTCGCCGCAGCCGCCATCGGTACCTATCGCACAGACTGTAGCGCTCGCAGCGGGCGCCGGCGGGTCGCAGGCGCTGGTGGGCGTGCTGCCTGGCGGGGGCCGCCGTGTGCCAGCGCGGCGCCGCGCCCGTGCTGCGCGCCGCCACCGCCACGCTCGCCGCAGCCGCCATCGGTACCTATCGCACAGACTGTAGCGCTCGCAGCGGGCGCCGGCGGGTCGCAGGCGCTGGTGGGCGTGCTGCCTGGCGGGGGCCGCCGTGTGCCAGCGCGGCGCCGCGCCCGTGCTGCGCGCCGCCACCGCCACGCTCGCCGCAGCCGCCATCGGTACCTATCGCACAGACTGTAGCGCTCGCAGCGGGCGCCGGCGGGTCGCAGGCGCTGGTGGGCGTGCTGCCTGGCGGGGGCCGCCGTGTGCCAGCGCGGCGCCGCGCCCGTGCTGCGCGCCGCCACCGCCACGCTCGCCGCAGCCGCCATCGGTACCTATCGCACAGACTGTAGCGCTCGCAGCGGGCGCCGGCGGGTCGCAGGCGCTGGTGGGCGTGCTGCCTGGCGGGGGCCGCCGTGTGCCAGCGCGGCGCCGCGCCCGTGCTGCGCGCCGCCACCGCCACGCTCGCCGCAGCCGCCATCGGTACCTATCGCACAGACTGTAGCGCTCGCAGCGGGCGCCGGCGGGTCGCAGGCGCTGGTGGGCGTGCTGCCTGGCGGGGGCCGCCGTGTGCCAGCGCGGCGCCGCGCCCGTGCTGCGCGCCGCCACCGCCACGCTCGCCGCAGCCGCCATCGGTACCTATCGCACAGACTGTAGCGCTCGCAGCGGGCGCCGGCGGGTCGCAGGCGCTGGTGGGCGTGCTGCCTGGCGGGGGCCGCCGTGTGCTAGCGCGGTACTTAAACAAACGAATTTCGAAACATAATAATCAACGTTTGAAGTAGGTACATAATTATGTAATCGTCTGCACGCATACGTCCTTAGCCTTAGATCATTCAAACTCAATTAAACTAATTATTCAACTATTGGCTTTTCTAGCCTTTCTCTATCTGCAGTCGGAGATTTTGTGATCGGAGCCTATCCGTTGGCATTCTAGTTCATTAGTATTATTGAAGAACACTACTCGTATATATACTTCTTTACCTACTAATATTATAAAGGGGTTTGTTTGTAAGTATGTAGGGGGTAATCTCTGGAACTACCAGTCGGATTACAAAACATCTTACCAGGTGAGCGATGCGACCATGCGACGGATTGGATCGGGGCTACAAGAAATATTCCTGCGCACGAAGTGGGCAGAAACTAGTTTCAAATAAACCAATTACAGGCAGTTTTGTATTGGCAAGGAGTCGGTCAGTCAGAAAACTCAGAAAGATGAAGCTAGTTGCCCATTTCAAAGCGTACCTAGTAGGTAAGTATCTACGAGTATATGGAGAAGAACGGGCAAGAAACTTCATGGACTCTTTTAAATCAAAATATTTACTTCATCATATTCAGGTTGAAAGAACGATGAAGTCGAAGCGTCCGCAATAAAAAAGATAAATACAAACAAAACAATTCAGAAATTAAAATGAATTAAAATAAGGCGTGGCCGCTAAGAGATGAACAATGATGCTAGGGATGGACCGTTAGCTCACTTCAAGCTAGCTTATAGCTTACGTGTGTGCGCAGTGTTCACGTGCGTGAGCGGCCGCGTGGGCTGGCGCGCAGCGCTGTGCGTGGCGCTGGGGCGCGCGGCGCACGGCGCGGGCGCGGCGCTGGCGGGCGTGGCCGGCCTGGCGCTGGCGGCGCGCGCCGTGCCACAGCAGCAGCGTGACCGCGCCATCGGCGCGCTGCTCGGAGCCGTAGCGCTTGGTAGCACACACTGCCTGTCTCCCTCACTCAGGCACACGCTCATACTCACCCACTCATACTGCTCGGAGCCGTAGCGCTTGGTAGCACACACTGCCTGTCTCCCTCACTCAGGCACACGCTCATACTCACCCACTCATACTGCTCGGAGCCGTAGCGCTTGGTAGCACACACTGCCTGTCTCCCTCACTCAGGCACACGCTCATACTCACCCACTCATACTGCTCGGAGCCGTAGCGCTTGGTAGCACACACTGCCTGTCTCCCTCACTCAGGCACACGCTCATACTCACCCACTCATACTGCTCGGAGCCGTAGCGCTTGGTAGCACACACTGCCTGTCTCCCTCACTCAGGCACACGCTCATACTCACCCACTCATACTGCTCGGAGCCGTAGCGCTTGGTAGCACACACTGCCTGTCTCCCTCACTCAGGCACACGCTCATACTCACCCACTCATACTGCTCGGAGCCGTAGCGCTTGGTAGCACACACTGCCTGTCTCCCTCACTCAGGCACACGCTCATACTCACCCACTCATACTGCTCGGAGCCGTAGCGCTTGGTAGCACACACTGCCTGTCTCCCTCACTCAGGCACACGCTCATACTCACCCACTCATACTGCTCGGAGCCGTAGCGCTTGGTAGCACACACTGCCTGTCTCCCTCACTCAGGCACACGCTCATACTCACCCACTCATACTGCTCGGAGCCGTAGCGCTTGGTAGCACACACTGCCTGTCTCCCTCACTCAGGCACACGCTCATACTCACCCACTCATACTGCTCGGAGCCGTAGCGCTTGGTAGCACACACTGCCTGTCTCCCTCACTCAGGCACACGCTCATACTCACCCACTCATACTGCTCGGAGCCGTAGCGCTTGGTAGCACACACTGCCTGTCTCCCTCACTCAGGCACACGCTCATACTCACCCACTCATACTGCTCGGAGCCGTAGCGCTTGGTAGCACACACTGCCTGTCTCCCTCACTCAGGCACACGCTCATACTCACCCACTCATACTGTTCGGAGCCGTAGCGCTTGGTAGCACACACTGCCTGTCTCCCTCACTCAGGCACACGCTCATACTCACCCACTCATACTGCTCGGAGCCGTAGCGCTTGGTAGCACACACTGCCTGTCTCCCTCACTCAGGCACACGCTCATACTCACAAACTCATACTGCTCGGAGCCGTAGCGCTTGGTAGCACACACTGCCTGTCTCCCTCACTCAGGCAGACGCTCATACTCACCCACTCACACTCATCCATTCACACGGCTCTCGAAATACATCACACTCACCGAAACTTCACGGTTGGATTTCACAAGTAACATACAACTGACACGGGTGTGTAATGTTTGGTATAACAACAGATAGTCTAATTTCATTTGACATACCTTTCATATGATATAATTTTCATATCCTATAAAAACCTTTAACCTAATTTCATATGATCTAATGTTATATTTGATATAATTTTCTTTTTCTCTAATTTCATTTAATATAACGTTCATTTCATATAATTTTCAGATTGTATAATGCTCCCTTTATATAATGTTCATTTGACCTAACATTCATATTAACTAATTTTCCGCCCTTCGCTCGCTCTTGCATTCTATGTCGACGGACCCCGCTTCGCGGGGCCCCTATTTCTGTGTAAAGGGCTTAAAGTAACCTAATCATTTTTTTTTTAACGTTGAGAAATGCTCATGCATTCTGCACTACCACGGGGAGATAGTGCAGTTATGTGGGACTCTAACCCACTAAAACTCCACAGTGTCCTCCTCTGCCGCTTACGGCGGGAACACGGGCACGCGTTAGCACTCATCCGTGAACCCGCCGCGGCTGTCCTCCTGGCTCCTCTGGGGAGTAATCCCCATCACCGGCGCACCAGAACACATAGCACGCCGTGACCACCTCAGGGACCAAACCAGCACATGGGCGCCAGACGGCCCCGTGTCTGGGCACGCTTGGTCCCCCTGTGACGGGTCAGGTCATTGGCCCCGCCACCTGCCAATTTTCGGCCGCAGAGGATAGGGAGAGCGGCCAACGTCATACCGACACTCCTACTCCCCTGCGGCTCCACCGCGTCCGCCATCAGACGGTGGCGACCCCGTTAAGGCCGCGGAAGGTAGGAAGAGCGGCGCACCGCAATACCGGCACTCCTCTCCCGCCGCGGCCTCCAACCCTCAGCCGCGATGCCTCTCATACGACATCGCGGCCCGCCTCAGTTGCGATGTCGCCCAAGCGGCACCGCAACCTACTTGTTGGCCGCTACGTCGTCGGCTTATCGGCAAAAGCCCTGACGAGCGGCCTCTTCACCGGCCGCTTCACCGTGGGTGACCAAGCCACGGCTACTGAGCCCCCCCGCCTCGACAATGCGGGAACCCACCGGGGGGGAAAGTAACCTAACGAAACCTAACCTAGAATAGACCCTTTTTAGTGTAAATTTTAAAACCGCAAAGTTCGCAAAATCATAGTGGCCGAGAAAAAAAATCCCAAAGTTTTTTTTTTTTTAATCTACAAAAATATGTGGTTAGGCGTAGTCGACGGAGCCCCGCTTCGCGGGACCCCTATTTCTGTCTACAGGGTTTAAAGGAGCTTAACACGAAGGAGATGACGGGGGCTCGTTAGCTCGCTTTGCTCGCTCACTAACCTAACCTGTCCGAGTCGGGGTGCCCCAAGTCCCGAGCTCGCTTCGCTCGCTCTTGCATCCTAAGTTGTCATTACAAATGTGTTACTTTTGTATATTATGTTGGTTTAGTGTGAAGTGTAATCGGAAACACAAAAATAATATAAAACGACGAATGACAACTGTCGAACGTCAACGTCCCTCACTTACATTCGATTACGCACAAAAGTGACAGGCGTTTAAAATCTAATCAATTTTTGCAAAAATAAAAGTAGACATTTCATAATTATATTAAACTTATAGATTTTGAATATTATAGCCACTGAATATTATTATATGTGAATATTATATAAACTGTTCATTATATCATATGAAATTAGTTAAAATGAAATTATGTCAATAATTCATTACCATATCATTTGATCGTTATAGTAAAAAAAAAATATATTAAATGAAATTAGGTCTTTTGATCGTTAGAACTTTTGTTATTAAGTAGGTATATCAAACGTTACACACCCAACTGACACGTTACAGAGGTCATCCATTCTCGTATTATATTATTATAAATTCGAAAGTAACTATGTCGTCTGTCTGTCTGTATGTTACCTTTTCATGCCTAAACCACTGAACGCATTTCGATAAAATTTGGCAGAAAGACAGATTGCATCCCGGGGAAGGACATAGGATAGTTTTTATCCCGATATTCCCACGGGATCGACACTTATGCGGGTGCAACCGCGGGGCGCTGCTAGTAGGTTATACTCGTATGTTGTGCTAAAAGCACACGTAGCTCGTACTAGTTTACAATGTATAATATACCCCTAGTGTACTAGTGTTGTCATAAAGAAGCATTTGTGAATACGGCTAATAACAAATAGAACACATTCCCTTCTTCGCCTCGACAGTTCGACACAGCTAATGTGCTGGGTTAAGCTCGTATTTATTTGCAAGTCTGTCCGAAAGCTTCTATTTGCCCATCCCTGTTAGACCCCGTACAAGTGTTGGCACGAAGAAGCATTGGTAAACACGCGCCCACTAGTTAGTAGGAGTACATAGAGAGACACACGTAGGTATCAACAATCTCATACCAAGTCACGTCTCTGAAGTGGTCGCTGTTGCCATGCGGGTGTGTTGGCAACTTGGTATGTTGCAGGCGTGTTGGTGGGCTACCCGTTCGGCGGCGCCACGTACGCGCTGTGGTCTCGCGGCGCTCCTTTCCTACTCATTGCCGCCGCACTAATCGCCAACCTCGGTAATTACAAAGAGCTCTGTGCAACGAGCGCTTTTGTATTTATTTACGAAGGTATACTTGAATCAAAGTCATTTAATTGTCCAATGCCCATTGATTTCAGCCATGCAATACATGTTTCTGGATAAGGAGGAGTTTAATCGCGTAAGTATTAATGTAGCAGAACTTTAGTAGGTACCTATAATACTCGTTGTGCCTGCTACCGTTCGTTGTGTTCGCATCACGCACTAAAGGCTGGCTTTCTAAGACTATGTTATGTATATTTTTTTAATGACGTATCATAACTCGGGGCCGTGGGGTCCCTGACTTTTGGGAGGTGTACGAGGGGCCGAAGTCAACTCGCAGATGCCTGTTACGTTTTTAATGGAGAGAGAAACCTACGATTATGCACTGCAAATGCGAGTGTACCCAAGGACAATTCCGGTTGGTGCAGGACATTGCAGAATAAAGAAAAAAAAATTGCAGATTATGGGATTGGGTGGCTGAAATGGACTGGTCACTAATGGAGAGCAGTGGTGGCTAAGTGGTAACGGCCGCGACTTACGAGTTGTAGGTCGTAGGTTCGAACCCAGACAGGCGCTTTACTTTGTGTAAATTATTTCATCACCACTGCTCTCAAACGGTGAAGGAAAACATCGTGAGGAAACCGGCATGTCCTAGAACCAAAAATTCGAAGACATGTGACATCTGCCAATCCGCACTGGGCCCGCTTGGTGGATTACGGCCCACTCCCTCTCACCGAGGGGAGGCCTGTGTCCCAGCAGTGGGAACATTATAGGCTGATTATGGACTAATGGTTACCTAAAACTGTGGAAGGACTAAAAGGACTACTGCCCCTGCCTGACCAATGTTTTATATACTTACAGGGTTATTGGAAAAACACCAACAATCTCTTATAAGGTGGAACTAGCTTTTTTTTGCAACGGACTGAAAGGGGGTCTTAAAAAATCAAAGTGGGGCTACTAGGATATGTGGGATATCATATGAAAGAGCGTTGTTTGCACATTCTCATTTTTTCTTTTAGTTTTAGTCCGCACAGTTTTGATACAATGACCTCTTAAGAGGTTGTTGGTGTTTTGTTTTTCCAGGGAACACCCAAATATTCCGAAATATTTTATTCCGAATTTCGATGTTCCGATTTGCAAAAGTCCGAATTTCATAATACCTACCTAAGAATTATAATCGCTATTATTAAAAATCACGAAAATTTTATCGAAGGTCATAAATGCGATTTGTTTGTTTTCCGATTTTCATATTATGTTCGAATAATCAAATGCTCGATTGGTTCTCGGTCCAAAAGGCAGTGACCTGTCGCTGCCGGCAGTGGTCGAGTCGATGGTCGGCAGCGAAGAGTCCTGGGACGCGGTGGTTTCCTTGTGCGAAACGGTCATCTCGAGAAGGAGGCTGCGGAAAGGGAGAGGGATATCTCATCCACTCACCCAGCCCGCAGCAGGCGCACCGGGCGTCGGCGGAGGACAACGCCCTCTTAAAGCCAGGGGCGACGGACCGCGACCCCTGCCGTAGGTGTGAGATGGAACACCGGGGTGGTTTTTAGTCAGTAAGAATCTGACAGACCCCGGCGCCCGCCCCAGAGCGGCGGCCATCCATGAGGATTTTCCACCCCAGAACGAAAAAAAAAATTGGTTAGGTTACTTGAAACCCTTTACACAGAAATAGGGGCCTCGCGAAGTGGGGCTCCGTCAACATAGGATGCAAGAGCGAGCGAATGACAATACAAATACTTGTACCGTGCATCGAAGTCAAGTATTATCGCAGTGAAAGTCTTTCGCGGTAACGTGTATGGAAGTCAAGTAGTATCGCACTGAAGATCTATTGCGGTAACGTGCATCGAAGTGTAGTGGCGTCGCAGAGACGGGTCTTTCGCAGTAACGTGCATCGCAATTTTGTGGCATCGTATTAGCATCTATCGATATTTTCTGCTTCAAAATTCCGTATTCTACTCGTATATTTGTCTTGCTATTCAGTTTTACAAGGCGTTTTTATTGCGGAATTCTAATTAATCGGAATTCGTATTTTGTATGTTTCGAATTATTATTAATTCGGACTTTTTGTTATTTGATCTATTGAAACTCGGTATTTTCAGAATAGTATTTATAAACGTTAGGAATATTGAAATTTCGGAATTATAAAAATAGGATGAATGATAAATCGGAATTGTTATTTTAGGAATTTTGAACCATTCGGAATTATGAAAATCGGTATTTTGAAATTCGTATTTGTGACTGTCGGAATAAAGTTTTTCGAATTTATGTAGTGTACCCCTTACGAAGAATACCTACTTATTTTCGAGCCGGCCTATAAAGGAAAGAAAGAGGTGGGAGCTCTGTTCCTCGTCAGTATTCACTCCGGCCGGTCAATAGAGGCAAGTCAGAGGTGAGGAACAAGACCTTTCCTGGAGATAGAGTCTGCGGGGCCGCTTCTACCCAACAGCTTGCCACATGCTGCACTGCGGGTTTGTGTATCTTTCTTGGTCTTGGTCTGGCTTCTCACCCTAAACCTGTTTCGGCAAGTAGAGATACGGCGCGGCGGGGGGATATAATTATATATTTCGTGTGAATATTTTCTGTCTTTCCCTGCGCAGCCGTGCATGGCGGGCGGTGGCGTGTCGTGGCGCGGCGTGGCGGCGCTGGCACGGCGCGGCGCGGCGGGTACGTGCGCCGGCACTGTGCTGCTCACCACGTGCGTCATGGCTGCGCTCGAGCCCTGCCTGCCGCTCTGGATCATGCACAAGTTCCACCCGCAGGTAAGGTGATGTCAGTGTTGCCAGATATTTTTTCGGGCAAAGTGGGATTTTGAAACCCTTTGAGTACAAAAAGCGGGATTCTTTCGTCGAAAGCGGGACAAAAGAAAAAAACATAATTATAATTGTTCGACCGTCGAGAGAATGCGTTCCTTACGCCGACCGCACTGTAGATTAGTAGTACAAAATACTTACAGCTGTATTTTGTGTTAGTAGTAGTAGTTTCTTATTTTGTACTACTTATTTATTATTTTATTTCAGTTTCAAAATTTAGTTTACAATGATGATCTAGAATTCCAGATAGTCGTAGAAAATATATTTGTTACTTTACTATCGAAGCGCACGGCAGTGCGCAGGCCAATTTCCAGCAAGTGGCCGCACGTACGCCGTGCACTATTTACCCGAACCGCTTCGAGCTACTTTTGACCACCCTGTATCTAACAATTTGTCACACGAAATCGAATCAAACTTCACATACATAATAACATGACTGCTGTTAGTTCGAATACCAAATTTCATAACTGTAGCTTTAATAGATTCAAAGTTATGGACTTTTCAAAATAGCTAAAGTGGCACTGACTGACTGACTGACTGACTGACTGACTCACTCACTTAGAGTTAATCAAAATGTTTAGGGACTTCTAGTAGGCCTAGAAACTTGAAATTTGGCACGAAGCTAGACATTAGTATGAAACTAAAGGAAAAATTAAAAAAATAGTCAAGTGTGAGTCTGGCTCGCGCATAGAGGGTTCAATATGAAATTTTTATTCTAGCCGGCCTAGAAACTTCTAACCGGCCTAGAAACTTGAAATTTGGCACGAAGCTAGACATTAGCATGAAGCTAAAGGAAAAATTAAAAAAATGGTGCAGTGTGAGTTTGGCTCGCGCATAGAGGGTTCAATATTAAATTTTTATTCTAGCCAGCCTAGAAACTTCTAACCGGCCTAGAAACTTGAGGCACGAAGCTAGACATTAGCATGAAACTAAAGGAAAAATAAAAAAAATGGTCAAGTGTGAGTCTGGCTCGCGCATAGAGGGTTCAATATTAAATTTTTATTCTAGCCGGCCTAGAAACTTCTAACCGGCCTAGAAACTTCTAACCGGCCTAGAAACTTGAAATTTGGCACGAAGCTAGACATTAGCATGAAGCTAAAGGAAAAATTAAAAAAATGGTCAAGTGTGAGTCTGGCTCGCGCATAGAGGGTTCCGTATTAATTTTTTATTCTAGCCGGCCTAGAAACTTCTAACCGGCCTAAAAACTTGAAATTTAGCATGAAGCTAGACATTAGTGCACTTCCGACGTTTGGCCCCTAAACTGGAACGGGCCGGGGCCGCCTTCAAGCGGCTCTTGCCCAACTTTACGCAGGGGTCGTGCGGTCCATGGCCCTATACGGGGCCCCGGTGTGGGCGCGTTTATTGCGGCGGCGAGCCGCCCACTACCTGAACGCACCCCAGAAGGTGGTAGCAAGCTGGTGCAAGCCATGGTCCGGGGCGAGAGGGAGTGGGAGGCAGTCACCTCCTTCTGTGAAGCAGTCATGCTAGCGAAGGAGGTGGCGGGACGGCTCAGGGAGAGAGCCTCCCGTCTCAGCCGCCGCGGGAGACGCTCCGGGCGTCGGGAGCCGCGTGACGACTCCCGGCCACCGTAGGCGCGGGCCTGCGGGCGGAGAGTAATGGGTAACTCACCGTCCGATCAGGACCAGGCCCGTGCCGGACGGCGCGTACGTGTTCCACGCGCGCCTCAAAGAGATGTCAGCATCGAGGAGGGGCCCCTTAGGGCCGAAGCCTGCCGGGTCAGCGGGATTGTCCGAAAGGGTTACCGCTGGCCCGGAACATAAAGAGCTAAGGAAGGAACACTGGTGGGTTTTAGTCAGTAAGAGTCTGACACTCCCTTTCGCTCCACCCAGAGCGGGAGGAGTCATTTGATGATTTCCCATCCGCAAAAAAAAAAGCTAGACATTAGCATGAAACTAAAGGAAACATTAAAAAGAGGTCAAATGTGAGTTTGGCTCGCATGCAGAGGGAGGGCCCTTTTTTTTTTTTTTTTCTAGCTGGAACTGAACATTACCATGAAACTAAAAGAAAAATTTTAAAAGCGGTCAAGTGTGAGTTTGGCTCGCGCACAGAGGGTTCCGTAGGTATTAAATTTTTTTTATAGTCGGCCTAGAAACTTGTAATTTTGCACGAAGCTAAAGTAAAAATAAAAATGCGGTCAAGTGTGAGTTCGGCTAGCACACATTCTGTAATCCGTGTTCCGTATAAAAAAAAAAATAAGCTTAATTTTTAGGTAAGTATGAGACTTTCTTAGAAAGATAAATTATTAAAAACCTTAAAACATGTCAAAAGACGTATATCATAAGATATAAACGCAAAATATTTTTTAAGAATACTTATTTAACCCCCTTTTAAATCGTTTTGTTAAGCAGATTCATATTTCTATTTCTAAAAGTATATTGTTTAAAAGTAAAACTAATATCATTAATATTTCAAATTGTAACTTGAAGTTTTGAGCCGTGCTTTTGTTTACCGGGAGCAGTTTCCGATATGTTTAGCTTACGCAATCACCATTCATAAGAGTCAAGGTTTGAGCTTGGACAATGCTTTATTTGATATTGGTTCTTCTATATTCACTTGTGGTCAAGCCTACGTACCATTATCTAGGGTAAAAAATTTTAGTGGTGACCATTCTGGCTAGGATCGATATTTATTAAATGGTCACCCCATTTAATAAATATCGATCCTAGCCAGATCAAAGCACAAAAAAGCGCTATTGTTGAGTACAACAGATTAAGGTCGCTCTATAGACCGGATTTAAAAAACATATCTGTGAAAAAGAATAAGTTTAAAAAAAAAACAGCTGATAGGGAATGGTCTGTACGTCCAAACATTGCCGCAGTTCAGACTGCAGCGGGCTTATCATTTAATAAAAAACTGGCCAAGTGCGAGTCGGACTCGCACAAGAAGGGTTCCGTACCACAAGGCAATAACGCCGAAAAATACATGTCTGTTGTATGGGAGCCCCCCTTAAATATTTATTTTATTTTAATTTTATTATTTATTATTAAAGTTAAAATACAACTGAGTATTTTGTGAATATTTCAATTTATATATACCTGTTGCCATTTTTGATATCGAGCAAAAAAGGGCAAAAATATCGCGTTTGTTGTATGGGAGCCCCCCTTAAATATTTATTTTATTTTGTTTTAGTATTTGTTGTTATAGCGGCAACAGAAATACATAATTTGTGAAAATTTCAACTGTTTAGCTATCGCGGTTCTTGGGATACAGCCTGGTGACAGACAGACAGACGGACAGACGGACAGACGCACAGACAGCGAAGTCTTAGTAATAGGGTTCCGTTTTTACCTTTTGGGTACGGAACCCTAAAAAACACCTCGTAAGAGAAAAAATAATAAAAAACCACAATTATCAAAAAAAAAAAGAAAACCTAGGCTATACAATTTAATCCTACACGTGTATCTACCCACTTGGCAAAAAGAAATGAAATCCCACCAAAAACATATAATGTTGAAAAAGAAGGCCAACTTCCTTACTTCATGTAGATGTTTGACCAGCAAAAGAGTTGAAATCGAAACCAACGCCAAGTTTTAAACCATTTTCTTTGCACCGGCCTTATTTTGCAATTCTGTTGTAAGTAATTTGTGTTTGAAACTTTTTAGATATAAATACATACAATAATATTGTTCCATTTAAACTTGGCGGGTTTTCAGAAAACCATAAAATAATACGCACGAAAAATAACTATAACACAACGAAAACCCGCGAAATCTTATATGTTCGAGCCGTTTGGGGTTGAAACACTAGGGCCATGGGGTCCGAGTGCCCACTTGGTTTTTCGAGATATCGCCAAGCGGTTAGTCGACTCTTCACGTGACCAGAGGGCTGGCCTATTTCTTGGCCAAAGAATTAGCATTGCCATTCAACGTGGCAATGCTGCCAGCCTTTTGGGCACTGTTCCTGTTGACAGCGATGCGGACGAATTTTTTGATGCCCTATGATTATTTTTCTTATTTTTTCATATAAATGTACATATTATTGAATTTATTTTAAATATTAGTAAGGAAGTTGGCCTTCTTTTTCAACATTATATGTTTTTGGTGGGATTCAAATAACAATAAGTGTCTGGTTTACCCTGTAGGGCAGATAAGTCTTCAGAGGAATATTATACACTCTCAACAAAGTCTAGGGAACAGTAATTGTATTCATAGTAATTATTTTAATGTTAACACTTTTTATGTAACATATTTTATATAACAAAAGAAGGGGAACACCCAAATATTCCGAAATATTTTATTCCGAACTTCGATGTTCTGATTTTCAAAAGTCCGAATTTTATAATACCTAAGAATTATTATGTCTAATAATACAAATCACGAAATTTGTTTTACCGAAAGTCATAAATGCGATTTGTTTGTTTTCCGATTTTCATAAATTATGTTCGAAGAATAAAATGTTCGATGGATTCTCGGTCCGAAAAACGACTTTCCGATTTTCAATACTCCGAACTATTTCCGAATTATAAAAAACTCCCAAGTTCTTTAACTAATTTAATTTGTATTTATTACAATTATCTTGTACGTACAAGAGGTAATGGTTTTTATTCCAGGGGACCTAGTCTGCTATTTTTATAAATTCGTCATTCCAACACGATCCCACCACCACCATCCCATTGTCATTTTGCTAAAAGTTCGTAATCTGCTAAATTCATAACGGTCGATCATTGGTCGGTCAATGGCATAGAAATTATACGATATTCGTAACGATTTAAAAGCAATGACTGCACAATGACGTTGTAATGGTAGGTCACTGATCAAAGGAACTATTAATATTTTTGCAGATTACCGCGTAAGTTAGTATCTAATTTATTTTTCATTATGTACGAGGTTACCATTCTATGCCATTTCTTTCAATGGAGTGTCAGTGGGTGACCACTGGAAAGTCATAATGACGCCATTTTAGTAGTAGATTACCAAACTTGTCAACATCAACAATTATGAAATCAATGATATACCATTCTGACACTATCGTAATAGCAGACTTGAGGCCCAGGTCTCCCAGCTGATCAATTTTGTGCAACCACCCTTTTACATTTGTGCTTTTTTGTCCAGGGTCAAACTTGGGGATGATTTCAGCGTCTAAATGTGTTACCCTCATTTTATTTTTTGTACTGCAATGCAATGGCGGTTCTTCTTGCAATTGAGAAAAAAAATTGCTTTCATTTTCTTCTTCACTGGTCGTATCAGCAGAGGTCTCGCTGGACCTTCGTTTCCTCAAACCACTAAAATATGGTAGCATTCTTCAATCCCACTTCTGAAATGTGACGAAGGGGATGTATGTGGGTGTCAGAAGTGTCTTCTAGGTGGGTTCTGTTGAGGCTGGGCGTAGGTGCAGTGTACAAATAACACGGAGGGTCAAAATACTTGTAGTTTATTCGGCGTTTCACATTGAACAGGGGCGCAAATGACGGTTACAGGGTATTTTATAAGCGCGTACAATCAATGTTGCTAACTTAAAAAAATAATACAACTCGATACATCGATATGATTTAAACAAATAAATGTAATCAGCAATAAAATCAATAACTAATTAACAATTAACGAAACATGAACCAAGAACCAATCAGAGGAAATAAAGTCTGTACATTATGGTACTTAATTAAATATTCATCAAAAATATTTATTTTTATTATTTATAAAGGGGAAGCGCTTAGGTAGCTCGCGAAACTCAAATTTTCTTACGTTTTTTGTAACAAATATGTATTTACATAATTATAATCATTTCATGAAATAGTCATTCAGTCGGATTACTTGGTCTTAGAGAATTGTGTTGATGACTTTAATGATTATAATTCTGTAAATACATATTTGGTCGCGAATCATATTTTTCCCCACCTGCGCGACGCAAAGGAGTGGTAATGTGTTCATCAGCCTATGTATGTATGTATGTTTATATGTTCCTTTGAAGCACTTTACAGACCAAACGCCTGGGCCGATTTTTATGATTCACACGTTAATCGATTCCTCTTAGTCCGGCGAGTGTCACTAAAGACATGACGTTAGTGAAACTCCAATATGGCGACCACTGGACGCCATATTAAATAATTTTTTTAATTTTTTTTTCAAAACCTGTAGAGTGGGGTATCAAAATAAAGGGTTTTAAAAGGTGATTACAAAAATATATACAACATATATACATACTTAAAAGCAATTCGAAGTGACAAATCGCAAAAAAACACCTACCAAGAACTAAATTGTCTGCGAAATCTTTCAAATTTGTAAACTAAAAAGCTGGAAATAAAAAAAGTTATTTAAAAAAATCAAAAAACCCGACTGCGGTAAAAAACTTAGGTAAGTTAAAAAAAACTGAAAAGCTAAAAACAAGCCCATTTTAAATTAAATAAATGTTGGAAGCAGGCACCCATTTGAATTTGAAAATACAATGAAAATGATGTGGGTCCCGCCTGCTTCCAACTTTTATTTAATTTAAAATGGGCTTGTTTTTAGCTTTTCAGTTTTTTAATCAACGTACAACTTAATACTGACCAGCAAAATGCAAAAAACGTAAAAAAAATGATATCCTACATAATACATATAGCAATAGAATATATTTTGTTAATTACCTAAGTATGTGATTTTTGATTTCACGAACTGTTCTAAACACCTTTATTCCTACTATGTATTTATTACTGAACAGTGCACTATTTTACTAAATTATAAAACCGGGGCCAAACTACTCACTAAACAATAGCTTTTTAGTGTGTTTTAGGGTTTTAGATTATGATCGTATTTATCAAATTAAATAAGGCTAATAGTAATACGGCTACTATGATTGATTTTTTTGACTACTTATATGACTATTTATGATTTTTTAAATACAGTTATCACAAATGTAGAGAATAATGTACCAGTATGTTCAATTTGAATTTGTATGTTCAACGTCCAGCAGTGGACGTCTTTCGGCTGAAATGATGATGTTCAATTTACTGCGATATGACTCAAGCATTTGACTATGTAGATCACAATATATTACTTAAAAAGTTAGAAGCCTACGGAATAAGAGGAAATATCCTACAGCTTATCGAGTCATATTTAAAAAACCGAAAACAATATGTGGAAATATTAGGTCTTTACCTATGAAATTGCCGTTTTGTATGAAACAATTTAAACGAATTTTTTTTCTGTATTTTTTATTTGTATTAATCGAAGTAATCACCCATGCAATCAATGCATCTTTGCCAACGCAGTGGCAGTTTATTGATGGCCCTTCTTAAAGAAATCAGCTGGACGGGAGGCAACAAATTCTTCAAAGGCATTTTGTACTGCCTCTCGGGTATTGAATTTTTTTCCTGCCAAGAAGTTATCCAATTTCTTGAAAAAGTAGAGTAAAAAGTAGTCTGTAGGCGCAAGGTCTGGTGAGTAGGGCGGATGACGGAGAGCTTCCAACTCCAGTTCACGCAACTTGGAGACCGTCTGCTGTGCAGTATGAGGTCGCGCGTTGTCGTGCCGGAGCAGCGGAGACGAGCGATTGACCAATGCTGGTTGGAGATGTGCCAGCTCCTCCATCATTGTATTCAGTTCTTCACAGTACACATCTGCAGTAATGCTCACCCCGTTTGGTAAGAAGCTGTGATGAATCACATCGGCGCTAGACCACCAAACAGTGACCACCACTTTTCTAGGGGTAAGTTTTCGTTTAGGGCATTGTTTAGGTGCTGAACCAGGATCCAACCAACTTGCTGAGCGCTTGCAGTTATCAAACAGAATCCATTTTTCATCGCAGGTAACAATGCGGTTCAAAATTCCTTCATTTGTGTGTCTGTTGAGCAGTGCAAGGCACGTCTCGACGCGTACTTCGCGTTGGCGATCATTGAGTTCGTGGGGCACCCATTTGTCAAGCTTTTTTACCTTGCCAATATGACGCAAATGGACCAATATTGTTTTGACGCTAACGTCGAAAGCTGCTGCTAATTCAGCCTTAGATTGTGTATCATCAGCTTCCACAATCGCCTTTAATTCGTCATTGTCGACCAAAGTCTTCGGATGACCGCGAGGTTCATTTTTCAGGTCGAAATTTCCAGAACGGAAGTGAGCAAACCAATAACAGGTGGTGCGTTGGTTTGTAGTGTTAGCTCCGTAAACGTCGTTGATGTTGCGTGCCGCTTGTGCCGCGTTGCTGCCACGACAGTACTGTAGTGTCTTGTGTGTTCCGGCCTTTAGCAGAAAGGTCTGGCTGTATGTAATATTCCATTCAAAAATTCAAACCGCATTGACAAATAAGATAACATTGTGTTTTCTTTAAAGAGTAATTCATATCCCACCAAAAACATATAATGTTGAAAAAGAAGGCCAACTTCCTTACTTCATGTAGATGTTTGACCAGCAAAAGAGTTGAAATCGAAACCAACGCCAAGTTTTAAGCCATTTTCTTTGCACCGGCCTTATTTTGCAATTCTGTTGTAAGTAATTTGTGTTTGAAACTTTTTAGATAGGTATCAATACAATAATATTGTTCCATTTACACTTGGCGGGTTTTCAGAAAACCATAAAATAAGATGCATGAAAAATAACTATAACACAACGAAAACCCGCCAAGTGTAAATGGAACAATATTATTGTATTGATACCTATCTAAAAAGTTTCAAACACAAATTACTTACAACAGAATTGCAAAATAAGGCCGGTGCAAAGAAAATGGCTTAAAACTTGGCGTTGGTTTCGATTTCAACTCTTTTGCTGGTCAAACATCTACATGAAGTAAGGAAGTTGGCCTTCTTTTTCAACATTATATGTTTTTGGTGGGATTTCATTTCTTTTTGCCAAGTGGGTAGATACACGTGTAGGATTAAATTGTATAGCCTAGGTTTTCTTTTTTTTTGATAATTGTGGTTTTTTAATATTTTTTCTCTTACGAGGTGTTTTTTAGGGTTCCGTACCCAAAGGGTAAAAGCGGAACCCTATTACTAAGACTTCGCTGTCTGTGCGTCTGTCCGTCTGTCTGTCTGTCACCAGGCTGTATCCCAAGAACCGCGATAGCTAGACAGTTGAAATTTTCACAAATTATGAATTTTTGTTGCCTCTATAACAACAAATACTAAAAACAAAATAAAATAAATATTTAAGGGTCCCATACAACAAACGCGATTTTTTTGCCCTTTTTTGCTCGATATCAAAAATGGCAACAGGTAGGCACTTGAAATATTCACAAAATACTCAGTTGTATTTTAACTTTAATAATAAATAATAAAATTAAAATAAAATAAATATTTAAGGGGGGCTCCCATACAACAAACGCGATTTTTTTGCCCTTTTTTGCTCGATATCAAAAATGGCAACAGGTAGGCACTTGAAATATTCACAAAATACTCAGTTGTATTTTAACTTTAATAATAAATAATAAAATTAAAATAAAATAAATATTTAAGGGGGGCTCCCATACAACAGACATGTTTTTTCGGCGTTTTTGCCTTGTGGTACGGAACCCTTCTTGTGCGAGTCCGACTCGCACTTGGCCAGTTTTTTATTAAATGATGAGCCCGCTGCAGTCTGAACTGCGGCAATGTTTGGACGTATAGACCATTCCCATCAGCTGTTTTTTTTTTTAAACTTATTCTTTTGCACACATTATATGTTTTTTAAATCCGGTCTATAGAGCGACCTTAATCTGTTGTACTCAACAATAGCACTTTCTTTTGCTTTGATCTGGCTAGGATCGATATTTATTAAATGGTCACCACTCAAATTTTTTACCCTAGATAATGGTACGTAGGCTTGAACACAAGTGAATATAGAAGAACCAATATCAATTAAGCATTGTCCAAGCTCAAACCTTGACTCTTATGAATGGTGATTGCGTAAGCTAAACATATCGGAAACTGCTCCCGGTAAACTAAAGCACGGCTCAAAACTTCAAGTTACAATTTGAAATATTTATGATATTAGTTTTACTTTTAAAAATATACTTTTAGAAATAGAAACATGAATCTGCTTAACAAAACGATTTAAAAGGGGTTAAGCATTCTTAAAAATATTTTGCGTTTATATCTTATGATATACGTCATTTGACATGTTTTAAGGTTTTTAATAATTTATCTTTCTAAGAAAGTCTCATACTTACCTAAAAGTTAAGCTTATTTTTTTTTATACGGAACACGGATTACAGAATGTGTGATAGCCGAACTCACACTTGACCGCATTTTTATTTTTCCTTTAGCTTCGTGCAAAATTATAAGTTTCTAGGCCGACTATAAAAAAAATTTAATACCTACGGAACCCTCTGTGCGCGAGCCAAACTCACACTTGACCGCTTTTAAAAATTTTCTTTTAGTTTCATGGTAATGTCCAGTTCCAGCTAGAAAAAAAATCATACGGGACCCTCTGCATGCGAGCCAAACTCACATTTGACCTCTTTTTAATTTTTCCTTTAGTTTCATGCTAATCTCTAGCTTCATGCTAAATTTCAAGTTTTTAGGCCGGTTAGAAGTTTCTAGGCCGGCTAGAATAAAAAATTAATACGGAACCCTCTATGCGCGAGAAAGACTCACACTTGACCATTTTTTTAATTTTTCCTTTAGTTTCATGCTAATGTCTAGCTTCGTGCCAAATTTCAAGTTTCTAGGCCAGTTAGAAGTTTCTAGGCCGGCTAGAATAAAAATTTAATATTGAACCCTCTATGCGCGAGCCAGACTCACACTTGACCATTTTTTTAATTTTTCCTTTAGTTTCATGCTAATGGCTAGCTTCGTGCCAAATTTCAAGTTTCTAGGCCTACTAGAAGTCCCTAAACATTTTGATTAACTCTAAGTGAGTGAGTCAGTCAGTCAGTCAGTCAGTCAGTCAGTCAGTCAGTGCCACTTTAGCTATTTTGAAAAGTCCATAACATTGAATCTATTAAAGCTACAGTTATGAAATTTGGTATTCAAACTAACAGCAGTCAAGGTATTATGTTTGTGAAGTTTGATTCGATTTCGTGTGACAAATAGTTAGATACACGGTGGTCAAAAGTAGCTCGAAGCGGTTCGGGTAAATAGTGCACGGCGTACGTGCGGCCACTTGCTGGAAATTGGCCTGCGCACTGCCGTGCGCTTCGATATTTTCTGTAAAGCTGTGAGGTTCTTTTTATCAATACAATAATTCCAAGTCTACGGTCTTTTAATTATAAAGAAGGAACTGTACAGGTCCAGTGTAGACCTCTACAGTACTCATATTCCATAATTACTCGAATTTTTAACGTATCCATGATGACGAAAAAGATTGAAATGCGATGAAAATGTAACACTAATCAATAAACAAATGACTACTTTTGGAAAAAAATTCCATGTTTTTAAAATAAAATTAATTTGAAATTAGAATTCTTAGCCTAACAAAAATTATTTTGATTTGAAATGGCCAGTACTGCAGAACGGCAATTTCATAGGTAGGTAAAGACCTATTATCACAGATAGATCCTAAAACAAAGAACGAAAGGATCTATCGTTCGCGTGATAGAACAATCACATATGGTGTGCCACAGGGCAGCGTGCTTGGCCCCCCTTTATTTTTACTATACATAAATGACCTACCAAAAGCTACGAAAAATCATATGACACTATTTGCCGACGACGGCACAGTTACCATTGACTGCAAAGACAAACAAAATTATGATAATGACATTACTAATACCATAATATTCTATTATAAAATGGCTAAATAACAATAATCTTAAGATAAATATTGACAAAACCAAATTAATGACTTTTAATTCATACTTACGTGCGCGAGAAGTTGTCATTTTGTGCTCCTCAGTCTTTAATTGTTATTTATGTTTTAAAAGCAGTGTTGGTAGAAGTTTTCATGAGAAAACATTCCTAGACCCAGTAGTTTTGGCTGTGCGTTGATATCTCAGTCAGTCAGTTAGGTAGTCAGTTTCTTCTTCGACCCAGTAGTTTTGGCTGTGCGTTGATATGTCAGTCAGTCAGTCAGTCAGTTTCTTTTTTATATACCTATTTAGACAGAAGATAGAAGAATAGATAAATTCCCTTTCATTTCAAAAGGGTTATTTATTTTCCTAGTGCGACGCCGTCGGTTTCTTTTTTCTATTCGATATTCACTCTCCAAATATTTCGTATTCGTCACACATCTACAAAAGAATTATAGAGATAGGTAATAAAAATAAGTGTTGTATGGGCACTGCACTGACGAGCTCGTCTAGTAGTAAGTTATTTATTTATACGTTACAGACTCGTTTTGCTGCTGTCAATTAGCTCGTCATGGTATGAAATTCTATACAAAAAACAAGGTGAACAGTTTTTGTAAACGTCAGCGTAGCAGGCCTGCTAATAAGACGTCATAGTACAAAAAAGTAGTGCAGTTCAACTGCTGCCCTGCTATGAGAACTGACAGTAAGCCCCCTGGATGTGTGATTTTTACAGTTTTTAAACGAGCACTGAAGCGTGTTTATCGTCAGAGCGTTCGAATGCTACTAGATTAAAAGTGCACCCAAATGTTGAGTTGGGTGCACATTCGTTGAGGACATTTTTTGCCGCTGATTGTACCTAAAAAAAAAATGTGGGATGACTTGCAGAATGAAAATATAATTTATTTTGTATTTCTGCAAATCGTCCTAAATGGGCCGTAGGCATGTAGGACGAGTTGATGAATTACTCCAAAATCGGGACGTCTGGCAACGCTGGGCGATGTGCCCCGACTCTGTGTACGTGTTGTGTTGTACGTTCACCGTGCGTCGTGTTGCAGCGCTGGGTGACGGGCGCGGTGTTCGTGCCGGACAGCGCCGGCTACCTGCTGGCGGCCAGCCTGCTCGGCGGCGCGGCGCGGCGGCTGGGCGCCGAGCGCGTGGCGCTGGCGGGGCAGCTCGCCGTCGCACTGGCCGCGCTCGCAGTTCCGCACGCAAATTCCGTCAGTGCACACACACCCCATTTATTCACTCGCCCTTCTGCATCCCCCACACACAGACAGATACACACACACATCATTACAAGGCCAAAATCTGAACTCCATCATCATCTTTTCTACAACATCGTTTTACAATACATTTGCACACACAAAAAAACCAGTCATAGTAAACGTCTGGATAGCTTGCCATCTAATGGTGGCATGGGTTCCTTGGACTGCCTGCAGCCCGGTGCCGAGCTCCACCAGCTCTCTGCTTGTGTGTGGGTGTGCTTCTGTAGCCACCTGCGTATTTGGTTAAAGGTCATGTGCACGACAGTTTCCGGTCTACAGACTGATGTCTGTGTGGTGCCGGACTTAAAGACTAGCACCACCCCTTACTTCCCGTGGGTGTCGTAAAAGGCGACTAAGGGGCGTACCGGAGAATGGGCAGCAGCGTTCTCTATGTATTCCACCATCATACCATACTGCGATCGCCAACCCGCCTGCCAAGCGTGGCGATTATGGCAAACCCTCCCAAAATTGGGGGAGGCCTATGTCCAGCAGTGGACGTCTATCGGCTGAAACGACGAGACTGATGTACTGGATGTCCTTCTGACCTTCGTCAGTGTAGTGTATGCGCAGGCATTGGCGTGGCAGTCGCTTACCGGCCGTAGGCGCGTGCAGACGTTCTCTGGGTTTCGCATAGGCTACTTCACCTAAGTGATCAGGCAAAGTGTGTTTTATTAACCCAGCCAACATTACAAGTATTATTAAAAAATCAACCACAAATGGTGTTATTTGCTGATGACACTTCCTTAATTTTTAAGGTAAATAGACGTGCTACAAATTTTGACGACGTAAATAACGCCCTACTGCAGGTCCAAAATTGGTTCACTGCTAATAATCTAGTATTAAATGGAAAAAAAACTAAGTGCATAAGATTTTCTTTACCAAATGTCAAGGGTAGTGATTGTGAGATAATATTGAATCAAGAGAAACTAGAATTCGTCGATGAAACTGTTTTCCTAGGGATCACGCTCGACTCAAGGCTACAATGGGGTCCTCATTTAAAATCTCTTGCAGGACGGCTAAGTTCAGCAGCTTATGCTGTCAGAAAAATCCGTCAATTTACTGATGTAGATACCGCGAGACTAGTCTATTTTAGTTACTTTCATAGTATCATGTCTTACGGTATTTTACTTTGGGGACGGGCTGCAGACAACGATTCTATTTTTATTCTGCAGAAAAGAGCCATCAGAGCCATATATAATCTCCGCAGGCGCGATTCTCTAAGGGAACTGTTTAAGGAAATTAACATCATGACGGTGCCTTGTCAATATACAAATGTATCTATGAAAACATCATGTATGTAAGGAAAAATTTACATCTTTTTAGTAAAAGAGGTGAAAGACATAATTATAGTACTAGAAATAGGGACTTATTAGTTCAACCAGGTTTCAGACTGGCTAAAGTAGATTCATCTTTTATGGGGTACTGTCTAAAATGTTATAATAAAATACCTCCCCACATTCTTCAACTGAATGAGACAAAATTTAAATCTTGTATAAAACGCACACTATGCAGTCAGGCATATTATAAGTTAGGGGATTACATCACTGACAAAAATGCCTGGCTCAATGCTAGTCCTGCTCCACAACTAATTGACTAACACTTGAAAATACTGTTGGAGCTGCTGAAGATTGTAAGACTATCCTTGCATTGTATAAACTCAATTTCCTTTGTATTGTATAATTGCATAGCACAGATGTGAGTTCTATGTAATCTATAGCTACCATTTACCTACTGGGTAATAATATATCTTTCATTGACTTGAATATTCCCTGGCGGCTGATAGTGTGTCATGCTCACTCAAATGTCTCGCTGGCGGTGGCGTGTATGTTGGATCATTTAGCTCCCTTCAAAGTGGTTGAGCTGAATGGTGCTGATATATACGTCATGTTCGTGAACGGGCGCCGTCAGTTGGGACTGGTCATCACTTAGCCGCCTGGGCTTATTTTAATTGTTTTAATTTTGGATTGTTGTTTTGTTACTATTTGTTGTATTCTGGACGCTCTTAACGCGGACATCTTTTTATTTTTTTTACATCGTTCTCACATTATATAATCATAAATTCAAAAGAAATGATGTAACAAATGTTTTTGTAAAATGTAATTTAAAAAGAGTGTCCATGGAGTTTCTTGCCCGTTCTTCTCCATAGGTACCTACGCTTTGGAATGGGCAACTAGCTTCATATTTTATGACTGACCGACTTCTTGACAATTCAAAAGTGCCTGTTAAAGGTTTAATTGAAATAAATGCTTTGAGTTTGAGTTTGAGTTTGAGTAGCGATGAGGATTTACCAAAAAAAAAGGGGGAAGAATGCACGCTGAGAAATAATGCACGTTGAAAGTTGTTTACGATCAGTTAAGCGACTATATTTCGATAAGGATCGTTAATAGTTGGATACTAAAGTAAATCAGGACGTAGTCACGCTGTACCTACCTACCTACACGTAAATAAATTGTTACCAAGGTAGATGGTTACAGCTAATGATTGCTTTGTTGCCTCAGTTTCGTATGATTAAGTTACGAAAAATATATTCTGCTTCGATAGATGTGAACAACTTATATATGTAAATGTTACAAAGGCCATGCAGTGGTGTAGTTTACAACAAAACAAAGGGCCATGCCTGAATAGTACGCAATTATTTTAAATGTGCTGTAATTCATAACACGTTTAAATTCGCTAGGTGGCGCTGTACGTGTGTTTACCTACTGTTACTAGCTCCCAGTCTATATATTGTTTAAAAATAGTAAAAGTGTATAATCTCACCGGTTTACGTTGTTAAAACCTCAAGAAACATTTATACTGGCTGTGTTAAAGTTTCTACATCAAAACAATAACAAGTGTGCATAAACAATCAGCAAAATAATGTGGACCATTTTTCCGACCATTGTCGTTTTTCCTAATGAATTTAAATCTCAAAATCTGGCAATACAAAAATCCAATCTCGAAATAGAAAAAAATGTAACATTCATCACTAAACAATATATGATGACTTGATGAAGCAAATAGACGCACTGCATAAAGAAAAACTAGTCTATAGGCATTGCATACGGAACTTGGAGGCGAAAACTGAAGACTTGCAGCAATTATCACGCTCATCTTGCCTCGAGTTTCGTAATGTACCCTTTAAAGACAATGAATCGCTGGAGAACCTGGCTGCAGTAATCACCAAAGTGAGTACCACGGTGGGATTAAACAAGAATAATATACGAGATGTTTACCGACTCCCTGGCAAGCCAGGCACAGCCCGGCCTATTACAGCGGATTTTACCAGTTTTTACCAGAGATTTTTTCAGTGGGCACCTTTAATAAAAAGCAGCCAAAAGAGGTTTACCTGGTGATCGACGACCCATCTGTGTGGGAGAGTATCTCCCCGCTAGCTCGAGAAAACTCTTTTTCGCGGCAAGAGAATTTGCAAAGCTTAATGAATTTAAGTTCTGCTGGACTGCCAACGGAAGTATTCTCTTGCGGAAGGAAGAGGGTGCAAAGCGCATCCTTGTCAAATCCGAGCAGACACTGCGGTACCTGGCACAGGTGGACTAGCAGGCGCCACGGGACCTAGCGCAAGTGAACCAATGACTGCTAATTATGAATGTATTGTTTCGGTTAATAATACATCAGACCACATCACTAAGCTTGTCACTTTATATATATTTTTTAGTATTAAGCTTCCCTTTTTGTATTAATTATTTAATTAGCATGTTTATTTTTACCGTTACTTGTTTTGTTGTTTTTGCCTGTAATTACTACCCGTACACACATAAATTACATCACAAGCACTCTTTTTATAACGAACTTCCAATCAAACACACATCTGCTTCCCTATCGCTAGACACTACACCAAACATCGATATTTGCAACCTCACAACACTAATTAATCATTTGCCAATTACTTCCACATCACACGTCTTTTTATTAAGAAGTTATTTAAAGCAGCTGCTACAACATACCCAACAAGATCTATACGTGCGTCCCACTACTTTGCAACTTCACTATATTAATTTTGATGGCTAACCACGTCATGAATACACTTGAACTTGAATTGGATGCATATCAAGTATCAAAATCGTACAAAATTCCGGTGGGTGAATGCTCTAGTAAAATACAAGCACAGTTTACACAAAGACACTTAACAATATTACATCTCAACATACGCAGTCTAAACAAAAACTTTGACAACTTTTTAGCTTTTTTACATCTCTTTAAAATCGACTGTGATAGTTGTATTAACAGAGTGCTGGCTAAGAACTCCCGTAATTCCGAGTCTAAATGGCTATAATGTTCACTCGACAAAAAACACAAAAAATCAAAATGATGGGATTGTTATGTATACAAAGTCTTCTTTGCATTGCACTGTTCTGGAACCTGAGATAGTAGACTCAAACTGCCTGCTTTGCAAAGTTGACAATAGTGTTGCTATTGTCGCCTTGTACTTATAGGTCCCACTCATATAATTATATTGATAACTTCCTAAACACTTTGGATACGTTGTTATTACCCTTAGCTCATTTCCATCAAGTTGTGTTGGTTGGTGATATCAACATCGACATTAAACTTAACAATAAAGACAGGCACTCACATGAATACCTCACATTTGCGGCCTCTCATGGACTATTACCAGCACACCTGTATCCTACAAGAGTCAATAACTGTTTAGACTACGTCCTCCTAAAAATTAAGCAACCCGGCACAACCATAGTGATAGACTCACCTATAACCGACCACCTCCCGGTATTTTTTAGCATCAACTAAAATGAGCCAAAGCTGAAACTTTCACACACCACTAAAATTCAAGCACATACAAAAAGATAACACTACCCATTACAAGATACATTTCAAGCATTCAAAAAGATATTAAAGAATAGAAACATCAAGCCTTGGATCACACCCGGCTGACTTCGCTGCATCCGAAACAGGGATAAAATGCATTTATCTTTAAGAACACAACCAGAAAATGCCATATTAAAAGTAAAGTATTCTCGATATCGTAATTTCTGCAATTCATTGTTGCGAAAATTGAAGATACTTTATGAGAAGGCAGAATTTAAGAAAAGAAAAAACAATTCTAAAGCAACCTGGGATCTGATAAAAACCATAACATATACCAAATCTGTACAATCACCACCAAATGAACTCTTACATATTGATACTGATGAAATCAAATCAGCAAATAGGGTCAACAGCTACTTTGTGAGCCTGGGAAAAAACTTGGCCACAAAAATACAACAGCAAAATCCAAATGTATCAACTCACTCTAGTCTGGACAGAACATGTAACTCTATTTGTTTTTTGGAGGCCGATAATTCCGAAGTTGAGTTTTCCCAGATGCTTTCAAAATGGCTTTAGTTCACCCTATTCACAAGGGTGGGGACAGAGGCAGTGTTGGTAATTATAGACCCATTTCTATATAATACCTACTATCTCAACAATTTTAGAGAAAATTTTGAACAACCGTCTGCTTTCTTACCTCCATCCGTAAACCAATACGGCTTCAGAGCTGGAATCGCTACAGAAGATGCGGTTGTTGCGTTCGCTGAAAAGGTGACCAAACTTATGGATAGTAAACGGAGATGTGTTGGTATATTTCTAGATATATCGAATGCGTTCGACACTGTATCTGCGTCCATACTCTTATTAAAACTAGAACGCATGGGGATACGTGGTATTGCACTGGATATTTTCTCAAGTTATCTTGAGAATCGACACCAGCATGTTAAAATAGGTGAGGTAATGAGTGACAAGGCTAGAATTGAATATGGCGTTCCACAAGGAAGCTTTCTAGACCAATTCTATTCCTCATCTTTATAAACGACCCGTGTTTGCTTTCATTAACTAACTGCTCGGTGTTTACCTACGCGGATGATACAGCTCTGCTTATTCACGGTAAAGATTGGAGTGAAACAGAGAAATATGCTCAGATGGCACTAGACGCTGTTATGGTTTGGCTAACCAAAAACCTGTTGACCCTAAATGCAGAGAAAACTAAATTAGTCTCGTTTTCTTTAAGAAACCAAGCATTGATTCAAGCTCACACCAGTCATGGGCCCCAAATGCATTCATCTTGTATGTGTCCTCCTTTAACAATCACACCAAACATAAAATACCTAGGAGTACTGATTGACAATCATCTCAATTGGTATAGCCACATTGATAACCTGATAGCCCGTACGCGAAAACTCATAAGTATTTTCACTCATATTATGTTCAGCAGACACAGATACACTAAAGTTGGTATATTTTTCACTTTGCCAATCTCTCCTATTAAACTGTTTGCCAGCATGGGGTGGTGCTTGCAAATCACACTTTCTAAAATTGGAAAGGGCCCAGAGGGCTGTGCTCAAAGTTATGCTTTGCAAGTCCTTCAGATACCCAACAATGGAACTTTATAGGGATAGCAAAGTATTGTCAGTGAGAGGACTATATGTGTTACAGTGTGTACTAAGAAGACATCGACTGCCATTTCAAATAAGTATCAAACGTCGTGCAGATATTGTTATCCCACCAGTAAGACATAAGACCACCTTCGCAAAACGTCAATTTACCTACCTCAGTTATAGTTTATATAACCAAATTAATAAAATACTCCAGGTGCACAAATTGAATTATCATCAATGTAAAGATACGGTAAAAGTGTGGCTGATGAAACAATCTTACGATGAAGCAGAAAACTTGCTGCTCACCCAATCCTAACCAACTTGAGGCACGTATACACATAAGCCACATATGCTCACACACACACGCATACACACTCACAGACACACCCTTGTATACACACACACACACGCCCGTACGCACGCTCACATACACACACACAAATATTTCTCTTCTCTTATACTACTTTTATTAATGCTTTTGTAAATTAGTAATAAGTAAACATAACATAAGAAGTCTATTAGTGTATTGACGCACTTGATCTTAGCATAAGTTTTGGAATCACTGACTCCCAAGTCACAGGCTATAAACCTAGTTGGGAGCCAGGAGATAAATTAGTCTCAATTCTCTGTACCAAATTTCTATACAATTGATTTGTCACCAAGTTATAGTTAATAAATTATTATTTTCTTTTATAAAATAAATACATATAAATTATATTTTTAAATACTAGTATATAAAATTTAAAAACATTTAAAAATATAAAAAATAGTAGCCCACCGGTATCGGGAACAGGGTCCAAGCTACCGGCGGTCAGGGCTCCAGAGAGAGGAACCTCCTAACAATGCGGGCCGTGTCCAGAAGTACCGCTTTCTGAATCAAGCCCTTGATCCAACTGCCCAACGAGAGCCTCCTTAGGTGTTGGTCGAGGCTCTTGGCTATTAACCCATTGGCTGTCAAGACTATCGGCACAATGATCGCTGAGTCCACATCCCACATGTCGACAACCTCGCGAGCCAAGTCAAGATACTTGATCTGTTTATCTTTCTCGGCTTTCACGAGGTTCTCATCATGCGGGACGGTTATGTCAACAATCATTGCGCGCCGTTCTGATCGATCCACCACCACTATATCAGGCTTATTGGCAACAGTGGTCCTGTCAGTGATGATGGATCGATCCCAGTACAATGTGATATTACCATTTTCGAGAACTGGGTCGGGCACATACCTGGTGTACGGCACCTCCGATTCCACAAGTTTGTATTTCAAAGCAAGCTGCTGATGGATTATCCTGGCTACAAGGTTGTGTCTATGCAAGTACTCTCCGTTAGCCAGACGAGAACACCCAGAGATGATATGCCTGAGTTCGTCATCATAACTTCGTAACATAATTGCACAAACAAAACCTTCGGTTTCTCCAAAGAGGTCACCGAAACGCAGCCAGGCTACGGACGCTTGTAGATCTACATCGCCAGTTTTCTTTAGCCAAGGAGAGCGGGGTAAGGCCCTTGTCTACTATGACTACATCTCGATGCATCCCCACGTCGGTTTCTAGGAAATATTCCCTGAGACTGCATATCTCGCGACTGTGGAGCGTCTTAGTGTTTAAAAACCCTCGACCTCCACATTGTCGCGGGATATACAGCCTCATTACCGATGACCGTGGGTGGTGCATTCGATTTGCAGTCAGCAGTGTACGGACCCTCCTATCCAGGGCGTCGAGTTCGGTCTGAGTCCATTTGAGTATGCCGAAAGAGTACATCAAAACTGGCATGACCCAACCGTTGAAAGCGCGCACCTGGTTTCCGCCTGATAGAAGACTATTAAGTACTTTTTTCAGGCGGCCAAATAAGCGCTCCTTCACCGATTGCTTCATGTCAGTAACATTGATCCCTAACGCTTCCGACATACCCAAATACTTATAGGTTTCGGATGCGGAGAGGGCTCTTAGGTTTGTGGAATCCGAGAGTTGGGTTCCCACGGATTCCACAATCTGCCCTCGCTTTACATACATGACCGCACATTTGTCCACACTAAATTCCATCCTGATGGCGCTACTGAAACTTTCAGTAATTTTCAGTAGCTCCATCAGTTGCAAATTGTTGGGGGCAAAGATTTTTAAGTCATCCATGTAAAGGAGGTGAGATATAACCTGACCACCACTCCTCAGCCGATAACCTGAATCCTCCAGCAGTGTGCTTAGAGGATTCAAGGGTAAGCAGAACCAAAGCGGACTCAAACTGTCGCCCTGAAATATGCCTCGCTCAATCCTTATCGGTTCGCTATTCCTCTGAATATTTCGACATCCTGGATAGCGAAGGACCGTCCTCCATTGCCCCATACACGACATCAGGAAGGTGCGCAGAATTGTATCTACTTTATACAACTCTAACACCCTCATGAGCCATGTATGTGGCACCGAGTCATAGGCCTTCTTTAATAATCTATCCAACATGTCGACAGATCCTTTCGGAAACGACGAACCTGTTGGCTAATGGCCATATCAATGAGGAGTAGCTCCTTAGTACCGCGGGAACCATTCCTACATCCATTCTGAGAGGCAGACATGATGGAGTTGGTGTCTATATGTTTGTTAATTTTTGTTCTCAAAATGGATGTAAGAACTTTATAGACCGTCGGTAAACACGTGATCGGCCTATAATTTTTGGGTTCCGCGGTGCTACCTGATTTATGGAGCAGGTGGGTAATTCCTGTCGTTAGGAATTGTGGTACCGAACCAGACTCCAAAGCAGTCTGGAACTGAGATGCCAAGCGAGCGTGCGACCTTGAAAATAAAAAAATAAAATTATTATTATTATTAATGCAAACAGTAAATTATTGTTAATTATTATTATTGAGTAAGTGCTTTCATTTAAATAACAGGATAATTGAGTTATTTGCACGCTTCTAATTTTAAATAAAAATAATAACCAATTATTATCATAAATCTTGGACATACTAAACTTTTCTGTTGTAAATAACCTACATACCCACTTATTATAAATATAAAACAAAACCAGTAGATACTATTTTAATCAGGTCACAGGTTTTGCCAGGATCAATTGTTTGTATTTCGAAACAGAAATCTCAAGGTCACGCAAATACTATTCGCAATAAGTACGACCATGCTTAACGGATAAATATGAGAAAAGACCGGGAAACGTTAGTGTAAGCATCAATAATGGCTTAATTACTAGCATATTTAATGCCAACCAGTTAATGAACCTAATTTGTTAATAGATAAAGGTTATTATCAGTCAATTTCCATAATAATAGTAAAGTATAACACTTAATATCGTGTCCTGCGTGTCCTGTCAGCTGCACGTTACAGGAACTGATGGACGCTGGTGAACGCGCCAAAAAAGTAGCCGAATTCTGGGCCGAGTCCATTTAGATTGCTATTCTGGGCCGAGTCCACTTAGATTGCTATCGACACGCTGAGAAGAAGATAGTAAAGTAACGTTACTGAATAAAGTTATTTAGTTAGTCATACTTACGCTTACGTCAAAGGTCACGCTGAATCCGAAATGCTCTAATGGGCACGCATACGAGTCTCAAAATCCTGTTACAGGTCGGCCCTAAAAATGACTCACGCAAAAGTACTACTAAGTACTTAAAAAAATATAATAGGGTATGCAGTTGTAATACTGTTACTGATTTTCAGTAAAAGCCACGCGAAAATAAGAATCATAACAGAGAAAATGGAAGAGGGCACTTGAAATTTATGAAACAAGCTACTCTTCTTCATGTTGGGGGAATTATCCAAACTAAGTAATGTAATTCATTAATATTCTTAACTTACGAAACATAATCAAAGCAAAAAAAAACTTGTTTGTAGTAAAAGTAATATATTGTAGAGCCGTTCCACAGAGGATAATTTCCTGCATGTAGGAAGAACTACCTAATGAGTACTACTGATAACGCTTAATAGTGTACCCCAGTTCTAGGGTGACATAATTTAGATTGGTACCTATCATTGCTTGACGTCAATCTCGCAACAACCTCATAATGTCAAGGCCCAGGATGCAATCGTCCATTATATCAGCCACGATGACATTATGCAGGTAGATTCTGTTGCCTAGCTTTAATTCCATTTTCTTCTCTCCATGGACGGGTATGCGCTGACCGGTGGCTGTTACCAAATTCATGCGTTCCCGGTTGTTTGCGGAGTCCCCAAGGGACCGGCTTGTAAGTTGGGAACTGACAACCGTACGAGAAGCTCCAGTGTCTATGGTCAGCTTACACGGCGTTCCGTTGACCTCGCCCTTGATGATTAGGCTGTTCCCGTCATGGGTTTGTGTGATCGAAACCCTTGGGGCTCTTTGAACATCAGCCAGCACCCGCCCCGCAGTCCTGGCTATTACTCGTTTCCCTGCTGCTGGTGCTGTGTGGTGCTGTTAGCCGCACTGTCCTCTGGAGATCGGCCGTCTTCTCTTTCTGCAGTTCGCTTAGGGCAACTGGATCGAAGGTGGCCCTTTTCCCCACAGCGGTAGCACCTAGGGCTGTATTGTTTATTGCGTTCGCGAACTGTAGCAGCTACAACCTCCCTGACGCGATGGGAACGATGATCCTGCCGCACAGCTTCCACCTCCAGTGCATGGGCCAAGGCGTCCTTAAGCGTCCCAGGGTGACCGAGCCTCACAGCAGCTCTAACTTCAAGGTCGCGGATGCCGTCGATGAATGCCTGCACCAGGTTTCCATAAATAAGCGCAGGTACGGACTGGTAAGCTTTACGAACCAGCTTCTCCACTTCAAGTGCCCACTGCTGCAGGTTTTCGTTACTACGTTGCACGCGATCCTTGAGCTGCGCACGAAACACGTGTTCCAGGTGAGCGTCGCCATACCGAGCCTCCAATGCCTCAAGGAGCTGCTCGTAAGCTACTTCCTTACCGAGAGCTTCCAGGACAGTCAAGGCCTGGTCGCGCAGGCCTAGGGTGAGAGCAGTCATGGCCTGGCTTTTATTCCACCCGTTAGCCTTCATGACAGCCTCAAACTGGATTTTGTAGGCCGACCAGGAAGAAGTTCCGTCGAACGGTGGCACTTTGAATCCACGTAGCGAAGGTGTTGTAGCTACGGGAGCTGCGATTCCATCCCCAAGTTTAAGGTTTCCCAACTCCTGCTTCACATCAGCAATGACGTTATTAAACTTGCTGATCTGAGTTTCAGCTTCTGACAGGCGGTTGTCATGCTGGGCAACCTTCTCCTTCACCTCCTTCATGTCTTTCCACCACCTGCTCCTCCTTATCTTGTTTGAGCTGTTCTTCCAATCGATGGGCCTGTTCCCCTTGACGGCGGGACTGTTCCTCCTTATCGCGCAGGAGCTGTTCTTCCAACCGACGAGCCTGCTCCTCCTGTCGGCGAGCCTGTTCCTCCTGTCGACGAGCCTGTTCCTCTTGTCGACGGGCCTGTTCCTCCTTGTCCCGCTGGAGCTGTTCCTCCAACCGACGACCCTGTTCCTCCTGTCGGCGAGCCTGCTCCTGCAGCATCATCATCAGAGCAGCCAGATCTGGTGCTGATGATGCTGGAGCAGCTGTGGACGGGCCGGCCTCCGTGGTCGGTAGCTGGCCTTCCGATCTCTGTGGCGTTGCTCCACCGAATCGCCTCTGCTGGCGTTGACTCCGGGTACGGATACCCTCCGTGTCGTCTTTGGGTAAAACCGGCATGATTTTTAATCCCCTCTTCTGACACCAATTGTTACGAGCTTCGGGTTCGTGACAATAAAAACTGCCGATTTAATAACCAAAAATTGACACTTTAATTTAAAACACTAATTACAACTCAAACACACTAATTATAGCACACAATTGCACTACTGATCGCTCTAAGTCGCACTTGAATGTCGCTTCGATGTTTTCACTTCGATCGCTGTATCCAAACTGTGTCGGTCGTGGCGCGTCTCGGCCTTATATAGCGCCAAAGAGAGTTCTAGAACCTTCCATTGTAGAAACATCTAGAATGTTCGAGTACATACAGGCCCCGATCGACCAGATGTCGATAGTTCGGGAATGTTCTAGAAAGTTCTCGCATCGAAATTTCTAGAAAGTTCTCGCATCGAAATTTCTAGAAGGGTCTACTAGTTCCGCTACTCGATACTAGATGGCGCTAGTGGTAACTACTGTCACCATGTACTAGGCATTAATTGTGGCGCGCAACATTATTATTGAACCTATGTTCTAACATTTCCCAACATTTTTTATAGTTAACATCAGTTATAGGAACATGTCTTATAAGCTGCTCCGCTTCACCTGACAGCTGAGTTTTTAAATAGTGGAGACGTTGTACGTCATCAAGTTTTTTGTTATTGTGGACTAATGATATGAACAAATCTCGAAACGACGACCACTCGGTATATTTTCCACTAAAAGTAGGTAAAACTATTTTTGGTAATCTTCCCACACTGTCAGATGAACCATCACAAACTTCTTTATTGGAACTATTAACTTTTAATTGAGACAGAGCATTTTTTAATTCAACTTTATACATTAAGTATGTTTCATAAACCTTTTCATAAATATCTTCCTGAAAGTATTCATACAATTCTTCACCTTCACATTCGCCTACTATGCCTTCGTATTTTGCAGTAAAATTCCTGAATTGGTTCTCCAACATCTCTAGACGTGTGTCCACATAATTGTAATTTATCCTATCTTTCGGGGACTTTTTGAAGTTTACCATGCCCTTCTCAATCTGTCCTTTGACATCCTTCAACTTTCTCAATTCTTTTTCAACAGTATTTTTCTAAGTGTCAATAAGTGGGATTTTTCTAAGTCCAGTGAAGAGTGAATTTTCTAAGTGCCGCCAAGTGTAATTTTTCTAAGTGTTTTGACACTTGTATAATCGCTTCAAAATCGGGCATAGATTCGAAGTCTGGTCGTTTTCTTCGAAACTATTCTAAGTCCCTGATCGCACACTGTATTTTACCAAGTTCATGCAAAGACTAAGTTCCCTAACTTTGCACTATTGTAATTAACACTTAAATGTACTCACAGTTTTTTGTCCACTTGTGCACTTCACTACTCACGAGTCCAATAGTTCCACGACATGAAGTTTGTTCACCGACTACTAGCGCCACCTCGTATCAAGTAGCGTAACTAATCCTTGTTACTTGTGTTCTTCCAAAAACGCCCTTCGGCTCGAATGGATCAATGGACCATGTACAATATCGGTACAAGGTGCCTTGGAGCCTGTGATACTCGAGTAAAACGCAGTACCTCAGAGCGAGACAATTTTATTCATTTTTTTTTTTGACAAGGGCCTCTCGCATTTCAATCTGAGGGGTTGTCGACTGCTTAACCGGGCGATCACAATTTTATTCATTTAAACCCGAGCCCTATATACCCTGCCGTGTAACGAAACCATACCGCGATCTAATTCGATCCCAACGCCATCTATCGAACTATCAGGTAGTTTTTTAACAAAATATTGATTAAGTGTGTGGGATAGCGTGGGGATCGATCACACATTTATTATTATTATTTTTACATTGAACGATCATCGAATTAAAATTAACATAAACTGTCACTGCAATTAAAGTAAACGAAAATGAAAAGATACAAATTGTTAGCGTCACAGAATTAAAAATGGAAACAAAAGCAAAAGAAATCAATACCTATATAAAAATACAAAACAAGTCACTATAAATATAATAAATGTCAATGTCAATTAGAACTAAGTGTTACAGCATTTCCTAATGAAGGGGCAGCTAATTCGCTCAGAGATCATCACCAAGACAACCCAGTATTCTAGAACATGATACGATTATGAATGATTTAGATGATTCAATGTTATGGGAATTAAATCACAAACTTAAATAAATAATATTTTACCAACATGCAAAAACACAACTTTTGTCAGATTAAACTTCTTCAACTACCTACCGGAAATGTTGTCAAGTATTACCTAATAGTTATTGAAGTGGTTAAAAGTACCTACCTAATGATACTACTAAGATAACTTTAATCCTAAAAGAATTCGCATTGACTCATATAAAATCTTCTTCTAAATCTATTATTGTTCAATACTTAAATAAAAATAAATAATAGAAAGTAAGAATAACCACAGAAACAGGTACGCGCATGTTAGGCTTAGTACTGGAATACACAGTTATTGTAGTACCTAGTTATATCGAAATATGGGAAGGTCTTTAGTACTGTTTGGATGATTTAATCAACTGAGTAATTAGAAGTCTCAGTATATTTGAATTCAGACTCTCAGATAGTTATCAAGTTTTGGAACACAAACTTAATGTCATACCTCCATGATAGGGTTCCAATTCCATGGCAACTGTTGGAACCATAATATAGAAATACAAGCGGTGAATCTAAAGGTAGGTTCTTTAATGTGGCAAGAAACGAAGTAAGACATATATTAGGTAAGAAGTGTAAGGACACAACCACAATGACAGAAGTAAAATAATACAAGAGAATGAAAACACTCGCGTACACTCTGCGCACTCTGTGGCCTCGTGTGAATTTGAAGTTGTGTTTGACCACCGTGTATCTAACTATTTGTCACACGAAATCGAATCAAACTTCACAAACATAATACCTTGACTGCTGTTAGTTTGAATACCAAATTTCATAACTGTAGCTTTAATAGATTCAATGTTATGGACTTTTCAAAATAGCTAAAGTGGCACTGACTGACTGACTGACTGACTGACTGACTGACTGACTCACTCACTTAGAGTTAATCAAAATGTTTAGGGACTTCTAGTAGGCCTAGAAACTTGAAATTTGGCACGAAGCTAGCCATTAGCATGAAACTAAAGGAAAAATTAAAAAAATGGTCAAGTGTGAGTCTGGCTCGCGCATAGAGGGTTCAATATTAAATTTTTATTCTAGCCGGCCTAGAAACTTCTAACTGGCCTAGAAACTTGAAATTTGGCACGAAGCTAGACATTAGCATGAAACTAAAGGAAAAATTAAAAAAATGGTCAAGTGTGAGTCTTTCTCGCGCATAGAGGGTTCCGTATTAATTTTTTATTCTAGCCGGCCTAGAAACTTCTAACCGGCCTAAAAACTTGAAATTTAGCATGAAGCTAGAGATTAGCATGAAACTAAAGGAAAAATTAAAAAGAGGTCAAATGTGAGTTTGGCTCGCATGCAGAGGGTCCCGTATGATTTTTTTTCTAGCTGGAACTGGACATTACCATGAAACTAAAAGAAAATTTTTAAAAGCGGTCAAGTGTGAGTTTGGCTCGCGCACAGAGGGTTCCGTAGGTATTAAATTTTTTTTATAGTCGGCCTAGAAACTTATAATTTTGCACGAAGCTAAAGGAAAAATAAAAATGCGGTCAAGTGTGAGTTCGGCTATCACACATTCTGTAATCCGTGTTCCGTATAAAAAAAAATAAGCTTAACTTTTAGGTAAGTATGAGACTTTCTTAGAAAGATAAATTATTAAAAACCTTAAAACATGTCAAATGACGTATATCATAAGATATAAACGCAAAATATTTTTAAGAATGCTTAACCCCTTTTAAATCGTTTTGTTAAGCAGATTCATGTTTCTATTTCTAAAAGTATATTTTTAAAAGTAAAACTAATATCATAAATATTTCAAATTGTAACTTGAAGTTTTGAGCCGTGCTTTAGTTTACCGGGAGCAGTTTCCGATATGTTTAGCTTACGCAATCACCATTCATAAGAGTCAAGGTTTGAGCTTGGACAATGCTTAATTGATATTGGTTCTTCTATATTCACTTGTGTTCAAGCCTACGTACCATTATCTAGGGTAAAAAATTTGAGTGGTGACCATTTAATAAATATCGATCCTAGCCAGATCAAAGCAAAAGAAAGTGCTATTGTTGAGTACAACAGATTAAGGTCGCTCTATAGACCGGATTTAAAAAACATATAATGTGTGCAAAAGAATAAGTTTAAAAAAAAAAACAGCTGATGGGAATGGTCTATACGTCCAAACATTGCCGCAGTTCAGACTGCAGCGGGCTCATCATTTAATAAAAAACTGGCCAAGTGCGAGTCGGACTCGCACAAGAAGGGTTCCGTACCACAAGGCAAAAACGCCGAAAAAACATGTCTGTTGTATGGGAGCCCCCCTTAAATATTTATTTTATTTTAATTTTATTATTTATTATTAAAGTTAAAATACAACTGAGTATTTTGTGAATATTTCAAGTGCCTACCTGTTGCCATTTTTGATATCGAGCAAAAAAGGGCAAAAAAATCGCGTTTGTTGTATGGGAGCCCCCCTTAAATATTTATTTTATTTTAATTTTATTATTTATTATTAAAGTTAAAATACAACTGAGTATTTTGTGAATATTTCAAGTGCCTACCTGTTGCCATTTTTGATATCGAGCAAAAAAGGGCAAAAAAATCGCGTTTGTTGTATGGGACCCTTAAATATTTATTTTATTTTGTTTTTAGTATTTGTTGTTATAGAGGCAACAAAAATTCATAATTTGTGAAAATTTCAACTGTCTAGCTATCGCGGTTCTTGGGATACAGCCTGGTGACAGACAGACAGACGGACAGACGCACAGACAGCGAAGTCTTAGTAATAGGGTTCCGCTTTTACCCTTTGGGTACGGAACCCTAAAAAACACCTCGTAAGAGAAAAAATATTAAAAAACCACAATTATCAAAAAAAAAGAAAACCTAGGCTATACAATTTAATCCTACACGTGTATCTACCCACTTGGCAAAAAGAAATGAATTCCCACCAAAAACATATAATGTTGAAAAAGAAGGCCAACTTCCTTACTTCATGTAGATGTTTGACCAGCAAAAGAGTTGAAATCGAAACCAACGCCAAGTTTTAAGCCATTTTCTTTGCACCGGCCTTATTTTGCAATTCTGTTGTAAGTAATTTGTGTTTGAAACTTTTTAGATAGGTATCAATACAATAATATTGTTCCATTTAAACTTGGCGGGTTTTCAGAAAACCATAAAATAAGATGCATGAAAAATAACTATAACACAACGAAAACCCGCCAAGTGTAAATGGAACAATATTATTGTATTGATACCTATCTAAAAAGTTTCAAACACAAATTACTTACAACAGAATTGCAAAATAAGGCCGGTGCAAAGAAAATGGCTTAAAACTTGGCGTTGGTTTCGATTTCAACTCTTTTGCTGGTCAAACATCTACATGAAGTAAGGAAGTTGGCCTTCTTTTTCAACATTATATGTTTTTGGTGGGATTATTGTTTACCAAACAAGTTAAGTTGTGTCAGATTAGTGTGATTTAAATTCAACGACTTACCTACCACCTATAAAAACAGCGACGGAAACAAATTCAAATTCACTTATTTCGTGAACACAGAGTACATACAAAAGGTGTTATAAATATCTAAGATCCGAGCTGTGCCCCGCCAAAAGGCATACAAAATATCAAAGGTTCTATAATGACATGTGAAAAAAATGCACCATTAATCAAAATTAACAAAATTATTTAGTAGGGGTAGGTGGGGGAATTGCGGACGCTTAAGCCTAATCACAAATAAAACTCAAACTATTAATAATAATCAGTCTGTCTTTATTAATTATTAAACTATAGTTGTTTACATATCAAATCAACATTAATTATTATATGAGCTCAATCAAGATTTATTAAATTTTAATCAAAAACAAAAACATATATGTCCGTAATTACCCTTAGCTCTTGGGGTAAATACGGACCAGCACCGGCGTCTGGAATATATAAATATTGCTATAGGTTTTGATAGATAATGGGGTAATTACAAACACTATAGGTTTTGATAAATAATAAGGGTAATTACGGTCGTCCGTATTTACCCCAGTCGTTTGGCGGCCATTTGTCCGCAACTGACCCAAACGAGTTAGAAAAAGTACAAACAACAAAATTTTTAGGTTAACAAAAATCAAAGCAAACTGTTAAGTACTATTTACTCGTCATTAACACCGCAATTGACAGAAAATATGACTTTTTTACTGACACTTATTCTTTTTGAATAACACTCAAAATAGTTAATAAGTACCAAAAATTACATCAAAATCACAAAAAATGTACAATTACCTTGAAACGTGTGCGCAGCCGTCTGTCGGGAATGTTTGGTGGGCACTAAAGATGGCGGAACGTAACGCGTGATCGCGGCGCCGGGACGCAGGAGGCAGGGATAGAGTAGATATAATTATGTTAGTCCGTATTTACCCCGCGTCCGCAATTCCCTCATCGTCCCCTATGTCATAACATGAGCATAGATTGGATTTAGTTAAAAAGTATAATTAATATTTGTCATTTAAATATTCGGCAACAGAATAATACACCTTGCTATTTAACAATTTGCTCACCGGTCATACGTAGGCACATACACATAATAATAGCATTTAATTTCAGCACAACAGTGGTGGTGGTCTAGCCCGACTAAGTTCGTGGGTTCGAAACCAGGCAGGCATTTCTGGCTGTGGGTGAGTGGGAGTCGGGCCTCTGGCTTCAGGCGCTACCGTCACCCAACATAGGCACTTTGCTGGGTGATTCCACTTTCCGGCTCGCTACTTGTCTGCGACTGGGTGCCCCTTGCGTGGCTCCGCACCGCTGCCAATGCGGTGAAGGTGTCGACTGCCTCGGACACCATGGCTTATCCTGCAGTAAAAGCGCAGGCCAGATAGCACGGCATGCCAGCATCAATGACATCATCCGTCGTGCTCTTGTCACCGCCGGGGTGCCAGCTGTTTTAGAACCCAATGGCTTGGCACGCGACGATGGGAAGAGACCAGACGGAATGACCATGATGCCTTGAAAGGTTGGTAGGCCTTTGGTGTGGGATGCAACGTGTGTCGACACCCTTGCGCCATCCCATCTTCCAAGCTCGGTGAGCACGCCATTATATTAGTAGATTACCAAAATTGTCAAAATCAACAATTATGAAATCAATGATAGACCATTCTGACACTATTGTAATAGCAGACTGAGGCCCTGATCAAAGGAACTGTCAAAATTTTTGCAGATTACCGCCTAAGTCAGTAATTCATTTTTCATTACCATTCTGACATGCTATTACAATAGTGTCAGAATGGTCTATCATTGATTTCATAATTGTTGATTTTGACAATTTTGGTAATCTACTAAATCCCACAAAAACATTTCATGTTAAATGTTGCCAAGACGAGACCATGTAGCTCGCACTATCAAAAAGTAATCAGATCTCATGTAGAGCCAAGCTTCTAACTCTACACGCCCTAACTCTACAAGATCTAACTTCGCAAACTCTACACCTTAGTCAAAATATATGGCTTGGCCATTTCGCTACATTCACATGTAACAAAACACAAATTAAACAAAATTTTCGGGATATGATGTCTCATATCCCGAAAATTTTGTTTATCTGGTATAATCCAAACCGAAGTTAAGAAGGTTCAAAAATACGACGAAGTGCTTCGAGAAAAGGTAGGTAGTGCCCTTGCGCTTCGCTTGGCTCGTCTTGGCGGGGGCACTCCCGTGCCCCCAGATATAATGGCGTCATTATGACTTTCCAATGGTCATCAGTCTATCAAAAAGTACTCTGTGGGTCAACCACTGACACTCCATTGAAAGAAATGGCATAGAATAGTAATCTCGTACATAATGAAAAATGAATTATACTACTAATACTTATAGAATAAAACTACTTGTTGTTTGAATACTTATAGTTTACCTATAAGTATTCTTATGGATCCTGAGGATATGGAACAAATCAAAACATCAAACAAATTAACAAATTTACAAGCATTGAGTTACTCATAAATTTTTAACAAAAGGTATTTGTGTTATGATATTTATTGTACAAAATCTCACCGTGAAAACTTAGGTGAAGTGAGCGTGGAGTGAGTGTCAATAGTGCCAATTCCTAGCAAAAACAAACTCACTTTACCTAAGTTTTCACGGTGAGATTTTTATAGCATCGACCGGCAGTATAGTGGCGGGTGCGTGTGTGTGCAGGTGTCCGCACTGGCGCTGCCGCACGCGCTGCTAGGCGTCGGGCTGGGCGCGGCGGACGCGGCGCTGGTGCCGGCGCTGCTGGCACGCCACCCGCACCGCGCGCCCCATGTCGCCGCGCTGCTGCAGGCCGCCTCCAGCGCCGCCTACGCGCTCGGTATCAGTACACATCGCACCTATACCAACCCACACAGTACACGTACACCCGCACCGCGCGCCCCATGTCGCCGCGCTGCTGCAGGCCGCCTCCAGCGCCGCCTACGCGCTCGGTATCAGTACACATCGCACCTATACCAACCCACACAGTACACGTACACCCGCACCGCGCGCCCCATGTCGCCGCGCTGCTGCAGGCCGCCTCCAGCGCCGCCTACGCGCTCGGTATCAGTACACATCGCACCTATACCAACCCACACAGTACACGTACACCCGCACCGCGCGCCCCATGTCGCCGCGCTGCTGCAGGCCGCCTCCAGCGCCGCCTACGCGCTCGGTATCAGTACACATCGCACCTATACCAACCCACACAGTACACGTACACCCGCACCGCGCGCCCCATGTCGCCGCGCTGCTGCAGGCCGCCTCCAGCGCCGCCTACGCGCTTGGTATCAGTACACATCGCACCTATACCAACCCACACAGTACACGTACACCCGCATCGCGCATCACACGTAGCCGCGCTGTTGCAGGCCGCCTCCAGCGCCGCCTACGCGCTTGGTATCTGTTCGGTACAATATTTGCCACCGAACAGCTCAGCACTTTTGCATGCCTGCATTTCCATAAATGCATGTATCGCATCTATTACCAGTCAGTGCGTAATCGGCTACCAATCGCGTAACTCAAACCAAACTAGATCAAACCATCTTAGTGCTTATTTAGATTAGATTTACCATTCGATGTCTATCAATAGTATTCAATATAGCTTTTAAACCATATCAGTTCGTATCATTAAACCAGACTAATATTACCAAATCAACCAAATATCAACCAACTCTGAAGTTAGTGCTGAACCAAGCAGGCACTAAATTCTACATGGTCCTTCGAGCATTAAGGGCCTCGGTTCGCGAAGTACAGTGAAGTGTTTGTACGCCGGGACCTTGCAACCAGTGTTTTGTAATTTACTAGTTTATAGGGAAAGTAGCTAGGCAGTGACATCAATTTGGAAGAAATTGGGCAGCTGTCGAGTAAGGAGAATATAAGGTCAGACCAAACCATTTTTTACACTTTATTTTCACTTACGCATTTCATTGAACGTGGGAATAATGGAGCAGTTAGCAGTCAGCCAAACGGAGGTTTACGACTCCTTGGTTAAACTTCTAACTAACATCAAGAAAGACGGAGCTGAACGAAAAACCCTAGATTACTGCAAACGGAAGTTGGAGATATTAGAAAATTATTGGAGAGAATACCAACGCAACCATAGGCAGTGCTGTGAACTTGCTGAATTTAACCATGTGTATTTTATAAAAAATTGTTTTGATAAGGCGGAGGAAGTCTATCTGTCGATCAAGCAGCTAATTACCAAAACCATGGAGGACTTGTTGTCCAAACAGCAAGAACCTCACCAGCCGCCGGCGGAGGCGGGGACATCGAGGCAAGCAGGCGATTCGTCTCATTCACAGGCACCGCAACAGCAACGTAGGGATACGCGAGCTCCAAATGAAGATAGTAAACAGGACGGAATGATAAAAAAGCAGACTATTAACTTTAGGGCTTTCATGAGAACAGTAGTTACCATAGAAATAGACAAGCTACAGAACAAGTGGGAGTTCGAAGATGCATTAAAGTCTCTTCAAAGTCGTTGGGCTATTATCGATAGCCTGCACTGGGATATAGAAGGTGAAAACGGAGATGAGAATGTCTGGTACCAAGAGGAATTCAACAGATATGAGAAAATGTATAACGATTTGAAGAAAACCATCAACTCAAAAATGTGGTCTGTATCCCATCGCGACAAATCTACTCCACAGATGGATATTCCAACATTCCAAGGCAACTACCACCACTGGACGTCGTTTAAAGACTTATTCACAGAAACCATCCACAAAAACCCATCGCTATCAAACGCACAGAAAATGCAGTTTTTAAAGAGCAAGGTAGCAGGAGAAGCTGAGCGTCTGATCCACCATCTTCAGATTAGCTCGGAAAATTACGAGGTATGCTGGGAAATACTCAACCACAGATATGGCAACAGCAGACTTATTTTCACGTCTCACGTCAACATATTATTGAATATTCCTGGGATGCAGCAGCAATCCATCGGGGCGATCAAAAAACTACATGATGTGACTAAAGAATGTGTCCACGCAATTCAGAACCTAGGAGTAGACATCACCACCTGGGATCCACTGTTGGTACTATTGTTAGCACAAAAACTTGACAGTGAGTCATTCGCTGAGTATATTGAGTCAGTGAAGAACCCCAGGGAACTACCAGTCCTACAAGAATTCCTAGATTTCTTGGAAAACAAGTTTACCGCCTTAGAAGCATCGCGGCGTAAACAAGAAACAAACAACCAAAAGATGACCACCCAACCACATAACAATCAAAATTATCAAGGAAACCAGAAGAAAAATTATAGTTCGAATAATAACCAGCAATCATCGAATAAAAGTCATCCAAACGGCATGAAAAACCATACGAAATCGTTACACGTGTCGCGGTCAATCACCTGCGCATTGTGTAACGCTGATCACGGGTTATGGATGTGTACCCAATTTCTGCAAATGTCAGATGAGCAAAAACTAAAAACTGTCAACCAACTAAACTTTTGCACGAATTGCCTATTCAACCATTTTAATAAACCTTGTTTATCGAATAAAACATGTCGTAAATGCAACGCGAAACACAATTCATTATTGCATGACGCAATCTCAACCAAAAATAGGCCAAACACTGATGTGTTTGGCCTATTTTTGGTTGAGATTGCGATTGGAGAGTCTTCGCAGCCTTATGGTTTGCTTTTGCTGATGCAAAAGCAAACCATAAGGCTGCGAAGACTCTTGCGACATCATGCATGACCAATGATGAACAAACAGCAGCTTCAACACAACATGCATCTTGGGATGATGTGTCCGAGACACTCTTAGCTACGGCCTTAGTGGAAGTTCTAGGATACAATGGAACATTCCATACCATGAGGGCTTTGATTGACCAGGGTTCTCAAATTTCATTGATAAGCGAGAAAGCGGCACAAGTTTTGAAACTACGAAGACACCAGTGCAAAGGAACCATATTCGGCGTAGGTGAAAAGGAAAACAGCTGCAAGGGAGCAATAACCATCCGAATTAAATCAATTCATAGTGAGTTCGCCTTAGAAGGAAAGGCCCTTATAATGAATAATCTCATCAAAAGTTTACCAAATAAATCATTCATAAACCCATCATGGACACACATACAAAACATTAACTTAGCAGACCCAGAATTTAATACCAGTCGACCAGTGGACCTACTGCTTGGAGCAGATGTATACTGCAAGATTGCTTTAGGTGGCCTTTTGAGGGGTGATAACGACGACCAGCCAATAGCCCAACAAACGGGAGAGGCTGGCAACACAGCATTAAGTAAACATCGCCCGCGTATTTAAAACTCGAAATATATAGTAAACAATAGTACAAGTGATGTGTATTGTAGTGAATCTAAATAGACGTATTGAACTATATAAGTGAAATTGTTGGTGACTACTATAAACCAAGACATGCAATAAAAACATTGTATTTAATATTTGGACTTTTAAACATTATTGTGCTTCAAAAAAGTACTAATCACGGACTATGCAAGTGTATTGGAACTATACAAATATATTCTCATCAGTAGAACATTTATAAATATAATAAGTGGTGAATTAACTACTAATAACTGTATATAAAACGGTTAAATTGAATGTTTTGTTTGAAAAAGTGAACTTTGTACCTTAAGTGGCGCCCCTAGTAGTGAGTAGCGAAACTAATATTGACATTGACATATAAAAATTGACATTAAAATTAGGGTTGCTACTACAAATAATAAATATTTCATACCGAACAGCGCCATCTAGTGTCAAGTAGCAGAAATAAAATTGACATACTGGCTAGTGTTGCCATTATAAAAAAAAAAAATATATATAAAAGTGTTACCACAAAAAAACTTGTGATACCAGTATAAAAAGATTAAGTTTTTTTGGTAAAATTTGACACATTGATTAAATGTACGTGGTGTTCTAAGAAGCTATCATCGTAAACTAGGAGAATCAAGTTCAAGCCTGGTAAACCGCAGTCAACTTTTTGTGATTATTTAGAGTAAAGTAATCATGAACTTCCTCGAGAATATCAAATTCCGTCGCATGCGCACTATATCAGAACCTACTAATGACACCAGCGAAATTATTTCTCAAACATTCAATGATACAACAAATAGTATGCCGGTAATGACAGAAGACGAGGAAGATAAACAAATAGATATTCTTAAAACTGAGATTGAGGATCTGAAGTCTCAGTTAAGAAGCGCGCATCGAGAAATTGAGATTATCTCTGTGGAAAATAGCTCTTTAAAACAAGCTAATGCTGACTTAGTGAAGAAAAATGAGATGTATAAAAAAGTTACCAGTAGTCCTTTAAAGAAGAAAATACAAACACCAAAGAGAAATAAAATTATTCCTTCAAACGAGCCGTCAAATAACTCTCAGATATTCGAGGTTCCTGATTGCACGTCTGAAAACCAATTATACAAAAAAGTAACAACAATCAGCCCAATTAAAATAAACCAAAGTACTCCAAAGCGAAAACTTCTAACAAACTGTAAAACAAAAGAAACACAAACCGACATACAGTTATATAAACCAAAAAACACACAACAGAGTTTTGTTCAACAAATTAGAATAAATAAACCACCGTCTGAAGTTTCAAACTTACCTGTTAACGAACCTAATGTTGTCTACAATGTGCTGCCATTACACGTTACTACAGAGGGCACCACGTTTACAGAGCACGCAATGGGACCGACGAGTCAACATAAATTAATTTTGGAAAACGCATGTTGCAATAAAGTTTGTATAATTAGTGATAATAATGTAAATAATATATTAAGTATTGCCGAAAACACTTTTCCGAACGCCAAAATTTGTCACTACTGTATGCCCAATGCGGGTACAGCGGAGCTTCTTGCAACATTGGACAACAAATTAGTAGATTATACCCTAAATGACTATTGTATAATCCTCCTAGGGGAAAAAGACTTTTTAGAGTCCAATAATTATGAAAAATTGGTTAATCACATAAAATCTAAAATCGAAAATATAATGCACACTAATGTTATTTTATGTTCTCCTACTTTTAAATTAAAATGGAATGTTAACTTATTTAATACTAGAATAGAAGCGTTCAATCGACTTGTGTACCAAAGTAATCAGGCTTTTGAATATGTATATCTGTTTGATACCAACAAACGTCTGGAATATAATTATAAAATGTTTTCTAAATATACAGGCAAAGTCAACAATAGGGCTATTGTAAACATCTTTCAGAACTTGAATAACTACATACATCTATCACTAAAATCTGAACACGAAAATAACTGTGACAGTTTAAACAACGTTAATAAGCACGAAAGCAGTAAAATCGGTCAGTTACAACCTGGTACTATTCCTTTCTACTTTAAAAAAAACATAAAAGATTTGGATAGAAATACATTTTTTCGTTGATAAACATGTGACAACTGTAACACATAGAAACAAGTCTTTAGAGAGTTCATTGTGTAATCATTTATGCATCTTTCATCAAAATATGTGTGGCTTAAATAATAAGAAAGATGTGTTAGAAATATATCTAGATAGCTTGAATAGGCCTTTGAATTACTTGTGTATTAGCGAGCATTTTCTTAACGAAGAGTTAGTTTCCTTGTTAAATCTCTCGAACTACAATGTTGTATCATATAATACCAGACTAAATAAGTTGAGAGGAGGGACTATTATCTTAGCAGAAAGAGATAGGGAATACGAGGATCTGCCCATTGCCAAAAAATTATATACAATGGACAGTTTTGAAATATGCGGTGTCAAAGATGTTTCGACAGGCCTATCTGTGTGTTGCTGTTATCGCACGCCTTATGATAAAAACTTGGACGCGTTTATGATGAGGCTCGAAAAACTATTAGAACATTTCTTTAACAAGAACTGTGTTATTTGCGGTGATTTTAATATTGACTTATCAACAGACAATAAAAAAAGAAATGACTTATTAAATTTATTGACATGTTACAATTTTAGACCTCTAATTAGTTCGACTACATTTATTCGAAATGACTCACGATCTTGTATAGACAATGTCTTCACCAATTTATCAGACGATAACGTGCTAAGTTGCGACGTTGACCACAATGACTTGGCAGATGGACATGCAGGATTACTGTGCAGTACAGTATTCAGAAGTAACGAACTATGTAGGAATATGAAAAACAGTAGTGTTCAAATTACCAAACGGGTTTTTAATGCAAATGCAAGAAGAAACTTTAGAAATTTGCTATTAAATCAAGACTGGAGTGATTTCGGAATAAACTCATTTTTAAAGCAATTCGAAGATATGTTCACACGTTGTTTTAGGAAAAGGAAACTACAAGTACACTTAACGCGTAATACGCATCTGCGCTGGATCACTAAGGGTGTAAAGGTTTCTAGTAAAATGAAGCGATTTCTCTGTGCGGGCAAAGGGAATAGACAAAATGATACTGTGATGGACTATAGGCAAAAATACATCGCTCTGTACAGGAAAGTAATAAATATGGCCAAAAAGCTTGCGGTACAATCTAAATTAGCAAAATCAACAAACGTCTCAAAAGACGTTTGGAAAGTTATAAACAAACATAGAAATAAGAGTGCCAATAACAATACAAAACTAATTTTAAAATCAAATAATAAGATCGTGTCAGAACCATCAGATATTGTGAATATCTTTGCCCAGCAGTTCGAACTTAATTCATCAACTATTACATGCACAGGGGCTGCCATGGATATTCTACGTAAAAGTGCAGAAAGAGTGACCAATGACCTTGTCCTAGACCCTGTCACTCCCTTTGAGATATTCAAAATGGTGAAAAAAATGGACGACAAAAAATCTTGTGGCTATGATGACATAAATATATCAGTAATAAAGGACAATATAGACGTACTAGCGGAACCGTTAAGCATTTTTTATAATAAGTGTTTTGACGAGGGAATTTTTCCAGATCAACTAAAGATAGCCAAAATAATACCTGTACACAAAAAGGGATCTAAAACCGACCCAAAGATGTACAGACCAATCTCATTACTACCTATTCACTCAAAAATTCTTGAAAAGCTAATTAAAACTAGATTACTCAAACATTTCAACCTAAATGGAGTTATAAGTAGAAGACAATTTGGCTATCAGAAAAACGTTGGGACACAAGACGCAATATCGACTCTAATTAAGGACGTAGTTAGCAGATTGGACGACAAACAGAAAGTAGCTGGGCTTTTCTTAGACTTAAGTTCAGCATTTGACACGGTGGATCATAAATTACTATTAGATAAACTTGAGCACTACGGTGTCAGGGGTAAAGTATTGGCACTTCTCACGTCATATTTAAAAAACAGGAAGATGTTCGTGGAGATCAAAGCAGTGGTGCCACAGACAAAATCCTCAGGTAAAAATTGTCCAAGTGAAGAAACGTATAGGTCCCAATTGTCTCCTGTGCACAATGGCGTACCACAAGGCTCCATACTTGGTCCGATATTTTTTATCGCGTTTGTTAATGACCTTATTCAATACATGAGTAGAAAAGCTGCGGGATCCATCCAGCTTGTGGTTTTTGCCGACGATACTAATGCAGTTGTTTCGGCTGACAACATACACGCTCTTAATTCCATAGTTAATCAAACCTTAGATATCTTCCACAGCTGGTTTGCGGTTAACAGTCTTAAAGTTAATGCCAGTAAAACCAATGTAATGCTTTTCCGTTCTACTTCCAAAAATAAAGAAAGCATTAACTGCGCAATAAATGGAGAAACAGTGAACGTGGTCTCAGTGGTTAAGTTTCTGGGAGTTCATATTGATAGCCAGTTAAAGTGGAAACAAGAGCTAACATACCTAGAGAAAGCAATCAGCTCTGCCTGTTACGTACTAAGAAGTCTAAGGAACGAGGTAACCACAAAACATTTAAAACTGGTCTATTACGCATTAGTTGAGTCGAAACTGAGATACAGCATACTTTTCTGGGGAGGAAGTTATGATTACAATACTCAAAAAGCTTTTGTAATTCAGAAAAGAGCAGTCAGAACCATAGCTGGAATTCAACAGCAAGAATCATGTAAGCCACATTTTAATGACCTAAATATATTGACAGTCCCAAGCTTGTACATTTTAGTCCTACTCAGTCACTTATCAAAATATATCTTTGAATATGAGACTGAAGATGAAAGGCAAAAAAGGGAGAGTACAAGAAGAAAAGATCTCCAGATGAAGCAAGTGCCGCACCTGAACGTTGTAAAGCATAGCGCCTACCACAAGTCATTAAAAATGTTCAATAAACTGCCGACAGAATTAAAAAGTCTAGTATATGCAAGTGGGTTTCAGAATAAGCTTAAACGGTTCTTGTTAAATAAGTGTCTATATTCCATTGATGAACTATAAATAAATACAAAATTCGAAAGTAACCTAATTATTTAAAACTTATTGAATTGAATTGAATTAATCGAATTTTATGAATTGACCTATGAGTTATTGACATGATTTTTTAAAATTTATATTATTTTTATTCTCATTTTATTGTAATTTGGATAATTGTAATGATTTAGGAATGCATGCATGATGTTTCTTATATATTTAGTTATTAGTTATATAAATTCAGACGCAATGTGAAAATTGTTATTGAATAAATGAATTGAAAAAAAACGCAATTAGGATGGTTGCTTTGTGGGACAATGACACCACAATACAAGTGTAACGTCGTTCTACACAATACGGACGATTTACGCAGATTTTGGGAAAGCGAAGATATCAACCAGCAGATTGACATGTCTACCGAAGATCATGAATGTTTGCAATATTTTTTGTCAACAACAGAGAGACTGGAAAATGGGAGATACCAAGTCCGACTGCCATTCAAACCAGAAACCAAGGAACAACTAGGGTCCACTAAACCATTAGCATTGGCACAATTTCGTAACTTAGAGAGAAAGTTACAGAAAGATCCAGAATTGAAAATAGAATACACAAAGTTTATGAACGAGTATTTTAATTTAAACCATATGGTGCCGTCAGCAACAAATACGAAACCAGAGTGCTATTTACCACACCACTGCGTCACTCGTGCTGAGTCAACCACTACCAAGTTGCGTGTTGTTTTCAACGCGTCTGCTATACCATCATCAGGACTTAGCTTAAATGACGTCATGTACCGAGGTCCCAACCTACAACAAGATCTGCAGGAGCTGATTTTAAAATGGAGACAGTATCAGTTCGTTTACACTGCTGATATCGAAAAAATGTACCGACAGATAATGGTACATCCTGAAGATCAGTCGTACCAGAAGATATTATGGAGGGACTCACCATACCAACCTATTCAAGCATACCAACTTACAACCATAACTTACGGCACAAAGCCTGCACCATTTTTGGCTATGATGTGCTTAAAACAACTAGCTGCCGAGGAAAAACATAATTTTCCCGATGCAGCAAAAGCATTAGAAGAGTGTTTCTATATGGATGACTATTGTGGTGGAGCAAATTCAATAGAACAAGCAAAACAACTAAAATCAGACCTAATAAAACTACTCAGCAAGGGTGGGTTTAATTTACGAAAATGGGCCACAAATGAACCTAAACTACTCGCTGACTTAGAAAAAGATTTGTGGAACCAGCAAATATACGAGTTTAAACAGACAGACTCAACGAAAACGTTGGGACTTGGATGGAATCCGCAACAGGATAAATTTATCTTCGACTCGAAACTGGAGCCAGTATCAAAATCAAAGCCAACCAAAAGATCGCTTCTCTCCGATATATCAAAAATATTCGACCCATTGGGCTGGCTCACACCATTAACCATAACCATGAAGATGCTATTCCAAAGCGTCTGGTCGTCAAGTCTTAACTGGGATGACGCGCTACCAGAGGATATCAAGATCAAGTGGCTACACTTAAGAGGAGAAATAAAAGACATAAACACCATAGAAGTTAAACGATGGCTAGGAATAAAGAAAAACAATACCTTGCAATTACACGGATTCTGTGATGCGTCGAACCAGGCGTATGCCGCTGTTATATATTGCAAAGTCACCAATCCAGATAATCCTAACGAGGTAACTCTGGTCGCAGCAAAAGCAAGATTGGTGCCCTTTAGTAAAGACATATCAATACCAAGGTTGGAGTTAATGGGTGCCCAACTATTATCACAGCTGATGCAAAAAGTTCAGACTTGCTTGGGTTCTTATAATCACGAAGTATATTGCTGGAGTGATTCAACAGCAGTGTTAGGATGGATTCAAGGAGATCCCGCGAGATGGAAACCATTCGTCTCAAATCGCGTGAAAGCTATCACCAAAATAATTCCAAAAGAAAAATGGAGTTATGTAAAAACCATTGAAAATCCAGCAGACTGTGCCAGCCGTGGATTAAGAACCAAACAATTAAAAAATCACGATCTATGGTGGCAGGGGCCATCATGGATTCACTCTTTCCAAAACCATGACATACCTAAAACCACATATGAAACCAGATTAGAGATAAGGCAATCCAATGCAGTAGTTGTGGAAAAACATCAAACAGGAACCATGACCATACCAAACATTATTCACCATTTATTAAACAAATTGAATTCCTTCGCAAAAATCGTGCGCGTTTTTGCATGGATACTGCGATTACCTACTGCAAAGGCAGGCCGACAACCTTATCTCACATTAAATGAACTCCGTCGCGCAAAACTGCTGATTATTAAAAGTGTGCAACAAATGGAGTTTGCCGGTGACGTCAGTTGCTTGCTTCAGAAGGGAATAGTACATTCGAAGAGTAAACTTTTACCATTACACCCTATTCTAGACCAAGATGGTATCCTACGTGTAGGGGGCAGATTAAGGAATGCACAAATAAGTTTAGAGATGAAACATCCAATCATATTACCACACAACCATCGAATTACCACGCTAATAATTAAATACGCTCATGAGCTAACCTACCACGGTGGAGCGCGCCTTACTTTATCAAACATTCGACAAAATTATTGGATAATCAGCGGATACTCAGCTACAAAGAAAGTCATACGACAATGTGTTACATGCAAAAATGAAGAGCCTATCCAACAATACCAGCTCATGGGTGATCTACCATCATCCAGAGTGAACCCTGAAAGCGCCTTCTATCATTGTGGTGTCGACTACACAGGCTTTGTAGAAGTGAAAGCAAACAAAGGACGTGGAATAAAAACTACCAAAGGCTACATAGCGCTTTTCGTATGTATGGTGACGAAAGCAGTGCATCTAGAACTCGTCTCAGATTTAACCAGCTCAGCTTTCTTAGCAGCAATAACCAGAATGGCAGCCCGGCGCGGAGCTCCACGTCACATATATAGCGACAACGGAACCAATTTTGTTGGAGCCAATAGAATGCTGCAAGAAGAATACGACCATCTTCAAAATATTTTCAATGAATCATTCTATAAAGAGATAGTAGAACTACAAATTGAATGGCATTTCAACGCGCCTTCATGGCCTCATGCGGGAGGACTTTGGGAAAGAGCCGTGCGAAGTCTCAAACACCACCTCAAACGCGTGATTGGACAACAAAAATTTACTTTTGAAGAATACACCACACTGTTGTCAAAACTAGAAGCTTGCCTGAATTCACGGCCTCTTTGTGCGCTATCAGAAGACCCGGAGGATTTAAATTTCCTCACACCAGCCCATTTCCTTTCAGCAAGACCAGGCTTAACCGTAATTGACACAGTAAAAGACGCCAGAACCAGGTGGCACCTAGTGTCGAAGTTATTTGAAGATTTATGGAAGAGATGGAAAACAGAGTACTTAACTCAACTATCAACAAGAAACAAATGGACGAAAGACCAGAAAAACGTCAACGTGGGTGATCTAGTAATGAAACATGACGACAACTTACCAGCAGGGAAATGGCCAATGGGTCGTGTGATGGAAGTCCATCCAGGAAAAGATGAACTTGTCAGAGTAGTAACCCTAAAAACCAAAAACGGCTACATGAAGCGCCCTATTGTTAAACTATCAGTTTTACCTATAAACCAAACGGAACCAATCATACCAGAAAACCAAAAAGGCGAACTACTACAACATCAAAGAACTAAAGCTGAAACCGGACCACGTAATCGCCCGCAACTAAACACCAGAACGTACAGTACCTATCCCAAGATAGTAAATATTGCAATGGCATTATTACTGTTCGTAAACATAATATTACCAACAGCAGCTACATACAATATTACGCAATTTGACACCAATAAAACTTTGTACTTTGACAGTGTGGGGAAAGTACAATTGATTCGGAATAAGTGGAAACTAGTCACATACTTTAACATGTCTCCATACTGGCAAGGAGACAAAGCCATCAATGACTTTACAAGCTATCTCGCCAAAACATGTGAAACAATTATGGAATCAAGTCACTGTCATATGATACTCCTACAAATACGTCATGACTACAATGAACTGCAATACTACAACCAGCTGTTGCTTAGCCAGCACTACGGCGAGCGCATACGAACACGACGCGGCCTTATCAACGCTGTCGGCTCAATTGCAAACTCATTGTTCGGAGTATTAGACGAAAGTTTCGCAGAAAAATACAAGCAGGACATTGAACTCGTGCGCCGTAATCAAAAACACCAAGGTCAGCTATGGAAGAACTTGACATCCATCGTCGAAGCAGAGCACAATGTACTACAAAGGACTGAAGACATAATAGCAATTCAACACAAAACCATAAATAAACATTTAAATGCTCTGGACAAGATTAACAATAAGCTGCAACAAGAAATCGATGTAATGACAACACAACAGGACTTCACATTAGTCTCTATAGCTACCATAAATATGATGCAAAACTTGAAACAGATACAGGATACCTTGATCGATACAATATCCGAAATCTACCATGGTCAAATCAGTCTGCACCTACTAACACCAGCACAGCTCAAACGAGAGCTACAAATTATCTATGGCCAAATGCCACAAGATTTAGGCCTACCAATCGAAAACATAGAGACAGACCTCCAGCACATCTACAAGCTACTGAGAACAAAGGCTCGAGTAACCGAAAAATATATCATCTTCGAAATTACATTCCCGCTCGTAGCAAGAGAAAGTTTTCAATTATATAGGATATTACCAGTTCCGCAACAAACCAACTACAGTATGACCAGCATTATACCAATATCGGAATACGTCGCAGTGAACCTAAAAAAGGATGCTTATTTTGTACCAACCATACATGAACTTGACACATGTTTATATCACGGAGAAACCTTCATGTGTGAGCTCTTCAAACCTATCCTAAACTTGGAAAATGACGAAAACTTTTGCGAAACAGATCAAATAAACCAAAGGTGCAAAACAAAAAGAACAGCGTGCAAAAACAGTTGGGTAGAATTACACTCAACGTCACAATACCTATATTTTTGCTGTGACACATATTCCATCAAAATCATATGCGACGATCAAGTTACGGTCCGTCAGCTGACTCGAGCAGGGGTCATTAGCATGACTCAGAAATGCTTTATTAAAAGTAAAGATTTCACGTTGTATTCTTTACAACAACAATCCAACCAACTTAACTTTTCACCAAATATGCTCGTACCAGAGCTAGATCAGATAAACCATATTGTGAACGTTGAAATACCAGCAGAAACAGCATTACCAGAAGACATGGGCCTAAATAGATCTCTATCCATTCTTGGAGAACAGATCAAAACACTGAAATCCACCAAAGCAGAGGTCGATGACATATCAGTCCATGATATTCACCAGTACACCATTGTATACCTACTGCTGGGAGTTGTCCTATGCGCGGCAACAGTCTGGGTATGGAAAAGAGTCAGATGCTGTACGCCTTCTTTTACCAGCCGGGCGGAGCCTCACCACAGACAGGAGTCTGTGGCGACTACATCGGAGTCAACCAGAGTGCATAGTGAAGTGCAACCGCGAAAGCAGAGTACTGCTGACCGTCAGCAAAGTGAGAGTGAATCGATAGGTTTAAGCGCATATTTCGCGAGACGGTGGCTCAGTGCTATGCGTAGTACGGGTAAAAAGGAAAGGGCTACGTTGCCTAAAGTGAGAAAAGAACGTGTGCTTAGAGTTGAAGACTCATTAGTGTAATGAATTTATGTTTTTTAAGGACAATCGTAATTTATACTTTACCTTTATTTACCATTTTAAAATACTTTTACTTTGTTTACCATTTTTTATGAATTTAACGTTTGTTTACCATTTTATAATTATTTTACTATGTTTACCATTTGACTTGTATTATTATTTTAACTAAGGTGATTTGATGTGTGCGTGTGGATTGAGAGATCTTTTCGAAAAACTCTTCCAATCCCAACCAAGTTATAAGAGGATTTAGGAAATAATTGTGAAAACTTCATGGTAAGGTATAAAATTTGTGAAACCTAAACAAAGAAAGTTAGAACTCATTAACTGGATCTCTCAATCTGGACACCTGAAGAAAAAGCCATAACGCGTATCCAAGAATATACTGCCTATGTGTTTATAATTTGCATTTTAATTAATTGTGAAGGATTTGTGAAAGCTGCTAAACAAAATTTCGATTTGTTTCAAAGCCACGTTTAAGATTTGTAACGGTTTATATGGATCTCTCAGAGTGGATAATTTTCAATTGAGTGATCTTGTAAAACACGACCTAATACTGAAAAAGTATGAATAATTATCATGTTTATTGCAAACTAGCTGCGCCACGCGGTTTCACCCGCGTAAATGTCGATCCCGTGGGAATATCGGGATAAAAAGTAGCCTATATGTTAATCCAGGGTGTCAGCTACCTCCATACAAAATTTTATCAAAATTGGCCAAGCCGTTTGAGCGTGAAGAAGTAACAAACATATAAACACACACACACACTCACACACACACTCACACACACACTCACAAACTTTCGCCTTTATAATATTAGTGTGATTATGCTTCTGGGAAAATTTGTGAAACAAAAATCGTGATTGCAATCTTACTGGTTCAAAAGAAAATGAAAATCTTGTTTTTTGTCGATCGTCCCAACTGAGAGATCATTATTTTGAACTATATTTAATAAACCAAAACTTATAGGTAGAAGGTAGATACATCAGAAATTGTGAAAAATGTTGTACTAAAATTTGACGAATCAGTCGTCCCTGTAAGTGTTATACTTAAAAAGATAAATCATTTTTTACAATCCTTAAGGAAAAAGTTGAGTAGGGTAGACATACTTTTTTATTTTGTCCGATTTTTTTTCGACTACCTACCCTATTCATGCTAACATTGTGTATATTCATTGCGATTTGCGAAGCTGCATTTAATGCTAGTTTTTTTAATAGTGTTGTGCTTTAATTAATAATAACATAATCAGTGTTTCCGTTTAGTGATAGTGAATAACAATGTAAGTATTAGTGGATGCAGTACCGGTTCCTTCTTCAGAACCGGGACTGGATTTTCGGTTTGGAACCGGGATTACCCGGGAAATTAGGTACTTTCCTAACTTACGTACAAATGTCGCTATTCATTTATTGTATGAAGGGCACGTGTGCGTGCACACTACATTTATAACTATCTAAATCTGTTGAAAAATTAATTTATTACAAATGTGGGTTGGTGTAGTTAATAAAACTATGTTTTATTCGTAAATCTATAATTGACAATAATCATCAATCATCAGAACACAATCACAAATTAAAATGCTTTTTTGAGATCAAACTAGGAAAAATTATCAAATAGAGCTTAAATTCGAGGTGTATTTTGAATTAGAAATAAGCTTTTTTTCGTCACGTAATCACTTTGTATACGAATTCGGCAATTCGAACGTTTGATCTGATGACTTCGGGGAATTAGCCATCGGGCATAAGACATTCGAAATCAAGCAGTAAACCCGGTATATTTAGCTTATTTTTTGTATACATCTCATAACTTGACTTTAACACTTTACACTTCAGTCAGCACTTGACGTTAAACGACCGAAGTACGGTTATCGCTATAGCGATAGCGACAGATGAGATTTGGTTTGAGTTTAAAAGTATTTTTTCTCAATTTTGCAATAATAAAAATCAATCTCTCCCTTTGTTTGATTACTTGCAAAGACATTTAAAGTATTTACAATCTTAAATCTCTTTGATTACTTGTCATCCTTTGACTTCCTTTTTCTTTTTATTTTGACAATCGGAAAAGCAATCTATATGCCAGCTACAATATATTGTTTTTTCGACAAATATTACAATGTTCTTAGGTATAAATATTGAATTCAAGGCAAAGTTATATTTTCTTACTTTAAAAAATAATTTTACTCTGTAATGAAATGTAAAAAAAAAATATAAAATGTATAACAGCAAAGAAGAACCAGTTATTTTACATACTTTGTCCTACGAACTTATTGATTAGGTTACATCCTATTATGTAATTATGAGTGAAATTAAAAGAAGTTTTTTTTTGGTTACCTTATAATTTCTGAACTTTTTGTGTGTAAGAATGACTAAGAATTAGAATTACGAACTTAGAATACCTTAATAAGAGCACTACACATACAGTACCTAACTTTGCAGAAACTTGTCATTTAAAAACGTAAATTTATATTATTTAAATTATGTAGTGAAACCAGACACAAATTACTTGTATAATAACGTTTAAAGTGTATCATAATTTGAATTGTACCGGTAATGATTCCGACCGGCGATATGGTTACCCTACTCAACTTTTTCCTTAAGGATTGTAAAAAATGATTTATCTTTTTAAGTATAACACTTACAGGGACGACTGATTCGTCAAATTTTAGTACAACATTTTTCACAATTTCTGATGTATCTACCTTCTACCTATAAGTTTTGGTTTATTAAATATAGTTCAAAATAATGATCTCTCAGTTGGGACGATCGACAAAAAACAAGATTTTCATTTTCTCTTGAACCAGTAAGATTGCAATCACGATTTTTGTTTCACAAATTTTCCCAGAAGCATAATTTATATTATTTATAATAAACATGATAATTATTCATACTTTTTCAGTATTAGGTCGTGTTTTACAAGATCACTCAATTGAAAATTATCCACTCTGAGAGATCCATATAAACCGTTAAAAATCTTAAACGTGGCTTTGAAACGAATCGAAATTTTGTTTAGCAGCTTTCACAAATCCTTCACAATTAATTTAAATGCAAATTGTAAACACATAGGCAGTATATTCTTAGATACGCGTTATGGCTTTTTCTTCAGGTGTCCAGATTGAGAGATCCAGTTAATGAGTTCTAACTTTCTTTGTTTAGGTTTCACAAATTTTATACCTTACCATGAAGTTTTCACAATTATTTCCTAAATCCTCTTATAATTTGGTTGGGATTGGAAGAGTTTTTCGAAAAGATCTCTCAATCCACACGCACACTGATTTGATGATTACTTTAGTCTTTTCTTACGAGTAAGTATCTCATCTTGTGCTCGGGAATATGTTCGGTACAATATTTGCCACCGAACAGCTCAGCACTTTTGCATGCCTGCATTTCCATAAATGCATGTATCGCATCTATTACCAGTCAGTGCGTAATCGGCTACCAATCGCGTAACTCAAACCAAACTAGATCAAACCATCTTAGTGCTTATTTAGATTAGATTTACCATTCGATGTCTATCAATAGTATTCAATATAGCTTTTAAACCATATCAGTTCGTATCATTAAACCAGACTAATATTACCAAATCAACCAAATATCAACCAACTCTGAAGTTAGTGCTGAACCAAGCAGGCACTAAATTCTACAGTATCAGTACACATCGCACCTATACCAACCCACACAGTACACGTACACCCGCACCGCGCGCCCCATGTCGCCGCGCTGCTGCAGGCCGCCTCCAGCGCCGCCTACGCGCTCGGTATCAGTACACATCGCACCTATACCAACCCACACAGTACACGTACACCCGCACCGCGCGCCCCATGTCGCCGCGCTGCTGCAGGCCGCCTCCAGCGCCGCCTACGCGCTCGGTATCAGTACACATCGCACCTATACCAACCCACACAGTACACGTACACCCGCACCGCGCGCCCCATGTCGCCGCGCTGCTGCAGGCCGCCTCCAGCGCCGCCTACGCGCTCGGTATCAGTACACATCGCACCTATACCAACCCACACAGTACACGTACACCCGCACCGCGCGCCCCATGTCGCCGCGCTGCTGCAGGCCGCCTCCAGCGCCGCCTACGCGCTCGGTATCAGTACACATCGCACCTATACCAACCCACACAGTACACGTACACCCGCACCGCGCGCCCCATGTCGCCGCGCTGCTGCAGGCCGCCTCCAGCGCCGCCTACGCGCTCGGTATCAGTACACATCGCACCTATACCAACCCACACAGTACACGTACACCCGCACCGCGCGCCCCATGTCGCCGCGCTGCTGCAGGCCGCCTCCAGCGCCGCCTACGCGCTCGGTATCAGTACACATCGCACCTATACCAACCCACACAGTACACGTACACCCGCACCGCGCGCCCCATGTCGCCGCGCTGCTGCAGGCCGCCTCCAGCGCCGCCTACGCGCTCGGTATCAGTACACATCGCACCTATACCAACCCACACAGTACACGTACACCCGCACCGCGCGCCCCATGTCGCCGCGCTGCTGCAGGCCGCCTCCAGCGCCGCCTACGCGCTCGGTATCAGTACACATCGCACCTATACCAACCCACACAGTACACGTACACCCGCACCGCGCGCCCCATGTCGCCGCGCTGCTGCAGGCCGCCTCCAGCGCCGCCTACGCGCTCGGTATCAGTACACATCGCACCTATACCAACCCACACAGTACACGTACACCCGCACCGCGCGCCCCATGTCGCCGCGCTGCTGCAGGCCGCCTCCAGCGCCGCCTACGCGCTCGGTATCAGTACACATCGCACCTATACCAACCCACACAGTACACGTACACCCGCACCGCGCGCCCCATGTCGCCGCGCTGCTGCAGGCCGCCTCCAGCGCCGCCTACGCGCTCGGTATCAGTACACATCGCACCTATACCAACCCACACAGTACACGTACACCCGCACCGCGCGCCCCATGTCGCCGCGCTGCTGCAGGCCGCCTCCAGCGCCGCCTACGCGCTCGGTATCAGTACACATCGCACCTATACCAACCCACACAGTACACGTACACCCGCACCGCGCGCCCCATGTCGCCGCGCTGCTGCAGGCCGCCTCCAGCGCCGCCTACGCGCTCGGTATCAGTACACATCGCACCTATACCAACCCACACAGTACACGTACACCCGCACCGCGCGCCCCATGTCGCCGCGCTGCTGCAGGCCGCCTCCAGCGCCGCCTACGCGCTCGGTATCAGTACACATCGCACCTATACCAACCCACACAGTACACGTACACCCGCACCGCGCGCCCCATGTCGCCGCGCTGCTGCAGGCCGCCTCCAGCGCCGCCTACGCGCTCGGTATCAGTACACATCGCACCTATACCAACCCACACAGTACACGTACACCCGCACCGCGCGCCCCATGTCGCCGCGCTGCTGCAGGCCGCCTCCAGCGCCGCCTACGCGCTCGGTATCAGTACACATCGCACCTATACCAACCCACACAGTACACGTACACCCGCACCGCGCGCCCCATGTCGCCGCGCTGCTGCAGGCCGCCTCCAGCGCCGCCTACGCGCTCGGTATCAGTACACATCGCACCTATACCAACCCACACAGTACACGTACACCCGCATCGCGCGTCAAACGTCGCCGCGCTGCTGCAGGCCGCCCCCAACGCCGCCTACGCACACGGTAACAGTACACATCACACCTATAGGTACCAACCTACACTGTAGGTACACCAGCACCTCACGCCGCACGTCGCCGCGCTGCTGAAGCCGCTTCCAGCGCCGCCTACGCACTCGGTCACAATATAAACCGCACCTATACTTGTTTAGACTTTTTAATAAATTCATGTAAGTTTTTGACAGTAATGAGCGTGATTGTTTTTGACCCTACTGGATGTAAGTTGTGTGGCTGTGGCAGGTCCGGTGGTGGGCGGCGCGGTATCGTGGTGCGTGGGCTTCGAGACGGCTCTGCGCGCGCTCGGCGTCCTCAACCTGCTGTACCTGGCGTGCCTGTACCGCGCGCTTGCTCGGTACCCACTTTCCGAACAGGTGCCGTGCAGCAGCGAATCTAAGGCGCTGAGCAGACGATGGACAATTTCTCCGCGACGATGAACGTATGGAAATCTATAATATAATAATGCACCTGGAGGACAAAACGACCGCGCCACCTTTGATTATACATATAATGTCCGCGCCGCCGATGCTTGCCGGGATTTTTCTCACGGCCATTCGCGGGCAAAATGTCCGCCGCCTGCTGAGCGTCTGCTACACGTCTGCTACTATATTTTTGTGTGAAACCAAACTATATCTTATTTCATTATTGAAAAAAAAAAATGTTGACATCGGCGACATCTAATACCTCCTACATCTGTACAAGGAACTTAGTGGCCATCTTGGTTTTACAAAACAATTTCACAAATTATTACCAACAGCGCCCCCCGTCAACGTCATTTGAGCGCCAAAAAATCCTTGTGTCTCTGTAGCACTGACCTCTATAAGACAAGTACATAGAGGTCAGTGCTCTGTAGGTATTGGTTCAGAGCACTGACCTGTATTAGGGTGCGTTTCCACTGAAGTCAAAGAGATTTAAGATAGGTACAATAGAGGGGCTATGCAAAGAAATATCTTAGAAAAACTGTGATCCCATGTCACAGTGACGCCATCTGGCTTTGTATAGCAAAATTCATCATCATCATCATTTTAGCCGAAAGACGTCCACTGCTGGACATAGGCCTCCCTCAAGCACTTCCACTTCGACCGGTCCTGTGCTTCCCGCATCCAACGGGTTCCTGCGGCCTTCACAAGGTCATCGGTCCACCTTGTGGGAGGCCTTCCAACGCTACGTCTTCTGGTACACGGTCGCCACTCCAGAATTTAGTATATTGCGTAGCTTCCCGAACGCTGCCCAGCGGAGTCGGATTCGTCGATTTACCTCTTTCTCGAAGTAAGACCTACTACCTAACTGGACAGTTTGTCCTAGGTAAACATACTCGTCCACGACTTCAAGTGTAGCGTCTCCGATCTTTATGAGAGTGGGTATTACATGGGCATTTGACATGACTTTCGTTTTGTCCATGTTCATTTTAAGACCTACTCTTTCGGAGGCTCTACTGAGGTCATCGAGCATTGTATTGAGGTCCTCCATAGATAGCATAGATAGCAAAATTAGAGCGGCATAATCACGGAATAGAAAATTATCTAGAAAATATAAATGCAACTTTGGCGTAAAGCTTATTTATTGTTGTTCAAAATTAAGTCTTATTACAATTCTTGCTTGAATGTTGTTTTCCTTTTTCATGTCAAAATCAGTAAAGACCATTTTTCCATCTTACAATCAAATTCGAGCAATCCATAACGAGTTCAGTTACTCAACGCTAGAGGGCGCTGTAAACAATTTACTCTATTTAGCACGCTAACGTCATTGAAATAGATGTCATATTCGTACGCACCTGTTATCAATTTTTCTACCAGCTAGAGATGTGGACAATATTTCGATAATTTAATTTCGATGTTTGTACAGTGTAATAATTAAAATCTTTTATCATGTTATGCACCGAAGTCCGATTAGTATAAAAGGTAAAATGGTTAAATAAATCGTTAAGTAGTAAATTAAAAATATTTATTATCCTTGAAATAAAACATAATTATTTGCTTAATAATTGTCGTTTTGACTGGTTTATATTCAATGAATGATTATGGTAGGAGAAAGATGAATAGGTATCTTAGGAGATATCATAATTTTATAATAACTCCACAAGGCAGCTGGTCATGACGGTATAAGTAATATTCATATGTAATGGAATATAATTATTTTAGTAGGTTTTTTTCTCAAATTAACGCGGGTGAAACCGCGGGGCACTGTTAGTGGTGAAGGTTCAAGAGTAAAATAATCAGCACATAGAATTTATTCGGCTTTTTATTTTAGACACCAGTACAGAATGATTAATAGAAAAAGACACACGTCATGTTCCTAACAAACATTCAAACATCCGTCATCTTCCATACCAGCCAGTCTGAGTAACGCTTGCAAACCTCTTCTTAACACTCCTCCTCAAGCGTTTCCCTCTGACTTAATTACTCTTGCACACCCATCTCTTTACGACAAAACTCATGCTTACCCTTAGGCACAGGTTTTGTCATAATATCAGCGACCATCACATTTGTTGCGAGATATTTCAATTTAATAATTTCCTTCTCTAAGGCCTCTCTAACAAAATGATATCGTAAATCGATATGCTTAGTCTGCTGATGGTGCACTGGGTTTTGTGCTATAGCCATTGCTGACTGACTATCCGTGTGAACTGTGATAGCTTTTTCTTGGATGTCCAGCAATTCCCCCAAGAACCTTCTCAAAAATATGGCATCTTTAGCAGCTTCCGATAAGCTCACATATTCAGCCTCTGCCGTTGATATGGCTATGCTTCTCTGCTTAGCACTCTGCCATGATACTGCTCCTCCTGCGAAAGTGAAAACATTTCCGGAATAAGACTTTCTATCTATTATATTCCCTCCATGGTCAGCATCAGAGAAACCTTGTATCTCTGTACTATAGGAATCATTTGAGTACACGAGTCCCATGTTCTTAGTACCTTTAAGGTACCTTAGAATCCTCTTGGCAGCACTCCAATGAATCTCTTCATAGCAGTTGCAGAACTGGCTCATAATATTCACGGCATGAGCCATGTCTGGCCGCGTACACACAGCCAAGTACATCAGTGATCCTATCAACTCTCTGTAAGGTATTTTGTCACTCGGTGTGTGTGAGCCCTCTGGCTTTTTGTAATGCTGACCAGGTACTGCAGGTATGGTAACTGTCTTGCAGTCCTCCATGCCAAATCTGCGTAGAAGCTTCTCTATATACTCTTCTTGGTCAATCTTTATGTGGCCATTCTCTTGCTTTAGCCGCATCCCTAAAAATAATTCAGCTTTTCCTAAATCTTTCATCTCGAATTTGGACATAAGTTCTTTCTTGACCTTATGCATTTCTCTTGCATTGTTATAAAAGATTAGGATATCATCAACATAAACTGCAAGTATTATCATATCATTCTCGATTCGCCTGGTGTAGACACATGGTTCATTCTTGCAACGGTGGAAATTCAGACTCTCTAACTCTGAATGAAGTTTAGAATTCCATGAACGTGGGGCTTGTTTCAATCCATAAAGAGATCTCGTCGATAAGCATACATGGTCTTCCTTGCCTTTCTCTTTGAAAAATGGTGGTTGACGCATGTAAACCTCCTCATTTAGATTCCCATTTAAAAACGCTGTCTTCACGTCCATATGATTTATTTGCAGTTTCATCTGCGCTGCTAATGCTATTAACAGCCTCAAAGAGCTATGACGCACAACAGGAGAGAACGTCTCATCGTAATCAATACCTTTTCTCTGTCTGAAGCCTCTTGCAACCAAACGAGCTTTATACCGAGTCTTATTTCCCGCCTCCTTTTTGATTCGGAACAACCATTTCGAATCAATAATGTTGCTCGCTTGGTTTGGCTCTACCAACACCCAGGTTTGATTTTTCTTTAATGCATCCAGCTCCTCCTGAATAGCAACTTTCCACAGTTTTGCGTCTTTTCTCGACAGTGCCTCTTCAACTGTTAGTGGATCTCTTTCTTCCACTGTTGCCTCATAAGTGATATGATCCTTAAACTCCACAGGCTTTCTGTTCCTGAGTGGGTATCTTCTCTCTTTTACTACAGGTATTGTTTCAACAGGTTGCTCTTCCTCCGGCCTCTCTTCAAATGATGTCCACTGTTCATCTTCCTCTTCCATGAATTCAGTGTCTCTAACATCATCTGTGTGATCTCTATCACGTTGAAAATCGGTCTCTTCTTGATGAACAACTTGTCTCTCTTGATCATTCTCTAGATGAATTGTTTCAGTCTTTCTTTCCTCTTCAGTCTTAGCCAATTTATGGTTCATCTGGTTTTCGAAAAATACCACATCTCTCGCTCTATGCAGCTCTCCATTCATAGGGTTGACTAATCTGTAACCTTTCGATTCTTCACAGTATCCTACAAACACTAGCTCTTTACTCCTCGCATCCCATTTGGTTCTCTTTTCATCTGGTATATGCATAAAGGCTCTGCAACCAAACACACGAAGATTAGACAAATCTATTTTATGGTCACTCCAAACCTCCTCGGGTGTCTTGTTCTTCACTGCGATGGTTGGACTCCTGTTTTTCAAATACACCGCTGTATTTACAGCTTCAGCCCAGAATCGAACGGGAAGACCTGCTTCTTGAAGAATTGTTCGTGCTTTTTCTCCTATGGTACGATTGGCTCTCTCCGCCACACCATTTTGTTGAGGTGTGTAAGCAATCGTAAGCTGGTGTTTAACACCGTGTTCTCTCAAGAACTCATCAAACCTTTTATTACAATATTCGCGCCCATTGTCGGTTCTTAAAACCTTCAGCTTCTTACCTGTTTGTGTCTCAGCAAAACTCTTGAACTCCTTCATCTTGTCAAAAGCTTCACTCTTTTGCTTTATAAAGAATATGAAAGTTTTACGCGAGAAATCATCAATAAAAGTAATATAATATCTAAAACCTCCAAAAGAATTCTCACTCATTGGTCCACTGATATCTGAATGTACTAATTCTAATAAACTTTTGGCTCGTGTGGCTTTATTTCTCTCAAACGCTTGCCGCGTTTGTTTTCCCATTAGACAAGCCACACAGTCTAATTTATTGTTATGTTCAAACTTTACCCCAGTTGCCATCTTATCTCTCAATAGTGTCAAATTCCGTATACCCAAATGTGCCATTCTCTTATGCCATAGCTCCATTGATGCTGTAGTCGCTATTGCACAGACCTGCTGAGAAGAAGATTTAACTTTATACACACCCGTATCAAGCAAACCTGTCACACATGGTTGTCCTCTCGACGTATACTCACACTCATTGAATATCTCACAACCTCCGTTGGTAAAAACAACGACTTTACCTTTTTTAACAATACTACTAACACTCAGTAGATTCGATGTCAGTCCTGGTACGTACAACACATTCTCAATGTTCAGATGGTCATCTGTTACATTACCATATCCCTCTCCATACATCTTACCTCCATTTGCACAAAACACTTCAACCTTACGACCTGCCTCCGCAAATTTACTCATCCAGTCTTTTCTGCTACTCATATGCATCGACGCTCCTGAATCAATAACCCATGCATCGTCTGCTTGCTTCTCTTGACTTCTTGTATCAAGCGCTATCGCCGTCGCCGTTGCTGTCTCCGTCGCCGTCGTAGTCGGCGTTGCAGTTATCATATTAACCGCCTTCGCCTTCCGCTTCGGATTATCTGGACAGTCACGAGCTTTATGCGATCCATCGCAAATGAAACATCTTATTTTCTTTTCTTTGTCTTTATTCCTCTGAATAAACTTCTTCTGATTTTGATTCTTCATCTTCGCTGTAAGTGCAGCACTCGTCGAATTACTGGAACTTGCGCAAGATGTGCCTTGGTCCAATTGCAACAGTTTAGTTTTAACATAGTCTGTTGTCAGCTCAATATTGGTGTTCTCCAACGCCAATCTCATCGGATTATACTCCTCCGGTAATCCTTGCAACATCAGCGCCGCTAATAGCTCATCGTCAACTTCTTTTCCGATATCTCTCAGCTGCTGTGCTACTGACATTAGCGCAGTCACATAGTCTCTCATAGATGTGAACTGCTCAAGTTTTAGGCTTACTAGCTTTGATAAAAGTCTGCAACGGTTATGTAGTCCTTTATCCTCAAAAGCTGACCTCAAAGACTCCCACGCCTCCTTTGCCGTTTTCGCATGTCTCACGTGAATCAGGCAATGCGGTTGTATCATCATACATATCCTGGCTCTCGCTTTTTGGTCTCTCTTTAAGCCAAATACATTTGTACTCTCTGGTGTCTTCTGAGTATACTCCCACAGATCATCATGGATTAAGTACAACTCTACCATAAACTTCCATGTACTATAATTCGAGTTTCCATCAAGTTTCTCTATTGACATTAAACTCATACCTGAATCTCGTACCGGCTGCGATCTCTCTAGTCCGTTGCCCGTAGTCGTGTTTACATCTTTCGTTTGCATATTACCTACTCTCTCTACTACGTGCCTGGGCCCATAACCTGGTGAAGGTTCAAGAGTAAAATAATCAGCACATAGAATTTATTCGGCTTTTTATTTTAGACACCAGTACAGAATGATTAATAGAAAAAGACACACGTCATGTTCCTAACAAACATTCAAACATCCGTCATCTTCCATACCAGCCAGTCTGAGTAACGCTTGCAAACCTCTTCTTAACAGTTAGTAATAAATATTATCGATAACAAAATCGATAAACAATATCACATCTCTGCGCGGCAGTAGTAAAGCTACTCAACCATAGAGGGCGTTTATTACAAAATTAGCAAATTTTCTATTCTATTATTTTCTATTTTATGAAAATTATTTAATTCTAATTACTGAATAAATATAAATAATTCATACGAAAATAAACCAAAGTTAGGTCCAGTCGTTTTACCATAACGATATTTGCAAAATCGTAATGCGTAACTTATTTCCTTAGAAAATATTTTTCTTTCGGTGGAGACTCGTGAACACGAATGCGACTTGACGCGCAGGCGTATCATACTAGACTGAGAGACTTGTTACCCCTCGGTAACAAATATCGGATCACGGTTTTGTTCGCTATGTCCCGTCTATTGTAAATAATTTAATGTCTTTGACTGAAGCGGAGCTGGGCGGAGCGGAGCGGAGACGTGCAGGAATCAACCAATCACAATTGTTGAAATCCTCATCGCGTCACTCGTCTCGTCTGTAATTGGACGATTCCTGCACGTCTCCGCTCCGCTCCGCCCAGCTCCGCTTCAATGGAAACGCACCCTAATAATTATAGAGGTCAGTGATTCAAGGTGTTTTTCTTTTATTTTTGGGTCGATGACCGTAAACTGCACTAATTTGAGTACCTATCTGTGAGCTCGGGTGACGTGTGCTCGTGTGTGCAGTGGGGCGCCATCTCGCCGGACGACGAGAGTGACGAGAGCGACGTGCGCGCGGAGGACACGCCGCTAGCGCCCCTGGCGCCCCGGGCGCCCCTGGCGTCCCAGATGCCGCCGCTGCACTAGCTCTACCGCGTTATCACCAGAATGAATTAGGTACCTACTCTCCAATCTATCTCGATGTACTGTAGACTGAGGGCACAGTATCTTTACTGTGCTGAGGGTGACGAGCCGCTTGTACTCTCTGTATTTTGTGCCAGTACATTGCATCCGTGCGGAGCAGGGCCGGGTCGCTAGCAGTTACTAAATCGTAGCGAACTTTTAAATGTTGCGATTATTTCAGTGACCTATCCCTGTGGTCATTCTAATTAAACTCGTACTTATATTCTTACGAGTATCTATATTACCTACCCATAGAGATAAAATACGCTTCCTGTAAAATACGCTCGGTATATTGTTGATAAGTTAAAATGTTGAGATCTATTGTATTCTTGAACGTTGTCTATAAGTACATAATATACAAGATAATTATGATAAATAATGTATGTACCTGCGTAAGCTATACTTAAACAATAAAGAGATCCTAAATATATAGTTGTTGTTTTTTTTATGATCACTGATGGCGCCTGCAACCTTGAATAAAAATAATAAAATCATTTTATTTCGGACAACTAAAAAGATCCATGAATTGTGAGTAACAAGTTTACACTTAAACACTATTGTTATAGGTAACCTATACTAAAGACGAATTAATGAGAAGACTACCCAACAACTAGACACAACGAGAAAAGTAAATTAATTCACAAATTGCTTTATTATGGCGGAGGAAGTGTCTGCTGCCACAGTCTTCAGGATGCTATTGTGACTGCCTCTTATTCTGCTCAGGAGTGAGGCCGTTTTTTGCGGATGATGGCATGAAATCCATCGGTATGGGTTACCGCGAACATTTCTGAGGCACCTCTGTGCTCGCATCACGCACTTCATGCACAGATTGCCAAAAGTATTTATCAGGCGCTTATAACTGCCGGTATTTCACATTTTTACCCGACTGCGGCGAAGCCCAAAAGGAGGGTTATGTGTTTGACCTGTGTGTATGTATGTATGTATGTCCGTTTCTTTGTTCCCTCGTAACTTCTAAACGAATGAACGGATTTTGATAAATTATACGTTTTTTGATTTGTCTTGGTAGCGCGAGTGTCACTGGGTATATCAAAATTGAAAAAATATAAAATGGCCGATTTTTGGCGCAATATTATGTCTTCAAAAAAATTTTTTTTCTCGATACCTATCGAGAGGGGTAAGTATCAAAATAAAGGATTTTTAAAGGTGATTACAAAAATATATACAACTTATATGGTTAAAAGTAATTCGAAGTGACAAATCGTAAAAAAACACGTACTAGGAGCTAAATCGTCTGCGAAATCTTTCACATTTATTCAAACTCAAATGGGTCCCGCCTGCTTCCAACTTTTATTTAATTTAAAATGGCCTTGTTTTTTTAGCTTTTCAGTTTTTTTTAACTTAATGTTTTTACCGCAGTCGGGTTTTTTAGTTTTTTTAATTACTTGTTTTTTTTTACATTATTTTACATAATTTCTATAGTATGACTAGCAGCGGTCCGCATTTATTTCTGTCTATTAAATTTATATTAGAACGAAGGGATGATATGCTGGCCCGCCAGTTCTTTCGATGTACAGCGGCGGTCAAAATAACGCTGTTTAAAGCATAAATTGCATGTCACTGTATATAGGGAGCCTGTGGTTCAGCTACATCCAAAAAACCTACAATGCTCTGCGGATCCAGTATAACAACGCATTTAGAGTGCTTCAATGCTGTACGGCGTAAGAGAGCGACCTTGCTGCTAAACAGACTCCGTGGGCGTGGCAGCCCCAGCAGCATTCTACGCGCTGCAGCCTGGAGACATGACAGCCCGTTGGTGACGGCACTTGTCACATGTACATTGTCGGTGTTATTAGTTAAGTACTAACATAAGTTAAGACTATTGTTACTAACCCAAGGGATCTCTGTTATCTGAATAATGACCGAAGATCTTTGGGGAATGTCCATTAAAGTCTGTGCCTCCATAATTGAGACTATTGCACCATACTTAGCCTTAGTTTGTTGATCAGTAAGGTAATACCACTTTATAAATCTGGGGACAGTAAAGACACCAATAATTATAGACCCGTATCCGTGTTGCCGGTTTTCAGTAAGGTGTTTGAAAAGATAATGCTTAATCAAATGCTCAATCATTTTAAAACGAATAAAATCCTTCATGATCAACAATATGGTTTCACCAAAGGACGTTGTACGACTGACGCCGGTGTAACCTTATTAAAACACATTTTAAACGCGTGGGAAGAGGTCCAAGGCGCCATAGGATTTTTTTGTGACCTCTCCAAGGCATTTGATTGTGTTAAGTCTGCATTTTGCTGTTGTCTTTATGTGTACGAGTCTTTGGTCTAGTCTGTGCTGTCAAACCATGATGAGAGTTTGGGATACTAGATCGCCGAAAATAAATATGTGATCCTGGAAAATAATTCTTTTAGTAATGCCCTCAATATTTTCTTAATACATAAAAGGTTATGGGCTATATTTGTGATCATTTAGTAAATGAAAATAGAAAAATAAGAAGAAAATTTTGAACTGTGTAGTGAAGAATATACCTACCCGTAATTGTAGTATTTAGGTTTTATTTAACAAAATTCAACATATTGCTTCGTTGACAGAATGAATCCTGACAACTAAGTTTCTTCTTTACATAAAGGCGTTAAATATTGACTAAGGAGTTTATTAAATATTACCACATTCTCGTGGGCCTATTTATTGTGCCACGTAGTCATTTAGATGAGCAGGCGGACGTCGTACTCTTTGAGAACGACGCAGAGACTCTGTCGTGATGTTCTGTGGCTGGACCATCTCATTCTGGGATCACGCTGGTCATCTGTGTGTGATACAATCATCGTTATCGACTGCATCGATGAACTCGTCGTCATCATTTAAATCAGCTTCATCACTTTCTAACGAACATTCCCCAGCAGGAGCTAGGTGTCGATTAGATACGACCACTTCTCTTCCACTGCTCAAACGCACACGAGAATGTTCAGGATTACTTTCCAGAGTCTCTACTTATTCAACCAGTGGATCATATTTGCTAGTTCGATTATGGTTTTGCATTAATACTGTTCCTGGGACGTTTAGCCATGTAGGCATCGACTGACCATTTGAGGATCTCCTGGCGTGAGAGAACAGTCGCTCATGGGGCGTACTGTTTCTAGCCGTGCAAAGAAGTGATCTTACAGAATGTAGAGCCTGAGTTAAAACTGACTCCCATTTGGTTATAGACAGATCATGGTTTTTCAGAGCCAATTGTACTGTTCGCCAAATAATTCCGTTGTATCTCTCGGTTTGTACATTACCCTGAGGGTTGTATGGTGTAGTGTAGCTCGTAGCAATGCCCTTCTGGTGAAGAAAGTCTTTCATCTCTTTTGAAAGAAAAGTAGTACCACGATCTGAGTGTACGTAAGTTGGCATTCCAAATATAGAAAATAAGTCATTCAGCTTATTAATTACCGTGGTTGTACTCTAAGTCTGGGCAGGGATATGCAAATGGGAATCGAGAATATTTGTCCACAATCATAAGGATATATCGATTGTTTCCAGTGCCATCTGAGGGAAGTGGACCTTTAAAATCTATCGATATTATTTCGAATGGGGCCATCGCTTTTATTAATTTTCCCATGTTTTGTTGAAAACGAGGCTTTACTTCTGCAAATATAGAACAATTCGCAGTAATACGTTTTACCTCTTCAGTAGAGTAGGCTAAATTTTGCTTCGAACCCAATGTTGCGTTCTTGTTACTCCAGGATGACACAAGGTTATAAGTAGTTCTTTGAGTGCATTTTCTGAATTGTCTACAGAGGCTACTATTGGCGTATTCGATGTTGATAAAGCATCAGCTGCTATATTCTCCTTTCCAGGACGATAAACTATGTCGAAATTGTATTCGGAAAGTTCTAATCGCCAACGTTGTATTTTGTCATTTTTAGGGTTCCGTAGTCAACTAGGAACCCTTATAGTTTCGCCATGTCTGTCTGTCCGTCCGTCTGTCTGTCCGTCCTCGCTTAATCTCTGTGACCGTTAGCACTAGAAAGCTGAAATTTTGTAGGAGTACGTGTATCAGTTACGCCGACAAAGTGGTAAAATAAAATTTTGGAAGATATTTTTTTTTAGGGTAGCTTCCCTACATGTGAAGTGGGGATGAATATTTTTTTCATCGTCTACCCCATCGTGTGGGGTATCGTTGAATAGGTCTTCTAAAATGGCTTAGGGGTTGCTAAAATTATTTTTCGATTTAATGCTCCATTTACGAAATATTAAAGTATAAAGTGCAAATTTTTGTTCCAGTAGGGCGTCCCCCCCCCCCTCTAAAAGCTAAACTACTGGCTTGAAAAATCTGGGAATATTCTCGATGATAGTGCATTTCATGAACTTTAAAGGAAAAGTATAGCGGTTAAATGATAAATGATTTATTTTCTGTAAGTAGGTTTTTACAAACACTTTTACACGTCATCATATTTTTTAAACTAGATGTGGTCGGCGTTTCCTATCTGACTACTCTGAGAAGAAAGGCCGAAACAAACTCAGAGGTCACAGTCTCTTTTAAAGTCCAGACAAAATCTTGGTCAGATCGTGTGATGACCATGTAGATTGATGTCTGAAATGGTCTTTTGAGGAAAGAACCACACAGATTGAGCGGACCTGTCCAATCAGTGCACGCATTTGTCAAAAATCGTGCAGCTCGACTCAGAAATTGAGGAGCTCAACGATTCGACGAACAATACCAAAGAAAGGACATTTGGGTAGGCCGCGTAAATTACTCAAACTGCCAGATCATGATTAAAACTAAGAAGGAAAACAGAAAAAAAAATGACCCACATAGTCCTCACATTCACAATAATTAAATGAAGAGAAAAAAAAAAAACTTTACAAAGTAAATATTTATGTCATTGTCTAAATAAACTTCATCAATGTCAATGTGTATATAAAAATCCGGACATAATCTTTGAATACCATGTAGATTAGTGTCTGAAATGATCTTTTGAGGAAAGAACCACACAGATTGAGTGGACCTGTCCAGTCAGTGCACGCATTTGTCAGTAACCGTGCAGCTCAACTCAGAACTTAAGGAGCTCAACGATTCGACGAACAATACCAAAGACAGGACATTTGGGTAGGCCGCATAAACTACTCAAACTGCCAGACCATAATTAAAATGTAAACAAAGATATGATAGTCCTCACATTCACAATAATTAAAATAATATAATACTTTATACAGTAAATGTACATTTGTCATTCTTTAAGTAAATAGATACTTTAAAAAAAAAAGAAAATATTAAAGTGTAAAAATTGCAAAATAACATTCACTGTCTAAACCTATTGGAGCAGCTCAATCCCAAGCCTTTTTGTCCTCAATATAGTCTTTTACAGTATAATAGGCTTTCTGGCATAGTTTTCGCTTTATAAAAGCTTTGAATTTATTAAGGCTATTAAGTTTATTACCTATAAAAACGTATACTTTGGCATCTAAACGAGCCACCTATTTTCTTGAGCCTTGTTGTAGGAACAACAAATTTGTGTTTGTTCCTAGTATTTATTTTATGTATATCACTGTATTTTTTAAACAGATTAATATTTTTATGTGCATACAAAAGATTATCATAAATGTACTGAGAAGGCACAGTCATTATATTAATCTCTTTAAATTTGCCTCTGAGGGAGTGTCTGGTACTTAATTTATAAATAGAACGAATTGCCCTTTTTTGTAAAATAAAAATTGTCTGAATATCGGCGGCATTTCCCCACAACAGAATACCGTACGACATCACACTATGAAAATAACTAAAGTAAACTAAACGGGCTGTCCTAACGGCGTATGCTGCAGAGCTAAGCTTTTTTGACAATTTATCTATATGGGGGCCCCATTGAAGCTTGGCATCCAACGTTATGCCTAAGAATATTGTGGTATCTTCGGGTTTTAACTCTTCATCCTTAATGAGAACACTAGTTTCTACTTGTCTAACGTGGGGTATCGTAAACTTAAAACATTTCGTTTTTTTTTCGTTAAGAAATAGGTTATTGACATTAAACCAGTTAATTACTTTTGCAAGGGCGTTATTTACATTGTCAGTAACCAGCTGCTGACGTTTGATGTTAAACAAAAGAGAAGTGTCATCTGCAAACACAAAACAACGCGTCCGTATTGGTGAGCACGTCAGTGAATTTGCGAATGTGGGCTACGGCGTACCGCAAGGTAGTGTTCTGGGCCCTACGTTGTTCCTGATCTACATTAACGACCTATGCTCTCTTGAACTCCAGAATGCCAGCGTCTTTACCTTTGCGGATGATACCGCAATAATCTTTCATGCAAAAACCTGGAGTGACGTCGTTTGTGTAGCCCAGGAGGGACTTGGGAGGGTTGCTACCTGGCTGCAAAATAATTTGTTGACCTTAAACGTCGGCAAAACCAAGTCGGTGTGTTTTAGCATTACTGATCGGTCTGCACCTGACGAAGAACTGAAAATAAAGATTCATGTGTGTGGTAGTGTTAGTAACGAGAGCTGTCTCTGCGCGCAAATTGAACAGGTTTCGTGTATAAAATACCTAGGGATACTAATTGATAAACATCTAACATGGAGAGCGCAAATTGCTGCACTTGTGAACCGTATTAGAAAACTCTCGCACATTTTCAAAAAATTAAAATCTATCGCAGAACCAAAACTCATCCGTATGGTTTACTATACCTTGTGCCAGTCAATTTTATGTTACTGTGTATCAGTCTGGGGAGCAGCAAACAAAACTAACCTGCTTGCGCTGGAACGAGCTCAGCGAGCTATTCTAAAAATAGCCTACCAAAAACCTTGGCGATATTCTACTGATGCCCTGTACTCAGAATGTAGCCTCCTCCGTGTGAGGCAGCTGTTTATTGTTTCGACACTATTACGCTTCCATAGGCATGCTAAAGAACTGGCCCGCCATTCATCCAGAACGTTAAAGTGGGATCGGCCAAGAGTACATTCTTCTTTTGCACGCAGATCTTTTGCATTTCTTGGGTCATATCTGTACTCTAAATTCTATTCCCATAATAGATCTATACTGACCTTAACGTACAACAGCTGTAAGAATGCAATATTCAAATGGCTGCACCCCAAAAATTATGACCAAACAGAAGACCTTTTGCACATACAAACATAATATCTGACATACAAAAAAAAAACAACTTGCGCGTTTTTGCACCACATACACCCGCTCACACATCACATACACCCCACACATAACACACACACCACAGTACACACACACACTCACACTCTGTCAAAGCACCTATACACCTCTACAACATAATAATTTTAGTTAGTTAGTTTTTTTTTTTCTCTTTTTAATTCATCTTTTAATTTTATTTTCATATGTAACACTGTAGGTACTACTCAGGTTCTTAATAAAAATTCATTTTGTATTTTTTTTTTTACTGTTTAATTTCTCTTAAAATTAATTACATCACTTAGATACATAAATTAAAATGTTTGCTTTACTTGGGAAGAGACTGGACCCCACGACACAGGGAATCCTAGTGTGGGGTCCAGGGCATTTGTAAAACCTAGCATCTAAGGCTCCTAGTAAACTGCTACTAGTTTTTGTTCTTTTTTATATTGTACCGTGTTTTTCTGAACTGAATAAAGTTTTTTTATTTTATTTTTATTATTAAACAACACTATATCATGATTATCCTTTATGAGGTACGGCAAGTCATTGATATAAATAAGGAACAAGAAAGGACCAAGAATTGGTCCCTGGGGGACCCCCATTCTTACTACAGATCCGGGTGACCTTTTTCCGTTAACATCAACTCTCTGAATCCTATCACTCAAGTAAGAAGTAAGAAGATCCAGAGTGGCGTTCCGGATTCCGTAGTGGTGCATTTTCCTGATTAATGTTTCATGAAGAACACAATCGAATGCCTTGGACAAATCGCAAAAGACGCCCAAGGCATCGCATTTGTCCTCCCATGCATTATAAATATGTCCTAAAAGTTCAACTCCTGCATCGGTAGTCGAACGACCCCTTGTAAAACCGAACTGTTTATTATGCAGTAATTTATTTTTATTTAAAAATCTTTGCAATTGATTCAAAATAAGTTTTTCAAAAATTTTACTAAAGGTAGGTAGTACTGAAATAGGTCGATAATTAGTAGGGTCTGATGTACTACCCGATTTAAACAACGGTATTATTTTACTGTTTTTCATAAGATCAGGAAACTCACCACGGTCAATACAATTATTAAATATAACAGCTAAAGTAGGTGCTACAATGTTTATAATTGACTTAGCAACATCCACAGAATTACCCCATAGATCTGCGGTCTTTTTAACATTTAACGTGTGAAAGGTTTTAATTATATCGTTACAGGTTACATATTCAAAGTGAAATTCAGAATCACAAACTGAAACGTTTTCTTTAAGTAAAGACTCTGCGGCAGCGGGTGATGAGTTAAGAGATTTAGTAGTTGATACTGGAATCTCTGCAAAGAAATTTTCAAAGGCCGCGGCGACTTGAGAATCTGATTTAATTATATTGTCATCAATAGCAAGGCTGTAGTCACTACTTCGGGTGCATGACCTTCCCGTTTCGCTATTAATGACATTCCAAGACGTTTTAATAATGTTGCTACTATTTTTAATTTTTGAACTCAAATAACGTAACTTGGCAATACTACAAACTTTTTTAAATATTTTAGAATAATTCTTAACATATAAATTAAATTCAGCAGTGTTTATACAAATCCGTTCTTCATATAATTCATAAAGTCGTTTTCTACTTTTATGTATACCAATGGTGGCCCAGTCACTGAAGGAAGCGTTACTATTAACCGATAATATTTTTGGAATAAAAGTGTTATCAAATTGTGTGCAATACATATTAAAAAAATCATTATATTGTTGATTAGGGTCATCATTAGTGAACAAAAGTGGTAATTTACCCATGAGTTTAGTTTTAAATGTTTCCAAGCGATTAGTTGTTTTTGGGTTAACAGTGATATCTTTTTTAGTAACTTTTTTGTTGTGATTTGGAATACTGATCAATTGTCCGCAATGATCTGAGTCTATTAGATTAATAATTTCTTTGTGGGTCGGTATAACATCTGTATAAATGTTATCTAGGCATGTGGCACTAGTAGGAGTTATTCTAGTGGGCTCTAAAAATTGGTTAGCAAGATTGCATGACTGAAACAAACTTATAATTTTAGTGCTTAACCCAGAATTTTCTAACAAATTAACATTAAAATCACCACAAGTGATGATAGACTTCTTTGTATTACAGATTTTGTGCAACACTTCATCCATAACTTTTTCAAAACAATCATACAATCCTGAAGGTGGTCTGTATACACTTAATATAATGAACTGCTCCAATTCTATACAGGCTATTTCAATTGTTCGCTCAACAGAGAGGCTCACGATATCCTTTCGGTCCTTAAACTTAAGCTGGTTATTTATTAAAATTAATAAGCCACCATGTATAGCATTTACTCTGCTGAATGAACTACCAACCTGGTGATTACTAAAATTGAACATGAACTGGTGGCTTTTAAGCCAATGTTCTGTCAAACAAAGAATATCTATATTGTTACAATTCAGGAATAATTCTACTTCTTAGTCTTTGTTTAAAAATCCTTGAATATGAATTTTTGATACTATTGAATTTTTTTACACTTTCATTTGACTTTTTATTTGCCTTAGTTACATTTTTGCAAGAGGTTGCCTCTATTGTCTTAATGTCTAATTTAAATGATGATTAATGTCATTAATTTTGACCAAATTATTGGCAGAATACTTTAAAAAGTCATTGCATTTGTGACTGTTCCTAACCTACCCTAGGCTGATAAAATTTTCGTTTTTCCTAATTATGTTACTTATTAGTGTTTAGGTCGGTTCCCCCTAAGGGGGAAGAGCCGCACCCCGCCACCGTACGGCTCTGTAGAGCTCGTCTCCAGACTGGACACTCTTCCACCGATTGAAATGAATTCCAAATATAAAGAAGTCCAATGCCTTGTCTCATCAATAGACCAAGGAAAGGATTGAAAGTAATGCTAAGTAAGACTTAGGAATTCATAGTTATGAACATAGATTGAATGTGGTTTTAGAAGGTTAGTAGTAATAGAGGGATCCAAGGTATATAATTATTATTAAGTTGTGAGTAACCCATACGCTAGCGTAACAGGTATTTGATCAGTCATTACTCACACGATACCTCACATCTACACCTGGAGTACTCAGAGCAACACTTCCATATAGTGACGCAAGCGGCTTTTCAGCGGCATTGCGTCGGCATCATGCTCTTTTGGAGACATGGTCCCTAGCAGTTCTTTCGAACTGATAAACGTGACGAAGCGGCTTTTCCTGCGGCAACCGAGCGACCGTCCTTGTCTGACTACGGAGCGGCTAGTTCCAGCGGCATTGCGTCGGCATCATGCTCATAAGGAGACATGGTCCCTATCAGTCCTTGGACTGGATATGATATGGTCACCCTAACTTCTGGAAGTTCACCCTTTGCACAACAGGCATATCTGCAAGACACGTGTTCATGTCAGTCTGACCGAATTATTGGTCTGAGATAAAGAATACAACATTCAAGAATTACTAGATAATAGAGTTGAGATTCGAAACTTACGAATCATTATTTAATAGAGTTTTGAATAATCTCTCTTATAGCACTGTTATTGGCCGGAGGCATTGAATACAATGTTCAGGAATTATAGTACTAGAATTTACTAGTTAATAGAGTAGAGAATCACAAATTATGAATTACTAATTAATAGAGTCGTGGAACAACTCTCTTGAAGATCTACCACTTCCTAGTGTTTGGGCTGGGGAGAAGAAGTGGCACAACAAACTCCCCAGCAACACGTCTCTGTCTGATTAGTTATATAACTTTAATATCTCTATCAGCCTAGGATAATTGTTATAATGAAGGACTCACCCAGTCACACCAGCAAACACACACACTCATCACTTTTACTAGGTTAGTCTAATCTAATCTGGTCTTAAACCCAACTATATTTAACTTAAAACCTAATATTCGCTATCTCGCGACAGTCCCCTTGGACACGGGCTCAAAATAATGAATTCCCAAGAAGTGTTTTGCCTTGTCCCGACTTAGGAGCTGGGGAACAAGGGGGGATACAAGAAAACAATTTCAATATAAAATAAGGTTGGGAATTCATTGGTAAGGTGATTAAGGAAAGGAAATCTACTTTTCTTTTGTTTATGAACGTTACAAGACTTGAGAGGAATACGAAAGGGTAATTGACACGTAACGCTTGCGTCGGAGAATACATTGTTTTGAGTTACGTTACTGAAAGTTCTTACAATAATCTGGTAACCCACCCCAGCGACCGACGTAGGGACATGGCCACTTTATAACAGCGGTTACGTCGTACGTGTGCTGCCAGTCCTACTTCTAAAGTGCATAGGCCCTAGAGAGGACCTGCTACGTTCCAGCAGAACACGTTCCCTATACTCAAGCATGCCTTACTCAATCCTAAGGTAAAGGACTGCGAAGTGTCTCTACCATTGAGCGAGACAGGTTTCCAGAAGTGCTGGACGCGTACTGTAATAATAACCCCTTAGAACGGCCTACTCACCCTTTACTAAGACAATACAAAAGTAGCGCAAGCGTACCGCATCGTCAGTCGGTAGCAGAATTCCTTACGAATTGCCTTGCTATACGCCGAAGTGGTTATTTTAAATCGTCACTTCACACTTCCCTTAATCTACCCAAGTTGGGGATGCTTGCAGTGTAATCGGCAGTCGTGCAGTCATTCTTGTCTACCTAGTTATCTGGCAACGACGCGTTTCCACTGGGCATCCAAATTATGTGTCTCGCTAAATATTATTTTTTTGTATCAGTAATAGGCACATAGGCCGGGTGTGATTTAACGAGACACAATTTCTAACGTTCCTTAGAACGGCTATCAAACCAGTTAGGGGTACTTGGTGAAGCCTACCCCCGCTCCCGGGAAGTGTGCGTACATCAAGTACAATGTAAGATATCCTGCAGTTAGTCAGTCCATAGGAGAAGGTAGCCATCACTAACGTTTGATTGGTTTGTGTCCGTAAACATGAACACCAGAATAAAAGGTAACACTATAATTCAAAATGGCCCTAACGAGTTGTAAGTTCGGTTCAGCCTTCCATAAGCGGTGTGACCGCCGTCAGTGACAAGTTTTGGTTGTCTACTGTCGGTTGGTAAATGTCAAACCCCATAGAAGGCTTTCTCCGTGTCCCTAAAACCAAACGCATGCGTAGGATACCTCGAATTAGTCATTAAAAGGAACAAGGATGGATAAAATATTCAACACTCACCCAATCCAATCGTTCACAAACACTCACTGAGATTCACGCGCCTTTCACGCTACCTACATTATAGTAGACTAATATATCCTAGTCTAAAACAACAATGATTATTTAACGTATTAAATAACACTCTCGCTCTCACGATCCCTAAATCAGGCACACAGTTTCATTGCTATTGCCTAAGGTCTAACTCTGCTCATCTAGCCTACGTCAACCACTCAGTCTCGTGGTCTCCTAGTGTTCACTCCATCTCCTAACTTAACTAGCCTGGACTCGCAAGTCCGTCTCCTAAAGCGGGTCGACCCCGACTGCCCCCCGACTCCCTTATCATCTCTCACATCCAATACCACCATGCCTACAGCCCAAATTCCCACACTTTCGCAACATCTGTTTATCGCCTTTTTTGTACAATTTCTCAATTGTTTCAAGGGTCCGTTTTGGGTTTGGGTCCTTCTTAGAATTCGTACAAAATACTGCATCTCAAGTGACATAAAATATTGGTTTCCACTGATGGCTGGCACAAGTACCAGTCTGTTGTCCATAAAATAGATAATATATGTGTCTCCAAGTGACGGCGCCAAGTGCCGGTTTTAAAATAAATAATATATAATATTTTGTTATTAAATAGGTGTAAGTGACAGACAGTCACATTCCCCCCTCTGAAAATCAGACGCGTGACGCAGTACAGCGGATGAGCTTTCACAATAGGATGAATATAATATTTTGTTATTAAATAGGTGTAAATGACAGACAGTCACATTCCCCCCTCTGAAAATCAGACGCGTGACGCAGTACAGCGGATGAGCTTTCACAATAGGATGAATATAATATTTTGTTATTAAATAGGTGTAAGTGACAGACAGTCACACATTGCTCATTAGGAGCAATTTGTTTAGCCAAATGTTTGACTGAAATTGAAAAAAAAAGATAGTACATAACAATATTATATCTATCTTTTGCCAAATATAAATTATTACCAACATAATAGTTAGTATCAATTAACTGGAATTGGTTATCATTATATGTCAAATTGTGCAATGTCATGTTCATATCAAATCTTAAGTTATTTTCTTCCTGTGGCAAACTGTTACTGTAAGGGAATGTAAACAATACAATTTTTCTTAATCTAAGGTTGCACAATGTTCGATGATATTGGAGCAATTCTCCTTTATTTAAATTACCCCTATTTCCCATAAATATTAATAAAGTTGTTTCCTGCTTAAAGTTATATTTAAGGTTAAGATAACTTTATTAGTTTAGCAGTAATAGTCGTTGAACTTGGGTGTTGGATAATTTTGTACCAAATACAAAATCCTTAGCATTAATCCTTTAAAGTGACTAAGATGAAGTAGTTGCTTGTTTATAATGGGTAAAGACTTGCATTGAAAACCAAAATATGATTTTTTTTTACCTATTCAGAATAAAGAACAACAGAATCGTACTACATTGTGATAACGGGCTACTACGAAACCCTACACTGTGCGTGGCCCGACACGCACTTGGCCGGTTTTTAATTCTTGACGAATGCTGCTGATTGAACATGAATGCGACCGATTTTTGGTCAGTTATCAATTTAAACTCTCGTCCAATGAGGAATTGTCTCCATTTCCGAAGACATTCGACTATAGCCGCGGCCTCCTTCTCTATAGCAGGATGATTCCGCTCGCTACTGTGAAGGCTTCTCGAGAAAAACGCAACATAATCCCAGAAGCGAAGCCGAATCTGAAGGCAGAGGCAGCTCTAACAGTGGACGTAGACGATCTGGGTTGGGTTTAATTACTCCACCGTTTATAGTATATCTTAGAATACTTATCTCTTTCAATGAAAATTTACTCTTTTTAAGATTTAGTGTAAGGTTATACCGTTTGGCAATATCAAGAAAACGCTGCAGTTTTTGATCATGGTCAGCTTGGCTTGTTCCGCAGACTGTTATGTCATCCAAATATGTGTATACTCCTTTAAATTCCTCTTTTGCAATTATATTATTGACAGTTCTTTGAAAAACCGCTACTCCGTTGGTAACACTAAAAGGTATTCTTCGAAATTGGTATAAATTACCTTCTGCTTCAAATGCTGTATAGGGTTTTTCTGTTTCAAAAATCGGAATTCGATGGTACGCACTTTTTAAGTCGATTTTGCTGTAGACACTATGTTTTGCTACCTTATAGACCATTTGTTCAATACTTGGTAAAGGGCTTACCCTTTACCAAGTATTGAACAAATGGTCTATAAGGTAACAGTAAACAGATGCACGCAACTGGATGCTTACATCCAATTGCGTGTATCTGTTTACTGTCTGAGAGTAGTCTATACACATCCTTTGTTTATGATTTTCATTTGTAGTTACAAGTACTTGTCTTCTCCATGGTGACAAGCTAGGTTCTATAAACCCTTCAGCCAGTAATTTCCTTATTTCACTACTAATAAACTGCATGTCACTATCTCAGTATCTTCGTAGCTATTGGCTTGCAGCCTGGTGAGAGATTCGGGAACAAACTGATTGGATCGACATTGGCTTGAGATAGTGCACATCATTTCAATGGAGCTCCAGATCCGCCGAAATTCATTTCTAATGTATTATGTCTCTTATGAATATCATGGCCAATTATGACATCCATGCATAACTTCTCTATTATTGATAAGTTCACTTGAAAACTATGACCCTGCAGATCGATGCTGACGGAGCACAGTTCATCTACCTTTGTTTTTAGATTTGAAGTTGCCATGCTGACATGTTGGTAGCATAGGCTCTTTTGTATATTATATTGACAAACTAGTCGACTGTCAATAAAACTAGCAGTACTCCCTGTATCAATCAATGCTCTGGCTTCAAATAATCCGTTTATTTTAATCGGTATCATAGCTTTATCGAGATCAGTTGTAGCGGCCATGATTCATGATAACAATTTCTGCAACTCTCCATTTTCCATATGTTTGTTTGGTTCATCTATAGCACTAGTAAAAGCATTCCGTTGTGGTGGCGCAGTCACTGCACTTTTGCACACTTTTGCGAAATGCCCTCTTTTTCCACATTTGAGGCAGGTTGTACCAGCAGCCGGAAACTTTTGTCGGGCGTGTCTCTTGTTTCCACAGAAATAGCGTAGTTCTTGGATGTGTGTTCTCTGATTGTTAGTGGGGAGTGTGGGGACTGCATTGACAAAGTTACTACTTAGTACTAGATTGCTGGTAATTATCACTATGTATTCGCGCCATCTCTAGAGCGCGGGCCTGCTTAAATACGTAATGTGAGAGTACTATTTTCCAACAGTCTTTGATGTACAATGGTCTACGAAAGTCCAGATATGAAAGCGTCTCTAATAAAATCACTTTCGTTTTGATCAGCTGTCACTTGTTTGAAATTGCATTCTTTTGAGAGCAGTTTCAAGGCTTGTAGATACTGGTCGATGGACTCACCTGGTTGTTGCGCTCGTTTTGCTAATCTGTGCCTGGCATATATTTCGTTAGGTGGCTTTAGAAATAATGCATCAAGTCTATTTATAGCAATATCGTAGTCAGTGCAATCCTGTATGTGCACAAAAGTTGTAGAGGACAGATGATTAGTTAGTAATCGGAATTTAGCTTCTTTTGCAATAGTTTTCTCGTTCGTAGCTATAGCTGTTTAGATTAAAAAATGTCCAGATGGATAGTAGGCCACTGAGAATTGAAGCCAAAAACATGGGGGACAAATGTCCCGCGTCGTACGATCCATACGTCAGTCGCCTAGTAACGCTCCCCGCGTAAATTACGTCACGAGTCCGTGTTTTGATATTTTAAAATGAAGGTTTGTGTTGTGAAATGGTGTAGAAATCACACTAAAAAAAGGAATGTGCCACTATATGTATATCATTTCACAAGTAAGTATTCAATTTGTATTTCTTTGTTACCGCATTCTAAATTTATGTAAACAAAAAGTATAACTTTACATTACTGTCACGCCATATTTGTTAAGTTTTGCCAGGGGCATAATTTTTTTACCCATTATTTGTAAGTTTGTGCTATTAAACAGTTACCGTTTGTGCTATTTCTGCTTACTACCTATTTAAGTACACCAAAACAACAAACATTTAACTAACTTACAAGCAAATATCACAAAAAGTCGTAACATAGGTAATAATTTCTGATAAAGTCGCACATGACAAATTACACAAATTAAAGAAATAACGTTGAAACTCAACAACCGTAATAATAAAAAATCATGTCATTACTGTTGATGATATATTTTACGCTAAACGTAAAATACTGAAAATCTCCCACATTTCAGGGTAAATCTCTGCCACTGGTATTACACGCACATTGCACACAAACGCAATTACGATACGTAATACACTCCCGACCGTGGCGCTCACTCACACATTTATAAAAAAGTAGCTTCACTTAAAACGTTGCGTTTTGTTTCGAACACGGAATCTGGACATTTTTTAATCTAAGTACCTATAGCTGTCAGAAAATTTTCAAAGGTGTTTTTCCAATGTGTCCACTGAGGGGACAGATCTTGGCTTGAGGACGGGTCTCCGTCGAAACGTTCTGGTCGAAGATATTTTTCCATTTTTTTTTGGTTAAATAAGTTGTAGTGAAGAATATACCCGTAATTGTAGTGTTTAGGTTTTATTTAACAAAATTCAACATATTGCTTCGTTGACAGAATGAATCCTGACAACTAAGTTTCTTCTTTACATAAAGGCGTTAAATATTGACCAAGGAGTTTATTAAATATTACCACAAACTGTCAAAAAACAAAAGAAAAGAAAAATGGATATGAGAAAATACGAGGCTATGCCATTTCTGGAAGAGGGAATGAATTTTCAAACATGGAAATTTCGGCTGAATTTATTATTAGAAGAAAAAGGTGTCGTAGAGGCGATAAAATCTTCGGACGTACAGAGTACACTGGATGTCAAGGCGAGATCGATTATCGTACAATGCGTGTCAGATAAGTACATTGCCTATATAAAAAAAAGTGTGAAACATCATTAGAAATTATGAAATGCTTGGAAGCAATTTTTGAGAGAAAGTCAGTTTTTAACAAATTGCAACTAAAGAGAAGATTGCTAAATTTAAAATGTCAAAAAGATACTAAACTCCAAGACCACTATCTAAGGTTCGATGAGATAATAGCAGAAATTGAGATCGGAGAAAAGATGTCTCAGTCCGATAAGGTGTCTCACTTGTTATTAACACTGCCAGATGATTATCAAAATGTAATAACGTCATTGGAAACATTGTCAACAGAAAAGGAAATAACAATTGATTTTGTGAAAGCGAGATTATTAGATGCTGAGATGAAACAAAAAACTGTAAATGAAAATAACAATACTACAAATACAGAAACAAGTTTTACAACTGAAAATAATATAGTATGCTATAAATGTAAGCAAAGAGGCCTTAAAGCATATCGATGCAGAAGTAACCACCAAAGAGGTAGGTACTTAAGGGGAAATTTCAATGGAAGAGGAAGAAGAGATGAAAGAGAACATGCAAATAATATGTCAAAGTATATGTTCACAGCATATGATGAAACAAATTTAACGAATGAATACAATGAGTTAGAGTCAAACATAATAGAGTTCATAGTAGACTCGGGAGCTTCGGATAATATGATACAAGACAAATACAAAGAATTTATGACTGAAATAACAACACTGACAAATCCAGTAAAAATAAAAGTTGCGAATGCGAATATTTGGAAGCAAAGGAGAGAGGAATGATAGAAACGGAAGGAAAAGCCAGAAGCTCAAGTATTGAAGCCTTAATTGTGTCAAATCTCTCAAAGAACTTACTGTCGTTAAGTAAACTGGTTGAAAAGAATTGTAATGTGATATTTCAAGGCAATGTGGTAAAGATTATTCAAAATGACATGAGATTATATGGACAAAAAGATGGAAAATTATATAAAATACAATTTAAAATTAAAACTGAGAATGAATGTTATATGATAAGAAACGAAACCAATTTATGGTATCGACGACTAGGGCGATCATAATCGTAATCATATCTGTCAACTGCTAATGTTTTTGTAAAAATATCAGCAAATTTTTTTTCTGTAAAAACATATTCAATTCTTAGCTCCTTTTTGAATATCAAATATTTTATAAAATGAAATTTTATATCGATATGTTTGGTTCTCTTGCTATTCTCAAATGTTTTTGATATGTCAATAGCTCCTTTATTTTCCATGTAGAGAACACACTGCACATCTTTGTTTCTATTGAAACTCTTGCTCAGTCCTTTTATATTGATATTATCGCACGCACTTGTGGCTCCTGCGACATACTTCGCCTCTGCTGTCGACAATGCTACACAGTTTTGTTTTCTTGAAAACCATGCCACAACATGACCATTGTATAAAGTAACAGAACCGCTGATACTTTTTCGATCGACGTGATTACCTGTCCAATCAGAATCAGAGTAGGTTTACATCACATTTTTTTTTTGTTGTTCTTGATATAGGTCAATTAATCCACTTGTCTTTGTTTCTTTTAAATATCTTAACACTCGTTTTGCTTGCGTCCAATGATTTAAAGTTGGTTTATCTAGGTACTGATTCAGAAATGTTGTACTAAAGGCTATATCTGGTCTTGATACCGTCGCTAAAAACATTAAGCAACCAATCAACTCTCTGTAAGGTACATCAACACACTTACGATCAGTATCTGCTTGAAAACCTTTCGTCATGGGACACTTCGTTCCCTTTGCCTCAGTCATATTAAACTTTTCCAACATTTTATCTATTTGTCTTTCCTGGGTTATCTTCAGAGCATTTCCATTTCTCTGTATTTCCATTCCAAGAAACTTGTTAACTTCACCAAAATCTTTTGCATTAAATTCTTCCTTTAGCTCTTCTTTTACGTACTCTATCTCTTTTTTACATCCTGTTACCAAAATATCATCTACAAATACTATCATCCAACATGTGTCATTATAAAGCCACGTATTCACTGAGCAACAATTGTTTATAAACTCTGTTTCAGAAACAAAATCTACGTGTTTCTGAAACAAATCATTTTGTTTCAGAAACATATAATTTTGTTTCTGGAAACACTACGTGTTTATCGGTATGTTTCGGTGCTCCCCACTTGCGGCGGAGAACACAGAAACAAATCAGTTGCGCAACAGGTGCATGCGAGTGTGGACGCGTCTAAACATTTGTTTATAAACATGGCTGTAGTGTGGGACGATGAAACTGTCTTTAAATTGATAGAACTGTTTGAGAAAAAACGAATATTATGGGATTGCTCGACAAAGGACTATAAAAATAAAATAAAAAAGAATGACGCCTGGGAAGAAATTTCGAATGCTTTGGCAATTCCAAAAACAGATGTTGAGAATAAAATGCATATATTGCGGTCGCAACTTGCAAGAGAGAGGAAGAAAATGTTGTCTACAAAAACCACAAGTGCTGGTACTGCAGATATTAAGAAATCAAAATGGAAATTTTATGAAGAACTAATTTTCTTACAAAGCACGACGACAAGGATCGCTGGTGCGGATACTTTAAATAAAACAGTGAGCGCATTATTCATATTTTATTTTTATGTAAACAGCTGTAGGCATGTAAATATTCTATCTAACATATACGAAAACACTACCGCCATAGCATTTAAGCTACATTGTTTTGCCACGGCAGGCTTCCTCTTTCGCTCATGAAATATTCACCAAATTGATCCCTTATGATTGTAGCAGTACGTGCTGAATTTCTAGGTCGCCTTTCCAATTCCAAAATTGAAGTTCCTTCAACTGTATACTCTCTACGCCAAGCACCTTCTATGACATTATGTTCACTGTCTTCAAATTCAAAAGTCATCGGGGGCGTATACAAGGCTCTAGATTGTTTATTCCTTCTTAAAAAGTTATGCATGTAAAGACAGGCCATTACAATAAGTTCACAATTTTCAGGCTTGAGAGGAATTGGTTTACGAAATACACGAAAAACCACGCATAAAATTCCAAAAACATTTTCTACAACCCTCCTGGCCCTACAGAGTCTATAGTTGAAAATGCGTTTCATTGTGCCACGGTTATGAATACCCGGGTACGGCCTCATCAAGTTTTCCGATAATGGAAATGCACTATCGCCCAGTATTACATAAGGAAGGTCAGGTCCATCTGGTGATATCGTTTCTTGGTTTGGAAAATTAAGACGGTGTTCCACCATTCCTTGATAGAAACTCGTTTCTTGAAAGATGCCACTGTCAGATGCTCTTCCTTTCGCACCACAGTTTGCATATATAACATTATAAGATGCATCTACAATAGCCAGTAGTACAATACTAAACTGATCTTTGTAGTTGTAGTAATCACTGTTACTATTGCTAGGCGCTTCAATAACCACATGCTTCCCATCTATAGCTCCGACACAGTGTGGAAAATTCCATAATTCGTTCCACTCACGGGCCTTTTCTTTCCAGTGCGCTTCGGAACTCGGAACCTTAAAAAAAAAAGTGTTTAAATTTGCAGGCAAACCGTGAAGACCTCCTGGCAACTGAGGAGCCAGAACAGCAATCTGAGCAGCAGAAACCACATTCTCCACTACCATCCCCACTACCATCTACAAGTAGCAAAAAAACATCTAAAAGAAAAGTGGATGACAATCTAAGTGAAGTATTTGAAATAGTTAAATCTGCAAAACGCAAAATGGATGAATCTAAGGATGAATATGATATTTATGGGCAATACGTCGCTTCAAAATTAAGAGCGGTACAAAACGAGACTGCCGTAATACAAGCCAAGGCTTATATTAATAATATTTTAATAGACATGCGAATGGGCAAATACAATTATGGTTACGGATATCATAGCCATCCCGGATATGAAACTGCGTCGACACCAGCAAGTTCAACCTCACAAAAAGAACTTGAAACCATTGAAGAGATAGTTTCACAAATCGCATCAGTAGAAGAAACCGATAGTAGTACCCAGTAGATAGTTCGCCTAATTTAGTATAATTAATAAAAAAAAATTGATTCATAACTTTTAGTTTTTCTTACCTGGATGTAGTTCTTCAACACACGTATTATATTCTTACAAACTTCGGGTATGATCCGGCTGATTAATTGTTTGGAAACTCTAAAAGTGTATGAGAGTGAAGAATATGAATCTCCAGTAGCTAAGTATCTTAAAGTAATGGCTAGTCTTGTTTCAGCGGTAACTGCAATTCGTAAGTTTGTATCTTGTTTCTCTATATATGGTCCAACATTTTGCAAAAGATATTCAAAATCTGATTTTGACATTCGTAGAAAGTTTATAAATGATCCATCAAACATGCATAAATCACTTAATACGTCTTGTCTTGTCTTCTTAGCAAGTAATTCCTGACCCACCATCTTTTTCGTTTCTTTTTACTAGAAATGGACTTATGCAAAAAAATGTAGGCACCACATAACAACACTACTTCCTCGGGCGACATGACCTAAGCAACTGACTGTGTGGACGGCAGACTTTCTGAAACATTGTTCCTGGAAACATTTACGTGATGTTTCAGAAACTGTGTATCCGAAACATTGTTGCTCAGTGAATACGTGGCTTAATACATGCAAAAATCGTATTTTGATCTTTTTAGTCCAATTTTAAGAATAAATTTATTTAATCTATCATTCCAGCATTTTGGACTATTTTAGCCAAGCCTACTTCTAAAGCAGCAAAAGTACTGTTTACTTTTTTATTAGGTAAAAAATTAGATTAAGTTAAGTTCTGTTTGTCTAAGATTAATTTATTTAGTTTAGTTAGTAAGTTGTTATTTGTAAAAGCACGATGGGATTGACATCGTCGCATAAGCGTACAAAAATCCCTTAAATAAATGAGATTAAAAAAAAAAAAAGAAAAGCATTTTGGACTCTCTTTTAATCCATACAAGCTTCTATTGAGCTTTAGAACTTTACCTTTCTCTTCACATTTTACTCCTTTTGGTATCTTTAGGTACCTATACATCTGTTTCTAATATCCCATTTAGGAATGCTGTTGGGATGTCAAATTGATGGATTTCAAAATAATTTTGTACTGCATGTGCTATGAAAGTTCGGACTATTGTCTTTTTTCACAAAAATCCATTTAGCATCTATTGCTTCTTTTCCATTTGGTAAATCAGTTATTGACCGTGTTTCCATATCATATCCTTCTAATGCTTTCAACTCTTTAACAATTACTTCATTCCAGCCCAATTTTATAGCTTCATCATAACTTTTAGGAACATTTTCCGTGTCTGCGCTATAAGCATATTGTATCTCATATTCTTGTAGTTCTTTTGGTTTAACTACTTTTCTTCCACTTCTTGTATTATATTTCCTTTGGTAACTTTTCTTGTACTATTTCTTTCACTTGTTCAGTTGCATCATCAAATTTATCATCATCATCACTGTCTTGAGTATTTTCAGACATTGTAGGACGTTCTCTAACTCTTCTTTCTCTTAGTCCTGATGTACTTGGTCTTTTTCCTTCTTCTTCTATTTCCCTATATACCACTGACCTTTCATTGTCTCTTTCTATTTCTCTAATTCTATCACATCTTACATTAGTTTCATCAAAACGTACATCTCTCGAGATTTTAATTTCATTCTTCTCTGGATCCCACAATCTGTATCCATTTGGACTATATCCAATAAATCTCATAGCTCTCGCTCTTCCTTCAAATTTTGATTTTCTTGGTAATACAATCATCCATGCTTTCGATCCAAATACTTTCATATTTGCTATATAATTTTTCAACTCTGCTGGGGTTTTAAATTTGATAGCTGCTGATGGACATCTATTTATTTGATAAATTGCACATTTGACTGCCTCTCCCCGTAACTCTCTAGGAAGGTTGGATTCCATCATTAATGCCCTTGCTTTATTATATACTGTCCGGTTCATCCTTTCAGATACTCCGTTCATTTGTGGACTGTATAGGTTTGTGTATTCCATTTTTATCCCATGATTTATTGCAAATTCGGTTATTGTTCTATTCTTAAATTCTCCACCATATTATCACATCTAATTCTCTTTACTTTGTTACCCGACTGCGCGACGCAAAGGAGTGGTAATGTGTTCATCAGCCTATGTATGTATGTTCCTTTGAAGCACTATACAGACCAAACGCCTGGGCCGATTTTTGTGATTCAATTCACGTTAATCGATTCCTCTTAGTCCGGCGAGTGTCACTAAAGACATGGCGTTAGTGAAAATTCAATATGGCGACTACTGGACGTCATATTATTTTTTTTTTTTTTTTTTTCTTCAAAACCTATCGAGTGGGGTATCAAAATAAAGGGTTTTAAAAGGTGATTACAAAAATATATACAACATATATTATATACTTAAAAGCAATTCGAAGTGACAAATTGTAAAAAACACCTACCAAGAACTAAATCATCTGCGAAATCTTTCACATTTGTAAACTAAAAAGCTGGAAATAAAACAAGTTATTTAAAAAAATAAAAAACCCGACTGCGGTAAAAAACTTAAGTTAAAAGAAACTGAAAAGCTAAAAACAAGCCCATTTTAAATTAAATAAAAGTTGGAAACAGGCGGGACCCATTTGAATTTTGGTATGGGTCCCGCTTGCTTCCAACTTTTATTTAATTTAAAATGGGCTTGTTTTTAGCTTTTCAGTTTCTTTTAACTTGTTTTTTACCGCAGTCGGGTTTTTATTTTTTTTATTTTCTTTGAACTGTCTTTCCAAATATCTTACATAATCTATTAAGTTTTGTGTTGCTTCATGTTTATACTTTAACATATTTATTATTTTAGTAATGCCCTCAATATTTTCTTAATACATAAAAGATTGCGTCGATCACGAAACCTTGCTTTTGAAACTTGAGCATTACAAACTTGGAAAACTTGCGCGCAGTTTAGTTTGTTCTTATTTAAATGACAACAGCAAGTTCAAACAAATGGTGTCAATTCACATGATTTAACAGTAAAAATGGGTGTGCCACAAGGCTCGATATTGGGTCCTTTCCTCATTTTAGTGCATGTTAATGATCTACTTCATTTATTAAAAAATCAACCACAAATGGTGTTATTTGCTGATGACACTTCTTTAATTTTAAGGTAAATAGAAGTGCTACAAATTTTGAAGACGTAAATAACGCCCAACTGCAGGTCCAAAATTGGTTCACTGCTAATAATTTAGTATTAAATTGAAAAAAACTAAGTGCATAAAATTTTCTTTACCAAATGTCGTGATTGTGAGATAATATTGAATCAAGAGAAACTAGAATTCGTCGATAAAACTGTTTTCACGCTCGACTCAAGGCTACAATGGGGTCCTCATTTAACATCTCTTACAGGACGGCTAAGTTCAGCTGCCAGAAAAATCTGTCAATTTACTGATGTAGATACCGCGAGACTAGTCTATTTTTAACCTCCGACGCAAAACCGACGGGGTATGTGATAAGTTTGACTGTGTGTGTGTGTGTGTGTGTGTCTGTCTGTGGCATCGTAGCTCCCGAACGGATCGTATCAAATGCAAGGGCTTGACAAGTAGAATAATATACACTATATTGAAAGGGAATGAGGATTAACTAACGAAATGAAAACTAAAAATTTGAAAATTATTTTTTTGCCTGATCAATGCCCTAGATTGATGAGGAAAGTGGAGTGATGACTGGTACCTTACGACCACTGAGTTTGACCATCTTTACGAATGGAATTAGCCTACTTACCAAACGTATTTCTACATCAGATAGTGTCGCAGTCCCATTTTATAAACTATGTAGATCTGCAATACCAAAGATATCTAAGATATTTGTACGAAAATTGAATAATTAAAGAAAGAACTAGAAAAAATGAACAAAAAATCTGTTTAGTCTTAAAAAATATTCTTCAACTATAAATTTAAGGTTCTGGAGTGGCGACCGCGTACCGGAAGACGTAGCGTTGGAAAGCCTCCCACAAGGTGGACCGATGACCTTGTGAAGGCCGCAGGAACCCGTTGGATGCGGGAAGCACAGGACCGGTCGAAGTGGCGGTGCTTGGGGGAGGCCTATGTCCAGCAGTGGACGTCTTTCGGCTGAAATGATGATGATGATAAATTAATTATTATTTTTTGACGGTTAAAAAACCCGATTAAACACTAAGTTAAGTACCTGAATCTTAAAACGGAAGAACATAAAAGAAATTAAATACAAAAATTAAGGAGTCCCTATAAAAAGCATCAAATATCGAGGTTATATAATGGCTCTGATGGCTCTTTTCTGCAGAATAAAAATAGAATCGATGTCTGCAGCCCGTCCTCAAAGTAAAATACCGTAAGACATGATAAGTAGGTACTATGAAAGTAACTAAAAAAATTAAATTAAAAATTTAAAAAACCTCCCGACACAAATTACTAATAATACCTAATAATATCTACCTTGCTGCAAAAATAGTACAGCCGCTGCGATATTTGAAAACAAAAATAACGTAGTAAAAACAAGAAATATTTTACGATTTGTTGTTTTTCATCATTTTAAAGACAAATACAATAAAATACTTTTACTTATATGTATATGGTAAGTGATTCCATGAGGTACGAAGCATTTATTTTGCTTTAGGTTTTTACAGGAAACCACTGACCAACTTTTTATATTTTATCACGAAAACGGTCGAAATCGCACCAGTTCGCGGAGCCGGCCATTTGCCATTTTTCGGCCCTTGCTGCTCATGGCGCGACGACACAGACACGCCCCCATGCCACTGCTCCTGTATTTTACATATCTATGGTTTTACCAAAATGGTACGGACCCCTAAAAAGATTTAGCACCACCATTCACCAACAAGCTCCAGTGTCCCAAGAGTAGACAAATGCTTTGCTTTGACAACCGGCTGCTGGCCCTGTGTCCTTCTCACGGACTTCGCCCGCAACTCAGACCTAGGTAGGTACTTGCTGCGGGTTTGTAGATACTCTAGCTAGCAGGTATCTCGACCGGCTAGAATGAGCTACGCGCCCGCGGCAAGCTGAGAGTATTTCTCACTGTCCACTAGCTATTGTTAAGACTATAATATATCGAAGAGCATTCATCCTCACTGCGCGGACCTCCTTGCTAGGACCCGTGACGTCACTCACATGTCTGTGTCACCCTGACGCAGCGTTTCGACGTTTGAAAGTTCATTTGTTTATAATCAAGTCGTGGCCGACGGATCAATGTCAAAATTACCGTAGTTTTACACACCATAAAAACGTAAAATAATTCAATGTTATTAAATTTCAGTGACATATAAACTTATAACAAAGAAGAAACACACAAAATGACGTCAAAACCGCTAGGTGAGTAATTGGTTTGGAGCACGAGCACGCAGGCTCCTCAGTGACACTTGGCAGATCGACGCACTCCTTGGCTACGACACGTCCTGACAATAAGCAACATGTGGCCAATATTATTTAAGATGATGATGCAACATAGTTGATGCGCTCTAAGTTATTAATTGGCTCACAGCTTTTGTTATTTCCAAAAGATAGGTAACTACAGCCTTTTGAACACCACAAATAAACAACACGATCGCCATCCCGCCAGCCAGCCAACTACTATTGAGTTAACAGGTTGCTGGCTGCCTCGAGCATGGGGTACTTCTGGTTTTGATCCTAAAGTCAAAGGTCGGGCAGTGTTGTTGAATTTTTCCATCACATAATTTGGCACTAGCAGCCTTGAGTCTAGATGTGTGCCCTTTAATGACAATGGGCTCGCCCTCTCCTATCAACACTGAACTCTGATGTGATGTTATGTATTGTTGTGTATCACTCATCGATCACTGACCACTGTGTCACTGTTAATAAGTTTGTAGGTGGGGGCGACCGAGGAGGGTTCGTACGGGGCAGTATCTCCGCCAAAAACAGTCTTAGCTCAATAAAACTTTTAGATTCAAATAGCTTGTTCTATCCTAGGATTTTCATAAACAAAATAAGGGGTGGGATCTATAATAGTAGATTTCGTTGGGCAGGAGTTGGGGGGAAAAGGGGTTAAAGCTGGTAGGGGTTGGATCCCCGATTATAACGCTACCACTCTTATTAAAAGGTAATGCATATTTTTCGATAAATTAATAAAAAAAATCTACCCTTAGATAAGATAAAATGCGAAAACGAAACATTAAAACTGACAAGCAAATCTGTCCTAGTGTATAATTGTAAATAAAAAGCCGGTCAAGAGCGAGTCGGACTCGCGTACCGATGGTTCTGTACTATCATTTATGTTTTTAAAATTTTCATCGTCGAGGCCTATATACGTTACGAGAATTTTAACAAAATTTTCATTGCGCACACTGCGGTAAAGAATATTGCAGTTTTAGGTCAGCGCCATCTCTTGACGGATAGTGGAACTAGTGTAATTAACCCCCGACGCAAAAACGACGTGGTGTTATAAGTTTGACATGTCTCTGTGTGTGTGTGTGTGTGTGTGTCTGTCTGTGGCATCGTAGCTCCCGAACGGATGAACCGATTTTGATTTTTTTTTTTTTTGTTTGAAAGGTGAATTAGTCGGGAGTGTTCTTAGCTATGTTTGATGAAAATCGGTCCAAGATGGCCGCCGCCACAAAATGGCGGATTGCATATTTTTTCACAACTCCCATAATATGGGTACCAAATGAAAGAGCTTGAATAGTAGAATACTATACACTATGAAAAATTTCAAATCCAAGATGGCCGCCACCACAAAGTGGCGAATTACATTGTTTTTCCACAACTCCCTCAATATATGGGTATCAAATGAAAGGGCTTGACTAGTAGAATACTATATGCTATGACAAATTTCAAATCCAAGATGGCCGCCACCACAAAATGGCGAATTATATATTTTTTTCACAGCTCCTCTAATATAGGTATCAAATGCAAGGGCTTGACAAATAGAATAATGTGCACTTTATTGAAAGGCAATGAGGAATATTAACTAACGTAATGAAAACTAAAAACTTGAAAATATTTTTTTGTCTGATCTAGAATGATGAGGAGAGTGGAGTGATGACTGGTACCTACGACCACTGAGTTTGACTATTTTTATTACGAATGGAATTATCCTACTTAAAAAACGTAGGTATTTCTACATCAGATAGTGTCGCGGTCCCATTTTATAAACTAGATCTGAAATAGGTAGGTACCTAAGATACCTAATAGCTATGAAATACTTGTACGAAAGTTGAATAACTAAAGGAAGAACTAGAAAAAGGATAAAATAAAACAAAAAAATCTGTTTAGTCTTAAAAATTATTCTTCATCTAAGTATAAATTAATACTTAATTATTTTTTGACGGGTCAAAAACCTGATTAAACACCAAATTACCTGAATCTTAAAACGCAAGAAAATAAAAGAAATGAAATACAAAAATAAAGGAGTCCCTACAAAAAGCATTAAATAAATTCATAAGTCAGTCAGTCGGGGGACCTCTTAGCATAGAAGGTGTTCCACGTACAGAACGGTCCCCCGACTTCCATATGAATTTATCTGTTTTAGTCTCGTTACCTAGATTCTTTAAGTTGGGGGTTTAATTATTTGATCCTTTTCCAATTACATTTCATTTTATTATTTTTTGTGTCGGGGGTTTTTTAAATTTTAAATTTACTTAATTTATTTTGTTGATGATTTCTGAAAAAGTGTGCTATTTAGAGACATCGTTTTATTTTTCCTGTAATCTTTACATAAACTTCTATCACATAGAATTATTTCAGATTTTTCTCTTTACCAACTTCGGATAATAAGGAGATAAGGGGGGGAACGGTATTTTTTTTTTTTACATTTTTCATCAAAAGTCGAAAAATATGCGGCTTAAAAAAAATGAAAAAATGCTAGAGAAAATTGCTTTTGAATTAAGCCAAGTGTATACTATACTTATGCTCGTGACTGTACCCTGCTTCAACCGTACCCAGTCTCCCTACACTACCTACTTGAGTAGGTATTTATTAACTGACATTGTAGGATTAAATAACCAAGAAATTTTCTTTTATTCATCATTATCATCATTCTTTTATCATTTATCTATTCATGTTTATTACAACAACCACAGAAAAACAAAATGACTGCCGTTATTTTTTTTTGCTTCAATCATTTTAAAAACTAGTTTAATATTAGGGAGGTTATTATGACCTTAATATCCTCTCTAATGTTAAAATAACAGTTTTAAAAAAGATTATCTCCCTATTATATGTATTTATGAATGGCCTAAGCATCAGCCAGTCCAGTAGGTATATTAAATGTTGTATTAGACACATTGGCTGAATACCATTCAGGCCACTAGCAGAACGGCGCCGTTTAGTTAAAAGGCTAGGCAGTTAACTGAATGGCTAAGTAAACCAGTTGACGGCGACTTATACAGCTAGGCACACTACAACACCGCAAACCAATGGATATTTTATTTGTAGGTACGCTTATATCTGCTATAAAACCTGAATTTAAACTAAATTAAACAAAGCGGCTAATTTATATTGTTTCGTATTTAATATTAATAAATACAGACATAAAAAAAATAAAGGAACCGCACATTTTTTTTTTAAGTTGGAAGCAGGCGGCACCCATTTGAATTTGAAAATATAATAAAAATTGTATGGGTCCCGCCTGCTACCAACTTTTATTTAATTTAAAATAGGCTTGTTTTTAGCTTTTCAGTTGGCAGTCGGGTTTTTTTATTTTTTAAATTACTATATTTATTTCCAGCTTTTTAGTTTACAAATGTGAAAGATTTCGCAAACGTTTTAGTTTTTGGTACGTGTTTTTTTACCCGACTGCGTCAGAAGGAGGGTTATGTTTTTTACGATTTGTCACTTCGAATTACTTTTAACCATATAAGTTATATGTATTGTTAGTTTACGAGCTTCGGGTTCGTGACAATAAAAACTGCCGATTTAATAACCAAAAATTGACACTTTAATTAACAACACTAATTACAACTCAAACACACTAATTACAAAACACAATTGCACTACTGATCGCTTTAAGGCGATTGGCATACTGCTGCGTTTCACGCAGCGGTGAGCGGGAAACGGAGCCAAATTCCACGCGCGTGAACAGTGCGTTTTTATTGAATTTGTATGTAAAAAATCACGCGCGTGGGTGCGTTATCTGCGCCCCGCTGCGTGATGCGGTGCAGTGTGAGAATCGCCTAAGTCGCACTTGAATATCGCTTCGGGTGTTTTCACTTCGATCGCTGTATCCAAACTGTCGGTCGTGGCGCGTCTCGGCTTTATATAGCGCCGAAGATAGTTCTAGAACCTTCCATTGTATAAACATCTAGAATGTTCGAGGACATACAGGCCCCTATCGACCAGATGTCGATAGTTCGGGAAAGTTCTAGAAAGTTCTCACATCGAAATTTCTAGAAGGGTCTTGACAACTAGTTCCGCTACTCGATACTAGATGGCGCTAGTGGTAACTACTGTCACCATGTACCAAGTATTAATTGTGGCGCGCAACACTGCCCCCTCCTAAGACATGCTCGTCCCGAGCATTATCGGCCCCATAATAACGCGCCAGTCGATCCACGTGGACGATCTTAGGAGTACCTCCGTTACCTTTCTGTATCCGGTAGGTTACGTCATTGATCTTTGTCACAATCCGGTACGGTCCGTCCCATTTAGCTTGAAGCTTAGGAGATTTCCCTTTGCTGCGGACTGGATTGTGCAACCACACTAGTGAACCTTCGTCGAACCCTTTATTGTTCATTTTACGGTCATAACTTTTTGTGGTCGAACTCATTGCTGAGACGTCGCTCCACCTGGGCTTAGGAGCTCTGGCCTTCATCCACTCCAGAATCGGCTTGATGTCCGAATCTTCCTGCTGTGCACGTTGTAGGCTTTCCTTCCACTCGTTGCTGAGGTTGTCTTTAGCATCCTCACTGGTACGACTTCTTTACTTTCTTGCCTAGTACAATGCTTGCAGTTTTCAGGACAAGGTCTTCTTGACAATGCATCTGCGTTGCCATGAGATTTCCCGCTGCGATGTTCGACCTCGAAGTCGTATTCTTGCAGTAGTTCAATCCATCTCGCAACTTGTCCTTCTGGATTTTTGAACTGCAATAGCCATTTAAGTGCAGCATGGTCAGTTCGTAGGTGGAATTTCCGCCCCAGAAGATATTTGCTAAAGTGCTGCAATGACTTTACCACAGCAAGCAGTTCCCGTCTCGTAACACAATAGTTTCTTTCAGGTTTCGACAATGACTTGCTGAAGTATGCTACCACAACCTCTTGATCGCCGTTCCGCTGAGACAACACACCGCCAAGTCCTATGTCACTTGCGTCTGTGTCAACTATAAATTCCTTGCCCGCATCAGGGTACCCCAAAATAGGTGTTTTGCACAGACGGTCCTTTAGCTCCTGGAATGCGATGTCGCAACTTTCATCCCAGCAGAAATGTCGCTACTCCTCGGTCAGCTTATGCAGGGGTTTGGCTATATCTGCAAAGTTCTTGACAAATCGCCGATAATAGGAGCACAAACCCAGAAATGCTCTGACCTGCGTCTTGTCTTTTGGAACCGGCCAATCCTTGACAGCGGCGATTTTCTCTGGATCCGTACGGATACCTTCTTCAGACACTACATATCCCAAAAAGCTTACTTGTCGTTTGAATAGTGAACACTTCTTCGGACTTAACTTGAGGTTGGCACTCTGGATCTTCATGAGCACGCGTTCCAGGTTTTGAAGATGTTCTTCAAACGTACGGCCTACGATGATGATGTCATCCAAGTAGACCAGGCAGGCATCGCCAATTAGTCCGGTAAGTACAAGTTCCATCAACCTTTCAAATGTTGCCGGAGCATTGCACAATCCAAACGGCATAACTTTAAATTGCCACAGACCCTTTCCTGTCGAGAATGCAGTTTTCTCCTTGTCCTGAGGATCAATTTCAACTTGCCAGAAGCTACTTTTCAGGTCCAGCGTGCTAAACCACTTTACTCCAGTAAGCATGTCCAGCGTGTCATCAATTCTTGGCAAAGGATAGCTATCCTTCTTCGTAACGTCGTTCAGACGACGATAGTCAACACAAAACCGCATGCTGCCATCCTTCTTTCTTACCAGCACTACAGGTGAACACCATGGACTAGATGAAGGTTCAATAACACCATCCTTCACCATTCCCTCAATCATGGTTTCCACTTCTTTTTCACGTGCTACCGGCAATCTCCTTGGCCGCTGACGGATAGGCAATTCTTCTCCTGTGTTTATTTTGTGTTGAACTAAGCCAGTCTTCCCGATGTCAGCATCGTTTGACGAGAAACATCGGCGAACTTGAGTAACATCTTCTTCGCCTTGACCATTTCATTTTGGGACAAAGCGCTGCGGCAGTCTTCTAAAAGTGTGGTCACTTTCGTTGGTGCATCCTTGCTGAGGGTCCCAGTCGATAGATATTGGCATCGACGCAACCAATCCACTTCCTCGCAAGTACCGACTAGTGTGCCTTTTTCTTATAATCTGTTCCTGATCACAAAGGTTTAGCACACGTACCCCTGAAATGTCGGTGGCTCTGACCAAACTTCGTGCCACTTTCCATGGAAAGTCATTGTCTACCCTTTCCACGAGTACACAACGATGTGTTTGCCCAGGATTCCGAGGAAGACTAACCGGCACAATCGTTTCCGATCTCGGCGGAAGAACAATCTTCTTATGCGTACACATTTCCTGGTAACGCCCCTTCCACGAAAAGTTCTTCTTGTCCACATTTCAAAACGCCTTGCTTGACGTCAATCTCGCAACAATTCTTCCTCATAAAGTCAAGGCCTAGGATGCAATCGTCCATGATATCAGCCACGATGACATTATGCCGGTAGATTCTGTTGCCTAGCTTCAACTCCATCTTCTTCTCTCCATGGACGGGTATGCGCTGACCGGTGGCTGTTACCAAATGAATGCGTTCCCGATTGTATGCGGAGTCCCCAAGGGACCGACTTGTAAGTTGGGAACTGACAACCGTGCGAGAAGCTCCAGTATCTATGGTCAGCTTACACGGCGTTCCGTTGACCTCGCCCTTGATGATTAGGCTGTTCCCGTCATGGGTTTGTGTGATCGAAACCCTTGGGGCTCTTTGAACATCAGCCAGCACCCGCCCCGCAGTCCTGGCTATTACTCGTTTCCCTGCTGCTGGTGCTGCGCGGTGCTGTTAGCCGCACTGCCCTCCGGAGATCGGTCGACTTCTCTTTCTGCAGTTCGCTTAGGGCAACTGGATCGAAAGTGGCCCTTTTCCCCACTCCCCTACTCCCCACTCCCCAAGGGCTGTATCCTTTATTGCGTTCGCGAACGGTAGCTGCTGCAACCTCCCTGACGCGATGGGAACGATGATCCTGCCGCACAGCTTCCACCTCCAGTGCATGGGCCAAAACGTCCTTAAGCGTCCCATGGTGACCGAGCCGCACAGAAGCTCTAACTTCAAGGTCGCGGATGCCATCGATGGATGCCTGCACCAGGTTCCCATCAATAAGCGCAGGTACGGACTGGTAAGCTTTGCGAACCAGCTTCTCCACTTCAAGGGCCCACTGCTGCAGGTTTTCGCTACTGCGTTGCACGCGATCCTTGAGCTGCGCACGAAACACGTGTTCCAGGTGAGCGTCGCCATACCGAGCCTCCAATGCCTCGAGGAGCTGCTCGTAAGTCACTTCCTTACCGAGAGCTTCCAGGACAGTTAAGGCCTGGTCGCGCAGGCCTAGGGTGAGAGCAGTCATGGCCTGGCTTTTATTCCACCCATTAGCCTTCCTGACAGCCTCAAACTGGATTTTGTAGGCCGACCAGGAAGAAGTTCCGTCGAACGGTGGCACTTTGAATCCACGTAGCGAAGGTGTTGTAGCTACGGGAGCTGCAATTCCATCCCCAAGTTTAAGGTTACCCAACTCCTGCTTCACATCAGCAATGACGTTATTAAACTTGCTGATCTGAGTTTCAGCTTCTGACAGGCGGTTGTCATGCTGGGCAACCTTCTCCTTCACCTCCTTCATGTCTTTCCCGAAGGTTGCGTGAAGGTCCTTCATGAGGCGCATCTGCTCTTCATGGCGACGCACCTGCTCCTCCTTATCCTGTTTGAGCTGTTCTTCCAATCGATGGGCCTGTTCCTCTTGACGGCGGGACTGTTCCTCCTTATCGCGCTGGATCTGTTCTTCCAACCGACGAGCCTGCTCCTCCTGTCGGCGAGCCTGTTCCTCCTTGTCCCGCTGGAGCTGTTCCTCCAACCGACGGGCCTGTTCCTCCTTGTCCCGCTGGAGCTGTTCCTCCAAGCGACGAGCCTGTTCCTCCTGTCGGCGAGCCTGCTCCTGCAGCATCATCATCAGAGCAGCCAAATCTGGTGCTGATGATGCTGGAGCAGCTGTGGACGGGCCGGCCTCCGTGGTCGGTAGCTGGCCTTCCGATCTCTGTGGCGTTGCTCCACCGAATCGCCTCTGGTCTGTCTCTTGCTGGCGTTGACTCCGGGTACGGATACCCTCCGTGTCGTCTTTGGGTAAAACCGGCATGATTTTTAATCCCCTCTTCTGACACCAATTGTTACGAGCTTCGGGTTCGTGACAATAAAAACTGCCGATTTAATAACCAAAAATTGACACTTTAATTAACAACACTAATTACAACTCAAACACACTAATTACAAAACACAATTGCACTACTGATCGCTTTAAGTCGCACTTGAATATCGCTTCGGGTGTTTTCACTTCGATCGCTGTATCCAAACTGTCGGTCGTGGCGCGTCTCGGCTTTATATAGCGCCGAAGATAGTTCTAGAACCTTCCATTGTATAAACATCTAGAATGTTCGAGTACATACAGGCCCCGATCGACCAGATGTCGATAGTTCGGGAAAGTTCTAGAAAGTTCTCACATCGAAATTTCTAGAAGGGTCTTGACAACTAGTTCCGCTACTCGATACTAGATGGCGCTAGTGGTAACTACTGTCACCATGTACCAAGCATTAATTGTGGCGCGCAACAGTATATATATTTTTGTAATCACTTTTTAAAACTCTTTATTTTGATACCCCACTCAATAGGTTTGAGATTAAAAAAAAAAAATTTTTGAAGACATTGCGCCAAAAATCGGCCATTTTAATTTTTTTTTCAATTTTGATATACCCAGTGTCACTCTCACAATTAAGGCGAATCTAACGGCACCTCTCAAGCTGAAATCGATCAAGCCGTTTAGGCTACAGAGCGTGCCAAAGAAATATACATACATACCTACATACACTCGAAAAACATAACCCTCCTTCTGAAACGGTCGGATAAAAAACGGTTTACCAGTTACCTAATGGACAGGTATAGGTACAGACGCCAGCACATTAAGCTACTACAATCTATCAAATTTCTTTTATAGATTTTCAACTTTACAACAAAAATTTGACAGATTCGGGTAGCTTGATGTGCTGGCGTCTGTACTTTACAAAATTCAAATTCCATTTCAACAAGCAAAACTATCGATTTTTAATTCTAGATCCAAAATTGCTCAAAAATCAACTTAGACGACTTATTTAACACTAAAGTAGGAAATGTGTTGCAGGCCCCGGGCCGGGCGCGTACCGGCTGCCGACGACGGTGGGCTTCCCGGCGCACGACCCGTCGCGCTACCGGAACCCCATGTACTCGTTCGGCACCAACGCCGGCTACCGCGTGAAGGTAATGCTGTCTTATATCTTCGTCAGTTTTTAAATCCTTGCTGATGCAGGTATTTCTCTGGTGTTCTGTGTATCTTTTAGTCTGTGCTAAATAAATGTATTTTCCTTCTTTCTTAAATAATAAATATTTTTACAAGCTTTTATTTAGCTTGCACTGTTCGTATGTTTGTATGTATGTAAGTTGTCCGTCAAAATTTGCAAATCATTTTTCGACCATTAGTTGGTATCCGATTGAGCTGATGCATACACCTTTAGTTTTGGTAACAATACAATTTGCAATACTCAATATTGTAATAATTTCAATATGGCTGCCGCTCCAAGATGGCGGATTACATATTTTTTCTCAACCCCCTTAATATGGATATCAAATGAAAGGGCTTGAAGAGTAGAAAATGATAAAGTAAATAACATCACACTAAATTCAATATGGCCGCCGCTCCAAGATGGCGGATTACATTTTTTTTCAACTCCCTTATTATGGGTATCAATATCAAACGAAAGGGCTTCAAGAGTAGAAAACGATAAAGTTAAATTACACTAAATTTAATATGGTCGCCGCTCCAAGATGGCGGATTACATTTTTTTTCAATCCCCTTTTTTTTTTTTGGGTGGGGATCATCAAATGACCCCTCCCGCTCTGGGCGGAGCGGAAGGGAGTGTCAGACTCTTACTGACTAAAACCCCCCAGTGTTCCTACAGTTGCCTGTGCCAGTAGGCCACTGTATCTCTTTCGAACAAACTTCGACCCTGGCGTGCATCGGACCCTGTCAGTTAGTGCTTACATCTACTTGAGGCGCGCGTGGAACACAACGCGCCGTCGACCCGGGCCTGGTCCTTACCGGACGGCAAGCTGCCCATTACTCGCCGTCCGCAAGCCCGCGCCTGGTGGCCGGGAATCAGCTATTGATTCCCAACGCCCGGGGCGTCTCCTAGGCTGCGGCGGCTAGGGGCGTGAGGGCTCAAGGATTGCCTCTCCCTCACGCGCTCCGCCTCCTCCTTCGCGAGCATCACTGCTTGGCAGAAGGAGGCGACAGCCTCCCATGCACTCTCGATCCGTACCATATCCTGGACTAGGGCCGGACGCGAGAGATCACCGCCGCCGATCGCCGCCGTGGGGACACGGCGGTGCTCTGCCCAAGCTGGGCAGCTGGGCAGCTGGGCAGCTGGGCGCTGTTGATGGTAATAAAAGCACAAAAATTATGAAAAGAGCTGAAAATGTTGGCGCTTTGGGTGATGTTCATTGCTACTAAGTACCTACAATATATTCTGAAGGTATATATTGTATCGGAGTAGCACTAATATGTTACTAAAAAAGTTGTTAGAGTGGATTTTATTACTATATTACTACTTTAGCTTGCAGTTGTAACCTGCGTATAGCTTACAATACACTTAAAGTGCTAAGCACTGCCTCAATAGCACTATTGTAGCTCTTTATTGTCACTCATTTATCACTACTCTATAACTATTAGGTCACTTTAAGCTCTAAAATCGTGGGCCCAAATCAGGGTTATAGGACAGTAAAAACGCGCTATATCACCAAATCTTAGGGCCTGTATAGGACCTTAGGTTCTTAAAATTCTCTTAAACAGCTCACGTAGCACTTATTCTTAACACCAAAATGTTAGTTGGGAGATCTCCACCGGCGTATGCTCCACCGTGTCCTCCGGGCGATCCACACAATGGTAACACCCGGGCGTTTCCTCCCGCCTTATTCTGAACAGGAAACTCCCGAAGCAGCCGTGCCCGGTGAGGACCTGCGTTAGGCGGAAGGTAAGGACGCCGTGGCGCCTCTCTAGCCACTCCTCAAAGAGGGGACTTATCGCCGCAATTGTGGCGTGCCCAGCACTGGGTTGCGACAGTTGCACGCTCCATGTCGCCATGAGATCCCGCCGGAGCTCTGTCCGCTGCGCCGCGTTATTTGGGAATCCGACGGTGGCGCGTTCCGAGCGTAGCAAACTACGCTGACGCCGCTAGGGAGGTCGGTGCGCAGCACCCGATCGTACCCGATGTCCCACAGATGCGGCCCCAGGACCGATCCCTGTGGGACACCGCACGACATCTCTCGCCGTTTTTTTTTTTTCAATCCCCGTAATATGGGTATCAAATAAATGGGCTTGAAGAGTAGAAAACGATTTTAGTAACATCACACTAAATTCAATATGACCGCCGCTCCAAGATGACGGATTCAAAAAAAGTATTACAAAACAAGGTGACCATCGTTCATAGCTAAAAAAAATGAAAAAAAAACGACGGGTTGCACTCCGGGAGTGCCGGCAGAAGTGAAAACTTGAATATTAACGTTGTGCATTTTTAATATTTTGGAATCTTACGAATTTTCGATCAGGGTCACGTGTCATAATCTTACGATCAGGGTCACGTCTATAGATGGGCCATCCACCCGGGTTTAAACCCGGTGCTTTGATAAACACCCAATTTTGTGGGTGTTTAAGGGTGTTTACTGTTTACGGGTGTTTATCGGGTGTTTATCAAACGCACCGGGTTTAAACCCGGTGGATTGCCCATCTATAGCACGTGTCATCTTACGAATCTTACGATCAGGGTCACGTGTCCTGACGCGAGTTTAACATTTAATGCCCATTACAAAAAAAGTGTACAACGCCGCAAAAGAAGTTTTCACTTCAAAAAATGTAATAATAAATCTTTAAGACTTAAAAAGTAAAAAATAAAATGAAAAAAAAGTTTTTAAAAACTTATATTTAAATAAAAAAGAATAAAGCGAACTAAAAAAAAAGCTTGAGGCACTGATGTACGGTATCCGTTATACAGGTGTACTTACTTATTACTTACACAATAACAATGCCTCAAAGCGCTTAATAAAAACATGTAAAGAAGATGGCTGAATGTCATTCTGCAGTATCTGCACTACGACGCAATATAATGCTAAGTCAGTAACGCAGATTCTACCGTCTTATCGGGTCATGTAGACAAAAATTGTCCATATGGTGACTTGACTATTTTGGATGTGACTGTACTCGCTCGGCACAAACGCGGGCCACAGCGTCAAGGTATGTGCCACACTGTATCTGCCCCCTGGAACCGGAACTAACGAACTCACTATGAAAAGTGACAAGCTCAAGCTCTATCATAGGTAATGATGTTGTTCATCGACAGCGCTGACGTGCCGGGCGACATGCCATACACGGATATACACCTAACACCCGGTTTCTCGATTGGAAATTGACAACTTGTCAAACTATACTTTTAGCAATGATTAAGGTGATTCCTTGAATGTCGCCCACAAAATTCAAACTTGCGTTTCTTGCTAAGAACCTTTGTTTGAGTAGAGTTGTTTGTGCGAACCGGGTGTTTCTGTGACGACATTGGTTGAGGCTTGTGGAGTTGTGCTAGAGCATTCATCATTTAATGTATAATATCATGAGACACTTGTAATCTAATAGGGACTGGGCCCGGGACCCGCCTACCGCATCGAGCGCGTGACGCGCGACGGCCTCATGTCGTCGCCGGCCTGGAGCTTCGGGGCCCGCTTTGCGACGCGCTCCACACTACGCACGCCGGGGCCAGGAGCCCACGCACCTGAGCGGTGTCCACCAATGCGCGAGCCGCGGGCCCCTGTTTATTCCATGGGCGCGCGGTTAGGCTTCGCCCTGAAGCGCCCGGGCCCCGCGCCCAACGCGTACGCGCTGCGCTTGGGGTCGGGCACGCCGGCCTACACGATGGGGGCCCGCGTGGGCTTCAATGCGAAGGCCAAGTCGCCCGGGCCCGCCGTGTACTTCCAGCACGACACCAACGTGTACAAGTGCAAGTGAGTCTTGTTGATTTGTCCATTACCTATAGTCTTCCATCATATTCGTGGCTCTTTGATCTTCTTCGTGTCGCTGGCACGACTGTATTCTAGATCTTGTTGGCCTAAAACTTTGCCACTTCCACGGCGTTGTTGGTGGCAGCGCAGAGGTCACTTTGTTTTGGGACACAGGTCAGGATAGCTCCACAATCACACCCTACTGGTACTGCCGTTACGTCATGGTAGCCCCACTTTACTAAGTTGAACTTACATCTGCCCACTTGCGTCCGGAGACGGTCCAGGAACTTCAAAGTGAACCACGGAAGGTTACACCCTGCAGGGAGATGCTCCTTTGGTGGTAGATAGTAAGGAGGGGGAAGAGTATTCTGCAACAATTTGCAACGAGCGCCGGCGTCGGCCGGGTTTCCTGACAGACGTTGTTGATTTTAAGAAGCTGTGCCTGCTTTTTAGCCGTTGCGCTGGTAGCTGTGCGCCAGATACGGGGAGTCAGAATCAGAGTCCTGTTTGAGTTTCTCCACTGCGCTTGCAACTTCTCTTCGGACTTGTGGTGGTGCTATGCCAGCTGTGGGTTATAGTGCGCTGACCGGGATCGGTTGCAGGCAGCCTATGTAATCGTACGGCAGGTTTTGTTTAGTGCAACATCTACTTCCTTGGCGGGAGGGGAACAGTGCCACACTGAGCACGCATTTTCGGCCGCAGAGAAGCATAGTGCTAAGCCAGTAGACCGGAGTACCTACCTGAGGTGAAGCAACCCATGTGGTTGAGGTTAGGCGCCTGAGAAGTTGTTATAGGAACCGACTTTTTTCTTAGTTTTGAGACAATGGTTCTTAATTGTCAGCGCCCTATCAAGGGTGACTCCTAAGTATGTAGGGTTACTGCAGTGTTCAATGGTGACACCCATCCAATTGATGTTCAGAGTGCGTCTTACCGAATGGTTGCGGAGATGGAAAGCGCATGCCTGTTTTTGTGGGGTTCGGTCTGAGAGCGTTATTAGTGTAATACTGTCCGAGAACTTCTAGCCTGCCTCTAGGATATTTTCGGTGTCCCCAACCTACTTGATGCTATCTATCATACTTACGTGTTGTATTTTTCACTGCTAGTCGTTTTTCTGATTTGGTAATATTTGGTACTGTTTGGTACAGTTAACAAAAACAATCGGTGCACAAAAATGAAAAAAAAAAAACTCGTGGAATGCATAACAGCATAACCTCCTCCTTTTTTGAAGTCGGTTAAAGTCAAAAGCTTTTGTAATTGAATGAAAATCCAATATCCGTAGGTACCTATATTAATTGACCTACCTACTATCCAGTATCCGGCCGGCATTCAAATTAGGTCGGATGCCGACTATTTGCTGGTCAGTCTTATGTTGGTAGCGGGTTTCTCATTGTTTACCAACTACTTACACGTCCATGGTAACAACTTGACATTGATAATGAGTTTATTTTCGTGGCCGTAAGGGCGATTTCTGTATTAAAATTGTGCTACTGACGTGCGGTAGAGCACATGACTGTGGTGAGGACGTGTGCTGTACCTAATGTGTGTGCAGACAGCCGATCTACTCGCTGGGCGCGCGGCTGGAGGGCGCGGGCAAGGCCACGCGGACGCCTGGGCCGGCCGCCTACCCGCCCAACCTCTACAACGTGAAGAAGGTAATCGTCTCGACAACTCTTATCAGTCTATTCAATCTCTTTAGATTCTAAAGAGATTGAATAGACTGATAAGAGTACCTTTGGAGCACGAGGAAGACGTTCTAAAGTTTAGAACGTCTTCCTCGTGCTCCAAAGCCTACGTAGGTACGTACGTAGCGCTGGCCCTCTAATACCCCATCTCAAATTAGGTAGATACCTATAGGGCTAATTTCACCAGCCTGTTCGTTTTCTACTCTGTTATCCCGTGTCCTAAACAAAAGCGAACGTCGCGCGAGTACGCAATTGACGAAATCGTTTGTATGACTTTTATTAATGACATGCAAATGCGACTTGATTGATCGCGCGAGTATGTCAATTTTATCTCCTGGTGCTACATTCATCATCATCATCCTACAGCAGACCACTGCTGGACATCGGCCTCTCCAATTGCACGCCATCTGGTGCTACATTGGCATATTGTAAAATTGCAGAACCCTTACTCGTACTCGTTCGGCACGAAGCACGGAGACTACGCGCCGCCCCTCGTCGTCAAGGAGGACACCATGGACTGTCTATAGCATGCCTGCGATGGTTCGAGCGGGTCTAGTGGCCGGCGACGAGTGGTGCCCACATGCGACGGATGATGATAGCGTTCCTAGTGCACATGAAATAGCTTAGTACTCGCCGCTGCCGACTATCGCTCGTCGTAAGCGTAGCTAGCATAGATCTCTGGGTATAGCAAGATTGGCAATAGGTCCACCCATTTTATGGTGGTGTGCGGTTATAAATCCGAACAAGACCGAACATCATTAGAAGAGGACATTCATAGATTTCTAATACATATGACGTGTAAGTGATGTCAATGTGTGAGTTTAAAATAAACGATAAAAAAATCGTATAGTCCAGTGAAGTAGGTAATGTAGACTTGTAGGTATTAGAAATCAAATCGTTTGGGAGAATGTTCAGTCAGAACATTGTGAAGTATTTCAGGCAAAGTTCGCGAATTATTGACGTTGAAAATCTCGTATTATGTCCAAAGTGTCTGTGGTGTACGTCGATTATTTTTGTGTAACGATTGTAATCGAATTCATTGTTATGAAATTTCGGTTCAGTTTAAATCGTCTACTTCGTCACTACTCAACAAAGTATAGGCAACAAAGGTATGTTAGACATTTTTCAAATTCGTCCATAAACATGATAGACTGAGCGAGCCCATGTCGGTGAGGGTCGAGGGATGTCTTTAGTTGCATAACCTCGTCGCGGTATTGTCCCACATTTGCCTCCTGTAGACAACAGATGATGTGTTTCATTCAGCCTTCTGGGGTTAATTCCGACGAGCAGGAATTTTATAACCACGCTTTACCTCTGGAATCGGGATGGAATCAGAATATCGGGACCACTGATTTTCGGTCCCGGGTGCGATAAGCTTAGGGTTCCTAAGAAAACGGTGCTGTCATTAAGCGGCCGCTAAATGATGGCAGTCATGAAAATGACTGTAGGTGATTGGCATTTCGATGTCAGAAGCGCTATCAATATGGATGGCCGACATTTTGAAACGTTATAATATGACCTACGAAACATCAGTGACAATTGTTTTTTTTAATTAAGGATGTAACATCTTTTTTTTTTGTGTCATCAAAAACCACGTGCGCTCCGCCCTCAATTTTTCTCTTATTTAATTTTATTACTTCGAAGAACTTCTTTTTTTGGGCTCAGTACTTTTTCTACAGTTTCTTGAATATTCAAGTTTAATACAGTTCTTAATCCCTAAACTTTTGTTAGTAGGTAGTGCTAGTTCAGAATTTTATGGCATTATATATAAATCATGTCACTCGCATTGTTTATAGACCCAACTTTTTGTAAATCGTATTGTGAACAGTTTTGATATGAAGTCTTTGTGAATTCAATAAATCTTTATTTTGGATAACTTGTTTATTGTTTAACAATTAGTAGCTAATTAAGTCTATAGTTATTTAATCACTATACATATTCAGTCCACGAACCGCACTGCCACTTTCTGTATATCCACTATATTCTTGTTATTTGGTAGAAGTTAACCAGTACACGGTGCTGCGCGGTGGTGTTGAGGCCTATTCCTCGTGGTCTAACTTTTGACCATGAGGAATTTTAACATTCTTCCCATACAAAACGGCTGGCACGGTAGGATTTCTTTGGAAAGTGTGACCCAACTAAATTAGATTAAGGTATTCGCTGATATCAAATTTATACAGTTCACTATCTACGCTTGAAATGTATTCAAAAGCAAGATGGCAGCTTTAGTTCAGATTTTGGCCCCGCGCCAAGATAAACTTGTAGCGTTGTTAGAAGTTCCTCATGGAGCGCAGCTTGTTGTTGCGGCGCATGCCGGCGGCGCGCACGCGCAGCCAGTAGCGCTTGCTGTTGGGGTCCAGCTCGGCCAGGCGCGGCGCCGGGCCCGTGTTCAGGCTCCACAGCCACGACGGGTATGCGCTGTCGTCTTGTAGCTGGGGATAAAAACACACAAATAATACCGAAACATCCATCAGCCGGTACGACATTTTTTACCGTCTGCACAAAAACTGGATATAAAAGGTGAACGGAGTAGAAGCCATTGCACAGACTTATTTTTTCCTCAAAATTACTCCTCCTTAATTTTATATCTCCTTCTTTTTAATGCAATCTGTCCTGAGACATTCAGCAATAGGTAGATGATGGTTCCTGATGTTGCGCGGTATGAAGCCTCTGCCCCATCCGATGGATACTACAGTCTACAGCTCATTTATGCTGGTTGTGAGTAGGGCTTGGGGTGCGGTGTGGAACATAAGATAGAAAGCAAAGCTAATAGAAATCTCTATTCGTAGACAGAACGTTTCGCCGAAAACTTTGTTGATAGAATACATTGATTGTAGATATCTCGGTCCACAGGAAGCACTGTTAACAGAGATCTCTGTTCTTAGATAGCACTTCTTGCCGTAAACTTTGTTCGCAGAAACCACTGTTTCCAAATACCTTGGTTATATTTTCTGTTTGTGATTGTATGTGTTACTAACAATTTCATGTCAATACTAACACTATGGACTTCAAGGTCTGCAATAAAAGTTTATTATTATAAAGCTGGATACCATAGCACCAGATAGGCTCCAGAATACATTTGTACATAATTAGTTTGCTTTCCAGAGATATTTGGGACTTTCTGTTAAATATCCAGTGCAGTAAGCTACGGAGTTTTTGCCCTAGGGCTTTTCATTTAGTAAATATGTGGTGTCTCCACGTAAGGAGTCTGTTAAAGTATATTCAAAGGTATCGTGTGACCTCTGCTTGCGGTACTTTTATGTCATTTAAGGTCACAGCTGGACATGTTTCTTTGCGTGTGGTGAAAGTCCCCTGGACTGACTTTGTTTCGTTGGCTTTTACCTTTAAATCTTTAAGGTTTTCGGAGATCAGCTTGAGGCTGTTTAGCAGTTTTTCAGAAGCCTCTCTCGGGCAGACATCAGTAGCCAGTATGGCCGTATCATCGGCATATGTGCCGTTACGATATTTCTATATAACGGCAAGTCAGCAGTAAATAACAGGTACAGTCAGCAACAAAAGTCGATTAACACTTCAGTTTTTTTAATCTCAGTTATTGAGCAAAATATTTGTTCAAATTGCTGCAGCAGCTGGGTCATAGGAGTCAGAAATTTAGTCAAACATCATGTGCGCAACTGTGTAATATGCGCTAAAAATCGCGCTAGCATCAAGAACCAGATGATGGGTTCTCTTCCATCTGTAAGGTGTTCTCCAGCGCGACCGTTTTTGCATAGCGGTGTTGTCTATAAATATTAGGACAACGAAAGGTCGCGGACACCGTTCTTACAAGGGCTACATTATGTTTGTTTGTGTGTATGTCCACCCGTGCTCTTCATTTAGAAGTCGTCAGCGACATGAGTACACAAGCCTTTTCAGCTGCCTTTAGACGTTTCGTGTCTAGGCGAGGTCATTGTACCAAAATATGGAGCGACAATGGCACAACGTTTAACGTTGGGGCCTCCAGAGAATTGCAACAATTGTCATCTATTCAGGCATCAATAGCAGAACAAGTGGAGGCCAACGGTACTGAGTGGCACTTCATTCCCCCACATAGTCCTAATTTCGGCGGGCTTTGGGAAGCAGGGGTGAAGTCTACAAGTCAAAGTTTCACCTTAAACGGGTCCTTGGAGATGCTAACTTGACGTACCAGGAAATGACCACACTTCTCAATCAAGTGGAAGCTTGTCTGAACTCGCGTCCAATGAGTGTCCTTAACGTTACTGATCCTGGTGAACTGTTACCCTTAACTCCTGGACATTTCTTGATCGGAGAGCCGATAGTTAATGTACCAGAAGATAGAGAGATCACAAATGTCAGTTATTTGTCGCGGTGGAAATTCATTCAAGGGATGGTACAGTCATTTTGGAAACGCTGTTCCCAAGAATATTTGTCCAATCTTATGAACCGGTAGAAGTGGTCTTCAAAGGTTCCTGAGCCAAAAATTGGAGACATTGTTTTAATCAAAGAAGACGATTTGCCGCCAAGTCGTTGGCGACATGCAATTTTGAACAAATATTTTTGAACAAATAACCGAGATTAAAAAAACTGAAGTGTTAATCGACTTTTGTTGCTGATCGTACATTGTGGGACCCAAGACACTGCCCTGACTCCTGAGGTATTCCGGCCTGAATCGCAAATAGATTTGTGATCTCATCTCCCAGCTCCACTAGGAAGAATCTCTTGCTGAGGTAGGAGCACAGAAACAGGTAGAAATTAGTTGGGATACGTATAATACGTTTTTATTTTGGTCGGCAGACCGGTGCCAAACACGATCAAAAGCCTGCGAAGTGTCCAGAAAGACTGCAGAGCAGTACTCCTTATTTTCAAATGAAGTATTGATTATTTGTCCACCGGTCTTATGTACCTGTAAATATTCATGTTCCTAACCCCAGCGGTTTAGGCACTGTGTTGTTTGTCAGTGAATGAAGGAATTTCAGATTGTTTTTAAATAGGGCTATGCTAGTTTGCGAGAGATACGCGTAAAAGTGCAATGTGACAAAAATACAACATAATGTATTATTCAACAGTCTCTTTATTCATTAGGTACTCTAATGTCACAGTTTTAATCGGAATCGCAGCGAAAATATTTGCACGTGCGAATTTTATTATTCGATTCGACTCGTAAAGATTACTCTATTGACATCGGGACACATATGCTCTGGAAAATGTTGCTTGTAGTACACAAGCAACATTTTCCAGAGCATATTGTCAACTGTCTGTCAACAAAGTTATAAATAGGTAAATGGTCCAACTAGTAAATAGGTAGCATGCAGGTACCTTGTTGGATAATAATAGCTTCAGTATGTTTATGGTAAAATACTACTTACCACTTCTATTTTAGCCGCCCAGTAATATTGGTTTCCATTTGGCTTGAAGTGTGTCGCAGTCTAGAGAAGTTGTAGTTGTGTGTGAGATGACACGAAAGAAAAGGGAGTGATTGATAGCTTGACGGCTGACAGGGAAGAATTTAAGAAAAACAAGGAAAGGAAGATGATACGAAATCTGTTGTTTCATAGAAAAGTGCAATAATACCTACGAGGTCAAAATGTACTAAGTAGCCTTTTAAGGGTTCCATAACAAAATGGTAAAAACGGAACCCTTATGGTGTGAGGTGAGACTATGTCTGTCTGTCTGTCACAGCTAGATATCTCAAGAACTACTAATGCTGTCAACTTGAAATTTGGAATAGTTTCAGATGACGTTTGCCCAACTATTTTGCAAATAAGGAAGAAATAAAAATATATGTATATTTTTTGCAACAGGGACTGAAAGGGGGTCTGAAAAATTCGAAACGGGGCTACTAGGGCATGTGGAGTATCATATGAAAGAGCGCAGTTGGTATATTCTCAAACATTTTTTCTAGGTCGCCTAGTTCTCGACTTTTGATGAAAAATGTAAAAAAAATACCGTACCCCCCCTATCTTCAAAGTTTGCAAAGAGAAAAGTCTGAAATTATTCTATGTAATAGAAGTTTATGTAAAGATTACAGGAAAAATAAAACGTAGTCTCTAAATAGCACACTTTTCAGAAATTATCAACAAAAGTTACATTAGTTCCACTATCGGTCAAGAGATGACGCTGACATAAAACTGCAATATTCTACACTGCAGTGCACAGTGTTAAAATTCTCTAATAAATATAGGCCTAGCCAATGAAAACTTAAAACCATATGATGGTACGGAACCCTCGGTGCGCGAGTCCGACTCGCTCTTGCCCGGTTTTTTTTTAATGACCCTGTGAACAATTTCAACGCAGGGGCATTCAGAATCATGTATCTACTGAATCCATGGTAACAGGTTATGCGTCGATGTCCCTGCTACCCTGTGTTATGCAAACATACTACCATAGAGATATAGACCTACATCCTCAAGAATTCAAATGTTAAGTGATAGCCCACATGGTACTTTGCTTTAAACTGTTGTAACGAGTCTTTTAAGCCTGTTACATGATAGCGCGTTCTTTGCTTTAATTTGTAGGCAACAGGGTGGTGTTGCCATGTAAAAATTCATTTTTTTGAATCGGAAGTCGTGTAGTGGTCACACTGATTTTTTCTTTTTTTGATGCTGTCAGTTGATTTTGACAGGGCACTTTTCCGACCCGGGCTTTGGATAGAGTGGAGTAATTTGAGAGCTCCTATGTAAATCCGGAAGTTATTACTTCCTATGGACAGCATCAAGTCCTAATTATGTTGTGGCTGATTTGCCCTTGTCGGCATCATAATGGGATTGTCCATATTTTGTAAAAGGTTGGTAAAATTCTTCGTGGTTTCAAACCTACTCACGTGTCGCGTGGTTATTTGGATGGCAGACGTTAATAGTTTCCGATATTTGTTTCAGGATCTTTTGAACCTTATATATTTTGGATTAATTCATCTACTGATGTAAAAACTTCCTTTGGAAAAGAAACGGTGAGTTAATTTGCATTTGGTCGTAAACATTCCGATCGGCATTTTTGTCGACGCTGAACATCAGCTAACGTTTATTCATGTTTGATTTCAGCCGTGAGGCGTTTCTTATTTATTTTTACTTCAAGACTTAAATTTTTAACGCTAGCCCCTACCGACATATATCATGGACCGCCTGACGTCCCCGCGAAGATCAAAATCACCAGGGTTTGCCCATTCGGTTTGTTAGATTATTCGCCGGAATATGGTATGGTTTATAATACTTAACTTAAATTGACAAAAGTGCAATAATGACAGGACAAAAATTAATTTCTATTCCATCTTAGTTTTACACCAACTGTTAATATTGGAAAGGAATTTTCTTGTATATTGAGACCAGCAGCCTTCGGGTAATAAAATCTTCAATAACTTTTGTGTCGATTTTTATTGATACTCCCCGCTTGAAGATTAAAAGTTTCCAGCCCCGCAGGTTAGTCTATCCTTGGCATAGTTTGGTGTGTGCTCCTGGCGCCCGAATTTTCACTTCTACTTATTGTTTATTTATTTGGAGTACAACACACACTTTAAAATATATATTTAACGACACAAGGCCATTATCAGTCATTTCCAAGTCCATTACGGCTGCCGAGCTATCGTGGGTAGGCGGGCGAGGAGAATCAAAACCACGTATGCAACGAAACGATTATTATTCTAACAAAATATTAACAGAACCGTAATCCACACTTCCCAACTAATCGAAATACAGCGACGCTCCACCGAACACGTTTTGCTTGAGCACGATGCAAGCGGATCCTGCCTCGTCTAACGGCTGCCTGCAAAAGAGCCCGGAGTTGCGTCAGAGTGAAGGAACGTCAACCCACGACGTTTCTTGACACTCTCAAAATGTCGAAGCGCCGTCACGGCCGGACTGACATTCGCACGTCCTCGTGCGACTGCTCACGCCTCGAGTTATCTGCAAAGACCAAATACAAATCTGTAGTGCACGTTTGGGCACGCTCGCCCATCCCTGACTAGCTACCCATTTATGCTGCCTGTTTGAGATCTCGATCTTCATCCCACACATCTAAATTAATCACAATGACCGGACAACTGACCTCAGGCGCCCCTTCGACCACCCACCAACTCGCATGGTGCGGTGGACCGGACAACCCGTTCTCAAATCTGAATTAATCACACTGGGCGGACAACTGACCTCAGGCGCCCCTTCGACCACCCACCAACTCGCTTGGTACGGTGGACCGGACAACCCGTCAGCGCCCCTTCCACCAGTCACAAAAGCAACACTCAGCTGCTGCAATCAATTGGTCCGGAACATCGACCCGCATAGGCCAGTTCCAGCTCAATCTCCTGTACCAGGGAAGTCGTAGTCTGATCGTGGGCGTCGACCCGGTTTAGGCCAGCCCAGTCGATCAACTACACTCCATACCACGTAGGAAGACGTAGTCTGATCAGAGGCATCGACCCGGTTTAGGCCAGCCCCATCGATCAACTACACTACATACCACGTAGGAAGACGTAGTCTGATCAGAGGCATCGACCCGGGTTAGGCCAGCCCCATTGATCAACCACGCCGCTCCCAACTGCCTATCCAGTGTCCTACGCTCTAGATCGATTCTCGCTAAAAGAACAGGATTTACACAATTGTTATAAACTCACCATTTACTACTCATCATGTTCGGAGGCAGAGAGGGTGCGGTCAAAGTGTGAACTAGATACCGATACTGTGTTACTTTCAACATCATGTGTTGCAATTCCATTCTCATGACTATGGACTTCCGCCGTCTCGGCCTCCTCTGCCTCGTTGACTAACGAAGTAGCTCTACTTCAAACAATCCACCGTAGCCCCCTGGGTACTGCGCGCAAGTTTTCATGGGCGTACTTATAGGTTTGACCCATCAATGAGACTCAGCTCGTGTTTATCGTGGTCTAGTACCTTGACAATCGTAAAAGGACCTTTGAACATTGATGGGGCTAATTACCTGGGAAAAACATTCTACATCCTCCCTACCAATGCCCGCCAGATAAACTAAGTCATTCTGCGCAGTACCTGGGAACTTCTCGGCGTAGCTGTTTGTTACTAATGAACAAGCCGATCCACTATCAAAACGAAAGGAAACTGGCTCACCGGATGATGTAGTCAAGGTGCTCCTCGATGCCTTGCGTTCACACACATGGACTTCTTTGACTGTCGCTGCTCCGCCACCGCCCGATCGATCTGGACACGCCGACGCCAAGTGTCCTGTCGTCCACACACGAAGCAGGTGATTGGTCTTGGTTTATCAGCGGCTCTGGATGTTTAGTGGTGCGTCTTCTCTTCTCTTCGCTTGCGGCAGTCTATCGCTTTGTGACCCGAAGTACTGCAGTGGTGACATGTTCCCGTGAAGCGTGATTCGTTGAATCGGGTCCTTTTCACGTTCGCATCATGGTTATCGCTACCCTCGTGCCTTCGTGCCTTCGTGCTCGTGCGTTTTTGTTTAAGTGAAATGCCGTTAAGAACGCGCAGAAGTTGAGATCTAGTGTTATGAGAGTGGAGCTCACAGCGAATCACGGCTTCCTTTTGGCATAAAAGTGAAGATTTGAATCCCGTTGTAATATCCTCGGATATCTCCATCCGCGGCATGCGTTCGATGATGTTCCACAGGCGCATGGCCGCCTCACTCGCGGTTTCTTTAATTTCAACTTGAAAACGTAGAATTTCATCGAAGTAATCTTGTGGCAGCAAAGGTTTAGCAAACTTCGCAAACAATACTTATTATAATTGAGGCCATGTCAGCTGCGTCGCCTGTAGTCGTGTTAAACAGGTAGCAGGTCGGCCTTTGAGTGCACGTGTAAGTAACAAAAGCAATGCTGCACCTTCTAACTTACGGTTGTTGACTACGATTTCTGTCACGTTGCACCAACCTTCGATGTCCGCTTCGTTGTCATCTGGATTAAACTCGATCAACTGGGTGGATGCGCTGCTCGAAGATTTCGGCTGTGATAAAGCCATCAATCGGGATAAAAACCGCTCCATTTGTTGAGACAGGCTTGGTTCTGATACCGGCGCTGAAGATCTCGTGCGACTATTCTCCTCTAAAGCAAGCCCTTCATATCCCACTTCTGATAACGACACAAGGCCATTATCAGTCATTTCCAAGTCCATTACGGCTGCCGAGCTATCGTGGGTAGGCGGGCGAGGAGAATCAAAACCACGTATGCAACGAAACGATTATTATTCTAACAAAATATTAACAGAACCGTAATCCACACTTCCCAACTAATCGAAATACAGCGACGCTCCACCGAACACGTTTTGCTTGAGCACGATGCAAGCGGATCCTGCCTCGTCTAACGGCTGCCTGCAAAAGAGCCCGGAGTTGCGTCAGAGTGAAGGAACGTCAACCCACGACGTTTCTTGACACTCTCAAAATGTCGAAGCGCCGTCATATTTTTTATTATTACAATTGTCGCTAGATTTATTTTTTTAATATTACAATTGTCGCTCTGCGAACAGGGACTTGAAGTAGGTTTGTCTGGTACCTTATACTGTCATTATTGCACTATTAATTAATTAACTTATGAGTCTATTGTTTGCATTGGTTTGTTCTACATTGTTACTTTAATAACTTTGTGTTTATTTTGATTTTTGACTCATAAGTACTACTTAACTTGGTTGACTCATAAGTACTACTTAACTTGTTTAACTTAATTTGGTGAATCTTTGTAAACAATGTTTGGTGTTTACAATTGATGATTTTGTTTAATATCATGTTTTTTTCTTAGCAAAACCAACAGAAATGTATAGCATAGACTGCGTTTTGTTGTTCTCAACAGTAAAGTTATTTTAAAAACTAAGTTTAACTTTTTAAGTAAATAATTTAATCTAATTGTTAAGTACAATATTGTACATTTAATTTATCTAGATTTAAACTGCTTGTAAGTGATTATTGCACTTTTAAAACGATAAAATTAACATAGTAATTTTTTATGGGATTACCCACATTGACTTTTATAATTAACCTCAAACTTGAGAATTTATTTTCAAACATTTAACTTTTTGAAACTTAGTTTTTGCTTTTCGTTTGCTATTCGCCTTGCTGTTTGTTCATCATGAACACTTGGGAATACATAAAACTTTAAAGAAATTAAAACAACATTATTTTTGGAAGGGAATGTTTAATGATATTCATCAATACATTTTGTCTTGCGATACCTGTAAAGCTTATAAACATACTACATCTCCACCTTTTGGTATGATGATTAATCCTAAAAAGGTTGATCGTCCCATGCTTATGCTCTCAGTTGATATCATAGGAATTCTACCTAAAACTTATTCTGGTCATAGATACATACTTTCAGTCGTAGACGTTTTTACTAAATATTGCTGGTTCTTTCCAATGATCAATGCTACCACTAGAGTAATTTGTAAACATTTTGAAAAAGAAATATTTCTCAAGTTTGGTTGTCCAAAAATAGTAGTTTGTGACAATGGAACTCAATTTACTTCAAAACATTTTGTAGATTTTTTGAAAGGTTTTAATATAACCAAAATATTTTATAATACTTTGTATACGCCTCAAAATAATCCTGTTGAGAGATATAATAAAACGGTCGAAACCTGCATATCGTGTTTTGTTAAAGATGATCATAGAACTTGGTCAAGTTTTTTGCCCAATGTTCAATTAGCTTTAAATAATAGTGTAAACCTTGCTACTGAGTTTACTCCTAACTTTCTGATGTTTGGTAGGGAGCTTATTCTTGATGCGTCATTACATCACTTTAGTAGTTCTGTTGATAACTTATCTCAACTAGAAATTTCAAATAGAAATGCTTATGCAGTTTCTCTTAATTCACTTAGTGATATTTTTGTTAAAGTTCAAGCTTACTTGTTAAAGGGGTATAAGCGTAATGCCGCTTATTATAATAAGGGTCGGAAAGTCATTTCTTTTGATGTGGGTGATGTGGTGTGGAGAAGAAGTTTTCTTCAATCTAATGCACAAGCATATTTTTCAGCTAAACTTGCACCTAAGTTTGTAAAATGTAAAATAACTGAAAAGGTTTCAGATAACGTTTATGTTTTGAAAGATTTAAATAAAGGTTCAGTGGGACGTTATCATGTTAAAGATATTATTAAATTTTAATTTGGTTTCCAAGTGTTAGGTCTTGATTTTGATAATTTTGTTTGAAGGCCACTTTTGACAGTGTGATGTACGAGAGGATGGATGATAGGTTATCAGTGGTTTGAAAGATGTATGTTAGGTAATTTCTTATAAATTTGTTGAATTTGAGACATTCTAAAAATAAAACTTAGGTCATTCTGGTTAATTTAATACTATTTTTTTTTCACACCAAATATTTTTCACATCGAAGGATCTTATTTTATGTTTTGTTTGTTTTTGTTGGATTGTCTAGGATCTTATTCTTCTTTTTTAAGGGTAACCTACCTGTTTATATTTTATTAAGATCTTATACAACCCTACAGTTCAGGTAATTTCTACCTTGAGGTTAAAAAACTTAAATTCAATTTCAAGTTTTTGTAATCTTTTTTTTCTCATAGTTTAAAATCATTCTATTTCCTCTTCGTCATAAATAGTAATCGATTTTTAAATCTATTTTGTGCTGCTCGTTGACAGAATTGTTTCTCATTTTTACTGGAGTTTCATTCTTTTTAATGATCGGATTTGACTTTGTTAGTAACGCGTTCATCCTGGACTTTACTTTTTGGGGGTCATTCGGTAACCTTTGTTACAAAATGCCTTATTATTTTTTGGATCTTGGTGTAACTTTTGACCTTGATTTCGACTCTTTTCCATTGTGTTGGACTTTGTTGTTCCAATCACGATGCGAGATTTTGTTTTGACTTTCGTCATTTTTTTTTTCCTTTGCGTTCGGAAGTTCGGTGGTGGTATGCCGGTCGCATTGTGAAACTTTGGCTTTCGCCTATTTGTTATTGAGATTTCTCATTGGAGATCTCAATGTTTTTTTGTGTTTGTCTGTGTTTGGGAGATTGGTAGTGTTGAGCCAGTCACAGCATTCACATTCTTTTACAGCTATTGTGCTCGGGAATTCGGTGGTGATGAGCCGATCACAATATGCTTTCCTTGGTCTCGTTGCAGGTTGTGCCTGTAACAGAATTTTAAATAAGGTCTTTCAGCTTTATTTAAAAAACTTTTGTTCGGAGTTTTCAAATTTTTTGGATTGTTGAATACGGAGTTAGTCAGTGGCAATAGAGCCTAACTGCACTCATAGAGATGGTTGTGTTGGAAGCGGTTGACATAGTAGTCAGTGGCGATAGTGCCTAACTGCACTCAAAGTTGTACTGTTCCAAGTGGTTTGAAATTTTTAGTCAGTGGCGATGGTGCCTAACTGCACTATAAAAATTGTAGTTTGTTTTGGTAAATTGTCCGAATTTGTTTGAAATTTTTAGTCAGTGGCGATGGTGCCTAACTGCACTATAAAAATTGTAGTTTGTTTTGGTAAATTGTCCGAATTTGTTTGATATTTTTAGTCAGTGGCTATAGTGCCTAACTGCACTGTTTTGGAGTTTTGGAGCGCTAAGAGATTTCTCTCTTCGTTTCATTTAATGAGTTTATATAACTTATAATTTTTTGTTTTTCACTATTTCGTTTTTGACATATTGTCATTTACATTTTTTTACTTTTATTAAATTCTTGAGATTTTGTCGTTTGACATTTTCAGAGTTGATTTGCACTTTGAATCTTATATGATTCTTTTTCTTTTTTTGAATTAGAAAGTTGTTAAGACTGCTTTATTTGGTTGAAGATTTCTTTCTAATAAAAGAAAGTTCCTTTCTTTTATTTTCGGGAGGGGATGTAATGTAACGAGTCTTTTAAGCCTGTTACATGATAGCGCGTTCTTTGCTTTAATTTGTAGGCAACAGGGTGGTGTTGCCATGTAAAAATTCATTTTTTTGAATCGGAAGTCGTGTAGTGGTCACACTGATTTTTTCTTTTTTTGATGCTGTCAGTTGATTTTGACAGGGCACTTTTCCGACCCGGGCTTTGGATAGAGTGGAGTAATTTGAGAGCTCCTATGTAAATCCGGAAGTTATTACTTCCTATGGACAGCATCAAGTCCTAATTATGTTGTGGCTGATTTGCCCTTGTCGGCATCATAATGGGATTGTCCATATTTTGTAAAAGGTTGGTAAAATTCTTCGTGGTTTCAAACCTACTCACGTGTCGCGTGGTTATTTGGATGGCAGACGTTAATAGTTTCCGATATTTGTTTCAGGATCTTTTGAACCTTATATATTTTGGATTAATTCATCTACTGATGTAAAAACTTCCTTTGGAAAAGAAACGGTGAGTTAATTTGCATTTGGTCGTAAACATTCCGATCGGCATTTTTGTCGACGCTGAACATCAGCTAACGTTTATTCATGTTTGATTTCAGCCGTGAGGCGTTTCTTATTTATTTTTACTTCAAGACTTAAATTTTTAACGCTAGCCCCTACCGACATATATCATGGACCGCCTGACGTCCCCGCGAAGATCAAAATCACCAGGGTTTGCCCATTCGGTTTGTTAGATTATTCGCCGGAATATGGTATGGTTTATAATACTTAACTTAAATTGACAAAAGTGCAATAATGACAGGACAAAAATTAATTTCTATTCCATCTTAGTTTTACACCAACTGTTAATATTGGAAAGGAATTTTCTTGTATATTGAGACCAGCAGCCTTCGGGTAATAAAATCTTCAATAACTTTTGTGTCGATTTTTATTGATACTCCCCGCTTGAAGATTAAAAGTTTCCAGCCCCGCAGGTTAGTCTATCCTTGGCATAGTTTGGTGTGTGCTCCTGGCGCCCGAATTTTCACTTCTACTTATTGTTTATTTATTTGGAGTACAACACACACTTTAAAATATATATTTTTTATTATTACAATTGTCGCTAGATTATCTTTTTTTAATATTACACTGTCAAGTTACTGAATACAGTTAAAAGTCCAAGTATAGTGTGCCAAGTATAGAGGATCTTCTACATGTAACATATTAGTCACCTTGACATCCTCGCCAGTGGTGTATATGTTGGAGCCGCACACGTAGCTGACCAGCTTCTGCGGATCAGTCTCCACTGGCATCTCCTTCTTCTCCATGGTGCCCAGCTTGCCGCCCTTCTTCTTGCCCTTGCCCAGGCCCATCACACCTGGAAGTAGACCCGTTCTACTTCACTATGTAACACAGACCACTACGGATGACAGACAACCACACTCTAATACAGGGTGGCAGGGACATTGATGAATTCAACACATGATTCTAGACTAGACCCCCTAGCGTAGACATTTTTCGCTGGTTATCAATGCAAAATTTCCTGTTTTATAGTAAAGTGCAATATATACACAGACAAAATGTATGGAATACTTAGCAATTTTTTTTTTATTAACCAATAAAAAATTTCAACGCAGGGGTTCAGAATCATGTACTGAATCCATGGTTACAGGTTGCGCATATCAATGTCCCTGCCACCCTGTATGGGGTAATACAGGAAAAGTTTTTAACCAGTGCGCAAATTTTTTTTGGTGGCTCAGTGTAAGCAATAGAACACATTTCCATTTTTAGTTTATGACTTTTTTTTTTTTCATTTTTCCACTTTGTCCCAATTTGAAATAAGCAAGACATGGATATAATTTAATAGTAATACTATGAATGAGCATGAATGAAAACGCGAAGGCCGCCCGCCGGCCGCTGGACCAACCCAGCGCACGAGACGGGGGTGCGGGGGCATGCGGCGCGGCGCCGGCGTTTGATAAACAAAACGCATGCACATGCAGTACGTCACTTGCGGAAGCGGAGGTCGGATGTCGCTTCGCCGTCCCTGCGCGCGTGCCGCGTACTAGACTAGCGTAGTGACAATGTCTCATTTTACTCACCGCGAGTATTATGAAATGGTGCGAGTGTATTTGTTAAGCAATGAAAATTTACGAGCAGCACGAAGAAGATACGAAAGGGAGAGCGTACCTCGTATGCGAGGCCCAAGGGATCCTCCATCCCACGGTCCCTAATGAGAGGACAATTTTAGCAGCAAACCAAGGTGTAAGAAACAAGTGAAATGCCGGGTGTATGTAGAAGAGGCTCAGAGCCTAGATGACTTGAAAGAAAAAATAATTAACGCTTTCAATGAAGTAAAAAGTGGTGTTAGTGTCCTAAACAAACTAAATGCTTACTTATTTAAACGTGCACGTTTATGCCTTGAAAAAGGAGGAGGTCACTTCGAACAATACCTAAAATTATTGTGATTAATAAAATGTAGAGGTAAGAAGAAATTATAAACAATCTTAGTAGGTATCTTAGGTTCTCTTTGATTAGACATTGACGCAAATTGTATCATGTCTAAGTACCTATCATACCTAAATGTTTTATTTTGAATGGACTAAAACGTATTACCTACTTTCTTACTTATTATGATTTATTTTCTGCATTTTGATGGTCCTAAGCCCATGAAAGTATGAAGGATAAATTGGAATTTACGAAAAATTACGTTTACAAATAACTTTACACAGTCTAAACTTAAAAAATTGTAGCGCTAAACTGGGGTCAATAATCCGCCGTCGCATAGAGCGAGCGCGCGTGAGTACTTCTGATAGCAGCTGGCGCGTCAGGCGACCGGTCGACGCGCGGCGTGAATCGGGCGACCGGTCGACGGACTGGCAAGCGACGTCCATAAAATAAATTTCTGAGTAAACAAGTCTCGTAAGCGTTAACTTAATTTTTTACTATTGAAACATATCAAAACATAAAATACGTGTTTATTAAAATATATTAAAGTTTATTAAGTCAAAATTTGCGCACTGGTTAAAAACTTTTCCTGTATAGTCTATTTCAGGGGTGGCCAACCCGTAGATCGCGACTATTAATCCAGTTGATTGTGGCAAAGAAAAAATATATAAATGTTGTTAATGTAATTTGAATTTAAAGGCGTTATTTGCATGTTCTAGTGAAATTGCCTAAGTGTATTTTTAGTTGCAACAGCATTAAATTAAAATGTGGAAATATGTAGGTACCTCCCAACTAAACCAATGTGTCTATTTTTTAATGTTTTTTTTCACTTTGTGTAAATTTTTGACTTTGTCAGTTAGGTGTTATTGGCACTTCGTCGTCGCCGTCGATATGCTTTTTGTTCAATAAGAAAACAAGCCTATACTGGAAATGTATAGCTTGATATGTCGTTGAGCGTATGTGTGCTACAACTACATTTCTTACTAGCAGGGATAAACAGCATACATGGGGTTTTTTATACAACCCTTATCAACCAGATAACGGTCAGTGGGTCGTCTTAGGGGCGGTTCAACAAAAACAGATCTAGGATCTAGGTATTCTATTCTATTTTTATTTATGGCAAGGAGATGGCAAGTAAACCGATGTCGACTATTCTGCCAATGTCGAAAGTGAATTGGTAAAGATAGTGTGCATAATTATAAACAAATTAAAAGTTAAAACGATAAAAAAAGATAGATCATAATAATCACCTCCTGCGGCGGATGTAGTTTTCTTGACGGCAGCATTATCAGCGGCTGTACTGTGCAAGTGTGACGACTGAACGCCGAACACCTGGCGCAATGTTAATAACGTCCTCAAGAATCCGGGATACATTGTGTACAACTTTATGAAATAATATCAGTAATAAGAGGACTTTTTGACTAAATTGAGATTTGAGGTTATATTTTGGAACACTGACAGACAGGCTGTCCGCTTAAAAAGTCAGTGACAGTGACACTGACATGACATGACATTTGCGTTTCGGGATCGGGACTGCATTTATTGCACCAAGAAATAGAAAATTGTTTATTACTTTATTATCTTATATATTTATTATCTTATATTGTCTGTGTGGTGCCGGACTTAAAGAATTGCACCACCGCTTACTTCCCGTGGGTGTCGTAAAAGGCGACCATAGTTACTTTACTCTTTGAAGGCGACTAAGGGTCTTACCGGAGAATGGGCAGCAGCGTTCTCTATTTATTCCACCATCATACCATACTGCGATCGCCAACCCGCCTGCCAAGCGTGGCGATTATGGCAAACCCCCCCCCCCAAATTGGGGGAGGCCTATGTCCAGCAGTGGACGTCTATCGGCTGAAACGACGACTTTATTAGTTTTGGTCGTTTATCCCAACAAAAGTAATATGTTTCAAATAAATCACCCACGGGGCTTAAAAGTAGATTTTACCTATACTTTAATGTCCCTACTTTTACTTGGAACAAAACATCAATGTTGTGATCATGGAGAATATTCTTCATGGTTGTGACAGTTGTGATCTAGAGTATCTGTTTATGTTCTGTGCTTATCTATACTAATAATATCTATACTAATAATAAAGCTGAAGAGTTTGTTTGTTTGAACGCGATAATCTGTGGAACTACCGGTCGGATTTGAAAGATTCTTTTTGCATTAATTGATAGCCCAATTCTTGAGGAAGGCTATAGGCTATTTACCATCACGCTATGACCCTTGAGCCGAGCAAATTCAAAATACGACAGAAAGATCGCTGGGCGGGCAGGCGATGCGATGCTATGGAGTAGGTTGGGGGAACAAAACATTTCACGCGGACTAAGTCACGGGCGGAAGCTAGTTAAGTATATACAAACCATTGACAATGATACATACAAACCCAAACCACAGTAGATAAATATTTATCTACTGTGCCAATGTCAAACCAAATGTCCATAGTGATGTCTCGACACGATCCAGTTACAAGCGAGTTTAATCGATTGGCAATTACATGCAGCTGAGAATGAGAATGATGAGAATGCTAATAAAAGAAATTATTAGAATAAGAAATGAGTCTGAAAAAGAGGAAGTCTGAAAGTAGAACCGGTGACGGGAAAGCTGTGTTGAAATAAGTTGTCGTGGTATGAGCATGTGATGCGGAGGATTTAGAAAAATGTCGTGAGGAAAGTTTTGAGTATGAATGTGGATTGCTCTAAGAGCATGTGTGTTAGATGATGTGGTGAGAAAGGGGGTGACTACCGAGATTACGACTGATGGAGAAGTATGGAAAAAGAAGACATATTGCAGAGACCCCAAATTAATTATTGGGATTAGGGCACGAGCATGATGATGATGATAATGAAGCGAGTTGAATCGATTAACTCAATCTATTTTAATGATGAAAGTAAAAGAAAAAAGTAAATCCTACCTAACTGTTAAAACACTTAGCTGAAACGAGCGACTGTTATCATTCATAATAAACATCAAAATAATCCTTTATATTTTCCTGGAGCTGACATTCTTTTAAGCACCTAATTATTTGCTTAGTATTACATTATTACTGCTGTAAACTATAAAAAATATTCTAAAACAGTTTGTCTAACTCTAACATTATCATAAAGCAAGACGTGATTTCGAGGAGTCATTTTTTTTTAACCGACTTCTAAAAAAGGAGGAGGTTCTCAATTCGGATGTTTGTATTTTTTTTTTTATGTTTGTTCGCGTATTACTCCGTCGCTTGCCAACCGACTTGAAAAATTCTTTTTTTGTTGGAAAGGGTATACTTTCCAAATGGTCCCATGAAAATTTTATCGAAATCAGACCAGCAGTTTTTGAAAAATCAACAAAAGTCTAAAAAAATATCTACATTGTCTACATCTCGTTTACTCTGCATTGCGTTTTTTGTTCGCGCATAACTCCGTCATTTACGAACCGATTTGGAAAATTCTTTTTTTAAAGTAACTTGAGCATTTGCTCTCGGAAATCAACATTTGGTAAAGTGGAGCTGATGATAAAAGACCACAGATGGCCATCGGAACTACTCAATGACAAATATTTCACTAGTTGCGATTCGATTACTTTATAATATGGTTGCTAAGCAAAAGCAATATTTTGTAAAAGGTGATGAGCAGTTGACATTAGGCTATTGTAACTTAGATAAATTACAAACTAACCCACTAAAAAGTGAAAAATAAAAACTTTTTTACAAAAAAAAAACAACCGTCTTTCAAAAAACACTAAAATGAAAAACTGGCCAAGTGCGAGTCGGACTCGCACACGAAGGGTTCCGTACCACAAGGCAAAAACGCCGAAAAAATCATGTTTGTTGTATGGGAGCCCCCCTTAAATATTTATTTTATTTTAATTTTATTACCTATTTATATTAAAGTTAAAATACAAATGAGTATTTTGTGAATATTTCAAGTGCCTACCTGTTGCTATTTTTGATATCGAGCAAAAAAGGGCAAAAAAATCGCGTTTGTTGTATGGGAGCCCCCCTTAAATATTTATTTTATTTTGTTTTTAGTATTTGTTGTTACAGCGGCAACAGAAATACATCATGTGTGAAAATTTCAACTGTCTAGCTATCGCGGTTCTTGAGATACAGCCTGGTGACAGACAGACAGACAGACGGACAGACGGACAGACGGACAGACAGCGAAGTCATAGTAATAGGGTCCCGTTTTTACCCTTTGGGTACGGAACCCTAAAAATAACTTTAATTTTGGAAGTCGCTGGCACAAAACTAAAATACAAAGCCAAAGACACCGACTTCCGAAATTAAAGTTATTTTTTCACTTTATAGTGTTTTTTGAAAGTCGGTTGTTTATTTTTTGTAAAAAAGTTTTTATTTTATTTTTATTTTCATTTATATTTTCAAACTAAAGATTTATTTAATGTCTATTTTGAGTTCATTGTGTACAAAAATATTTTAAATAAAACAATAATAATTGGAGTTATCGACATTTGTTGAGAGCTAGCCCGCCTTGTCAATCGTCATCGGTATCATAGTCGACTATTCGGTTTCGGTAAATCGTTATCAATCGATATCACCTCACTAGCTATCGCGATCAAGATCGCCCTACAAAGTACAAAGGTAAATTAAAATGTCATTTTATTGTTTTTATTTTATAATTTGTCTTGTAAATGTCTTGATAGCTGTTTTTGTATTACCAGAACTGAGTGCAAAAAAGAATGAACTTCCGTTCGATAAGATAGGAAGACCTCTTCCTTAGTAGGGCTTAGGATTTATTTTAATTCGCGAATATAATTATATAGAGATTTTCATAGAATCGTAATCGTATCTTGTTTTCCTTGTAAAAATCTGGAAAGTCCCGTGAAACGAGTGCGTCGTCCGTCAGTACGTCGGCACTGAGCAGAGGTGACTCCGTGACTCATACGTCGTCGTTGCTAATGTTTTCTGCGTGACTGCTAGTGTGCTAGTGCTGGGTCAGTAGTCAGTAGTTTAGTAGCGTGGAGGCGGTTCAGTGGAGCGCAGTGTCATTGTTATTGTTTTATATTGTAAGTGATGTTCGACTCGAATGAGTTTGATGACGACGACTTTTTCAAGGTAGGTTTGAGCGTCACACGACGGTGTAGAGCGGTGGTAGTCACACGCGACAGCCCCACACGACTGATTCGTTATCTCACTCACATATCTTAATCAGCAGTACTACCTATATTTCGATTGAAAATCAGTAATCAGCATATGTGACGGTGCAGGTGAGATAGCGGCAGTCTGCAGTGGGCAGTGTTCCTCAGTGCTGAGTGTAGTAGTGAACAGTGCAGTGATTGTTGTCCATTCATGGTTGTAATGTTAATGCGGAGCATGCTCAGTTGATGTGGGTGCCACATTGTGCCTGATTACTGCTGAGTGTTGCAGGTATTGTGTGCATAGATAGCGAGTTAACTTTCATGTAATGGGCCCCAGAGACGTGAGCAAGGCTCGGTGGATGAGTGTGCTGACATGGTATTCTTATATGAGTGAGTTCAAAGTGAATGCTATGTCCTTGCTGTGTTCATAAGATAACATTCAAAAGTCCTGTTATCAAATAATCCCCTGGTGGGCAGTGTCCAAGGATATATTATAATAAGTCCAGTTTGTTAGTCTGCGATAACAAGTTACATCGGTACGCTTTCAGAATAATCTCTGTATCAGTATAATAAATGTGATACATAATATGAGTACCAGTGCCAGTCCCAGTACCTCTATAACCCTTCCGTGTCACGGAAAGCACGTAAAGCCATTGGTCCCGGCTGTCATTCATAGATCTTTGACAGTTGTAATGGGAAGTCAGAAGCCCGAAACTCTGACAACCAGTCTTACCAAGGGGTATCGTATTACCCAGTAACTGGGTTGTGGAGGTCAGATAGGCAGTCGCTCCATGTAAAATACTGGTATTCAGCTGTATCCGGTTAGACTGGAAGCCGACCCCAACACAGTTGGGAAACGGCTAGGCAGATGATGATGATGAGTACCAATACCTACTCCATTTTCTGTTGAATTGCATTTTATAACTTTGAAAGTCTACATTATTTTCTTACTAGAAATGTTGTAATCTCTTTGTTGGTGTTTGAAGGATGATTATAATTAAAAATGTACTGTACATCAACATTTTTTTTATACTTACAGTATACCATTTGATTCTTGTTACATATAATTATTTAAATCCTAAACATGACCAAGTTAGCAACAGTAACTCATAGCTGACTCCAATACTAGTACTTACAGCTAATCAGGCAACAAAGAGTATTGTATCAACTTGTAATTTGATAACAACAAGATAACACTAGTGTGTCATAAGTGTTTCTGTGTAGTATGAGTCAGAGGCACATAACCATTGTGATAAGCACTTATTGCTACCATTGATCCTGAAAGCAGCTTTGGTTGGGATTGCGTAAAATTAATAAAGTTTTTAGTAAATTATTATTAAGTATACAGGGTGACTTGCAATGTGACGTATGCCTTCCAGGACCTGAAGTGTGACCGATTTGCAACAATTAAGCACTCCATAATTGGTAGGCGAAAATTCATGGGATTCGAGAAAACCCAATTTTATGTATTTTTGTATAACTTCCCAGAATTTGTCACTAAATATCACTTGTCTCTAAACTCTCCAATTAAATGGCTATTTCATTGGGTACCTAATACTTCAACAAACCTTTTATTACATTCTCTAAAACATCAAACAATATAGGTACTCTAAAAAGATATAGGTACTCTATTTATTAAACTTTTGTACCTCGTTACATAGCTGATTAAATGAAGATGTCTTTTGCTTAATGTTACTTAATGTTGCAGTAACATTTTGAGATAACTTAAGTCTAAATTCATGTGAAGGTCATTGAGTTTGAGAGTTTAGAGAAAAGTGATATTAAATAAATAAATAATTAATTTAGTGACCAGTTTTTGGGAATTTTTCTAAAATACGTAAAATTTGGGTATTCTCGGATTCCATGAATTTTCGCCTAGGCATTATGGGGTGCTTAATTGTTGCAAATGGGTCCCACTTTCACGTCCTGGAATCAAATGAGCAGTTACCCTGTATAGAACAGACAGTTGGTACCTAACTGTATGTTATCTTGGCACCAGCACGCAGAACCCACATGTTCCGGCTGAGCGGGAAGCGATGTGGCTGTGCTTGAGATAGGAACAGCCCGTCAATGTCATTGTGATAGGGGATCTGCCTTCTAAATTCAGTAGTGAGTAATGTGAAATATCTGTCACTTAGAACTTAGGTAGTTCTCATACAAGGTATCGTTCTTGGGGTAAAATTGTTCATTGGTTTCAGTGGTGTATGCACTAGGGGCCAAATGTATTGCGACACGTGTATAGATACATTTTTGCAAAGTGTATGGCGACATAGAAATCGATTAAAAAGGACGTCGGACAAGGTGTCAGGCGACGTCGCATCGCGCAGCGTCTGTAGACATCTTACGCGGAAGGGTATACACAAAACATCGGTTTTCGTATAACTGGCGTCACATTTATATGTACCTAATTACAAATCTGGGGGCACGGCAGTGCCCCCGCCAAGTCGAGCAAATAGCGGCACGGCCGCGGAACTACCAACCTTTTCTCGAAACAGTTCAGGCCATTTTCGACCCCTCTATAACTTCGTTGTGGATAAAACTAGAAGCTTGAATTTTCAGTAACTAAGCAGGCATTGTATAAACACGGTATATATTTCAAATTTGAACAACAGGTAGCCCGCGAAATTCAAATTTTCATACGTTTTTTGCAATTTGCTGGTCAGTATTAAGTTGTACGTTGATTAAAATATGATTCGCGACCGGAACAAATATGTATTTACAGAATTATAATCATTAGAATTAGTAATACAACTTGTTAAGTCAGTATAATCCTAAAATGTCAAGATTTCATGAAATACTCCTTCAGTAGGATTACCTGGTCTTGGACAGTTGTGTTGATGATGACTTTAATGATTATAATTCTGTAAATACATATTTGTTACGGTCGCGAATCATATTTTAACAATTTCCGGGACACTTAACGCCCCTCGACGTAACCGAATAAAACTTCTATTGTGTCTCGTGTGTGTCCTTCAATGTGTTAATCAACGTACAGTTTAATAAATAATAATACAGGGTGTTTGGTGCATCGTTTGCCAAATGGAATTGGCCGAAAGGAGAGGTCATTTGCTATCTCTTAAGGCCTAGTAACTCATTCCTTGTTACACCGGTTTTTTTATTATGACTTTTTAATTTTTATTTAGAAAAATACAAGAACTCTGCATTTAAGCTTAAATTTAAAAAAAGTTATGAGTATAGCCTTCAAATTTCATTTTAATTCTTATGTTTACTCTTGTATGATTCTATGAAATTCAAAATTACTTGATAATAATGTTAAGTTCCTTTTTAATAACTCACAAAGTTTTTGAAAAAAGGAAAAATACACTTAATACTAAACTTTAAATTGCTGTAAAAAAAAACTAAAAGCGATCGGGATCTACGAATTCTTTTAAAAAGTTCTCTAGTTTATCCCCTTTCCAACGGTGTGCAATATACAAAAAAAAAACTTGTAATAACTTCAGTAATTCGGTAAATGTGTAATCGAGACACATCAGGCTGATATTCGATATTACGGTAAGAACACTAGTTTTCACATAAATAACATTCTTTAAGCAGGTGGATAGTGTTATCTCCCTCTTACGCAGTCTCTTATCTCTTTCTAGGGTTCTAACTTTCCTCAAACTTGAAATAAAAAATAAACTTTTATTTAATAAGTACCTAATTATAAATTTTGTTCAATTCGTCCTCCACTATTGCGTACACACGCGCGACATCTTCGAATATTCTCGACTGTAGTGGTGTGTAAACGTATTTCTGCTTTGATAGTGATGAAAGCCGCCTCAATGCGTTGGACTTAATCATCCCTAGTCTCAACTTCCGTAGCGTAAACAAGTACTTTGGGCCGTCCCCAGACGTAAAAATCTAAGGGAGTCAGACCTGGGGAACGTGGTTGCCAAGGAATAGGGCCATCCCTCCCAATCCATGAGTCTGTGAATGCAACATCCAAGTACTCCCTGACGGTTAATCTCTAGTGAGCGGGACAACCTTATTGATGAAAAACAAAAGACAGGTCTTCACTGACAATTGGTAGCTGAGCTAATAATTAAGGTCGAGATAAGACGAAGATGTCGCGCGTCTGTATAGTGGAGGACGAATTGAACAAAATTTATAATTAGGTACTTATTAAATAAAAGTTTATTTTTTATTTCAAGTTTGAGGAAAGTTAGAAATCTAGAAAGAGATAAGAGACTGCGTAAGAGGGAGATAACACTATCCACCTGCTTAAAGAATGTTATTTATGTGAAAACTAGTGTTCTTACCGTAATATCGAATATCAGCCTGATGTGCCTCGATTACATATTTACCAAATTACTGAAGTTATTACAAGTTTTTTTTTTGTATATTGCACACCGTTGGAAAGGGGATAAACTAGAGAACTTTTTAAAAGAATTCGAAGATCCCGATCGCTTTTAGTTTTTTTTTTTACAGCAATTTAAAGTTTAGTGTTAAGTGTATTTTTCCTTTTTTCAAAAACTTTGTGAATTATTAAAAAGGAACTAGACGTTATTATCAAGTAATTTTGAATTTCATAGAACCATACAAGAGTAAACATAAGAATTAAAATGAAATTTGAAGGCTATACTCATAACTTTTTTTAAATTTAAGCTTAAATGCAGAGTTCTTGTATTTTTCTAAATAAAAATTAAAAAGTCATAATAAAAAAACCGGTGTAACAAGGAAAGAGTTACTAGGCCTTAAGAGATAGCAAATGACCTCTCCTTTCGGCCAATTCCATTTGGCAAACGATGCACCAAACACCCTGTATAATATATAGCCTTTATTTCCATAACCAAAAAAGAAAAGAAAATATATACAATTTATACAAGTGTATTATTAAGAAAAATACTAAAAAAGTGTACTTAAAAAATCACAATGTATAGGTACTATTTCTTTGTAGAAAAAGTACCTATACATTGTGTTTTTTTAAGTACACTTTTTCGTACTTTTTCACTTTTTCGTTTTTTTTAACTTTTTCGTTTTTTTTAACTTTTTCGTTTTTTTAAACGTCTGTACCCGAAAATAACCATAACCTTGTGGTTATGGCCCCTTTTCGGGTACAGACGTTTTGGGTGTGTTCGAGCGTGTAGGCGTCTAGACTATTTTGTTCTTTTACGTACGTCTTCATTTCTTTGTTTGTCTTTTAATCGGATGTTAAGGATGCTCCTTTCTATTGCTCGTTGGCTCGTTTGTATTTTGTTCTTCGTCGCTTTGTTAAATATCCAAGACTGGCAACCGTAGGATAGGCAGGGTAGTAAGCATGAGTCCATTACCTTTTTTTCTTTAAGTTCATGGGGAGTTTTGATTTTAATATTTCTTTTAGCCTCCAAAATTTCTTCTAAGTCATGTTTATTCTCTTTTCGATCTCATCTGTGTGTCTCGACATTTTGAAGGACATTTGCTTACCAAGATATTGGTAGCTATCCACATATTCTAAAGCTTTTTTGGTTTACTGTTATAGGCTTTTGAGTACTGTTCGTTGCAACTTTAATTTTTGACGTAGTTATTTTTAATCCTATGTTTTCACCAACGTTGCATAACTCTATGATCATTTCTTCCAATTCTTTGGGTGTTTTGGAGAAAAGAACGATATCGTCCTCAAACCTTAGGTTGCTTAGAAAGTGTCCGTTAATGTAGATTCCTTTCTGTTTCCAGTTTAGGCCTTTCATTATAAACTCCAAGACAGAGATGAAGAGTTTGGGAGATAAAGGGTCTCCCTGTTTTACCCCTCTACATATTTTGATTTCTGCGCCGAGTCGGTCCAGCTTTACTCGGCTTACACTGTTGTTGTAAATGTCTTTTAAGATATTTATGTAGGCGTTGGGGACTTTTTGAAACGTCAGTGCTTGCCATATTTTTTCATGTGATATGGAGTCAAAAGCCTTTGCAAAATCGATGTTGGCTAGGTAGAGTGGTGCTTTCCGTTCTTGGTGTTTCTCTATCACCTGGTCTAGGGTGTGAAGGTGGTCGATAGTACAATACCCCTTTCTAAATCCTGCCTGCTCTACCGGCTGGTGCTCTTCTATGTTTGGCTCTATCCTTTTGTCTATACATGCTGCGAAAAGTTTATAAATAGACGGTAGCAAGCTTATGGGTCAGTAATTGTTGACATCCGCTGGATCACCTTTCTTGTACAGAAGTATCATTCTCGATTCTGCCCAGCTTTTTGGTGTCTTTTGTTCTTGTAAGTATTTGGTTAAATAGTCGTGTTAGGGGGACACAGAGAACAAACCTTTCCACTTTTAGAGCCTCGTTTGGTATGTTATTGGGCCCAGGGCTTTTTTCCAGTTTCAATTTTTCTATTTGTTTCATTATTTCTAGATTGTTAAAGGGTAAGAGCCATGTTATCTTAAGTTTCCTCTGTGCTTGTATCCAGTGTTTTTTGAGCTGCATAGTGGCATTTTTTATTGCTGTAGAGGTCTTTATAAAATTCAGTGGCAACTTTTACTATCTCTGTTCTTGATTTTACCATTTCTGCTGGAACCTGGGACTTCAAGTTGGGTATCCAGGTTTTGTCAGTGTTAATTGTTTGTAGGACTTTTTTGGCTTCCTTTGGTCTTTAAATTTCTTGCAATAATTTCCATCCTATGGTCTTGGTAGTCTTTTTTTCAACAGTTTGTTTGCGATTTTGTAGAGGTAGGAATGCTCTTTTTTCTCTTCATTATTCTGGACTGTTGATGCTGTAGTTCTGCTCGTTTTTTATTATTTTTTTGTTTCATCTGACAGTATGTTTTTTGTTTTTTCCATACAGTTCGCAGTTTCTATACTTCGTGTGTTCAACAAAAAAATTGAGACAGTTATATGTCTCAATTTTTTTGTTGTAAGTCTCTATGTTATTGGATTCGCCCCAGGTTAATGACTTCGCCATTTCTTTGATTGAGTCCAGAACTTTCTTTTCAATTTCTTCATCTGTTAATAGGGAAAGCGCATTGTTATAATTAGCGTTTGTTTTTTCCAAGTTATAAGAACCTCTTATTAGTCTGTGGTCGCTTGAAAATGTCTTGATATTTATAGTTTTTATGTTTGTAAAGCTTCTTGGGTTGTTACTTAAAATTAAATCTATTTGGTTTTTCTTTTTTCCATCAGGAATTGTCCAGGTCCAGAGGTTGTTTTTCTTGAAAATTGTGAGTTTGTTTTCCAATGCATATTGCAGGAGCAGGTCGCCTCTCTGGTTTCTTGTTCCATGGCAATACTGACCGATTACTATGTTTTCACCTCTTTTCCTTTGGCCAATCTTGGCGTTTAGGTCGCCCATTATAGCAAGCTTTCCTATCGCCAGGTTTTGTGCGTTTCGTAGTTCGTCGTAAAATAAATTAATTTCTTCATCTGATGCTTCTGATGTAGGGGCATAATATACTTGTATTATAGTCAGTTTTGTTGTTTCGAAGTTAAGGTTTAACACGCAAACTCTCTCAGATATTCTTATGTAACTCAAATATACTTACTTCGGATAATCCGATTACATCGTACTTGATGTTTTGAAGCGAATATTTAAGTAGTATCATTGATTGTGGTGTTTGCAGTGATCGTACGTTGTGGGTGCAGAACTGCAGATGTAGAGTTTTTGAGTTTTTGGAGGGTAAGTCTATCTCTCCCGCAGTGACAAACCGTATTGGGAGATCATGAGAGGGGGCCATTTGTGATTGCTATTCTTTGTTTTGTTGGTTGTTGATAGATTGTTTTTGGGTGTTTTCTTCGGGGTGGTAGGTAAGTTTTGTTTTTTGTATTCTAAAATTTTTCATATTCATGTTGGCTGTCTTGTTTCTTTTTGGTTGTGTTTTGTTTTGCCGAACTTCCTTACCACTATCTGTTATCATTTTTGGTGATTCAGATTCAGACAGGTTTCTCTTGTTTGTGTAGGTTTGAGATGTTTTGGTTTCTTTGTTGTCCAATACAATTAATTTATCGTATTTAATAAATGCTTTTTTTCCTAGTTCTTTTTCTCTTTTTAGTTGGGATTGCAACTCTGCGTTTGTTTAAAACATCCAGGAGGTAGTCTTGTTTCAGGTAGTATAGTGTTTTTTCGAGGCATTTTAATTTTAACCCCATTGTAGTGAACGTTATTACTATTGGTCTGACTATCTCACTTTTTTTTTCTAATCTTCTGACAGCTTCGATACAGTTATTTTCATATTGAAAACCAAAATATGTGTGGATTCTCTCTATTATCATTTTTTATAGCTCATAGTATGATTTTCCTGTTCCTCAACCCCAAATACTATCAGGTTTTTACGCCTTATGTGTCGCTCGAAGTTGTTTGTTTTATATTTTGTTCTTAAAAGTTCGTTTTTCAGTTCTAAATTTTTACATTTTTCGTTTATATTGTGTTTTTTATATCTTCTTTCATTCCTACAATGTCCGCTTTTTGCTGCCTAATTTCTTGTTGCATATTTTCCAAAAGCTTTTTTATTTCATCCATTGTTAGGTATGTAATTGGAACAAATGTTTGAAAATATTCTGTATTTTGTGTGTCTTTTGCTGATCTATTAAACCAGTTCGTTAAGTGTAGTTTCGAACTTGTTTTGATCTTTAGTTCACACTTTGTTCAAGATAATGCTCAATGTGTTTTTAAGGTGAAACTAGAACGCGCAGACATATGCTTAGGATAGTGTTAACCACAGTGTTTGGAAATGGAACGCGCCCACTTTTGTGGGTGTGAGGGTGGGTGAATCAGAATCAGAATCAGAACTGGATAATATTTCGAAAATAGGTAATAATTGAACGATCACTTTCTATGTTTTGGCACTGTTTTTTTATCTGTTTTGCAACTGTTTTCACTGTTTGTTGAGTTTTAAGTTCATAGCGGTCTTACTTATTTAATGTCGTTTTTTCAAGAATTTTGAGTCACTTTACTGTTTATCAGAGTTCTTTAGAAAATCACTTGGACACACACTTATCACGGTTTTTAGGTATCCCTGAGTTAGTATTTCGCTTTGCAAACGATACCACTGGACTATCAAATGTTTATAATATTATTTAAGTCGTTTTCTCTAAGAATCACTTCCAATTTATATTCAATATCAGTATATTTGCAAGGACTGGCAACAACAACTTAATACTGACCAGCAAATTGCAAAAAATGTATAAAAATTTGAATTTTGCGGGTTACCCTGGCGCTTTTGCCTTAAGAATTATAACAAGTCAAAAGTTTCTTAATTTTTTCACTCACTCACTCACTGACTGACTGACCGATCATCAAAACTCCAAGACACTTCTAGCAGACATAGAAGCTTCAAATTTAGAATACAGTGTTTAGTGTATAAATCAAGGAAAAACTAAAATATTTTGCAATTTCGGTCCACTTTTCTCTAGATACACCAACTGCATAAATAACTTTGTAATCCCATATAAATATATAGGATTACAAAGTTACATTTGCAGTAAATGAATCAGTGTACCTGTATATGTAATTATAATGGAATAACAGGTGTAGATAGGTACCTAGATATAATTATGTTCAAAGGTAACTTGTAAAATGGTCCACGGATAATGTTAAAAAAAGGTAAAAAGGTACCGGAAAGGAAAAAAAGTAGGATTATCTACAAAAAAAGAAGTGAGATGCCATCAAAAACATAACTTGTAAAAAAAAAACAAGTCTCGCAACTCAGTTCTTCTACCGTAAAAACTAAAAAGTTGTGAGATCCATCTAATACCAAGTCCGTTAATTTATTTAGTCCTTACTTAAGGGACCTTCTGTCTTAAGTTATTACGTAATTAGCTACCCTATCAACATCTCACAGTGACCATATCAATATTCTTCTTCTTCGTGTCGCTGGCACGACTGTATTTCAAATCATTTTTTCCCAAAACTTTGCCACTTCCACGGCGTTGTAGGTGGCAGCGCAGAGATCACTTTGACTGCAAGTTTTGGAACACAGACGGCAGTATAGGAGGTGGAGCATGGTTTGTGACAGCTCCGCAATCACACCCTTCTGCCGTTCCGTCAAGGTAGCCTCACTTTACCAGGTTGGACTTACATGTTCCCACTTGTGTCCGGAGACGGTTCAGAGACTTCCAAGTGGGCCACGGAAGGTTACACCCTGCAGGGAGATGCTCCTTTGGTGGTAGGTAGTGAGTAAGAGGGGGAAGAGTATCCTGCCACAGTTTGCAACGGGCGTCGGCCGGGGTTTCCTGACAGAGACGCTGTCGATTTCAAGAAGCTGTGTCTGCTTTTTAGCCGTTGCGTTGGTAGCTGTAGTGGGTGTCTGGTATCAGATTCCTGTTTGAATTTCTCCACTGCGCATGCAACTTCTCTTCGGACTTGTGGTGGAGCTATGCCAGCTGTGGGATAAAGTCCGCTGATCGGGGTCGATTGCAGGCAGCCTGTAATCGTGCGGCAGGTTTTATTTAGAGCAACATCTACTTCCTTGGCGTGGGCGGAACGGTGCTACACTGGGCACGCATGTTCACCCGCAGAGAAGCAGAGCGCTAGGCCAGTAGTCCGGAGAACCTGAGGTGGAGCACCCCAGGTGGTTGAAGTTAGGCGTCTGAGCAAGTTGTTACGAGAACTGACTTTTTTCTTAATTTTGAGACAATGGTTCTTAAATGTCAGCGCCCTGTCAAGGGTGACTCCCAAGTAGGTAGGGTTACTGTAGTGTTCAATGGCGGCACCCATCCAATTGATGTTCAGAGTGCGTCTTGCTTGCCGAATGGTTACGGAGATGGAAAACGCATGCCTGAGTTTTTGTGGGGTTCGGCCTGAGAGCGTTATCTGTGTAATACTTTCCGAGGACTTCTAAGCCTGCCTCTAGGATATTTTCGGCGTCCCCAAATGTATTTGTTTGGGTTGCCAGGGCGAGGTCATCAGCGTATAGGAACCTCTCGCAGTGTTCAATAGTAGGTTGCTCGTTGGTATAGGTGTTGAGGCAGGCCTCAGGAAAGTGTTCTGGCGCCCATGCTCTCAAAAGAAAAATAGAAAAAGGAGCAGATGGAGATCACAGAAGAATGGCAGGCCATTCTTCTGTGATCTCCATCTAAGGAGAAGATGGAGATCACAGAAGAATGGCCTGCCATTCTTCTGTGATCTCCATCTTCTCCTTTCTGAGTTTAGGAGGACTTGGTAACGCTGGCTTCAGCGCCTTGATAGCCGGGATTATATCCGAAAATGTGAAGGGCTTACTAATTTCTGCTGAGGATGTTGTTGATGTTCTTGGTGGCTTTTGGTAATTTTGCCAAATTATTTAGGGCCTTACCATTCAGTAAAAGTTGGTGAGCTACCTGGTTAGCCGAAATTTTACCTGGGTTTGTTGGTTCAGGGGGGTCACCAGTGAGTTTTCTTAATTTATTTATTTATCCTCCCATTGGAACGCCATACAGCAGTTACACCAACGGAATAAAAAATCACTTCATGAGCTGCTTTCCGCCCATCCTGTGCGCTGTGGACATCATCGCCCATGCCTTGCTGTTCTTCGTCATGTCGATATTTTCGACTGTTTTTAACCACTGTTGTTTGTGGTTTTCACTGACCTTTGTAAGTAGCTCCTCGCCGGCTGTGATGGTTTGAATTCACCAACAACGATTTTTTAATCCCGATCATAGAATTTGTCAGTTGGGATCTGTTTGAAAGGTTGGTTCGGTGGTTTGTAGACAGAAGTGATGGTGCAATGTCCAGTATCGATTGACTCAATAGAAATGGTGACTCCACTTCTATTGAGTCATGAGAGGAAACGTAGGTGGCCAATATTGCAGTGCTGGGCTTGGCAAACACGTCGCTCCCATGTTTTGGGTAATATTTCGGCTGCAAGTGTTAGCCCGAGATTTTCTGGTCTTGACTGGTCCTGGCTGCGATGTGTCTCTTGTAAACAAAGTATGTCACAGTTGGTAGTGCGACAGAGCTCTGAAAGGATTTGTGACTTTTCTTTCTAAAATCCTTCGATATTGATTGAAATAACACAGGGCTGGAGTAGCTAAGGCCCGTATTAATAAACCTTCCTCAATGACGTACTCAAGTGCGATATCATTTGATACGCCATTATTGCGATGTCAGCATCTCAAGATCATTGCTAATTAATAAACACATGAAAACAGTATCTCAGTTACCAAGATCAGCTCCTCAAGATGCTGTACTTGAGGGCTTGATCTCGTGAACGATTACGTCACATTGACCGAAGTTTAGAATGACATTCATCACATTTCGTTCATGATGGTTCTTGCTAAGTCGTAAGATTTATTGAAATACTTGTATTTTGTTAAAATTTTAATGAATAGCGCTGTATCACGTTTTATTATTAATTTACCTTGAATACATTCAAGTTCGTAAATACATACGATACTCACCATTTTGATGACAGTAGTGGTCGAGGCTTAAAAACATAAAAATTGGGTATTTCGAACACCCTAACTCCACCACAGGGGCTGCGAATTATTATTCGCAGCCCCTGTGGTGGAGTTAGGGTGTTCGAAATTCGTCAAATAATTAAATGACGTATTCGTCATTTAATTATTTGTCGAATTGATCCATAGTTTAAGGCAAATAAGTAGTGGTAATGAAGTTTTTGGATTCTAATGTCGAAGTTTCGCGCCAATCGTGCGTGTTTACTACATTTTTACTTGTCACAAATTTCACATACACAGTTAAAGATAAGATTTAAAATGTGACAAATATTATTGAAAATATTGTGAACCACACGTAAATGCCCAAGTCTTAACGTAATATTCAAACACAGGTCCAATAACACGTATTAATCATTACCACTACTCAATTTGTGTTCAAAATCTCCGACCATTATTGTTTTTTTTTTATTGCAATGATGTGCGAAAGCGATTATTCCAAACGATTTTTTTTAATTTCGATTGATATGACAAATGTAATCGATACTTGGAAATTAAATAAACTTATTTTAAGCAGTAAATTACATTATGCATTGTTTATAATAATGATTTAAGCTTTTCTAATATCATTTCAATCGTTTTTTGGTCATTTTTAACCGACTTCAAAAAAGGAGGAGGTTTCTCAATTCGACCGTATATATATATATATATTTTTTTTTATGTGTGTTCGCGGATAACTTCGTCGTTTATGAACCGATTTTGATTATTCTTTTTTTGTTGGAAAGGGGATATGCCAAGGGTGGTCCCGTGATAAGGAAACCAGGATCTGATGATGGCATCCCAGTGAAATCGAGGGGAACTTTCGAAAATCGTAGGAGCGACTAGTGCGTTCGTTAATTTTTTCATTAAGTATTTTAAAGCACTACAATTTGATGAAGGCCTGGAGTCGATCTGATGATGGAACCGAAAGACAGTCGAGGGGACTCCTCAACGATTTACAGCAGTTACCTTGTGTTTGGGCTTGATTAATTTGTATTAATGTGAACTTTACACCTAGATGGGTTGCGACTGTCATTAGGGGTCTGATGATGAAGACGAAGGACAGTTAAGGGAATTCCTCAACAGTTTACAGTAGCTACCTTGTGTATGTTCACCGATTACTCAAAGACGGCTGGACCGATTCCAAAAGTTCTTTTATTATTTGAAAGGGTATACTCTCGAGGTGGTCCCATTATCATCAAGTTGGAATCTGATGAGAGGATTCCATGGAAATCGAGGGAAACCCTCAAATTTTATAGGCAAAGCTACAGCGATTTGGATATTTTTTACAGTAACTTGAGCATTTGCTCTCGGAAATCATCACTTGGTAAAGTGGAGCTGATGATGAAGATCACAGATGGCCATCGGAACTACTCACTGACAAATATTTCACGGGTTGCGATTCGATTACTTTAATATGGTTGCTAAGCAATTTATGCTCGTCACAATGCGTATAGCGAGTGATTTTTGAGGATCTCCTGGTTCTTACCGGGAGAACTCCTCAACAATTAACGTCCCGGCATCGGGAAAAGCAATATTTTGTAAAAGATGATGAACAGTTGGCATTAGGCTTTTGTAACTTAGATAAATTACAAACTGACCCACTAAAAAGTGAAAAATAAAAACATTTTTACAAAAAAAAAAACAACCGACTTCCAAAAAAAACACTACAAATTGAAAAATAACTTTAATTTCGGAAGTCGGTGTCAATAAACGAAAACGCGGAACCAAAGACACCGACTTCCGAAATTAAAGTTATTTTTCAATTTGTAGTGTTTTTTTTGGAAGTCGGTTGTTTTTTTTTTTAGTAAACCGAGTCACTAACAGACACGCTATAGGTACCTCATTTATTGAATTTCGCACCGAAATGTTTCTATATTTGAATTTATATTCGGAATGCGCTCGCTGTTTAAAATTATTTTAATTTATTGGACAACTATTATTTATTGTGGATTTTATTTTTGATATTTTCTAATAGTTTTCTACAGAATTCCCAGTAGTTATATATTTTCTATGTAGGCTTAGTATTTTGTTTGAGAATGATGATAAATGAATTCTATAAATTGGGTTTTCTGCAAGCACTTTCAATACTTTTTGTTAGTTATAAGAGTTTTTGTTCAGTTTCTAATTTTTTTTTTAAATTGCGAGTATCGATTAGGCTGTATGCAAGTTTTGAATCGAAATAAGAAAGTTGGGTAGACGGTCAGCACTAAAAAGTGTCACGTCGCAACACAATTTTTAGTAATTTTTATCAAGATTTGATCGAGTTTTTTTATGTAGTTTATGTATGAAAAATGGTAAAAGTAAGAATGCAGACAGAATGCCAATATCTTTATTTTTCCTTTTGCATATTTTCAGTAAGAGAATGGGTTGTTCATGCATATTTTCACTGAATTGGTCTACTTGTCGGATAGGTGTGTAGTAATACCAATTTCATACAACTTTCGTAGTAGACTAACGCAGTTTGACCGACCTCAACATATAAATAAATTATAGATTTTTGGTAAACGATATCGCAAACACCATAAAATACACACACAGAACTCTATTTCATCATAATAATTAATCTCATCCAAAATATTTTCAAACTCCGTGTTTTGCGGTACTAATCACGACCTCAAGTCACGGACCGCCTACACTCAGGTTTTAGCATCTTGAGTACACGCACCTATTGCATACTTAAGTGTCAAGTTTCATTTATTAATCAGTCCATCACTCGGCTGATATCGTAAACCCAAACCGTAGCTTGAAAACGTCAAATAATATGTTTATTAATACGATCATGACCTCAAGGTCGATATCAAGTGCGAGCTCTTGGACTGAGTGACGTTTATTAATACGGGCCTAAGTCTCGGGGATTGGCTCTTAAAAGAGCCGTTTGGGATGGGTCTTGAAAAAGACCGGTACGTGCCATCGTGGTGAAAGGATTAGTCACCTAGACTCTGCGTTACCGAGTGCTAGATGTCCAGGGTGCACCGGACGTTTGGGGGATTGGGTACCGATTTCTAACGTCATTCGGAGAGGCTAAATAGATTGACTTGGCAATCGCACTAAACAATCTAATTTAATATAATATGTATTACTTGTGAGATACATTGTGTTTTCATGCGATGGCCAAGTCAATCTATTTATTTAAAACATACCTATAAGATTTTTAATATTGATTATGGTCACTATAAGATGTAGGTTAGCTAATTACGTAATAACTTAAGACAGAAGGTCCCTTAAGTAGGGACTGAATAAATTAACCGACTTGGTACTAGATGGATTTCACAACTTTTTTACGGTTAGAACTGAGTTGCGAGACTTGTTTTTTTTACAAGTTATGTTTTTGATGGCATTAAATATGTCATGTGTCTATCAACACACATCAAAGTCAAAGTCAAAGTCAAAACATTTATTTCAAGTAGGCACTTAAAAGGCACTTTTGAACGTCAAAAATTACGAAAAAATAGAATTGATTCTAGTCGCCCATTCCAAAAGGTAGTTTTCGTATGGAGAAGAATGGGCAAGAAACTCCACCGTTACTCTTTTAAAATGTTTTACAATATTTTGTATACATTAATTATATAATAATATGTGAAGACGATGCACCTAAAATAAAATAAAATTACTATACCAAAATAGGTAAAAGAATTAAAAATGAAAACATGACATAAATTAATTATCTAATAGATACATGGTGCTCACATATTTACAAACATGGTAAAAATAAACGATTTTCATTAAAATAAAAAATTACAAGTAATAAGTCAGGGTGTGAGTTTAAGTAATTACAGAATATAAATCAATCATCAGAGCCGCGCTCGACACGTGTAACGCACAGAACACTATTACTCCTAGCGGAGGTGTAACGGCACGCACATACGCACAGGGCAGGCACTGTAGCTCCGTCGCGTGTCGCCGGCCCGGACACGACACCGAACCGATATATCTTTAAGCCGCCTGACGGAGCACGGTCCGTCCGCGTCCCGGGCACGGCCCTGATGTGTGATGTGTGACCTTAAGGCCGGCGGCATACGTCCGGTTTCCTGATCAGGTATTCAGATTCGGAGACCCTGAATGCACGCATTTCACACAAAATCGTCTAAGCGCATACGTTCTTATATTTTCCGTTCGGAAACCCTGACGGAAAATATCACACATAATCTGTACGGTTTAGGCCGGCCACATACGTCCAGTTTCCTGATTCGGTTTCCTGATTAGGAATTCCGTTCGAACGGAAAATATAAGAACGTATGTGCTTAGGTAGACGATTTTGTATGAAATTCGTGCATTCAGGGTCTCCGAATCTGTATTCCTGATACGGAAACCGAATCAGGAAACCGGACGTATGCGGAAACCGAATCAGGAAACCGGACGTATGCGGCCGTTTTAAATCGTATAGATTATGTGTGACTTCAGATAAACGAAAATCTATGTTATTTTTTACCCGACTGCGGCGAAGCCCAAAAGGAGGGTAATGTGTTTGACCTGTATGTATGTATGTATGTCCGTTTCTTTGTTCCCTCGTAACTTCTAAACGAATGAACGGATTTTGATAAATTATACGTCTTTAGATTTGTCTTGGTGGCGCGAGTGTCACTGGGTATATCAAAATTGAAAAAATATAAAATGGCCGATTTTTGGCGCAATATTATGTCTTCAAAAAAAAATATTTTTCTCGAAACCTATCGAGTGGGGTATCAAAATAAAGGGTTTTTAAAGGTGATTACAAAAATATATACAACTTATATGGTTAAAAGTAATTTGAAGTGACAAATCGTAAAAAAACACGTACCAAGAGCTAAATCGTCTGCGAAATCTTTCACATTTATTTTGTAAACTAAAAAGCTGGAAATAAAAAAGAGTTATTCAAAAAAATAAAAAACCCGACTGCGGTAAAAAACTGAAAAGTTAAAAACAAGCCCATTTTAAATTAAATAAAAGTTGGAAGCAGACGGGACCCATATAATCATTTTTATTATATATTTTCAAATTCAAATGGGTCCCGCCTGCTTCCAACTTTTATTTAATTTAAAATGGGCTTGTTTTTAACTTTTCAGTTTTTTACCGCAGTCGGGTTTTTTATTTTTTTGAATAACTCTTTTTTTTTTACGATGTCTTGTTTAAACCTTTTTAGTGTCGTAGTTGGGTTTTAGTTTGAACTTTCTCTTTTGATCCCCTGGTGCTGGTGCATACACGTCTTCCGGTTGTTTATCAGTCAGGCTGATTACGCATGTTCAATTCTCACCAAGTACCTACACCCTGTAACTTGTAAGCCTGTAAGTAGAGTCAGTCAAAGCATTTATTTCAAATAGGCTCATAAAAGAAAAGGCACTTTTGAGCGTAAAAATGTACAAGAATATAGAAAAAAAATACAAGCCCCTTCCAAAAGGTAGTTTCGTATGGAGAAGAATGGGCAAGAAACTCGATATAACTCTTAGAATGTTTTACAATATTTTGTATACAATAATGAATATTAGATGTTGTGTACTGTCATGGTCTGACCGAGCGTGTGTTGTGTGCCAGGGCCGCGTGCACTCCGTGACCGTCCCGCGAGGCCCAAGCATGGACCTGCTGCTGTGGCTGGCGGCGGCCGTGGTCACGTCCATCCTGCTGGCCATCATCTGCCGCTGCTGCTGCCGCAATTCGCGTGGCAGAGTCATTGCCCGTGAGTACCTAGTACCTACATACACCCACACACCCACATCTACCCCGATACACTCGCACACTCTCACCTTGCCTGCCTTGCGCCTAGCCAGTCTCACTAGACGCGGAAATAATTACGAACATACTATACATTACATTAAAAAAAACTAGGACCGACTGCCACGTAACACGTAATTTTAAGGCCTATTGATTTTGTAATTTGGAATTCCCGCATCTCTGAGCGGGCCCAATGACAGGATAAAATCTGATTTCACCCGCGCGTCTCGCAACACCCGCATTAGTGCAAATAACAACCACCCGTGTGGCGTGACGACGCCGACGCGCGCAACGAAACTTGGTACTCCACGGTAAGAAATATCTTATAATGATCACAATATATTTTTTTTATTAAATTTATTTATCTCTGTGTCTCGGGTCTGTGTGGTGCCGGACTTAAAGAATAGCACCACCCCTTACTTCCCGTGGGTGTCGTAAAAGGCGACTAAGGTTCTAATCGGAGAATGGGCAGCAGCGTTCTCTATGCATTCCACCACCATACCATAATGCGATCGCCAACCCGCCTACCAAGCGTGGCGATTATGGCAAACCCCCCCCAAAATTGGGGGAGGCCTATGTCCAGCAGTGGACGTCTATCGGCTGAAATGATGATGAATGATGAAATTTATTTTGTCGTCGGGTCCTTAAATCAGTGTCAAAAAAAGTCAATCTTCTGTCCTTGAACTCCTTGTTCACAAACAGCTTAGTGCATTTCTTTGCAAAAATACTCTGCTGAATCTTTTCCAATCCGGATTTCGTCCTGGTCACAGCACCGTTACTGTACGCTAGTAAACGTTACTGATGGTGATGACTTTAGGCATGGGGGTAGGAAATCTGTCGATTCTTTGCTTATTGGATTTTGGCAATGCGTTCAATATCGTCAATTTCGATCCTGCTTGGCATCCTTCGCTCGCTTCGTAGTTACCTGTATGGGCGCAGGCAACGTATCGCTTCCCGGCAAAAAAAGTGTCAGAATACAAAAATAGCTGTTTCGAGAAAATGTAACTTTAATAGTTTTTTGTTTATCTAGACGTCAATAATTTAAAAACTATAATAGTCAGATTGCTGAAATATGGTGTGTAAATAGCTTATTTATATATTTATTAAAGGGCTTTAAATTTAATAGCAAAATCGTATTTTTTTCAAACTAACTTTTAAGAAACTTTTAATTTGATGAATATTATGACTCTTTTTTCGATTAAAATTTTTGTAGTTTAAACACTTTTCTGGCGACACAGTACACGTCTACTCTGTATTAACACAAATGTGACACTGTTCACGCCGGTGTTCGGAGCGAAACGGCTCCGTGAAAAAGAGAACTTAGTGCCATCTAGCGGTAACCATGCGCAACATAATAACGACATTTTTTCAGCCGGATAAATGAAATACGCCCTATTTAGAGCTGTGATTATGTCATTTTGTACCTAATATGTGTTGTGACACTTTTCTTGCCGGGAAGCGGTATGTCCTTCTCGTCTCAACAGAGCGAGGGTTACTGACTGGTGAAACAAACGGATGTCTCAAGCTCGTGTAACGTGAGACGGAAGACAGCGTATCTCGCGGATTAAAAATGTAGTAAGCGCCAAATGCTTTTTATTCGATTATCTATTCAAATAGATATTATTTTAAAAATTCGCTTGGGTCAGCTCTAGGATATAATGAGTGGTTATTATTTATCTAATTTGTGGTTCAGTAATATGCACCAAAATAGAATGCCAACCAAAATAGTTGAAAATTAGAGGTAATTTTGTGATCGTTTTCTATCGAGAAATTTTTATCGTACTGTTTTCGTCAGAGTCGACCCTTACATTTATAATGAAGTTTCCTGCCAATATCCTTTTTTCTAATTTGAACATGAATAAAAATGACCTTTTTGGTATACATTTTTTGCCGCTATACCCCGGTGAGTGGAGTGCTGGACAAGATGACGTAGCGTAGCTTCATGTTCCATTCTCATACTAACACGGACTATTGCACCTTACGCGCCCGGCTGGTCTTATCACCCACAACAGGCGAATAAGGTCAAATATCCACTGTTAAAATCTAATCTAAGATGAAAGATTTTCCTTCTGTTCGAGCATCACACTCACCGTGAAAGTTTAATTTTCTTAGAAAAAAAAAGAAGGAAAACATTATTCGCAATGTTGTAGGTACAAGAGATATTAGTGATTCAAGTCATTTAGAAGTATTTAGAACAGTCTGTTAGTCCCTATACATATGTGTTGACGTGACTGTGTTATGTACAACACTAAACACCTCACGGCCTAAGTGTATCGAGCTATCGCGCGCGATCATCCGATCTCAAACACTCCCAATACCTACATGATTCACGTCGGTATTCTGCGAGGTTTTCCTCACCGTGCAGCGGCATCGCGGCACCGAGCGACCTCACCGGACTTGATCGAGACGAGTTTGTCGATAACGTTTCGGCCGCGGCTGGGTTTCTCCGCGCTCGGTCCGCCACAAGGTCCATCTTGTGTCATCCTGTGGTGACGACTGACGAGCGCTCTCTGTATTTTACGTAAAACAGTTACTTTTGTGGGAAGTGTGGTGTAACGGTACATTAATGAATATCCATAATGATACCATCACCTACTGAGGTGTTCGGTGTGCTTCTCTCTTTCTCTTTATGACAGGCTCATGAATCGTAAACCGGTATGAGAAAGTTTTTAGTGGATAAGACAGAGATTAAAACAGAAGACGATCTAGGAGGGATCGAGGCGGGGGTTGGAGGGGGGGTTCAGGGGATCAGAACGGAATAATTCGTTTTTTGTCTTTTATCCGAATTCCATCCTTGTAAATTACTCTTGATAAAGTGTTCTTGTGTTCAATAAAAGCCAGAAATTAACACAGGTATCCGGCCTATAATGTAACCATTACCAGTGCTGGGGCACAGGTCTGCACTCCTCGGGACGAGTCGCTATGTTAATTTGTTAATTTGGTAATATCACAATGCATGCAGGCGACTGTACATTAGACGTGGGTCTCGACTGTAACAAATAGGTAAATGTATCGGCAGAATGATAATCATTAAAATCATCAATGCTCCAAGCTAAAAATGACCCTATCGAATGACCATTTCAGTATTTCATTGAATACCTTAGCGCCCCTTTAACGTGTGCGTGTGCTTCCAGCGCCGCCGCGCGACGAGTCCGTGCCGGCGCCCTACCCGCAGCAGCAGTACGTCACGCCGCTATACCCCGGTGAGAGTGCTGGACAAGGTGACGTAGCGTAGCTTCATGTTCCATTCTCATACTAACACGGACTATTGCACCTTACGCGCCCGGCTGGTCTTATCACCCACAACAGGTGAATAAGGTGAAATATCCACTAACATACGAGTACTGCCTGTGATTATCGCGTGAAAAAATGAGACGGCTATGGATCATCGAAACCATAACGTTAACAAATTTTATTCATAATCATTCTGTGTTTAGTCGCATCTAAACTTAATTAGTGCGTAATGTGTGTAAAGTTTTTGTTTTGCATGTCAATGTCCATCTCAACTGTGTCGCTCCGGACTTCGTCAGTCGCATTACTAACCGCTGCCATTGCTGCCGACAGCTCAAACAGTGACGGTGTACCCGGTGGGCGCCGCAGGCTACCCGACCGCGACGCCCTACCCGACGGGCGCCCCCTACCCGACGGGCGCCCCCTACCCGACGGGCGCGCCCTACCCGACGGGCGCGCCCTACCCGCACGCGGCGGCGAGCGCACAGTTCCCGACGCCCTACCCGCCCGCGCCTACTGCGCCTGATGCTACCGGTACGTCACTGTACTAGTTTAACCCCTTTATTATTTATAAGTGTTGCTTAAAGTTAAGGGACGTGTAAACGTCAAACATGTATAGTTGAACAGTCGCTAATGTATAGTTGAACAGTCGCTAATCATTGCTTAACTTTTAGCAACGTTTATAAATAAGCCTTCTACCTAATCGTTTGAAAAAAAAAATGCAGCTTCATTGTGAATATCACGATCCTTTTCATTTTGTAAATTCAACATTATTTATTAATTGCGTTATTTTATGTTGTGGAGCAATCAAATGTTTCAAACATGAAACAATGGATTGTAGTTGTGATGGAGTTACGCAATAATTGTAATGCAGAACGCAAGGGGCCTGTTGATATGTGAGGTGCACAAGTGCTTCGGTAACTAACCTCCTTGTAACGTATACAATACATGCACGATTCCTAACTTGTAACACTCTAGCCTATCACCCCCACTGCACTGACATGCCAATGTAGTGGGGGCTATAGACTTTGTACATTGTAAATTAATAACTGTCATAATATAGGTACTGTGTTCATTTTACGTTGTTTAATGTGCAAATTAGAAGCCTTGCCTTGTGAGACGGTTAACAGTTTGATTGCTGAGGCTATAGCTAGCTGTAAAATGAGTTCATTATTGAATTGAACAATGATACATGTGAAGATCGCATCCTTGTGGTTTGTTCAACGTTTCAAATGTTCCAACGTTAAAGCTTACATGTTTTATTAAAACTGTAATTGTAAGTAATTGTAGCGCTCATTACACGTGTAGGACAGTCGTACACAATTCGTTGCCCGAAATAAAAGTTATATCATCAGAGTTAAAGACTCACGGAAACAACTAATCTCGTGCGTGATGTTGCCATAAAACTGTTACCTCTATGACAACTGCCCCTAATCGTGGCGTCATCGCAACACAGATCCTAATTTGATGAGATTGTAATTAAAAGTATTTCGATGTAGTTATCGAGCGTCAAACAAACCCGAAGGTAACGAAGTGAGGCGATAGTTGGCAGATGAGTCACGCTCGCCGCTCGCCGACTTTGACTGCAAGGCTCCTACAAACAGGCGCGACACGCGATATAATCGCGCGCGAAAAAAGGCTCGTTGCGCGACTTGCGGTGCCTTTGTGTCGCGCGCGATTTTATCGCGTGTCGTGCCTGTTTGAAGAAGTCTTCATTCGGTATTAGAACGCAGTAACGAGTCGTCCCACCGCAGGGCAAAGCTTCTCTTACTTAGAGCTTGCCTCTGAGAGTTCGCGATTTCAGGTCTTTAAGGTTTGAAATACTTAGATCACCCGTTTAGATCCTGACTCGATATTTTCCTTCGCCTTCATTCACTTATAATATCTTAATCAACTTAGCACGTAACGTTTAGTCACACAGCTTCTTGCTAGATTCGAATCCACATCCTCTCTCACCAAAGACAAACCCCCGAGCTATCCGACTATAAATTCCGCTATATTGTTATCGTTGTTTGAAGGCAGTGCAGTGGTGTGACCACGTGACCACCATCAGTAGTTAGGATAATGAGTGTGGTGTGTGGTCAGCCGGTCGGCCCGATAAGGTCGAGAGGACAGTTACATCAATGATTACGGCCGGCAGCACCATAAAGGGACGGCGCACTTATACGTTGTGCTCAGGTGTCTAAACCTGATCCGTGGTCTAAACACTATGCCGAAGGTTCGCGACCTAAGTTCGGCATGATTAGGTACACTTGCAATGCTATTTGAATTACTGACGACACATTATGCCGAAACATTTCAGGCGTAATCATGCCGAACTTCGGTCGCGTACCTTCGGCATAGTGTGTTTAGATAGACACTTAAGTTTGCGGACTAGACTAAAGAAATATGTGTGTGCTCAGTATAAGGTTCCGTAGCCCCCAGGTCCAATTGTATCGTCCACAAAATCATTATATACGTTATTATTTTTCCTGTTGAGTTTGCTTCGACAGGCGCGATACGCGATGCTATTGAGGAAAAGTTTTAACAAACGAAAGTTCAGTTGTCTATCAATAGTTTGGTATTGGATTTTGTTTGTATGAAAAATCTTATTCCTTGAGTTAATAACCTTGAAACTTGCCACGAATACTTATTTATGTAAGTTATGAAGTTTGGCATTTTTTGTTTTTCTAAACTACCCCCTGAATAGGGATTGGGGTTGGGAGGTGTCACAGTTTGTATGGTAGAATTTTATCGCGCTGTTCGATTAACTCGAAACTCAGTATTTATACTTAGGACCAAAAATAAAAAATAACATGAATCAGGGTTTTTCGAAAATCTACCCCTGACGGGGTGAAAAGTTAATTTTACAAGGGAAGACTTTATTGCGTGGCTTGATTAACTCGAAGTTTGGTATTAACCAATCTTTGAGTCAAGTTATGAACACAACACTTTTTCAAAAACGATTTTTCAAAATTCCACCCCTGTGGGGATGAAAAGCGGGGATTCACTTTATTTGAAAAATCTGTTCCCTTTGATGTATAAACTTAAAAATTGACCCGAATACTTATTAATCTAAATAAATGATAAAGATCATAAACATACATTTTCAAAATTGAAGTTGATGAAGTCACGGGCAGAAACTAGTTACTTTATGAAACTCAAGCGTGATAGGTACGTTTTTGCGCCTAAAACTGCTCTGTAGTTATATACTGTTTATATACAACAATAAAATTGTACTACATAGTAGTTTCGGTTCCTGTTAAACTTATCCACTAGTTGCCACGCGGTAACTTGAGCGAGTGCTCTGTAGGTACTTACTTACGCGACACATATATGGAGTTTTGCCCATTATTAACTGACCTGTCCGAGACTTCCGAGAGAGAACTTGTGTTTAACAAACTCTTGGTGGATTGTGGCCGATGACTCATTCCCTCTCGCAAACATCAGCCTGCGGCCCAGCAGTGGCAACATTACAGGCTGATTAATGATTATGTTGTGGCTTAGTAAATATTCGTGCCTCAGGATTCTGCTGGAATGTGCTCATGTCATAGTATAAAGAGGGCTCATGTACAACACGGCTTGTTGCAATATGTCGCGGTGCTTAAAGATATCGCGATGATTTAGCACTCAGCACATACCTATTGACTGATTGTTATTGATAAATATTCATGGCAAGAGCACGTACCTACACAACACAGCCACTGACGTTTGAATTCCGATAGATGATGTGTCACTAATCCAGCCGTCATGCCCATGCGCCACCGGATTGATATCTCTATCGAGTAATGATGACGCGTCACGTTGCTCGCGTCGCTCGTATCAGAGGAAACAAGCAGCTACTTATCAGATGATGTGGTTTTTTTACCAGAAGACGTATTTTCCCCTCCTGATTAGAAGGTCTAAGTAGCAAATTGTCCAACAGCGCGAAACTTGTATTGAGCAGTAAGTCTAATCAGCAAAATGTCCATGCAGCAAAACGTCCAACTATCAGATGGTCTGTATGGCAGAACATCTTTTTAGCAAAAAGTCATTTCTAATATGACATGTGTACAGTCACGAGCACTAATATGTCAACACTTAGCAAATTACGATTGCGATTTTTTCGTGAAACAACGAATGCAACGTTGAAATACGACACTTTACACAGACCTATGGGTTCGAAAATACTTCGTTCGTAATAACATAAAATTTCATTCAAAACTAAAGAAGAAAATCGTCTTTAAATAAAGCCAAGTGTATACATACTTTTACTCGTGACTGTACACTCACGATAGAAAGTAAAAGTGATTTGTAAATTACATTATTTGTTAAAAAAATATCTGGGTTAAAAAGCTAACTTAGCCTCTTAAATATTATTAGGATATTAGGCGCACAAATTCCCCTGCATTTATTCACCTAATATCCTTTTGATACGGCTAAGGTTTATCAAAAATTCAAATAGACTAACTTTTTGGCCCTCAAGCTTTAACAGCTTTCTTTTGTATTTAGCATTAAAGCGCTACCTCGAAAATAAATCGTAGCGACTGGTCTACTAAGCCAGCGTAAGTGATGCAATTATTTTTGAAACGCAAAAGAAAAGAGATGGCTATAATGTGCGTGCGCTCGGAATAAAACGACGTAATTGCCAAAACGAATTTAGTCCTTTTTTAACAAAATAAATAAATTAATTTTTACCACTCAAACTACTTTGAGTAAACTTTGATATGACAATCAAACTACTTTGAGTAAACTTTGATATGACAATTCTCTATGTTTTAAAGTAAATTCCATTGAATAACTTGCAATTTTTTTGTATCGAGAAAAAAGCATTGAATCGTGTATTCTTTTTACTTGATACTAAACCAAACGGTCAAAAAACATTAAACCAAAAGTTAAATCCCTATTTTATTACTTAACAAGTCACACGAAATGGAAAAACCACATTTTTTTCAACATATCACTTTAAACATTAAGCCCTTCACAGACGTAGCTATAATATATTTTAATATATAGAGATATATATTATAGTATAGCAAGCTACCACACACGGGAGCTATACAATAATATATATTTTGCCCTCATTGCACTCGGTCTGCGGTCGTCCTTGTCCTATGCGTCTATCGTCCTATGCCAAAGTATACCGAGATATATATGTCGACATATTTTGGTGACGCTGCGTGTCCGGTCACTCGCAAAGAATCATGCCCACTTTCCATACATTGATTGACCTGTCACTTGATTTGTTTTACAGGTCGCGTCTACATACAACTAGTGTTGTATAAAAACACGACACACACAATAACACAATAACTTATTATCATTACATTTAGAGGCCAGGGAAAAATGTTATTAAGTAAATAAGATGTTGAGGTTATAGCAGCTGTCAGATAAGGTTTGACAGCTGTTATAACCTCAAAAACTGTACGATAATTAAAATCAAATTGTTTCTTAATCGCTGAGCTGAGAGGGATTTATTTCTGAGTGATTACTCACTCAGAAATAAATTCCTCTTCAATGTAATAGATCAAATCATCATCATCAAATTGGCGCGCGGTCGCAAACAGCAGTGATTATTCTCGTAATAACCCGCCGATGCTGAGTTATAAAGACTTCGTGTGATGTTGTGTTATCCTTGTTTACTACAGTTTGTGCATGTTTGAGCAATTTAGGTACCTACTACGACGGCGACGACAGATTTTGACCGATACCTACTTCAATGAACTGTATCATTGAAGTAAGTATCGGCCAAAATCTGTCGTCACCGTCGAAGCGGACCAGACTCCAGGAGCCGGCCTGACAGATGACATAAATATATAACGAAAAGAGTTGCCCACCTACATGTTTTTGGCGAGGACAGGGAAATTAAATAAAAAACAGGATTTGATTTATTATCATTTATTCAATATCTTCTCGTACAACCACTTCATTTAAAAATGCCACTGGAGCCACAATGTTGGTTTCATGCCTGTGATCATGCATTAAGTTGATCATCCTTAGTGTGAGGCTTGATGGGTTTCCTTTGAGAATGTGGTCACTTTGACGATTGAGCAATGATCAACCACAAACGGGGCACACTTGAGCATGACCACGTCGAGATGAACCAACAGATGGATCACACTCATTTTTTCCATGAATCTGAGCATTAATAGTCTGCATGGATACATCAAAGCACGCTTCACAAATGTAATCTTCTTCCGTTATCTGAAAAACAAATAAAATAAAAATAGTTTATTTCTCACCGTTAAAAGTTACAATTATACAAATAGGTACATTACAAGTAGGTACTTTAACATTTTGTGGTGATCATAATAAGGTGCACATAGTATTGACCCTTGCCCCTAAACTATGCAGGAACCTGTATCTCAGGGGATAGTGTTCAGCTATTGACATTTTAATTTTTATCTAAGGACTACAAATCACTATCACACTCACAATTAATTTATTAAATTATTCGTCTTAGTAAGTACCATTAGAGAGTGCTAGGGTTTGTTGGTGAGTTTGAAGATATGAGGTATGGATGTCGGTATGTGTGTTAATATGAGTGGTGAAATAGAGGTATGTGTGTGAATTATGTAGTGGTGAAGAAAGTGTGTGGTAGATAGGGTTATACACTACACAAAGGGTCATTTGATTTTCAGTGTCTTCGTAAATTATGAGATTTTAAAGCCTACAATGGAAACAAGTATGTATATTTAATTTGTATTTTTACATTTTTTGTTTTAAACAGCTGTCTAAAAGAACCACTACTTATAACTAAAACATGGGGAAAATCTAGATGTAACACATTCGGTCAGTGGGTCGTCTTAGGGGCGTCACCTATTTCTAGTAGGAAGTACTAGTATATTTTTCGTGTAACTTGAAAAATATACTTTACCACTTCTAAATATCAATTCTTTTTTATAAAACAATTAATACGCTAGCCTCCGTTGACTGGATACTAGTGGATACTAAATCGTTAGGTACTTGATTGTTATTATACTTACTATTACTGGTGATATCCAAGTGCTAATTAATTAGCGAGATGACTCTCCTATGAAGCTGAAGCGCCCGATTACGCCGAAGCGTATTAACAGTTTGTTGCAGTTTATACAAAGCAATCTCGTAGAAGGCTCCATAACACTTTCCAACAAGAGCGATTACGATAACTTAGATCCCAATCAAAAGCACTAAATCGGTATCCGTGTAACACAGGCCAAAGTAATCGTAAGTGGTAGGTATCGAAATCCATGGAAAATGCAAGTTGTAAGGGTATCAGAAAATCCAAAATCGCACAGACGAAACGAACGACTGCAAAACGTCAAACAAATGACAGCGGTCACACTGTCACAGCGACAGCCTGTCATTCGTTGCGGCTAAAGAAGTCCGTTTTACGCGTAACCTGTCAACTGTGCACTTAAAATGGAACGTGTGTAAAACACGTTCCGTTTCCAAAAGTATATTAAGAATGATAAACATAATATAAATTGTATTTTTTCCTGGCTTCATTTGAAAATTCAATTAAGTGATACAAAATAAGCAAAAAAAATGCAATTTTTTAAGATATTTTACATCACTAGACGCTTTCGAAAATTTTCAGGTCAATACTGGACATGATTCTTTATATAGAAAATATGGCGTAATATGCCTTGCTATGATTCATATTCATATATATTATAGCGACGTCTATGACGGGCTTTATATCGATCTTTCTTCTCTTATTACCTTCAAATAACATATTTTTGAATTTGCGATCTTGTCAAAGCGCTTCTTTTCTAAGAGCTTTGTGGAATAATAGCATGGCAGGGTTGACTTTGATTTTATATTCGTGTTTAGCCATCTGTGCCAAACTTCGAGTGCATTGTTTGTGCAAAAATTATAATTGCTATTACAGTTTATTATATCTGCCAGAGACTAGCCATTGTCTTTTAAAGTAATTCAAAAGAGCCACCATTTCTTTGTTTTTCGTTGCCTTTTCAACAATGCTAGTTCATCCATGAGTCCGCAATGGAGAAGGTAGCAGAGGAAAATTGGAACAAGCTCTGTGTCTGCATGCTCTGTTTTCAGGAAGATCCAATGTTGACGTTTTTTCCAAACGGCCTTATTAAGATGATAATAGCAACCCGTTATTTGAGCGTTTGGAAAAGTTTCTTTAGTTCCATTGATAAGCGCCATCTCATAATCGCATTTAATGGCCGTCACGTCTATTTCAAAATGTTGCTTGATGAGGCCAAATAAGCGTTCGTAGGTTTCTTGTCAGGTAGGAACGCGTATATAACTCCCATAGCACAAGTTAAACCATCACAGCTATTCAAATCAACATAAATTGATAACAGCTGGTAGAATGGTTTGGGTGTAGCTTTGAATGTTCCATCAATAAAATACATTTTATTTTTCAATGTCTCAATGCATTGTCTACTCACAGATGTTGAAAATATTAAGTTTTTATTATTGTCACATCCATCTTCACAAACGAGGAAACTGTCGGCCATTATTTCTGGAATTGTAACATCATTCAACTTTTTGAATTTAGTTTTACAAACAATTAAATATATGCGACGAGCCCTGAACGGTGTCTTTTTTGAGTTAAAATCTGGTACCTGTTGAATCTCATCCACTTTTCCGAATTCTTTCTCAAAAAAATTCTGGACAGGTTTTGCTTTTTGGCGAACTAATTTCTTGTATTTGTCCATCACTATGTCAGTCCTGTTTTTATCGAAATTAGTTTTACAAATATGCTCATTTAACTGACGAATTATATTGTTTTCGTCATTATTGATTGTAACAGATGCACTACACTCATTGCGCTGCGCGCTGGGAGCATGTCCATAGAGTTGACCCTCCCTTATTTGTGACATTTAAATTGTACCTGTGACTATTCAGCACGCTTCTTCTTTTGACTTTCGATGAAAGTAAATGTTTGTTCTTCATCCATTTTTAGAAGCCAGAAATATTGTATTTGTAATGAATAGCAATCGATACAGGAAAAAACAAATGAGTAATTCTAATCAAATATATGATAAGCGCTACGAGTACATAGACCAAACAGTCTGTATGTACAGACCTTACATATTATAATGCCGTATCCGTTTCCCTCCTGATGCAATGTGTGTGTTCAATTTTGTGCCTGAGTATCCAGACATTTCCCCCCTTACTAATAAACGTTGTATAGCTTCTGTACAGTTACACAACGCTTTGTCTTCCTTCATAAGTCAAATTACTGACAACTGAAAGAGAGAAATCGGTTTGTAACTATTCAACTGGTATAATACATTTATAAGTAAGGGGGTTTGAGAATCTGATGATTTGCTAAATAGATGGTCTGCTATAAAGGCCATCTGATAGTTGGACGTTTAGCTACATAGACATCTTTTTAATTATTCTTACTGCTCATTAGACGTTTCGCGCTGTTGGATATTTTGCTACTTAGAATGCAATCTCTTGCTTTACATCGTAATCAAAGTATTTGAGAGACCAATAAGAAAAGACGAGACGAGCCAACCGAAAATTATAGGAAATCCCTGCTAAGTTAAATATTAATGAAAAGAACAAAAGATGTTCAAGTGCGCGCCAGGCATAAGGAAAAGAAAGGTAATGTTTAACTGCACTGACGTCACCAAACCTGACGCAGCGAGCAATCTTATGATAGACACGTAATAAAACAACGATGAGGCTGTATTTCCGAATCTTTACTGACTAATTACTAAAAGAACGCATTTAAATGTACCTATGTGTAAAACTAACATAAGATATGGCTATTATGTATAATGCGTGAGTGACAAACGTGACTTATTTATAGTTGGCGCGTTTCCGGCCGATAATATACCTCGATATGATACCTCGATATGATACCTCGATATGATACCTCGATATGATACCTCGGTATGATACCTCGATATGATACCTCGGTATGATACCTCGATATGATACCTCGATATGATACCTCGGTATGATACCTCGATATGATACCTCGATATGATACCTCGGTATGATACCTCGATATGATACCTCGGTATGATACCTAGATATGATCACTCGGTATGATACCTCGATATGATACCTCGGTATGATACCTCGATATGATGCCTCGGTATGATACCTCGATATGATGCCTCGGTATGATTCCTCGGTATGATGTCTCGGTATGATACCTCGATATGATATCTCGGTATGATACCTCGGTATGATACCTCGGTATGATACCTCGATATGATGCCTCGGTATGATACCTCGATATGATACCTCGATATGATGCCTCGGTATGATTCCTCGGTATGATGTCTCGGTATGATACCTCGATATGATATCTCGGTATGATACCTCGGTATGATACCTCGGTATGATACCTCGATATGATGCCTCGGTATGATACCTCGATATGATACCTCGATATGATACCTCGGTATGATACCTCGATATGATACCTCGGTATGATACCTCGGTATGATACCTCGATATGATGCCTCGGTATGATACCTCGGTATGATAACTCGATATGGTACCTCGGTATGATACCTCGATATGATGCCTCGGTATGATACCTCGATTAACCATAAACGTATTTAAAACATCATTCTGTTTCTGTCATCTTCAAACGATTGTAAGATACGGAACGATTTTTTAAATACCTTTAGCGTTAGACGCAGTTAATGACTTGTGGTGCAAGTGTGCAATTGACGTGCGCTTGACCGAACAACAAGCTTCACTATTATTTATTTATTAACCCCTTTATTCATAAACGTTGCTTAAAGTAGTGATTAGCGACTGTTTAACCATACCTACATTTTTGATGTTTAAACGTCTCAACTTTAATCATCGTTTATAAATAAACCCCTCATTGTATAATATAACTAACACGTGTTCGCTTTGTGTGAAGCTTTCTATGGAGTGGCACCGCCGGGCTGGAGCGCGCAAGGTGGGTCGTACTACTCGTACTCGGCATGAACAGACACTTGTGTGTTAGTGGCGTCTAGCTTGTTGTGAATAGTGGTGGTTGCGGCCTGTAAAGGTACCCCTACCCCTACTGATGTGACGTGTACACGGTACAGGTGCTCCTAATATGGCACGTTAACGCCCGGTACCTTTTTTATATTATATTTTCAAATTCAAATGTGTCCCGTCTGCTTCCAACTTTTATTTAATTTAAAATGGGCTTGTTTTTAGTTTTCCACTTTTTTTTTTACTTAAGTCTATTACCTAGTCGGGTTTTTTAGCTTCTTTTATTACTTTTTTATTTCATTAAGTAAATTAGAATATATTTGTATCATTCGTCACCTCAGTGTTCGCTCGAGTGTCCGTCCCGTAGAGTTTCTGTTACGTGTGAAAGTAAATAGTGCGATGTAGTAAAGAGTAATGTATTGTGTTACAGCATGCCCGCCCTCGTATGAGCAGGTGATGAGCTCGGAGCAGCACAAGCAGCCGCCCTACAACCCGCACGCGCCGCACTAGACACACACACACCCTCTACACACACACACCCTCTACACACACTGCACCCACGATGTAGAAGGGTGTGTCGATGTCACATCGGCGGTGAAGTGTGAAGATTAAAGCGAAAATGTTCTACGAGGTAAATACTGCGAGCGAGTGTACGCCTCGCGATATTTGATAGATATGACACCATGTTTTTGAGGCAAAAACTTAAAAATAACAAACAGTAGAAATACGTTTACAAAAACAAAAATCATTTTTCTTTATTACAACAACCGTGGAAGATTATTAGTCACAAATATATATATATATATAATATATTCTGTGAAAAATGAAGTTACCAAGAGATTAAAAGAATGTTTAAACCGCCAATTCAAAGAATGTGTAATACTCTAACACCGTAATGTATTTGAATGGTGTTCACAACTCGACTCAATGATTCCTACGATGATGTAGAATAGTCGGCGATACATCGCGTGGTGTGTGGTGAGCCTTATGTCTCGGTAGTGTTGTACACTCGACTACAAGTACAATCGAGTGCGAACATATCGACTAGTCAGTCGACTGATGTAACGATACTCGACTCGACGTAAATAGCACATTGTGCTCAGAGGGAAACAAGCTATGGAGCCGATGACTCTTACCAAGAGCCAAGTTTTGGTAAGAGCCAAGTTTTTCTTTAATGTAGTAAGTTTTAGTATCTATCTCGCTCTTTTCCTCTTAAGTTGATATGTCTGCTCTTTCTCCCGTTATATATTGGCTCTGTAGTTTAGCTCCCTCGCTACAATTGGTATATTGTTTAGTTTGTAAAATATAATGATTTAGTGAAGCAGGGTCGTACAGTACGTTGTAAGGATACTAAAGTAACTCGCCATTGTATTTATTTAAGATATTAAATGATTATTTTCTTATGAGATTGTTTATAAAGTATATTTTCCGAATTATTTTTGACAGGGATGATTATTTTTCTTTAAAAAACATACAATTACTTACAGATTTATATTTTCTTGAATAGTTTACTTTAAATAGGTATGAATGTTAGATGTGATACAGATCTCAAATTGTAAAAAGATGTTTTATCAGATTCACGAAAACTACCTTCATACATAGTACATATTAAAGTTTTTCAAATATTTCAAATTTTACAAATGTTAAAGATGCATCGACATTACATCTTGTATTCGATTAATCGCCCGAATAGTATTCTAGGCCGAATTTAATCGATAATCGGATTTTGTCGGTGCATCTCTAGATTATTAATGATTTAATGATTTTAGAAGTTAAAAGTGTACATGTAATTCAATTATTGTAATATTTTAAATATGGGTTAACCAGGGTCATTGTTTAAAAAAAAACTGTTTATTGATTGACCCGGTTGACTTAGTAGTTTACATATTTATGATAAAATATATTAGGGTTTGTTGAATGATCTGTTGTTGACTGAGATTACAGTGGTGCAGTGTAAGTACACAGACATGACGTATGTGCAGGGCGTTCTATGTCTTATGATGGTGTACATTAGGTGGAGATTAGCATACAAAAATAACATGGATTGTCGACGTAATAGGCAGTGAAATGTGATGATTTTTTTTTCAATATCAGTCTAAAATATGTGAATGTAATAATTTTTATCTCATCGATGTCCATTAAAGTATTATCATAGAATCTTACTACTCTTGTTTAGAACTTTGTAAGTAAACTAACGATACAGGATCTTCTAGATATCGATTTAAAATAATCTACTGCTGTTATAGACGAACTCTGTATAAAATTCTTTGTGATTTTACTTAAATAATTGGCCAGAAAACACAGCTTAAAATAATGTGAAGTTAACAGCCTGTATCAATATTATGTGAACAATAAAATACATTCAACTCCCAACTTTCTGCGAAATATGAGAATAACTGTTAAACGAAAAACGACCTTATGTCCCATACAATAATGATGTTAGTTTAAAAAAACTCATGGTTAACACTTGTTTGTACTCTCTGTGTTGCATCACAGAGTCACGTAATATTCGGTTGTTCTGTAAATGCTCAGTTTTGAGTAGAATCTTTTACAAACATCGTCTTAGTTGTACACTTGTTTACTGTAGCGTGTACACTTGTACAGTCGTCGCGACGAGTACTTAATTATTATTACTAGGAAACCTTATATTGTGTCTATGTCATCATCTTGTATGATTATTTCTAAGTAACGGATGAAAGATTATTCTGAATTACCTTTCTCTTCAGATCAAAATGTTACTTTTGAGGCTTTTTGCAGTCAAAGATATTCAATTTAAATGTCTGTAATCGATTTTTAAATATTCGATAGTTTAAATTTTATAGAAAATTATATCCATTGTACAGTTGTTTACTAAAGTGATATAGAAACGTTCATTAGTACCTATTTATCTCTGCTAGCGACCGACAGCGGTACACACCGGTGCGTACCCGACCGTTCATTCGTCTTTCACATATGAGTGACAGAGACGGCGCTGTACAAGGGCGAACTGTTTCTAAAACTCAATGTGTCACATTCACGGTCGTGTACTGTGTACCGATATTAAATACTATAAGATAATACCTCTTTTATACCTGTAATGCCAATCTGAATGTTGTGTAATAAGTGAAGTTAGTACAATACAGTACACTTGTTGTGATGTCACAAACTATGTTCCTCTCACTGCTCATCAAGAATTAACCTGTTTCTACACAAATATCGCGTCGTTATTAAATCAATCACTACGGAAGTACGAAGGCTACAAATATGAAGCAACTGTCAATGCAAGACATTGTGAAATCTTCCAAGATTCAGTAGAATGCTCACTTTTATAGTAAATACGAACACTTGTGCTGTGGAGCGTACTCGGGACTGCGTTAACGTTAAGTATACATTGTGATATGTGAGCGGAGTACATAAGTAGGTGTTATGTATCTCCAGCGAGATTGTAGCAGATTACTATTATTTACCCTAAGCGATAAGAATATTGTATTTTTTCCAAATATAATTTTGAGCTTTATTTCGTAAAAGATAAGGTGCATTTCGTTATGATAAAAATATTTTCGGTTTAGTTTTGTAAGTCTTCACCAGGTGTATTTTAATTTTCATACAAAATATTCTAAATAAAATGCGTAACGCATGACCTTGTGGGTTTTATTTAAACACGTCTACCTAGGAACTAGAAAACAGGAAATTATTAGGTATAATTATTATCCTCGAAGCCTTTGAGCAAAGCCTGCTGAACCTATATAGATGGAGCTACCATTTGATCGTGACGTGATCTCATTAAGTACAAGCTTTTATTTAACTTGCCTTATTAGTTATTATGTATGGGTCAAATCTTGCAAACCGAATTAAAACTCTTATCCTACTGAGTTGAAATTTTACATGTTGATTCTGTTTCGAAGACTGCGTTTTTATGATGCATAACCTTATTCTACTCCCAGGAATGGCTCCAGATGAAAGAACCCTTAGTATGTCGGAACGTAGATCTACGCGAGACAATGGCTTTTTAATTGTCTGTAATTACGACATACAAGGGGTTAATTGTCAACGAAACACGATGTAATCATGATAGTCCGTTCTAAAGTTCTTGACTTGGCTGCTGCACCCAGGATTGGCTCAGCGGCCAACAGTAAAGACAACAACAGTACATTTTATTTTATTTGTCGGATTCACCCGATGACTATCTGACGAGTGTTAGGTAACGTCGCTTATGATTTGTTAAAGAGACCTGAGTAACTACTTTTGAACGCGGCCTCATTGTGAAAGAATGATTTTTTCCGTGGCAAGCCAAAACCAACCTAAGAGGCAAGACAAGAAGTCCAATCTGCCAAAATCAAATCAAAATATGACAAAAGGTTGGAAATGGTTTGAAATCTCCAACACATAGTAAGCAAGCTTGGTGATTAATGCTTGTCCCTCTGTGTAAGTAGAGGTTTTCACTACATGCTGTAAGATTAAATTCCTGACACCAATACGTCTACGCACTGATCCTGATATTGCTACTTTCAACAATATCAAAATGATGTAGAACATTTTCCTTAGGTACCTATTTATTTTTGTTGTGTGAAGTACCGTCAGTTATAAGCGCTTTGAAAAATATGCTTGGCAATCTGTTGCATGAAGTGTGTGATGCGAAAACAAAGGTTACAGGGGCCAACAGATGGTTCCAGTTTCCTAGTAATTGTCAAAGGCTTTCGGTATCACTACACATCTTAGGGCGGTCATTATGGTCATATGCTAATCGAGGAACTCGGTCAAATGCCCGTAGGGTACTACGTGGATGGTGTCAGTGTGAACAACCTTAGCTATGCCGATGATATGGTGCTGCTGGCTCCCTCGATTTGTGCATTGCGGAAGTTGCTTGCCGTGTGTGAAAAGTATGCGGCCACACACGGTCTGAGTTATAATGTTAGAAAATCAGAGTGCATGATCTTCAAGGCGGGTACAAAGTGGCCAACTGTTGTTCCACCAGTGTTACTCAATGGTATTCCTCTTAATCGAGTACCTATACCAATTCAAGTATCTTGGGCATGTGGTTACCGAAAATCTTGGAGATGATGTAGACATGGAGAGGGAGCGCAGGGCATTGTTAGTCCGGGTGAACATGCTGGCCCGCAGGTTCGCTCGATGTGCAGACGCGGTCAAAGTAACTTTATTCAAAGCGTATTGCACGTCTCTGTACTCAGCGAGCCTGTGGTTCAGATATAGGTACCCAAAGGGCTTACAATTCTCTGCGCATCCAGTTTAACAATGTCTTCAGGGCGCTGTTACGTCTGCCGCGCTTCTGCAGTGCGTCAACAATGTTCGCTGAGTCGCGCACAGACGGCTTTGATGCCACCTGGCGCAAAAAGACAGCCTCACTGGTAAGCAGACTGCGTGGGAGCAGTAACAGCATCCTGAAGGTAATATGCAATAAGTTAGACAGCCCACTGCTGTGGAGCCTCACCCAGAGGACTAAGTCTCTCTTAGTTATTAGGTACTAACATAGTTTTTAAGTTCACACTAACAATATAAATGTAATATAATGGATCATTGGTTGTCTGAATAAATTAATTATATTATTATTATTATGGTATACGCTGATGGGTGATCTACAAGTATACATGATCTATACTAAACCATACTTTATCTACGCCATGCAGAGGTGTGTCACGTCACTTGTCACTAGTTGACATGTTTAGTGACGTGTGGTGGTGGAGAGCGCACGCGCGGGTGCGGCGCCGCTCTGACGCGACGTTATCGCTCTCTGCAGGGCTGACACACAGAATAATTTGTTGTATAAATGTCTTATTTTCACTGAACATTCGCGTTACTAAAATATTTGCCATGTTTAAAGTCCAACAGGGAGGTTACCCTATTGCTATGAATCGGGACTCCGGGCTGCTACTGAATATAGATGGAAAAACCCAATGGCATTGCCTGACCTGGGAATCGACTCCAGGATCCTATACTCCGCTGTTAAAGCAAACTGCTGAACCAGCGAGGCAGTCCTTTATGATCCTATGCTCCGCTGTCTACAGTAAAGCTAAACCAGTGAGGCAGTCCCTTCCGATCCTATGCTCCGCTGTCTACAGCAAACTGCTAAACCAGCGAGGCAGTCCCTTCAGATCCTACGCTCCGCTGTCCCTCAAAAAATTGTGTCGGTCCTTCTACCAAACAAGGATGTTTGGTAGAACGACCGACACAATTTTTTTTGGGGGATACAGGAGTATACATACAATGTAGATACTATGCCGATAAAAAAATCTAATCTAGTACCTATACATCTGATTTCTCGGCATCAGATATGATGATTTAACACTGACCAAGTTCAATAGTATGTCTCATATGATATAAAAACGGACGTGTCACCCCTGAGCACAGTATCTGAGGCGCCGGAGTGTCGCCGACACTTGTTGCGATGTCGCGCCGCTCATCTGCGCCACATCACTGCGTGTTCCACCTAGACACACTGGGGCACAGCGCGTCGGAGTCACACAACATCCCCTAAGCATGATTATCAGCGCTAACTATTGGGGTATGATAACTAAGCAGAAAAGCGTATAAGAAAGTCCACTTGACTCCGTAGCTGCACGCCTACGTCCGAGATGTACACAATGCTTTCACAGTTATTTTACCTCGGACAGCAGCAATTCAACAGTGACATTATTGTGATGACAATCACTGTGATTTTTACAGTGGTGTAAAGTCCGGGGTAACACTACTGAAAGGACTGCACTGTAATCACACCGGCATGCGGCACCTACACCCTTCACTGCCACAGCACCGCTGCTTGGCGGCCGAGATTATTACGAGTATGGTCAAACACTAACGGAAATAATTTATTTCTAGGATTTGATTAGCTTCTAATTAAACTATTTGCAGCATTGCGAAGCAGTCGGTCAGTCAGAAAGTTAAAGCTTGGTGTGTTGATAGTCTTGTCCAGTACTTCCCCAGACGAGATCGTGCGCAAAGAGCTCTACTACTGCTAGAGTTTGAATTGTTTATCTATTCCGAAAAGTTGCCCTTCTCTTCTCCCAATATTCTAGTGATACGTGTCGAGCACAGTGTCTCTGTGTGTCTTGCACTGTGTTGCGTTGTGTCGCGCACTGTATTGCTGTGTGTTTTGCACAGTGGTCTTTGTGTCGCTGGCTCGTCGAAGACTCACCATTATAATGATATCGTCGCGCCGGACATGATCTCCTCAAGACATACAACATTCAACTTTTTTATATTTTTACTCTCTTTGAGTCACTCCCGTGACAGCCTAGTTGATATGTGAATGTTTCGGCAAGAGAATGAGGTATACGTGTAGTGAGTGTGACTTCTCAAGTATGACACGGAGAGAGAAGAGTTAAGAGTAGAAGGAGAAACCGACTGTGGTAGTTACGTCAACGGATCTCATCAAAGGTGAGCGACCTCTGATTGTGATCTATGGTTTGTTTGTTTGTAAGGGCATATCCGATCCATCCTTTACGAAGTTCTAGTACCTGCCTACCTACTTCATAAGTGACTCCAGGATGGTCCTAGTTTTAACTACAGAGTTCTGGAATGTTAGGTAGCTAGCACAGACTCAGTGTATGTAGCTAAATAACAATTCCCAATCGGAGCATTGTTTACACGGTGCATGGTAGGTAATTAGATTATCGCGAGGTGCAGTCAAAGTGCGGACACAGCGCACGTTAATCAGTTGTTAATCCATGTCGTAGTGTCCGAGGAGTGTTTGTGGCACTTGTAGAGCCTCGGCCCGTGTGTGATCCTGATCTGTGTGAAAGGCTACAAGTTTAGCGATGGTCGCTAAACTTGTAGCCTTTCATGCATTATTGAATATGAACCTGTCTATGTTAAAGTTAATGTGTGCCTTTGTGTTGTGTACCTATGTATTTAATCGAACCCCAAATAATTCGCTCTTATTCGCACAATCTAATACTTATACTAAATATGCTACTTTGCTGGCGCCTCAAATAATTCCCATTTTGTTGTCCTAAACTACTAAATAGCACCAACATGTACATTATTATAACAACGCGGGTTCCCACAGTTGTAACCAAACGTTACCTATTTGGTTGGGGCCAAAGTTAAACAGGCTCATTTATTTAAAAAGCGTACAATAAGTTTTTAGAAGATCAATGAAACATTTCCCTTATCTATGTTATTGGTCATATATACGTTAAGTTAACGACTTTCTCAGTCCTAGTCCTCAGTCCTAAACGAATGAGTAAAGTGATGATGCAGAGTTGGACAGGGAGCGTAGGGCGTTGGCGGCTCGGTGCAATATGTTAGCCCGCATGGGTTTGCACGCTGTAGTAGGGATGTGTAGGTTTTTAAAAAAAATATATAAACGTTGCCCCACACTATGAATTTCTCCTGTATTGTGGGTGCGTTTACAAACATTTAAACTCACATACAAAAACAGCCAGATCCGGAACAACTACTTGTAGATTATACAAATATTTGTTCCGTGCAGGAGTCGAACCCGCGACACGCAGCCAACCGTGCTGTGTAATGGTGGCGTGTGGTGTATCTTTTTAAGGCCTTCTGCCAACCGTTCTTCACGTGCAGCTACAACGTCCTACGCGTTCAGTATAATAATGGATTTAGGATGTTGCTGGGACTTCCGCACTTCTGCAGCGCTTCGCAGATGTTCGCGGAAGCCCGTGTTGACGATTTTCATGCCATAATGAGAAAGAGGGCGGCGTCAATAATGGGTAGGTTGCGCGGAAGCTCCAACAGCATCCTAAAGACATTGTTTGACAAGGTGGACAGCTTCTTCATTAGGCACTGGGTGCAGAGGCACATGCCAACATGTGTTGCATTGTAGTTGTTAGTTATCGTTAGGTTATTTTGTAAGTTTTACTAACATAGTTTTTAAGTCGTTATTGTTACTAATACTATATGGATTGTGTGTATTTTGATGTGAGATCCGCTCACAGAAAGCAGCAATGTAGGATGCAAGAGCGAGCGAAGGGCACCCCGAGGTTAGGTTTGGTTAGGTAAAACCCCTTACACAGAAATAGGAGCCCTGCGCAGCGGGGCTCCGACGACATAGGGTGCAAGAGCGAGCGAATAGGAATACAACTTACTTAAAATAATGATCTAATTGGTTTCTGTGAACCAATGTATCTGGAAACAATGGTTTCTATGAAAAAAGTTTTCGGCAAGAAGTGCTATCTATGAACAGAGATCTCTGTCAACAGTGCTTCCTATGGACCGAGATATCTACAAACGATGTTTTCTATCAACAAAGTTTTCGGCGAAACGTGCTGTCTAGGAATAGAGTTTTCTATGAGCTTTGCTTTCTGTATGTAGTCGTACCGTACAAGCGTGTTTCTATCTTAGGTTCCACACTCGGAATCTCGTACCTGCTACGCAGTTCTACGAGTCAAAGCGGTCGCTACGCCCTTCGTAGGCGCGTAGCACGCTGCGTAGCTCTCTGTTCCCGGTATTGCGACACGGAGAGACGGGAAAAGTGGATGTCGTCCATTATGTTGCACAAGTCGTAGGTCAGAAATAAGGATCGAAACTCAGAATGAAAGTCAAGGATGTCTTGGCGCTTGAATGACGTTGACAGATTCATGTACACGGACATCTTTAAAAATCTATACAAAAAAAAAATATAAATATTTAAAAGTCGCATCAAATATGACTTCAGCTTTGCACTTCAGTATTGATCTTAATTCTGAGGTTTAACTTTATCGTTGACATTATTTGACTGGGCTATTTCTTTCGGCCTGTATCTTTGGCGCTCGTCGGAATAGTGTCGCTGTGTCTACTTGTTGTCATACTATTGATGGTCCCTTCGGCCCCCAGTGCAATGGACGTGCCGGCCCCGCAACCGATGGGCGCGCGGCGGCCCAGCCACGTGGCCTACTACGTGGCGCTCGTCGGCATAGTGTCGCTGTCTACTTGTTGTCATACTATTGATGGTCCCCTCGGCCCCCAGTGCGATGGGCGTGCCGGCCCCGCAGCCGAAGGGCGCGCGGCGGCCCAGCCACGTGGCCTACTACGTGGCGCTCGTCGGCATAGTGTCGCTGTCTACGTGTTGTCATACTATTGAAGGTCCCCTCGGCCCCCAGTGTGATGGGCGTGCCGGCCCCGCAGCCGAAGGGCGCGCGGTGGCCCAGCCACGTGGCCTACTACGTGGCGCTCGTCGGCATAGTGTCGCTGTCTACTTGTTGTCATACTATTGATGGTCCCCTCGGCCCCCAGTGCGATGGGCGTGCCGGCCCCGCAGCCGAAGGGCGCGCGGCGGCCCAGCCACGTGGCCTACTACGTGGCGCTCGTCGGCATCCTGTCGCTGCTCATCATGCTGTGTCTGTACTTCTTCTACTACTTCATCAAGAAGGTCAAAGGTACGTTGACTACTGACTAGCTGCAGAACCATAGGTGAAACTAGACAACGGTCGGTTTACGTCGACCAGGCGATATTATTTACCTTTTATTTTATTCTGTTCGGGAAACTTACAGCTAATTTAAACAGTGCTCTTAAACAATATGCATCTGAAGGCCATTTACAAGTTTCCACTAATAAACACTTGAAACAAAAAAGACAACAAAAAAAAGGTCGGTACAAAATACCTAAGTATAACATGTGAAGTGAACGTTATCCGGCTGCCACGTGCCATCAATCCAGTGCCTCTTACCACACAGAATTGATCTGAAAGTTCGATTCCATCAGTTAACCGCAATCTAGATGAGTCTGACGTGATGTTACATTGTCATGTTATGTTGCCCCGCAGAGCTGAGTTCATCAGACACGCTGTCTCTACCGACGGCGTCGTGTCGGCCGCCACCCGCGGCCAGCGCCTACCCCGTGCAGCCAGGTAACATGACACATTCACAAGACACGGTCTCATAACATCTCATAATATCTCCATCCTCTGTCCCACTGCAAGGTCTCTTCTCATACACAGAAGGCACGAGCATTGATCACCACGCCTGCTCAAGACTGACACACTTATACAGACAGACTTATATTGTATTTTATATAAGCGATGTTTTTTGTTCACCGATATCAGTGTTGTCCAACTTAGAAAGTACATAGGTACCTACCTATTATGAATTGATAAAGTCATGTCGGCACTTGCCGGATTTGAACCCATAACGTCGTGCATGAGGGGCGAGGCTCCATTGGGGCATTCGTCTCATAATCTTAGTCTCAAAAACAAAACCCGACTACAACTAAAAGTTCAAAACTAACTCACTAGTTGCAGTAGGGTAAGTATTTTGTTCTTTTTTTACATTTAGGGTGCATTCCACCTAACTTTTATACCTAGAACCTAGTCTTATCCTGAGAATAAATTTTGAATTTTTGTCAGTTTTTCCATACTAGAACTGTCAGACGTCAATTTTATTCCACGAATAAAATTTATCTGACTTTGGTAAAATCAGCACTTAGTGTGTTATATTCGAAGAATCATCTCCTCAAGCCACCACATGAATTTAAATCCATCCAGCCATTAGAAAATGCTTCGAGGATACAAAGAATCCCACAAAAAAAGATACATACTCGTAGATATGCGTTAAAAATATAACCCTGTCTTAACTGTCCCGCTGTCAGGTTTACAGACCCTTAAATTAACTAACCATAAAATTATGTGTTATTCCAGTGGTTCGTGACAGTGCGAGCGCAATGGCTAAGCTCTGCAAGCAAGTCCCTCCCGCCGGCAAGGGAGACACCGTGTTCCCGACGTCCACGTCGCCGGCCGCGCTGCGGGCCAGCACAGGCGAGGGGGCGGCGGTTACCGAGGTGCCCGACGCGAGCGACGAGCGGCCCGAAAGAACCGACATCGAGGCGCGGCCCGACAAGCTGCCGCCCGTGCCGGTCGTGCCGCCCGTGTCGGTCGTGTCGGTCAGTGCCGCACTTGACGTCGCTGCGCGGTAAACTGGTGCAGCCGGTTTATTCTGTAAAAGTCTTACCGTGTAACCTTACGTGAAGTGAGCTGTCATTCCAACTTACAACGCTACGCGTTGTAAGTTGGAATGTTGTCATTCCAACTTAAAACAAGATGGCGGCGTTAGTTCCGATTTCGGACGCGCATGAAAAGAACCTTGTAGCAACAAGGTTCTTTTCATGCGCGTCCGAAATCGGAACTAACGCCGCCATCTTGTTTTATCAATATGAATTCACACATGTTAGGATTCAACATTGGTCCACCTATCCAACAACGTGGGGCGTTGTTGGACAAATGTTTAATTTGTTTGAATAGTTTATGTTTTAAAATGTTCAATGTCATTCAAGTAACAAAATATCCTTGTAAAACTCTATGCTAGGACTGCTAGGGATTGACAGCTCACTTTACGTTGTCACGGTGAGATGTTTACAGGATAGATCGACAGCTGTGGGCCACAGCGCCCCCAGCGCCCACAGCGCACTTGTTACAAGATAGATAGAAGCTGTGGGCCACAGCGCCCCCAGCGCCCACAGCGCACTTGTTACAATATAGATAGCCAGCTGTGGGCCACAGCGCCCCCAGCGCCCACAGCGTCCACAGCGCCCACCGCGCACTTGATACAGGATAGATCGACAGCTGTGGGCCACAGTGCCCTTAGAGCACTTGTTACACTCAACACCAAATGACGACATATGGCTTCACGAGGTCACTATAGCTATGTCCAGGGCTGCGCTAAAAAAGTCAGTGGGACACAGTGGGGCGCATTTCTGCGACTCTTGGACAATATAGTGTTAAAAAATCGGTGTTTTAACTGATAATAATATCCATCCCAGTTCCAAGTGAAATAATAAAATCTGTGTATATATCTACCTCAGAAACTCGCAACTTATTATACTTAGGGCTGATTTTACCAACGCCAGATAATTTTATCGGATGAATAATTTTAAATTTTTGAAAGTTCTTCCATACAAAAACTGTCAGACGTCGATTTTATTCTACGAATAAAAATTACCTGTCGATTGAAAAATGAGCCCTTAGGGCGCATTCCACCAAACTTTTATACATAGAATAAGTCTTATACTGGGAATCATTTTTGAATTTTTGTCAGTTTTTCTATACCTACTAGAACTGTCAGACGTCAATTTTATTCCACGGATAAAAGATATTTGACTTTGGTAAAATCAGCTCTTTAGACTCTTTTATAACGCCCTTTTTAAAATTTTATCTCTGAGAAACAGTTTCATCAATAAAAATACATTACCTTTACAACAATACTTATTAACAAAACTAGATAGATAGGTATTTACTTTCGGAATACATTCGAGAGTTTCGTTGTATTGATCGATCGATGTAGGTACAGTCGACCGACTGCGGCCGTCCAGTTCGATGTAGGTACAGTCGACCGACTGCGGTCGTCCAGTTCGATGTAGGTACAATCGACCGACTGCGGCCGTCCAGTTCGATGTAGGTACAGTCGACCGACTGCGGCCGTCCAGTTCGATGTAGGTACAATCGACCGACTGCGGCCGTCCAGTTCGATATAGCTAGGTACAGTCGACCGACTGCGGCCGTCCAGTTCGATGTAGGTACAATCGACCGACTGCGGCCGTCCAGTTCGATATAGCTAGGTACAGTCGACCGACTGCAGCCGTCCAGTTCGATGTAGGTACAATTGACCGACTGCGGCCGTCCAGTTCGATATAGCTAGGTACAGTCGACCGACTGCGGCCGTCCAGTTCGATGTAGGTACAATGGACCGACTGCGGCCGTCCAGTTCGATACAGCTAGGTACAGTCGACCGACTGCGGCCGTCCAGTTCGATGAAGGTACAATGGACCGACTGCTGCCGTCCAGTTCGATATAACTAGGTTCAGTCGACCGACTGCGGCCGTCCAGTTCGATGTAGGTACAATCGACCGACCGCGGCCGTCCAGTTCGATTTAGGTACAGTCGACCGCATGTCCATGGTAGGTAATAATTGACACTTATGTCATCGATGTCGTACGTCGTCGGCGTGCGGTTGTCGATACTCTTGCGACCAATGATTTGTTTGTCATTCTTAGATAGACACATTTATAATAAAATATATGTAAGCTTTTCGATGGTTATACTTAATATCAGTAGGAAGACAGTATCCCTTGTAGAATAAATAATAAATAATGATGAAAATAACATCTTTCGAAATGTGGTTTATATAAAACCTGGCCGTATAATGTTCAAGACGTATTATCATATTTATTATAAATACTTTTAAACCCATTTGTATATTTAGGATACGGCGTGAAATGACTGGCCACAGTTGCCACAGCGGCAATCAATCGTCCTGCTTACGAACAAATTGCTACATTGATGTGGATACTTTACCTAATTTAGTTTGTACAATTATATAATATAAATTGATATTAATAATTGCCAAATAAATGTGCCAAGTTGTTTATAAGAAAATATAATCAGTTAAGTTTTAGTGTTGTCTACAACCTCTTGTACCTTTATACTGAATTATTAATATTTAATTTTCCTAGAATCGTAATGGTTTACAATAAGAGAATGTTGAATATTGCTTCTATTTGAGCTTCGTGTCTGTATCAATTTGTACTGTTGTTCATAAATAAATTAAATATTAATGTGAATATAAACTACTTAGTTTTAAATTGTTTGTGGCGGCATCTACATCGTCAAATGCGTCCTACGCATCACACTGACGTCACGCAAGATCCTGCATCGCACAAGCAGAGCTTACCGCGCAACACAGCGTCCCGACATCAATCGTCTGACAGTAGCCCACAAGACACAACACCCGTCTGCTCGGAGGATCCTCCCCATTCTATGGAGGGTGAATGAACTGTACACCCTATTCGTAATACCTCTACACTTTCAAACCGTTCTTCAAATTATATAACGATTTATTTAAAATAATACATAAGTATAAGTATGAGTATAAGTATAAGGTAATTAACCACAACAAAGATCAGTGAGAGAAAGACCGACGAGTTCGTAACATAAACTTTATTAACACGAAACGATCAGTGAGAGAAACACAGACGAGTTCGTAACATAAACTTTATTAACACGAAACGATCAGTGAGAGAAACACAGACGAGTTCGTAACATATACTTTATTAACACGAAACGATCAGTGAGAGAAACACAGACGAGTTCGTAACATAAACTTTATTAACACGAAACGATCAGTGAGAGAAACACAGACGAGTTCGTAACATAAACTTTATTAACACGAAACGATCAGTGAGAGAAACACAGACGAGTTCCTAACATATACTTTATTAACACGAAACGATCAGTGAGAGAAACACAGACGAGTTCGTAACATAAACTTTATTAACACGAAACGATCAGTGAGAGAAACACAGACGAGTTCGTAACATAAACTTTATTAACACGAAACGATCAGTGAGAGAAACACAGACGAGTTCGTAACATAAACTTTATTAACACGAAACGATCAGTGAGAGAAACACAGACGAGTTCGTAACATAAACTTTATTAACACGAAACGATCAGTGAGAGAAACACAGACGAGTTCGTAACATATACTTTATTAACACGAAACGATCAGTGAGAGAAACACAGACGACTTCATAACATATACTTTATGATTGACTAGAGTTTATTATTGAACTAACACCTAACATATGTACATTCAGGGAAACATATTGTTTAGCAGATGAGCACATAACTTCTCCGTGTTATCGCCACTCCAAGCGACTGATCAAGAATGACAGTTTGAACATACATTACGGACAATTTGCTAAACATTCCGTTAACACACAGTGACAGTGTCTCAGGGTAACACTGACGTATAATTTTTGCAATATTGTGCCTATACATTAACGTAGAAACATGTACAGGTCTGTAATAGACAATAGAGTATGTTAAACATATGTATACAGCTAATTGACAGTATCTATTATAACTCATTGTACATACATATCGGTTATTTTATTACATGGGTTCCGAATCCACGGTGACAGGTCGTGCCGATGTCCCAGCCACAGCCAGCTGTAGGCGATCATTCAGTTCAAGGATACGTTGGTGTTGTGACCTCCGCCTCACACATAAACACATGGACATAACCACACACCTATTATCTATAACAACATAATAATATGTACCTACGTCAGGGAAAAAATTGTTAAGCAAATTGACAGACTAAATATTATTTACATATCTATGTGTTAAAACCATTTGATACGACCTATTCGGTTTGCCAGTATTGCGATTTGAATAGGTACATAAACGGACAATTTAAGTTGATAGCTGGTATTCAGCTGCATCCGGTTAGACTGGAAGTCGACCCCAGCATAGTTAGGAAAAGGCTAGGCAGATGATGAGTCATTTTGCTCAACAACCCGTTTCCTTAACTGTACATGAAATTGTAACCCTATCCTCTTTATATGTGGCGAGTGCAAGCCCTTCATTACCGTTGGCACCCACAATGCTAATGTAACATAATAGGGGTAACAATACTATATTCTTATAAATTACTCTCACTACGTGTCATTCATATAATATCAAATATAGTTTTCTTGTAAAATATTATTTTGAACTCTTTGCGATTCTTTATAAAGCGACACGACTACACGAGGACTGGGGGAAGTATCATCTCTTAATTTAACAGTTATCATACTGCAATGCGAGAGAGAGATGAAGTGATATTGGACGAATAGCACCATGTGTTTTTCGCAACGGAATAGGGATTGTTTTGATACTCTAATTTACAAAGTACGGACCCAAGGAACGTTTTAAGATCAACATTTAACCCACTCTTGCTCACAGCAAAGAATATCGATTGAATATTAATTGCACATTTGGTTTATAGCATTAATTAATTTACTTACTTCTACAATGAATGTTAATATCGAAAGCTTCACATTTAAAGACGCGAAGCTTACACAATTACGTACATTTTACATAACTAAGGTTTAACAAAGTTAAAAGTTTTATAAACCTTCTTTCACATTGCATTTCTTTCTCAACTTTAAGGTAAAAATGTACTTTTATCTGCACAAGGATCTTTTGGCACGAGACCAAACTCGTAAGTAACGACGCCATCTCGTTTTTCAATACGATTACTCAAAACAATTTTGCAAACAGTGCCACCCTGTCTATGTCAGTCAAGCGTCAAAAGATCCTTGTAGCACTTTAGTTGTGATTATCTGAGGACACTCTATATGGCGGTCTCTTTACGATCAGACTGCGCGTAGTGCTGCAGCTCCTCGTAGGCAGGCGGGCGCTCCTCGGCGCCCTCAAGCTCCAGGTCAAGGTCGCTCTCTGGAACAGACAGTACACATCTATAAAGTCAGGGCAATGTGAACTTCATTGATTGTCTAGGAAAGGTGAATTTGAAAAATAATCAGTTTCCCTGATTGTACTTAGAATCAAGACATAGAACAAAACAACCCTAAGACATAACTCTGTAATTTGATAATAATTATTTGTAAATTGTAAACTATCAAGTACAATATAGCAGTAGAGTAGGGTATGATTTGAACTCAGGCCAATGAGTTGATAACTGTCAGCATTGAAGGCCCCTTAATTTAAAAGAAAAAAAAAGAACTCGGTTTGTCCTCCCGAGTGCTGATGGAGACTGTCGGAGTGGTATGTCTAAGGCAAGAATCCTACTGTCTTTTCCATAAACGCCGTGAACCAGTTGAAGATTTCTTGCTAAAAAAAAAGGAGAGCCGTCAACGATGGTGGTGTCATGCACTGTCACGTCTTACCTGAGAAGGCCCCAGACTCGGGCCTGTGCGGCGGGGCCAGGATGTCTCCGTCGCTGGCATGGCGCGCGCGCATGGCCCCTGGGCCGCTGCGCCCGGGGCCCCGGCCCGCAGTTGGGCGCAGCTCGGTCAGCTCGCCCGTCTCCGCGAGATAGCACGCGCCGCCGTCGTAGCCCACCGGCTCTACACGCACGCATGCACGCATATATATACACAGAAAGCAGTCATCACAAGCTTTTGTTGCAGAGGTTCCCAACCTTATTTGGGAGATCAAAACTTAACGTATCAAATCCCTTGATAATAAAAAAAATAGCAGTTCCTAATTAGTCATCTCATGTGTTTTAATTTTGTCCCCGGAACAGTTTTGATCGCGCCCTCGTAGGTACCATGAGTTGGGAAAGCCTGTTTTATCGGAAAGATTCAAAGTGGTAGAGGTATTAGAATTGACAGTAAGCGATGCAACTTTCAGCAGACCTTAGTTGAACATGCCAGCTGTCACTTTCGTGATGTGGCGGGCTTTTGGATACACAGAATCATGTATTTCAATATTGAAACAATAGTAGACATAAAATCATGCGTCCATAATAAAGTCACAATAGATAAATAGACAAGCTCGGCGAATGACATCAACTCACCGACTGAAGGTGGGGGGAACATGTGTCGGTTAGACAGACTGATGCGCGACTCGATGGAGTGGTGCATCGCGCCCGACCGGTCCAGCGACTCCAACTGGTCCAGCTGTTCGATGACGTCGCCCAGGCAGAACCCCAGGGTCATAGGGTGCAGTTCGTCCACCACCACCATCTGTCGCGGACGATCCTTACTCCTGATTGACTCGTTGAAAGACTGCTTGTCGCCTTTAGCTTTGTATATGGACTAGAAATTAAAATAAACAATATCAAAATTCGTACGTCAAAAATTAATTAAAATAAAAAAGTCCTTAAACATCTGTCTTTCACCACTTTCTAGTGTTGAACTGAGTCGAAGTGGCGCAACAAATCCCAGCCTCAATTTGTAAAAAGGCCTCTTTTTGAAGGACGAGAGTTGGCCTTCTGCTAGGCTGTCTAGTAAGGTATAAGAACTTTTAATAACTCGCAGTCTCGAATGATAAACTAGGAGTATCGCCGTCAGCTGAAATAACAAACCTTGGTGTGCACATCCTCGCATCTCTCTTCAACATTTCTGTTGATAGGAGAGCTCTCATCCACGTGCTCTCCGATGTAGAAGTTAGAAGCTTCAGCTTCAGTAGCGTCATCGTCTTTGATGTCAGTGGATTGCTTCTCCTTCTTTCTCTTAGAAGACTTGATGTTGGTGTGGTGCTTCTTGCAGGGCTTGGCGAGCTGCTCTTCGCTTTTAGCTTCAATAGAAGAGGACTCAGGAGTGGCGTGCGGCGCCTCAGGACTTTCACTGGAGCTGGTGTTAGAATGAATCTCTCGGTCAGGTTTGAGGGGGATGTACAGGTCTTTGGAAGACCGCTCCCAGTCGCGACGGTGTAGTACTTCGTCGATGACGGTCGGTGCCGAGTGGTATCGCGTGTCGGGGTTGGTGACCTCATGGACGGACAGCTTGCGATGCCTACCTATCTCTTCGTGGCTTCGGTGCGCTGATAGGGACTTTTTGTATCCTGAAAATTGTAGGTAGGAAATCATTAGTTATTTATCTGATAAAAGGTTGAAAATATGTCAGCTGTGAAATAATTTCATAAAATTAATCGTATCATGGTTCTTATTGTTATGGTCTGGAGAAAAATTGGAAGAAAAGTCGAAGTTCGCTGCTAATCATTTTTGCACCATCAATTGTGTAACTTTTGGCTCGGTTTCAAGACCTTGTCGCAAGTAGCTTGGCATTGGTTTTCGTTTAGTTCTCCCTCTATATTAAGGGATCAATGACCTCGATGACTTTGCCAAATTCTTAAAGTCAACGTACGAATTTTTACATTTCATCGTGACCTCACTTCCTATGACCTTGATTTAGGGTGTGTCGCATGCGCGTTTTTGTCTTACTAAAAAAGATACTTTGCATTTAAATAACCCCTGTGAACTCTTAGGGAGCCTGTACCAAATAAGCTGTTTACATTATTATTTTTATTCCGGCCAAATGTTTGATTATGAGATTCATGATGTCAATGCATTATTTACAAAAGTTTTACTAGTCAATATGTTACCTGACGTGCTGGGCAGGTGTAGTGACACGGCGCTGCTGCCGATGCGTCTACCGAACAAATCACTCGAGCGACGGCGAGAGCCCGATTCTGAAAAAACATTCAATCCGAATTTAAAACTTTATCCTTCTTGCTCCCACGTTGGGCGCCATTTAGTATTTCATGTATTTTGTTTTTACATAAATCGTATTTTGTATAAATACAAGTAACTTAAAAACTACTACTAAACTTACCGTGAACATGGGCAAGCACCGGTCTCTGCGGGTATTTACCAGAGGTGCTGTCTGAAATCAAATATTATGAACATTTACTAGCAGATATCATACGAGGTCTATGTCATCAACCAGGCTCAATTCAAACTCCGCGCTGCTACTGAGAAATTCTTAATGGAAAAATCCAAGAACACTGCCTGAACTCAAATCTATGTGGCACAAAGATTTGAGTCGACCTGTCCAGTCAGTGCACGCATTTGTCAGTAACCGTGTAGCTCAACTCTGATCTTAAATAAGGAGCTCACGTCTCTGAACATGGTTAAGATTTTTGTATAGCAACTGTTCATACCCGAGGCGTCATCAGGCCAGCAACAGAGCCAGCACAGCAGCAGCAGCGGCGCGCACATCTCCACCGCCAGCAGCCCCGCTGCCACCGGCCCCGCGCCCCTGCCCCCGCCCCCGCCCGCGCCCGCGCCGCCCATCGCACACGCGCTGCATCACAACTCGGGACAATAAATTTACGATCTAAACAAAATATAATAATAAAAAATAATAAAAATCTTTATTACTAGAAAAATGGGTACAGTAAATCTCCTTAAAAACTATGAAATTAGGTCTTATGTAATGTGCACTTAGATGTCAAAGGAGTGCTTTGGCACTCGTACTAGGGTTACCCTGTATCACGAATGCCATCACTGCCATCAACTAGCATAGTTCATAAACAATTGAATTTTGAATAAATTCTAAACAAAACAAAATAAAAATAATTTATAATTAATTACAAACAAAGATTTTAAAAGGGGAAAAAATACATAAAAAGTATGTGTGCGTTGGGGTGTGTGTGTGGTATTGCGTTTCCAAACTCCGGAAGGTATGAGTGAGTATGCGTTGGTGAAATAGTCAGTTAACCCACTAATTGTATAAGTCTCTCAGATTCTTCGTAGGTGTGAGACCCTTCAGCCAGTCACTCACAGCGTTCCTGCATTGCCGTCGGGTAAGAAAGCAAGTATTTATAACAGCATTGAGTTTATTGTAAACCCGTGAACCCAGTATCCAATAATGCCGCTGAGCAAGAGCTGTTCTATGTCTCGTTCTTTTGCGTTTGCCTTCTCGTAGCCGTAGGGAGTGTGGTATAATGGCATGTTTGCGTAATGTTATTTGGAGCACAAAGAGTTGTCTAACAGTTAATACCTCACACTCTTTATAGAGAAGTGCGGTAGGATACCTGAAGGGTTTCCTGCTCATGACTTTAAGAACTGCTCTTTGCGCTTTCTCAATTCGTATGTACTGACAGCAAAGGTGCAACCCCAGACAGAGATACAGTAGCCAAGCAGAGATTGGGTAAGCGCAAAGTTAACTGTTTTCAGTGATTTGAGATCTGCCACTGATCCGAGTTTCTTGAACACAAAAATAAGCTTACGAATACGGGGGACGAGTTCATCAATGTGCCTTTTCTAGTTCAGCAGACAATCGACCTGGACTCCAAGGTATTTTATATTTGAGGTCCTCTTAGTGCGGAGGCAGTCACAATATCCTCTAACTAATATTGTCGAAAGTGAGTTTGTTACGACTTTACGTCTTAACGGCTGAATAGATTTCGATGAAATTTGGCTCCATGATCTGGGTTAGGGTAAAATATATTTTTTATAGTAGTTCGTTACCGTGGGATTATTTCCGAAACCCACGGGGCGAAGCCGCGAGCGTTAACTAGTCTTTATTCATTTTAAATTCAAATGTTAATCAAATAATTTATGTACTGATTTTTCTAACGCCAGATAATTTTATCGAAGGAATAGTTTTAAATATTTGACAATTCTTCCAAACAATAACTGTCAGGCGTCAATTTTATTCCACGACTAAAAATTATCCTTATAAATCAGCCATAGGTAATAGTGAACTTCTGAATTCTTATTATTTCAATTTAAATGATTGTCAATAATATTTACGAGTTGTGTACACCTTTAAGTTACATATTTACACAGAACGATGATCCTTAAATTATATGTAGCCTGTAGGTATTCATGTACTTACTTACTGTAAACAAAGCCACGGGGGGGGGGGGAGTTCAAACCCCCCGAAATAAGAGAATCCAGAGATTACTGTGGCACGCTTTATTTTGACTAGTAAATTAAAATGTTCGTATATTTCACTGCGTCATACTGCTAAACAATACGCTTCCCTGACTGTACAATGATATCTGTTTTGGGTTGTTCATCCAATTTTCGCTGTCGTTTTCAAACGAGGTCAGGGATTTTGGTTTTCATTTCAGCTGCTCGGACTTGGTGTATTCATTTTCCAGAAGCTGATTGTTAATCGACTACCCTAGGCTTTGGCAATATTTATGATAAGCGATTTTAGAAATGATTAACAGTATATAATAGTAAATTATTACACAAGTAACTATTTACACTAGGTAATAAAATAAATAGTATTTAATCTAGTTCATTTAGATAGTGGGTTTGCACACATACCTGATAAGCCAGCAGAAGTAGAACTTTAGAATCAATTAACAAAGCTGTTCATAATTTACAGCATCTTTTCATCACTTCCTGTCAGCCGACTTTAATAATTACAACACGAAAGTTATTTAGAATTATTACGAGAAAAATCACAACTTTTTTCGAAGTTCACTTGTTTTAAAAATATTCTCTTGATTTTAAATAATTTTGTTCGTGATGACGATGAGCTGGTGGTGCTAAGAGGTGGTAAGCTGCAGTGGCTGCGCGGGGTGTGTGACTGCGAGTGGTCCAGGGTGTTGTTTACAGCGGCACTGCGCGGTAGATCTGCCAAACTCTCACAAATGAGAGTAAAACTGTAGGACAGGGACACACCGAGATATTCTTATGGGATGATTCTTGTGAGGTATATTTATTTGGGTGGGAATTTATGTACTTACATAATATAGAACATGTTTTGTAATTGAATGTGGTGTGGAAACAAAGAATTTGTTATTTTCGATTCTATAAGTAAGTGTTACAAGAACAAACTACATACATAAAGGCGGTTTCTGAAAGCCCCAGAAACTGAATTTAATTTGCTGCAAATGTCATGTTGAGTGAATGGAATAGCTTTTTACTGTATAAGATTAATAACGTGTGTTGATAAGTATTTTTAATGTTTGGCCTTTTGCTGAAATGTATAGGTACCCCCACTCACACACACACATTTATACAATATCGGTACTCCCCCCATGCCCCTTGACATGTAAAAATCCTGATTGTAATTGAGATCTTACCAAAAAGTAAAAAAAAATGTTTTATTTATACTCTCCATTGTTTTCTTAAACTCATTTTAGGTATTGTATAGTGACTATAACAACATCATCAACATGTACAATAAAGCTTTTATTTAAGCTAACTAAAACCTAGAACAAGAAAGTTATTAAAATTGATAAAGGACCACCGCGTGGAATCACGTAAATCGGCACAGCAATCACGAAGAAATCCTTGAAAAAAACATGCCGAATGCATAACCTCCTCCTTTAAAGTCGGTTAACTATAGCCATAAACTTTCACTACATCCCTTGTGTTCCCGGTGCGTCCCGGCCGGGGTGGCGCCGGAGTGGCGGCACTCATCGATCCTCCGCGACACGCACACAACGCACACACACAACTGAGGCGCACACATACACCATGGCACACACACTGTCGCACAGAGAGATACAGTCCGACCGAAAATGGTTGTTCTTTTTGGCCGAAATCAAAACCGAAATGTGGCCTAATTTGCATTTTCAGCCGAAAACCAAAAAATGTTTTTTTGGTTTGTCGATAAGTTTTTCTTTGGTAAAATTTAAAGAGAAGCAGTATCAATCATGATGTATATAAATAACTGTTTAAAGTTAAATCACACAAAACTTAATACTTTTCTCAAAGACAATTAATAATGATTAATAATCAAACAGTCTGATGTTAAACGTGAGAAAAATATTTTTTCTGCATGTTTACTTTATGTTGTTGTAAATATGGATGTTTTCCCTAAATTAATTAAAAATAATGTGATATTTTCGGCAACACGAAAATTACCCAAAATTAACATTTCGGCCGAAAATCGCAGAAGAACTCCTAGTTTTATCGTGTATAGATGTCGTAATCCATCGCGTCTGGAGAGTTTCGCTTGTTTATTTAATTTGACCCTCTATAACAAAATAAGAATCGCAGAAGTTAGGTTACACACGAGCATCTTATTGTACAAGGGATGAATTCGTAGACCCTTCGTAGCCCGTAGCACTCGTAGCACTCTCGTAGCGTTCGTAGCACTCGTAGCTGTTTGTAGACATTTTCATCTAGCTACGGATGCTACGAGTGCTACGGGCTACGAATTTATCCCCATGCCTTTATCATTATATTAAATAGGTGGATGGTATATTCTTTGCATATCAAAAAACAAAATCGCTTTTCGTGACCGCGTTGTAATTAATAACTACGCAACGGATTCTGATACGGTTTTCACTATCATGTAGACAATCAATTTATTACGGAAGGATTATGTGTACAAACAATACAATTAAACTTAAATATAAACTTAAATTAATATAAAGAAATCTCGATGTCAAGTCAGAAGAAGAAGCGGGGCGGATCACTAGTTTGAAATAGTTTGATGTTTATCAAGCTGCCAGTTAAAGTTAGGTTAGGTTATTTAAAACACACACACACATTCATTTAAAACACATAATCTACATTACGTATTTTAAACATACACAATTAAAACAAGAGGTTTAGCATTGTCATACAACGTGGTAATACCGCCAGTCTCTTGGGTACATTACCAGTCGATACAACGTGGCAATGCCGCCAGTCTCTTGGGTACATTACCAGTCAATGCAACGTGGTAATGCCGCCAGTCTCTTGGGTACATTACCAGTCGATACAACGTGGTAATGCCGCCAGTCTCTTGGGTACATTACCACTCGATACAACGTGGTAATGCTGCCAGTCTCTTGAGTACATTACCTGTCGATACAACGTGGTAATACCGCCAGTCTCTTGGGTACATTACCAGTCGATACGCCATGGTAATGCCACCAGTCTCTTGGTTACATTGCCAGTAGATACAACGTGGTAATGCCTCCAGTCTCTTGGGTACATTAACAGTCGATATAACGTGGTAATGCCGCCAGTCTCTTGGGGTACATTACCAGTCGATACAACGTGGTAATGCCGCCAGTCTCTTGGGTACATTACCAGTCGATACAACGTGGTAATGCCCCCAGTCTCTTGGGTACATTACCAGTCGATACAACGTGGTAATGCCGCCAGTCTCTTGGGTACATTACCAGTCGATACAACGCGGTAATGCCGCCAGTCTCTTGGGTACATTACCAGTCGATACAACGTGGTAATGCCGCCAGTTTCTTGGGTACATTACCAGTCGATATAACGTGGTAATGCCGCCAGTCTCTTGGGTACATTACCAGTCGATACAACGTGGTATTGCCGCCAGTCTCTTGTGTACGTTACCAGTCGATACAACGTGGTAATACAGCCAATCTCTTGGGTAGATTACCAGTCGATACACCATGGTAATGCCGCCAGACTCTTGGTTACATTGCCAGTAGATACAAGGTGGTAATGCCTCCAGTCTCTTGGGTACATTACCAGTTGATACAACGTGGTAATGCCACCAGTCTCTTGGGTACATTACCAGTCCATACAACGTGGTATTTATAATGCCGCCTTGGGTACTGTTGAGGTTTTACTTGCGAACAAAACCTCTGTGGTCAAGTTGATTTAGAATAAAAGTGAGTGACGTTTGACGACTCAGAAAAAAAGGATATCTTTATTAACCATGATTTACTTTAATCTAATGCGAACCTGAAATATATAAAAACTGGCCAAGTGCGAGTCGGACTCGCACACGAAGGGTTCCGTACCACAAGGCAAAAACGCCGCAAAAAACATGTTTGTTGTATGGGAGCCCCCTTAAATATTTATTTTATTTTAATTTTATTATTTATTATTATAGTAAATATACAATTAAGTATTTTGTGAATATTTCAAGTACCTACCTGTTACCTATAATATTGATATCGAGCAAAAAAAAAAGGCAAAAAATGACATTTTTGTATGGGAGCCCCCCTTAAATATTTATTTTATTTTAGTTTTGTTATTTATTATTAACGTTAAAATACAACTGAGTATTTTGTGAATATTTCAAGTGCCTACCTGTTGCCATTTTTGATTTCGAGCAAAAAAGGCCAAAAAATCGCGTTTGTTGTATGGGAGCCCCCCTTAAATATTTATTTTATTTTGTTTTTAGTATTTGTTGTTATAGCGGCAACAGAAATACATAATTTCGTCGTGGTAGTTAGTTAGTCGCGGTTCTTGAGATTCAGCCTGGTGACAGACAGACGGACAGACGGACAGACAGCGAAATCTTAGTAATAGGGTCCCGTTTTTACCCTTTGGGTACGGAACCCTTTGGGTAAAGAAGCATCCAGAGAATCGGCGACGGACGCTGGGCGCCCGTGAGCTTGCTGGACAGGTACATTACCAGTCGACAGCGATGCGGATGAATTTTTCGACGATATTTTTTAGTTTCTGTTACATAGTGTTAGTCAAGTTAGGATTTAATTTTGTTGTTTTTAATTATTAATTAAGTATTAGTTATACCTGTAAAATAAATACAAAATTTTATTTAAAACAAATAATAACAATACTACTACATAGTACTATTGTTGTTACACATTCATAGAAACAAGTACCTAAATAATATTTCGTCATGGGTTGGCTAGTAGTCAGTAGATGCTGGCATGGCGTCGGCAGAACATCGTTACATCTGTCCACACAGAGAGTTCTCATAAATTTATGGCTGGCAGTGTTATGGAGGCAGCGGGTGACGTCACGGGCAATCGATGCCACTGGAATGTTCCACTACTTAAAATACAGTGTTTGTATCATTTCCCGGTGTGGAAGTAAAAGCCCGTCGCGGTGCACGGCCGGAACATTACACGATTGAGATTTAGAAAAAGTTACTCTTTGTAGAGAGTCGTTTTTGTCACTCTACAGTGTCTAATGTACTGTTATATTTGGTTTGCGTTCCCATTGAGGGAACACATTTGATTTTGAGCTTTTGAATGCGTCAGCGTTTAGTAAAAGTTCTCAATCAATTGTAAATTCAGCCTCTAGTTTGTAAAAGTAGCCACTCAAAATATACAATCGGTTAAAGGTGGTCCCTCTGTCGTCACAGACAGGTATTCATATCTCAAAATCTAGTTAAAATCTAGTTAAAATTTATAAATGCTTTAAATAACTACTCTTAGTAAAATATTTGTACAACTAATTTTATGAATATCGTCGTCGTTTCAGCCGATAGACGTCCACTGCTGGACATAGGCCTCCCCCATTTTGGGAGGGTTATGAATATCAACCCTTCCTTTTTACAGAATAGAAAGAACCAGCATGCGGAAGGTGGTCCCTCAACCGATCACCATAAGGTTCACCTTGAGTGGAGACCACAATGGAATTTGAAATTTGCTTGGGTCTGGCGTTAGTAAAAGTACTCGAACGATTGTGAATTCAACCTCCAGTTTGTAAAAGAGGCCATTCAAAAGTTACAATCGATTTAAGGTGGTCCCTCAATTGAAATGTTTATTAAAAGAAACATCAATTTAAGTATCATTCGGAAGTTAAATTGACAAAATGCTACAATTCTATCCTTTAGTATTTTTTTTTTTACTAATGATTACTTTTCATGCAACATTTATGTTATTAACTTTCACTTAAGCTTAACCAAAAGCCAGAGCCATCAACCTAAAGCCAATTCTATTCAGGCAATTCTTTTGTCTGACAAAAACTCAGTCACACTGTAGTACGTTTTATCTATTAAAAATGTACGTAGTCTACTCTTAGACAGTGGTTGTCAAGTCTTTCGGACCACTTGGTAATTTATTGTAAACTAGCTGCTCGGCGCTACTTCGTTCGCGTGGTGTGCTAACCATTACCCTCCCCTACCCTACCCTACTCCTACACTACTCCTAACCTACTCCTACCCTACTCCTACACTATTCCTATCCTACTCCTACCCTACTTCTACCCTACTCCTAACCTACTCCTACCCCACTCCTAACCCACTCCTACACTACTCCTACCCTACTCCTATAAGTAAATAAAAGTATTATATTTAAAAAAAAACTGATAAAAATAAGGTATCCTATGTCCGTCTCCTGGTTCTAAGCTATCTCCCCAACAATTTTCAGCCAAAACGGCTCAGCCGTTCTTGAGTTATAAATAGTATAAGTAACACGACTTTCTTTTATATATATTTTTCTAAGCTACCTCCCCACCAATTTTCAGCCAAATCGGTTCAGCCGTTCTTGAGTTATAGATAGTGCAACTAACACGACTTTCCATTATATATATATAGATTAGTATCAACAAACAGCCACTAGAAATTCTACGGTGTGGTTACCTCTTCTTAGTATTTCTTCCCAGGAATTCGATTATTATTTGAAATAAAACGGTGAATATTTTGATACTGTTCAGTAAAGTAATCGTTAGTAAAAAATTTACTAAAAGATAGATTGTAGCATTCGTCAATTTAACTTCCAAATGTTACGTAAATTGATTTTTCTTTTAATAAACATATCAATTGAGGGACCACCTTAAATCGATTGTAACTTTTGAATGGCTTCTTTTACAAACTGGAGGTTGAATTCACAATCGTACGAGTACTTGTACTAACGCCAGACCCACGTAAATTTCAAATTCCATTGTGGTCTCCTTCACGGTGAACCTTATGGTGATCGGTTGAGGGACCACCTTCCGCATGCTAGCTCTTTCTATTCTGTAAAAACCGGCCAAGTGCGTGTCGGGCCAGACACAGTGTAGGGTTCCGTAGTAGCCCGTTATCACAATGTAGTACGATTCTGTTGTTCTTTATTCTGAATAGGTAAAAAAAAAAAAACATATTTTGGTTTTCAATGCAAGTCTTTACCCATTATAAACAAGCAACTACTTCATCTTAGTCACTTTAAAGGATTAATGCTAAGGATTTTGTATTTGGTACAAAATTATCCAACACCCAAGTTCAACGACTATTACTGCTAAACTAATAAAGTTATCTTAACCGCTATACTTTTCCTTTAAAGTTCATGAAATGCACTATCATCGACAATTTTTCCAGATTTTTCAAACCAGTAGTTTAGCTTTTAGAGGGGGGGGGGGACGCCCTACTGGAACAAATTTTGCACTTTAAACTTTAATATTTCGTAAATGGAGCATTCAATCGAAAAGTAATTCCAGCAACCCCTAAGCCATTTTAGAAGACCTATTCAACGATACCCCACACGATGGGGTAGATGATGAAAAAAATATTCATCCCCACTTCACATGTAGGGGAGCTACCCTAAAAAAAAATATTTTCCAAAATTTTATTTTACCACTTTGTCGGCGTAACTGATATACGTACTCCTACAAAATTTCAGTTTTCTAGTGCCAACGGTCACAGAGATTAAGCGAGGACGGACAGACAGACGGACGGACAGACAGACATGGCGAAACTATAAGGGTTCCTAGTTGACTACGGAACACTAAAAAGGAAGGGTTGATATTCATAAAATTAGTTTTACAAATCTTTTACTAAGAGTAGTCATTTAAAGCATTTATAAATTTTAACTAGATTTTGAGATATGGATGCCTGCCTGTCACGACTGAGGGACCACCTTTAACCGATTGTATATTTTGAGTGGCTACTTTTACAAACTAGAGGCTGAATTTACAATTGTTTGAGAACTTTTACTAAAAGCTGACGCATTCAAAAGCTCAAAATCAAATGTGGTCCCTCAATGGGAACGCAAACTTATATTTGTAGGTCCTGTACTATTGAAACTATGTGGGAATCAAACCTGCGGCCCGCAGCGAAGAAGCCAATCGTTTTCTAAGTAAACGGCCAAAGAATAAGAAATTAAGTTATTATTTAAGAGCGTTTACGCCGTACGGCATTTCACACAAAGTTTCAAGCCCTTGTTTTTGAAAATAAATTAACCGATTTTAATGAAACTTCATACGCATAAGCAGGATACAAAGAGCTCAAAAGTTCCGTAATCCAAAGAACATTTTCGAAATGACTTATTTAAAAAAAATTAACTGGAAATCTGTTTCTATGGAAAATTTAAAATCGGTCTAATTTTGCTGTAACACTATTTTTAGAAAATGTTCTTAAGTAACTTTTTAGACCTTTGTATCCTGCTTATGTGTATGAGGTTTCATTAAAATCGGTTCATTCGTTCGAAAAACAAGGGCTTGAAACTTTGTATGGAATGCCGTACGGCGTAAACCACAGACTTATATTGGCGTAAACGCTCTTAAATAAGATCTTAGTACCTATCCGTGTAATTCCAAACTTCTTTTAAACAAATTCTTCTATCTTACCGAACTCCATAAATTCTTGCAGAATGTGTCAAATTGTCAATATGTCTTTTTGAGTCAGTCATAAATGTTTGTTAATAATAAATTTTTGATTAAATCTGGATTAAAAGAAATACAGTTTGCGTTGATGATGTTGCGTGCTATTTCAGTGGCTTGTGGCTCGGTGTGGGGGACTTAGTACGTTAAGGTGGCTCGTGGCTTGTTGTGGGCGCTGGTGGCTCGCAAAGATTTTCTTTGTGTCTTTGGTTTTTTCACTGGCTTGCACGATCTAAATGCCGATATTTGAGAGGCGGCCTACGCTCCAGGGCACTACACAACCGAGAAGCAGCACACCAGGGTGAGGTACTGAGGCTTAAGGACTAAATTTCGATAATCACTGCCTCATAGTAGACTGCTGCACCTGAGGGTCTGGGTGAGCCTGATGTGATGTTGGGCATTATGTTGTTCGGCTTTTCCATTTATCAAATCAAATGACAATAAACTCACCCCAGACTCCGGATTACCACCGAGATCTTCCTAGATCTCGGTGGTAATCCGGAGTCTGGGGTGAGTTTATTGTCTCGTTGATGACAATAAATGCGCCCCCTAATAAATGAGATTTAAATATAATTGAACCAATGGGAAACTGAGACATTGGAGCTTTGTTGCTCAATAAAACAAAGGGAATGTTGATGCTGAACAATGCTTTTAATCATGTTATCATTTCTTTTTTAAATACAATGTGAATATTTAGGACAGAAATATATGCGGACCGATTATCGTTCTTATAAAAAACATGAGGTACTTAGAAAATTTTCCTTTATTAATTTTGTGGTGTGTAGGTTAAAAGCGCTTGGCAATCTGTTGCATGAAATGCGTGGTTTGAACACAAAGGTTGCAGGCGCCAACAACATAGATACGGTTGCTGTATTAATTGCCACCCTTATGGTATTTGTATGCGTCAGTGGTACCCAGGTATAGCTGGCATCACATCGAGGAGTGCATGTGAACAATGTAGTCACTCCCCTGAATTTTCATGATGTGTATAGAAAATAAACGTAGCTTGTATCGCAAATCTGCCACCAAATTTAATCTGTAGGTCAATCAATCTGTGCGCTATTCATTATAATCACCGCTGGGCGACCCCTCATTTCCAGCATGTCATATACTTGTATACTTTCCCCGCAAGTTCCCCCGTTCCCCGCGGCACGGGCGTCGCGCTGGTGTGCCAGCCGCCACGCGCATGCGTCCGACACACCCTTCGCCCGCTGTTTATTTATCCGCCGATATTCCGCCGCGACTAACGCGTTCTCGTCACAAACATTGGATCAAATACGACACAATTTACACATCAAATAGTGCTGTGATTTGAGTGAAGTTCTTAAAATGTGAGTGGAGAAGACAGTTATTGATTTTGTGTGCTTGTTCCGGCTACCCGAACTCTGTGGTAAGTGATAGATTATTATTTATATTGCATTGATTGCATGACCTTGACATGGGAGGAAGGGATGTTGGCAGACATTTGGTGCAACATAACAAACATTGGCCCCTGATTGTGGGGGATACTCAAAGAGTAAACTAACTATAGAGGAAGGGATATTGCATCACTGCATAACTACCTGTCGGGACGATTATATTCAGAGAAATAGCAAGCAATACGTAGCTGTACGTTTACATAGTGATTTGCTGAAAAAAGTGGCGGCTGAAGTTCTAGTTACCTCCCAACTACCAAGAGAGGTAGGTTCAGGAAGTAGATTATCTCCCCGACGGGGGAGGCAAAGGTTTATTCACAGAGCCCATAGTTCGCCATGCAGCGTGCAGGTACGAGGATAGAATAAAATGGTTTTATTGTTAGCACAGTTACCTCCCGCTTAGTACTTAGGTGTAAGTACACAAACTATTGGAGATTCGACCTTGACTTTTATTGGACCTGAAATCAGATATTAATGGAAGAAGAGCGAATGTTCCTTATTCCTTCATCTATTTTGTCAATAATATTTAAACACTACAGCCTAGTTGGTGTAGTGGTCGCTGGACTGCTACTAGTTGGTGTAGTGGTCGCTGGACTGCTAAGAGTTAGGTCCTGAGTTTGATTAAGGAATTGTTATAAGATCTCTCCTGTAGGAATTCTTCTATAGAACCTCGAAATCTGGATTTTTGCCTGGAATATAGGCTAATAGGCTGGCTCTAACGTGGGACTTAAACATAATGACTGACGAAATGTACAATAGGACGTACCTACTATACCAAAAGTTAACTTCAAAATAAATCTTTTAATGAAATCTTCATCTGCGCAGCCTTTTACGAAAAATTTAGGGGTTATTTTTACCCGCGACGGTACGGAGACGGTATATGCGTTTGGGGTGAGAGGATGTGTGTCACAGAACACTATACTCCTAGCGGAGAAGAACGTCATGTTCATACAAAAATGTTGGTCTAAAAGTAAGACAACTAGCGTCGCTTGTGGGCCCCTTTGGCAACTTAGACATGGCGCGAAATTTGAAAGTGTGCATGTGTGTATGCATGTGTGTGTATGCATGCGTGTGTATGGTTGTTGTGTTTGTGTGAGTGTTCTTTGGTGATTTGAATTTGTAGTTTATCAGGAAGAGCTCGCTCTAAAACAAATTACTAATTCATATTATTAACGAGTTTTTGATAATAATAGGAATCAGTAATTTATTTAGAACGTGCTCATGTTACTTGAAGTTCTAAAACAGAATTAAATAAAAGCACAGTTTAACGTATACAACTTTATTTATGAAGGAAACCATAATCAATAAGACACAATCATACATTACACGCCAATTGTTTGTAAATGGTACACAAGGCTACATAATTATGAAGCTATAATTTCCAGTATAAGGTGATCTCGAATTGTATAGAATTTTCGTACAATGAGGTGTCAGTTTATACTGGAAATGTTTATCAGTGTATGTGCAGTACCTAAGTGTAAATTAAACGATCTCTACATCCTGTGATTCTTCCTGTTTTTGGTCTTTTAAAATTAAATTAAGATTATTATTTAGAACTATAGAGAACTTTTCTGGCCGATTGATTATTTTCTAGTAAAATATGTACCTATGAATGAGAATAAACATTTATTATAAATTAAGTATTCATAATAAATATTTCATCGTAGGAATAACTTAATTTTAAGGTTCAAGAATTATAATTGTTTTTTTAGACAGAAATAGTTAGGCTAACATAGTTTATAGATGAAGTACCAATTAACGTAAGAGAACATTTTGTATAATTTTGAGTTGTATTATAACATTGGAATTCAGAATTCTCCGCTGTATCGAATGGTATTATTAAAAACTTTCTATAGTTAAAAAAACTGCGACAAACGATTTATAACAAAAAAAAAATTATTTAACATTTATCTTCACAGAAAAATAAAGTAAGTCATCGTATTAAATTATTTAGTCCATTAACTTAAACCTCAAATCAGACAATTAATTAAATAACATGTTCCTTACTTTAATTTATGATAAGTTTTTAAAGAATTATTCTCTTACATTAATATCTCACAAAACTATCTTTATTTACGCTCCTTACTGTAATATGCATAAAACGTAACAAGTAGAAATCAAATTCGTATTTGCTTTATTTTATTTTGTTTTTTAAAAAGTTCGTTGCTAAAATACTGAATATTTACATTAATTTGATTCTCATTTGATACCAGAAGTATCAATTAATATAAGGGACAAACCACGGTTTTTCAGGAGAACCAAAAAACGATTATATTTGAGTGGATTAAAATATAGCATGTCCCTTACATTAAAAAAACATGTTTAGTTGTGGTTTACGTTACTAATATTTTATGTGTAAACCGTCGAGCGTAGTGTAAGCAGCAAGAGAAATAGAAAGTTATACGTAATTCTATGGTAAAGGACTTTTAGTGTTGTAATTAGTGTTATAACTATAAGATTATACCTACTAAAATTTATGGCATTTTAACACCATGGAAATAAGTTCTTATCATGACTAATGTTGGTATGAACCAATATTAATCATTCAAAGCAAATATATACGTTAGTTTCAGGTTTTACAGCTTAGCCATCACAGATTTAAATGAAATTTAGGAATACAAAAATAAAGCAATTGTTAATATTACTAAACAGTCTATAAAACTTGAGTTTAAAACTTCTGAAAAGTAATAGTATTCTAATAAACAGTCTTACAAAATCTATACTTAGTAATTGAATGAATGTACTGGAAACGAACCATCCCATTTCAACTTTCACTGCCATCATGCTAGTCATCTTTCACACAATTCATGCACCTCTTATTCGATCTTCTTCCCTGACATCCGTCCGTCCCTTCTATTCGTCATTTTAACTTTCACTGCCATCTTCTAATCATCTTTCACAAAATTCATGCACCTCTTATTCGATCTTCTTCCCTTACATCCGTCCGTCCCTTCTATTCGTCATTTCAACTTTCATTGCCATCGTACTAATCATCTTTCACAATCGATCTTTCGTTTCTAGTACATTCATTCAATTACTAAGTACAGAGTTTGTAAGACTGTTTATTTAGAAGTTTTAAACTTAAGTTTTATAGACTGTTAATGTGTTGAATTTATCATAATTACGCAGACATAAAAGTCGAAAATATAAAAATAATATTAACAATTGTTTTATTTTTGTATTTCTAAATTACATTTAAATCTGTGATAGCTAAGCTGTAAAACCTGAAACTAACGTATAGATTTCCTTTGAATGATTAATGTCAAAATGTGAACGTGTCCCTTACATTAATTGATACTTCTGTGGCCTTAGTGTGAGTTTTTTTCACTCACGTTCGATTGCGAGCGCGTTAGAATTTTATATGGAAAAAGTTATAGCGCCGCCTGGTGGTCACTAATTTCCCATACAAAATTCTAACGCGCTCGCAATCGAACGTGAGTCGAAAAAACTCACACTAAAGCCACTGGTATCGATATGTCAAAAAAATATTATTTGTGTTTTAATATATTTATTTTCTTTTGTAGGCTCGCCTACAAAAGAAAATAAATTACAGAATCTGTTAATGCTTATGTAAAATATAGAATCTATTTTAATTGTTACATTTTGCCCTATAAGTTCACTACATGTATCTAGAAAATCAAAATTAATATTTTTTTGCAACTATTCTTTAATGCAATCTTTAACATCCCTCATGTGTGCATTTTTATTTAAATAATCACACATGATTGATGCACTTTTGTTTACACATTCAATCATATTCTTTAAATATAGTAAACAAATGGCACACAGTATCCGTAGAGGATGTTAAAGATTGGACACGATTCACAATTTGATTCCATTCTCCTAACTATGTAACCAGAAACATAGGCACATGCTTGCATCTCCCCAGTATTTTCATCCAATTGATCCATGGACAAACTGAGGGCTCCAGTCTGAAATATTTCTCAAATCATTTTTGCCTTTTTTTTAATTGGAGAGTCCGCATTTAGGCTATCAAGCAATCGGTCGATTTTGTTTAGCAGGTTGACTGTAGCAAGTGCTTCTGTTGGCAGCTCTCCTGTAAAAATAAATACTATTTTAGTTATTTAAAAATAACGTAAAACAGTTTTTAAGAACAATGAACATTTTAATTGCAATAAAAGATTGACTTTTGAAAAAAGAAAATGGGTCCAGATGGTAGTACAGTACCGACCGAAAGGTCATAGGCTTGACGTTTAGTTTGACTTACGACCTTCTTTCAATGAGTAATTAGACACATACTCGCATAATCACGCTGATTCTTAAGTTCATGGATGTTTTTTTAACATCATTATTATGATATCAACACACCTTCGATAATTTTTGCATACATTCCAGCAGACACTGGAATGGCTCAAAACTTGCGCGGCTAATATTGTACTTTCATTTCTTGTCTATTATTCGGATTTAAGTGGCTCTTCGTTAGGGGCAGGCAAACACGAAAAATGGGTTGTTGTTATCCAATCAAAAAAATCTGCAATGTGATTCCACGTCGCGATATCTGAAAAAGACGTATATATTGATCATCATAATACAGCAGATACGATAATTAGCAGTGGGTCAAAATCGATTTACAATTTTTCTTTTACATTGTTACAAGTCAAAATAATGCCATTAAAACCATAACTTGTAAAAAAAACAAGTCTCGCAACTCAGTTCTTCTACCGTAAAAAGTTGTGAGACCCATGTAATACCAAGTCGTTTAATTTATTCAGTCCCTACTTAAGGGTCCATCTGTCTTAAGTTATTACGTAATTAGCTATCCTAACAACATCTTATACGTCTTATAGTGACCATATCAAGATTAAAAATATTTTATGTTTTAAATAAATAGATTGCTTGGCCATCGCATGAAAACACAATGTATCTCACAAGTAATACATATTATATTAAATTAGGTTTTTTAGTGCGATTGTCAAGTCAATAAATAATTATATCTAGGTACCTATCTACACCTATTATTCCATTATATTATACATATACAGGTACACTGATTCATTCACTGCAAATGTAACTTTGTAATCCTATATATTTATATGGGATTACAAAGTCATTTATAAAGTTGGTGTATCTAGAAAAGTGGACCGAAATTGCAAAATATTTGTTTTTCCTTGATTTATACACTAAACACTAATCTACACAAATAAATAAAATTGGAGTGTCTGTTTGTAATATTAAAATAACCGCTTTTTACTCAATGTATAAATGAAACGGCTGGACCGATTTTGACGGGACTTTCACTGGCAGATAGCTGATGTAATAAGGAGTAACTTGGGCTACTTTTATTTTAGAAAAAATATGAGATATGATATGTTATATATGAGAAATTACTGCTGGTACTACTCCCCGTAAAAGTATAAAATTGAAAGATATTATTACCTGCAATTTGTTTTTCATTGCACTCAACATTAGTGTTGCATTTTAAGTTGTATTTTAGAAATAAATTTCTAAAACATTTGAGAAGATGGACGTATCGTGTAGAGCAACAATTTCATGTTCCTGAAATCTAAAATGTGGTTGTTCAACAGATGCCCCTAGTTGTGAAAGTGTTCTTCTATTTACCCCATCCATATCGCAAATAGTTGCAGCAATTATGATACATGCCTCAAAACAAGCATGGAGAACCTGTAATTAGAAAATTAAGTTAATTAATAATGTTTAGTAAGAAAATAAAATAAAAATAACATACTATAGGGTCACAAATAGAAAATGATTTTCAGTTAACTAAACAGTAAATAAGTGTAAATAATTCCAATACAATAATGTACCTTTTTGATCAAAATCATTAATCTGTCTGCAGTGACATGATCTCCTGACAAATAATATGCCACAGGCTGTTTAATTCTTTTCCTTATACATAAAATCATGAACACCAGAGCATAACTTGCTATTTGTGGATCTCCTCCATGGTCTTGAAATCCGTCTATCTGATCAGATTTTGAATTGTAATTCAAATTTTTTCTTCAAATTACCAGCGTTGTGTCATTGCGCTTCTCTTTCTTTTCTATGAAGTTCGACAGTGACCGCACTTTAGGTCAAGTAAGCCCCTTAATTAGTCGCTTTCCTTTATCAGTTTTTTCAGTGGATTTAGCCTAAAACCAAAAATAGAGGAATGTAAATTAAGTGTGAACATAAATTTATTATTCACAATTTTAGGAACAGTAGAACCTGCCACTCATTTCACAATTTCATTGGTCTACTTTCAGTCGGTATACCTATGTATAAAACATGTTTGTTGTATGGGAGCCCCCCTTAAATATTTATTTTATTTTGTTTTATTATTTATTATTAAAGTTAAAATACAACTGAGTATTTTCTGAATATTTCAAGTGCCTACCTGTTGCCATTTTTGATATCGAGCAAAAAGGGCAAAAAAATCGCGTTTGTTGTATGGGAGCTCCCATTAAATATTTATTTTATTTTTAGTATTTGATGTTATAGCGGCAACAGAAATACATAATTTGTGAAAATTTCAACTGTCTAGCTATCGCGGTTCTTGAGATACAGCCTGGTGACAGACAGAGGGATGGACAGACGGACAGACAGCGAAGTCTTAGTAATAGGGTTCCGTTTTTACCCTTTGGGTACGGAACCCAAAAAAACCAACTGTGACGACAGACAGATGCAAGAGTGATAAAGTACACGTAAAGTAGTAGTAGTCCAGCGGGATTGTTCGAAAGGGTTACCGCTGGCCCGGAACATAAAGGGCTAAGGTAGGAACATGGGTGGGTTTTAGTCAGTAAGAGTCTGACACTCCCTTCCGCTCCACTCAGAGCGGAAGGAGTCATTTGATGATTTTCCATCCAAAAAAAAAAAAAAAAAGTAGTAGTAAGTAGTATAAAGTAAGTGTGAGTGGTATAAAGTGAAGGTTGGCGATTTTAGTATGGAACATTTAAAAAAACCATGAATAAAAAACATTTTACTTACACCAGATGAGTTTGGAGTCTGCATAATATCAGTAGTTGAAATTGTTGCTTTTGAAGTTCCAGGATGTTCCAAATGTGAAGACTAAAACAGATACAAAATACCATTATTTAAAAAATTAAAAATTTTACCACTCCCAACACTATATTTTTTTGAAATTTGTATTTTTGTGTGCCCAAATAAGCATGAATTTAATCTGCATAATGATCTTGTATCTAGACCTAGCCGCAAAGTCCACATGCTTCGTGAACGTAGACGAAATACTATTTTCTAATAATGTATTTTGTATGGCGACCAAAGTTTATAATAAACTACCAGACTGTTTTAAAACTCTTTAACTTTAGGACATTTAAATCTAAATTATTCAATTATCTCATGTAAATGCTATTACTCAACTAATGATTTTATGAATGAAATGAAATTTGACTTAAATATTAGAATAATTCTATTCTTATTATCTCTTTGACTTAATTTTAATCTTTTTGACATTTCCATTCCTAATATTTGACTAATTTGCAATTTGAATGTTATTCTAATTTATTTAATTCAATGTTATATCTAACAAGATAACCAAAACCCTGAAAATGTATTTTTACACCGGAAACGGCAGAATTGTATGAACTTTTAAAAGTATGTAACAACTTTGTAACAATTTTCTGACAAATAAATAGTACAGAAATAGATTAAACCTTAGAGAAGGGCATAGGATAGGAATTTTATCATCATACCATGCGGGCGAAGCCAGTTCCAGGCTGTTGATTGGATCCAATGTCAGCAATGGACATCTCAACTTGAGAGCTGTGATGTGGTGGAGAGTTCAGATGGAATGGAATATCTATGCAGCTTTTTCCTTTGCAAACGGTCTTGGACAATTGTACTTTCGGGAAAATGGTCAGTGGGTCGTCTTAGGGGCGGATGTTTAGAACAAAGCATTTTATGGCTTACAAAGAGGCGTTTCTGAAATTTCACAGAATTCCAGTTCTCCTCTGGGTAACAAAACTTTGCCCATGCTACCGACCTGAAAACATGATTTTAGGGTTGAATTTTTTTATCAACAACAGAATGTTATTACTGATTGAAATTGAAATTGGTACTATACTTTGGATTATTTAATATACATACCGCTGTAAGTTGGAAGGTCCTGGTTTCGGAAAACGATGTAAGATCAGTTCCGAATCTTAAGTTGTGGATGCATTGTATTTTGCACATTTTCGGTTATTGTCCCTCATAATTTTTCACCGATTCACTGACCAAAGAATACAAATAAACACAAAATAAGAGTCACTAAGCTAAAAAGTCACTAGGCTTCTAAAACAACAAAATGCTGCGGTATGGTATCCCGTATTCGGAGTCTCGAGCAGAATACTCAACTCGACAATTTGAACGGAAAATAACACGAAATACAGGAAAAACGACAACAAAAACCAATCACACACGCAATTAATTAAAGATTTTTTGTTTTGAACCGTTTGAAAAACCATTTTGAATTTTTTAAACTTTGACGTTTGACTGAAAACCACAGAACACATCCCCGCGTTCCGAATTGCGTCAAAAGCGATTAAATTGCGAATCCGACCAAATTTAATAGTCACAAAATATAAGGACTATTGGGTACTATTTGTGACGTTGCACGTTGGTCGGATTCGCGAAATAATCGCTTTTGACGCAATTCGGAACCGACGTACTCCTTGCTGAAAACGTTGATGTTGCCATTTAACATCGAATTTTTAACATTTGTTTTTTGGTACTGGAATCCCTATATCAAACCCACCTACTGAGCCATCCAATCCTAACAGAGTTGACTCCCCCTGATGTGTGTGCAAACCAATGTTGCCATTTATCTCCAAAACTACTAGTTTGTCCGATTTTTTTTGGTGCATGTTTTTAGATAGGTGTTACGGTAACAACTCACTAGGGGGCACTGCAGTAAACATTTGTTTGTACAAACCAATATTGCCATTTATCTCCAAAATTACTAGTCCGATTTTGATGCGGTTTTCAGTGATGTGTTCTGGTTTGATTAATGCATGTTCTTAGATAGGTATTATGGTGACAACTCACCAGGGGGCGCTGCAGTAAACATTTGTTTGTGCAAAACCAAAACTACTTGTCCGAGATGCGGTTTTCATCATCAGTAATGGGTTTGTGGTTGATTAGTGAGGATTCTTAAATGGGTGTTACGGTGGAAAATCACTAGGAGGGACTGCAGTATTATATTTTATTTTAGCTTCTACATATTATGTCAATAATATTTAAACACTACAGCATGAGGATAGGTTCATTATACATATTATTATGTATAATGAAAAAAATGTAAAAAATAATAATGTAATGTAAAAAGTTTGAAATAAAAAGCAAATTAAAATTTTTGAAAAAACCATCGACGGGCAAATGTATAAATTTATCAGTTTTAGAGTCTTTACATAAATGCTTTAAGTCGGAGGTTTTAAAATTATTTTATCCTTTTACGATTACATTTAACGTCGTGGGCTTTTTCAAAAAATTTAATTTTGCTTTTTTACAGGTTAGTATTTTACATGGAGTGACTGCCTATCTGACTTCCACATCCCAGTTACTGGGTAATATGGTATTCCTTTAGTAAGGCAGATTGTCACACTGACTGTCAAAGATCTACAACTGAGAGCCGGGAATTCGGGACCAACGTTTAACGTGCTTTCGGAGGAATGTCCCTCCGTGCCTCGGAAAGCATATTGGTCCCGATAAGTAATTTGTAATGGGTCCATCCACGGGTCGGCCTTGGCAAGCGTAGTTTCATCTTCGATCAACCCTTGTGGCTGTTATTATTTAGCCACGAGCTCGTTTTCTTTATTTATCTTTTAGTTCTAGTCGGCTATTAGCAGTATTCAAAGTTTCAAGTCATATCATGAAAATAGTATTGTTTCTAGTTTGCTCCTTCCATCAGGTGGGCTCGTATGGAGAAGAATTGGCAAGAAACTCCATAGTTAAGTAGGTACCTACTCTTTTAAAATATTACCTATAAGATATTTCGAACCGGTACATTTTATATAGGGAATAAAATTACTGTACTACGATAGGTACGAAGTAGATATTAATAACTAAGCAAGGACAGATAAATTAATGATGAACGATACCTCATAAGAACATAGTGTTCATATATTTACCAATGTTGCCACTGTAGACGATTTTTTCTAAGCCGGGCCCTACAGTGCCCTACACCTACAATAACATTGTGCTTAATACTTTTATATTGCGCAATATTGATGCACACTCAAACTTTTGTTCAATCATTGCGCAATCTTCAATTTCCCTTGACGGTCAAAAACATTGCGCAATTCGTGATATTGTACAATATATTAATTGATCTCCTAGGATCCGCCTAACACCTCTGCCTACCCATTCGGGAATAGGAGCAGGTGTGATGTTATGTTAAGAATGGTTCATGTTCGACGGCCATAGCCGGTTAGTTAGTACGAACCAGTTCTTCTGGTATTATGCGTTGTTGCTAAAACTACGAGAATGTACTGAGACCTAGATTATAATGCTGTTGTTATTCGTGATTGAAAGTGTTGCTAATAATGAACAGAGCACTCAGCACCAGCAAGAATAACTTGTGGCAGGCAGCCGCGCTGTGGACATGGACTGTACGAAATTAAACATAAGTCACCCTGTGTAACAAACAGGACGATTGTAATGTTTAATGTTATTAAAAATGGAAAATATTTAATTGATCCTCTAAAAACTTATTGGCCTTCTAATGATAATCACTTTTTTTTAAATAAATAAATAATGAGCCTCTTTTTAACATTCTGGCCTTTTCTCAAAGCTGGTCGCAGTAACTAATCCAGGACGTCCCGACTCACGACCAAATGGGTTAGGTTAGATTAGATGTGACCAACCACATTGGTTGCAGTTATTTTGCTTTTTAGTATTTTCAAGACACCAAAGTGGAAATTATTTGGTAGAAGAGGCTCATTTATTATAATTATAATGACCATCCATATTTTTAGCTAATCAAAATGGGAATTATTTGGGGTTCAATTAAATACACATGCATATATTACAACCGTCATCCACATTTCGCCCGTAATTTTTAAGTTCCATACAATGGGGGCGAGCTATTGATATACGATAACAGCGCTGTACACCCCTTCTTTATTGTTATTCAGTGTTTGTTACTTCACTCCCCTGGCCCCTGCCTGTGTGTATGTATGTCCTAGGTTGAGGTCGCCATAGTGACTTGTTTACCCTCACTGCATACGGAACGTATTGCCTACTGATATGTTAACACAGTCTGAATCATGGATATCATTAGCACAATCAGCTTATAGTGTTCCCTTTCATAATACTCTTAGTAAATAATATATTATGCTATGAGTGCATAGTTATAAGCTCATCTGAATGGTCCTCACATGACTTGACCCAGACCAAGACAATACCGGACTGTAAAAAAACTGAACTTTGAGGTTGTTTCGGTGTTCCTTGTCAAAGTAAAGGATAGGGAATACTGACCTGATCTCAGTAAAAAAAAAATAGAGTAAAAGAGTGTTTGAATAAACCTACTTACTTACATAAATAAATACAGGGTAGCACTGTGGCTGGCTCCAGGGACATCGAAGCGCAAACTCGTCGCAGGTTCAGAATCATCCACTGAATCCATTTCACAGGTTGTGCGTCGATCTGCTGCCACCTACAACTTATAGGTACGTTTCTAACGATTCGTGTAACATAGAATCAATCAGTGGTCACAGTCATGTCACGTCTACTTGCTGTCGACAGTCTATTGTGCACACGCACAATAGATTGCCGAGAGCAAGTTCCTCAGAGACGAGCACGCCCACCGATCAATTAACTATTTATACTGATTTGAATTACTCCATAACACCCGGCATGCCCGACTAAATGATAAATGATTACAAACACTTTTACACGTCAATCATGTTTTTTAGGGTTCCATAGTTCCTACAAGGAACCCTTATAGTTTCGTCATGTCCGTCCGTCTGTCTGTCTGTCTGTCTGTCCGAGGTTTTGCTAAGAGATTGCTAGTACTAAAAAGCTGAAATTTTGTAGGAGTGTGTAGGTATATCAATTACGCCGATAAAGTGGTAAAGTAAAATTTTGGAAAATCTTTTTTTTTAGGGTAGCTCTCCCTACTTGTGAAGTGGGTGGATGAATATTTTTTTCGTCGTCTACCCCATCGCGTGGGGTATCGTTGAATAGGTCTTCTAAAATGACTTGGGGGTTGCAAAAATTATTTTTCGATTTTATGCTCCATTTACGAAATATTAAACTTTTTGTTCCAGTAGGGCGTCCCCCCCCCCTCTAAAAGGTAAACTGCTGGCTTAAAAAATCTGGGAAAATTCTCGATGATTACATTTCATGAACTATAAAGCAAACTATAGCGGTTAAGATAACTTTATTAGTTTAGCAGTAATATTCGTTGAACTTGGGTGTTGGATAATTTTGTACCAAACACAAAATCCTTAGCATTAATCCTTTAAAGTGACTAAGATGAAGTAGTTGCTTGTTTATGACGGGTAAAGACTTGCATTAAAAAACAAAATATGAAATAAAAAAAAATAAAAAAAACCATAATAAATTATCATAAGTTTCACAACACTGCCGCTAGATGGCCCTTTGGAGCTTTGTTTAATTTTTAAATTACAATTTTGTGAATTGAAATAATAACTTGGCAGCAATCGTACTCTTATTTTTTAGCTTTACAAGGAAGAAAGTGGTTCATAATAGTTGATGTCTAATCTGTTTAAATAATCATCTTCGAAAATCATTTTTTTTATTGTTTTGTGTCGCTATTCAATAACAGATGGCGTTGTGCCGTGACGTCACTTTTTTAGATCGCGGTGTTAAGATTTTCTTGCAAGGTATTACCTCCGCGGTTACGTTATGTGTTAAAGTTTTGTTTTACTATGGACACCCTTGTCATATATTGTTATTATGACCATTAACTTCTAATATCTATACCTAAGTTCAATTCAGAATAAAGAACAACAGAATCGTACTATATTGTGATAACGGGCTACAATGGAACCCTACACTGTGCGTGGCCCGACGCGTGTCGGGCCACGCACAGTGTAGGGTTCCGTTGGCCGGTTTTTAAAAACTAGATGAGGTCGGCGTTTCCTATCTGACTACTCTGAGACGAAAGGCCGAAACAAACTCAGAGGTCACAGTCTCTTTTAAAGTCCAGACATATTCTTGGTCAGGTTATATGAAGACCACGTAGATCGATGTCTGAGATGGTCTTTTGATGAAAGAACCACACAATTGAGAGGACCTGTCCAGTCAGCGCATGCATTGTCAGAAATCGTGCAGCTCCTACTCCATAGATACTCCATAGACAATTTAGATGAGATTAAAAAATTGGCTATTAAAAATACGTCAATTTACGTCAGGCGCTGACTAATTTGATAGGACTAAACTAATATTTATCTTCCTTTTCTTAATGAAATAGAAAGAAAAATATGCCTGAACTTAAATTTAGTTTAGTTTGTGAACAACTGAATCGGCGCCAATACCAAAGAAAGGAGCTTTGGGTAAGCCACATAAATTACTCAAACTGCCAGACCATGAAAAAAGAAAACGAACAGAACAGAGAGAATAAGAAAACAAATATAAAATTAATATAATTACCCACATCGTCTTCACATTCACAATAAATAAAATAATATAATACTTTACAAAGTCACAGACCATGAGAGAAAAAAAAAAAAACAAGTACCTAATAGAGCAGAGAGAAAAATAAAACAAAAAATTAATAAAATGACCCACATCGTCTTCACATTCACAAATAACAATGTAAAAAATATATATATATATAATACTTTACAAAGTAAGCAAATGTCATTGTTTATAAAAAAATCATTAATGTCAATGTGTATATAAAAAAAAAGTCATTCAAAATGCAGAAATTAGAAGCAGCTCATTCCCAAGCCTTTTTGTCCTCAATAAATTTGTTACTGCATCTGTTTGTTTCCCAAATAAAATAAAATAAAATAAATAAATATAGTAAAGAAAGGTTATTTGGTAAGGGAGGCAATTTGGTGATAGACTCTTAAAAGTCTTCCAAGGGAAAACATTACCTATGCATGCAATGTCGCGTAATGATATGTCACTACATCTTGTCCACCTTTGTGGTCAACTGGTTGTATCATTCTGCGTTACTGCGTGCATAGGTAACGTTTTGAAAGACTTTTAAGAGTCTATCACCAAATTGCTTCCCTCACCAAATAACCTTTCTTTACCCTATAATCTTTAACGGTATAAAAGGCTTTCTGGCACAACTTACGTTTAACCTACGTAACGTTACGTTTAATTTGAATTTATTAAGGCTTAGATCTTGAACGTGGCTTGGTAGTTTATTATAAAAGCGTACACATTGGCATCTGAACAAGCCACCTATTTTCTTGAGCCTTGTTGTAGGTACAACAGATTTGTGTTTGTTTCTAGTATTTATATTATGGATATCACTGTATTTTTTAAACAATTTTAAGTTTTTATGGGCATATAAAAGATTTTCATAAATATACTGAGAAGGCACAGTCATTACATTAATTTCTTTAAATTTGTCTCTGAGAGAGTGTCTAGGACTTTATTTATAAATTGTTCGAACAGCTCGCTTCTGTAAAACAAATAGTCTGAATATCGGCGGCATTTCCCCACAATAGAATACCGTACGACATTACACTATGAAAATAGCTAAAGTACACTAAACGGACAGTCACTATATCAGTTAAATTAAGAATTTTTGTAACAGCTTATGCTGCGGAACTTAGCTTTTTTGACAATTTATCTATATGTGGACCCCACTGAAGCTTAGCATCCAGAGTTATGCCCAAGAATACTGTGTTGTCTTCAGAATTCAATTCCTCGCTCTTTATCAACACATTACTAAGAACACGACACCGTGTTGCTAAAAAAAAAGTGGCTAGATATCTATGGGCTAGATAGATCATGAAAAGTCGTGATTGAAAGTATTTGAATTTTTGGAGGGATGAAAAACAATTGACTTGAATTATTGAATAGATCAAAGTTAAATGTACTGAGATACAAGAACCTTGAACCTTGATAGAACCTTGAACCTTAAAAATATTTAACAAACCAAGACGTTAGTTATGTGATTATAATGATTTATTAAAAAATTAGAAAGGGAAGCCAAATACTTAGGTATAATGACACTTCATACTCGGTGGTTGGTATTTTGGACGGATTCCGAGAACTCACTCCAGCGATGTAATACCATTTAAAAGCATAGCACATTCCTAAGATTCCATCGCCGGTGTCGATTACAAAGAAACTTAATTTACTAATTACCTACTTAGTTCTAATTAAAATAAATAGTCGTGCTTCATTAAGAATACATTACTGTCCGGAACAATAGATTCATAAGGAGGAAACATTTTTAATTTGGTTGTACTTCTTGAACAACAACGAGCTACTGCAACAGAACGATTATATATATATAGTTAATGATCATTTTGAACAGTGTCAAACTCAAACTCAAACTCAAAGCATTTATTTCAATTAAACCAATTACAGGCACTTTTGAATTGTCAAGGGGTCGGTCAGTCAGAAAGATGAAGCTAGTTGCCCATTCCAAAGCGTAGGTACCTATGGAGAAGAACGGGCAAGAAACTCCATGCACACTCCTTTAAATCAAAATAATATGGTTACAAAGTCTTGTTTACGTGTCTTCGCCCTATAGCTGACTGTACTTTTATTAGGCAAATGAACCTTAACAGCCTACAGCATTCCACGGCTAGACATTAGGCTTCACCAGTCGCACAACATTTAACTCCAACTTCGACAACTCTCAGCCAGCTGCTACCGAAGTACCAACCAGTGCTCGCATCATCCGCTCCACATAAACTGAGGGGCTGAGGGCGTCCTACTTTACGTTTACCGATTCGCGGTTTCCACTCAAGAAAATGTCCTACCCCAATGGACAACGGTTCTACGGCTAACATGGTCCATTACCACTTCAGGTTGCTTAGGTAGCCTGTGGGATATAAATGGACCCCTGTGGCTCTCAGCCGAATCACCGGTTTGTCAAATGTATGAAATTAAAAGTTATTGTTAAAGTAACCTATTGACCGTTGCTCTAGGTTTCACGCGCTTCATTGATATTGATCACGATGTAGGCTAGTTACGTAATTTGAAGTTAGCTGGACGTTATTGCTGTGCATCGGAACAAGGTATCCTGCGGCGCACTGCCTGGCTTCGAAGGCCGCACACATAACTGCGGTAATCCGGTGCTGTACAAACATGATCAGGGAAAAGCAAGACAGTAAATATAATGAATGAGGTGTGCAACCGATGTGTCACTGTGCAACTTTAACCAGCCAATAAAATAATAATATCCTGCTGACCGAATTTTGTCACGGCGCCGCGGCGGTCAGTCTCAACAGAGGTATATCTAACGCATAAGGCATAGATATACTACCGAAACGATGGGACGGCATCACGACACGGCCGGGAACAGATCATGCGCAGGGCCAACGACGGCTTTACTTGCTCTCCGAGGAACGGCGGTGTGACTTCCTAACTCTGGGGCTACTACAGAAAAGTTCTTGACCCATTTGTTTTTATTCGACTCTGGTATGGCAACCATAACCTCCCCATGCGCAATCGTAAATCTAGCCACTAGACCAAAGAGGCAGTCAAAATATTGCTAGAACACACATCGAGCAAGTCTTAGTAATCGTAGTAGGTATTAAGTAACAACGTGTAACGTGAACCAATGGAGTGTAGATACAGACTGTATAATCAGTGACTTGGAACATATGGGTCACTTAGTACATTCAACAAACTCCTACACGCATAGCATGACAGTTAAGTAGGTAGGTAAATAGTAGGTATGGCTACTCTCCAAAGAATATTCATTTAGATTGCGACAAGGATCTTTTGGCGCCTGAATGAATTCGGTCGTTGTTGGTAAACATTTGTGGTGTAGTTGTATTGACAAAACAAAATGGCGGGCTTCGTTCCTACTTTCTTCATATTAGTTTGACATCGCGCCGTAGAAATCTTTCTACAATCTGTTATTTGTGCGGTGGTCACGCCACACGCGCGGGGTGGGTCGCGTTAATAAGACCTCTATATTATTACAAGTACGTTAATAAGACCTCTATATTATTACAAGTATATTATAGAGGTCAGTGTTGTAAAGCATATATTAAAATTCTTATTTCCAATAATTATTGTTATATCAACTTTATTTTATTATAAAATATGTCACTTTCAGAACGACTTCAAAGAGTCATAATAATGCTGTGTGCAAACTGAACTTTTTGTGGGATTGTTTAAGTAATGTTCCAAAAATATACATACCTATTTGACTATAATTATGTTTGAAAACTACATTGCGAACGCAATATACATATACATAGGTACTAACTACACATTCGGGCAATACAGGCGTGATGTGTCGTTATGTTTTGCGCAGAAACATAAAAGGCTCCAAGCGTCTAGTAGTTAGTTAGTTCTATTATTAAAATTCTAGCGTGTAAAACAGTACTTTAGTAAAAATATATTAATAAAAATATAGCACAGTGGAGGGTAGTTAGTAATTAGATTACATCTGCCCTATGTCGTGGAGAAGTCGAGCTACTAGCTGCCGGTAGGACCGGCGAGTGGCGGACGAGCTGGCTTGCTTAGAATGTCTTGTTGGCTACGATTAGGGACGCCGTGGATCGTTTGATTGATATTTCAGTTGGTCAACATCGATAAATTCACGAGTAATACTTCTGACATACTACAGCAGCCGGACTATTCAGTAAAGATCTCACCGTGAAAACAAAGGTGATGCGAGCTGGAAGTGATCTGTCACTCCACCTAATGCTTTGGCTTGACCCTATTGAGAGCTCACTGCACCTAAGTTTTCACGATGAGTTTTTAAAATAAAGAATCGAACGGCAGCTCCTGTGTCGTATTTGAATAGATACTCTATAGCACTTAGGTATTTAACAGATCCAAGTTTTTAACGACTTCAAAAAAAGGAGGTTATCATTCGACACGTATGTATGTAATAATTATTATTGGAACTGCTTTATATTCACATATGACAATCTATTAGGTCTATCAATTAGGGCTTCCAAACAGATATAATTTTTTTTATATATATAGTTAGGGCTTCCAAACAGATATAATTTTTTTTATAGATGTATGTATGTATGTGTGTCCACGCATTTCTCCGCAACTACACACATCAAAAGTGTCTAGGGATCAAGCATTTTTATGCGGATTTCTTGAGATTGAGATGTGGCTTTGTAATAAATTTATGATTTTATAAATTTATATGGATCCTTTTTGGTGCATTTCATAATTTGAATCAGGAACTGTGAATCAAATTCGAGTAAAAGACGAAAATCAGCTGTCAATATTTTCCCTATAAAAACATACAACGCATTGAAGACATTATTAGTGCTACTGTTTCCCTACTACTGATTAAAACCAACGTTATTATGGAGCGGCGACGTCATTTAAGCAGGGAAGAAATGCTCAGAGCCGTGAGAATGATAGAAGCTGGTTCCCGGCAACGTACTGTGGCTTTAGCTCTGAATACAAGTCAGAGTGTTATCAGTCGACTTTGGACACGTTACCGAAGCACTGGTACCGTGGCTGAGCGCCATGGAGGACGGTATCGCTGCACCACACGGAGACAAGACCGATACATTCAAATCTTAACTCGAAGAGCTCCAACAATAACCGCCATGATGTTAGCCGTGAGGCTTCATCACTCTTCAGGGAACTTAATTAGCGACCAAACAGTCAGAAACCGCTTGCATGAAGTGAACCTTCATTCCCGAAGACCGCTACGGGTACCACCTATAGCAATGCACAATCGTAGGATTCGATATCAATGGGCTCTTGAACACAGAAATTGGGCAGAAGAACAATGGCGTTTCGTGTGCTTTTCTGATGAGTCTTGTTTTGGTATGAGACCGGATACAAGACGTATACGACACTGGAGAACCCCTGGACGCCAACAGCGATTAAAATCCTGCCAGGAAGTCCATCCTTATAGTGGTGGAACCATCATGGTATGGGCGGGTATTTGGATCGGCGGAAGAACTGAGTTGATTTGGATCAGAGGCAACCTCAACGCTCAAATTTATGCTGAGACGATTGTATCAGACGTCATCGTTCCTCTACAAGTGCAAATCGGTCCCTTATTTCAGTTAATGCATGATAATGCACGACCGCACACCGCAAGAGTTGTAAGACAGACTCTCGCCGCAGCTAACATCAATGTCCTGCCCTGGCCTGCTCAGTCGCCAGACTTGAACCCGATTGAGCATGCATGGGATATGCTACAGAGAAGAGCTCTGCCGAATATGGAGGGTATCCAGTCGCAAGAAGACCTTTTTTTGTTGTTGCAACGAACATGGGCGGCCATTCCACAGCGTGATTTGGATGAACTCATTTTGAGTATGCCAAACCGATGTTCTTGTGTTGTTAGTGTTCGCGGTAGAAACACGGATTATTAATTGTTTAAGTTACCCAATAAAATTTTAAAGAAAACTGTTATTTCAGTCTTTTTTTCGAACTTTTGTGTTAGTGGTTCAAATGTCAAAAATCCCTTTATTAGGAAAATGGCAAATTTCTTTATTAATGCAAAGGTGACTTGGTTTATCGTTACTGTGACAAACGAAAACACTTTATTTGATGAATCCTTAAAGAAAATTTTAATTAATATCAATCAGGAGAAAAGTTATTGCAAAAATATATGTTGATCCCTAGACACTTTTGATGTGTGTATTTATCGGATCGTGACCATTTTTTTTATTGGCTTACGATTACTTCAACTTAGGGAACAGTGCAAGTTTCATCAAAATCGATTCAGTAATTTTTAAGATATGGACTATACGTGTAAGTGTGACGGCTGGCTTATTGATACGAGCTACGGGTGTAGCACAGTATAAAAGATGAATATATGATCTTTATACTGTGGGTGTAGTGTCAAACGGAAAACATCTCACCTATAATTAAAAAAAGGAATTTAAAAAAATTAAATCAATTTCAAAAAGAAATAAACCCAAAATTATGAAATAACTTTAATTTCGGAAGTCGGTGTCTTGGGATCTGTATTTTAGTTTTAGTTTTTTGCCACCGACTGCCGAAATTAAAGTTATTTCATAATTTTGAGTTAATTTCTTTTTTAAGTTGGTTTAGTTTTTTTAAATTACTTTTTTTAAATCTGTCATTGTAATATCCCACATTTTTCTATCCAATCTGGTTCTCTGCCTTTTCGCCAAAAATTGTTTGCCAGATTTTCACTTGCCAACTAACGTTTCGCAGAATTTTATTTCGCCGATTAATCATTTGATAACTTATCGTATAATTTTGTTTTAATTCTCAACCTCACAGTTATTAACTGTACGTTTGGTCTGCTTTTCATAATGACACTTTATAAAATGCCAACTTTCATGTAGCAGAATGTTTTAGTTTGGGCAGAGAATCGTGTAAAGGGTTTAAAGTAACCTAACCAAACCGAACCTCGGGGTGCCCTTCGCTCGCTCTTGTATCCTATGTCGACGTAGCCCCGCTTTGCGGGGCTCCTATTTCTGTGTAAAGGGTTTAAAGTAACCTAACCAAACCGAAACTCGGGGTGCCCTTCGCTCGCTCTTGCATCCTTTGTCGACAACGGAATCAGGGTGTGAAATGTTTGACAAATGATAAATGTCCCAAACGTTTTGTGTCATTATAAATAAAGTAACCTAACCAAACCGAACCTCGGGGTGCCCTTCGCTCGCTCTTGCATCCTATGTCGACGTAGCCCCGCTTTGCGGGGCTCCTATTTCTGTGTAAAGGGTTTAAAGTAACCTAACCAAACCGAAACTCGGGGTGCCCTTCGCTCGCTCTTGCATCCTTTGTCGACAACGGAATCAGGGTGTGAAATGTTTGACAAATGATAAATGTCCCAAACGTTTTGTGTCATTATAAAAATCAGCTTAACAATAATTCTACCAAATGAAAAGTTGTCATACAAACATTTGCTAATCGTTAGTTGTCAAAGTGAAACATCGGCGAAACGTTGGTTGGCAAGTGATAATCTGCCAAACAATTTTCGGCGAAAAGGCAGGACACCATCCAATCTACATTGTTGTTAATAAGAAATGCTTTGTAATTTCCAGCACAATGCAGCCGACAGTATCGCCGTGGTCGTGGGTGTCGTCGTGGGATCGGCGCGCGCGCACCCGCGCGGCCGGCGAGTTCGCGCGCTCGCGCGACCGTGTGGCGCCGCGCGCTCGCGAACACGACAAGTACGCCTTCTACGGGCTCAGGAAGGACAGCAGGCACTTTATCAGGTATTGATATGCATTCATAAAGAGTAAAGTTCTACCCTTTTTGAGTAAAGTTCTACTTAAATCTGGGGGCACTCCCGTGCCCCCAGATTTAAGTAGTTGTACACTCACGAGCTACCTTACGTTTAGGAGCCTTTGCAGTACACCTACTTAATACCTGGTGTTGCCAATTATTTATGTAGAATGGCTCGTGTATTATCTTGTGTTGGATGTCCATACTAATATTATAAATGCGAAAGTGTGTCTGTCTGTCTGTCTCTTACCTCTTCACCCATAAGCCGCTAAACCGATTTAGATGAAATTTTATAGAGATAGTTTGAGTCCAACTAAACGCACGACGCCATCGTGGCAGGCCAAGACGAAGATGGCGGGACGAGCTTGACTCCTACCGTAAGGACAGGCCGGCACTAACTCAAGACAGAATTGTGTGGAAAAGGGATAGGGAGGCCTTTGCCCTGCAGTGGGACAGTATAGGCTAGTTAGATTAGATTAGATTAGATTAGTTTGAGTCCCGGGAAAGGACATAGGATAGTTTTTATCCCGACATTCCCAGGGGTTCGACACTTATGCGGATGAAACCGTGGGGCGCAACTAGTCCTAAATAAATAAATAAGATCCAAAAGCTATTTTCTTCACACTTTGAAGAAAATCGCTGTTGAATCTAAATCATTAGAAAAAAAAAATTATGGTGTATGAATTATGAACATTGTATTTTCGAAACCCAATTTGAAATACGTGTACCTACTTAAGTAGGTCTTTCCTCAAAGTTGGAATTGTTATTTCACGAGAAAATCAGAAATGTTATATAACTATGTAGGTAGTTACGGCCTCCCTTAACAGAGCTCTGGTTTACTCAATATAGATTTTAGACAGCCGTATTTTCCCAATATTAGTAAAGTATCATCGATTCGTCCAGCGATGCTTTAATGATACTGAATGTTGAAGTTAACCTGCGGTTCAGGATCAGTGACCTAGCTATTTGTTACTTGTGACAGGCATATCCCCACAATCATAGACGACAATGTCCCTTCCAGACTGGACCCGCTCGCGAAGGGTCTGCTCCTGAACAGACAGTGGGCGCCCACGACCGCGCCCGTCACGTGGCGCGTGGACCGCTACCACGACACGGATCCCTGGGCCATGCCCGACATCAAGGTACCTATTCGCCTTATTAATGCGCCTTAACGCCTTAGTACATTATTAACGCCTTAGTACATTATACATACTTAGGTAGTAGTAGTAGCTCTGCTTACTTCATCGACCCTGAATCACTGTAACAGTTCCACTGTGCATGTGTACATGGCCAGTTCTATCTTCAGATCACTGCTAGCCATGCAGGACTGGCACGGAGAGGTTTCCCGCGTCCCTACCATTTGTTTTGTGCGTTACTTAGCAGTAGAGCGCTGACGTTAAACTTGACAAATGAAAAGTGTGATCGATACGTGTATGTGCACGCATCTGACCACACTGAACTGGATAGTGATCTCCCCATGTACAACGTTACGAAGTTCCTTTGGCGCGCGGCCAGATCAAAATGCTTTATTTCACTGACCTCTATACCTAATACAAGTTGTATTATAGAGGTCAGTGCTTTATTTGCTTTATTTGCCGCCGTCTTGTTTTGTCAAAACAATTTCTGTGACAATTTCACAAATGTTTGCCAATACCGTCCCCATGTCAATGTCATTCACTTACAAAGATATCCTTGTAGCAGTCTATCGTAGTAGATCTAAGGAAAATAAAACCCCGACAGCAAACTCAATACAGGTATATTATCATCAGAGCATCCAAAGCTACCGGCCGTACGAGCCGGTGTCCATCGTGTTGCCGGGCGAGGAGGCCACGGGGCCGGTGATGCCGCTCGGGGCGGCCGGGGCCCCCAGGACGATGGGCCCCATCGCGCACAGTTGGTCGCATGGGGCCCGCGGCTGGGCGGCCGGCGCCGTCGTGTTGGCACTGCTGGTGCTGCTCGTCAGGGCCGCGGAGAATTGTCTCCATAAGAAACTGTTTAGAGCCATCTATGCGCATACAAGTGAGTGAGGTTTTATTGTCTTTGAAAAAGTATGACTGCTGTTCTTAGGGTAGCAGTCTTCGGTCGTTGGGACAAGCTCTTTGTATATCTACTGATATAAAAATGGTATACATAGACGTGTGAAATGTAACATGAAATGTAACACAGCAAATAGACGTATTTGCTTCAATGTTTGTTGCGTTTCATGTTGCATTGCATTTTAAATGGTATGTTCGTTTCAACGTCATTACATTTCTTGTTACGTTTCACATATATGTATATATACCCACCATTATAGTTTGTATCTCGCATATGCACGAGCAAACTTTGAGTCATAATAAAACTAAGTATCATATTTATTTACTTTTTACCCGACTGCGCCAGAAGGAGGGTTATGTTTTTCGAATGAATGTATGTTATTTCTTTGGCACGCTCGGTAGCCTAAACGGCTTGATCGATTTTAGCTTGAGAGGTGCTTAGATTCGTCTTAATTATGAGAGTGACATTGGCTATATCAACATTGAAAAAAAAAATGGCCGATTTTTGGCGCCACAATATAAAAAAAATCTCAAAACCTTTCAAGTGGGGTATCAAAATAAAGGGTTTTAAAAGGTGATTACAAATATATATATTCATACAACTTATATGGTTAAAAGTAATTCGAAGTGACAAATCTTAAAAACACGTACCAAGAACTAAATCGTCTGCGAAATCTTTCACATTTGTATAAGTACTAAAAACTTCGCTGGAAATAAAAAAAAGTAATAAAAAAAAAACCCGACTGCGGTAAAAAACTTAAGTTAGTAAAAAAAACTGAAAAGCTAAGAACAAGTCCATTTTAAATTACTGGAAGCAAGCGCCCCGACCCATTTGAATTTGAAAAAAAAAAACTTAATAATAAAAATGGTATGGGTCCCGCCCACAGATATAGATATACCTAGATAACGCAAGAGTAACTACTTCGCGTGCCAAAAATTGCACCAACTTATGATTACAAATCGTAAACCGCCCCTTTCGCGCTCAGTCCTTTGTACTGCTGGCTGGGTAAGTGTGAGCGAGAGCGCGAGCTTGTGACGTCATAGTAGGTAGTCAAAAATTTGGCACGCTTGGTTTTCATACAGTTCGTGATACTTGCGTTATCTAGGTATATCTAATATCTGTGGTCCCGCCTGCTTCCAACTTTTATTTAATTTAAAATGGGCTTGTTTTTAGCTTTTCAGGTTTTTTATTAACTTAAGTATTCTACAGCAGTCGGGTTTTTTGTTACTTTTTTCAGCAGATACTTTTGGAACTATAAATAATTTTAAACATAGTACACTACACTACATAGCCTTTTATTGTTTGTAGAGCCCACTTTAGTCTTTTGCCTAATATGAGCGCTTTCTACGCTTAGATGTTGGAGCGGGTGAACTTCAGCAGAATGAAACCAGGCCGGGTCAGTATCGCCTACCAGGAGGTTGGTCACTCTTTTGATACCTCTTTCATTTTCTTATAGCTACAAGTCATTAAACTATAGACTTGAATTAATAAGGCATTCAAACGCACGACAGAACGTCGTGCGTTTGAATACATGTTATGATGCGTGGTTAACCGTTAAAGTGGGGTCAATGCATAGGAATGGTAGAATGCTTATTGATGGAAACAGTACAGTGAATCGTGAAGCTTTAAGTCCCGTAGATACCAGAAGCCCTTGAGCCAACCTTTGATCTAACATCTGAGTTCAATAAGTTCTTTAAATTGTGACTACGGAAAGTTGTAGAATTTCATTAACGAATTTGTTACTTTAATTTCAGTAAGAAGGCAGGAGTCGGATGAATGGTCCACGCCAAATGTAATGGCCACGAGTCGTAAGTATAAGCATATATCTATACTAGCTTCTGCCCGCGACTTCGTCCGCGTCGAATTTCTTGTCCTCTCGTCTCACCCCGTCGTATTTGCTCGGTTTCTAAGGGTCCTAGCGTGATGTTAAATTAGTACATTGCCTTCCCTAAAAATTGAGCTATAAAATTCAAAAATAATGTTCGAAACATTATTTTTCCGACCCGAATTAGTTCCAGAAATTAGCGCGTTCAAACAAACCAACTCTTCAGCTTTATTATTAGTAACATAGATTAGTACAGATAGATAGGAGGAGACTGAACTAGAAAGGGGGTGACTGTGAGTACTGAAATGACGTGATGAATAAAGTAGATGTAAAGAGATATGTATCGACGAGATGATCAGATAGGGGCAGAGTATAATGATTACAGAACATGATCTAATAACAGTTTAACAGGAGAAAGAAAGAGTATGGTATATATTTTATCCATATTATAATTATTTCAGACAATCGAGACGACGTCGTCGGTTCCCTGACTGATCTGGATGATATCGAAGATTACTCAGACGTGGTTCATCACAACAACGACATGCCGCCGCCTTACTCCGAGTGCGCGCGCCCTAGCGTCATCAACATCAACAACAACAAATATGTCAGCGAAGAGCCCCCCCCTCCCTACTCCGCCTGCTACGTGTCATACACCAACCCCAAGGATGCCGAGCCACGAGTGCACATACGACGACAGAACGATCTAGACGCGCGAGCACATTCTAGCACTGATATTGATAACGTTCGGAACGATCTCATTGAAAGCGGACACAGAACTGATTCCTTTGCCATGACGACCACTTCACATGACTCTGAAGACGACGCTTCGGGGATCAGAACGGAACTAATATTTGATAACGGTAGGATAGTTGAGAGGCTGAGCTTAGATCTGAATAGTAATAATAATGAGACAGGAGTAGCCAGTAATGATAATGTGGAAGAGCAGAGTACTAGGCATGCAGGCAGTAAGGACAGAGTTGTGTTTATTGATGAAACTGCGTCAGAGAGCACTTCGCCTAACACAGCATTACTCGTGTAGAGTGAACAGACCAGCATTGGGAGAGTGCGTGATACTGTGTGTCAGTAGATTGAGTTGAATGATAGACTGTAATTATTTTTGTATAATAATATAAAAGTCAATACTCAACAGGTAGATTTGTGAGATAGAATCAACGAAGGACGTTACGTTTCAGTATGATGTGAATATAGAAAACGCTCAAAGAAGTGGTAGTGGGGATAAATTTTGATAAATAGATTAGATTGTAAATTCTCTAAAGATCTCGATATGTTTAAATATATAAATACGTCTGTGTCATGAACAGTATCTAGTTACAATATCTGTAGCGGTAGTTTTTGATCTCACTTTGACGGGAGAATTCTCAGTATTTCCAAGTATTTACCCCTTCTTGAATGATTCATAATAGTGGACTTTGTATAAACTTTGCAAAGTTTTTGCAAAGATAATATTTTTGTATATGGCGGTAAAGTAGAAAAGACCTTGTAAATTGTATACACTGTTATTTGTTTTACTACACTTAAGTATATTATTTAATGTGCTACGTCTCAAGAAACACGTGTATATTATGTTTGGCATTGATTTTGCAATTTTTTAATTTGTTGAAAATTTACACCAAACCCATTCTATTAAAATTGTGTGTTTTTCTTGCATGATATGCATATTTACGTACTTACATAGGTGTTCGCTTACCAAAGATACCTGACTAGCCTAGCTGTAAGATATTTTGTAATTTTGTAGTTCCCCGAGAGCCAGCGCACTTAGTGTAGTGCCGACGCTCACGACGCGGATGTAGACGTCATCACAACCGTTGTAACATACTCTTAGTACATTGTCTTTACATATTACCATTTTTAATAAATTTTATTTAACTTATATTACGTTTTATTGGTGATTGTTCTTTACAGAAGACAGCTCCTCGTTTCCTGGGATCTTCATAGGATGCTGGGTACTTGGTCTATCTTCATGTTAAGTAGGTACCTAACTAAAGGGAGGCCTTTGCCCTGCAGTGGGACAGAAACGGCTGATAATAATAATGATGTAATAATATTACGTGTACCAAAATAGTTTTAAAATATTGTATCTACTAACAAAATATGGGTTATTATCCGAAATAAACGTTTTGATTGATTGATTGAAAACCAATTTATCATATTTGAAGAATATAGAGGGTAGTAATATTGTTCTGGTAGTAATATTGTTGCAATTTCTACTATTGGTTACAGAATAACTTTTTTAAAATAACTACCTATCCGGACGGCCCGCGCGGGCGCTTCGTGCGTACCTACTTCGGGTGACATCGGTTGCATGGCTGCAGTCGGTCGATAGGCGCCGTAGGATGCAAGAGCGAGCGAAGGGCACCCCGAGGTTAAGTTGCATTTACATTAAACACATTATACAGAAATGGCTCCGCCCGCGTAGGATGCAAGAACGAGCGAATGAGATTACAAATACCTTTACCTAGGTATATATTAATTGATTAGAGTGGCAGTAGGTATATGTAATTAATGATATTGATTACAAGCACATTTTAATATTTCTTAAGAGTATCTATGGAATCACTTATATCACAATAGTCTAAGAAGCGCCTCAGTTTATAAAATATGTAAGGTTAATTCTAAATTTATAATAGATGAGTTACGATTAAAATGACCAAGGGCTGATTTTTCAATCATCTGATAACTTTATTCGAGGAATAATTTTGAAATTTTGATGTTATTTCATACAAAAACTGTCAAACGTCAATTTTATTCCTCGAATAAAAGTTATCTGGCGATGGAAAAATCAGCCCTAAATGTAGTTTACGGTAAAACGCAATTTAGGCTGGTGAAAAATATTACGTCAGCAAATGCTGTAAGCATTGATCGTCGATCGTCGTTTCTTTATTTGTATTCGCTTACAAGTTGTCGGAAAATTACTTACTGACTCAATCGCTCAAGCCGAAACAGATATACTGCGTGGACTGCCACGCTGTAGCGAAGCACTGAAAGACATCTGCATGTTCGCGCGTCGAGTCTGTATAGAGCAGTAAATTTTATATTTTGAGTGGGTATGCTCATATTTTAATTTCTTTTTGCGAGCTTTTATTACTATATTTTTAAGAGTGTCAAAAAATCTTTAGGTTATGCGTTACGTACTTGCGTCGTATTAATTTAAATTAGTATTTTTCGGAATAGATATATTTTAAGAATTTAAATAAAGAAAAGAGGACCGATAAAAAAAAATCGTTATTATCGTGACGTGTTGCATTTATTCTGTTGCGCCGTCACGGATGATGTTACCTACTTTCAATATTGGTTTCATCTGAACTATTTCAATATAATTAAAATCCTTAAAAACGAAAACGTTCAGGGTGCTTTTCCATAACTTAGACTTTGTGTGAAAATCCTTAGCGATGCCGGCCGCCATCATTCATCGTCATCGTTCATTCGTTATTTTCCCGAACGTAACCTCAAAATATTAAGTAGGTAAAAGGCAAATAAATACGAATTGCGGGAAACCATGTAAAACATGATTACCAAGATAGGAAGGGCATTCAATTCTTGTCCAAATACACTAGGTTTGGTTGTTTCAGCGGACTTTTTATTTGGTACAGGGCGCCAAATATTTGGTGGCATTCTCCTTTCAAATCATAATGGAGGATCTAACTTAACTCGACTTTCTCCGATCTGCTTTCAACGAATTACGATGTACTTACCGACACAGTCCGCAAACATTCATTCCGTAGGTATGGCGGCACGAGACCACCGGTATTTCCAGACAGGAATTTTTGTTTGGTTTTGTTCGTAGTCTGGTTCTATTACTAGCTGCACCCCGCGGTTTTACTCGCGTAAATGTCGACTCCGTGGGAATATCGGGATAAAAAGTAGCCTATATGTTAATCCAGGGTGTCAGCTACCTCCATAGAAAATTTTATCAAAATTGGTTTAGCCGTTTGAGCGTGAAGAAGTAACACACACTCACAAACTTTCGCCTTTATAATATTAGTGTGATACATTTATATTTTTTATAGCTTCGCCTGTGATTTCTATAAATTCTGGCACTGGACACACTTATCCCCCGCACCCCGCACGTCGCGTGCTGCTCGCCGCCCAAGACATAGTTCGAAGACTCGCCTCACGACCACTTCAACTATAACACGGATATGCCAATTCAATTAAGTTTCTCATAAACATTATTTTTATTACTTTAAACATCATATACCTATAAAACGCTTCCACATTTTACATTTACTTATTACACACAAATCTTTATTTTATAATATTACTAGCTGTAGCTGACCCGGCAAACGTTGTTTTGCCATAGGTATAAATTATTTCTAGCTGCCCGGCGCTACTTTGTTCGCGTGGTGTCCTACCCCTTACCCTACCCTACCCTACTCCTACCCTACTCCTACACTTCTCCTACTCTACTCCTACCCTACTCCTACCCTACTCCTACACTACTCCTACCCTAATCTTATAAGTAAATAAAAGTATTAAATAAAAAAAAATATCCTTGTCCGTCTCCTGGTTCTGAGCTACCTTCCCACCAATTTTCAGCCAAATCAGTTCAGCCGTTCTTGAGTTATAAATAGTGTAACTAACACGACTTTCTTTTAAATACAACCATACCGTGTATACAACACTAGCTGACCCGGCGAACTTCATACCGCCCCGCCAGCCGCTGTGTCCCGCTTTTTAAATCTCTGATATCTTCTAAGATAATATTCATTTTAAATGATATGCCGTAAAGGGTAATTTTGATCTCCATGAAATGCACAACGTATTTAATGTATTTAATTGGATAAAGAATAATACTGTATTATTTAAAATAGCTTGGTAAATAGGTAACCCATAACTTTTTTGTATGATATAAAAATGGTTACTGTGGATTATCCTTAGGAGATACAATATACTAGGATATACAATTCCGTAGTATATTAATTTGATCTATCTCGTAAGGTTTAGCCAGCGTTTGCAATGCAAGCCCACAAAAATATGTTTGTTATGACATCACATTACAAATCTTTGAATTTCTCGGCTTTTCTATGCCATAATATGCATGTATTATACATAAAAACCTTTCTCTTGAATCACTCTATCTATTAAAAAAACGCATCAAAATCCGTTGCGGAATTTTAAAGATCTAAGCATACATAGGGACAGACAGATAGCGGGAAGCGACTTTGTTTTATACTATGTAGTGATTATTTTTAGTATACTCGTATATGCGAAACCCGAAACACGTGTCTAGTATTTATATGTAAAGAATCTATGTACAAAATTTCAAAACTGTATCATGAAAAATCACAAAGTCATAGAGTTTATCTTACTCAAAATACTAAATCTACTGCCTAAAATACTGACTTACCGACTACGTTTGTCCGAATAAAAATGACGAAACGACCGAATGAGATAGCTACTGTAATCTTCGAAAAATAAACGTGACTGGTTTATTGCTTTAATACTTTTCTACTAGCATAAATTACGTTTTACTGAAAACTATGCTTTGTAATTTTTATCATTACTTGCCTACTATTAATTTATAAATTACCTTTCATATTTTATATATATAAAAAATATAAAAATGTACTTGTAACAATAACTTTTACTTGCATCATGAATTTTACTTCCCTACCTGCCAAATTTTTTTTTCTATCTACAAAAATATGTGGTTAGGCGAAGTCGACGGAGCCCCGCCATGCCCATGCATGCATGTATTTCTATGTACAGGGTTTAAAGGAACCTAACACGAAGAGGATGTCGGTGGCTCGTTCGCTCGCTTTGCTCGCTCACTCGAGCCCCCGCCATCCCTTTCGAACCTAACCTGTCCGTGTCGGGGTGCCCCAAGACCCGAGCTCGCTTCGCTCGCTCTTGCATCCTAAGTTGTCATTACAAATGTGTTACTTTTGTATATTATGTTGGATTACTGTGCAGTGTAGTTAATTTGTAGTACAGTCGTTTATTTGATATGCAGTAGGTTATAGGTATTTTCATCATTATGAGACTTAAAAAAATAATTTTATAACCAACAATAAAAATTAAAACAGTTCAAGCAAGTTGTAAAAATATGATTATTTTGACAAAACCTCTGTTGTCGTAACTTAGTAATTTTGTCGGAAACTCAGTATTTCTATTTGGAAGTTTAGTTTTTTTTATCGAAGATCCAGTTTTTTTTAGTAGAAAATGTAATTTGAACATGCTATTATTTGTTTGTTAATTTGGAATTTTTTTTTCGTTTATGTTTTTATTTTTTTGTCGGTAATTCATTATAACGCTGGTTAATTCATTATAACGCTGGTTTAGAATAATAGTCGGACACAGATCGCTGGAGATTAATTTGTTTGTCGGAACCATTATTATTTCCCATTGATAATAGTACCACGATACCTAACCGTTCGGCGCGGAGATTGGATAGCCTACTTAGTGTCGCTCGGTATTCAACTTTTAACCTTTTTTAAATATTTTTGGGACAAAATATAACATGGGGTGAAAATGATTGGAATCGATGTAGTTACTTATTCCGAACAAACTATATTCAGGTTCCGCATAAACTAAAAATAACGTTGTTTATAGATAAAGCTGAAGAGTTTGTTTGTTTGGTTGGTTGAACGCGCTAATCTCAGGAACTGCTGGTTCGAAGTGAAAAATCATTTATGTGTTAAATAGACCATTTAGAGGAAGGCTATAGGCTCTATAACATCACGCTACGAACAATAAGAGCGGAGCATCAATGAAAAATGTTGCAAAAACGGGAAAAATCACCCCTTTTGAGAGCTTCCGTTGCGTACGCTGCGTAAACGGTTAAAGTTACGCAAAAATCATGTATGACGGAATTGTTCCCCTTTAAAAGTTCTAAAAAAAAATCCGCAACAGCATTATGTCTATCTTGTAAGTTTGACTAACTATAACCTTTTTTGAGGTAATCAAAGTTGTTCTAAAATAATGCATTATTTGCAAAGGTGTTTTTATATACATGTTATTAATCCTTATCCAAATAAAACTTGAACAAACTTTCCCTTGACATCATTTGATTTCAATGAATATCTTAGGAGATATCATAGTTTTAAAATAATACTAATAATAAAGCTGAAAAGTTTGCTTGTTTGAAAGCTCTAATCTCTGGATTTATAATTTTGTTTTTTAGCATTTGATAGCCCAATTGTTGAGGAAGGCTATTAAACATCACGCTAGGACCAGGAGGAGGAGGAGTTGAGCAAAAAGGAAAAAAGTCAGAGGTTTTCGCAGAGCGATAACGAAGTAACAGCGCAGGCAGGCCATGCGACGCGACGGGGTCGGTCGGGGGACAAAACATTTGACGCGGACGAAGTCGCGGGCAGAAGCTAGTTTTACATAAACACGCTTTACATTCACTTCTATGAATGTGTACTCAAACTCAAAGTATTTATTTCAAATAAACCAACTACAGGCACTTTTGAATTGTCAAGGAACAAATTCCTCATAAGAATAAGGTTCACATTTGTATGAAGGGTTCAAGTACTTTACTAAGCAAAGTGGAAGGTCCGTGAATAAGTCCCATACAATAGGGTGCCAGCCTGTTGCCATACACCGGGCAGAAATTCAGACTTTCACTAAGACTAACTGGTGGAAAACCCAATAACACATTAACGCAGTAGGGAAACGAAACACGCACAATTAAGGAAGGAAAATCATAACAATTACATATTAGGTCATTGGAGATTTATGTGTTAAAATAACATACTTACCATGTTAGTTGTGTGTAATCCGCTGTCTTGTAAAGTCGCGAACTAATTACTTATTACTGTGCAATGGAGATACCTGGGAATAGCACCGAGGGTTCTTACAACACTACCAGTGCTTGGGAGCCAAACGGAGTTATCAATGGATTTGACGGGACCTTCAAGCGGCGCGACAAGTAAGTGAAATAAACAAATTTCTCTTTCCAAGCAATCTTTTCTATCTTTTTTAGTTTCTCTTTTTTTCTTTCTTTTATTTATTTCTTCTTTTTCTTTTTGAAGAATTGGAGGAGGAGGAGCTTGGCCAAGCGGGGCTTTGTCAAATTATAGGAGCTCGGCCAAGCGGGGCTTTGTCAAATTATAGGAGCTCGGCCAAGCGGGGCTTTGTCAAATTATAGGAGCTCGGCCAAGCGGGGCTTTGTCAAATTATAGGTTGTCGACCAAGCGGGGCTGTGTCAAATTATTTATTTCTTCTTTTTCTTTTTGAAGAATTGGAGGAGGAGGAGCTTGGCCAAGCGGGGCTTTGTCAAATTATAGGAGCTCGGTCAAGCGGGGCTTTGTCAAATTATAGGAGGTCGACCAAGCGGGGCTGTGTCAAATTATAGGAGCTCGGCTAAGCGGGGCTTTGTCAAATTATAGGAGGTCGACCAAGCGGGGCTGTGTCAAATTATAGGAGCTCGGCCAAGCGGGGCTTTGTCAAATTATAGGAGCTCGGCCAACCGGGGGTTTGTCAAATTATAGGAGCTCGGCTAAGCGGGGCTTTGTTAAATTATAGGAGCTCGGCCAACCGGGGCTTTGTCAAATTATAGGAGCTCGACTAAGCGGGGCTTTGTTAAATTATAGGAGCTCGGCCAACCGGGGCTTTGTCAAATTATAGTAGCTCGGCTAAGCGGGGCTTTGTTAAATTATAGGAGCTCGGCCAACCGGGGCTTTGTCAAATTATAGTAGCTCGGCTAAGCGGGGCTTTTTTAAATTATAGGAGCTCGGCCAACCGGGGCTTTGTCAAATTATAGGAGGTCGACCAAGCGGGGCTGTGTCAAATTATAGGAGCTCGGCCAACCGGGGCTTTGTCAAATTATAGGAGCTCGGCTAAGCGGGGCTTTGTTAAATTATAAGAGCTCGGCCAACCGGGGCTTTGTCAAATTATAGGAGCTCGGCTAAGCGGGGCTTTGTTAAATTATAGGGGCTCGGCCAAGCGGGGCTTTGTCAAATCACTTCCCACTACAACTTCACTGTTTTTATTTATTTGGTAAAAGTAAAAGGAGGTTCCAATGATTCTCCGCCTTGTTATACGAGTATCAAGCTGTATATTTCCAGTAAAAGATAATGAGTCAGTAAACGGGAAGACTATAGTCCTGTATATTGAGAGGTCGGCCTATACTGGAAGTGTACAAGGGGCCATCCATAAAATACGTCCCAGGAATTTCATGATTTCTTCAATCACATATTTTGCAATTCTAAATGAAGCCTTATAATTATTTTTAAATATTATTTATTTATTTATTAAGTAGCTGCGCCCCGCGGTTTCACCCTCGTCAATGTCGATCCCGTGGGAATATCGGGATAAAAAGTAGCCTATAGGTTCACTAATGTTTCACCAAAACTCCATTGACAAATGTTTAGTTTACAACCAAGGTTTCGTTTACTATTTATTTCACAAACAACTCATTCCGCAAATATTTTATTTTATACACACTCGCTTTACAAACATTTATTTGGCAAATGCTTCTCTAGACAAAAATGTTTCCGATGACATTTAACCATTTAAACATTTTTCACTTAATATTTGATTCTTTTGGAAAAACCAGGTTTATACAAAATATCATTTTATAAATACATTTTCTAAACCAGTCACAAAGTCATCATTTTTAGGGTTCCGTAGCCAAATGGCAAAAAACGGAACCCTTATAGATTCGTCATGTCTGTCTGTCTGTCTGTCCGTCTGTCTGTCCGTCCGTATGTCACAGCCACTTTTCTCCGAAACTATAAGAACTATACTGTTGAAACTTGGTAAGTAGATGTATTCTATGAACCGCATTAAGATTTTCATACAAAAATAGAAAAAAACTGGCCAAGTGCGAGTCGGACTCGCACACGAAGGGTTCCGTACCACAAGGCAAAAACGCCGAAAAAAAACATGTTTGTTGTATGGGAGTCCCCCTTAAATATTTATTTTATTTTAATTTTATTATTTATTATTAAAGTTAAAATACAACTGAGTATTTTGTGAATATTTCAAGTGCCTACCTGTTGCCATTTTTGATATCGAGCAAAAAAGGGCAAAAAAATCGCGTTTGTTGTATGGGAGCCCCCCTTAAATATTTATTTTATTTTGTTTTTAGTATTTGTTGTTATAGCGGCAACAGAAATACATCATGTGTGAAAATTTCAACTGTCTAGCTATCGCGGTTCTTGAGATACAGCCTGGTGACAGACAGACAGACAGACGGACAGACGGACAGACAGCGAAGTCTTAGTAATAGGGTCCCGTTTTTACCCTTTGGGTACGGAACCCTAAAAAACAATAGATTTTAAGGTTCCCCATACTTAGAACCGAAACTCAAAAATTTTTTTTACATCAAACCCATACGTGTGGGGTATCTATGGATAGGTCTTCAAAAATGATATTGAGGTTTCTAATATCATTTTTAGTTTGCGCGACAGACACTTCCAAAGTGGTAAAATGTGTCGTCCCCCCCCCCCCTGTAACTTCTAAAATAAGAGAATGATAAAAGTAAAAAAAATATATGATGTACATTACCATGTAAACTTCCACCGAAAATTGGTTTGAACGAGATCTAGTAAGTAGTTTTTTTTTAATACGTCATAAATCGTAAACCGCAATTTGCCATCCATTCAAACAACTCAAATATAAAAATAAAAAAATCATTTAATTTCATGAACATGAACCTTATGCATAAACCCGGATGTTACGGAACCCTCGGTGCGCGAGTCCGACTCGCTCTTGCCCGTTTTTTTTTAAAACAATCTTTTATTTAAATAAAACCGGCCAAGTGCGTGTCGGGCCACGCACAGTGTAGGGTTCCGTAGTAGCCCATTATCACAACGTACGTTTCTGTTGTTCTTTAATCTGAATATAATGAATATATGTAATGGTAAAGGTATTAGGAGTTAATGGTTATAATAACAAAAATCGATTTTAAATTTGAATACCTTGCAAGAAAATCTTAACACCGCGATCTACAAAAATGACAAACAATCAATCAATCATTTATTTATTTGCAAACATGGGTATTGGTACATACAAAGATGTTCTTTTTTACATAGTAGGTATAGTCCTCCATATTTTACCCTCGCAAGGGCATGCAAATAATATAGTACCTATTCTCAAATTAAAATCAAACAAAATAAAAAATAACAACACAAATTATGATTGAAAAAGTTATAAATGTCTTTAGGGCTGATTTTTCAATCGACAGATAATTTTTATTCGCGGAATAAAATTGACGGCTGACACTTTTTGTATGGTTGAACTGTCAAAAATTCAAAATTATTCCTCCGATAAAATTATCTGGCGTTGGAAAAATCAGCCCTAAGTCAAACAAATGTCATATTAAGGTTGTAATAAAAAGTATTAAATAGTAATTACAATTTTTACATAAATGTCGCTTAGATTACAATAAAAAAAATATCTGAAAAATGTCGGACTGATTGCACTACTAATCATAAATGTCAAATCAAATCATAAAAATTATAACTGTCAAAGTTAAATAAATGTTTACGCTGGTAAAAATTATCACAATGATGTCAAAACAAAATAAAATAATAAGTATGTCAATTGGAAACAGGTATGTCAAAAAGATAAAATAATAATTATGTCAATTGGAAATAGGTATGTCAATCAGGTTATGTACATAGTAGCAGCTATAAAATTACAAGATAAGTCAATTGGGAAGCGATTCATCATTAAGGAACTCGTCAATCGTGTAATAACTTTTATCGATTAATACACACATCAAAAGTGTCTAGGGATCAAGCAATTTTATGCGGATTTCTTGAGATTGAGATGTGGCTTTGTAATAAATTTATGATTTTATAAATTTATATGGATCCTTTTTGGTGCATTTCATAATTTGAATCAGGAACTGTGAATCAAATTCGAGTAAAAGATGAAAATCAGCTGTCAATATTTTCCCTATAAAAACATACAACGCATTGAAGACATTATTAGTGCTACTGTTTCCCTACTACTGATTAAAACCAACGTTATTATGGAGCGGCGACGTCATTTAAGCAGGGAAGAAATGCTCAGAGCCGTGGGAATGATAGAAGCTGGTTCCCGGCAACGTACTGTGGCTTTAGCTCTGAATACAAGTCAGAGTGTTATCAGTCGACTTTGGACACGTTACCGAAGCACTGGTACCGTGGCTGAGCGCCATGGAGGACGGTATCGCTGCACCACACGGAGACAAGACCGATACATTCAAATCTTAACTCGAAGAGCTCCAACAATAACCGCCATGATGTTAGCCGTGAGGCTTCATCACTCTTCAGGGAACTTAATTAGCGACCAAACAGTCAGAAACCGCTTGCATGAAGTGAACCTTCATTCCCGAAGACCGCTACGGGTACCACCTATAGCAATGCACAATCGTAGGATTCGATATCAATGGGCTCTTGAACACAGAAATTGGGCAGAAGAACAATGGCGTTTCGTGTGCTTTTCTGATGAGTCTCGTTTTGGTATGAGACCGGATACAAGACGTATACGACACTGGAGAACCCCTGGACGCCAACAGCGATTAAAATCCTGCCAGGAAGTCCATCCTTATAGTGGTGGAACCATCATGGTATGGGCGGGTATTTGGATCGGCGGAAGAACTGAGTTGATTTGGATCAGAGGCAACCTCAACGCTCAAATTTATGCTGAGACGATTGTATCAGACGTCATCGTTCCTCTACAAGTGCAAATCGGTCCCTTATTTCAGTTAATGCATGATAATGCACGACCGCACACCGCAAGAGTTGTAAGACAGACTCTCGCCGCAGCTAACATCAATGTCCTGCCCTGGCCTGCTCAGTCGCCAGACTTGAACCCGATTGAGCATGCATGGGATATGCTACAGAGAAGAGCTCTGCCGAATATGGAGGGTATCCAGTCGCAAGAAGACCTTTTTTTGTTGTTGCAACGAACATGGGCGGCCATTCCACAGCGTGATTTGGATGAACTCATTTTGAGTATGCCAAACCGATGTTCTTGTGTTGTTAGTGTTCGCGGTAGAAACACGGATTATTAATTGTTTAAGTTACCCAATAAAATTTTAAAGAAAACTGTTATTTCAGTCTTTTTTTCGAACTTTTGTGTTAGTGGTTCAAATGTCAAAAATCCCTTTATTAGGAAAATGGCAAATTTCTTTATTAATGCAAAGGTGACTTGGTTTATCGTTACTGTGACAAACGAAAACACTTTATTTGATGAATCCATAAAGAAAATTTTAATTAATATCAATCAGGAGAAAAGTTATTGCAAAAATATATGTTGATCCCTAGACACTTTTGATGTGTGTATTTCGTTTAGCGCCCTTTTAAATTTTATTACAGTCATATTTTTTATTACATCAGGTACTTTATTATAAATGCGCGGGGCAATACCAAAAAAACTTTTCTTCACTAGAAGAAGAACAAGATATGTCATGTAAAATGTAAAACCGCGCGTTTTACATTTTACATGACATATCTTGTTAAATACTGAGTCCGAATCGGATTAATTCTGACTTCCGACAGTTTTTTAAATAATTGTGGATTGTTTTTTACAAACAAAGCGGTTTCCAAAATATATAAGGAAGGAAAAGTTTAAATTTTTAGAGATTTGAAATAGGGAAGACAGCTATCTGTTGTTCTTAGACCCAACATTGACCGTGTACATCTCTTTTGCATTCTAAATACTAGTTCCTTGTCTACTGTCCCCACTGTACTTGTAGACTGCCCCCAGAAAATAATACCATACCGCAGAACAGAGGCAACTAGTCCATGGTAGGCTGTTAAAAGGGCCTGACTGTTGACTTTTTTTGAAAGTTGTAAGAGAGCATATGCAGATTTGCTAAGCTTTTTGCAAAGGACTTCAATGTGAGGTTTCTTAGTGAGTTTGCTGTCGATCACTATGCCTAAAAACTTAGCCTCACTTGCTTCCTCAATATTACAGCCATGGTAATCAATACGAACATTCGGGTATTCACTACGTTGATGAAAGTGCATTATTTTTGTCTTATTTAGGTTTATTACTAAATTATTATTATGTAACCAATTAATTATATTTTGTAAAGCAGTATTAATGTCTTGCTCGTAATCATTTTTATTTGTACATTTAAGAGATCGTTGATGTATATCAGAAAAAGTGGCGGTCCAAGTACACTACCTTGTGGAACACCATACTTTGTATTCCTTGGTTCAGATACATATATTGTCTCTAACTTATTCTTTGGACAAATTCTAGAAACTTCTACGCATTGCAGTCTATCTTTCAAGTACGATTCTATCAACTTTAAAATGTTTCCTCTTACACCGTAACTATGTAGCGTGTGTAACAAAATTTTATGGTCCACATAATCAAAAGCCTTGGACATATCTGTATAAATTGCACATACTGGGTTTCTTTTATCTACAGATGACATGATGTTAGTTAATAGGTCAAAGAGTGCCATATTAACTGTAGTATTCTTGCGGAATCCCTTTTGTTCTTTACAAAATAATTCATATTTTTCGAAATACGCGTAAAGAGAATTATAGATAACTTTGTCAATAATTTTTGAAAAAATTGGGATTTTTGCAATCGGTCTAGACTTTTTTAAATCTGTTTTGTCATCTTTTTTGTACAAGGGTATTATTATAACTTTTTTTAGTCTTTCTGGAAATATGCCATCAGTAATACACACACCAATGGCGTCACGGTACAACGCCATCTGTTATTGAATAGCGTTAATATACACAACAAAATATTGATTTTCGAAGATAATTATTTAAGCAGATTAGACATTAACTAATAAGAACCACTTTCTTCCTTGTAAAGCTAAAATATAAGAGTACAATTGCTGCCAAGTTATTATTTCAATTCACAAAATTGTTATTCGAAAATTAAACAAAGGTCGTTTGTGACTTCTACAGGTACTCGAAGGAAAGCGTAACCCGTTGGTACAGCGCCAACTAGCGGCATATTGTGAAACTTATGATAATTTATTATGGTTTTATTTTTTATTTTATTTAATATTTTGTTTTTTAATGCGAGTCTGTACCCGTCATAAACAAGCAACTACTTCATCTTAGTCACTTTAAAGGATTAATGCTAAGGATTTTGTATTTGGTACAAAATTATCCAACACCCAAGTTCAACGACTATTACTGCTAAACTAATAAAGTTATCTTAACTGCTGGCTTTAAAAATCCTTTAAAGTTCATAAATTGTACTATCATCGTAAATTTTTCCAGATTTTTAAAGCCAGCAGTTTAGCTTTTAGAGAGGAGGGGACGCCCTACTGAAACAAAAATTTGCACTTTAAAGTTTAATATTTCGTAAATGGAGCATTAAATCGAAAAATAATTTTAGCAGCCCCCAAGTAATTTTAGAATACCTATTCAACGATACCCCACGATGGGGTAGATCATGAAAAAAATATTCATCCCCACTTCACATGTAGGGGAGCTACCCAAAAAAAAAAATATTTTCCAAAATTTTATTTTACCACTTTGTCGGCATAATTGATATACACACTCCTACAAAATTATAGCTTTCTAGTACTAACGGTCTCTTAGCAAAACCTCGGACAGACAGACCGTTTTACCTGTCCGACCATTACCTGTTTAAAATTTGTCTCAAGTGGAAAAAAACACCCTTGTAATAAAACGTCTTCAAAGTTAGATCTTATGCTTGAAACGGCTGCCTTAAGACTGCGAAAACTGACGATACGAAATATTTGGCAAATGTTATTTTTGTGTAAAATGAGTTAATCCAACTGAAATATTTGACTAAATAAAAATTGGTAAAAGTACTATATGGTATACAAGTTATTGTTTAAATGTTCACTTGCCAAACATTAGGTTTGGGTTACAATTATTTGTGAAGAGATTTCTTGCTAAGTAATAATTTGGCAAATGAAATTATGCGGAAAATTGTTTGGGAAGTGACAATTTGGCAATTTCTTTTTGGTAAAACAAGGGAGACCCAATAAATTTAAGTGACATTTTAAAATATGCATATATAAATTTTAAAAGCTTGAGGCACTGATGTACGGTATCCGTTATACAGGTGCACCTACTACACAATATCAGTGCCTGAAGCGTTTAAAATTTATATATAGGTATGTATATTTTATGACCACACCCGTGGTTCCCGAAACATTATGCAGAGGTAATAGTAACAGCCACATCTTACTACCTATGTTATTATCTATATATGTAGGTACATATATATGTTACGGCTAAAAGCCGAAGTGCGGCTACACTTAGTTTTAGCCGGGTACCTACAACTAGGTGCATCCTACGTCGACGGAGCTCCTATTTCTGTGTAAAGGGTTTAAAGTAACCTAACCAAACCTAACCTCGGGGTGCCCTTCGCTCGCTCTTGCATCCTACGTCGCCTATCGACCGACCGCAACCATACAACCGATGTCACCCGAAGTACACACGAACCGCATGAGGCCGGCTGCACCTAGTTGTATCCGGCTAAAACTAGGTGTAGCCGCACTTCGGCTATTAGCCGTGACATATACATATTTATACATGTGACGTCACGAAGCTTATGATTCGTCCCCCTTGTCATACTTTGTTCCCTCCCCTTAACGTGGTACGTAATTTAAGGATGGCCACTAACAACTGCCACAGCTTTTCATTTTATTTTTTTTTTAAGGATGGATGTGAACAAGTGGCTGATACACCACTTGCCTACCATGACTCCGCTCGACCAGAAGCCATTCTTCAATGTGCCGGACAGCCCGTATTACAATTTCCACCCAATGCGACCATCCGGGAAGGGGCCTCCCGTCGAAAAGAGGCCTATCTTGCCATCGTTCGACAAGTTGCCACCCATCAGGGAACCCTTATTTGACAAGTGGCCATCGTTCGAGAAGGACTTCAAAAACATCGATTTCCAGGTACCCGTTGCTCACAGACTGATGGGATGGCAATCCGACACGACCGGAGAGAGTTCAGGCCCAACGGTTTAAGAGAAGAGTGAAGACAGAGTGCACTACCGGTGTCACACACACTTGTGCACTACAGTATCTCCCGCGCGGAAGGCTGATCTCCGCTGAGATTGGCCGCCATGGCCGAAATTCGCTCTGGAGGACTTTATTATTTATTTATCCGTTACTATCCATGCTTATTACTTATTGACTTACCTTTTAATTTATAAATATTATATAATATTATACATGCGAAAGTAACTCTGTACGTCTATCTGCCTGTTACCTTGTCACGCAGGGTGTTCCTCAGTAGCAGCCCGGAGTCTGGATTTGTGTCTAGTTGATGGTATGGCAATAGGCTCGCCCCCAATCACATGGGGCTGAATCATACCTGGCGAGATAATCTGAATATAGAGGATCCAGTCAGCTCATAATTCGCGAATAAAATTATTTTTTAAATTCCCAGCTGATTATACCGACACCGGCGCCACCACGCGCACCAGGTTTCCTCATGGTGAAGGTGCTCATCAGCGTAGTGGGAGCTATCGTGGCACTCAAGATAATCGCGGGCCTTCGTCGGGGAAAAGCTAGTCGTACCCGAAGAGGTATGTTGGAGGCAGTTATTGCCCTTAGGTACCTATTGTTAAAGAAGCAATTCGTATTGAGTTTGTACCGACATCAAAAAAAAGAAGGTTATCAATTCGACACATAATATAGTACATGTTATTATTGGATCTGCATTATATTCACATATGACAATCTATTAGGGCTTCCAAACAAATATACAAACTTTTATAGATGTATGTTATGTATCTTTGTCCACGCATTTCTCCGCAACTATTCGGACTAACTAATCGGATCGTGACCATTTTTTTAATGGGCTTACGTTTACTTCATCTTAGGGAACAGTGCAAGTTTCATCAAAATCGATTCAGTCATTTTCAAGATATGGACTAATACGTGTAAGTGTGACGGCCTGGCTTATTGATACGAGCTACGGGTGTAGTGTCAAAGGGAAAACATCTCAAAACCTCGCCTTGGCCGAATTCTAGTGCAATATTTACAACAAAACTATTACCTATTTATTAAAAGCAAATATTCCAATTTTTATTTAAAACTAAAAATTACGAAATAAAAAAGTAATTTAAGTAATAAAAAAAAATTAAACCGACTTCAAAAAGAAATTAACTCGAAATTATGAAATAACTTTAATTTCGGAAGTCGGTGGCAAAAAACTAAAACTAAAATACAGATCCCAAGACACCGACTTCAGAAATTAAAGTTATTTCATAATTTTGAGTTTATTTCTTTTTGAAGTTAGTTTAATTTCTTTAAATTACTTTCTATAGGTTTCTTTAGAAATAAGCATCACATTTGTACGCCTTTTTCTGTTTCTTTCTTCTTGTCTGTTTAATTATGTGCGTAAAACTATAAAAATAAAATATCCTAACCGAACTACAACTAAAATATTATGGCGTCGAAATATTCCTCCGCATCGCTTTCGACTGGGCCCTCTTTCTCGTAACTTATTAGACTAATATTATTAGTCCATGAACGAATATTTTTTACAAGTTTACTAGTGTGCGTTTCTCGAAGCTACGGTAGTAAAATATTAGTTACTAGTTGCCAACTAATAAATATTAGCTAAAATTACAAGAGTAAATTCAATTTGGTTTCATAAAAAAATTAGTTATTAAATACTCTTGTAAATTACACTGATATAGCTATTAGTCTCAGAAGCCTTGTAAAAAATATTAGCCAAAATTATCAGACAAAATATTAATATTATTTATTACCAAACAAATTCTTACAAAATGTGGTCATGTGCGGACACTTCCGACAATGAAGCAGATACAACAATAGTTCGCCGTCATCAAGTCTTTCTAACCAGAAATACTTACGAAATATTGATAAAACGTTTGAGAAACCCCCAAACATAATAATTATTTTGCTTCTAATAGGTACACTTCTCAAAACCATTAGCTTTAGATCCATGGTAAATTGAATTTAATAAAATACATCATCATCATCTGCCTAGCCTTTTCCCAACTATGTTGGGGTCGGCTTCCAGTCTAACCGGATGCAGCTGAATACCAGTATTTTACATGGAGCGACTGCCTATCTGACCTCCACAACCAAGTTACTGGGTATGGCAGCCGGGTTCAACGGCTTTACGTGCATTCCGAGGCACGGAGGGGTCACGGTAAGTAAAAATGGTCACCCATCCACAGACCAACCGCGGCAAGAGTAGCTTAATCTGATCGATCGACCTGTGCGGCTGTTATTATTTAGCCACGGGCCCCTATATCTATACATATAATAAATCTGTAGAAGGGTCAATTCTGTACATTGAAAATATTGTAAAAATAAATAGCGGGGGGTGTTGCTGGATCGATACCAAACCCAAATATGTGATTAAAAAAATTTTTGTCTGTCTGTCTGTCTGTCTGTCTGTCTGTCTGTATATGCAGGCATCACGTGAAAACTAACGGTTCGATTTCGATGAAACTTGGTATAATTATACCTTATTATCCTGGGCATAAAATAGGATACTTTTTATCCTGGAAAAATACGTAGAAAAAAAAATCTTATTTTTCGGTTTTATTCATAGACGTTGTTCTGTAGAACCGCGAACACACGTTGCATTACCCGTAGTGGATAATTTTCCATTTCAATTTAAGAGAATACAGTTTCCTGTAGCTTTGTGTTACGCCATGACAATAAATAAGGCTCAAGGTCAGACCCTAGGAGTTGCTGGCGTAGATGTTACCGCGAGTTGTTTTTCACACGGGCAACTTTACGTAGCTCTTTCCCGTGTGAGCAGTCCAAGAAATCTTCATGTTCATATTCCGGACGAGCTCACTAACAATGTTGTGTATGCTGAAGCTCTCAATTAACTTTCTGTCGCATTGTCACGATCAGTTTTTTATTATTGCAAACTTTTCGTCACTGTCAGTAATTTACTGCTACATGCTACTTATCAAGGTCGGAATTACTATGGAAAAAATACTTACTATAGAACGCGAGCTCAACAGCAGTAGCTCAATAGAGGGATCTCCTTAATTTTATTATAGGCTTAGCCGTATTTGGGTCCAATAGATATTTATAAGATGTCATTGTCAGAGTTACTCAAAATGGAGAAATAAACCATCCACGCGAAGACCGACATCCGCGCGGACGGAGTCGCGGGCGGAAGCTAGTGTTATAATAAAGATAGCAGGGATCGCGATACGAAAATGTGACTCGCGCTAACCGAGCGTGCGGCGCTGTTGCAGGTGTGTGCTGGGTCGCGGGTGTGAGCGCGCCCCCATGCTGGGCCCCGTGCGGCGCTCGCACTGCGCCGCGCTCGCCGCCCTCGCCGCGCTGCTGCTGCTGCTGCTGGCGCGCCTGCCGCCGCCCGCGCCCCCCGCGCCGCGCCCCGCCGCGCTGCCCGTGCGCGCCCCCTCGTCCGCGCCCCCGCCCGCGCCCGCGCCCGCCGCCCGCAGCACCGCGCCGCCCTCGGCCGCGCCCGCGACCACGCCGCCGCCCGCCACCACGCGCCGAGACCCGCGCGTGGTGCTGGTGCGCGACGTGTACGAGGCGGGCCACTCGCGGCCGCACCCCGAGCTGTGCCCGGCGCTGGGCGCGCGCCTGCGGCTGCTGGTGCTGGTGACGTCGGCGCCGGGCCACGCGGCCGCGCGCGACGCGGTGCGCCTGACGTGGGGCCACTACGCGGCGCGCGCGGACGTGGCCGTGGCCTTCGTGCTGGGCGCGCCGCCGCCCGCGCTGGCCGCCGCCATCGAGGCGGAGGACGCGCTGTACGGCGACGTGATCGTGGGCCGCTCGGTGGACTCGTACTCCAACCTGACGCTCAAGACGCTCAGCATGCTGGAGTGGGCCGACACGTACTGCCCGCGCGCGCCGCGCCTGCTGAAGACGGACGACGACATGTTCATCAACATCCCGCGCCTGCTGCAGTTCGCGGCCGCGCCCTCGCGCGCCAACGCCACGCGCACCATCTGGGGCAAGGTACATCTATCTGTTTCAATTTCAATCATTTACAAGCATCGAGGTGCGAGGCCTTTTTTCCGCTAGATGGCGCTGAGCTCTGACCGACTGAGAGGGCTTTGAAGGTCCGTGGCATACCTACCTGCCCGCCATTTTGGTTTTTTTTTTCAATATGGCGGCCTCGCATGTACCTACAGTCTGACTTTTAATTAACTGCAATAAAATTACACTTCTTACTGTCATTTCGTTAAATTATGTTGCCACACTAACATACTGTTGCTTATGTTGTATCTCTACTAGTGGTGTGATTGGAACTCAATTCATATACAGGGTTATTGGTAAAACAACTATGGGACCAAACCTGAAATCGTGAAAAAAAATCAGCTGTTGCCTACATTTTGACGAGATATACGAACACAAATGTAGGGAACAGCTGTTTTGATTGGTCCCATAGTAAAAGTTGTTCATAATGATGAGTACAATGACCTCTTAAGAGGTTGTTAATGGTTTACCAATACCCCGTATAAAATAGTTATTAATAGGTACTAGTTCGCATCAAAATTGTGCTTGAATAGTGACTTTGTACAGAAATATCATAGTTTTAGGATAACTCCGCAAGGCGGCCGGTCATGAGGGGGGTGGAACCGTGGAATGTATTTTAGTGGGTTTTTTCCTTAAATTATCGCGGGTGAAACCGCGGGGCACAGCTAGTGTATAATAAAATAATTTACTTTAAATAAAACAATCCGCTTTTACCACCAGTGTGCAAAAGACAAAATCAAACGAATCCAAAAGTGGCGAGAACTTTTTCCGTATTTTTTTAAGAAGTAAAGAGGCATTGGTATATATTATGTGTATTCAGCCAAGCCAGCCTAATATTTTTCATTAGTCTGCTACTATTAGTTATTAGTCCAGTACCTGTTTTTGAGAAACAGGAAATATTAGGATTTGTAATTTTTACAATAGTAACTAATAGTAAACTAATAGTTTCGAGAAATAGGGCCCTGGTAATGTAGGTACCCAAAAGACTGGCCTCATGTCGACTTTCCTCTGAAAAACTGTCGTAAGACGGGGACAGCTAGTTTTGAGAAAAAAACGATTTAAATTATTTTTCGATAAATTAATGCTATTGTGACTTTTAGGTTACAAATTTTTGCCTGTTTACTGTTTTAACTAACAAAGTATTTATTTAGCTATTTGCATAGAGAAAGAAAAACTTAATAAGACTGTATTTAAATCTGTGTTTCTACTTTTTCTTATGTTACGACAGTTTTTTAGAGGAAAGTCGATGTAATAGTTTTAGTTAGGTTAAGATATTATATTTTTATTATAATAGTTTGTGAGTTTATTTAGTACTTATTACAAGTTTGTCCGTTTAATAAATAGGTAAAGTATAGTTCTAAATGTTAAATATTTCTTACTAGCTGCGCCCGCGTAATGGTCGATCCCGTGGGAATATCGGGATAAAAAGTAGCGTATATGTTAATCCAGGGTGTCAGCTACCTCCATACAAAATTTTATCAAAATTGGTCCAGCCGTTTGAGCGTGAAGAAGTAACAAACATATAAACACACACACACACTCACAAACTTTCGCCTTTATAATATTAGTGTGAAGTGTGATTAGTGTGATACTGTTATATAAATAAATATCATCGTCGTGGTCGTTGGCTGAGCCTCGGCTGCTATAATATTATCATGAAATAGTTTTCCAGTTCGCTGTTTGGCCACTTGGCTGTTCGTTACTGAGTAGGGTACTTGTTTGTGGTTAATTTGTTTAAGGAAAACTCTAGTTATGTGGATGATGTCACTCTAACACCGTAAATACCGAGCTGACCGAGGAAAACACGCAGGCACAACGTTATCTAGTGCGTTTGTGTTCATTCTGTCACTGTATTGTGGTGTTGAATGGTGCACTATTACTATATGTTACTTATGTGCATTTAATACTTAATTCTCAATCATTTATTGCATTCCACAATGTGTAATGTGACAACTTAAATGAGATCATTATGGACCCTGTCGGGCACAGTAGGTAAGACAGTAGGAGAGATGACGCCTTAAAAACTTAACATGGAACTTAACTTAAAACTTATTAGGCTTCTTAACGACATCTAATGTTATTAGGGTTTTACGTAATTATTATCTTTCTAATAATACCTAATTTATGTATGAATAATTAATTAATTATATACACATATAGTTTATCGTTTTAATTATTCATTTAGTAGTAGCATTTATTTAGTAAAAATATTATTTTCTTCTGCTTTTTTATAGATAACTCTGGTAGTTTGTTACATTTTTATGGACATTCGGTACATGTACATTACTACACACACACTTTTAGAATGTATTTTTTGATTTCGACCCACCTCATGTAAACGCTTCAGGCACATTTACTGGAGCGGGTGCAGTCCAGCAAGGCAGACCGAGTATATCGACTGAGCAACCGAGTGTACCGAATTATCCGAGGCAGCCTCCGGGACAAGGAGGTTTGTCACCCTGTTACTATTCACATTTTTTAAAACCTCATGCACACCCCACACTTTTTACTTCTAAGTCTCGAAATGATTAAAAGTTAATAATCACTCCCTTTTCATTCTTGTCATCCCTCTCTCCTCGTTCAACACAATCCATCCATTTATTCTTTAGTTTCCTTCTCACCTCTCATTCATCAACACTCATAATTCATATCTATGTCTCTCTCTCTGACATGCCATGACAAACGATTCCCTTTCAACTTTCCGTCACTGGCGCTATTTTCAAAGTTCCTCTAATAGTGCTTTTATACTCATTTCTTACTTTATCCATTCTTGTCACTCTACATCTTAATATTTTATATTGTATTCCATCTTTCAAAGGTTTTTTGTGTTACGATTCTTAAAACCTCTGTCGCTTCCACAGAACCGGGTCGGCCTCTTAACGATGACTTGCCGCCGTCGTACTACGAGTGCGAGCTCTCCAGCATCAAAAAGTACGTCAGCGATGAGCCACCGCCATACGCTAACTATAAAGATGCAGAACCACAAGTACACGCACGACGACAGAACGCTCTTATTGAAAACGGACTCGGAGCCAAAGCCGTTACCATGACAACCACTTCTAATGACTCTGGAGACGTTGCTCCACAGATGAAAACGGAACTAGTGTTTGACAATGGTAGGGTAGTAGAGAGGCTGAGCTTAGATCTGGACGATAATAATGTTAAGACAAAAAATGCCCGTAATGATAATGTAGAACAGCAGAGTACTAGACATGCAGAAGTGAAAGATAGAGTGATGTATGTTGATGAAACTGATAATATGAAAGTCAATACTCAATAGGTAGATTTGTGAGAATCAATGAAGGATGACGTTAAGTTTCAGTATGATGTGAATATATATGTAAATATAAACGTTACGTCTATCTAATTAACAGAAAATTTCACAAATTGTATTTGTCTTTGTTCATTCATGGCACTCTCGACTCCATTTCACCGTTGTCTACAGCTCGGGCTGCGACCCAGCCTCGAGCGTGATGATAAGCTAAGCTCAGGTGTATAATGTATTATACCACTTTTGTAGCTCCCCAAGAGACAAAGCCAGCACAACCGTTGTAAGTTGTGTATGATGTTTTCGTCTTTACGGCTCTAGAGCTTTACATTTTCTTAGTACTTATATTGTATCCTAATCTATTACATACTCGTACATATTTTTTTCTTATTATTCGTTTTATTGATTCTTGTTCTTTACAGAGGACAGCTCCTCGTTTCCTGTGATGTTCATAGGATGCTAGTTAGTAGAAACTGTTACTTCCAAATTAACCTAATATACACGTGTGTTCTATTATAGAGGGTGGTAATGTATATTTCAAACATCAAACTTGCTTTTGGTTAATATTACAACTTAAAAGCCGCAAACATCTTTAAGGAAAAAAAAGGGGGCGGGCCCAGTGCGGATTGGCGGTTGGCACATAGGTGTCTTCGAATTTTCAGTTCTAGGACATGCCGGTTTCCTCACGATGTTGTCCTTCGCCGTCTTTTAGAGCAGTGGTGATGAACTCATATACACAAAGTAAAGCGCCTGCTTGGGTCTTATGTCATAAGTAATTTATTTCTTAACAATATACCTACATTGTACCTGCATTGTATGTACCTACATTTGTGTTGAAAATTTAAAAAATAACATTATACTATTGCAATTAAAATAAAATTCATTAAATACATTTAGAAAAGTCAATAAAAACAATAACGGTTTATTAAGAATTCCAGTACAATAGATCGTAAACAATAAATGTCAAAGTAATAAAATTAATCATAACTTACAATGTCATACTATCATCTAGGAATTCATTGATACTATAGTAGCCTTTCCTCAATAAATAGGTCCTCAATATGTTTTTAAATAAGTTAACACTGTATATAATGGTTTTGAATTCTTTAAGCAACTTGTTGTATAATAAAAATACAGACTGATACTCGTACCTCGGGCTATGGTTTGACAACTTTTAATTTCGGTTGAATAGTGCTGAGCAAACCTTTCCTACGTGTGCTAGCTCTAGTTTGTCTTTGCTCATCAGTCTCAATTTTGTGCAAATTTTTTACTAAGCTGGTTAGCAACAATAAAATGTAAAGGCATGGCACTGTCAATCTCCGTCTCCGTCTGTTTCATGTGGAGCATAGTCCATAAAGCTCTTTTCTGAATGACGAATGCTATTTGTATGTTGTACTTGTAGCCATTATTGCTCCAAAACTCGATGCTGTACCGCCTAGTTAGCCGTTAGCCTGGACTCTACGGAGGCAAAGTACACACTTCTAAGTTGAGGTAAACTTAATTCTTCCCTCAGTGTTCTAATCGCATTTCGGGTAACCCACGACCTACAACTCGGTAAGTAGGCCAGCACTGATCAGGTCGTAAACTGTCGCTATATTGTGAACTGTACGAGTAGGTATTAGGGCATGCTCCCGGGAAATCCCGGTCGCGAAAGCACCGGCATATTCCGGGATTTTTACAGCAATTCGGTACCGGGTCTTGACCCGTAGTCCCGGTTCTTTCGATACTTGCGGTACTTTATTATTTTCTTTATTTTTTCAATATAAAGTAACAAACCATATTCAATAAACTACTTTTTTATACAATAATGTTAATATAAAACATTTTTAATTGAAAATACTGAGAATTTTCGCGCCATACAGTTTTATTTGCCTTGCAATACACTAACGTTTATTAATACGTCGTATACAAAGAGATTACGTGACGAAAAAAGGCTTATTTCTAATTCAAAATATACTTCGAATTTAAGTTCTTCTTATTTGATAAGTTTTCCTAATTTGGTCTCAAAAAAGCATTTAAATTCGGTTGTGATTGTGTTCTGATGATTATTGTCAATTATAGATTTACGAATAATACATAGTTTTATTAACTACACCAACCCACATTTGTAATAAGTTCATTTTTCAACAGATTTAGATAATTATATGTAGTGTGCACGCACACGTGCTCTTCATAAATAAATTAATAGCGACATTTGTACGTAAGTAGGTACCGAAAGTAACGAATTTCCCGGGTAATCCGGGTTCCTAGTCCAGTACCGAAATCCAGTCCCGGTTCTGAAGAAGGAACCGGTACTGCATCCACTAGTAGGTATCATACTGTCGCTATATTGTGAACTGTACGAGTAGGTACCATACTGTTACTTAAAGCTTATAAGCAGATGCTGCTAGAGGTACCGAATACAACAATTTGTCGGTTTGCCATGGACAGATTATAAACTATCGAAAAATAATGCGTTATACCTAATTGTAAAAGGTTTGTTGCACTTCACAATTTTTCGATAGTTTTTAATCTTGCGAGATTGAATGTTCACAATCTTACGGTGACATGTATACACAAACCTACGCAAATTATACAAAGGAAATTCCGCGTGCGTAGGTACTTATACCACGCCTGTGGTACTTTTTAAGTTGCCAGTAAAGCTGAACGCGAGTAAAGCCACAGAGCATGTAACCTAGTAAAGCTACTGACTACTGTTTCCTAGAAGAGCGGCGGCCGCCTCATAACGGCCGCAGTGACCGCTGTCATGGCAATAATGGCTACTACAATCATTTAAATCGTTAGATTCGTCCGACTGCGTCATACGATAACCATCACCGCTCTTCTAGGAAACAATGAGGCGCGAACTGAGTCATGCGATATAATTATGTATCAGCCGGTCGATTCTGTAATAATCTCACCGTGAAAACTTAGGTGAAGTGCTGTTTGCTAGGTATTGACACTATTGTCAGCTCACTCCACGCTCACTTCACCTAAGTTTTCACGGTGAGATTTTTACAGAATAGCACTGCAGGTATGTGGGTAAACTCGACGAAACTGACCTTTTTAATTTGCTTTTTATGTTGATCGAGTTATTTTATCTCTGACAGCAACCGTCTAGCAACTTTTTAGTATCGTGGCTATAAATCATAGTTAAAATAACTACTGTCATGAGTGTACACTGTACCTACAGTAGCAAACACGGTTACTAAAAATATATAAGAAATATATATACCTACGGCTATTTTCCAGTTGTACCTGGCCTCACATTGTGTTGTTTTTTTCGTACAATGAGAATTCAGTTTATACTGATGTATAGCTTGTGGAGCCGTGCGTACAAAGCTTTATTTCAATCGTTTATAAGGAACCACACCAACCTGCATTCCCCGAAGACTGATGTAACGTTGTGTACGCCCCATGTTTGTGCCCTAAATTCTGTCTTTATTTTAACTAAGATCTTTGTAACTCATAATTATGGTCAAATATAATTAGTCTGAAATTATTTTAATGAATTCGAAACTAGTTTGGTCTACATATTTAGCGCTCAAAGTACAAACTCCGAGTTGTCACTGAGAAATTCCTCATGAAAAACCCAGTATTAATTGACCTGAGAATCGAAAGAAGCGCTTGCATTCAAGGGAGGAAAATGATATTAAGTATACCAGTAGGTAGGTTATACCTAATAATAAGTAAGTATGAGAATCACAAACAATTGTGACACATCTAATTAGTTGTGTGTAGATCTCTGTGCTGTGCAGTCGCGAGTTTATTATTGTGCAATAAAACAACACTATGGGATTCTTGACTAAAATCTGGGAGAGTATCTTTAATACTCATGAATACGACACACCCGTACACACCATGAGGCCAGTCCACGAATGGCCTACCATGAGTCCGTTCGACACGAGGCCTACCATGAGGCCCACGTCGAGACCGCCACTTGGAGCGCACTCGACCTCAAAGCCGCCCGACATCAAGGTATGTGTGAACATCTAATATTAACCCGACAACTTGATAAGTTATTGAGCATGAGAGGTATAATTATTACAAATACATCGTTCTGTAACATTGATGTTGATGACACATCAATATTCATCATCAACATCATCGAGGTCAGCCGGCCCATTTGGCAACAATAAAAATAAAAACAACACACTAAGAGCTTAATGAATATTCTAACCGTAAATTCAAAACAGAAATATTTTTAGAGTAAAAACGAATATCCAGCAACTGGATAGTAGGCCAATATCCTTGACAACTACTGTAAAATACGAAATTTAAAAAATATAGTTACTATTTCGTTCTAGGGTGATAAAAAGATATGCCAAATAAAACCACAATAACTTATGTGCGTGTGGTGTGAGGGCCACTTTGTCAAAACTCTTTGAAAATGTGCTTAGGATTTAGTGAACATTCCCAAAGAATTGTGAAAGTTGGTATCAGATTTTGTGAAAGTCTAATAACCGAGTTATAGACTGTAAAGTTGGGCCCTCAGTTCTCACATAGAGGATTGAGGGCCCACCTGAAACTGATAAACTATGGACACTACAGAAAAAGTCTTTATGCCAAAATCTAAGCAAATGCCAAACAAAATTTGTGAAAACAAGATATTATCGCAAAACACTGTCCTACTTTGTATATCTTCGTACAAAATGGGCCCTCAATGCTCATACACGTAAAAGTTTATTACACAATTATAATGAAATCATTAACTTACAGCTACTGTTTGAAATCCTATATGCTACTAAATAAATTGTGAAAATTTATTAAAGCAAGAACAGGTCACCACTTTTTGTTGTTTGAAAGTTATCCCTCAGTCCTCCATTTCTTTTGTTTTCGATTTATTACGCTTATCGTATGAAAGATAAGACAAATACAAAATTGTCTCTTTTTGTGTCAAAATTGTGCAACAAATTCGATACCAGAAAGAAATTAAAAGACCCTTTATTATATAAGAAAATCGAGTTTTATTTTTATTATCTGAATTTGCAATAGGGTGACCACAATTTCTTTTAGATTGCAGTAAAGATTAGTAAATGTAGAGTATAAGTTTTAATAAACTTTCTTCGATTTTTCGCTTATTATCGTCATAGCATTTGTACTCAAGTTTCGTGATAAAAAAAAAATATTTCGGAATTCGAATGATCACAAAAAAAAAAATACTGTTACCCAAATCATTTTTGCTTGAAATATCGTTCGTTCTGATGACAATAATCAAATAATTTATTTATTATTTTTATAAAGGCTTTTGCCCAGCCATGGGACAATGTATGCTAAATATAATCCTAACTAATATTATAAATAAAACTAATAACTAGCTAATATTATATTAAAAATATTATTACATGTAATATATAATTATTGTTTACATAATTATATGCACTATCGTTGTAATATTTAGTGTAGTTACTAAACAGTAGTTTATGATGCAGCGGAAGTTGTAGGTAATAAAGCATTAAGGCGAGTTTTATGAAACAGTTGTAGTGAAGAATAAAAATAATAATAATTTTTTAATACGCAAACACATCTTCGGTCAAGACACTCAATCATCTTCGGTCAAGATATCAAACATTCAAGGTAAGTTTGTTTTGATACCTAGTAGTAGTAGTTTGTTTTGTTTAATATTACGAACTTATAAAATTATGAGTACCTAGGTACTCATAATTTTATAAGTTCGTAATATTTTACTAAATAGTACTTAGATAGTCACTCTAAGAATTGTTTCACCTATTTATAAATTGTAAAATTTTTAAAATAAAATATAATTGTTTCATACTCCAGAACACATCTTTGTTATTGTGCAAGTACCTACCTAGGAATAAAAAAAACATCCAGGAACGCACTGCTTTATTAGGTACTAGCTTCTTCCCGCGAATTCGTCAGCGTGAAATTCGAAAGTCATATGGCTCCATCTATTATCATAATAACATTATTATTGTTTTCCTCGGGAACAGCACTTTTTTTGGGATGAAAGGTACAGTGGCTTAGGCGTGAAAAGCTAACAAACAAACTTACTTTCGCATTTATAATATTAGTTAGAATTATATTTAGCCTACGTTGTCCCATTGCTAGGCAAAAGCCTTTATAAAAATAATAAATAAATTATTTGATTATTGTCATTAGTTTTTTCGGAACGAACAATTTTTCAAGCAAAAATGATTTGGGGAACAGTATTTTTCTATGCGATCGTTCAATTTCCGAAATTATTTTTTTTATCACGAAACTTGAGTAATGCTATGACGATAATAAGCGAAAAATCGAAGAAAGTTTATTAAAACCTATGACTCTACATTTACTAATCTTTACTGCAATCTAAAAGAAATTGTGGTCACCCTATTTCCTAATACAGAGAATAAAAATAAAACTCGATTTACTTATACAATAAAGGGTCTTTTAATTTCTTTCTGGTATCGCATTTGTTGCACATTTTTTTTCACAAAAAGAGACAATTTTGTATTTGTCTTATCTTTCATACGATGAGCGTAATAAATCGAAAACAAAAAAAAAAGGAGGACTGAGGGCCCGAATTTTATCAAGTTCATAACTTTTAAACAACAAAAGGTGGTGACCTGTTCTTGCTTTCATAAATTTTCACCATTTATTTAGTAGCATATAGGATTTCAAATAGTAGCTGTAAGTTAATGATTTCATTATAATTGCGTAATAAACTTTTACGTGTATGAGAATTGAGGGCCCATTTTGTACGAAGATATACAAAGTAGGACAGTGTTTTGCGATAATATCTTGTTTTCACAAATTTTGTTTGGCATTAGCTTAGATTTTGGCATTAACACTTCTTCTGTAGTGTCCATAGTTTATCAGTTTTAGGTGGGCCCTCAATCCTCTATGTGAGAACTGAGGGCCCAACTTTACAGTCTATAACTCGGTTATTAGACTTTCACAAAATCTGATATCAACTTTCACAATTCTTTGGGAATGTTCACTAAATCCTAAGCACATTTTCAAAGAGTTTTAACAAAGTGGCCCTCACACCACACGCACATCAATAACTTTGTCAGTTTTTGGTACTTCATCATCATTTCAGCCGAAAGACGTCCACTGCTGGACATAGGCCTCCCCCAAGAAGGGGGGGGGGGGGGTTTGCCATAATCGCTACGCTTGCCAGGCGGGTTGGCGATCGCAGTATGGTATGGTGGTGGAATGCATAGAGAACGCTGCTGCCCATTCTCCGGTACGACCCTTAGTCGCCTTTTACGACACCCACGGGAAGTATGGGGTGGTGCTATTCTTTAAGTCCGGCACCACACAGACTTTGGTAGTTAAACTTGCAAATTACTTATAACAAATTCAATATTATCAAAATTTCTAATTTATTACTTCGAAGGGTTATAAACAAGCGTATCAACTAGTCAATCAATCAATACGCGCTTCACTCATGCATGAAAAACGATGTCCTGAAAGATGTCGAGAGGTTCGTTCGAGACGCCTATTTGCTACTTCATTTTGTAGAACGAACTCAGGCGCTCGCTCACCGTTACATCGCTTGGTTGACACCTATAATAAACGGTTTGGCTCTACTGATATTATGTTTCTCAGCAAAGCTGTATTTAAGAGTGATATTACAACTATTTTAAAAGATAGCCCTAGTATATAGTTAATAAGTGCTTTTTTAAATTGCCCTGCTAACATCTAGCTATTCTGTATTGTAATCTGTGGGTAACGTCTTGAGTAGTGTATTTGTTACTTTTATTGCAAGTTTTATATTGTATGCCTACTGTGTAATATACTGTTGTTTGTTATTCCTAACAAATAAAATAAAATATCTCTCCGCTCGTTCGAGTCCTCTATGGGCTCACTTAGAAAAGAATATGAGTGGCCTGTGGCCGGATATTCGACTATCCGGCGTATAGGATGAACAAAGGGCCTAGACAAAGTGAGATTCTTTCAGCGCTAAGGATGATGGAAAAGTCAATAATGTATGAGACGACATTATTGATAATAAAAAATCAAATCGTTTATTTTAAAAGGGACACATTTGAAACAAATATCTTAATAATTGAAATAGAGCATAGTGGCTCTCAGTTATGCGGCTTCTGGTTTCCGGCCTAATAAGTATCAGTTTCATCTCTTTAACCAACAACATATTTTGTACGTGTACATGATTTAAATTTGTGCAGATCGAGCCATCTTCAAACGCAGTGGCTACCAGGGAGTCGGGCCTTGCCTTCAGCTTGGAGAAGGTCCTGTGGGTGTTTCTGAGCGGCTTTGGGGTTATGGTGCTGATGGCGATCTTCATGAAATTAGGAGGACCGATCCGCAGAGGTATGTTGAATGCAGTTCTCCACCTTGGCTTCTGCGGAGTAATTCCGTAACACACTATCAGTAACAATGGGTTTAATTTTGACATTTCAACAACATTCATTGCGTTATTTACGTTGCTGAGCAGACAATTTTTTCGAACATATAAAGCAATGGATTAGCAATATCCTTCAAAATAATTCACATTGAGATAGTGTCTTACTGAATTAGGGTGCGGTTCTTAGGACAACAATACGATCAAGCCGTTGCAGTTGTAATATTAGACAAAGACTTGACCCATCGATCGTTGATCACCGCCATGGCAGATGGTCCGCGTGGGGTCTGTTTCTGGAAAAATCGTGACTTGTGACTTTACTGTGTACCTATGTTTTGTAAGAATAATCCCACAAAAACATTTCATGTTAAATGTTGCCAAGACGAGACCATGTAGCTCGCACTGTCAAAAAGTAATCAGATCTCATGTAGAGCCAAGCTTCTAACTCTACACGCCCTAACTCTACAAGGCCTAACTTCGCAAACTCTACACCTTAGTCAAAATATATGGCTTGGCCGTTTCGTTACTACAAGAACCATTAACAGTATGAGAGTTTTTCACCTTACGCTCATGTGAATGTAGCGAAATGGCCAAGCCATATATTTTGACTAAGGTGTAGAGTTTGCGAAGTTAGGCCTTGTAGAGTTAGGGCGTGTAGAGTTAGAAGCTTGGCTCTACATGAGATCTGATTACTTTTTGACAGTGCGAGCTACATGGTCTCGTCTTGGCAACATTTAACATGAAATGTTTTTGTGGGATTTCATTTCTTTTTGTAAGTTGCTTATGATATTTATACGAGTATTTTTTCTGTTGTTCATTTTTTCTTTCTTTTTTTGGGGTTTATTTACAACAAGGACCCCCTATATAAATTTTCAGACCTCTAGCATCAAAATTTACGGAAGTCTCATACAAACTTCCTCCCCCTAGTTTAAGGGGTTGGGGGGTAAAAGTTTCAAGTTTTAAGATTTTTTTGTTGTTTGTGTACTATTACTAGCTTACATACCAAATTTCAGCTTTCTAGGACTTCAGGAAGAACCTTAAGAATATTGATGATCATCAGTCAGTGAGTCGTGACGAAATCGGGTTATTTTAGATATCAATAAAATCTAAAGTATAAGAGCTATGCAATTGAAACTATATAGGTTTAATAAGTCAACCACTGACATCATATCCCGAAAATTTTGTTTATCTGGTATAATCCAAAGCCAAGTTAAGAGGGTTCAAAAATACGACGAAGTGCTTCTAGAAAAGGTAGGTAGTGCCCTTGCGCTTCGCTTGGCTCGTCTTGGCGGGGGCACTCCCGTGCCCCCAGATTTTATAAATTATACTACACATATCATCTTTTTATTGCAGTAAGAAGACAACTGTCGAACGGACGGCCTGCACAAAATGACGTGATAACCGCTACTCGTAAGTGTTACAAAATTACTCAAACCGTTCGCTATTTTTGTACTTTCAGGTACTAAAAAGTATTATAGACCTACAATTTTTAATGACCAACTGTTTTTAACCCCCGACGCAAAAACGACGGGGTGTTATAAGTTTGACGTGTCTGTGTGTGTGTGTGTGTGTGTGTGTCTGTCTGTGGCATCGTAGCTCCCGAACGGATGAACCGATTTTGATTTTGTTTTTTTTGTTTGAAAGGTGAATTAGTCGGGAGTGTTCTTAGCTATGTTTGATGAAAATCGGTCCAAGATGGCCGCCGCCACAAAATGGCGGACTACATATTTTTTCACAACTCCCTTAATATGGGTATCAAATGAAAGGGCTTGAGTAGTAGAATACTATACACTATAATAAATTTCAAATCCAAGATGGCCGCCACCACAAAGTAGCGAATTACAATTTTTTTTCACTTCTCCCTCAATATGGGTATCAAATGAAAGGGCTTGATTAGTAGAATACTATACGGTATTACAAATTTCAAATCCAAGATGGCTGCCACCACAAAATGGCGAATTATATATTTTTTTCACAACTCCTTCAATATAGGTATCAAATGCAAGGGCTTGACAAGTAGAATAATGTACACTATATTGAAAGGGAATGAGGAATATTAACTAACGAAATGAAAACTAAAAACTTGAAAATATTTTTTTGTCTGATCAATGCTCTAGAATGATAGGGAAAGTGGAGTGATGACTGGTACCTACGATCACTAAGTTTGACTATTTTTATTACGAATGGAATTATTTTACTTAAAAAGCATAGGTATTTCTAAATCAGATAGCGTCGCAGTCCCATTTTATAAACTAGATCTGAAATACCTAAGATATCTAATAGCTGTGAAATACTTGTACGAAAGTTGAATAACTAAAGGAAGAACTAGAAAAAGGATATAATAAAACAAAAAAATCTGTTTAGTCTTAAAAATTATTCTTCAACTAAGTATAAATTAATAATTATTTTTTGACGGATAAAAAACCCGATTAAACACCAAATTACCTGAATCTTAAAAAGCAAGAAAATAAAAGAAATGAAATACAAAAATTAAGGAGTCCCTACAAAAAGCATGAAATAAAAAATTTAATTAAAAATTTAAAAAACCCCTGACACAAAAAAATAATAAAATTAAATGTAAGTAATTGGAAAAGGACCAAATAATTTAAAAACCCCCAACTTAAAGAATCTAGATAACGAGACTAAAACAGATAAATTCATATGGAAGTCGGGGGACCGTTCTGTGGAACACCTTCTATTCTAAGAGGTCCCCCGACTGCCATATGAATTTATCTGTTTTAGTCTCGTTATCTAGATTCTTTAAGTTGGGGGTTTTTAAATTATTTGGTCCTTTTCCAATTACTTACATTTAATTTTATTATTTTTTTGTGTCGGGGGTTTTTTAAATTTTTAATTAAATTTTTTGTAAACCCTTAGAGTAATATTATGTGTAATATATATTCCATCCGATACTAAGATTATTTTCGGCCGTAAACCTATCCTATCCAATAGATTAAAGTTTGAATTTTCAATATTTCAGTGCGCCCCGACGACGGTAACTTGGACATGACCTCTCTACTGCGCTTGAGTGACGACTTGCCACCGCCGTACTCCGAGTGCGTGCCCTCCAGCCACAAGCACGACATCGAGGAACCTCCGCCACGTTTCTCCGCCTGCTTCGTGTCATTCACTAACCCTAAAGATGCAGAACCACAAGTACACTTACGACGACAGCACGATCTTATTGAAAACGGGCTGAAAGTTGACTCCGTTCCCATGAATAACTCTGAAAGTGTCGCTCCGGGGATGAGAACAGAGCTAGTATTTGACAACGGCAGGATAGTAGAGAGCCTGAAATGAGATCTGATAATGAATAATGAGACAAAAGTAGCCAGCAATAATAATGTAGATGAGCAGAATACTAGGCATGCAACTATAAAGACAGAGCTGTTTTTGAATAGACAAGTATTGACTGACACAAGGCAAGAGTGCGTATCAAATTGTTCAATAGGTAGGTACTATGTTTGTGAGATAGAATCAACGGAGAGTGTTCGTTTCAGAACGATGAGAGAATTTCGAAAACACTCAACTGAATAATAGTTGATAAGTCAGAAGATTTAATAATAAGACTAGATTGTGACATTGTATGAAGATCTCGATATTGTATGTTAGGATGTCTGTAATTATTACTATTTTACTAACTATTTTACTAATGTGTAGACATTCTCTACTATTTATAACATCAGCTTTTGATTTCAGTTTAACTGTAGATTCCTTGCTATTGACAACTATTTGCATTGCAAACAATAACAATTTTTAATAAGTTGTTTTTATATCTTTAGATAGCAGCTTCTCGTATTTACTGGGAACCTCCGCTAGGAGTAATAGTGTTCTGTCCTGGGAACTGGTCGCCTTCAATATTATGTAGGTATTCAATATTTAAGACGGCCAGTTTCTTTTTAGCTTTGTAGGAAATAATTGTCCCAAAAATTTACTCATCATCGATAAAATTGGGGGAATTCCAGCCTTAATATAAATAGATTTATTAAAAGCACAGTTAATAGTCGAAGTGCTTTATTAATACAACTAATCTTAAAGTTTTAAATAAATAATTTCTAACATTATGTAGTTCTAATCTTTTAAAATAATATGTTTTGAGAACCATGCTCTCTCAAACTTGCCTTTATTCGTTACTTGCAGCTGCAGATGGCAAATTGCTAAGAAAAGCTTACATTCATTGAACAACGCTAAAGAAGCATCTAAATTCAGCATGTTGAATAAATAAGTCGAAGAAAGCATGGTTGTATTAATAGTTACAATCTTTACAAATTATAAATGCAAATTGAGCTTCAACACATTCCCTCTATTGTCTAAAGTTTAACATTAACGAGTATTTTTATAGGGAGAACCTTTTTAATTAACTTTATATAAAGAAACGTGAAATGAATAGATGGTGAAATATTAATCAGAAATAATAATGACATTAAGTAATAATTAATATTGAAATTCTGTCCCAGAGGGTACCTATAAAAATGTTTGAATTTTATAAAATTAAACAAAATTATAAAATGTTGACTGAACACTAACTTATTGCATAGTCTAAATTGATAAGAGATCTCGCCTCCCATTCCTATATACTCGTATTTTGGTACGAACCTACTTACGTAATATATTATTTAGATACAGTCTTAATTTCACAACGTTAAGTAGCAAAAGCACCAAAATTAACATCTAACATACTTATTACGTAACGCTATGGGAATACATACATACATTTATAATAAATAATCTAACGTTAAGAGTATGAGAAATCAAAAAAAAATCTACACTGAAGATTTGGATAGGGCCGATCACCAGTTTCCCATAGCACCTACATTTGGGTGATAAATACAAAACCAAGTTCTGAAGCTATTTATTACAGCGCGACCAATTTAATTTGGAAAACAAAGAGTGTAAAAATATTCACATTTGGCGGATTCGTTGATGAAAAATATGAAATGCTAGCTTTTGCTCACACAGGTGTTTTTTTTAAGACTTCTGAAGTTTTAGAGATGAAGCTATAATCTTGTCCGTGTGCGGTTATTCATTCATATGACATTATAATACTTGCAGCGTGTGTTAGCTATTTCCTTACAGCTCATTGTTCTGGCGACGACGCACGTACCTCGCGAAGTAGTCTGGTCTCCAGCACTTGCAAGACCCGGGGACCAGGAACCAGTCGTAGTAGAGACGAACCTGAAAATGAAAGATGATATTTGTTCCTGATAGAATACTATTCCAAAGACACCTTTTCAAGGACTGAATTACTCTTTGATACCTAGTGAAAATAGTTTCGGAGGTAGATCAAAGAAGAGATAGCCGGGAGGGTATTGAATTATGAGATGAAGGATTTAAATGGTCATAGGGGCAGGAAGCTGATGAGCAAAAATATTTTGTTACATTACTTCAATCTCTACGTAAAATGTGATGATGACTGCATAAAGCAGTAATATATAAACTAGATGGTTTTTAACCCCCGACAAAACTGAGGGTTATTACAAATGTTTGACGTGTGTATCTGTGTGTCTGTCTGTCCATCGTAGCTCCCAAACGGCTGAAACGATTTTGATTTTTTGTTTGTTTGAATGGTGACTTGGTCGAGAGAGTTCTTAGCTATGATTCAAGAAAATCGGTTCATCCGTTTGAAGATTATCAGCTCTTTTCTAGTTGATGAATTGATATGAGCGTCTTTCACAGATCTGATTGAGTCGAAATTTGGCATTCCGTTACTTCAATGATAGTAGTAGAAGAACATAGTAACCTTGAACTGCTGCTGCAACACAACCTGGAATTTGCAGGATACCCAACTCCCTTAACTTACAGCAGAGGTATCGAGTTTGGGCTCCTTGGAATGGTCTCAATGAATAGGTTATAGATAGATGGTGACCAGGGACTGATGATGGATTAGGAAAGAGAAATAAAGGAGGACCGGACAAAATGATCCCGACGGGCAATAACAACCAAACATACGTCATTAGATAGGCATTTTAATAAAGAGCAATAACTACGGTTCTTATCAAATCGTTGTGTGAAAAAAGGTGAGCGTAAAAATGAAGGGACCAAAATATCTCCAATGTCTGCCATACACATATGTATAAAAAAATAATACCATTAATCTACTATTTCCTACCTTTGCTATAATTTTAGCTACCTCATCATATACATAATAATAATAAAAAAGCTTGGCTCCATCATGATATCAAGATGGAGGGACCAAACTGACAGACTACTCCCTGGAATGTTCTACCTACTTAGAGTTTTATTACCTTAATTATATCTTATTATTATTGATTTTGGCTGCCCCAAACATACATCGTTTTAAAGATATCGATTATATAAGTTGAGCCCTCCAATTGTTAAGTGCAACATGTAAATGGGCGGTTTATTTTTGATCTTCGAAGGATAAACATTTAGACTTACCAACTGAATTTCGACAAACTCTAGTACGACAAGAAATACCTATTTACTACCTTCTACTCGTGCAAAATTTCTTACGTTAAAGTTTATTTTAACGAGCCAAAAAAAAAAAGAAATAAGTAGGTACAACGTATAAAGTTTAATCGAAGTAGCATTAATAAAGACTTTTTTTTTTAAACACGAATAGCATAAAATATCTATAGCTAATATAAAATGTATCTTTAGTTTTTAATTATTACTAAGTATTTATTAGTTCATATTATTTAATTCTCGTAATACTCAATGTACGCAAAGTATAATATTGAAGGTATTTCTAAAACATAGTCGATGGATTGCATTGTAGTGAAGCTGTTTGCGATAACTGCGGCCTGGCTAACAGAGTGCATTACCAGTGATTTCATTATCATTTTTCCGTAGTTGTTATAACAATAGTTACCCATATAACATGAAGAGGGGAAGGAAGAGCGCGATTTCCCTAGATATTCAGAAAACTGTGTTTTTAAAGTACAGAAGTGCATTACAAAATAGTGAATTACCATTACCATGTGATCAAATATTTGCCGATTTTGGCAAGGAATTAAATTCGACTATAAAATGTTTGCAAAAAGTTTGTATATATCTTTAAAAACTAATTATAATAATTTTTTTAACGAAAATACCGATGATTCTGAGTCGGATAGTATAGAAGAAATTGTGAATCTGTTGCAAGTTTTGAAACTAATAGCGATATTAATCACATAAAAGATACTCTGGAAAAAATACAGTTTTACTTAGATATACATTCTTGGAAAATAATACAACCAGTTCAAAAGTATGTAAAGAGAAATGACCCAGGCACAAGATCAACATACCGGAAAAAGTGGATGTTACCAAGTTACCAATGGGCTGAATTACCTATTAAGAAAAGAACTATGGGAGAAAACTAAAAAACCCTGCACTTAGCGTATTAACTCATCGAATGCCGTAATTAGAGACACAATAGAAAGACAATTGCTTATGTCGAACTATGTAACTTAAGACATTCAAAAGGTTAATGTGAAACCGGACGAATCTGTGTCTTGTTATGGTTCTTGTAAAGAATGTAGAGCTATTATAGAAGTTTTTATAAGTTGGCCAACTGAAAAAGAATGTACTTGCACAGTCAAAGACCAAAAAGTTTACTTTATACACAAAAAACCAAGAAAATTAAAGTTATCACCACTAAAACGTAAAGAGCTTGCATAATTCAATAATAATATATTAATATATATATATTTTAATTTAATCTTGAATAATTCTTCTGCGATATCTGTAAGGAACTCTTTATTAGATTCTTCAATGGACGCTAATGATAGTGAGCCAACTCATATACCTAAATTAGGGCCGCTGCCAGATAAAATATGAAGAGAAGGCATCGCATTTCTTTGACAAAAACCCTGTGATGGCTTTTTGGTTAATGGCACAAAGTGCACCCTCTAAAAATCTTTTGAGGTTTATTTGTTCGCATCCCCACTTCATCGTATATTATTGGTTATCTAATCAGGAACAGTACTATAAAGAATATCAAAAGAATCATAGGACTGTAGTGAGTCATGATGCAACCTGAAGTATTTTTAGAGATCTTGGGCTTCTCCAGATAGTAAGATAAACAAACATCTATTCCTATAGTATGTGTTATGCAGACATTTCCCGGTCAGAGCAGCGTACCTCTATTTCATATGATATCAGAAAGTCAGACCATGGATACTATTGTCAAATGGCTTGGAACCTGGCCCCAAAATAATCTACCTCCAAATGAAGTTATCTGCGATGAATCTTCTGCACTTGTAGGAGCGTCAGTCGCGCGTCAGCGTCAGCGCCTTTACTGGTTGTGAATCAACCAGTAAAGGCCTTGATGAGTCTTTTGAAATTTTAAGTAACGGAAAATCTGATACAAGTCTGAAAACCTATATGAGGATTGATACAAGTCATTTCGTAAAAATATTGAATAATTTGTCATGCTTTAAAAACGATGATCAAAGAGTGAAATTCTTTTATATTAAATGCTTCCAAGAAATGAAAGAAAGTGAAAATTACGAATTAGTTCAACAGATAGCTAAAGATATGGTCACATTGTGCTTAGCAAAAATTTCTGGTTGTGGAAAAGAAGGGAAATTAACAAGGAGCGAAGAAGCTAAGCAAAGATTAAAAAAAAAATACTTGTCAAGAGGTGTTATCTGGTGATGTCAATGAATGTTCTGACGTTGATTGCAAACCGACCACGGATTTTTCTGTTTTATATAATGATCGGAAAGAAGAAAAAAACAAAAAAGAAGGAATACTTACAAATGCTGGCGAAGAAAGAATTAAATGGCTGACAGAGCACATTGACAAAGAGAGGCTAATTAATGATTTGATTGATGAAATCAATGATATAGATTTTTTTTTCTTATTTTAATTGATACCTTATTGAGCCTCATTAATCAACTGCCTATGTGGTCTAACGTTATGGAAAACTATTATGGCAGTGATGTGGTAAATGCTACCTCTTCAAATGTTGAAAGTTATTTTAAGAACGTAAACTCACTTTTTTGTAACATGAAAACTAAATCTCATGGATTGAGAGTTGATGATTTTATAATCAATACCTCTCAGGAGAAACAAATTACAAGAAAAATATAAGACACAAAAAGACAATGATAACTTTTGCTGAAAATCATTCATTTGTTGAGAATTGGCGTGGCAAAGGCAATACTAAAAAAATATAGTTAAACACACTTTCAGAAAAATACCAATTTTGATTAATGGTTTATTAGTGAAAGCAGTAGATGGCTTATCATCTGTTAACACGTGTGCCTTTGATGACTTTTCCCAATCAATAGCTATTGGATTAGTAGATGGATTTCAGCTTAATTTAAATACTCGTATCAATAATACAGTTGGTAATATTATGTTCATTGATTTTGTTGAAAAACTTGTAAGTACCGTTACTACACATGATGATATTTATAAAATGCGTAATGCCATACTCAAGAAACATTTCAGATTAACGCCTGTGGGAAACCATGAACAAATACAGTTCGAATGCAATATTGCTTATATAATAGAAAATGTTGTCAATGATGTATTTTACAGTGCAGAGATTGTCAGGCACGAATTGTCCTAGTAATAAAATTAGAAGGAAGTGTGGGTTTATTCCTTTGGATTTAAATATCATTCAGAAACAAGGCATAGGAGCGTTAAATGCTTCTGCAGGAAACTATTTTGAGTGATAATTTGGCTCCCTGTAGAATAACCGGTTGCAATGGTATAAAAACAGGGGCCTAAAAAGGCTACTTTGGAGAATCATAAAAGGAATTATAAAATGGCGAAGGCAGTCCGTGTTTTCCTTTTTTTTCGCTGCACTACGTAGGTACAATCAAAGAGATTGGGATTTGATTTGGATCGGATTGATTGGTATTTTAGCACAGACAAAAAAAAATAAAAGAAAAATGCTTCACCAATGGGATTTGATACGATTAACTTAACAGTTAACTGTCCATTCTGTTATCCTTTTATGATTCTGCCAAAGTGGCCTTTTTAGGCCCCCAGAGATTTACTCTCTTACCAACACAATATTTTTTGAGCTGTCTTCTGATGAAAAAATCAACCTATACGAAATTCCTAATCAGTTAAAATTAGGAGATAAATATTACAGAATTCTTTCAGTCATTGATTTTATCCCGCCAATATGTGGAGATGTTGGCCACTACAGGGCAAATTGTCCAAGAGTTCTTGGGAAATGGAATTGTTATGATGATATGAAAAGTAGAGTCATCAATAGCCAGACGTTTGTTATACCACATTGTTTAATTTACGCTTTAAAATAATTGTGCATCAGATTAGCGGCCGCCCGCGATTTCGGTCGCGTGAAATCATTTCTTAGTTGACGTCCTTAATTATAATACCTATACATAGATTAAGCATATGTGTAATTTTCTTAATTGCAATAAATATAACTGGAATAATAATACAAATATATTTTATTACGGCCATTCAAAGGGTCCCACATTTATATTCCTGTACCTTAATACTACCTTCAATATTTTTCTTTGTGTTTACCTACATTGAGTAGGTATTACGAGAATTAAATAATACGAAACATTAAATAGTAATATTCAAAAACTAAAGACACATTTTTATATCTCACTAAACAATTGAATCGTCAATTTGGAGGGACCAACTTATACTATAATCGATATCTTTAAAACGATGTTTGGGGCAGCCAAAATCAATAATAGTAAGGTAGAATTATGGTACTATAACACTAAGTAGGTAGAACATTCCAGGGAGTAGTCTATCAGCTTGGTCCCTCCATCTTGATATCATGATGGAGGGACCAAGCATTTGGTTAAAATATTATGTATACGATGAGGTTGCTAAAATTATAGCAAAGGTAGGAAATAGTAGATTAATGGTATTATTTTTTTATATATGCACGACAGACATTAGAGATTTAGTCCCTTCATTTTGACGCTCACGAAAAAGTCATGGCGATGGCACAGACAGACACACAGATACATACGTCAATTTATAACACTCCTGCGTTTGGTCGGGAGTTAGAAACCATCTAGCATTTTTTTTTTTTCTATATTATATTGTTAATACAACGTGTAAAGGTGATTCCACTATCCTATTTACAGAATAAACAATGTTATTTCATTTCATCAGTGTTTAAATGGTTGCTGAATAGTGTGTTACCTGATAGCATCCCATCTCGTCGTGTCCGTCGCAGTGCGGCGGTTTGTCGGTGCCGGTCTCGGGCTCCGGTTGCTGGCCGGCGCGGTTCTGTAGGTACTGCTCGTAGTCCTGCCACGGGACAGAAACACATTGGAACTGATCACGAAGGACTATAGAACTTAGCAGCTTGTGGATTTGTGCCCAGGTAATGGTAGTAGACTCACCCCGTATACCTAACATGGGAGGTAGGGGTATACATAGTTTTTTTACTTAAGTTTTTAACCGCAGTCGGGATTTTTAGTTTTTTTAATTAAGTCATCATCTGCCTAGCCTTTTCCCAACTATGTTGGGGTCGGCTTCCAGTCTAACCGGATGCAGCTGAATACCAGTATTTTACATGGAGCGACTGCCTATCTGACCTCCACAACCCAGTTACTGGGTAATACGATACCCTTGGTAAGACTGGTTGTCAGACTTTCGGGCTTCTGACTACCCGTAACGACTGTCAAAGATCCACGAATGACAGCCGGGACCAACGGCTTAACGTGCTTTCCGAGGCACGGAGGGGTCTCGGTATGTAAAGATGGTCACCCATCCACAGACCAACCGCTGCAAGGGTAGCTTAACCTGATCGATCGAACTGTGCGGCTGTTATTATTTAGCCACGGGCCCCCCTAGTTTTTTTAATTAAGTACCAACTTTTTTTTATTTCCAGCTTTTTGTTCACAAAGTGTACGTTACCCCAGCAAGAAAGTGGCTCCTAGAGTGATGAGTGGAACGTATAATTATTGCGTAATCTGCTGTGAATGTGCGCCACATAGAAAATTTGTGCGCTTTGTCGTTTTGAAAAAAAAAACTATTCTAGCTGGAGTAACGATGTTCCAGCAGGAAAGTAAACAAGTGATCGGAGAGAGAAATATTGTGTTTGGGCAGAGAGAAGGGAATCTTCTATTAATGATGAAAAACTTAATGTTAATTTATCTAACCTCTGGCTTAAAACGATGTAGGTATATAGATATTTTATGTCTTTTTAGGGTTCCGTACCAAAATGGTAAAATGCAACCCTTATGGTGAGACTCAGTTTGTCTGTTTGTCTGGTATGTCTGTCTGTCTGTCTGTCACACACAGCTGGATATCTCAAGAACTACTAATGCTATCAACTTGAAATTTGGAATAGTTTTAGATGACGTTTGCCCAACTATTTTGCAAAGAAGAAAAGAATAAATATATTTTTTTTTTGCAACAAAGTCTGAACGGGTTCTAAAATTCGAAGTGGTAGCCCCACTTCGAATTTTAGAACCCCCCTAAGACATGTGCGGTATTATATGAAAGAGCGCAGTTTGCATATACTCAAACATTTTTTCTTTTTTTTAGGCTGCATATTTTTCGACTTTTGATGTAAAAAATATCGTCCCCCCCTTATCTCCGAAATGTGCAAAGAGAAAAATCTGAAATAATTCTATGTGATAGAAGTTTATGTAAAAATTACAGGAAAAATAAAATGATGTCTCTAAACACTTTTTCAGAAATCATCATCAAAAGTTACATTTATTTATTTTATTTATTTTTATTTTATTTCTTAAGAAAACTTACAGTTAGGATACAGATAGTTGACAGTTGGTGAAAGAAGGCCAATTAAAAGTTTTCACTGACAGTATTAGGGCATTAGTTCCACTATCGGTCAAGAGATGGCGCTGACCTAAAACTGCAATATTCTACACCTACAGTGTTAAAATTCTCTAACGAATATAGGCCTCGCCGATGAAAATATTATCTCATTTAGAATATAAATATTTTATAAATATTTTCTCATTTAGGCACTGCGATATTTTTTCGGGTTTTCTAAAAAGCGAGGTTCCTTGAAAATTCATAATATTTTCTCATATCTAATTCTGCTACGAATACGCACAAATAAAGAGCTACTCGTTTATGTACGAGTATATCCTACAGGCGCACATACAATGGTTATAGGTACACGATACTGCAAAACGTTACTCCAGCAGGAAATGCAATATCTTATATTTTCGGCGCACATTTCTGCACAGATATAAGCTCTCTACCCTTACACAATATTTCTCTCTTTTATCATTCGTTTAGAATTTTCCTGCTGGAACAACGTTATTCCAGCAAGAATCGTTTTTTTCTTAAACGACAAGGTGCACACATTTTTTCTGTGGCGCACATTCACAGCAGATTACGCACTAATTTCACGTTCCACTCATCACTCTGAACCACTTTCCTGCTGGGATAACGTACACGTTTACAAATGTGAACGATTTTTTTTTATTTCCTGGTTTTTACGATTTGTCACTCGAATTACATTTAACTATAATACACTCGATGGTATTAGAAGAAGAAACAATTCCGAACTCCACAACATAGGCACCCCAAATCCGACATTTTACTTTGTTTTTTATTTAATGTAGCCAGTGACACTCGCGCCACCAAGACAAATCTAAAGAAGTATAATTTATCCAAATCCGTTCATTCGTTGAGGAGTTACGAGGGAACAAAGAAACGGACATACCTACATACAGGTCAAACACATAACCCTCCTTTTGGGCTTCGCCGCAGTCGGATAATAAAATGCTAAATAAAAATCATAACAAAAATATTGAATGTAATAACAGTATTTCTGGCTAGGCCAAAATACAATGTGCGGTTGCTGACCGTATGGGACTTAAAACATAACTGGTGAAATGTGGGTGAACACGTCGAAGTGAGGCCTGATGTTGAGTGCGCAGTGCGCTACGCTACGTTACGCTACGCTAAGCTACGCTACGCTACGCTACGCTACCTGCACGTGCTTGTTCTGTCGCGGCGGGTAGTGCAGCTCGGCCACCAACAGCGACACCCAGCGCGGCGAGCTCAGGCAGCCGCCGTCCAGGTAGTGGCAGCGGGACTGCATGCATCTGCGGACAGGCACCGGGAGGTGTTCTTAATGGGAATACAAATCAATATTAAATGGTACCTATGGTGCAGGTTAGTCATTGCAGATCCAATCTCGCCTTGAAACAGGTATCATATTATCATAATGATATAGGCCTGGAAGGACCCCCCTAAGTCCTTCCAGGCCTTTTACTCAGTAGTGGGGCAGTCAAACTCATAAGTACTCAAAGCATTTATTTCCAACTAGCTGCGCCCGCGGTTTCACCCGCATAAGTTTCGATCCCGTGGGAATATCGGGATAAAAAGTAGCCTATAAGTTAATCCAGGGTGTCAGATACCTCCATACAAAATTTTATCAAAATTGGCGCAGCCGTTTGAGCGTGAAGAAGAAACAAAGATATAAACACACACACACACACACACACTCACAAACTTTCGCCTTTAAAATATTAGTGTGATAGTGTGATGTGACTAGCAGGGCCCCCGGTTTCACCCGCATAAGTATCGATCCCGTGGGAATATCGGGATAACAAGTAAGTATCCTAGATTACTGAAAAAAAAGGAAAAAGTTAAGTTTCATCAAAATCCGTTCAATAGTTGTTGCGTGAAAGAGTTACAAACATCCATGCATCCATCCTCCCAAACTTTCGCGTTTATAATATTAGTAGGAACTAGGATTATAGTAGGAGTAGGCTTTACAATGACCCTTCTGTTATAGCTTTTGATTCTCCTGTAAATAAATAACACTACAAGGATATTTTGGCACGTGGATAAAATTGGAACTAACGTCGCCATCTTGTTTTGGCCATACAATTTCTGTGACACAATTATTATAGTCAATGTCATTCAGGCGTCAAAATATCCTTGTAACACTCTAACTCCATGACCTACCTAGTAACCTCGACGGTCTGCGTGAAGTAGCCCTCGTAGGGTATCTGCACGACGTAGCGCCACACTCCCTGGTAGTTGCGCGCGAACACCGGCGTCGCGTACTCCACGCGCGCCGGGCACGGGGTCGGCGGGCCCTGCAGGCAACACGTAGGTTACAGTACCGACACTACTGACATCACCAGTACGTACTACCTATTTGGTAAGTATCGGATTCGAATAGAATAGAATAATTATTTATTTTCATAGAAATTATGTACAAAAAAATGCAGATGCTTTTATAATTGGAGATCCCTAAGTATTTACATTCTACCTTAAATTAGGCATGCAAACATTTATCACAAGTGCTTATAGTCTAAAATGCTGTTAATATGAAAATTCTTATACCTATTATGGTCAATAAAATTAAATAAAGAATTAAAGATGTCAGTTTTTTAGTATATTTATTTATTTAACACTAGAATACTAAATTAAATGACTAACTAACTTACTATACAAATAAATACAAAAACAAAGGACACTTAGGCGTCGAAATATTCGTCCGCATCGCTGTCACCCGGAAACGTGCCCAGAAGTCTGGTAGCATTGCCACGTTGAATAGCAATGCTAGGCCAAAGAACGACCCAGCCCTCTGGTCACGTGAAGTGTCGACCAGCCGGCGAGAAATTTCCTTAAAAAGGAGACGCGCACTCGGGCCCCATGACCCAAGCGTTTCGACCCCAAACGGCTCAAAGCTGTAGTTGCCCATAAGGTTACAGTATTTGCCAGCACAGCCCGCCGTGCTAGGAACGTGAGATGGCGCAAGGGTATCGACACATGTTGCGTCCCACACCAGAGGCCTACCCACCTTTCAAGGCAACAACGTCATGCCGTCTGGTCTCTTCCCATCGTCACGTACCAAACCGTTTGGTTCTAACACCGCTGGTACGCCGGCAGTGACAAGGGCTCGACCAATAATATCGTTGATGCTGGCGTGCCGTGCTATGCGACCTGCGCTCCTGCAGCAGGACAGGCCATGGTGTCCGAGACTGTCGACAGCTTCACCGCAGTGACATCGATGCTGAGCAACACAAGGTGCGCCGAAGCAGAGACACGTAGCGAGCCGAAACGATGAGTCATCCATCATTGTACCTATAGTGGGTGACGGGAGCGCCTGAAGCCACAAGCCTGACTCCCATTCTCCCACAGCCAGCAGACGGGCACGCTCAACAGTATTACGTGATGTGTTTTCAAGGGTATTCCGTATAATACTGCAGAGCGGCACGTCCCACCGTCTCTGGGAAGACGGGTTATCGGGCAAAACCGTATTGGGACAAGCCATTTTCCAAGCGTTCAACGCATCGGTCAAACACGGTACTTCAAAATCGACCAGTGAGGAAGATAAAATGTTCCTGGTTAATTTATCGGTACTGTGGACCGAGGAGAGGAAGGCCGGTAGACTTATACTTGAAATTTTGCGGACGCCGAGACCGCCCAAGCGAATGGGTAGTGTGGCTTGCTGCCGTGCACGGTCATCCAGGGCCACGTTTATGATGGAAGTTAATGTGTTTCTAATAATTTGGTCTACTTTTTCTAAAAGTTGTGGATGCCTCCATAGATGAGAGGAGCGAAGGCTATAAGTAAATTTTGGTCCAAAACAACAGTACCGAATGAGTGTAAAGGCCGAATGAATATTAATTTTGAAAAGTCTTTCCGAGACATCATTAAAATTTTGTATCTTCTCCTCAATGAATATTGGAAAGGATTCGTCAAAAATTGGGGACCCTGTGGGTGAACAGAGTTTCTTTCTGTAATTTTGAGATTTGGAGCTATTGTATTAAATTTTGCTATGGTAGTCTGTCTGTCAGTCGTTTGGGGAAGGTAAATTTCGCATTTTGAGAGGTTAAGGTCTAGGCCAATGGAATTTAAACTTTCTTTTAAAAACGTTAAATCTTTTAAGACCGTGACTACATCACCTCCTAGGGTTCCGTCATCCAAATACCATACGTTGAATTTAGAATTTAGCTGTCGAATAATTGGATTTATTGCCAAAGTAAAAATGACTGGCCCAAGAGGGTCACCTTGTTGACAACCAACGACTGATTTCAAAAGGTTGTCTTTATAAAGTAATTTAGAGGGTTGCCTGTAACATTGATAGAGATAAATGCCAGGATTAATTAGGTAGCTATAAAGTTTTATCATTTAGAAATTCACAAATGGAGTAATAACATTTATCAATTAATAAGACTGACAATTTCTTTTTATACAGTGGAATGGACTCGTAATGGATAGTGGTAGACCGCGAAATCCAAATTTTCTTACGTTTTTTGCAATTTTCAGGTCAGTGTCAGATTGTATCTTGATCAAATTATGATTCGCGACAATATGAGATACATATTTAGAGAATTAGAATCATTAATATATCTTTCTAAGTTAGATTTCTACCACCAACCACCAATCTCTTAGGGAATAGTGTTAATGGTAGAAATCCAAACTCAAACTCAAACTCAAACTCAAAGCATTTATTTCAATTAAACCTTTAACAGGCACTTTTGAATTGTCAAGAAGTCGGTCAGTCAGAAAATATGAAGCTAGTTGCCCATTCCAAAGCGTAGGTACCTATGGAGAAGAACGGGCAAGAAACTCCATGGACACTCTTTTTAAATTACATTTTACAAAAATATTTGTTACATCATTACTTTTGTTTTTACTATTATATAATGTGAGAACGATGTAAAAAACAAAAAAAACTGGCCAAGTGCGAGTCGGACTCGCACACGAAGGGTTCCGTACCACAAGGCAAAAACGCCGAAAAAAACATGTTTGTTGTATGGGAGCCCCCCTTAAATATTTATTTTATTATTTATTATTAAATTTAAAATACAACTGAGTATTTTGTGAATATTTCAAGTGCGTACCTGGTGCCATTTTTGATATCGAGCAAAAAAGGGCAAAAAAATCGCGTTTGTTGTATGGGAGCCCCCCTTAAATATTTATTTTATTTTGTTTTTAGTATTTGTTGTTATAGCGGCAACAGAAATACATCATGTGTGAAAATTTCAACTGTCTAGCTATCGCGGTTCTTGAGATACAGCCTGGTGACAGACAGACGGACAGACGGACAGACGGACAGACGGACAGACGGACAGACGGACAGACAGCGAAGTCTTAGTAATAGGGTCCCGTTTTTACCCTTTGGGTACGGAACCCTAAAAAGACGTCCGCGTTAAAAGCGTCCAGAATACAACAAATTGTAACAAAACAACAATCCAAAATTAAAACAATTAAAATAAGCCCAGGCGGCTAAGTGATGACCAGCCCCAACTGACGGCGTCCGTTCACGAACATGACGTATATACCAGCACCATTCAGCTCAACCACTTTGAAGGGAGCTAAATGATCCAACACACACGCCACCGTCAGCGAGACATTTGAGTGAGCATGACACACTATCAGCCGCCAGGGAATATTCAAGTCAATGAAATATATATTATTAATAATGTTACATAGAACTCACATCTGTGCTATGCAATTATACAATACAATACATCCAACTTAGAAAGATGTAATGATTCTAATAATTATAATTCTTCTCTTATTTTGTTCTTTACTTACTCAAAATATTATATTTAGACAAGAATTTATTTATCACGTCATAAACCTTGCAACCACTAACTGGACCAATGACGTATTCGTCTTTATTACTCAATCCTTATGTTTTTCTTATTGTTTATTAAAATGTTTGGGGAGTTCTGTTAGTGCTGGTCACCTCATATCTGTGTTGCGCCGAATGTTGCGTGGCCGCACCGTGCGGCTGTGGGCCGGGGTCCTCGCGCCGCTCCACGCCTGCACTCGACTCGCTGTCGCCGTTGATAGCACGGTATAGCATGCAGAACCTACGAGATAAAAATAAAATATTAAAAAGACTCAGGCAGTCAACCTCGTTGCGTCTTTGCTGACTTGCTAATAGCACGAGGTACTGATATTTACCACGGCTAATATTTTCACAAAACAAAAGATTAAACTTGATATTAGAAACCTGCCATTGAAACGAAACGTATTTGTAATATTTGACATTGACAATTCAAATGAGTTGACAGTTGACACTGGTTGACATTTGACGTTTCACGTTTCATGTGAAACGTCAATTAGTTTAGAGGTTAGAATTGTATTTCCGTGATTAAGTGCACATAAATGTTTTCTCTACGCATTGTTTCATTAAAATGTCTTCAGCATTAGTGCGACAGGCTCTGGAACTCGTCGACCAAGAAGGTACAACAAAAACTTTACTATTTCGTCCATAATTTTTTAACTTTTCGGGAGTATTTTATCAATGTTGTTGTTGTTTCGTAGACAGTGGCGAGGCGAAGCGTGGATCTCGGAGAACTCGGCAACGACACGCGGGTCAAGGTTCGTCCAAGCATCACCGACTTACTATTGACATACATAATCGTTATTACGTCACACGGCCATAGCACTCCTCGTGTGTCGCGACTTTATTGCGCCTATTACATCGATTAGACTCGCCGGTTTTATTGTCCATTTTATTACTAACGGTCCTTTCTTACATAACGTAAGCGACACATTGCATGCTCGATCAATTTATTATTCCTCGCGCGGTTTATTAACTGAAGTACTGTTGTGTGTAGATCACAGGCATCAGTTCAAGAGTAAGAAGCCGAAGGCGCCGGTGAAGTCCAAGGAGCAGATAACTGAGGAGAACGTCAACAAGTTGCTGAAGCTCAGCAAACCTGTGGCGCACAGCAGTGTCGCTGACAAGGTACGGTGTCTCCATTATAGTACTTCTTACTTCATAGTATTTTATTTGTTTGTTTATTTGTGTTCCACAATGTTGATGATATTTAACAATGGCTTTAAGCTAAGGTATCCCTGTATGACACAGTAAAAAGTAAAAAATAAAAAGTCAAACCAGTAAAAACAACATTAAACACTATAGATAATAGTTATAAACATTAATTAAGTAAATTGTAACATCTATTTGATTTATTCATATTGATCACTGTAGTGCTTGTTCATCTAGTAGATCTATAGCTCTGAAACACAAGAGACATTGCGTACTTCCATAGCAACAATGGCTAGCCACTTATACTTGCAAATTATGTTCATTTCATGTCTAACACCGAGTAAATTGAAAATTTCAAATAATGTTATGATTCTTAATAGTTATGAAATATTAATTGATGTTCTGAGAACTAACAGTAAGTATTATTGTGGTTTATTGAATGTTTTCAAGTACACATTTATGTTTGGAATCATCTTACACATAAATATGTATCCACTTCATATAGACCTCCACAACAATTTTTACAGCAAGTGCTTCTAGATTGCTTACATCCATGTTTAAGCTATTTTTCTATTCTTATATTGACTTAAGCATTAAATTTATTCATTACTCCCAAGGCAATTTTTAGGGTTCCATACCCAAACGGTAAAAACGGGATCCTATTACTAAGACTCCACTGTCTGTATGTCTGTCTGTCTGTCACCAGGCTGTAACTCATGAATTGTGGTAGCTAGACAGTTGAAATTTTCAGAGATGATGTATTTCTGTTGCCGCTATAACAACAAATACTAAACACAGAATAAAATAAAATATTTAAGGGCTCCCATACAACAAACATGTTTTTTTCGGCGTTTTTGCCTTGTGGTAAGGAACCCTTCGTGTGCTAGTCCGATTCGCATTTTGCCAGTTTTTCATTATAAAGCCCACAGAAAATTGCTAAAATCTTTACTTATTAGAATAACGGTAATTGTAGACTCACTACATCACCATCATTATCTGCCTAGCCTTTTTCCCAACTACGTTGGGTTCGGATTAACAATTCTACATTTAATTAATTATATTAAATGTAGAATTGTAGACTCACTTATAACTATGTATAATATTTGAGTAACAAACAATAGTTAAGCACTGTTGGCCCAAGTGATGCATTTCTACTTTCCTGATAAGATAGCACCACATCTTCGTGTGTGTGTGAGTGTGTGAGACACGTACGGGAGGTGTGTGTGTGTCCACTTGCTACAGAAGTAGTGTGTAACGAGTCTTTTAAGCCTGTTACATGATATCGCGTTCTTTGCTTTAATTTGAAGGCAACGTGATGGTGTTGCCATGTAAAAATTCATTTCTTTGAATCGGAATCGTGTAGTGGTCACACTGATTTTTTCTTTTGACGCTGTCAGTTGATTTTGACAGGGCACTTTCCGACCCAACCCTTTGCTTAAAATGGAGTGATTTGAGAGCTCCGCAATAAATCGGGATTTATTGACGGCTAGGACGATATCTAGTCCTAAATAATGTGGTAGCTGATTTGCCCTTGTCGGCATCATGATGGGATTGCCCATATTTTTTAAAAAGGTTGGTAAAATTCTTCGTGGTTTCGTATCCACGTTGTCGCGTGGCTATTTAGATGGCGGACGTTAATAGTTTTCGATATTTGTTTCAGGATCTTTTGAACCTTATATATTTTTTGGATTAATTCATCTACTGATGTAAAAGCTTTTTTTTGGAAAAGAAACGGTGAGTTAATTTGCATTTGGTCGTAAACATTCCGATCGGCATTTTTGTCGACGCTGAACATCAGCTAACAATTATTCATGTTTGATTTCAGCCGTGAGGCGTTTCTTATTTATTTTTACTTCAAGACTTAAATTTTTAACGCTAGCCCCTACCGACATATATCATGGACCGCCTGACGTCCCCGCGAAGATCAAAATCACCAGGGTTTGCCCATTCGGTTTGTTAGATTATTCGCCGGAATATGGTATGGTTTATAATACTTAACTTAAATTGACAAAAGTGCAATAATGACAGGACAAAAATTAATTTCTATTCCATCTTAGTTTTACACCAACTGTTAATATTGGAAAGGAATTTTCTTGTATATTGAGACCAGCAGCCTTCGGGTAATAAAATCGTTCAATAACTTTTGTGTCGATTTTTATTGATACTCCCCGCTTGAAGATTAAAAGTTTCCAGTTCCCGCAGGTTAGTCTATCCTTGGCATAGTTTGGTGTGTGCTCCTGGCGCCCGAATTTTCACTTCTACTTATTGTTTATTTATTTGGAGTACAACACACACATTTAATAACCCCATTTCATAATATACATTTTTAATAACATCATACACTCTTTAAATTATATTTTTTTTTATTATTACAATTGTCGCTAGATTTTTTTTTTTAATATTACAAGTGAGAGGTAGTAGTGGTACTTTGCGCTATTTTTGTAATATAAAAATTAAACTCAATAAATAAGTAAACAATATTATTTTTGCAGTATGAGCTAATTATTGCTGCAGAATGCAAATAGTACAATTTCAGTTTATTTATGTATTTTGCTGTGTGGTGCCGGACTTAAAGAATAGCATCACCCCATACTTCCCGTGGGTGTCGTAAAAGGCGACTAAAAGTCGTACCAGAGAATGGGCAGCAGCATCATCATCATCATCTCTATGCATTGTACCACCATACTGTGATCGCCAACCCGCCTGCCAAGCGTGGCGATTATGGCAAACCGGCCCCCAAGAATGACAAGCACAAAAAACACTTGGCCCCTATACTACCCGGCGGCCCGCCTACCCTTGGCAACGGTAGCGGCCAAGGCCACGGTGAGGCAAGGGGTGCTAAGAATCCCCGGAAGAGCTCCGGCTACCACAATCGCCGAAACCTGGACCTACCAACACACAACACGCGTACACTCCGGACAGAGGAGAAGAACACCGAACTCTACGAAGGATTGAGCAGGTTACGATGGAGTATAGTGGGGCTATCTGAAGTTCGAAGAGAGGGGGAGGACTCGATAATCCTCAAATCCGGAAACTTGCTCTATTTCCGGGAGGGCGGCCAGAAGTCCCAAGGTGGTGTCGGGTTTATCGTCCATAAGTCCCTTGTGAGCAACGTGGTGAAGATCGAGAGTGTGTCGACCATGGTGGCGTACCATATACTCGTATATCCGCAAGGTATTCGCTGAAGGTCGTACACCCCGACTCACATTACCGTTGCCATGGGGCGCTTTAACGCGAAACTATATAAACGAAACGGTTATGAGCTGCGAGTGGGACAATTTGGAGTTGGATGCCGGAACCACCGGGGCCACCTACTGGCCAGTTTTATGGAGAAGGAAGGCCTCTTTTTGATGAAGTCCTTCTGCAGAAAACTTGAGCACAGAAAATGGACCTGGCAGAGCCCGGATGGTGCAACTAAAAATAAGATTGACTTCGTTATGTCGACAAAGAAGCAAGTATTCAATGATGATTAACCACATCATAAGGCATTTAATGTTTCTCGTTAGCAATACTACCATTTAAATGGTCACTTTTACTGTAAGTACTGAAACTAACACATAATTGTGAAATGTCCTTCACAATTCATCAGTTCATCTAGAATCATGATGATGTTTGTAAAAAGTTTATGTTTTTTTTAAAGCATATTAGAGCCCTGATTTTAATTATTAGGACAACTTATTCACAAAACATTGAAGGAAAACATAATGAGAAATTGGCATATCCTACAACCAGAAATTTGAAGACACTTGACAAGCACTAATATGCTGTGGGCACGAATAGTGGATTACGGCCAACTCCCTGTCCCAGAGAAGAGCCTGTGTCCCAGCAGTGAGAATGTTCTACGCTGATCATGTTAAGCTTGTTCTCATATTGTGCGGAGGGCGCGGATGGCGCGGATGGCGCGGTGGGCGCGGAGGCCCAGATGAAGCTGTAGTCAAACATCAGCTGGTACCAATTTAATAATGTGGTATTTTGATAAATTCTGACCTATCCAAGTAGTACAAAATGTTTGCTTGTCTCATTATCATACTTAAATAGAGTATTATTTAATTTTTGATAACATGTTATGTATAACTTTTATTTACGTTTTGTGATGATGTGAGATGTTTCGTAATTGATTGTATAATAATTGGTTTAGGTACTGATGAATTCAATGTCAAGACATGAAGATATACCTATTTTTTAGGCTATCACACAGATTTCAAGTAAACAAATAACTGACATAACTAACTAAATCATGTACATACTTTCTAGATCTTTAAATACCGACAGTTGTGTATACGACGTTTGAAACTTTAAATATCTTAACAGTTGATTTCAATCTTGTATTTTTTTTCTTTGGTCTTCTGAGGTCAGTCCCTGGACTATGGGCAGATTTGTTGTTGGATTTGATGGTGCAGAGTGGTTTCTCCAGCGAGATTATTATATCATGGCAGTATGTCCTAGTTGGCTTTGGCAAGGTTAATTACAGCTGACATATTCAGCCGCCTTTTATGATCCTGCTTTGTGAGCACTTTAGCCAGAAGATTTGGATTCTGAAGGAGTGTTCTGTAGCGTTCTGCCCAGTTTTTCACTTCCAGATGCACTGTGTTTTGGTTAAGATATGCATGAACCTCGCAGTTTCTTGTAAATGGTGCATTTGTGATGTTTTTGAGGATGACATTTTGGAATCTGGAGCATGTTAATTAGAGACACTATCAGTTCCCCATAGTTGGATGCCTTATGTCCAAATTGACTTGGAAATGGTGTTGTACACCAGTAGTTTATTGTCTATCGACACGATAGAATTTCTTCCAAAGAGCCATTATAGGTTCCTGTGTTTGATATTGAGTTGATTTCTCTTGGCTTGTATATGTCATTAAAATCTGCCAACTGAATGTACTTGTAGATATCTTTAATCTCATAGTACCCAATAAAAATAGTTAGCGGTCTTATCTTATTCAGTTACGCATTTCTGCAGAGATATTAAACTGAATACCTCTAGTTTTTATTGCAAACTAAACAATACTATCTGCTGGTTACAAGAGATCATCTCTGACATTAACATTAGCCTGTGCGGGTTATGATCTGATTGCTCATTACAACAAAGTGTCTGGACTTTACAAGGCACTTTGAACTCTGAGGTTGTTTCGGTGTTTCTTGGTGGTCGGTGATAGTCGGATAGATCACACCGACCTCATCGAGCCATTCGACGTGTAAAAGTGTTAAACAATACTTTTACACTAACTAAATAATTATAACAAAAGCTTATCATTTCTCATACAGAGAAAGCATGAGCATTGATCCCCATGCATGCTACCTCAGTACGGGGTGGCGATTATAGATTCAAGGCCAGGTTTCCTCACGATGTTTTTCCTTCACCAATGTCAGAAATGACCTAGATAAACTCAGAAATGAAAAGAAAAATTAATTTGGTCCTTGCCCTGATTTAAACCGACAACCTAGTGGATGAAAGGCAGAAGTATCACTGGGCCATCTAGACATGTTTAATTAACTTACAAAATATATTTAATTTATCTTTTGCTTGCAGATCGTGGAGCGCGCGATCAGGCGCAAGCCACTCGCCGATACAATTGAAATCAAACCAGACGACCACAAGTCCATCCTATTCCCAGAAGGCGAAACGTTCGAAGACTTCGAGAAGGAACTCTTCTGCAGTTAAATCTAAGCTATACCTCACAAACAATAAGCTTCAATATCGTATAACAGAACAGAAGGAAACTAAATCAAATCTATGTTCGTTATAGCATAAGGTTGAAATTGAAGTGATGCGTATATATGGACATACCTGATGCGCTGATTGGTCGACTGCTCCTGGTGTCAACCAGTGCGGTGTTTGTTCTGCTGTCCTTCTGGGTCAACTCTTACCCTTTTATAGACGAAGGTGAGTTTATTGTTAATTTTGGCTTAAAGTACATTTTAAATCAATTGTGTACGATTTTATTCGCATTTATTTATCGACCTACCTATGGATGTTTCTGTGTACGCCTGCAAATAAGTTGTTTAAATTGCAAGGATCATACACGCATACATAAACTCGCTCCTTTTCCCCAAGGGAGCAGGCAGAAACTACAGAACATCAAGGAACACAATTATTATCGGGCTGATATGACGTAGCGTTTGACGTAAACATCGGTCGGGCGGAAGTTCCGCAAGCGTAATTTTTGAGAAGCTATGTGTTGAAGCGTGGGTACATTTAGACAGGCCATGTGACTTCGACAAGTGTGACGCTACACTGTGTAGTGGCCCGTAATTGCAGCTCATTTAGAGACTAACATTAAATTTGTGTTTGATCTTCCAGATTCGCAGGTACACAGCTTAATCCCGGATCCACAGTGGTGTCTGTTGGGCTGCGGCGTGTTTGGCCTGCTGTTCGTCGGTGGCCTGATGTCTTTCACCCTCTACCACTTGCTCCCACATCTCTGACAGCGCGCCGCTCGCTCCGCTCTCTCCTGTGTCCGCTTCGCTCGATCAAAACAACTTTTGTTACGGCAGTAATGGTGCCGAATAGAAGCGACTGGTTTATAATCGGTATGTAAGCCTGATCACGTAATCTGTTTTGTAATCAAGTTCATTGAACACGGAAAATACTCTCCGTGAGTGGCGATACTTAATTGTGAAGTTAGGAAATAAAATTCATAAGCAAAAATATGAAATTACGGGGGAAGCGCTAGGGTAGTTCGCGAAATTCAAAGAATAATGGACGTTTTGGCAGGTATGTCCAATAAAAACCAATTTTCATTATGAGCAGAAGGCTGTGAAATACCGGGTTAGAGATGTCAGACCTGCAAGTATCATGTAAACGTATTAGTTTATGACGCTAATGTTCACTGCAGTTCTCAATAATATTAGTTATTGACTCATAACATTGAGAGGGGTTGTGGCTAAGTAATAACAGCCGCACGGGTATATCGATCAGGTTAAGCTGCACTTGCCGCGGTTGGTCTCTGGATGGGTGACAAGATAAGATAAAATAATTTTTTATTTGTTTAAACATGAGCATACATACGAAAAATCAGCATGCATGTTGTTAAAAGTATTATCAACAGGTCGTCATGCTTGCTTTATACAATGGCATAAAAATATTTAAGTAGGTAAGTATAAGCATAGTTTTCTATAAGTATTATATACTTACTTAGTATTTACTTTATTTACGATTAAATTTGTTTTATTGACCATTTTTACATACCAAGACCTCTCCGTGCTTCGTAAAGCACGTTAAGCCGTTGGTCCCGGCTGTCATTCGTGGATCTCATTAGAACTATTGGTCATCAGGCCAGGCTCCATACAAAAATGCCCATCATTCTTTTCATACGTTTTTTTGCAATTACCAGGACAGTGTTATGTTGAATGTTGTTTAAAATATGATTCGCGAGCATAACCAATATGACCTATCAGAATTATAATCATTAAAATCATCAATACAACCCTTTAAGGTGCCAGTAGTCGATATGTTTTCCATACAATTTTCGGGAGAGAATTACTCCACTGTTTGGCATTGTGTATCGAAAGTTAAACATGATATCGTTTTGTCTTATTATAAATGTTGTCTGTACGGAAACAGAATAGTAAAATAAAAAGCCATTAAAAAGTTATGAGCCAACAAAGATTCGTTTTACTTGCTCTTTTTAACGTAACTTTGGGTGTAAATAAGTAATAAAAGAACTGTAAAATCTTCAAAACCAAGTCCGTACCGACAAAGCTCAGTTATCGAAGAGTTCAATAAACTTTATTTGTAATTGATTTATGCAGTGGTTTTTTCATAAAACTCGATTTTCTGAAGCACTTTTCGATTTTTTTTACGCGCCTATCAGTTCAGAGCGGTTTTTCTGTGCGTGAGAACTAGACGTTGTTTGTGTAGACTAGCGTCTAACTGCTCATCACTCATACTAGCTCTGTCGGACACGAAGCCAGGCGAGACAGCGTGCTTTTTTGCCATGACCACTAGTGAGTTCGAGCTCGCGACTAGTTTACTCTTAAGCTCATATAATCCTATTGAATGACTATTTCAAGAAATAGCAATCAATAGGATTATATGAAGTGCGCATAGTAAGTGGGTGTCACATAAATCCGAAACCACAACGTCATTCTTAGTCGTCGTATGAAATGGCGGTAAATTGGGTAACGGTAAAATTCCCTGACTGCAAATGTATTTATATGTTTGTGTTTGTCATTTGGACATGTTTCGTACCGTGTTCACACCACTTTTCTAATGGAAGTCATACAGTAAGCTACATTAGGATATAGTCAAAGTCAAAACCATTTATTTAAATTTTAAAAAAGGCACATTGAACGTCAACATTTACAATAAAATAGAATTGATTCTAGTCGCCCCTTCAAAGAGGTAGTTTCGTATGGAGAAGAATGGGCCAGAAACTCCATAGTTACTCTCTTAGAATGTTATTTTATGAACATATATAACTATTCTTATTCTCTAATATAAAAACCTTAATATCGTCCTTCCAGGCATATCGGGCGTCACCTGCGGCGGAAAAACCTCGCTCGCCAACCGTTTGAAAGAGACTCTCACCCCAGTTCACGTGTTTCACCAAGACAAGTACTTCTACCCCGATGACAGTCCTAAGCACATCAAATGCGAAGGCCTCGAGCACAACAACTACGACGTCCTGAGCGCTCTGGACATGGAAGCCATGCACGCGGACATGTGCTTGACCCTTAAGGGGCAGGACAAGGCGCATGAGACACGCACAGAGGATGGGCCGCAGAAGTTCAAAATGCGAGGAAAGAACTTTCTGATAGTAGAAGGCTTTACAGTGTTGAATTATAAGCCTATTATGGATATGTGTGATTTGAGGTGAGTCTACATTGCATTCTTTTTCTTTAAAGATCTCCCAGAAAAAATATGCGCTTCGAATATCTTCGGAAATTAAAATTGCGCTTTCGTATAACCATGAAAGAAACTAACTACCTATTATTATTACTATTGTAACCGTAGCCATGGTTTCAAAATAAGAGATTAACAACTCTATGCAGTTCCAAAAAACTAAGCTTTTGAGTAGGTGACCCAACAGAGAGAAAGCTTCATACAAACGTGCTCTGTAGGTGCACTACTACAAAGCGCGGCAGTACAAAACTTGAAGCTTTGCCTCTGTGGGAGGTTACTCTGTGTCGCGACGTGCCGTACTTATTCGGGTTAAACGAAGATTACGAAAACGTATTACGATTTCGTATATGTTTTGTTTAGTTTCTCTATTTTCTTGATAAATATTTGTTTCTTTTTTCTCATACTAATGTATTATAAATGCGAAAGTAACCATTACTTTTCACGCAAAATTATTTATTTTTAAAATATGCAGTTGATCTAGCTGTAGGGGTTCCTATTCAGACATTTTTTTTTTTTCTCTATTATTGTGGTGATGAAAACGTATTTGAATGAAAAAGTTGTTTATGGCTATACAATTTTTATGGTGTCATTCTCGAGATGGATATATGAATTATCTTTAATTTGAGACCACGGTTGCCTCGCATTTGTGTTTCCTATTTAGTTATTTGGTACCTGAACAACAGCAGTATTTGTAGAAAAATGTGATAGCACCCATAACGGATCTACTGATTTTTTTTTATCATGAAGTGGTTTAGGAGTGTTGGGACATGTTACTTGTTTATCCCGGTTGTACGTTTTTGTGGGGTATTATCCGACATTCTCGTGGCGAAGGCGCGGGCAAAAACTATTTCTTAAATCGAAGGATATAATCTTGTAGATTGTGAACAATAATGTTAATGTTGCAGGTACTACTTCGTGCTGGAGTATGGCGAGTGCGTGCTGCGTCGTACGTTCCGACTGTACGACCCGCCCGACATCGCCGGCTACTTCGAGCAGTGCGTGTGGCCCGAGCACATCAAGTACAGGGCCGAGGTACCAACACCAACTTTAAATTCATTCATTCATTCATTCAATAACAGACAACGCATAGCATAAACTGTTGGGTCTAGCAGCATGACAATTTCGAAAGTGAGCACTAAGGAACAATAAAAAAAAGCGAAAAATAGGGGATGAAAGTTTGTATGAAAGTTCGTCATTTTTGCCGATGGGAAATCTCATCGGGGCACACACGGGTTGTAGCGTTGTATAACACTAGCGACCCGCCCTTGCTTCGCACGGGTTGTAGCGTTGTATAACACTAGCGACTCGCCCTTGCTTCGCACGGGTTGTAGCGTTGTATAACACTAGCGACCCGCCCTTGCTTCGCACGGGTTGTAGCGTTGTATAACACCAGCGACCCGCCCTTGCTTCGCACGGGTTGTAGCGTTGTATAACACTAGCGACCCGCCCTTGCTTGGCACGGGTTGTAGCGTTGTATAACACTAGCGACCCGCCCTTGCTTCGCACGGGTTGTAGCGTTGTATAACACTAGCGACCCGCCCTTGCTTCGCACGGGTTGTAGCGTTGTATAACACTAGCGACCCGCCCTTGCTTTGCACGGGTTGTAGCGTTGTATAACACTAGCGACCCGCCCTTGTTTCGCACGGGTTGTAGCGTTGTACAACACTAGCGACCCACCCTTGCTTCGCACGGGTGCAATTTCTGTGCTATTACTAAGTTAAATACATATTAATGTTTTATGCACATAATAAACCTTCCGGAATAAATTCTCTAAATGGTGAAATAACAACGTGGTCATACAGACAGGCATGAAAAGCAACTTTGAAATGTACAATGTGTATGCTTAGATTATTGAATACAACTTATTATCTCGCCAGAATTCCCCGAAAGTAGGCAGTGGTGTAAAGTACAGCCAACTTTCCGCCTCTTGTTTAAGTGTCATGGAACAGGGGCGTGCCGTTTCACAAATCTAGACTCCGGGCTGCTTCTGACAATTTCCATGTGAAAATAATATTATAACCTTTTTTTTTCGGACGGGAAATCATCGAAGGACCCCTCTCGCTCTGGGTGGAGCAGAAGGGAGTGTCAGACTCTTACTGACCAAAACCCACCCGTGTTCCTTCCTTAGCCCTTTATGTTCCGGGCCAGCGGTAACCCTTTCGGACAATCCCGCTGACCCGGCAGGCTTCGGCCCTAAGGGGCCCCTCCTCGATGCTGACATCTCTTTGAGGCGCGCGTGGAACACGTACGTGCCCCCCGGCACGGGCCTGGTCCTGATCGGACGGTGAGCTACCCATTACTCTCCGCCCGCAGGCCCGCCCGCAGGTGGCCGGGAGTCGTCACGCGGCTCCCGACGCCCATATTATAGCCCTTAGCCTGACTTGGGTCATGCGTGGCGTTACGGAATAGGGACGTGATGCTGTATTATGAGCTTGTTGACACTAGCCGAGTAGTGCAGTTCTTTTTTACGATACTCACTGTAAAATGGTATTATTTTCAGATCGAGCGAGACGTACGCGTAAAAATTATAGACGGAACACAAGGGAACGCGTACGAAACTGTAATGGTGGACCTGCGAGCGATACGTGACACGTAGCAGAGGATACACTCATATTATTATTACAAGTGATAGGTACTCGGCGAGCACTCGGCAATCTTCGGATAACTTCGGTTTGCCCCGTTTTACTTTTTAATGTTCGGAATAAGTGACAATTTGAAGCCGTTAATAGCCTCATTTTACATGCTCCGGATATATAGGGTCAAATAGAATTAGCTGGCGAAACTTCACAAAACAAAAACTTATTTTCTAAACTCATATTTAACGTAACTACACTAAGCGAAATTATATAATGAAATATCGATCCTTCTTTCGAGATTCAATCTCGTGGGATGACAATCTCGTTCGAAACCTCAAGACAGCGTGTGCAACTTTTCTCACTATACTTGTTGAGAAACCATTTCAATATTAAATTAATTTTTTTTTTTTTTTTTTAATTTAAAGGATTTATAGTGATCGGCTGATTTGTTGCGTTATGTATGCGTACAGTAGATTATTACTTGTTGAATTTGTTCGTGTGGACATTCGATGAATGTTTTTTTTTATTTACAAAATGTAGCACGATTACTCTACATATATGTGGTTATCATTTTATTTAAGTTTATGAATTTTTGATGAAAAAAAAATGCATTACTTATTTGAAAAAGTGGGCGAAATCTCGAGCTTGAAAACGAGATCTTTCCTGATTGCCGGACGAGATCTCGAATGGCCATTTATTTATTTAACACTTCAAGCACATAAATGTACAGAGGCGGACTTAATGCCATAGGCATTTTCTACCAGTCAACCATTCTCGACACGAGATATCAAGTTGCCAACATCGACTCAAGATTGTACTCCCTAAACAATCTATCGAAAGGAAAGAAAATACGTTGACCCCGTAGTCGTTGAGTTCGTACTTACTTCAAGTTGATGAGTTTCGAAACACAGTTTTTGTTTTGTATAGTTTCGCCATTATATTACATTTGATCTGCATATGGCTAAGCCCGGTAAATAGTGCATGTGAAAGATTATCTACCCACTAGCTTTTGCCCGCGGCTTCGCTCGCGTTAAGTATTATTAAAAAAAAACTAATACATTTACATCCTCCATCATCCCTTATTTTATCCCCATGGGGGTTGAATTTATCAAAATCCTTTCTTAGGGGATGCCTACGTCATAGTAGCTATATGCATGCGAAGTCTCAGCCCGATCGGTTTAAAATTGACAAAGTTTCATATAAAGTTTCATCCCCTATTTTATCCCCTTGGGGGTAGAATTTATCAAAATCCTTTCTTAGCGGATGCCTACGTCATAACATCTACCTGCATGCCAAATTTCAGCCCGATCCCTCCAGTGGTTTGTGCTGTGCGTTGATAGATCACTATGTCAGTCAGTCACCTTTGTTCGTGTCTTGTCTTGAATGGCTTAAGTAGCTCTGCCCAAGCAATAATTACCCACACAGCTAAAACGTATTTGCTTGTACTCGTATGAAGCGTAAGTGTGGTTTTGTCAACACCATAGTTTGTCAGAAAAGGTGCCAATATGAATATCACTTTAAAGATGTTTTTTATTTCAAAATGAGGTTAGTTTTAAAACCTCAAATTGTCGTCAATTATTTTTTTCTCAGTTATATTTAACGTTATTCAAACAATATTTGTTCAAACAGTAGTGTGATATAAAGTTGCCTTGTACAATATAAAAATACAATACATTATAAAAATACAGATGAATGTGTTTATAATTCCCTTTAGTGAGTGATTATTACGAAAAAAAATTATCTGAAAAGGGTTTGTTTACACTTTCATCAAATACTTTTGGAACACACTAACAGTTGTATGGCGTGTAGTGTATCATGTATACTCACACTCCGCCATTATCACAGAACTTGCGACTCTCGCGCGGCGCGGCGGCGGCGCGGTGCTCGGCGCGCAGGGCGCCCGACGGGATGACGTCACTATCCTCCACGATAGCGTGCTCTCCCTCTAACACTGACCGCTTGCTGCGCTCCTCTAGGCTAAAAAGAGACGACACTACGTTAGTCAGGCTGACCACATAGCCTCTTGAATTTGAAACATGGAATTTCAAATTAAAAAAAAAAAACAGTTTTTTTTATATAGACAACCTACAGCGAAACATAGTATGTTACAGAGTATGTGTATTACAGTATTGTATGGTTCCCTGATGGTTCCCTGTATAACTAGGATAAGTATAAAACATGCGGGACGGACTACAGACTAAGAAATATTGAATTTGTAGGTACTTATTTAAATATTTCTTTTATGCTTAAGGTTCAATTTTAGGTACTTACCTATAACACTTATACTTATATTACTTAATAAATTAAATAAAAAAAGAGTCTTGCAGTCACAGTGATCTTATTCTAAAAAAAATTGTTTTGTCGTCAGCGTACATTCATGATTAAAAGAATATCAGTGATATCAAATAAATATGCGTTGTCAAAGAGGGGCCCCAAGTGGGACCCCTATGGAGCACCGCTAGAGATTTCAATAAAATTATATTGTATCCTCCTTAGTCCTCCTATTAGTCCTATTACTACAGCTTGTGATCTTTTTCATAAATATGATTGGACTCATCGTAAAAGATCGCCGCGTACCTATATATACCTACCCAGTCTATATAACTTGTTGAGCACATAACATGATCGACGCGATCAAAAGCTTTTTCAAAATCCGTGTAGATCGCGTCAACCTGCCCACCGCCATCTGTATTGTTAAGGACAAAATTTGAAAAGTCAAATTCAATACAGTCAAGCGTTTTGTCAAAGAAACTGCTGTTTGTAAGAAATGTCTCTGAGAATAATTATTTTGATTTACGAGATTCTATGGAGTTTTTGCGCGTTCTTCTCCATGTTTCTAACTAACCCGACTTGACAATTAAAAAATACCTGTAAATTGTTTATTGAAATAAATTCTTTGAGTTTGAGGTTAAAAATGCGCCACGCGCGGCAGTAAGCGCAGCGTCTGGTGAGACTGGAAGCCTTTCCCTACATAGTTAGCTAGTCAGATGACGACATACCGGTTGTGTGTCACGTCGGGCGCGTCGTGTCCCGCGGGCGCGGGCAGGTGCGCCACGCGCGGCAGTAAGCGCAGCGTCTGGTGAGACTGGAAGCCTTTCCCTACATAGTTAGCTAGTCAGATGACGACATACCGGTTGTGTGTCACGTCGGGCGCGTCGTGTCCCGCGGGCGCGGGCAGGTGCGCCACGCGCGGCAGTAAGCGCAGCGTCTGGTGAGACTGGAAGCCTTTCCCTACATAGTTAGCTAGTCAGATGACGACATACCGGTTGTGTGTCACGTCGGGCGCGTCGTGTCCCGCGGGCGCGGGCAGGTGCGCCACGCGCGGCAGTAAGCGCAGCGTCTGGTGAGACTGGAAGCCTTTCCCTACATAGTTAGCTAGTCAGATGACGACATACCGGTTGTGTGTCACGTCGGGCGCGTCGTGTCCCGCGGGCGCGGGCAGGTGCGCCACGCGCGGCAGTAAGCGCAGCGTCTGGTGAGACTGGAAGCCTTTCCCTACATAGTTAGCTATAGCTAGTCAGATGACGACATACCGGTTGTGTGTCACGTCGGGCGCGTCGTGTCCCGCGGGCGCGGGCAGGTGCGCCACGCGCGGCAGTAAGCGCAGCGTCTGGTGAGACTGGAAGCCTTTCCCTACATAGTTAGCTAGTCAGATGACGACATACCGGTTGTGTGTCACGTCGGGCGCGTCGTGTCCCGCGGGCGCGGGCAGGTGCGCCACGCGCGGCAGTAAGCGCAGCGTCTGGTGAGACTGGAAGCCTTTCCCTACATAGTTAGCTAGTCAGATGACGACATACCGGTTGTGTGTCACGTCGGGCGCGTCGTGTCCCGCGGGCGCGGGCAGGTGCGCCACGCGCGGCAGTAAGCGCAGCGTCTGGTGAGACTGGAAGCCTTTCCCTACATAGTTAGCTAGTCAGATGACGACATACCGGTTGTGTGTCACGTCGGGCGCGTCGTGTCCCGCGGGCGCGGGCAGGTGCGCCACGCGCGGCAGTAAGCGCAGCGTCTGGTGAGACTGGAAGCCTTTCCCTACATAGTTAGCTAGTCAGATGACGACATACCGGTTGTGTGTCACGTCGGGCGCGTCGTGTCCCGCGGGCGCGGGCAGGTGCGCCACGCGCGGCAGTAAGCGCAGCGTCTGGTGAGACTGGAAGCCTTTCCCTACATAGTTAGCTAGTCAGATGACGACATACCGGTTGTGTGTCACGTCGGGCGCGTCGTGTCCCGCGGGCGCGGGCAGGTGCGCCACGCGCGGCAGTAAGCGCAGCGTCTGGTGAGACTGGAAGCCTTTCCCTACATAGTTAGCTAGTCAGATGACGACATACCGGTTGTGTGTCACGTCGGGCGCGTCGTGTCCCGCGGGCGCGGGCAGGTGCGCCACGCGCGGCAGTAAGCGCAGCGTCTGGTGAGACTGGAAGCCTTTCCCTACATAGTTAGCTAGTCAGATGACGACATACCGGTTGTGTGTCACGTCGGGCGCGTCGTGTCCCGCGGGCGCGGGCAGGTGCGCCACGCGCGGCAGTAAGCGCAGCGTCTGGTGAGACTGGAAGCCTTTCCCTACATAGTTAGCTAGTCAGATGACGACATACCGGTTGTGTGTCACGTCGGGCGCGTCGTGTCCCGCGGGCGCGGGCAGGTGCGCCACGCGCGGCAGTAAGCGCAGCGTCTGGTGAGACTGGAAGCCTTTCCCTACATAGTTAGCTAGTCAGATGACGACATACCGGTTGTGTGTCACGTCGGGCGCGTCGTGTCCCGCGGGCGCGGGCAGGTGCGCCACGCGCGGCAGTAAGCGCAGCGTCTGGTGAGACTGGAAGCCTTTCCCTACATAGTTAGCTAGTCAGATGACGACATACCGGTTGTGTGTCACGTCGGGCGCGTCGTGTCCCGCGGGCGCGGGCAGGTGCGCCACGCGCGGCAGTAAGCGCAGCGTCTGGTGAGACTGGAAGCCTTTCCCTACATAGTTAGCTAGTCAGATGACGACATACCGGTTGTGTGTCACGTCGGGCGCGTCGTGTCCCGCGGGCGCGGGCAGGTGCGCCACGCGCGGCAGTAAGCGCAGCGTCTGGTGAGACTGGAAGCCTTTCCCTACATAGTTAGCTAGTCAGATGACGACATACCGGTTGTGTGTCACGTCGGGCGCGTCGTGTCCCGCGGGCGCGGGCAGGTGCGCCACGCGCGGCAGTAAGCGCAGCGTCTGGTGAGACTGGAAGCCTTTCCCTACATAGTTAGCTAGTCAGATGACGACATACCGGTTGTGTGTCACGTCGGGCGCGTCGTGTCCCGCGGGCGCGGGCAGGTGCGCCACGCGCGGCAGTAAGCGCAGCGTCTGGTGAGACTGGAAGCCTTTCCCTACATAGTTAGCTAGTCAGATGACGACATACCGGTTGTGTGTCACGTCGGGCGCGTCGTGTCCCGCGGGCGCGGGCAGGTGCGCCACGCGCGGCAGTAAGCGCAGCGTCTGGTGAGACTGGAAGCCTTTCCCTACATAGTTAGCTAGTCAGATGACGACATACCGGTTGTGTGTCACGTCGGGCGCGTCGTGTCCCGCGGGCGCGGGCAGGTGCGCCACGCGCGGCAGTAAGCGCAGCGTCTGGTGAGACTGGAAGCCTTTCCCTACATAGTTAGCTAGTCAGATGACGACATACCGGTTGTGTGTCACGTCGGGCGCGTCGTGTCCCGCGGGCGCGGGCAGGTGCGCCACGCGCGGCAGTAAGCGCAGCGTCTGGTGAGACTGGAAGCCTTTCCCTACATAGTTAGCTATAGCTAGTCAGATGACGACATACCGGTTGTGTGTCACGTCGGGCGCGTCGTGTCCCGCGGGCGCGGGCAGGTGCGCCACGCGCGGCAGTAAGCGCAGCGTCTGGTGAGACTGGAAGCCTTTCCCTACATAGTTAGCTAGTCAGATGACGACATACCGGTTGTGTGTCACGTCGGGCGCGTCGTGTCCCGCGGGCGCGGGCAGGTGCGCCACGCGCGGCAGTAAGCGCAGCGTCTGGTGAGACTGGAAGCCTTTCCCTACATAGTTAGCTAGTCAGATGACGACATACCGGTTGTGTGTCACGTCGGGCGCGTCGTGTCCCGCGGGCGCGGGCAGGTGCGCCACGCGCGGCAGTAAGCGCAGCGTCTGGTGAGACTGGAAGCCTTTCCCTACATAGTTAGCTAGTCAGATGACGACATACCGGTTGTGTGTCACGTCGGGCGCGTCGTGTCCCGCGGGCGCGGGCAGGTGCGCCACGCGCGGCAGTAAGCGCAGCGTCTGGTGAGACTGGAAGCCTTTCCCTACATAGTTAGCTATAGCTAGTCAGATGACGACATACCGGTTGTGTGTCACGTCGGGCGCGTCGTGTCCCGCGGGCGCGGGCAGGTGCGCCACGCGCGGCAGTAAGCGCAGCGTCTGGTGAGACTGGAAGCCTTTCCCTACATAGTTAGCTAGTCAGATGACGACATACCGGTTGTGTGTCACGTCGGGCGCGTCGTGTCCCGCGGGCGCGGGCAGGTGCGCCACGCGCGGCAGTAAGCGCAGCGTCTGGTGAGACTGGAAGCCTTTCCCTACATAGTTAGCTAGTCAGATGACGACATACCGGTTGTGTGTCACGTCGGGCGCGTCGTGTCCCGCGGGCGCGGGCAGGTGCGCCACGCGCGGCAGTAAGCGCAGCGTCTGGTGAGACTGGAAGCCTTTCCCTACATAGTTAGCTAGTCAGATGACGACATACCGGTTGTGTGTCACGTCGGGCGCGTCGTGTCCCGCGGGCGCGGGCAGGTGCGCCACGCGCGGCAGTAAGCGCAGCGTCTGGTGAGACTGGAAGCCTTTCCCTACATAGTTAGCTAGTCAGATGACGACATACCGGTTGTGTGTCACGTCGGGCGCGTCGTGTCCCGCGGGCGCGGGCAGGTGCGCCACGCGCGGCAGTAAGCGCAGCGTCTGGTGAGACTGGAAGCCTTTCCCTACATAGTTAGCTAGTCAGATGACGACATACCGGTTGTGTGTCACGTCGGGCGCGTCGTGTCCCGCGGGCGCGGGCAGGTGCGCCACGCGCGGCAGTAAGCGCAGCGTCTGGTGAGACTGGAAGCCTTTCCCTACATAGTTAGCTAGTCAGATGACGACATACCGGTTGTGTGTCACGTCGGGCGCGTCGTGTCCCGCGGGCGCGGGCAGGTGCGCCACGCGCGGCAGTAAGCGCAGCGTCTGGTGAGACTGGAAGCCTTTCCCTACATAGTTAGCTATAGCTAGTCAGATGACGACATACCGGTTGTGTGTCACGTCGGGCGCGTCGTGTCCCGCGGGCGCGGGCAGGTGCGCCACGCGCGGCAGTAAGCGCAGCGTCTGGTGAGACTGGAAGCCTTTCCCTACATAGTTAGCTAGTCAGATGACGACATACCGGTTGTGTGTCACGTCGGGCGCGTCGTGTCCCGCGGGCGCGGGCAGGTGCGCCACGCGCGGCAGTAAGCGCAGCGTCTGGTGAGACTGGAAGCCTTTCCCTACATAGTTAGCTAGTCAGATGACGACATACCGGTTGTGTGTCACGTCGGGCGCGTCGTGTCCCGCGGGCGCGGGCAGGTGCGCCACGCGCGGCAGCGTGTCGTCGGCGCGCAGCACGGGCAGCGTGCGCGACAGGAAGCGGAGGGTCTGGTTGCGAATCAACTCACTAGAACAAAAAAAAAAAACATCGTGTAAAAACTTACGAATAGATAAATGTAATTGTTATTTCTGGAAAATGGGATTCTCTTCAGAGAGGGAGATTCTCTTCAGTTTCTCTGAAGTCTATAGAAGATTTTCCACAGGATCTATTTCGTAAAGAGGATCGTTTGGGAGTCTGATTGACTGGTAACTACGGCTATTTTAGTGGAACAATGCATTCTAGACTCTAGACCTGAATAAATAGCATAAGTACGCCTAAAGTCTGACTTTCCAAAGTAGGTACACCCCTCCTGTGATCAGACGCATATATTATGTTATGAGCTGAAGGCCGGATGCTTCTCTCATAACACAATACACACAAAGAATACGGCTCTCCCTTAGGGTTGTGCCTCAAGGGGTTCCGGGGTATAACCCCTGTGTTGAGGTCCCACAGGTTGACGACTGGAGACCTCCAGATAATGATACAAAATACTCACAAGGGATACGGCTCTCCGTTGGGGTTCTGCCCCATGGGGTTCCGCGGTATGACCCCTCGGTTGAGGTCCCCACACAGGTTGTTGGCCGACACATGCGGCTTGTTGGACTCCACCTCGGCACACGATGACGACACTTGTCGGTACGGAGGGGGGCGTACTCTGAAACAAGATATTAGAGTCGTTGAGTTCCTTATATTGACAAATGCGTTGGTACCTACACTGTCTGGACAGGTCCACTCAAATGACCAAATCTGTGTGGTTCTTTCCTCGAAACTCCATAGCCCTCACGTGATTCGACCATGAAGATTATATCTGGACTTTAAAATAGGACCGTGACCCCTGAGTTTGTTTCGGTGTTTTGTTTCTGTTCAGAGTAGTCGCAGCATCGGCAACACCGACCTCTACTACGTAGTTTTTAAGGTACCTATTATTGACGTGTAAAAGTACAATACATGAATTAATATCTACGATCAGGAAGATAAAGTTCTAGTTTATTTAACTTAAACTTTACTTAGGTAAACCTTTTTTGTACAGGAGGCACCTGCCTCCTGAAATAGAGTACTTAGATAAGATGTAACTTAGAAGGAGTTATAGTAATTTTTGTATTTATCTGTGAAGGCTGTAGTTAGTTATATATGTATTAAAGTTGTAGTATGTAAGCCTTCTGAAAATAAATAAAATATAAGCAGTCTGTCCGTGGCCAGGTGAAGTACAGCATTATAGTCTTTGAAGCATAGGGAACAAAAAATGCGTGGAGTCTTAAATCAAATAGTAATCACGAAATGAACTAAGTTCCATGTTGTTCGTGACTCGCAAACTTCGTTTCTCCTATCCTCTGTTCTTATCTTCAATATAATTGGCTTAAGCTACACAGTTGCAGGTCAGCACATTCGATTCGGCAGTAGGTATTCGATGAACAACAAAACCGACCCGAAGCAATGATCGCACATATTCAGCTGTCGTTTGGCTTGTGTCAATCGTCAAACTCCTTTCGGCATCTACCCTTGCTGAATTATGTTCGGGTCGGCTCGGCATAATTCGACCTAAGCCGAGCGGCTTTTTCCCGAACAAATACATAATTATATCTACAATGTTCGATATGCCACTCGACTGTGCCGAATCTTGCCGACCGGAACAAGGGTAGGTAGGTAGGCTTTCATTGAAACTTTTAGCTTGTAAAATGTACCTAAGTAAGTAATAAAACAGAAAGAGTTCACAGTTCACGCCCTTATTCTTGAAATCAAATTCACAGTCGATCAATCATGTCTTGACACGTACGCCTTACAATTATTAGTATTGTTACAATACAAAGCATGTTTTTTCAATGTCTAACAGATATCAATACATACATACAAGCCTCAACTCGGCAGATGTTAGTGAAAGTGAGTGCGAGGCGCCTCGCTTTATTGCAGTATATTCGAGACTTCGAGAGCTGTCTATCATTATTTTGTGGACACGAGTTGACTCGGTCCGGAGTTCTCGAACGAATAGTAGATAGCGTTTTGTACCTTCTTGTATAATGTATACATAGAAATGATTTACACACAATATTTAACCGGTTGAGGAAAGTCTGAAGAAAAGTGGTGTAACTCTTTAGTTTCGAAAAATTGAAGAGTCCTCTCTAAGCAGGGTAGGCATTGCAACAACGCACCTGCGATGTCTCTGGACACACAGGAGATAGAGGAGTTCACAGGCGGATACCTTTTTTAATGTTTATTTGTTAATATAATTGCCCTATAAATAAATAATAAATAAACCACTGACTGCATGGTCTAGTTAGCGAATCTATGAGATCTTGGGGTAAATACCTAAATAACATAAAGTGCCTACGAAATACGAAATATTACTGGGTTTTCCATCAAGAATTTTTCGATAGGAGCTCAAAGTGAACTTGTCTTAATGGTAATAAACTCACCTTCTAGGTACTACATGGGCAATAACTGTAAGAAGCGAAATGTGTGGTGTTCTTTACAACTCTGCCTACAAACTGGGGAATCTCGGGCATGATGTCATGTACCTCTCATCACTCTAAACAGGCTGGTGACGGTCATCTTAAACGAAAGCGTAAAGTGCTCAGCTGAACGATAATGTGTAATTTCATTCAATCTTGATTATCTTCAGGTAAATACGCTTCGCGGATCTCGCGATGAAAGTGCAAAGCTTTGTGTATCGTGCAAATATTATGTATTATTGTGTGCAAATATTATGTATTATTGTGACAGCAAGTAATTATGCTTCTATTATTAAAATATTATGCTAGTAATAATTTGGCAGAGAAAGTTCGTCGGAAGTTGTGAATACATGAGAATGGGTCGGTTGTCTTCCGTGTGGCGGTTGAAAGTTGAAACGTCGTAATTGTTATTTGCTTCTTGTCTCGTCTCGCATGTATTAGCAACAAATGTCAATCGTGGAAAGTTCCAGCATAAATACATAACATCACGCCTGCATCCTCCAAAGGCTTGGGCAGTGGTGAAGCTATTGTACACCTTCAATTCGACAGTTATGTTACGTGCAACGTAATAGAGGGCGATCATAATGCAACTAACGGGCACAAACCAAACCCTAGGTGGTTACTAAGAAATTCCTAATGGAAAACCCAATAACACTTAACCTGACCTGGGGATCGAACCCAAGACTCCATGCTTATCACTCACTAGACTAACGAGGCTTATAAAACGACCATTAAAACCCATTAAATGAACTATGTGATATAGTCTCCATAATTTAGACAATATTACCATATTAGTAGCTAACATTAGTCAGCGTTAACTACAGCTTTCATCGCCCTACAATGCAATACCTACATCTTAGGAGAAAATTATGATTCATAGTTAGAATATGCATTCAGAACACGTCGAAACAACTAGCTTTATATTATCTGTTTCTGAGCATACATTATCTACATTCTTGCCGGGTTCCTGTATCTTAGCGTTAGTAAACTCTGTATCTTTTTTGGTCATACGCCTCCCCAAAGCATCGTCACAAAGTCCGGTTCTGTGCCTCCAGCATCCAGTAGACTATCGTAAGTTTCACCTGTTCGTTGGACCACCTCGGGATGTTTGAAAGAAGTTGGTGTCATTGGCAGACTTACAGATGCGTGATAAATGATGATGGCCGGAATAGCTAAGAACACAAGCTTAGCACAACACTGTCAGTGTGGACCTCAGTTAAACAGGAAATTCAGTAACATTGGGCAGCAGTCTCATGGTCCACAACGAGTGTATTAGCACATAGTAATGGTTTCATTAACCTTGTGGCTAACATCCACGACAATGGTACACGGTAAGTGCTCCCTCGTAACAGAACGTGTCAGTAGTCTGCATGTATACCCGAAAGGATAACATTAACATTTCGATAGTAATAACGTGACATGTAATGGGGGCGAGCCTATTGCCATTAACCTGGAACAAGTCCAGACTCCGAGCGGCTACTGAGAAATTCCTGGTGGGAAAGTCTTATGAAACCAAGTCCTACCCCTGGAGTTGAACTCAGGATCCCATGCAGTAGTGCGGGCACTAGACAATGGGCTAGTCCTGTTGTACATGTAACTTATGACTTACAAATAACTGGCGAAATGATACATCTTTCTGCCTAATTCGTCGATGACTACCCAGGCGTATGAATACAATATTTAAGATTGTCTACTAACCAATTAATCATAATTATTTAAGTAGGTGCCTATCTATTTGTGAAAGACCACTTACAAAAATCCCAAACAGAGAGATGCTATTGATTTTCGGTATTTATAATGCCAAAATTGGGGAGAATTCTAATCACTTGGGCAGTTGCGTTGGCAGATTTGGCCTAGAAGTGCGGCATGAAAGAGGAGAACGCTTTATACAGTTTGAAATTGAAAATAACCTCTTCATAGCAAATAGCCATTTCCAGCATCACCCACGCAGACTGTACAACTGGACATCGCCGCACGGTCAGTATCGCAACCAAATTGACTATATCTTAGTCCGGCCCCTGTGGAAAACATCTATTAACAATGCTCACACTCTACCTGGCTGGAGCCGACTATGGATCAGATCTCTAAGTTGAAAGTAAAACTGACCGCAGCGAAAAGCGTAAGAGATTGGAAGTCTACGATTGTTCCAAGCTAATGCTAACGGTGGAACAGAAGTGGAAAAAATTGTTTGATGTTAAACACGACGAGGAATTGCAAGACGTTATATGGGATCGAGCCAAGGATGTCATCATTAGTGCAATCACTGAGACAAATCCGCCAGCAAAAGCTCGAAGGCTTTCGATGACTAACGATACTCCTGCTTTTGGTCGATAGAAGATGAGCTAAGAAGGGGAAAGGAGCAAACATGAGGACTGTAAATTGTATGTCTTACCCAAATTCAGAATGCCTGCCGACGAGACCATAACGCCTACTATCAGAGAGAGAATATGTAAGGAAATAGAGGTACACTCAGGCCGATGTGAATCGCGAGACCTCTATCAGAAGATCCGCTCAATAGCCAAATCACTGACTTCGAAAACTTTGAAGCAATTGAAGACAACTACGGTGTCATCGTGACAGAACTTGATCAAATTTCTGAGACCTGGAAGAATTACGGTCAGTCTTTATTCCACGACCGAATTATCCTACAAACGTGCCTAATGAGCTGAAACCAGACATACTAAGGTCAGAAGTTAAAGCGGCAGTATACATCTGAAGAACGCCAAAGCTACAGGCGGGGTTGCAATCCCCATTGTGACAATAAAGGCCTTAGGAGAGCAGGGAGTTGATATCTTCTTCGACATATGTAACAAGATATAGAGGACTGGAATCTGGCCTACTTATTGGACTCATACAGTCTTTGCGTAAAAATGACTCCACTAAGATATGTAGCAATTACCACCTTATTGCACTCATCTTATTTCACTCCAGCAAAATATTGTTACATATTCTTAACGAACGTCTAAAGGCCTATTTGTTTAAAGAGATTGTACCAGAGCAAGTTGGATTTTTGAAAGGGAAAGGCACCCGGGTCAAAATATTAATTGTTCGTCAGATTATTGAGAAAGTCCGAAAATTTAACAAACTGGCCTATATCTGCTCCGTAGACTTCTCCAAGGCGTTCGAATCGGTGAAATGACCAAAGTTATGGAATACTCTACTGGGAATGGGGCACGCCAAAATACCTAGTGCATCTATTGATAAAGTTATATGAAACAGGCACAGCTTCCGTTCGAACCGATGATATCTTGTTAAGCAGTTTCCATCCTAGTTCAGGTGTCAACTAATCATGCGCATTACTCTGGAGGATTGGACAGACGGTGTCTCAATCGGTGGCTACAACATTGCAAATCTGCAATACGCTGATGGTACCACGATATTTCCTACTAGCTCGACTGTGAGCCTCGAATTCGAGTTAAAGATTAACCGCAAAAAAACAACAAATCGCCCGAAGTCTCAAATTGCGAACTGCGACGTGCTACATTTATCTTGGAGCGTTTATTTCAATCGGGGATGGATGCATGGGTGAAATATGGCCATAACTAAAGCATGCAAATAAAATGTAAAACAAAGCGATGGATAAGCTGAAAAAGTCTGGAGGAGCAAAACCCACCAAAAGCCACCAAGATCAGGCTTGTTCAATCACTGGTTTTCCCTATGTTCCTGTACGCTGCTGAGATGTAGACGCTGCGTGACATCGAGAAGAAGAAGATAGACGCTCTGGAAATGTGGTGCTGGAGAAGAATGCTTGGGGTGTCGCAGACTGAGTTTGGCACCAACGCAACGCCTCTATACGCCAAGTACTCTACATCAAAAAGCGTCTATCTGTTCTGGTCCGAACGTGCATCCTTAAATACTTCAGACATGTCTCGAGGCGTAAGGGAGACTCTATAGAGCGCCTTGTCCTGCAGGGTAGAGTGGAGAGCAGTAGCCCACGCGGACGGTCACCATGAGATGGACTGACCAAATGAAATCGCAGTGGGCGATCCCTTGTATGAGTGCACATAAAATACCAGAACTCGGAGTAGATGGCGAGAAGTTGTGAGGCGAATCACATCAGCCACTGGACAAGAAACTACATGAGCATCACGACCGCTCTGATAAGAGTGCTACGAAGAAGAAGAAAATTTGCTATCCAATTGCAATTTGAATAACTTTAATAGAAACATATATATCTTTATTTTTTTTCATCGATTTCGTTTAATATTATTTAGGAACATAAATGTTTGCATGTCACAGTAATATGACTAAGTGTTAAGGATCCATAATGATAATAATATTGTAATATATGTTAAGACCGATATTGTACCAACACTTATCGCAAATAAATTGATTTGATTTTTGATTTTGAAAACTTGTAATTTACCATATTCGTGTTATTAAGTTTTCCAAAAAAAATAAAATAATATTCCTATCAGGGAATCTTTCTAGCCGTGCTAATTATTTTATTTTATTAGGAAAGCTAACAGCTAATAACAAATAATGGGTACACTTTTTCTCACCTGGGAGGCGTGGCGTTAGGCGACTCCACAAACGCGTAGTACCCTTCGGGGGGCTCCTCAGTGTCCCCCTGGGTTTCGTCGCGAGGCTCTGCCGTCGTCTCCGTGGCGGGCGCTGTCGGCTCCGGCAGTACTAGCCGTGTAGTGATGCACAAGATCTGAGGAGACAAGGAGGATTTGTTAGACTGGTGTTGTTTAGCAGTCCCATCGATAGCAAGTAGTGAATGTGCCGAGAGTAGTAAAACAGATACATGATGGTAAGTCTTTTTGAAGATGTAATTTTGGCTGATGTCCATGTTTATATCACGACCAGCGCGGCAGCGGTGTGTTGGTGATATTTACAATTTTATTTTTTTTCTGGTGGAAATGGCTGGTTTTGTATATTAGAGGCTTGATGTTATTTGTTGTGTTGTGCTAGAAGTTTATATCCAATTTCACAAAATACAAAATCGTGTCAAGTCCTACAGTTAACTATCATATAACATTTATATCGTATCAAGGTGATGATATACCTCGCACGCGACATAACACTACTCCACGACAAGTCTCATGGGAAACCATTTGATGGAAACATTAACGTTAACTTTATTGATGTATGTTCGTCACGCCAGCTCAATAACGGGAGACCATGCGTTGTAGCTAAGATGCCTTGCCGACTCGTAGTCACACTTTTCACAGATTATCACACCAGAATGAATGCTATCCATTAAAATTAAACTAACCTAAGACTCGTCGTCCACGACGCTACTCAAGAGTAACGTGTTACAAACTCAAATCACAGAATCACTAATGAGTAACCAGAACGTCACAGCACTAGTATTTCAATGGCGGTCCGTACTTTTTAGCCGCCTCGTAGACGATCGACTTAAGTACTTTTTATGGGATGTTAATTCAAACGTTTTTACAAGGTAAGTAGTCTATGGAAGGTCATAGAATACGTTGAGCAAATTACCTTGTTCTATGGTTATATTTATAGCGTTATTTACATACATATTAAGGTTTATGCGTGGCTGTAACGGTGGTTCTGGTCGGAGTGCTACAGGGACATTCACCCCACACGCCACATGAAGACGAAAGTGGAACAGACATTCTAGATCTTGAGAGTAATAAACAGAAGAGACAACTTCTTCTAAGTAAACTAAACTTTTAATGGAACAACGGTTACTAAACTCTAGTTTAAAAAATTGGTGGATGGATTGTAGAGGAACATTGAGAAGACAGCTGATATAGAGATGTACCCATGGAAAAAAAGACGTACTGCGACCCGTACGTGGTACTACAGGACAGTCTGCCCGGTACCTACCATCCTAGACGTACTGCGACCCGCACGTGGTACTACAGGACAGTCAGCCCGGTACCTGCCATCCTAGACGTACTGCGACCCGCACGTGGTACTACAGGACAGTCAGCCCGGTACCTACCATCCTAGACGTACTGCGACCCGCACGTGGTACTACAGGACAGTCAGCCCGGTACCTACCATCCTAGACGTACTGCGACCCGCACGTGGTACTACAGGACAGTCAGCCCGGTACCTACCATCCTAGACGTACTGCGACCCGCACGTGGTACTACAGGACAGTCAGCCCGGTACCTACCATCCTAGACGTACTGCGACCCGCACGTGGTACTACAGGATAGTCAGCCCGGTACCTACCATCCTAGACGTACTGCGACCCGCACGTGGTACTACAGGACAGTCAGCCCGGTACTGTAGAGGCTTTATGTGTAGCACTACATTTAATTTTAGTAAGACAGGCTGGTCATAATTTTATTGTATTGATGTTCCATTCGAAGATTCAAGCGTGTGTCAAATATTAGAATATGGTGTTTTTGGTTGAATAGATAGGATTTCCATATCTATTACTATACTCTTTGGATAGGATTAATATATTTAGCTTGAAACTGTAAACTACCTACTACCGTAACTACTGTGTTTAGCTTGAAGCTTGTAACTGTGTGTTGTGTGTGTTGTGTGTGTGACTTTCTTTTAATTATATACTAGGAACTGTGGAGGTCCGGTGTAGACCTTCACCATCTAGACGTCTACCATCCTAGACGTAGTGTGACCCGCACGTGGTACTACAGGACAGTCAGCCCGGTACCTAAAATCCCAGATTTTCGTCACTGTTAATAACTGTCAGTGATATCTAGTCAGAAGCTCTCATTATCTCAACTAGTTAAATCTATTGCTTCCCTTTTACGACTATTAAAATCTCAACTACATTTACTTAATTTAACTTTCCAGCCGTTTCTCCTTTTACTGCTATCAATTCCAATCTAAGCCCTGTTTCACTAATCTTGTATCTATTTGTATCGCGACACTGACCCGAGCACTTAGGCATTCGGCACACTGGCGCGATCCCGCGATAATCTAGAGCCGCCGCGCCACTGGCCTACTTCCGCGGCACACTTGCACACACTTGCTACGAGTTCGCGGACAATGTCGCATTGTTGACGCGTGAGTGACGCGTAAGTGTGGCAGTTGCCTAATTTGTAATTCTGAACAGATACTTTTTTATTTCTTTGTGATTACTTCAGTATGAAGCATCGAGATTTGTGTTATTTAGGTACCTTTTCTGAGTGTTTTCGTTTGCTGAGCTGTAGGTATCGTATGTTGCTCTTAGTTGTATATTCTGCAATCGAAACGCAGTTTGTTCTCGATTTGGTCGTGAAATTCATCTTGAAATTCTCAATACTTATATAAGGAAAATGTACCTGCTTATGGCGCCCGTTTATGTCTTTTGTAGGGACGTTTCCCGAACTACTAAACTAGAATCCCGCCCGCGCTATTTCATTACAGTTAATAAGAAACATTTTAAATTCACGAATAGTCACGAAGGATTTTTTAAAAGTCATCCTCTAAAGGGGTTAAATCGCTTAAACCGCTGGTAAAGGGGATGAAAGTTTTTATGAAAGTTCTTCAATTTTGCCGATGGGGAACAAGATCGACCACAATCATGTCTTGTCAGTTAATACTTTTCTACTGCAGGAAATCTAGCACTCGGTAAGAGATTATCCTTACACTGGTCAGCTAGGTGTGGAAATAGCTCAGTTCGTCTTTACGAACTGAGCTATTTCCACACCTATAATTACCAGAACATCTCAATAATTAGCGTCCACTCCGCTCCACATGCAAGTGGCTCGCATGTAGTCGCGTGCCGTAGGGAGTCGTCGCAGACGGACCGTTAACGCGCTGACCCGCATACCGCCTGCCACCGTGCAACCGAGCGATACACTTGCAATAGAGCCGAGCATAGGGTACAACTTGTTGTGAAGTTCCTTTCATGTACCTAATTGGATGACCAAAACTTAGTAATCGCTTATTTTCAATCCACTCACGAGTTACCTCCCAAGTCGCTATTGTCTCGATTCTGTCAGAGCCTACCTATAAATGCACTATTTAGTTGGAAGGGTTTGACGAATTTTCCAACAGTTGCTAACGGATTCTTCGATTTGTGTCGTATTGTACCCTAGTTAACTATATGGTATAGTACGATCCATCACCCACTATAGAGCCTAGTGTGTGATACGAGCAATCTGAAGAAGGGTCGGACGACCTTGTGATACGAGGTTAGTACGTGGTGACAGCCAGATCATTCTGTTTTCAGTCAGGTCATAACTGTCACCACCACTATTTTATTACCTTATTATTATTATTTACTATTTTATTATTATTATTTTATTACTGGTATCGTCTGATCATCATTATAGTTACCATATTTTCGTTGTGGTCTGCTCTAGTGTTTTTCGGGGTGTGCAAAAACTTCCGAAATTGTTCAATTAACTTCATTGGGCAATCATTCTATTGTTTCTTATTACTACTCACTGGCTGTATGGCTGCCATGCTTTGTAACTACTCTCGACGTATGAGCTTCCTACAGTTATTATTTCACCATCAATTTCCTTTGTAAAGGTGTCAAGTTAATTTTAATAATAGCTGCTATTATCTCGTGTTTCTATTTGGTAGTTTCTATCGCCGATTCTGGGAAAGATAATTTTCTGTAATTTGCTGCAGACAAAGTTAAAATGTGAAAACATTAATTTGAAGATTGTTAAAGCTACTAAGGAGAAATTAGTTAGCATTTAGAAGAAGAAGGAAGGAATCCATGAAGATGAACTATAGGTAGGTATGAACATTACACAAACGTATAAACATTTAGAGCGAGACTTGGGACTGCTGAGAGTAGGTATATTTTTAAACGTGAATTGTAAACCACAGATGTCCAACATTTGGATTAATAACTGAGTAATATAAAAGTTTAAAGCAACTATAAATGTGAATAAGCGATTAACATAAATAAAGATTTAAAAGCTACCAGACTGGCTTTTACTAATTAAGATATCATTCATAAGTAAGTAGGTGTTTCATGAGTAATATAACTCGAGCTGTGAGGCTAAACTTGATAATTTCTAAGTGAAACTGGAAAGTGTAAAGTTATTAATTATAAACAAGTGAAATGTTTTTCATTACAAGACAAGTATAGAATGATTTCTAAGTTGGGATTAACATTCTGCTAGAATTGGACAAGAATCTTGAAGACATTGCTAGCTTGGCAATTAGAAACTTCATCACACTTCATTCTTGGTATATGTGAAGACCTCATCAATGTTCCACGCACTGTTTACCTCAGAAGTCTAATAAAAATATACACTTCAGCCATTTATAAACGATTCTGTCATCAAACCTACATAATCAAGTAACTGTAAAGATGGTGCTTGCAACAGACGCCCAGCTGTTGGCTCATAACTGTCACACGCATTTACCCGCGGTTGCCGACAACCACATCATTATACCTTCCTTCTTTCACCATCTCTTATCATAAAGACTTAAAGTTTATTTTAGCATGATCGAGATCTGATATTTGTGTCATCTTTAGGTGAAGACTCCCATATAATTGTAGCATCACTTTGGGCTATCATGATTCTTATTTCCAATGTGTGTGTATATGGTATCGTATTCATGTCATCTTTCGGTGGTTTTATGCGAGGGTTCCCAACCGTGATTTTTGTAACGTTACTCTGCGACTAGTGAAAAATTCTCATTAGTGGAACACTTTTTTTGTAAGTAAGTAGCATACTTTTCATTGTCCTCATTATTCTTCATCTTTTGGTGAAATCATCACAACAATGACTGATATGAACTACCACATTTTAAATTTTGATGATGATGCGTCCATGGGTAAGCCGTGCGTTGACATAAAAAGGCTTTGATAAAATATTTTGTGTGAAAGATAGTTGGGCTAGAAAGTAGAAGACATGTACGGACAACAAAATAAAGGGTGAGGTGATAAAGAGCAGGAAGGTGATGATGATGATATTCATACTATTTTTAGACACTTGCATCTCGGTGGCCCTACTACTTATAATAATCACTTTCCTCATGACTCACGAGTGTCAATTTATTGACGCCTGTCGCAGCTCATGGTTCCCTTTCATTTCATCACAGCACGATATTATATTGTACTGACACACATTTATTACTCGCCGCTACTAAATTGCACTTTCATGCGGTTGCTAGAGTTTTTTGTAATATATTTTTAGTTCATAAACGACGTTTTATGTAGCTTCAATTGTATATATGTCTCTTTCGGTATTCGATTACCTACTTTTTTCTTAACTGAGATAAATAGTTGGCAACACTATCATTTAGTAACAGCGTTTGTATCTCTATCATGATCATATTTTTCAACCTAACTAACCTATACCTTTCAGATGACTGAACGATCATCAGAATTCTTTCCTAAGTACTCTTTTCGCATCACTTCTAAATATCTATTGGGATCTCTCCTCGCTTTAGATATTTACTTTATTTGAGCTGTCTGTAGTGTCAATCGCTCGCATGTGGAATGTGAAGTGAGCTGTCCGTAGTGTCAATCCCCAGCATGTGGAATGTGAAGTGAGCTGTCTGTAGTGTCAATCCCTAGCATGTGGAATGTGAAGTAAGCTGTCTGTAGTGTCAATCGCTAGCATGTGGAATGTGAAGTCTGCTGTCTGTAGTGTCAATCGCTAGCATGTGGATGTGAAGTGAGCTGTCTGTAGTGTCAATTCTAGAATGTGGAATGTGAAGTGAGCTGTCTGTAGTGTCAATCGCTAGCATGTGGAATGTGAAGTAAGCTGTCTGTAGTGTCAATCGCTAGCATGTGGAATGTGAAGTCGGCTGTCTGTAGTGTCAATCCCTAGCATGTGGAATGTGAAGTAAGCTGTCTGTAGTGTCAATCGCTAGCATATGGAATGTGAAGTCAGCTGTCTGTAGTGTCAATCCCTAGCATGTGGAATGTGAAGTAAGCTGTCTGTAGTGTCAATCGCTAGCATGTGGAATGTGAAGTCAGCTGTCTGTAGTGTCAATCGCTAGCATGTGGAATGTGAAGTGAGCTGTCTGTAGTGTCAATCCTAGAATGTGGAATGTGAAGTGAGCTGTCTGTAGTGTCAATCGCTAGCATGTGGAATGTGAAGTAAGCTGTCTGTAGTGTCAATCCCTAGCATGTGGAATGTGAAGTGAGCAATCTGAAGTGTCAATCCCTAGCATGTGGAATGACAACCCACTTCACCTAAGTTTTCACCGTGAGATTTTTACAGAATAGATCGGCGGTTCTGCCTCTCAGCTCTATCACACTGTGTTCATAACAGTAGAATGTATTTATTTACTTCTACATTATCACCATCAAGTGCTACTTCACACCTACCTGACAGGCCACCTGTACCACCTCTCGTACTAACGTTATGCGTAACATTAGCGGGCACTGCGCACGCGCACGAGCCGCGATGCGATGCCGTTACGACGCAACCAGAGCAAGACCACGACGGACGACAACCGGATCTTACACCCTATGCTCAGCTATTTGAGGTGATTGTATGAAAATTAAGGTATTTTCATATACTGTGGCGCTAAGTTCTTGTCAGTCTACAGACTTCGATACTAGTTATATATTATGCTACTTAATTACGTATCATTATTTTTAAATGTCGAGGTAAGTTTTGTTTTAACCAAAACTGGTTCACGCTCTTCTACAGATGAAGATTCTGAAGCACTAAAACTCCTAAAATCTTTAAATCAAATCCAATCATCACTACTGGTATGACAGCTGATTTCACTGAACACTGATTTTCGGAAGCAAGAGGTTTTCTGAAGCAAATGTCACTCCAACGCTACCAAGTCATATTTGTTATGTGTATAACATTAAACAGTGGATCTTCACACGTTGTTACTACACGATATGTAATTATCTATGTAAGTAGTGCTAAGTGGTATTATAGATAAAGAGTAAAAAACAGTGCTATAATCGACATGAATCTTGTAATCTGTGGACAAGACACTGCTCATAGAAACACTGGATAAAAGATATCAGATTTAGAAGTAACATGCCATAATCACCATTTCTGACAAGCACTTTAGTAAGCAATGAACATAATTGTCAAGAGCACAACATAATCTTGCTACACAGCGAAATGGGGCACCATAGGCGCAACTCAAACCTACTAGAGGTGTGACGATGGGTGTGCATGAAACTCTTAAATACAGAACGTACTTTATCCTCGATACAACCATGTTCTCAACTCGGTCAGTGGACGACACGAAGAAGAATAATTCGAAGGTCCACACACACTACACCAATAAATCTACGAAAACAATTGAAAGGATAGGACTTTACTAGCACTGAGGTCAAACTAAGATTAAAATGAACACTTGGAAGGTTTGCAAGAAACTTACAACGCAGAAAGAAAAGAGCAAGAAAAAATTGTTTTGATATTAATTATCACCGGGAGTAGGTAGGTTAGGTGCAGTGAGCTTGAAGAGAAGATCGGCAGATGTCTGTTCGAAGTGTCCCTACTGCTCTGTATGTAATGGACACTCACACTGGACAGTGAATATCGGCGGGTTAGGTCGGAGACCGCGGCTGGTCGAGCTGGCAACTGGGTGAAGGTCATACGCATCTCCGTTAACGGTACCCTACCACCTACCTTATGTGACGTCATACAACTAAATATTTAGGTTAAGATTTGTTGACCACAAGTTGTTATTCTGTGCTTTGATATATACGTATAGCTTTATGAAACCGGTAGCACCTATATTCAAGTTGGATCGACTATCATTATTTTGATCAGGTTTTGTAGGGTTTGAGGTATTGAGTTACAGACCAATTAAGAGTTTATTAATATTGAGCTGTGAAAAGCGTTTGACTTACAATCAAACGCTTTTCACGGGTTTAATAAGATAAATAAAAACAATAAAAAAAATTTGTTAAATAGTTTTGGAAAGGAAATAGTTCTCGCTATTCTGCATCTCTACCAGTGGAATACATTTACTTGGAAATAATAGAGTTACAATAATAAATTACAATAATAACACAACCACAATTACAATAATTTATTTGTTAAGTACATTTGAACATTGAACGAGATGACGACAGCACCACTTTTGATTCTACTTTTTCTCGAGAAGAAAAAGTGAATCAATAAAAGCGGAATCGTCGAAGTAGTCGAAGTCGTCGAAATACCATTAACAATAATTTGATTTCGTATGTTATTATTTGTATCAAAAATAATGTTTGAACAAACTGATGAAGCCTTCGAGAAGCCTGATCATATATTATTATGAGTACTTATAGGTACAGCAAAATGCATACAAGTAAGCAATAGGTAATATTACCGCATTAGCTGTGTATTGACGATATTGATCATATCACTAGCAGTCAACAGTGTATTCAAAAAAGTAAAGTAAGCCTAAAGGACAAGAATCAGGACCAATCATTCTGAATTCAAAGCATCACGTCACTCGGAATGCGCACACGCAGAAAGGCAGACGAGCGTTGAAAGATTCAGTAGGAACTAAACAACAGAGTGAATAGTAATATAAAGTAAGCACATACTTCATAAGAATTTATAAGACGAAAGGGATTGGTTCAGTTTATGAAAACCATTTTCAGTTTAGCTTGAAACTTAAAAAAATACTCAGTGGAGGGAATAGTGAAGTATTAAAGAATCGATTTGAGAAACAAAGGTGCCATGAAGCATGAAGGTGACCTTTAAAAGAGAGACCGCAGCGAAATAAATTGCAAACATTAAAATAACAACACATAATTATGAAGGACCATTCATGACTTTACGAGCAAACACAATGCACAAGGCATTTTCTTTACCATTACAATAGGTACCCAAGGGTCCTGGGTCAAAAGCAATCTCTAATAACGACCATCTCTAAAGGAATGCGACCATCGATGATTTAAATAAAGAAATGCTCACATTGCCCACGCGCCGCTGTGCTCGTGCCGATCATTGACCCGTAGGCCACTGGGTGAAGGTCACGACTCAATAACGGCGCTCATGACGTCACAGCTAATTATCTACACATTGGATTAGAAAGTGGAGCCAGAGACGAACGACAGGTGACTGATGGGTCAATAGGAACGTCTGACAGGTGACTGATTATAGAGCCAGTGGGGACGTATGACAGGGCTTGATATGCCCACAGTACAGGTGACTGATACAACACAAGATACAACTGACCTCGAACGGTTTTGGTTAAAAACTCATTTGTTGACTGCGAAAGTTTGTGGTTAGAAGAGATCAAGAGAAAGCTATTTCGTTTTGGGGAGAATCATTGGAATTTGGGCCATGCATGTCTAGGTAAGGAATCAAGAATATGATTACAGATAGTGCCAAATTAATCTTCTGACATATCTGTTAAAACGGATCGTAATATTTTTAGTGTCATCCATCATCAGCAATTTGATTTTGAATTCTATCCCAGTGTAGAACTGGCATTCAAATATTCTTTCAAATAGGTATGTACGTTGTTTGGGGCTCCATCATTGTCTACAGTTTCAATGGCTATACATAATTGTTTATTTTCTACTTTTTACATAATATTTTGATTGTGACTCTTTGAGAGCAATATTATTATTCTATCATTGAGAGCAGTGGTGGACCAGTGGTATGAGCCGCGACTTACGAGTTGTAGGTCGTTGGTTCGAACCCAGACAGACGCTTTACTTTGTGTAAATTATTTTCATCACCACTGCTCTCAAAAAGGTGAAGGAAAACATCGTGAGGAAACCGACATGTCCTAGAACCAAAAATTCGAAGACATGTGACATCTACTAACCCGCACTGGGCCCGCGTGGTGGATTACGGCCCACCCCCTTTCACAGCGAGGAGGCCTGTGTCCCAGCAGTGGGAACATTATAGGCTGATTATGTTGATTCTGTCATTCCCAAGTCTGTGGAAAACTTGGGAAATTACATGAGTTTCGAATTCCTATGGTGAATCATCTACGTTATATTGTTGATTTTATCAATATGATCAACTATTACAGTTTTCCTGGCAATGACCTTAGCTCATCTATAACAGTTCTCAATGTCGTGACATGCCATTTATCACCTAATCACACCTAAATATACGAGTATAGGCAAAGGTAATTTATTTTCTAGGCTCATAGTTTTCACTCGATCATTATTATGATAAATGGTGTATGAATAATTCATAATACCACTTGATTGCGAATGTGTCCTTAATTTACTGTCCTACTAATTATAGTTAAAAATTACCTGTCTTTTGTCTTTTTTTTTATTCGTTCAAGGCTCAGCTTTATCTCATTAATCTCAGTTTAAGCGTTAAGCTTGGCCTTAATTCTTTGACGACGGTTTAGGAGTCATCCATATAAGTGACCAGAGAAAGCTTAACGGGGCTTTTTGTATCCTCGGAAATGGGAAACGAGTGGGTATCTTGACGATATATTGATCGTTGTGGCAGTTTACGACACAGATTCCAAATATTGAAAGGTTGATCCAAACAACTCAGATTAGCGACTGTCTTTTGTCATTCCAATATTGAAATCAAATAATTGCTCGAACGGTATCATCGATTTCTTCGCGAATATAATAAAAGAGTAGAGTCATTGAGATATTTCTGAAGACTAAGCGTGCATAACAAATTGTAGTATACAACAAAAATTACAAAGCGGAGCGAATTTTAAAGAATGAAAATAATTATACGAAATTTAGTGGGTTTTTAGAGCAACGGCAGCCCAGAGACAATGCACAGTGTAATAGCGATTGTGTTGTTCTGCTACAGCTCTACAGAGAGCTCTGTAAAAATAATATTCATTAGTAACGGAACTATATTGGACGCGTTTCGATTATCGATCTAGTGGGGATATGGTTTCTAATCCAAAACCGTGTTGTTTTGTGATCTCTTCACCTTTGCATTCACATAAAAGTTATTTTGGATATTGAGACTTTTAGATTTGGATTTTGTTTTAAGGCAGATAAAAATGTTTAAGTTTAAGCTGGGTGGGAAAATGGTCCTAAGCGGTTCTAGGTTTTTTTTAAAGTTTATGATCATTATAACTGATATGTTACTCAGAGATTACAGCAGACTAACATCACACTTTGAAAAAACCATCTCAGTGTGTAGTGTGTGCAGTAATCTGCATAGTCTTCATATGGACTAATCAAGCTTATGTCTGGACTTTAAAAGATACTGTAACTCTGAGTTTCTTTCGGTTTTTTATCAGAGTAGTCAAATTTAAAACACCGACCTCATCTAGTTTTAAAACATAATTTATATTTGACGAGTAAAAGTGTTTTTTAAACCAATTTACAGAAATAAATATCATTTATAATTTGGTTTACATACATTCTCCAAAAGTAGCTACTACGTGCATCATCGATACGGAAAAAACCTTAACCCCTTTTCGAGTGTCTCAGATTTTAAAAAAGTGGAAGTGAAGTCCAAGATGCGTTTAAAGCGAGTTGCACCAGTTGTTGTGAGAGAAAGCTTTTGTTTATGTGGTGGTAACGTCCTCGAAAACAAGCCAGCTGATTTACATATGTTTATGTTATTTACCGTTGCTGTGGCGCCAGCGACCGAAACAAAAGCTGTTGAAATATTTGAAGTATTTAGGTCTGGTTGGGTCTGGTGCTGAGAAACTGGTTATACTTAATGAAGATGACGACGAAAATTCTAATAATAGTCGAGATGAATCATTGTTAAAAGAGGGAATAAGGAAAGCCAGACCCGGATAACGGGACTAGACTTAGGTCAAAGGAAAATGTTGATAACAATGATTATGGATATAGTCAAGAAGAATATCTAGCGAATCTGTATGTAGAACATAATAATAATTTTATTGTTCTTTCTACACAAGGGTTCTCATAAAATAATTTAATACGTAAAACATAAGAAAAGAAAAGAACTACTGTTTCCTACGTGCCAAGATGCCAGATGAGTACATTGATGTTTTGGAACCTGAATACGATTGAGATAGCTTTAACTTCACATTAAAGTCTAACATGAAATATATAGAAGTAAGTATTACAAAATCTTTAATATCATCCATCAGTATTACAGCATCGAGTTTGTAACAGCTCTCAATTTCAATAAATCGATTAGTTACTTAGATAATATCATTATTTATTTATTTATTACACGAATTAAGCATTTGATGTAGATAACCGTTACGTTAAGGACCGTGAAATATAGTCCATCCACTACTGGCTGTTGAGTATAATACTATGTCGATAGCAACTTGGTTTTGAACATGCAGTTCATTGCTGGAATGGGCCCATAGCTATAATTTGAAGGAATACCATATCGTAGATCCAATGACTGCTGTTTTACTTCATCATTCACAGCCTGACTTCACCCACTGGGCATAGGCCTCTCTTTGCTTATGCTGATACCTGCTCCTGTGCCAGCCTCGTCCAGGTTCAATCGTGACTATTAATTGACTTTGACTAAGTCTACAACGTTATTGCTTGCGATGCAATCGTCTTTAATAACGCAATTAATAGCACTTAGCATAACTTGCTCTTCGATGTATTTAAGGAGGATAGTAGTCTGACATGGATCGTCTTTTACAGTTACGAAATTACCGTTTATGTAATCAACTACTTCAGCTTTTATTTATGTAGTTCGGTCAAGCGGATACCACCACCCTCTTCTCGTCTCTCCTCTCCTCTCGTCTTTCAATACTGCGACTAATGTTATAATAATAATAATAATCTAATAATAATCACTAATAATCTAGCAATTATGCAAAAACTATGGTAAGCTAGTAGGTGTCATTAGAACAATAGCACACAGTACTGTATCCAGGCTATCACAGATTTTGTCAAATCTTATTACGAGATTTACAAAATCCTTGGCTAGTATTTTAAGCCATCACGTAGTCTTTTAAAGGACTGCCCCTTGTGGTAGTTCACGCAAAACTGACTGGATTTCTTTATAGAATCCTACTTCGCTTGCCATGGAAAACAAAACACCAGAATTCGAAATTTAAACGGCGACGACGCTCACAGAGAAACGTTATCACCGGACCGTATAGACAATTTTCAGCAATCGCCTCGCTCGGAGATGTAGAACGATTTTATTTGCCTTACTCCTTTTGTAATCGCACAATTTCTCTCCAATCGTAAGTCTTGAACGGTCGCTTTCTACTACAGCCGCACACATAACTACGTCTGCACTTATTTATTATGTGGCTATTTTTCATTTCAATTGAGTTTCTTTCGTAGAATTCATTTGTTATTGAAATAGGTTATGAATAACTGTCCAATCGATTCATGAGCTGTCAGTACGGGAAATTGAACTTGGAACATCCGATTTGAAGTAGAAAGAAGTAGTAGTAGTCAAAATAAATACTTTTAATTATTTTTAGATACTATTTTGATTTATGGGGTTTGGTAAACTAGGTAGAACGTATTGGGCTATGCTTAAAACTTTCTGTCTATCTTTAAGATATTTTGAGGTTTTAATTATTAAAAAAGCGTTCACTTACCAAAAATATTAATGTATTTCGCGCCATACTTTACGCAGAAGTCGTAGAAATTATAAATCACAACACTATTATGAAAGTAGCACAGTTCACTTGAACATTTAGCAACTAAAGTCAAATAAAAAACAAAATTATTAAAATAAAAAATATTTTACAACAACTTTCCAATTGGCGCGCTTGCGTGCGCGGTCGGCATAACTTTTTAAAATGCTTTTTTTTGTGTGGTAGGCGCGGTCGCGTTCGGCCGACGCGTTCGGAAGTGTTCACTGGCGCTGACTGGGCTGCTAGCGGGGCATGCGAGAGAACGGGAAATTGAAACTGCTTAGAGAGAGGACATCACATAGAGCTGTAAAGTCGAAAATTAAAGCCTATAAGCCTACAATGCCTGCCGAAACTCCTTTGCCTGTGTGCCTAACTATGTTGGGGTCTGCTTCAGTCTAACCAGATGCAGCTGAATCATAGAGTAACTGTAGGTACTGTGTAACACCTTGGTCATATCTTGTCATACTTTCGGGCTTTTGACTACCCGTTACGACTGTCAAAGTTCAAGGAATGGTTCGGTTTGGAACCGACGCGACGACTAATCTCAGTCGTCAGAAAATACTCTTAAGAGCGTTTACGCCGTACGGCATTTCATACTTACAAACTTTCAAGCCCTTATTTTTCGAAATGAATGAACCGATTTTAATGAAACTTCTTACGCATAAGCAGGATGCAAAGGTCTAAAAAGTTAGTAGAGAACATTTTCGAAACGTCTTATTTAAAAAAAGATAACTGGAAATCTCTATTTCTATGGAATTTTTTTCGAAAATGTTCTCTACTAACTTTTTAGACCTTTGTATCCTGCTTATGCGTATGATGTTTCATTCAAATCGGTTCATTCATTTCGAAAAATAAGGGCTTGAAAGTTTGTATGAAATACCGTACCGCGTAAACGCTCTTAAGGAATTCTCACGACGTACTTTGTCGAGTGTCAGTTACTACCACTACTCTCAGTGTCATACAATACTTCACAAGTGTCACTCTCAAATTTCTTCATTTTTAGGGTTCCGTACCTCAAAAGGAAAAACGGAACCCTTTGTTGTCAGTCTGTCTGTCCATCTGTCAAGACCCTTTTTCTCAAGAACGCTTGGAGTTATCAAGTTATCTATGCTGTGCCCGACATGTCCATAATTTGTGACTAATATAATTATTTCCCTACCAACTAAGTACATTATGGTATGCAATAAAGAATTGAGAATAGAATTGACAATTGAAATAAATATCAAATACTCAGGGCTGCAATCTCTTGAAGCAGTGAAAAATCAAACTTCTAAATAAACGCAATAAGAAAATATGGGCGTTTATGTTCCGGAATCAAAACCTCTAGGGTACTTCCCGTTGATCTGGAATCATGAATTTTGGCAAGAAGCAATGTCAAGTAGCAAAAGTAAAGGAAAAAATCCGAAAACCGTTCGGTGCGCGAGTCCGACTCGCACAGTCGCACCTGACCGTTTTTTTTATTTTTATTGCTTAATGGCATTCTTGACATCGATCACGCCTGATGGAAAGCGATGGATGAAGTCCATGGTCTTCTCTCGAGTTTCGAAAACTACCTTCTTTCAAGTGTCACTCATAACTTCCTTCTGTCGAGATCTTCATTTGAAAGCTTCCCCTGTCACACTTCTTATTATATAGCACATCTGTGAGTACTATGTACATACTATAAAGCTTCCATTTAATGGGTACGCCTTTTATTGACTTGAATGTGCCCTGGCAGCTGAGGTATGTCACGCACACTCAAATGTCTCGCTGACGGTGGCGTGTGTATTGGATCATTTAGCTCCCTTCAAAATGGTTGAGCTGAATGGTGCTAGTACATGCGTCATGTTCGTGAACGGGCACCGTCAGTAGGGACTGGTCATCTCTTTGCTGCCATGGCTTATTTTAATGTAATTTTTGAATTGTATTCTTTTTTTTTCATCTTTTAATTACGGACGCTTTTAAAGTTCTGCATCGTTCTCTCATGCATAATTTTTAACATGAATGATGTAAACAAGACTTTGTAACCATATTGTTTTGATTTAAATGAGTGTCCATGGAGTTTCTTGCCCGTTCTTCTTCATAGGTACCTACGCTTTGGAATGGGCAACTAGCTTCATCTTTCTGACTGACCGACCCCTTCACAACTTAAAAGTGCCTGTAATTGGTTTAATTGAAATAAATGCTTTGAGTTTGAGTTTATTTATTTATAAATTAATTTGTTCACTGAGCAGCAGCTCTATATAGTTCCTCACGGCGATGGTCGCCACGGTACAATGTACTATGTAGTAGATCACTCAATGGGAGGTGGTTGTAGGCCGAATAGTCGTCGTTTATTGACTAACAAGATGGAACCAAAGAAAAAATAGCTTTTCCGACGACTGATACCTTTTTTTAGGGTTCCGTAGCCAAATGGCAAAAACGGAACCCTTATAGATTCGTCATGTCTGTCTGTCTGTCTGTCCGTCTGTCTGTCTGTCTGTCTGTCTGTCCGTCCGTATGTCACAGCCACTTTTCTCCGAAACTATAAGAACTATACTGTTGAAACTTGGTAAGTAGATGTATTCTGTGAACCGCATTAAGATTTTCACACAAAAATTGAAAAAAAACAATAAATTTTAGGGTTCCCCATACTTAGAATCGAAACGCAAAAATTTTTTTTTCATCAAACCCATACGTGTGGGGTATCTATGGATAGGTCTTCAAAAATGATATTGAGGTTTCTAATATCATTTTTTTCTAAACTGAATAGTTTGCGCGAGAGACACTTCCAAAGTGGTAAAATGTGTGTCCCGCCCCCCTGTAACTTCTAAAATAAGAGAATAAAAAAACTAACAAAAATATATGACGTACATTACCATGTAAACTACCACCGAAAATTGGTTTGAACGAGATCTAGTAAGTAATTTTTTTTTAATACGTCATAAATCGTAAACCACAATTTACCATTCATTCAATCAACTCAAAAATAAAAAAAACATTTAATTTCATAAACGTAAACCTTATGCATAAACCCAGATGTTACGGAACCCTCGGTGCGCGAGTCCGACTCGCTCTTGCCCGGTTTTTTTTTTACATTTGTCCGATATTGATCATAGCAGAATTTTCTTAACTAGAGCTTTTTTTAGATTGACTAGTATTTTCGTTTTGTTTACAGCTTGTTGAATAATTTAATAGGTAGGTACGGTACCTGATTCCTGATACATAAGGTAGGTATAGGGCCCAGGGGTCGAAGCTCCCACCATTGGCTTCACTCGGTGAATTTTTGTAACATCTTCGACCTCGCCTAGCATCGTAGTTCGGTGACGGTAGGGGGACGTGGGAGTCCTGTCACAACAATCTGTAATTATTACATTTTGTTCACTAAAGACGATGGCAACTGTTCGAGCTAAAATAGGTATAGGATTCATTGAAATATCATTATAATTTACTTAAAATAAATTGTTTGCCATTTAATAAATTATTCGCTTTAATTAAACATGTACCTATTTTACCCACACTGGCCTTATGAGCGCCTAACAACAATTTTAAAGCAATGATTCACATTCATGTCACAAGTTGCTGCTTCTCCCACTACATGTTACTTTTGACCTTCGGGGCACAGGTATTGATAGTGTAAGTCACAAGAGTCATGTAATGCACAACTGTGAAATAGAGTAAACTCTACCTAATACTAGTAGCATCATTAGTATACTAATAAATTTGAAACTTGGCACCAATACTTATCTAACTGTAGTAGGTACCTTAGTAAGTTTTTTCTTAGCAGATGGGAAATCATCAAATGACTCCTCCCGCTCAGGGTGGAGCGGAAAGGAGTGTCAGACTCTTACTGACTAAAACCCACCCGTGTTCCTTCCTTAGCCCTATGTTCCGGGCCAGCGGTAACCCTTTCGGAAAATCCCGCTGACACCTAAGTAAGTATTTACATTTTTTTTTGTGTGGCACCTCGCTGGTCAACCAAGGAGGTTGTCGAATGCTTAACCGGGCTTGAGTGTGGTTGCCTCATTAATGAAGGCCTATAGTCGGGGCTTAAAAACTTAAAAACTAAACGACTACACGCTAAGGCGTGGCGTACGGACCTCAGCTTAGGGCATCGCTGAGGGCAGCAATTGACAGGCTGGATCGGATTATTTTTTCATTTTTATGAAAATCCTGGAAAATATGCCTCCGAGTCTGAGGAATCATTCCATTCTAGAGGAATCATTCATTCTACCAGACTAAGCCTCCTCCACGTGCAACAGCAATACTTTATTATACTTACCTACTAACAATACCTACTAACTTAATTATTGATTACATTTTTAGACTTATTGAGCTAGAAACTAAACAAGAGTTACTCTCATGCGTCATGCCGCAAATGTCAGGCATGAAAAGTTGATTATCAGTTATTAAACTATCAAAGGGACATACAAAGAGTTAATCCGTAATTAATGACTAGTTGAGAATCAGGTCATAAAAACATAGACAATGGATATCGTGACAAAAACAACAAAATTATTGGTAGCAATAAAACTGTCCTGATAAGTAATTAATTGTCTGATTGAAAATGTCGGCCAAGTGTGAGCGCTGGCTTCCGGGTCGCGGATGAAAGGACCAAGAATTTATTCACAAGCACACATTGTTGTTTACAGCTTTATAGCTGTAAACAACAATGTACCTAAGTAAGTACCCAATACCGATAATTATGTTTTTTACAAGATTATATTATTATAATCTTGTAAAAAACATAATTATCGGTATTAGGTACTTCTAATAATACATTGATTAATACCATACCTATCATAGACTTGTTGACAAAAACTATTATGACAGTTTTCGGAGAATTGTCAACAAAATAAATACTAAAATTAAATAAAATTAATTTAATATTTTGGCATCGAAATTTAAATAATATTATTGTTGTATGTTATATAATATTAAATTCTAAATTCTGTAAAATTTTAACGTTGTGAACTTCTGGTTGTTGTTACACTTAGGTACATATAATTTAGTTGCATAGTAATCTGTGGAAACTGTTTCTGGATTGTGTTGAACTATTTGTATACATGTATTTGTTATTGCATCTGTTTGTTTCCCAAATAAAATAAAATAAAATAAATAAAATAAAACCCAATCTATCTAAAAGAAGAAACAGACTGACTGACTGACTGACATATCTATGCACAGCCGAAACTACTGGGTCTAGGAATGTGGAATTGCACACGGCTTCCTTTTATAATGTAGGGGAGCACTAAGAAGGGGTTTTTGGAAATTTAACCTTTAAGGGAGTGAAAAGGGGGATTTCGTTTGTATGAAAAATCTTATTCCTTGAGTTAATAAACTTGACCTGAATACTAGACACGAGGACCGGGCAACCCCCACCTCGAGTGAAGGAGCTGTTTTTAGAAATATGGAGATGTGGGGGTGGTCTCGATCCTTAGGTGACTGGTCTGAAAAGCTAAAAAAAAAACTCAGAAAGACGAACTCAGAAGATGCTAGATTCAAATAGTGTTTATATGACCCCGAATGAGTCTCCGGACACAACAAGCGTTTTATTTAAAGGTAAAACGCTACTATTATGCATCTTCCTAATTCAATCAAATGATTTGTTGATTCTTGGTGGCTTCGTAATAACTGGGTGTAAAATCGTCCGACCGCACTGGGACGGATCGGTCCCAGCACAGAACATGTGGGTCCCAGCGGTGCCTGACGACATAAAAATTATCCTGGAGCGATCGGTTCCGGTCAGGGAGGCAGATAACAAAAAAATCCCTTAACATACATTTAAAAAAACCGACGAACTGTGAACCTCCTCCTTTTTTTGAAGTCTGTTAAAAGTAGATAGGTATTTTATTACAGTAAGTGAATTGAATAAAAATTGTATTAATTTTAATTTGATTATTTTCGATATCAACTTTCAGCTATTAAAGGTATAACCACCATTTTTACGATTAACATACAAAGGGAATGAAAGGGATAGAAACATTAGAATAGGCGTGACGACAGTATCAAATAATCAAAAATTTAATGATGTTAGGGGAAAATACATATTAAAAGGATTTAAAACAGTGATTTAGTTTAATTTAAAAACTTGAGATTAATCGGATTTTCACTAAAATAAAAGATTAAAATACTGCAGTCGGCCATTTTGACTGAAACACCAATCACAGCGCATGACGTCACGCCTATGTAAACATCACTGTGGTTCACAGAGTACACTATAGATAGTATACTGACAACATTTGATGTTTACCTAGGCGTGACGTCAAATCCGACGCCATGACACTGTGAGCTGTTTTCGCGCCCTATTGAAAAAATATTAGAAAAATGGCTTCAAACTTCGTTAAACTTTAGTTTATTACCGAAATATAGGTGTTTTCGTAAATAGTAAATGTGTACGTACATTACGGAAGAGGATTTGAAAATCATTCGTCATGCCTATTGTCTAATACATGAACGAGACTTTTCCAAAAGACATCAACGCGCGACTATAAAAAAAGTACCGGTAAGTAAACAGTACGAAAAATTATTTTTGATTTAATCAAATTACCTGCGCTCGCTCATAATTTGATTAAATCAAAAATAATTTTTCCTACTGTTTACTTACCGGTAAAAAGGTATACCATCCTTTTTGTAATGTTTCCCATACCACTTCACCACGCATGAAGGCATTTTGATGCGTTATAATTGTATAAAAAGTTATAAAAAATTGTACTAATTTAGCGTGCACAGAGGTCTAACACTTGGACACAACTAAAACGGTTACTAAAAAGTTCATTTCAAATAAACTTGCGATAAAGTTTGTTCACCTCCTTCTACTAATGTATCCCAATTTTTCCAAACGATACGAAAAAAATGTATGGGCAGTGTCGGTAACACGATCAAAACAAGTGTATCGTGGTAAGAGGCGACCTTTTCGCATGACAGTACATGCAACAAGGAATGGATTACAAATCTTTTGGTCAAAATTATGATCAGTCGTTTTTATTTTTTTTATATGGGCAGACTATAAATATTGAATAGGTACGTTTTGTCGATTTTCCCGGCTAGTCGGGCACATCTATAATTAATTTTTGTAATACTAAAATAAAACGAATAAATAGTATTATTTTTATATAAATATTTAATGCTTGAGGTTCAATGATTCGCTTTCTTCGCCATCTTGTTTTGGGCTGGTTTAGGTTGATCCATTGTCACTTCTTCAATCATTACAAATAATCAAAGTAACAAAACAACAGCAATAACAAAATAATAATAAACGCGAGAAAACTTTCCAAGTAGAGTACACAAGTTGACTAGTCTATCCCAAGCGCATTCCAAATTCGGAATGACGGAAGGACATTATTACAAAATGGCGGACAGGTGATGTGCCCCTGACGGCAAACTCGACGCCAAGTAAGAAGGCATAACTCAAAATATCTTATTTCTAGTAAGGATGTTAAAATTTAGTTTTTTTTTTTGTTAGTTGCTTATTTTGATGAATATAAGTTAATTTAATTGAATAAATCCTGATATAACATATTCTTGTACTGAAATATAAATTAAAAACCTCAGTAATCTCGAAAAAAAAAAGTTCGACATGTTTTCTTTTTTTTTAAGTCCGTAAGCAATAGCATATTATAATTTCCGTGTTTAAATGTGTATTCTAGAAATTGAAAAAAAACTACTAAATAATTCCCAAAATTTAATTATTTTTGACTTACTCCATGTTTGTTATTATGAAACTCAACCGATGCAATGTTAGCGACAGTTTTGTATGACGAACGATATCTATCGTAAGTTATTTGGACTTTGTGGTACAGGGCGGTTGAATGACATTTATCGCAAGTTTATTTGAAAAACACTTTAGTACCGTAGCCATTACATAGGCGATCAAAAGCCAATAGTTATCGAGCGTCGGGGCACTGTGTGCGCAGTCAAGTGGTTGTATAGTCTTTGCATGGAACCCTCGGTGCGCGAGTCCGACTCACACTTGGCCGTTTTTTTGATGAATTTGTGGACTAAAGTAGATATGAGTTTATTCACTTTATTAAGAGCCTATACTACCTCAAATGGCTTAGCATGATCCTCCGGTATGTCGAAAATACCGCAGCATTTATTTTGAAATAAATATATGGTAAAGTTGAGGATTAATGCTAGGTACTATGTTAGACGAAAACACGATTCCATAAAATTTTCTCGATAGAAAAAAATTCCAAAGTTACCTCCAAATTGAACAATAAACCGCTGGTATATAAAAAAAACCTTCAAATCAGATCATGAAACTTTGCATACTAACTGAACTAACTATAAAGCAGGTCTTATTTTATTTAATTTTTTTGAATTACCTTTATTTTCACCGTAAAAAGCAAATACCTAAACTATTGGCGCTGCCTTCCGCCCAGCACCGCACTCTGTCTCGCTCTCACACAGTCCGCGAGCAGTATCGTGTGAGCGAGATAAAGAGTGAACTTTAGCTGAGGTAGTATAGGCTCTTAACTATGCTCGGAGTCTCTTTGAATGATAAAATCAGGAATGAAATTGTGCGGGAACGGAGCTACCGACATAGCTTGCAGAGTAAGCAGACTGAAGTGGCAGTGGGCTGGCCATGTCTGTCGAAGGACCGATGGCCTGTGGATCAGACGAGTCCTCGAGTGGAGACCGCGTATCGAAAAGCGTAGTGTGGGATGTCCCCCAGCTAGATTGACGGACGACCTAAAGAAAGTGACTGGAGCGGTCTGGATGCAGAAGACGGAGGACAGGGTATTGTGGCGCAACCAGGGAGAGGCCTATGTCCGGCAGTGGACTGCAATAGGCTGAGTTGATTGATCTACGCGAAACGGTCATCGCTCAGCATAATGCTACGACCCTAATTGCCTAGAGAGTGATTGCCTGCACCCTAATTGCCTAACACACAATCAATCACAATCTGAATTATTTTGAAGGATATTACTAATAACGCAATGAAGGTTGCTGTACTGTCAAAATGAATGCCAATGCGACTGTTCGTGTGTTACGCAGTTACGGTCAATGACCCCACTGGAATAGATCTATATACACTTTTCAGATACTTCCTATTCTTTAATAGGAGATCAAAATCAAAATATTTTATTTCACATAAACCTACTTCTACAAGTGAGAAACAGAATCCTCTGTAAAGAGAGTCGTTCTTCACACTTGGACCTCTATAACAGTGCCTGCCACTTGCCCTTTAACTCTATAAGCGAGAGGCGCGTAGTTGTATGTTTTGATACCTCTGTACTGACTAACCAACTAACTATACAAATAAATACAAAAACAAAAGAATATTTAGGCGTCAAAGTACTCGTCCGCATCGCTGTCATCCGGAAACGAGCCCAGAAGACTGGCAGCATTGCCATGTTGAATGGAAATCCTAATTCTTTGGCCAAAGAACGATCCAGCCCTCTGGTCACGTGAAGTGCCGACAAGCCGGCGAGAAAGGAGACTGGTCATCTGAGCCCCAGGCCCGGCACAAATGAACTTATGTCAGAATTTTCGTAAAATTTGGCAAAGTAAATCTAAAAAGTCCGCATGTCCGAAATCGGTGGCGAACATATTAAAATTTCCCAGTGTCTATAATAAGGCGCAGTATTTTATTTTGCATACTTATACTTATATGGCCGCTTCAAACGCGACTTTAAATTATTCAGAAACAGAATTTTTAATCTCCACGTACCTCACATCTTAAAAGATTTTAAAATCGCTGCCGCAATAATAAATGCGTTCCAGGAACCATACACTGACAGCCCAAAGCATTTGTATATCAAATGCTTTCATAGAAATCGCCTTTACACCGCGGTCATCCGCTCAATCATGACCTATGCTTGTGTAGTCTTCGCACACGCCAATCCCCGCCACCTGCACAAAATGCAGACCCTCCAAAACCGTCTCCTCAGAAAGGTCACGGGAGCCCCCTTCTACGTCCGAAACGTGAACCTCCACGTTGATCTCAGACTCCCCACCGTCCAGCAGTTCATGAAGCGCCTCTCCAAGCGCTTCTTCGACTCTGCTATTAAGCACCCCAATCCCCTGATTGTGGCGGCCTCCACTTACACTCCCTCCCGCATAAGCTCGATTCGCCGACCAAGGCATACACTCACCACCCCCGACGACGCCACTACCCTCCTCCAGGAGAGTAGTAAGACCACCAGTACTCTCAAGAAGTACAAGCCCCGTCATCCGTCCTTCCGCCCTCGCCGTCGAGGCTTGTCGCGACACCCCGTAACATGCCCGCCCCGACCCTTGCTCGAGCCAGCCCGCGCCGCTGAGCCTGTAGTTCAAAATCAGTCCCTAAATAATTCCGATCCAGCCTGTCCCTTGCTGTCCTCTCCCAGCGACGCCCTAAGCCGAGGTCCGAACCCCACCGGGGGGTGCCCTTAGCGTGTAGTCGCTTAGTTTTTAGTTAGTTTTTAAGCCCTGGCTGGAGGCCTCAATTTATTGTGGCATCCACAGGAAAGTCCGGTTAAGTAGTCACGACCTCTCAAGGTCAACTACGAGATGCCATAGTAAAAAAAAAAAAAAAGCCAGACACCACGAGGAGTTTGACCACCCTGCATGGGGTATGGATGATGTTCTCATTATTGAAGAATAATATTGTCAATTATTTATGTAATAAAAATAAATAGGTACCTACTACATTTTTATTTTATTTTAGGTTATTGTTATATTTTATACATTAGTTTTGATAGTCAAGTGTATATTTCATAATTATCTAAAAAAAAAAAACTTTTTCTAAAGATTCATAATGAAAAAGTAGCCTAAACAAAATCTGTAAGCAATTGTTCAAAGTGTTTGCCTCTGATTTCGGAGTTGAGGACTATTTAGATTTATTTCACCTGATTTAACAAACATTCTGAGATAACTTTCTTTAGCGCCGGATCTGGGGTAATTTTCTATGGGTCGTGACCAGTCTCCTTTCCTTTCCACTGTACTTATATAGGTATTGTGGTAATAAATAAATCTTTATCTTTATCTATGAATGTGAGAAAAACCGATCCTGCACCTCATTAAGCTACCAACTTGGTTAAGTGCGTACCTCCATAAGCGAGAAAACATTTCGTTTCCTGGAACTCTCGCTCATCCAGTTTCGGTGCCGGATTAGCCCATAAGCAAATTAAGCAATTGCTTAGGGCATCACGTCTCGGGGGCCCCATAAGGCAGAAAGAGCACCGAAACAGTATTTGCTAGCACATGAAAGGCAAGGTTAGGTCAGGAAGATATTACAAGACCCAAAAGTCACTCCAGCTAGAGATGTGCGCCAATCTTTACAAATCGCTCGTCGTTGTTTTGAAAAAATACGAGGTGACTATTAGTATGTAGATAGGAGGGCCTACAGGCGTGGATTGTATTAGAACTTTTTTTGTCTGACGAATGTTTCCACAGATGGTCACATGTCACACTTAATTAATTAATTCGCTACACTTTATGGCGTTTTTCGCAAAATTCAATAATATTTTCAAAGAATTATGAATAACGAATTCATATTGTAGTGATAATTGTTTCTTTTGTCACAAATGTATTTTCTGCTGTACAATAAAGTATATATAAATAAATTAAATATGAAAACCGGCGCGTGTATGGCTTCGATGAACTTTGGCGGAGCAAAAGGAGTATGATCGTAACAGGTGGCGTTCTGTAATTTCTGCTTTCCCCTTACGGGGAATAAGGCATGGGTTTATCGATATATGTGGAAATCAGGCATTGTACCTAAATAATACCAGTCCATTAATGTCCCAATGCTGGGCAAAGTCATCTCATACAGAGAAGGCACGAGCGTTGATTTACCACGCTTGTTCAAGATTTGGGTTGGCGATTTCATAAATCCTACTATTCTATCCTTATTATATTATAAACATACATCCATATCACACATTTTCTCTATGCATTCCACCACCATACCATACTGCGATCGCCAACCCGCCTGCCAAGCGTGAGGATTATGGCAAACCCCCCCTTTTGCGGGAGGCCTATGTCCAGCAGTGAACGTCTTTCGGCTGAAATGATGATGATGAAGATATTATAAACGCGAAAGTTTGTGAGGATGGATGGATGGATGTTTGTTACTCTTTCACGCAAAAACTACTGAACGGGTTTCGATAAAACTTCACAGTAATATAGCTTATACATCAGAATAACACATAGGCTACAATTTATAAAGATTTTGTGTGATTTGGCCATAATATAATATAACGATAAAGTATCAAGTAGGTAAGTCGGAAAAATTCCTGCCCTCTGAGAGCTATCTTGGCGTGCGCTGCCTAAACCGTTAGAGTTACACGAAGATAATGTATCGTGGGACTATTTGTCTTAAACAGTTCTTAATAAAAGTCCGTAACAGCATATATCCTACCTACCTACCTACCTTTTATGTGGAAGCCCAAAATAGTGAGCCATATCGAAAGTAACTCTTTCTGTATGTTACCTTTTCACACCACCTACCACTGAACGGATTTCGATATTTGGCAAGTGAATAGATAACATCCTAGGGAAGGACATAGGCTACTTCACCGGTACTGTCCCGTAGGGGAATTTCCGACATCCACGCAGGCGAAGCCGCGGGCAGAAGCTAGTTTGAATATAAACTAATTAGGTAGAATCATTTATTCATGAACGTTTGATTAATACCTATACAGCGGCGGAGAAACTAAAAGTAAATAGTTCTGTTATTTGAATTGGGTACCTACATACCAGTGGCGAAGGTTCCATACAACTCATTCCCACCGACCCACCGGCTTCTCTTTGAAAAATGGCACAGTCAGTATTCTATAGACAAACAATATAATCATAGTAAAGATATCTACTCCGGCTTACCTCTTACTAAAATTGACCCTTCGCTACACACCTACTTATTGCAGTCTTGTAGGCCCACACCCGGAATTTCTCCTGTAGGTACCTACGGGACATGTACGGCACAAATACCACAATGAGTGCCAACATACAGCCAGACAAGAAACAACTTACAGTAATCTGAACCTACTTTAATTGAGGTTCCTGTTATCTGTGGGCCATTCAAATATTTGTCTCTTGTGGGAAACATACACACAACACAAAGAATACATAACCAGCGAATAATGTTCCCACTGCTGGGGCCTCCTCTCGGTCAGAGGCAGTGGGCTGTAATCTACCACGCGAGCCCAGTGCTGGTTGGTAGATGTTTTCGAATTTTGGCTTCTAAGACATGCCGGCTTCCTCACTGTAATGTTCGCTGGGTTAATAAAACACACTTTGACAGATCAGTTAAGGTGAAGTAGTCTATGCGAAACCCAGATAACGTCTGCACGCGCCTACCGGCGGTAAGCGACTGCCACGCCAATGCCTGCGCATACACTACATCCCTCCTTTATTTTTATTGAATTGATATGTTTGTTGTTGTCATGTTTATTGACATATTGAATTGATTCTAGTCGCCCATTCCAAAAGGTAGTTTTCGTATGGAGAAGAATGGGCAAGAAACTCCACCGTTACCCTTTTAAAATGTTTTACAATGTCTTGTTTATATAATATAATTATATGTGAAGACAATGCACTTAGAATAAAATTAGTCTACCACAAAAGGTAAAAAGAATTAAAATGAAGCAATGGCAGGTAAATCAATTATGTGATAGATACAGGTGCTCACATATTTACAAATTATTTACAAATATTGTAAAAGTAGATGATTTTCCTAGAATTTTCGCTTTGATAAATCCAATTTAATGGAGTGTTACATATGGCACGATCCACACGATGATGTCCTCACGATGTCCTCACGATGATGTCCTCCCGATGTCCTCACGATGTTTTTCTTCACCATTTTGTAATGTCCAATTTAATGGATGTCCAAATGCGTCCAATCTAATGGATGCCCATTGCGTCCAATTTAATGAATCACATGTCTTCGAAGTATTGGTTCTCAGACATGCCGGTTTCCTCACGGTGTTTTCCTTCACCATTGATGATCCGTGGTGATGAGTGAAAATACACAAAATGCCTGCCTGGTTTCGAACCCACGAACTTAGTCGGGCTAGACCACCACCACTGTTGTGCTGAAATTAAATGCTATTATTATGTGTATGTGCCTACGTATGACACGGTGCGGTATGACACCAGAAGGCCAATTCTACTAATTTAAAACGTTCAAAATCTAGTCTCAGTCTCATATCGGCGACAAACAAATGTCAAAACTTGTCAAAATGTAGTGAGATTAAAGGTAATTTTGCAATTAGCATTATTTTAGGGCACGAACTATTATCACTTTTGCAGCCTGTGTCTGTAACACAGTTTATACTAGCACAGACACAGACGTTCACTCTGTCTCAAATAATGCATAGCGTTGTACTTCATTGTTTTGTTTTGTTTTTTTTTAATGCTTGATTGAGATGGACAAATTGTACTTGGCTTTTTGAAATAAAGATTATTATTATTGTTCTTATTATTTTGTGATTTTTACTTAGTCTATTACTTTTCGATTTTTACTAAGTTTACCGTTTTTCGTTTACCCTTTTTTGCAATTTGGATTAATTACAGGGCAAGGAATTATTATCTCATTTGTGATTTTTACTGAAGTTACATCTTTTACTTTTACCCTTTTATGCAATTTGCATTAATTACAGGGCAGGAAACTTTTACCCTTTTATGCAATTTGCATTATTTACAGGTCAGGAAATTTTATCTCTTTTGTGATTTCTACTGCCATACCTAGGTATTGGCATCTGCCTAGCCTTTTTCCCAACTATGTTGGGGTCGGCTTCCAGTCTTAGCGGATGCAGCTGAATACCAGTATTTTAGACTGGTTGTCAGACTTTCCGGGCTTCTGACTACCCGTAACGACTGTCAAAGATTCACGAATGACAGCCGGGACCAACGGCTTAACGTACTTTCCGAGGCACGGAAGAGACACGGTATGTAAAGATGGTCACCCATCCATAGACCAACCGCGGCAAGCGTAGCTTAACCTGATCGATCGACCTATGCGGCTGTTATTATTTAGCCACGTGCCCCTCATACCTAGGATTGGCAATAGAGATCAAAATCTTTTTAATGTCTAACCATGATTTATTTTGTAAATTGCGTAATCTAGTCGGTTCCAATGTATGAACTTGATGAGTTTTCACCCATTGATTGCATACACTGGTTGATTATTATACCAATGTATAAGTTATTGTTAACTTTTAGGTACCCACTATTCATTTGATTGTTTACCTCTTCAAATTACTTCGTAATGTTTTGATACCGATTAACCACATAATCTATCATTATCGCGACTTCCGCGATCTTATTTGCCTAATATTAGGCAATTCTGTGAACCAACAGTTGGGTTGGCACCTATCAACAAATGAGGTTATACGAAATAAAAGTAAAACTATAAATTCACTGTACATATTAAGCATAAGAAAGTTAAAACGCTGTACAAATAACATAGTCTTTTTTTTTTTTTTGTCCATGTCGCGAATTTTGCGACAAGGGGTTACTAAAAGGGGGGCAAATTTTCCATTATTTTTTCGATAGGACGCACCGTTTTCGAGATATAAGCAAATTTAGAATTATTAGATTTTACACTCGCATGTTCCCGAAAATAACACCAGTACGTCCCGTGTTTCCCAAATAGTCAATCAATAATGCTATATTTTGCCACTAACTATTTGGAGAAACAATTTTATTAATTAAATAAACCTCATTCGTTAACTTGCCAGTATTAATCGCAACCATTAGGTTGTTTTGTTGGAACTTGTTCCATTTGTGTTTCTCGCAACCATTAGGTTGTTTTGTTGGAACTTGTTCCATTTGTGCTTTTCGCAACCATTAGGTTGTTTTGTTGGAACTTGTTCCATTTGTGTTTTTCGCAACCATTAGGTTGTTTTGATGGAACTTGTTCCATTTGTGTTTTTCGCAACCATTAGGTTGTTTTGTTGGAACTTGTTCCATTTGTGTCTTTCACACACACGCACATATTTTAATGTATATCAAAATATGTCTTGTTGTACCATACCCAGTACAGTTGCTCAATGTTTTTTGTCCTATAATTGTAATAATTGTAATTAAAGTTTATTTTAAACTAAATCACCGCCGTTCATATTTGACTAGCCAGCAAGTCGAACAAAGGTCCTTTGACGACGTGTGCTATGTGATTAAAGCAAATGTTCACTTGATATTACAACACTGTAGTGAATTCTATGAATTCTTTTGTTGATTACAAATTACAATAGCCAGTGCAAAATGCATTTCATTTGACTACGATTAGTTCAATCATTAACCATAACTGATTTTATGACACTAGTTAGTTATAACAGTAGGTAAGATAATAATTTTATTTGTTACTTAACTTCGATTTTACCGTAGTGGAACTTCTGTTAAAACTGGTACATTAACGATATTTTCGCTGGAACATTTTTTTATTTGATCGAATAATATTTTCTCGATATTATTTACATAAGGGGTCGACACGGGGGTAAGCCGTGACTGACTCGAGCAGTGTTGCCACTGAGTTGTGTGCTACATCAATAATAGTAGGTACATCACAAATACATTTTAATTACCTCACATAGGGCAGTATTATCAACTTTATGATAAATAAGAATTATAATCTCATAACCACATCACGCCTGTTCTCCCACCTATGTTTGAATAGGTAAGCAATCTTTATTGTTTTATGTACATTATTGTCTTGGTTTCATATAATGTTACATGGCACCTGTAACTTAGTGACCTTTGAAGGTACTACCAAAAAATTCCAACAGAAGAAGGAAACTTCTCTTCTACAAAATTGATTTACCGATTCATCATATTATCATAAGAAAATATTATGTCATTCTAATTCATGTTACTGGTGAAAAGAGTTTTACTAAAACATTTTGTTCATCTATCTGTCCCCAAGTCACAGGCTATAAACCTAGTTTGGGTGCCAGGAGATAATACTCAATGTACTATATGTTGTACCATATTACTGTACTTGTAACCTTTGTGAACATTGTTCTGGAAATAAACATTATTTTTATTATTTTTGTGTCTTTTTTTTTCACCTCTTTGGCTGGTTTTAGCTACATTTACTGGCCAAAACCAAGTAAATGCAACGTGTGGTGTGTATTAGAGTGTGTTTTCTTCCTCTAACTGCATGAATTTCCTAACTATTCTGCAGGTGTTTAAGATGGCAGCTTTCTGTTATTATTATTAATTAACATTGCAATAACATCAAACAGCAGTTGGTTGTTATTGTGACTTTTTATTTTCACTTTGCCCACATTTTATTTCAAAGTATGTATACTTATTATTTTAACTGGTTGGTACTAGTATTTAATTATAGTAACAATTACATAGCTTTTGTCTTTTCCTTAGTCTGTTGATAGGTAGCAATCTAAATTATATCACCCTAGAACTCGGGTACATATGTCATTATCAGTAGTACTCATTAGGTAGTTCTTCCTACATGCAGGAAATTATCCTCTGTGGGACGGTTTTTTTATTATTATTATTTTTGTTATCTTTCGTAAGTATTACAATGAATACATTACTCTGTATTGATTCTTATTTTTGCGTGGCTTTTACTGAAAATCAGTAACAGTATCACAACTGCATGCCCTATTATATTTTTGTAAGTACTTATTGAAGACAAGAAGACATGTGACATCTGCCAACCCGCACTGGGCCCGCGTGGTGGATTACGGCCCACTCCCTCCCACCGAGAGGAGGCCTGTGTCCCAGCAGTGGGAACATTATAGGCTGATTATGTATGTATGTTATGTAAGTACTTATTGCGTGAGTCATCTTTTGTGGCGTCCTGTAACAGGATTTTGAGACTCGTATGCGTGCTCGTTAGAGCATTTCGGATTCAGCATGACCTTTGACGTAAGCGTAAGTATGACTAACTAAATAAACTGAATAATTTTATTCAGTAACGTTACTTTACAATCTTCTTTTTAGTGTGTCGATAGCAATCTAAGTGAACTCGGCCCAGAATAGCAATCTAAATGGACTCGGCCCAGAATTCGGATACTTGTTTGGCGCCTTCACCAGCGTCCATCAGTTCCTGTAACGTGCAGCTGACAGGACACGCAGGACACGATATTAAGTGTTATACTTTACTATTATTATGGGAATTGACTGATAATAACCTTTATCTATTAACAAATTAGGTTTATTAACTAGTTGGCAGTAAATATGCTAGTAATTAAGCCATTATTGATGCTTACACTAACGTTTCCCGGTCTTTTCTGATATTTATCCATTAAGCATGGTCGTATTGCGAATAGTATTTGCGTGACCTTGATATTTCTGTGTCGAAATGCAAACAATTGATCCTGGCAAAACCAGTGACCTGATTAAAATAGTATCTACTGATTTTGTTTTATATTTACAATAAGTGGGTATGTAGATTATTTACAACAGAAAAGTTAAGTACCTATGTCCAAGATTTATGATAATAATCGGTTATTAATTTTATTTAAAATTAGAAGCGTGCAATAACTCAATTATCTTGTTATTTAAATGAAATCACTTACTCAATAATAATAACTACCTAACAATAATTTACTGTTTGCATTACCTACAGCACATTTAAAATAATTGCGTACTATTCAGGCATGGCCCTTTGTTTTGTTGTGAACAATATTCCCTGCATGGCCTTTTTAACATTTACCTACGCTTTTGTTGTTTACATCAGTCGAAGCAGAATTTATTTTTCGTAACTTAATCATACGAAACAGACAATAAAGCAATCATTAGCTGTAACGATCTACCTTGGTAACGATTTATTTACGTGTAGGTAGGGAGGTACAGCGTGACTACGTTCTGTTTTTACTTTAGTATCCAACTATAAACGATCCTTATCGAAATATAGTCGCTTAACAGATCGTAAACAACTTTCAACGTGCATTATTTTTCAGCGTGCATTCTTCCCCTTTTTTTTGGTAAATGTTTTCAGCACTTACTTTTATCCTCGTCGCCACTTGTAATGTTCGCTGGGTTAATAAAACACACTTTGACAGATCAGTTAAGGTGAAGTAGTCTATGCGAAACCCAGATAACGTCTGCACGCGCCTACCGGCGGTAAGCGACTGCCACGCCAATGCCTGCGCATACACTACACTCACGATGTTTTCCTTAACCGTTTTGAGATAATTATGGCGGTACGTCGTAATTTTCAAAGAATTAGATGATAGTACTATAATCATTCTGGTCTGACCTAACCGAACTACGCCAGTATCATTCACAAGGAAGTGTCATATACATATACCTATAAACAGATACCTACATTTAACGTGGCTGGGAATACCCTGACGACGACCATTTTCCTTAAGCGTGGGTACACTTTGTTTGTGAACTTCTCAGTAGGATATAATTATAAATGATAGAAATCTACTTTAAGTGGTCTTTCTCCCATTGTAATGTGATTAGTTCATTATTAATTTATTAATGTGGTTATTATGATAGTCATAATAACATCATCGATTTTGTAATAAGTTAGGATCGTAGAAGGTGGCGTTCTGAAGTTTCTGCCTGCCCCCATGGAAAAAAAGCGTACGGTTACTGTTCAATGTAGAAGGTTAATTTTTGTTTGCCGTGATTTTTTAAAGAAAACAACGTGTAGTCATTATGCCGGTTTATTCGCAACTGGTCAACATAGTGGACATATGCACGTATAGATAACTAGGTACTACTTAAACGTATCTATAAGCTCACAACACACAAAACGCTAATCTATTTGGACAATCACCAAAGGATACCTAGTAACCAGAGACGTCGGATATACCTACTTAGTTGAAGTTTAGTATGAAACCGATGGATGTTTCCGAATAAAATTCAATTTAGTTATCTAATTGAAAACAAACAGTTTATTTATCAAATTAAATTTTATTCGAAAACATCCATCGGATATTTTCGAATAAAATTTAACTAACACAACAACAACATTACCCGGCGACCTGGTTACTTAATCTCTTTTGGTGACTGTACGTAACAAATTAAGTGAATTAAGATATTTATTTTTATAATATGTAGGTAAGTGAAGAAAAACAAAGTTTAGGTATGCCAAACCCATCGTACATTATTAACGATTTAACTTAAAATGAGGTAACTACTACTGTAACTAGAATCATTGACTAGGCATCTTCTTCAGGCTACACAACTTTTAACAAAGATATTATTATTAAAATGGGGAAACGGAAATAAATTAATGATCCTGTCGACGAACAGTCCAATGGCGAATCGGTCATAGGAGAACCGTTGCGGAATCACCTTTAAGTATGTACCTAATGAACACGATAAAAAATTAAAACGTCCATCACACAATCGTTATTTATGTCCCACTAAACATGTCAGACTAGAATCTTCCTTGTTTACCTACTTTTCGTCAGATATCAATAATACGTTGAAAGTCATGCAACAACACAATACATTATCTATTCTAAGATTAGCTCAGTAGGTACTTGTACTTACCGTGTGTGTCGTACAGGAGACACACACGTCACACAGGTCCACTTTCTTTGGTACTAAGTGTGCCTAAATGTAGAAATTTTCTACATATAAATAATCATAGGTATTCCCCTATAAGTACCCAAGTCTGGTACCTAAGGACCCGTATGTGTAATGCGTAAATAGGTAGGTGTAGAGAAAGTGAAAGATAATTCTACAGTTGCAGGGGAATTAACTAATTTCAGTAAAAAAAAAAAATTAACTGCAGGTCTCTAACCTACCTATAGTAGCATCCATCACCCAGTAGAAAAGTAACTAGTTTTTGGGGTTCCGTAGCCAAATGGCAAAAAACGGAACACTTATGGATTCGTCATGTCTGTCTGCCACTTTTTTCCGAAACTATAAGAACTATACTGTTGAAACTTGGTAAGTAGATGCATTCTGTAAACCGCATTAAAATTTTCACACAAAAATAGAAAAAAAAAACAATAAATTTCGGGGGTTCCCCATACTTAGAACTGAAACTCAAAAAATTTTTTTTCATCATCCCATACGTGTGGATCCATATCTGTGGATAGGTCTTTGAAAATTATGTTGAGGTTTCTAATATAATTTTTTTCTAAACTGAATAGTTTGCGCGAGAGACTCTTCCACAGTGGTAAAATGCCCCCCCCCCCGTAACTTCTAAAATAAAAGAATGATAAAACTAAGAAAAATATATGATGTACAGTCAGCGTCACAGAAATCGAACCCCCCCAAGACTTAAAGATTATCGCCCGAGCACGCTCGGGCCCGCCGTCGCTCGTCGCTCGAGCGGCGGCGGGGGCGTCACGTGAGCCTTGAGCAGCTCCCTCCCCCGCCGTCGCACCCATCTTTCCCCGAGCGCATCCACCGATCCGCCTCAAATATTACTTGCAAGTTTTTAATAATTTTATATGGTATTTTTTCGGCTTCCTTCTGGCCGAACCGTAATACCAAGAATAACTTACAAAAAACTTTTTACGAAAAAAAAAAAAACCGACTTCCAAAAAAACACTACAAATTGAAAAATAACTTTAATTTCGGAAGTCGGGTGTCAATAAACGAAAATGCGGAACCAAAGACACCGACTTCCGAAATTAAAGTTATTTTTCAATTCGTAGTGTTTTTTTTGGAAGTCGGTTATTTTTTTTTTTTGTAAAAAGTTTTTATGCAATACGATAATCCTCAATTAACTAAAAGATAAGGTTAAAATTAGCCCTCCGGCCGTTTGTTTGGTTGAATACTTGGAATATGTTGATACCGATTGTTGCACTACCGTCATTTTACTTCAGAAACTTAACTGCTGTATAAACTGCGAGTTAAGGTTGAATTTAGAATACTTCTTCGCCTTATTTACTAAACTGTGATTGAGGGTATAATTACTTTTCAAATGGTTTCGTTTTCATGCCGATCCGCTTGTGTGTAATTGTCTTCGTCGTAATATTATCCAATTTATTAAGTTTTTAACCAGTTGATACTATTAACCGTTGGTATGGTTAATGGTTCGATTAACAAGTTTTTTGAAGGCTAAAAGTGTTGTTCTCTGGGAACAGGAAGAAAGCATAAAGAAAAAAGTGACGAGATATGGACATAACGGTAAGATTTACGTTATACTTACACATATACCTATTTATTGATGCAATCATGTTGCATTATTACTTACAAGTTGGATTTTTTTATGTATTTCTAATATTATTATTTTCATTACAGAGAAAAACAGTTCGTAGGTGGATACAAAGGTATCAAGCGACGGGTGATGTGAAAGATCGCCAAGGCCAGAGTAAATACAAATGAAGCGACAACGTAATATTGTGAAACTTCAAGAAGTGATAGACAGTGACATCCTCTCCGTTATTAATAGGCAATTTACTCGGCGGATTGATTGTGTAACTTATCTGATGAAATTGCATTGGAACATATACGAGCAAGTGTTAATAATTCCCAATATTTGTGGGATCATTATCTCGTAGTTAATCAAAAACAAACAACCTTTATAATTATCAATCCAGTTATTCTTGTTTACAAGTAGTATTTTAATTTGTTAACGATGCACCATCTGACCTCACATATTTTTCTAATGTTGTGTTAAATAAGGGTTATCAGAAAATGTGATAAAAGAGAAAGATGTATATTGCTATACTATTATAGTTTAGCATGTTGGTTCTTTCTCTGTAATTCAGACACAAATGACAACATTTCATTTTTAACCAGGCTTTTTTCCGATAAGATCATACAAAGTAACTTGTATAAAAAATGTATGTTTTCACAACTTTAAATAAATAAATATTATTTTAGCTATGTTTCTATAAATTTATATCTATAAACGAACCGTTATCTAATGTTAAACGTTCTAAACCTCATCCAGGGTATCTATTTTGTCTTTAGTTAATATTCTAAGTAAATAACCCCAATTTAACACAGATAGAAAACTATACTCAACCAGGAAGTGGATTCCAAGAAGTCCTAGAAATGTAATTAGAAAAATAAATGAATATTGTTTATCAAAATGCCTAGCTTTTATTAGAAACCTCCATTTGATTTCTTAACCGTTCTTTTCCATAGGTACCTACGCTTTGGAATGGGCAACTAGCTTCATATTTTCTGACTGACCGACTTCTTGACAATTCAAAAGTGCCTGTAAATGGTTTAATTGAAATAAATGGTTTGAGTTTGAGTTTAAATAATAATTAACGAAAATCACCTATTAAAGAAACTAAAAAAAAGAGTAAATAAATAAATAATATAAAGAAAAAATCCGCGGATTTGAACTCGTGACCATCGCATTGCCAAGCCGCAGTGTTAACCATTAGACTAACACGCCATTTACGTTCCATTCCATTCATTCATTCATTCATTAGCCGAAAGACGTCCACTGCTGGACATAGGCCATAATCGCCACGCTTGGCAGGCGGGTTGGCGATCGCAGTATGGTATGGTGGTGGTATGCATAGAGAACGCTGCTGCCCATTCTCCGGTATGACGCCTTTTACAACACCCACGGGTAGTATGGGGTGGTGCTATTTTTTAAGTCCGGCACCACACAGACTTAGGCCATTTACGTTACATTACCAAAAACTTAAATAGGTTTGATGCCAATACCAAGGGGAGTACGATTTCTCTGCAGCGAACTGCACATTACCATGTAAACTTCCACCGAAAATTGGTTTGAACGAGATCTAGTAAGTAGTTTTTTTTTTTAAACGTCATAAATCGTAAACCGCAATTTACCATTTATTCAATCAACTCAAATATAAAAATAAAAAAAGCATTTAATTTCATAAACATAAACCCGGATGTTACGGAACCCTCGGTGCGCGAGTCCGACTCGCTTTTGCCTGGTTTTTTTATTCTTTTATAAACCAGAATACCTACCGCCTTGCTGCTGGCACTCGAGAAAAGGCAAATTGGTAGACCAGGTACTGTTACTGACAAGCTCGTCTTATTAGCGTGTCGCGGGCAAAAATATAGTTTTTTTCTTAAATTTATTTGGCCCAAAATTCAGTAACGCGGATAGCATTCGCTGACGCGGCCATTAGGTCCTCACGTGTGCAGGTGCTGTCACCTGGCATGCGGTGCAAGATAGGAGGTGAGACATTATCTGTGCAGAGACACCGCGTACACACCAGAGGTCTGAGCTACTTGTGGAGGTTGTGCTTACTGCGGCCTACTTGGGTACGAAGTCTATTTGAGGTTTTTCAAGTAGGCCACGGGACAAGCGCGTACCACTAGACAAGGAAAACTGCAAAAGTTTATAATAAACTAGCTGCGCCCTGCGGTTTTACCCGCGTAAATGTCGATCCCGTGGGAATATCGGGATAAAAGGTAGCCTCTATGTTAATCCAGGGCGTCAGCTACTACCACACAAAATTTAAAAAAAAAATGGTCCAGCCGTTTGAGTGTGAAAAAGTAACAAAAACTTTCGCCTTTATAATATTAGTGTGATTATGAAAATTACAGCAGAATAATCCTGCCCTCATTTCCATAGCTTCGATATAAGCCCCGTTCAGTGTCCGTCGTCTTCAGTGCCTCGTCATCCGAGCTAGGATGAAGTTGTGTGTATTGTTGTGTGCTGTGCTGGCGTGCGCAGGCGCCGCCTATCATCATCACCATGGAACAGGTGAGGATGTGTTCTATTTACCTAAAAGGTTGAAAATTTATCTGCATTTCATACTCGTATATACTTACTGAGAAAGAATATTAAATTTCAAATCTTATACCATACATTGAATTTATATATTAAATTTATTATTACTGAAAATTCATATTAAGTATTATATTTTCAGAACAAAAGAAAAGTTTAAGAAAATTAAATTTTAACAAATAAAAATTAAAAAAAAGCGTTTTTATAGTTACAAAGCATAAATAATTAAAAAAAACTGGCCAAGTGCGAGTCGGACTCGCAAACGAAGGGTTCCGTACCACAAGGCAAAAACGCCGAAAAAAACATGTTTGTTGTATGGGAGCCCCCCTTAAATATTTTATTTATTTTATTTTATTATTATTATTTATTATTAAAGTTAAAATACAACTGAGTATTTCGTGAATATTTCAAGTGCCTACCTGTTGCCATTTTTGATATCGAGCAAAAAAGGGCAAAAAAATCGCGTTTGTTGTATGGGAGCCCCCCTTAAATATTAATTTTATTTTGTTTTTAGTATTTGTGTTATAGCGGCAACAGAAATACATAATTTGTGAAAATTTCCACTGTCTAGCTATCGCGGTTCTTAAGATACAGCCTGGTGACAGACAGACAGACAGACGGACAGACGGACAGGCAGCGAAGTCTTAGTAATAGGGTTCCGTTTTTATACGGAACCCTAAAAAATACCAATTGGAAGAAAGTGTTACTTAGAAGTCGACAAGCACTCTTACTAAAACTTTCAGGAACCGACACTATTATTATGGTTTGAATGTTTTGCAAAAAACGTCATAATATATTAAAACAATTTGTTTCTGTTCAGAACCACCCACCAGTCCGTCAACCACCGACCCGATGGTGCACAGTGTATCAGGTCATTTCCGAGGATCCTGGATGCTGTCACGTCGCGGGAAGAAGTTCCAGTCCTTCAGGGGCATCCGATATGCGCAACCACCTGTAGGGGAGCTGCGGTTCCAGGTAAATAGGAGTTCAATTTAATATGGTAAATGAGAACAATGATATAAGGAAGGTTCTACAAAATAATAAAAATTGGTCCATTCTCATTTTTGCATTGGCCCTTTTTTATTAGCAAAAGCGTTTTGTGTTTTTTGGCACGAGGACGGACATGCTAATAATAAAAACATTTTTACCAAAAAAAAAACCGACTTCCAAAAAAAAAAAACACTACAAAGTGAAAAATAACTTTACTTTCGGAAGTTGGTGTCGTTGGTTCCGCATTTTCGTTTTTTGACTATGAATAGTCAAATATTCAAATATTCAAATTCATTTATTCACATTTAAATAGAGTAAATCAATCGGTGGTTCCATTGTTACATTATTTGGTCTTATATTCTATTTAGCCTTAGTATGGCATGTGAATTTTAATCATGCAAGATATTTTTATTATTATTATTATATTAAGTACATTAATGTCATTCATAATAAATAAAAATTAAATAAAAAAAATAAAAATATATGAGAACTTAGTCTAAATTAAAACCTGTCTGCGATTCATAGGGCCTAATGTCACATATCCTTTGCTAACCCCAGTGTCTAGTACCATTGAAAACTCTTTTTTTTTATTGTTGAATAAGAACTACCTATTCCTGTAACCACTCGTTTATTGAGTATATCATTTTTTTAAGCAGTAACTCTTTCAGCTTTTTCTTAAATTTTACTAGAGGAAGATCTTGAATGTCTGGTTGTAACCTATTATAAATTTTTACGCACATAGCTGAACAGTTTTTTTTAAACACCGCAGTCCTTGGTGCAAAATCCAGCACTAATCGGTGACCACGCCTTGACTTACGAGGATGTGTACCATCTCGCGTGTAAATATCACTAGCTTTCACAAATAGGCTAGGATTGCATTTTACGAACACACAAATTACAAAAATGTACATACTCAAAACACTTTGGAACGTCAAGTCAAACAACTCCTTTGCTCTAACAAACTTAATTCTGCACAGCAATTTTGACTTTAGAACAGGGGGGCTAAAAAGGCCACTTTGGAGAATCTTAAAAGGATAACATTATGAATTATAATATGGCGAAGACAGTCCGTGTTTATCTTCTTTTCGCAGCACTACGTAGGTACAATCAAAGAGATTGGGATTGAATTTGGATTGGATTGATTGGTATTTTAGCACAGACAAAAAAAATAACTGAAAAATGTTTCACCAATGGGATTTCATATGATTAACTTAACAGTTAATTGTCCATTATGTTATCCTTTTATGATTCTGCCAAAGTGGCCTTTTTAGGCCTCCTGATTTGATTTTGATGATTTATGTCAAGTTCCTACTAATATTATAAATGCGAAAGTTTGTGAGGATGGATGCATGGATGTTTGTTACTCTTTCCCGGAAAAACTACTGAATGGATTTTTGATGAAACGTACAGTAAATATATCTTGTAAGTACATCAAAATAACACAAAGGATATTTTTTATCCCGATATTCCCACAAGATCGACACTTATGCAGGTAAAACCGTGGGGAGCTGATATTTAACAAAATATATCATTATTTTTTTACAGCCACCGCAGATGATCATGAACTACACCACCGAGGTCGACGCCACGAAGGATGGACCAGCTTGTCCCCAACCGGTCTACGAAAACTATCCAGTGGACGAAGACTGTCTCCGACTCAACGTGTACGCACCTGATCGCAAGAGGTAAGTAATGTAACTATACCTGAGTAATGTAGCAAACATCGGTGCAAAATACTTTAAACTGCACTGAAAAGTTGATGTTTTGCAGATGAAACTTTATTCTTCTAATGGAACGAATTTTTTGTGTATTACCTTTATTAGGCAACAAGTTTCCGTAATTAGTTCAATTTAACGTGGTCCTTTGGTCCCTATAAATTGTGATCGTTCCTTTGACCTGTCTTTGCAATGAAAAAAAAATCATCTACTTTTTACATTTTATAGTTCAAATTCATAAATTGTGTGTCTTATTCTAGGTTTTTTTAAACTTCAACTACCTATTGGCTATTTATTTAGGTTAGCCTACAATAAATTGTTTACATGTTAGGTAGATATATTTCATTTAAAAGTACACGATATACATTTATAAATGCAACAATCACTTGCAGGCTAACACATTTATTATACATTTTTTATTTTTGCAATTAAGTGTAAATTTGGAATGAAAATAAAGCAAAGCATAAATCTTGCAATTTAACAAACAAATCAATACTATCAAATAAAATTAAGTATAATAAATTAATTGGTAATAAAATAACAGATAAATAAATTAAATTAAACTAAGATTAAATAATTAGTTTACATTAGATAATTCTTAAAAAATAATTAACGTTAAATAAGTTTATTAATTAACTAATTGGCATTTCATAAATTATGATTGTCTTAGTTGTGCGAACAGTATTCAATAATTAATTTACATAATTTTCCTATGCTATCGTAGTAAACGTCGATCAGGTCACTGCAACTGTTTAAGATTTGACACATTCGCGGTATTGATGAGTTAGCACCTAGGACAGTTCTAGGATAGCGGGTTGGGGCACGAAACTTGAGGTGACTCAGTAGCTGTGGACAGTCTATTTGCTTTCTGAGGGGTTTTTATAGAAACAGGGTATCCATAACTTCTCTTCGAGGAGATAACGAGAGCATCTTTAAAGTATACAGACGGGACTCATGGAACCTGCTTGCTTTTACCTTTGCAAAAAGCAAGGTGCCATAGAAATCGTTTCTGGACCCTTTCTAAGAGAAGTTTATGAGTGATACGACACTTCAGTACTCCAGAATGCTTTGGACAAGGCTATTATACAACAATATTTTAGTGCTGACCTGTTTGAAACCCTTGGTATTGCGTAATACAAATCCTAACATTTTGGAAGCTTTTTTAATAGTTTTCAATGTGGGAGATAAAAATAACTTTCTTGACAAACAGCACTCCTAGGTCCATTATAGTTTCTATTTCATCAATTTTTTGTTTGTGTATAAAGTATCTCGAATGGATGGGATGAACTATCAAGAATATTATGTTGCATTATTAATATTTATAATGACCCATTTCGAAAAACATGCATTTTAACAAATAAGTACGCTTACGACCTGGGTAGTTAGTCGTCTATTCTCACTGATCTGTTCCTCTGTAGTAAGAAACCGCTGCCGGTCCTGGTGTTCATGCACGCGGGAGGGTTCTACTCGGTGTCGGGCCGCAGCGACGTCGCCGGGCCCAGCTATCTGATGGACCGGGATATCGTGCTCGTCAACATCAACTACAGGCTTGGATCACTTGGTGAGTTTCATTTATGTACTTAAGTAAAAAGTAGGTAAGAAAGATATTATCTATGGTCTTTTAAGTATACAAACGTGCCGACTGGCAATTTTTCACCATGGCTTCCGTTTTCTATGCTGATACTGCGATATGGGGTCAGATAGTCCCTCATGCAAAATTCTTGTATTCAACTGCATCCGGTTAAACTAGAAGCCGATCGCAACATAGTTGGGAAAAGGCTAGGCAGATGATACGAGCCCGCGTTATTTATAACAATGTCGGAAACAAGAGATCGCACAATACGAGGATACTGGCCTGAAGAAGTAAGCCATTCAACTCCACGTTTTAGAGCAAGGCCTACTTCATTAAGTACGTATAATACACACATCAAAAGTGTCTAGGGATCAAGCATTTTTATGCGGATTTCTTGAGATTGAGATGTGGCTTTGTAATAAATTTATGATTTTATAAATTTATATGGATCCTTTTTGGTGCATTTCATAATTTGAATCAGGAACTGTGAATCAAATTCGAGTAAAAGATGAAAATCAGCTGTCAATATTTTCCCTATAAAAACATACAACGCATTGAAGACATTATTAGTGCTACTGTTTCCCTTCTACTGATTAAAACCAACGTTATTATGGAGCGGCGACGTCATTTAAGCAGGGAAGAAATGCTCAGAGCCGTGGGAATGATAGAAGCTGGTTCCCGGCAACGTACTGTGGCTTTAGCTCTGAATACAAGTCAGAGTGTTATCAGTCGACTTTGGACACGTTACCGAAGCACTGGTACCGTGGCTGAGCGCCATGGAGGACGGTATCGCTGCACCACACGGAGACAAGATCGATACATTCAAATCTTAACTCGAAGAGCTCCAACAATAACCGCCATGATGTTAGCCGTGAGGCTTCATCACTCTTCAGGGAACTTAATTAGCGACCAAACAGTCAGAAACCGCTTGCATGAAGTGAACCTTCATTCCCGAAGACCGCTACGGGTACCACCTATAGCAATGCACAATCGTAGGATTCGATATCAATGGGCTCTTGAACACAGAAATTGGGCAGAAGAACAATGGCGTTTCGTGTGCTTTTCTGATGAGTCTCGTTTTGGTATGAGACCGGATACAAGACGTATACGACACTGGAGAACCCCTGGACGCCAACAGCGATTAAAATCCTGCCAGGAAGTCCATCCTTATAGTGGTGGAACCATCATGGTATGGGCGGGTATTTGGATCGGCGGAAGAACTGAGTTGATTTGGATCAGAGGCAACCTCAACGCTCAAATTTATGCTGAGACGATTGTATCAGACGTCATCGTTCCTCTACAAGTGCAAATCGGTCCCTTATTTCAGTTAATGCATGATAATGCACGACCGCACACCGCAAGAGTTGTAAGACAGACTCTCGCCGCAGCTAACATCAATGTCCTGCCCTGGCTTGCTCAGTCGCCAGACTTGAACCCGATTGAACATGCATGGGATATGCTACAGAGAAGAGCTCTGCCGAATATGGAGGGTATCCAGTCGCAAGAAGACCTTTTTTTGTTGTTGCAACGAACATGGGCGGCCATTCCACAGCGTGATTTGGATGAACTCATTTTGAGTATGCCAAACCGATGTTCTTGTGTTGTTAGTGTTCGCGGTAGAAACACGGATTATTAATTGTTTAAGTTACCCAATAAAATTTTAAAGAAAACTGTTATTTCAGTCTTTTTTTCGAACTTTTGTGTTAGTGGTTCAAATGTCAAAAATCCCTTTATTAGGAAAATGGCAAATTTCTTTATTAATGCAAAGGTGACTTGGTTTATCGTTACTGTGACAAACGAAAACACTTTATTTGATGAATCCTTAAAGAAAATTTTAATTAATATCAATCAGGAGAAAAGTTATTGCAAAAATATATGTTGATCCCTAGACACTTTTGATGTGTGTAGTTACATCTGCTTCATATAAGTTCATTTTTAACCATTCCTCCACCAGGTTTCCTAAGCACAGGCGACAAGTACGCCCCCGGTAACAACGGCTTCAAGGACCAGGTGATGGCTCTGCGCTGGGTGCAGAGGAACATCGCCGCCTTCGGAGGGGACCCCAACCTCGTCACAATCTCAGGGTACAGTGCGGGCTCCTTCAGCGTCATGCTGCACATGATCTCGCCGATGTCCAAAGGTGGGTAGAAGGAAGAAGGAAGGTAATTGCGTAGCACACTAACAGTGGCAATGGCTTTCATTTGACAATTCAACAACATTCATTGTGTTATTTAGGTTGTTGAGCAACTTAATATGAAGCAATGAATTAGCAATATTCTTCAAAATGGTTCAAATTGTGAATAATAGTATATTACGCAATAAGGGTGCTGGGGTCTAAAAAGGCTACATTGAAATTATTAGCAATTATATTATTTATATAATTGCTACTAATTTCTAATAAATTAATAATAATGGTATTATTATTTTATATTTCTATAGTTTATATTTATTAGGCCCTTCAGCAATGAGTATTTAACAATTTCTACATGTTAAACTCAAGCACTTACATCATGCGAAGATAATAAATCTAATAGGTACACAATTAATTAAAAATAGTTTGAATACGACTCTATACTAAATTGATTGCAATAAATTAGGTGTAAATATTGTCGCATGAACAGAAATCGAATCAGTTTTGGTTTGAGTTCTACCGAGTGTCAGTTTGGTTGATCTTTTGGATGTAGAATTTTGGTATTTATATATTATGTGAGGCGAGTTTTGGTTCATTGTTATAAATAAATATGGTAGTAGTAGAAAAAAGTGTAAGTTAGTATAAAAATGAAAAATCTTCAGACAAGGATGAAAAAAAAATGCAAAAAGATTCTCTCCGGCGGGGAATCGAACCCCGGTCTCCCGCGTGACAGGCGGGGATACTTACCACTATACTACCGAAGAATTGCTAATAGTAGATGAAATTATTCACTTAGTTAGTAAGTCATTAGGATTAATTTATGTGGGAGAATTTACTTACTTTTTAAAATAGTTATTATTCACTACATTAAAACAATAGAATCTTCTTACTACTGTCATGTTTTAAGACTTATCAACAGCGGTTTCAAGATAAGCCGATACAAATGGTATATACAAGTTAGCAGGAAAAAATATCAGATAATGAGCTATCTTTCCTTCAATTGTTATACATACTTACTTAGGTAGTTAATTTGTACACACCCACAATTGCCTTCGATACGAAGAAATACTCGTAAAGTATTTGCGTAATGTTCAAACTTTTCCTGTCGGTAGTCATTTAGAAATATCGCCAAAAGATGCCTTGCCTTGAATTATGGTTCAAGGCCAATGCATGTTTTTTCCTTGTATCGTTTTTAGTACTTTTTAGCTGTTCTATTTAAATCGTATTAATCAATCAAATTAAATACGAGTTTGACTATTTAATACAAGCCAAACTCGTAGCCAAATTCTGGACTGACTATATTTAGAATTTTAGATTACCATCGACACGCTAAAAAGAAGGAACTTATAGTATGAAAATGTAATGATAACTGATGCCAGCCTTAGATTTTAAATAACATTTATTTTTCATTTTTCTTGAATACTAGCTAAATCATAAAGAAAAAAGTTTTTTTTTTGGAAAGAAGTTTTTTTTATATTTCTATGTCGTATTTTGTAGACGGTTCAGGGAAAAAATGGGGTTAAAGGGTTCTGGGTTCTGGGTTCGCTTCCTAGGTTGGGATTTTCCAATAGAAATTATTTCAGTAGTAACCCTGAGTCCACATTTTAGCTTGGTTAATGGCTATAGGCTCACCCCCTGTAACATGGGACATAGACATAACTAGCAACATGTAGATGTACAATACCTACTTTGCCTACCTCTTTAGGAATAAGACATAATACACCTCTACCTACCCTTTCCAGAAATAAACGCGTGATAATATCTTAACTTTTTCTACACCAGGCTTGTTCCACCGCGCGATCTCTATGAGCGGCTCCCCAGTATCCCAAATCGTGATCCCTCGCCACCAGCGCCACCTGGCGGTCAGACAGGCGGAACTACTGCAGTGCCCCACTAACACCTCCCAGGCTATCATCAATTGTTTGAAGACCAAGACTTCTAAGCAGTTGGGAGACTCTCTGAATAAGATGTTTGTAAGTACCTCTATAGGAACCGATTACCGTTGCGTAGTGGCCTTGAAGGAGACCGTCAATTATGGTAGGACGTCTTCAGGATGGGTTCCCTATACGAGTTCGAAATATTATTCTGCGAAAATTGTTACATCGATGATTATACATCGATGCCTTGATAATTCGAAGGTGGAGAGACAGTCTTTGCAGGCTGGTAGACTTAAGCGCCCAGGGCAAGAACCAAAAAAAAGCCTGCTGTTCCACACAAAAATACTAACACGAACCGGAATAAATCATCAAAATGTATGGACAATTTTTGTTTTTTTTGTATTTCTGAGTTGTTTCTATAGTAAAGATATTCATTTTATGTCCTAGGTACATAGTAGATAAAATATCTCCTTTATGAATGTCCCTTCTACTACCTGACTGATGAATGATGACCGTTGGGATAGACATGTCTTTGAATACAGAGTAATGGAGACCGCGAAAAACGTAAGGTAGGACGCCGCTAGGCTAGGTGCAGCGACGACCTTCGCAGTAACAGCAGGATGAAAGTAACCGATGATCTTGAAGAGTTGAATGGCGTGTGATTGGAGAGGCCCAGTCCAAGTTTATGCAATATAAAAGTTACAAAAGCGAACTTATGCCTTATTGCTTAAGGCATTTTGTACCAAACAATCATCATCGTCATCATCATCTGCCTGCCTTTTCCCAAACTATGTTGGGGTCGGCTTTCAGTCTAACCGGATGCAGCTGAATACCAGTATTTTACGTGGAGCGACTGCATGTCTGACCACCACAACCCAGTACCAGACAACCAAAGGATTTAATTGATTAAAGATGCCCAAAAAAAAACTTTAATTGATTTAGTTCGATAGTTTTTTTTTGTGATTACTTATTTCATACTTGCATCCATTGTTCAGGACTTCGGCTACGATCCCGTACTGCTGTGGGTGCCGGTGCAGGAGCAGCAGTTCGGCCAGGAGATGTTCCTGCCGCGACAGCCCCTTGAAGCGCTGTGTGCTGGAGAGCTGCAGCCCGTGCCGTACATCATCAGCCAGACGCAGGACGAGTTCTTCTGGAAGGCTCTCGGTGAGATTTAAAAGTTGACCAATCTAATAATAAGTGGAAACCCTCATCTGCTCTTGGATTGGGTTCTTCACTTTTTTGTCATTATTATCATAAGCAGCCTTAACTTGTTCCGCCCGCTGTCGACTCCTGTCTCGTTTCCCTTTTTTTGTCATTCCTGGCCTATTAATAAATCTTGTAGCAAGGGAGTTACAGAACTCCCTTATAGTACTCCTTTAAAGTCTACCTACTCCTTTATAGGAACAGTCCTATGAAGATGTATTCTTGACTGCACACATAAATGTTATCTAATACTAACTGAACTCGTAGTATTATTCTGCTTTTTAGGGTTCCGTGGCCAAATGGCAAAAAACGGAACCCTTATGGATTCGTCATGACTGTCTGTCTGTCTCTCCGTCCATATGTCGCAGCTACTTTTTTCCGAAACTATAAGAACTATACTGTTGAAACTTGGTAAGTAGATGTATTCTGCGAAACTAGAAAAAAAAAAAAACAAAAAATTTTGGGGGTTCCCCATACTTAGAACTGAAACTCAAAATTTTTTTTTCATCTAACCCATACGTGTGGGCTATGGATAGGTCTTTAAAAATGATATTGAGGTTTCTAATATAATTTTAATAGTTTGCGCGAGACACTTCCAAAGTGGTAAAATGTGCCCCCCTCCCCCCCCCCCCCTCCCTGTAACTTCTAAAGTAAGAGAGTGATAAAATAAAAAAATATTTATGATTTTACATTACTATGTCAACTTCCACCGAAAATTGGTTTGAACGAGATCTATTAACTAGTTTTTTTAATACATCATAAATCGTAAGCCGCAACTCAAATGAGTTGATTGAATGAAAGGTAAATAAAATTGCGGTATATTTATTAAAAAAAAAAACATTTCATTTCATAAACATAAACCTTAAGCATAAACCCGGATGTTACGGAACCCTCGGTGCGCGAGTCCGACTCGCTCTTGCCCGGTGTTTCTTAATATATTCGCAATACTTTTGTAAGTTTTGTGAGATTTTAAACTATAGTCCCACTTCCTAATATGGTCAAAAAACCAACTGGAGTGTGACCATATCTCTAACTACCGAGCAACTCTTAAACCATGAGCTCTATTCGCTCCAATTCCTAACAACCAGCCCATTTCAGATGTCCTCCGCAACGCATCTGCCTTCGAGTCCTGGCGCAGCGACTGGCCGCGCCTGGCCACCATCGCGTTTTATCTATCTGGCAACAACACCACTGTCATCACAGCTGCCAACAAACTGAAGGAAGCCTACCTCGGAGACAAGGAGCTAGCCAATGATACCGCTACTGGTGAAGGATTTGGGAAACTTTACTCTGATGCTATCATTGGGTTTGGAGTGCACAGGTAAGGGAATCTGATTGGTGTGTGTAACAATGTTGTTTTTGTCAAAGTTATCTACTATTGGAGTAATATTTGAATTTAGGTTGATCAAATTATGCTTGAATTGAACTGATTCTTAGGTTACAGATCTCTGATAGCCGTTTGTAATTAAAAGTTCCAGAAACTACAAAAAAAATCTGAGTAACAAGTAATCACCAGAAGTTTTTCACTGTTTCGAGAACTTAATCACCGTTACCAGTCTCGAGACTATAGCTTGGATAATTATAAAATCAGTTAGATCTGACTCTAACCCATGTACCCATAGACTGGTGAACCTGATGGCTCGTCACTTGCCCAAGCCGGTGTACTACTACGAGTTCGGCTACATCGGCAACAGCAGCCACTACGTCGACCCCGCCACCAAGAAACCGATCGGTGAGAACATTACCATTACTATTGAGAAGAGAACCACAAGAAATGTTAACTGTTTACATTTGGGGATGCCAAAATAAGTCTGAGTCAACGTTCAAGAGGTACTTAACTAAAGCCTCAGAGGTCATAGGCAATAAACTTGCATCGTGTGATTGGGGCCTGTGTGACTTATTCTGAATCTATGTTGATTTGGTTCGGCCCGTATCATATACCGAGTAACTTTGGTTTGATTTGTCTCGACTGATGACAAACAGGCATAGCAGGTTATCATGTAGCTCAATCACATCGTCCACGAGGCTGCCAACCACTCAAACAGCCGCTAGCATATAGTAAGTAAGTAAGTAAATATTTATTTTACTAAAAGACAGCCTAGGTAACATCAGTGTTGATTCAATAAGGGTTGAGTATGGCTATTACATTTGAGAAGACCCCCTGCCCTTCAAACTTGGAAAATCCTGTATCTTGAAGGACAGTGCACTTTTAAGGGATTGACACGTATAATACAGCCGGACATAAAACCACATCTAGCTGTTAAGATACTCCTCTACCTCTTTGAACTTTATAATCTCCCCCCACAGCGGCGGCGCACCACGACGACCTGTTGTACCTGTTCAACGTCAGCTTCAGCTTCCCGCCCGTGCCCGTCTCCGACAGCCTGGACTCGCAGATGGTCGACAAGATGACTGCCATCTTCTATAACTTCATGAGATACGGGTAAGAGAAACTATGGGAACTTTACGGGATTTTTTTGCCGTACCCGGCCACAAATATGCTTTAAATTAAGCTTGAAGTAGCAGGCTACTTAGTCGATCGAATCGTGGGCCCACGCGCCAGGACCCCACGATCCGGAGATCATGACTTTGATCCTCAGTTCGGGCAAACTGTTACTGGCTATATATTGCCATAAAGAATTTTCCAGTATCAGTTCGGAATCTGGATAAGTGCCTCTTGATGCGCTTTACTTTGTGTATTTTTTTTCATCACCACTCCTCTCAAACTCTGGCTGGAAAACATCGTGAGGAAACCGGCATATCCTAGAGCCAAAAATTCGATAACATGTGACATCTACCAACCCGCACTGGGCCCGAATGGTTGATTACGGCCCACTCCCACAAACTGAGAGGAGGCAAGTTATAGGCTGCTTTTGCTTATGCTGCAGATGCTCCTTGATAGCAATAGACTCGCCCCTCGGAGGCGAGAACGTTCTCTACTGCGTTGCTCGCATGTGGGTGTACGTTTACCTATTACTGATGTTATGTTTTATCTAACCAATTGCTCTTCCTCCCCCAGCGACCCGAACACCAAGCCCGACACTCCGGAGCTGTCCACCCTGTGCTGGCCGCCGTACAAACCGGACGATAGGAAGTACCTCCGCATCGACAGCCCGTTCTCTGTCAAAAAGAACCTCTTCGAAGACAGGTTCCGAGTGTGGGAGGAGCTGTTCCCGATTGATTATCAGAAGTGTAAATAAATATCGATAACAGTTACAGTAAGCGGCCGTAGATATAGCACATCGTGTAATTTCAAATCAAAACCAAATCATTTATTTTCTTTGCAAACTTTTCGGAAAGTTCGTCATTGTAGATGTAGAGAGTCATCTGAAAACACCGTGCACTCGTAGCTCATTTCATTTGTGTGACCGTCTCTTTCTAAATCACGATGTAAATTGTTTGTTTGTTTTTCTTGTAATCTTGTTAAATATAAGCCATTATATTGATATTCTGTGCTGGACATAGATAAGACATGACCTAAGAGTAGGTACAAAATAATAAAATTAAATAAAAATATTAAGCATGATATTCATTGTGTCTTATGATCTATTATCGTATCCTTAAGAAATAATTGCATTAAGAGAGCACCTCACGAATGAGGTACCTATGAATGTTAATTTAAAATAAAAGAAATACACAATACTTGTGCTTATCAATCTTAACTAACATACCTACTTATGTAGGTAGGTACTTTCTGCACAAAGGCTATTTATTCCCTTAGCCGACACTCCCCTATTCATGTACCCCTCCGTAGCTCCCTACATACGTGGGGCCGTGAGTCGCAGGTCGCAGTGGATGATCCCGCCAACATTTCCATAAAAATCGAAGCTAAGAACACTTGCGTAGCCGTGGCCAGCTATGGAACAGCGGCTCTATGCCACAGTAAACCACTGAAAGTGTCCCACTCCAAGGCAAAGGTCTCAGTTCATACACAGAAGGACAGCATTTGACCACTACGAGCATCGTTGAGCAGTATAGTCACAATCAGTTGAACAATCTAGTGGTTTCAAGAGCAACTCGTTAGTGTAGGGCACACTCACGAGGGGTTACAGGTTAGGGGTTTAAACCCTTCTGGGTTCGATGCCAGGGTCTGGCAAAGTGTAATAAAGCCTTTACATAGGTAATTGTTAGTACCTGACCAGTCTTTATCTGGTGCTAGGTGTTTCATACAAAACTTCAATACCTACTTGACCAAAATGTATGAAACAGCTGATGTTTTTTTCGTGATTTCAGAGTTGGTCCCATAGTGAAAGTTGTTTATAGTCATGGGTAGAACACCCTGTAAAAATTTGGATGGTCTTTGAAAAGTAACCCTGTATAACAGTACTGGCAAAATGTGTATTGCATCTCTGCTTTCACCCATTCGGGGAATACACTTTACAGGCGTGATATTTCTTGACCTTGACCTTGACAGTTGCTTAGGAGAAGTCTTCAAATGTCCTTGGGTAATCAAGTAATCAACTTGTGTTCTGGCAGACTGCATCATAACAAGATTAGTAATCATTTGCGTAGCTAAAGTAGGTAAGTATGTGTATGACTCAAGTCAGGAAAACTACAATTCAGGCAGGTAAAGACTCGTACAAATACGATGCGAGTGTAGACAAAAGACTGATGCTCATACATAATGATTCTCGTTATAAAGAAAAAACCTAAAGAGTAAATGAGTATGAATAATTCATTAATTAAATAGGTACCTAAATAAGTTGTTTATTTTGCAAATATGGGTACAGTACATGGTGATAAATTGATAAGAGAGAGGTTCAGCCAGATTTTACCAATAAGGCATGCAAAAGTTATAGTTTGACGCTAAAACAATAGAGGCAATTTTAGGATAGGTACATTGAAGAGTTTTAGATCACAACTTTAGATCACTACCAATTTATGAAGAACAAATTCTTAAAAAAAACACTACACAATACTTATACAAAATTCTTTCTCAGTAAGGAATTCGCTGACATTAAATCGCGAAAAAAAATCAGCTGTTCTCTACATTTTGACGAGTTATACGAACATAAATGTAGGGAACAGCTAATTTTTTTTCGCGATTTCAGGTATGGTCCGATAGTAAAAGTTGTTCATAATGATGAGTACAATGACCTCTTAAGAGGTTGTTAGTGTTTTACCAATAACCCTGTATATGCTTTTATGCGTTAAAAAGCTTCGGAGTCTGTTTTTGAACAACGATAGCGGCAACTCTTTCCTTTGTTTTGGTAATTTAATATAAATGACCGGAGCCATGCCGTAAACACTCTTGCGCATTAATGCCGTTTTGGCGGGATTGGCACACACTTGGTTATTGTCGCGTCTATTACGTGGGACTACGTGTCGGCTACACGTTTAGGTAAAACGATTTGGGTTCGACTTCACAAACACAGCTGCCTCCATTATGTACAGACTAAGGATCATATTTTGTGCTGTTTATAGTAAGCAAGGCAAGCAACTATCAGTGGCTTAAACATCGCCCTTAAACATCTTTTCTGGGCTTTAAAGACAATTTTTCTTTCGGTTGACTTTCCCCAGAATATTATACCGTAACGTAAGTGGGATTCTACTATGCCATAATAAGCAGTAAAAAGTGCATCCATTTATATTATTGGGGATAGAGAATGCAGAGCGTATGCGGACTTACTAATTGAGAGTATGGTTCATTCCAATAAGTTTTATTTAAAAGAATAGAATAATTAAAAAAACAATTAATTGTTTAATAAGGGCCCTAATACCTATCTATCTCGACTTGATCGCTGGAGCCGCTGCCTAACGTGAGATCCTGGATTCAATACCAAGACCGAATAGAAAAACCGTCAAACTAGGTATTATATCACATTATACAAAAGTCATTAAAAAAATGGGAACATGTTGACGAAAGCCAACCGAATTGGCGGATGTTAGACTTCAATAAGAAAGGTCTTGAAAACAAATGTTTTGTACCTACCATGACCATGGTGAAAATATAAAACCCAAAAGGATAAAAAAATAAATGAAAAGAAACACTGAAATAAATAAATAAGCAGTAAATACAAATGAATAAACATTGTTCTGAACTGCTTTAAACAGTTCCATATGAGCCTAACGTTCAAAACAATATTTTTTACTGATCCGAAAACATTTAAGTATGTACTTACCTAGCTAAAAGGTCACACAATTAACTATTTTATTCATTTAGTGAAATCGTTCAAACCATACTTACATTACGGATAAGGTGGTTTTCCTTTCTTTTTTGTTGTTTTTTTCAGTAAAATAGTAGGTATGTTCAATCATCAAAAGTTACTGTTTTGTCTTTATTACTGTTTTACAAACACATCTTCTCACTGTATAAAGTCAGTAAGTCTTAATGAACTCGCTTTAATGTGGTGTAGTAAGAAATTATTTTTTTCAGTGAACCTGGTGTGACCCGGCTTCATCAAAAGAGTTCGAAACTCGCTCACAGTTGGTTTTTTACATACCTACTCCTGTGCTTGATCTAAGCTCCTGTGCCTAGTATTGTTTGTAACCTTACTGAGAACAAAGGGGTTATCCCACGAGTGACCTGGGATGTTCTCGTACTTCAGCGCACGATTCACCTTATTGACCTACAGTTCTACACCTACTTACGCTAATCGAATAGACGTAGTCGGGTTTCCCGAATGACTAGCACGAGTAAGTATTATGACAATTGATATTTTCCTTGTCTCAAGGTTCCAATTTCTATACCATATTCTGTGTCTGTGTGGTGCCGGACTTAAAGAATTGCACCACCCCTTACTTCCCGTGGGTGTCGTAAAAGGCGACTAAGGGTCTTACCGGAGAATGGGCAGCAGCGTTCTCTATTTATTCCACCATCATACCATACTGCGATCGCCAACCCGCCTGCCAAGCGTGGCGATTATGGCAAACCCCCCCCCCAAAATTGGGGGAGGCCTATGTCCAGCAGTGGACGTCTATCGGCTGAAACGACGATTCTGGAGTTTAGTTTACATACCTTAATACTTTTTAAGACCCAAAAGATTTGCAGCAATTGCATATTTTTGTCGATGAAAAAAAGATCGAATTTGTAGATAACTTTGCAGAGGAGCTGCAGTTAAAACACGCATTATTTTGTTAAAATCTTCGAACTGAAACATCACCAGTCTTGGGTATGCGGTGGCGGTAGAATAGAATGGAACAGGAAAGTTTGTGAGTGTGTTTATATGTTAACAGATGGGATACTTTTTATCCCGATGTTGCCACGGGATCGAGACTTATGCGGGTGAAACCGCGGGGTGCTTCTATAGTCACCTAAAAAAAAGGAGGTATCTGAAGTTAGCCTACAAAGGAGTCCAGATATATTTTCTGCAAAATCCCATAATGGCCCTGGCTTGATACAATTCCCGCAATCCACAGAGGAACTACTAGAAATGGGTTTAATAGAATCGCAGAATGTCAATTCGTTTTCATTAGTAATCAATTATAAGCCACTGCAGTATTGCGAATCGAGAGGTGATAGATAATCGAAAGTTCAAGGTTCTGCACTGATAAGACTTTGTTTACCTGATAACTGGAGCCGATTGGGTACACTTATAAAAATAAATTAAAAATATCATCACACCTGCATTCTCAGAGGGGGTGGACAGAAGGGTATGGCATTCCCACCTTTCGCCAGGTATCCATAATGCACTGTAACCAGCCTATTGCCAGGATACTTTTTCATATTTTCATTTCCATTCTCAGAAGCAGCCCTTCTGAGAATGGAAATAATCAGTAAAAAACACTTGGTTGACTTGGAAGTCGGACCCAGACAGGACAGGACCCCACGCTCAGCAATCGAGACCTCCGCCGCTGTCAAAAACCTAAATTCTTTGATAATTTCATTTCTTGGTCTATTTACTCAAAAGCTTGCAGAATAGACCACTACTGTTTACAAACTCAAACTCGCTATAAAAGCTCCAGTTTTCCTGTTTCGCGTCAGTCGCGCCTTCTGAGCCAGTCACACATCATGTTACTGGCGCTGCTGTGTGTGCTGTGTGTGTGCGCGCACGCACACGAACACAAGCACTCGCATCATCATGCACAACAATATACACAAGACTCAGGTTAGTTTGTTTGTAAACAAGTGCTTGTTTAGTGGGTTTTATTGCTTTAAGAAGTGCAAGTAAAGATTTTAGTGGATGACAGGACCACCTTATCCCCTTCCATGTTACTCTTGTCAGTGCAGCATCTTTCAGGGGCTACTATAATTATTAGCAGGGCAGGTCAAGGCGCTAGTTAATATTTGAAGTGCACATGGTACAAATTACAAAATTGCATGACACTCCGCATAGCACTTCACTTTTGTCTAATATAGATCTGACTATAAACATAATATAAGAGTGCATGGTACCTCCTACCATGGTACTTAATGCGTGGTGGCGATTAGCGATAAGACCGCCCTCGTACCCTGAATATAACTTAATGGTTATAATAATTATGTTATTGAGCTTTGTTTAATTTTGGTGTACTCGTACAATAAAGCGTAATTCTATCTCCCTAGCCAGTTTCGCAAAAAAAAAACTAATCACAATTAGTGTCTTAATTAAAATAGATTGATAATCAGGCAATTTTCCTACGACGTTCATCATTCATTCAAGGAGTCATCGCACCTCAAACTCAATCGGTCGGTGCCACATTGTATTTTATTACTATATCAGCTGCTCAGTAGGTAGTCACCTCCTAGCCAAACTATCTTTCACACAAACTAATAAGTTCTTCCTTTTCCTCCGTTCTAGTTCCAGTGGTAGCAGACGTACCTACATTAATCATCAACCCGGATGGGCCGCTGACCCGCAGCGTGTCGGGGCAGTTCCGAGGCTCGTGGATGGAGACGAGGCGCGGGAGGCGCTTCCAGGCGTATCGCGGGATACGGTACGCTGAGCCGCCTATTGGCGCACTGAGGTTTCAGGTAAGGAACATGTTTTTACAGAGGTATGCGGAGAAGTCGAGTAGTGGGCGAAGGATAAAATCTTGGTACCAATAGAATTAGATTATTTCATGAACATTAGAGTCAAAAGACTTAATAAATAGTAGTCCTCGAAGCACTCGTCCGGATCGCTATCATCCGGAAACGTGCCCAGAAGAGTGGCAGCATTGCCATTCAACGTGGCAATGCTGCCACTCTTCTGGGCACGTTCATTCATTGGCGAAAAAACGAGCCAGCCCTATTGGTTACATGAAGTGTCGACCAGTCGGCCAGAAATTTCTTTATAAAGGAGAAGCGCAGTCGGGCCCCATGAACTGAGCGTTTCGGCCCCAAAGGGGTCAAAATTGTAGGTACCCATAAGGTTACAGTATTTGTGTATGTGTGTTCGGGTTCGAGTGTGTGTCTGACAGTTTTAAAATGTATTTCTTTACATTCATTTCTTCATCAAAACTTTGTGCTCTATCGGTAGCACACTTGACTCTCATTAATATCCAACTAAATTAGTAATAGGTATGTCAAGGAGATTTAATCTACCAGTTAGAACATTAACTGAATGGCAGAGATAAGCAGCAGGTGCATCGTACTTACATCCTCGATACCCACGCTAAAGCTCACAACCTGTTTATTAGTGAAACAGGAAAATTTTGCGTGAACTTGACCTTGAAGATATCTTGCACGCTAAACATAGTTTTTAAGTCATTGTTAATAACATTATGGGTTACGTGCACTTATATGTTTAGTCCGAAATAAAGAATATTTATATAATGAAAGAAAGAGAATTTTTATACACACAAAACTCATCAATATTTGAAATAATTATTAAATAACAAAATATAAAACGAAAAAACAAATGGAGTATGGATCCCAAAGACTTTCTACATAATTGAATCAGCATACCTCAACGTCATATTATTAAAATAATCTCCATTTTTACCTCTATATTATTAACCTAACCTGCTCGTCTCTCCCCAGCCGCCGAAACTGAAACTGGAGTACGAAGGCGAGGTGGACGCGAGCGAGGAGGGCCCCGCGTGTCCCCTGCCCGTGCCGCCCACCTACTATGTGGACGAGGACTGTCTCACTGTCAACGTGTACACGCTGTAATATTAAAAAAATAATCTAGCGACAATTGTAATAATAAAAAAATATATTTTAAAGTGTGTGGATGTTAAAAAATGTTTATTATGAAATGGGGTTATTAAATGTGTGTGTTGTACTCCAAATAAATAAACAATAAGTAGAAGTGAAAATTCGGGCGCCAGGAGCACACACCAAACTATGCCAAGGATAGACTAACCTGCGGTAACTGGAAACTTTTAATCTTCAAGCGGGGAGTATCAATAAAAATCGACACAAAAGTTATTGAACGATTTTATTACCCGAAGGCTGCTGGTCTCAATATACAAGAAAATTCCTTTCTAATATTAACAGTTGGTGTAAAACTAAGATGGAATAGAAATTAATTCCTGTCCTGTCATTATTGCACTTTTGTCAATTTAAGTTAAGTATTATAAACCATACCATATTCCGGCGAATAATCTAACAAACCGAATGGGCAAACCCTGGTGATTTTGATCTTCGCGGGGACGTCAGGCGGTCCATGATATATGTCGGTAGGGGCCAGCGTTAAAAATTTAAGTCTCGAAGTAAAAAGAAATAAGAAACGCCTCACGGCTGAAATGAAACATGAATAACCGTTAGCTGATGTTCAGCGTCGACAAAAATGCCGATCGGAATGTTTACGACCAAATGCAAATTAACTCACCGTTTCTTTTCCAAAGGAAGTTTTTACATCAGTAGATGAATTAATCCAATATATATAAGGTTCAAAAGATCCTGAAACAAATATCGGAAACTATTAACGTCTGCCATCCAAATAACCACGCGACACGTGAGTAGGTTTGAAACCACGAAGAATTTTACCAACCTTTTACAAAATATGGACAATCCCATTATGATGCCGACAAGGGCAAATCAGCCACAACATAATTAGGACTGGATGTAGTCCATTGGAAGTATCAACTTCCAGATTTTAATTGGAGCTCTAAAATTACTCCATTTTATATAAAGTTCGGCCGGAAAGTGACATATCAAAATCAACTGACAGCATCAAAAAAAATCAGTGTGACCACTACACGACTTCCGATTCAAAAAAATGAATTTTTACATGGCAACACCACCCTGTTGCCTACAAATTAAAGCAAAGAACGCGCTATCATGTAACAGGCTTAAAAGACTCGTTACATTACATCCCCTCCCGAAAATAAAAGAAAGGAACTTTCTTTTATTAGAAAGAAATCTTCAACCAAATAAACCTGTTAAGACTTTCTAATTCAAAAAAAGAAAAAGAATCATATAAGATTCAAAGTGCAAATCAACTCTGAAAATGTCAAACGACAAAATCTCTAGAATTTAATAAAAGTAAAAAAAATGTAAATGACAAAAAGTCAAAAACGAAATAGTGAAAAACAAAAAATTGTAAGTTATATAAACTCATTAAATGAAACGAAGAGAGAAATCTCTTAGCGCTCCAAAACTCCAAAACAGTGCAGTTAGGCACTATAGCCACTGACTAAAAATTTCAAACAAATTCGGACAATTTACCAAAACAAACTACAATTTTTATAGTGCAGTTAGGCACCATCGCCACTGACTAAAAATTTCAAACCACTTGGAACAGTACAACTTTGAGTGCAGTTAGGCACTATCGCCACTGACTACTATGTCGACCGCTTCCAACTCAACCATCTCTATGAGTGCAGTTAGGCTCTATTGCCACTGACTAACTCCGTATTCAACAATCCAAAAAATTTTAAAACTCCGAACAAAAGTTTTTAAATAAAGCTGAAAGACCTTATTTAAAATACTGTTACAGGCACAACCTGCAACGAGACAAAGGAAAGCATATTGTGATCGGCTCATCACCACCGAATTCCCGAGCACAATAGCTGTAAAACAATGTGAATGCTGTGACTGGCTCAACACTACCAATCTCCCAAACACAGACAAACACAAAAAAACATTGAGATCTCCAATGAGAAATCTCAATAACAAATAGGCGAAAGCCAAAGTTTCACAATGCGACCGGCATACCACCACCTAACTTCCGAACGCAAAGGAAAAGGAATGACGAAAGTCAAAACAAAATCTCGCATCGTGATTGGAACAACAAAGTCCAACACAATGGAAAAGAGTCGAAATCAAGGTCAAAAGTTACACCAAGATCCAAAAAATAATAAGGCATTTTGTAACAAAGGTTACCGAATGACCCCCAAAAAGTAAAGTCCAGGATGAACGCGTTACTAACAAAGTCAAATCCGATCATTAAAAAGAATGAAACTCCAGTAAAAATGAGAAACAATTCTGTCAACGAGCAGCACAAAATAGATTTAAAAATCGATTACTATTTATGACGAAGAGGAAATAGAATGATTTTAAACTATGAGAAAAAAGATTACAAAAACTTGAAATTGAATTTAAGTTTTTTAACCTCAAGGTAGAAATTACCTGAACTGTAGGGTTGTATAAGATCTTAATAAAATATAAACAGGTAGGTTACCCTTAAAAAAGAAGAATAAGATCTTAGACAATCCAACAAAAACAAACAAAACATAAAATAAGATCCTTCGATGTGAAAAACATTTGGTGTGAAAAAAAATAGTATTAAATTAACCAGAATGACCTAAGTTTTATTTTTAGAATGTCTCAAATTCAACAAATTTATAAGAAATTACCTAACATGCATCTTTCAAACCACTGATAACCTATCATCCATCCTCTCGTACATCACACTGTCAAAAGTGGCCTTCAAACAAAATTATCAAAATCAAGACCTAACACTTGGAAACCAAATTAAAATTTAATAATATCTTTAACATGATAACGTCCCAATGAACCTTTATTTAAATCTTTCAAAACATAAACGTTATCTGAAACCTTTTCAGTTATTTTACATTTTACAAACTTAGGTGCAAGTTTAGCTGAAAAATATGCTTGTGCATTAGATTGAAGAAAACTTCTTCTCCACACCACATCACCCACACCAAAAGAAATGACTTTCCGACCCTTATTATAATAAGCGGCATTACGCTTATACCCCTTTAACAAGTAAGCTTGAACTTTAACAAAAATATCACTAAGTGAATTAAGAGAAACTGCATAAGCATTTCTATTTGAAATTTCTAGTTGAGATAAGTTATCAACAGAACTACTAAAGTGATGTAATGACGCATCAAGAATAAGCTCCCTACCAAACATCAGAAAGTTAGGAGTAAACTCAGTAGCAAGGTTTACACTATTATTTAAAGCTAATTGAACATTGGGCAAAAAACTTGACCAAGTTCTATGATCATCTTTAACAAAACACGATATGCAGGTTTCGACCGTTTTATTATATCTCTCAACAGGATTATTTTGAGGCGTATACAAAGTATTATAAAATATTTTGGTTATATTAAAACCTTTCAAAAAATCTACAAAATGTTTTGAAGTAAATTGAGTTCCATTGTCACAAACTACTATTTTTGGACAACCAAACTTGAGAAATATTTCTTTTTCAAAATGTTTACAAATTACTCTAGTGGTAGCATTGATCATTGGAAAGAACCAGCAATATTTAGTAAAAACGTCTACGACCGAAAGTATGTATCTATGACCAGAATAAGTTTTAGGTAGAATTCCTATGATATCAACTGAGAGCATAAGCATGGGACGATCAACCTTTTTAGGATTAATCATAATACCAAAAGGTGGAGATGTAGTATGTTTATAAGCTTTACAGGTATCGCAAGACAAAATGTATTGTTGAATATCATTAAACATTCCCTTCCAAAAATAATGTTGTTTTAATTTATTTAAAGTTTTATGTATTCCCAAGTGTCCAGAATTTACATCATCGTGATTTGATCTAATAGTATCTAAAATATGCTCTTTAGGTATAACAATTTTCCAGTCTAAAAGACTGTGAGGATTATATTTATTTCTACAAAATTTATACAAAGTTTTATTTTCAACTCTAAAATTCTTATACTTTCTAGGAGATTTTTGACATTGGATAAATATTTTTCTATACCAAGGGTCAGTAATTTCATCGTCAGGTAAGACTAAACTATCCTGAGCGTTTATAGCAGCGACTTCTATGCGAGATAAAGCATCTGGAACTAAATGTAATGAACCTTTTTTATGAATAATATCGAATGTAAATTGAGAAATTCTAGCAGCCCAACGAGCCAAACGTCCACTAGGATTACTGAGACCTAAAAGCCATTTCAAACAAGCGTGGTCAGTGACAACTGTAAACTTCATTCCCTCAATATAAGGTCTAAAATGTTCTATGGAATCTAAAATAGCTAATAATTCACGTTCAGTGGTACTGTAATTTCTTTCACATTTATTAAGTGACCTAGAATAAAAAGCAATGGGATGTTGATCTCCCTTCTCATCCTCTTGACTCAAAACACTGCCAATGCCCACAGAACTAGCGTCGCAATGTAAAAAGAAAGGTTTTTCAAAATTGGGACATTCCAAGACGGGTGAAGTTACTAATGAATGTTTTAATTCTTGGAATGCATTTTCAGCTTCGTCATTCCAAGTAAGCGACTTTTTAGAATTTTTACTACCTGCAGTCATTTTAGTTAGAGGAGAAGCAATATCAGCAAATTTACAAATGAATCTACGATAATAGGAACATAAACCAAGGAAACTTCGAAGTTGTTTTACCGTTTCTGGACGAGGAAAATTTTCTATTGTCTCTAATTTAGAAGGATCAGTATGCAAACCATTACTGTCTACAATAAAACCAAGATAGCGAAGTCTATCTTTGCAAAAGTTACATTTCTTTAAATTCACAGTTAATCCTGCCTCTCTTAATATATTATAAATTTTATTTAATTGTTCAATATGGCTATTAAAGTCAGAACTTATACAAATTAAATCGTCTAAATAACAAAATACAGAATTATCATACTCTGGACCAAAAAGTTTATCTACCAGTCTCTGCAACTCAGCCGGTGCATTTGTGAGACCGAATGGCATGCGAACAAATTCGTACAGGCCTCTTCCAGGAACCACAAAAGCAGTTTTCTCACGGGAGGATTTCTCAAGTGCAATTTGCAAAAAAGCTTTAGAAAGATCTATTGTACTAATATACTTAGCACCTCTAAGGTTATCTAATATTCTAGAAGTATAAGGAAGGGGATAAGAATCTTTAATAGTAACAGAATTTAATCGTCTTGAATCTAAACACAATCTAGTACCTCCATCTTTCTTTTCTACCGCCAAAACAGGTGAACACCAAGGAGACTTAGAGGGTTGAATAATGCCTTCTTTTAGTAAAACTTCTACTTCATCAAAAAGTTCTTTTTGTTTAGCAGGACTCAAAGGCCAATATCTTTGTTTAAAAGGTTCACTAGTAACGTTAATTCTATGTTCAACTAAATGAGTGAGTCCCAAACCTCTTTTCTCATAAGAAATGTCTTCGAACAAAGCAATAGTGCTATTTAATTTCTGTTTCTCTGAAGGAGAAAGTTCAGCAATAGGAGTAACAGAACAAACTTGTATTTTATTATCTTGATTATCTTTAACAAGTGTAATGTTTTTCCACAAGTTTCTAGCTATATTAAATTTAATCCAAAAGTCAAAACCTAAAATGATTGGTGGGTCAAAAGAAGGAATAATTAAAAATTCTATTATCTTAGTAATATTATCACAAGTTACTGGCAAATCCATGGCACCAATAATTCTCCGAGAGGTCCCATCTGCTATAGAAGCAGAACCACAAGTAGGTCTAATTTTGTAACCTGACTGCAAAAATTGTTCATGAATATTTGAGCCTAAAACACATTTAGTGGAACCGCTGTCCAACAAACCTGAAATAATTTTATTTCCAACTTTAAATTCTAAAAAGGGTCTAGCATCACTTTGTTTTGTAAAAAGAATAGGAGCTGAGCGATAAATGTTAAAAAAGGTTTTTAAATAATCCAACCAGCCTGAAAAATCTTTGTCACGAGTAACATCGTCCGGCTTGTGACTTCTAATTGTTTTTTTACACATCGAGGTACTCGAAGTTTTATCAAAAACCTGGGCTCGATGCAACCGAATCAGTTTTTTGACTCTTGCGAGTTTTTAACAGCCGAATTACAAACGTCACAAGTCTTAGAAGTGACCCCTGCCTTATGACACTTAAAACAAACAATACCCGGTATGGACTTGCACTTTTTATATGAGTGTCCAGGTTTTTTACATTTCAGACAAGTTAAATCATTAGAGACTGCATTTACTTTAACTGAAGGTTTAACTGACTCTTTGTTGGGTTTTCTGTCTACAACAACTTCCAGTTCTTTTGCAAGTTCTAGAAATTGTTCAATTGAATCAATCTGCTTAAGAAACAAAAAAGGTGTATAAATTGGTAACATATTGTGTTTTATGGCATTAACTAAAGTTTGTTCAAACAAAGGTTCTGAAAGACGACTGGCCATATCGGAAATTTCAGTGATGAAATCAGGAAGCGACTCAGACGGTTTCTGTTTTCTGGTGCGGAGCTCATTCTCTAAGAAATAATCAAAGTCAGGCTTATCAAAGCGTTTTAAAAGCGCTAGCTTAAGTGCATGCCAAGAAGAGATACGAATTCGTATAGATCTAAACCATTTAAGTGCTATGCCATCAAGCAAATCTGAAAAAGAACCGACAAGCAAGTTTTCATTGAAATTTTTATAAAGAAAATATTCTTCTATCTGAGTAATAAATTCCCGAACACAAGATTTACCGCTATAAACTATTTTACTTTTCTTCAAGTCAGGCAATTTAGTGAAAGGAGGAAAGTTCTTTCGAATATTTTCATTTAAAAGCGCATTCAAGGAATTAAATGAAGGCAATGCTTGTGCTGTAAAAGCCGAAGAAGAGTGAGCGATTCTTGAGTCAAAGGGATTGTTAACATCTGGGGCATTAACCATCTCATGAACTTTCTCAGCAACGTCAGCATCAACAGCAGTACAGGCGTCAACATCACCCGAATCCTGAAGCGGCGGAAACTGAACTCCCTTGTCCATGATGAACAAACAGCAAGGCGAATAGCAAACGAAAAGCAAAAACTAAGTTTCAAAAAGTTAAATGTTTGAAAATAAATTCTCAAGTTTGAGGTTAATTATAAAAGTCAATGTGGGTAATCCCATAAAAAATTACTATGTTAATTTTATCGTTTTAAAAGTGCAATAATCACTTACAAGCAGTTTAAATCTAGATAAATTAAATGCACAATATTGTACTTAACAATTAGATTAAATTATTTACTTAAAAAGTTAAACTTAGTTTTTAAATAACTTTACTGTTGAGAACAACAAAACGCAGTCTATGCTATACATTTCTGTTGGTTTTGCTAAGAAAAAACATGATATTAAACAAAATCATCAATTGTAAACACCAAACATTGTTTACAAAGATTCACCAAATTAAGTTAAGTACTACTTATGAGTCAAAAATCAAAATAAACACAAAGTTATTAAAGTAACAATGTAGAACAAACCAATGCAAACAATAGACTCATAAGTTAATTAATTAATAGTGCAATAATGACAGTATAAGGTACCAGACAAACCTACTTCAAGTCCCTGTTCGCAGAGCGACAATTGTAATATTTAAAAAAAATATAATTTAATTTAAGGAGTGTGTATGTTATTAAAAATGTATATTATGAAATGGGGTTATTAAATGTGTGTGTTGTACTCCAAATAAATAAACAATAAGTAGAAGTGAAAATTCGGGCGCCAGGAGCACACACCAAACTATGCCAAGGATAGACTAACCTGCGGTAACTGGAAACTTTTAATCTTCAAGCGGGGAGTATCAATAAAAATCGACACAAAAGTTATTGAACGATTTTATTACCCGAAGGCTGCTGGTCTCAATATACAAGAAAATTCCTTTCTAATATTAACAGTTGGTGTAAAACTAAGATGGAATAGAAATTAATTCCTGTCCTGTCATTATTGCACTTTTGTCAATTTAAGTTAAGTATTATAAACCATACCATATTCCGGCGAATAATCTAACAAACCGAATGGGCAAACCCTGGTGATTTTGATCTTCGCGGGGACGTCAGGCGGTCCATGATATATGTCGGTAGGGGCCAGCGTTAAAAATTTAAGTCTCGAAGTAAAAAGAAATAAGAAACGCCTCACGGCTGAAATGAAACATGAATAACCGTTAGCTGATGTTCAGCGTCGACAAAAATGCCGATCGGAATGTTTACGACCAAATGCAAATTAACTCACCGTTTCTTTTCCAAAGGAAGTTTTTACATCAGTAGATGAATTAATCCAATATATATAAGGTTCAAAAGATCCTGAAACAAATATCGGAAACTATTAACGTCTGCCATCCAAATAACCACGCGACACGTGAGTAGGTTTGAAACCACGAAGAATTTTACCAACCTTTTACAAAATATGGACAATCCCATTATGATGCCGACAAGGGCAAATCAGCCACAACATAATTAGGACTGGATGTAGTCCATTGGAAGTATCAACTTCCAGATTTTAATTGGAGCTCTAAAATTACTCCATTTTATATAAAGTTCGGCCGGAAAGTGACATATCAAAATCAACTGACAGCATCAAAAAAAATCAGTGTGACCACTACACGACTTCCGATTCAAAAAAATGAATTTTTACATGGCAACACCACCCTGTTGCCTACAAATTAAAGCAAAGAACGCGCTATCATGTAACAGGCTTAAAAGACTCGTTACAACGCCGATACATAACGCGTGGGTAGAATTAATTGACATATTGCAATCAACTCTTTATCACCAGGCTACAACTTAATATATACATACTATAGTGTGCAAATAAGCCGGCAAAAGTTCACTATTCACACACATTCGACAAAATTCTTTTGAAAATCCCCATCATCACAGAACGAGTGGTTGACAAAACGTTCCTACACTATAAAATATGATCTACCTTATCATGGTCCGATTTGCCGTAGGTAACCTGGTGACTTACCTGTTGATGTCATGAATGAATCACTTGGAAAATGGTTAAGCAGATTGGTAACTAACTAGACCAGACACAAAAAAAAGCACTGCCAAAAGTCACAACACTACTCTGGTGTTCTGGCGACAGGATGAATCCAGTTGTAATATTGTCGGAAGAAAACGTCTGTAAAAGCATCCAGACATTCCTAACTAAATTATTTCTGTCAACACGGGCCCCTTACCAGTGATCTTCTTCATCCACGCGGGAGGGTTCTACTCGATGACAGGTCGCAGTGACCTGGCGGGTCCACACTACCTCCTCGACAGAGATGTAGTCCTCGTCACCATCAACTATAGGATTGGATCCTTAGGTAAGACAGTGAAATATAGTAAGCCATGCATTTCTAATTAAAATTCACCCACCCTTCTCTCAATAGCTTATCAATCTTTGTCCTCCCTATACTAGACTAAGTGATTTTAGCTTTCTGCTTGAACTGTAGAATGAAGCTCTGCCACCGTCTGATGGCGAACGCGGTGGGGCCGCAGGGAAGGAGGATTGTCGGTATGACGTTGGCTGCTCTCCCTATCCTCTGCGGCCGAAAATTGGCAGGCGGCGGGGCCGATGACCTGACCCGACGCAGGGGGACCAAGGGTGCCTAGACACGGGGTCGTCTGACGCCCATGTACTGGTTTGGTCCCTGGGGTGGTCACGGCGTGCTATGTGTTCTGGTGCGCCGGTGATGGGGAGTACTCCCCAGAGTAGGGTCCGGTGACGGACAGCCGCGGCGGGTTCACGGATGAGTGCTAACGCGTGCCCGTGTTCCCGCCGTAAGCGGCAGAGGAGGACACCTTGGAGTTTTAGTGGGTTAGAGTCCCACATAACTGCATTCTCTCCCCGTGGTAGTGCAGAATGCATGAGCATATCTCCACGATAAAAAAAAGGGCAAAGTACCATTCTAACAGCGTTATTGATGATCAAAAATATATGGGACTGACATAGGCTATCGAAAAGTTTAATTGTGTCAACCCTGATGAAAGCCGGGGCAGAAGTACGGATCGATTGCCTTTTGTCTAGGCCATCTAGTTTGGTCTGCCACATCTAATCTCTGTTTCACAATAGTTCTCTGGTTTTTTTTTGTTCTATTTTACTATCTCTAGGACCTTCTTATTTATCTTTCTCCAACAACTTGAAGAATTCCTTGTATCTTCCTATCTTTCGTTTACTGACGACCGCAATTCTTCCAGGATTCATGAGCACAGGCGACGCATTCGCACCCGGTAACAACGGCATGAAGGACCAGGTGGCAGCCCTCAAGTGGGTTCAGAGGAACATCGCCGCGTTCGGAGGAGACCCCAACCTGGTCACCATCACCGGCTGCAGTGCGGGGTCTATCAGCGTCATGCTGCACATGATCTCGCCTATGACTAAAGGTGAATATAGAAATATAACTATTCACTCTGGTTTTTAAAAGCCTCTTAAAACTGCGTGCCGTGTAGGTACTTATTTGATTGGAAGGTGTCATTTTAGATATTTGTGATGATTTAAGATATTGTAAAACCTCAAATCCAGAATAATTGTCCATTTCACAAAGATCAGATTTTCTATTAGCATATATTTAGAAGTGATTTGGTGTTCATTTTCAGTGAGCTTTTCCTAAACATCTTGCCAGACCAACTTTCATCCACGTATCTCTTGCAGGACTCTTCCACCGCGGCATCGCAATGAGCGCGTCTCCCGTGAACAAGGATGTGGCGCCCCTGACGCACCAGCGCCACCTCGCCGTGCGCCAGGCAGAGATCCTCAAATGTCCCAGCGACAATTCATCCATCATCCTCGCCTGCCTCATGACCAAGCCCTGGAGGGAGCTCGGAGACTCGCTCACTAAGTTCTGGGTACGTTTTACAAACAAGAGCATTTTAAGAAGGAGAAAGAGATGATCACAGTTGGACATAAGCGTCCCCCAAACATCGCCATAATGACTGGTACTGTGCCTCCCGCATTCAACGGATCAACCGTTGCAGGTCCACCTTGTACTATCTACGCTTCGCCTTCCGGAACGCGGTTGCCGCTGCAGAACTCTTCAGCCTCTGCAGTTCTCGCTTGTTCTCCTGCCACTTAAGTTTTGGAATTTTTCATGGTATAATTTTCAGGAGTTCGGTCCAGGCGACCCAGTGGGTCTGTGGGGCCCAGTGCTGGAGCCAGATTTTGGGCAGGAGCGGTACCTCACAATTAACCCGTTGGATGCCATAAAGGAAGGCAAGATGCACACCGTGCCCTTCATCGTCAGCCAGACTACTGATGAGTTCTTCTGGAAGGCTTTCCGTGAGTAGAAATAACAACTTTTTCTTGGCACAATAAACACTTGGTTTCATTACATTTTGAATATCAAGTAAGCGTGTCCTCAACTGCTCTACTGAATATAATTATAGCTAGGTACAGTCAACAAAAGAGATAAATTTGCGGGATTGTCGGATATAGTTGAAGTTTAGTAAGAAACCGATGGATGTTATCGACTGAAATTGAATTTGATAAATGAGCTATTTGTTTTCTATTAATAATATTAAATTCTATTCGAGAATATCCATATCGGTTTCTTACTAAACTTCAACTATGTCCGACGATCCTGCATACTTATCTCTTTTGTTGACTGTACATATTCCATCAGCGATTACCTAATCGGTTTTCTCAGAAGCCCTTCTTAGCGTCTCATCCTCATCCTTGATTATTTACAAGAAGAGGCTTTCTTATAACACTTAACCGAATACACAAACAAACTAGATCCTAGGATGTGACTTATATCGATACCAATAACTACTGTAGTAAGAAAACAACTGCCAATCGAAACATTGATCAATTATTATTGTCTCGTAGCGGTCCTCCAAAATGAGACCCTCCTAAAGACAATGAACGAGGAATGGGAGAGGATCGCTCCGATCTCCTTCATGCTGCCCAAGGAGAACCGCGCCGTGGCGGTGACTAAGCTGAAGGAATTCTATCTCAAGGGGAAGAAGCTGGTCAATGATAAGGAGAGTGAGAAGGCGCTCGGGAGGCTGTACGGAGACTCTATTATTGGGATTGGAGTGCACAGGTAAGTCTTCTTTGTAAAGATAACCGTATTTACATAACCATAATATGAAAGGTTATCCCTTCGTGGTTCTGGTATATATGTATTTATAGAATAAGCAGGACGCAGGTATCATCAAAGGCACTTGCAGTCTTGCACTCTGTGCACTCTTTGTCTGCTAATAATACCAAACTGCGTTAAATAATTTATCTACTAAGCTTGATGTTTTGATCGTTCATTGCAGAAGTTACACCAATGTGTGTGTTGTAATAATTACCAAGAAAAACTGTTAGTTCTAATTGTCAAAATTTTCTACTTCACTAGGATGGCGAACCTGATGTGTCGTCACTCAAAGCACCCGGTGTGGTACTACGAATTTGCTTACATTGGAAACAACTCACATTATGAAGATCCCAATGGAAAACCACAAGGTAACTCTTAGGTTCTTTGATTGTTGGCGTGTAAGTCATTTGCATTCATTGAATTCAGTTTGCAATATCTTCAAATTTAAAGAAAAAAGGTAATTAAGAATAAAGATTTTCTCTTTTATGTTCCTTCGCTTCCTACTATATGAGATCTTTAGGCCGATCATTGACAAGATCAATGCCGTGCGATTGGTGAGGCCTATGCCCAACAGTAGACATGCGTGTGAGCAGATTTTGTCAATGTATTTTACTTTTACATAAAACGGCTATAACCAATAAAAAAATTTATAGCAAATAAGACCAAGTTCATACACTAATCTAATCTCACAGAACTCTAGACATACTGATACGATCGTCTTCCATTCGTCCGCGAACACGTAACAGTCAGGTATCGTACCTGAGTGTGACCTTCTTTAACAACGTAATTTCCACAGGTGCTGCCCATCACGACGACCTTCTGTACGTGTTCACGCTAAGCTACCGCTACCCCACCATACCTCTGAGCAGTCCGCACGCACACGTCGTCGACGAGATGACCGCCATCTGGTACAACTTTGCACGATACGGGTGAGTCACTTCCTTTTCCACATGCTAACCTGATATTTACCAATAGAATAGCTCCAGTCCAGATACCTCCAGTATGCTCACTTGCTCAACTTCCTTTTCCAATTTGACTATAGTCCGCGCGGAACTAGTTGACTGCGCCTTGGGTCGGGACGGGGATAAGGGCGGTGGGGTTGCCTATTGTTCGCAATGCACGTACTGTGTCATGACAAAGCGCCCCCGCCCCTCCGTCCCATCGCTCACATACCTAAGGCGCGGCCAACTAGTTTCGAGCGGACTATACCTATACTCTGGCATTGGTGGTCCATGTGCAGAAGTATACGTTTATGTCCTCATAACTATAAAAACTCTCCTCTTAAGCAATGTTCTCAATGTCATACTAAATATATTTCATTCTCCAGAGATCCGAATCCCCGTGGCGACACGCCGGAGCTTGGCAACCTGACCTGGCCAGCCATGAAGCCAGACAAGAGGAGCTACCTCCACCGAGGAGACCAGCCTAGTATACGACAGAACATGTTTGAAGACCGGTTCAAGGTGTGGGACGAGCTGTACCCGATACAGTACTGACGAAACTGCGGAAACGTGGATGATATGATTGAAAGGCATTACGATGTATAACTTAGAGTTATTTATTTGAGTAAACATGTTTAGTGGATAAGTTTTAATGCAAATAAATTATGAATAATTTGTTTGAATAATTTATTGCGTCTGTTTTTTTGCCTAACTTCGAATCCTGACATGGCTAGAAGAAAAGGCAATTTGTCTAAACAAGGTCGTTGCTGTCTTCAAGCAAGATTCCTACAAACTCTCGCATTGCATGTACACCACAGAATAAAATAAAAGTACATATATAAGGCCGTCTGTGTGGTGCCGGACTTAAAGAATACCACCACCCCTTACTTCCCGTGGGTGTCGTAAAAGGCGACTAAGGATCGTACCGGAGAATGGGCAGCAGCGTTCTCTATGTATTCCACCATCATACCATACTGCGATCGCCAACCCGCCTGCCAAGCGTGGCGATTATGGCAAACCCTCCCAAAATTGGGGGAGGCCTATGTCCAGCAGTGGACGTCTATCGGCTGAAACGACGACGACGACATATATCTGACGTGACGTCGCATCAATTAAGCGACACTGAGATAATGATGTTAATGATGAAGAAAAACCCGTTCTGGGCCAACCAAAAATAAATTGGGGTGAAGGATGGTGCTGACGTGAATTCGTTTGCATAAAACTGTAGCCCTAATGAATTCCAAAATGATAAATTATGTCGTTTATTTATGTAAGTAGGTTTATTACAAACTGTTTTACACCATAAACCACAGATAGACCATAAACTGTAATCCATTGGATTTAGATCAGGCGAATAGACTGGCCATTCTTTGGAGCTGATGAAGCAGGAAAATTGTCTTTGCACCACTGTTGAACACTTAAGGCCGTCTGAGCTGGTGCAGAATCTTCTTAAAATATCCATGGACGGTTATCAAAGTGCTGTTGACTCCAAGAAGAAGCACATTTTCAAGAATGCCTTGTCGGTAGTTTTCTTAGTTGACTTTGAGAAAAACTAGGGGAGTTTTGCCAGTGGCGCAAATCGCATCCCAAACCATAACTGTTAAAACTGTTTTAGCGATGTGGAACAAATGCAGCAGCTCCAGGAGGAGTGGAAGACCAGATCCTGTTATTTTGGTGATTGTGGGCTTGTTCAATCGAAAATAATTTTTCGTCGAGAGTAAGATATTTCCCCAATTTGACGCTGCGGAGCAAACAACATCATGCCGAACTTTTTTGTCCGTCATTAATTGCGTTTTTCTGAGTTTATATAGTACCAATTGTAGATTATGTTTTACGATACGCTGTATGGTGGAGGGACTTACACCGAAGTCTCGACATTTTCCTCACAGTGGTCTGTGGATTACGGCCTAATCTTTGTTTGATAATGGCACCGATTCTGTTGTTCACAAACTAAACAAAATTTAAGTTCATGCATCTTTTTCTTTCTATTTCATTAAGAAAAGGACAGAAGATAAATATTAGTTTAGTCCTGTCTTTGTCAGCGCCTGACGTAACTTGGTGTATTTTTAATAGCCAATTTATTAATCTCGTCTAAAGTTGTCTATGCCTAAACTAATATTTATCTTCTGTCCTTTTCTTAATGAAATAGAAAGATAAAACTTAAATTTAGTTTAGTTTGTGTACAACAAAATCAGCGTCGAATGTGTCGGTTTCTAGAAGTTCTAACAGCCCTCTTGTGTCCTCTTCCAGGACGGTCTCCGATGTTGCCGAGCTCGTTATATTGTTTGCTGAAGAAACTAACTGAAGATTAACACTAAGAATGTTTACTATCATACACTGCCCTTTTCCACGCTCATGCAATGAAATGATGGCTCCACGTTGCACTGACTTAGCGAAATAAAATATCTTTATCACTTTTTATCAAAAAAACAATGTTAAAAACCGGGCAAGAGCGAGTCGGACTCGCGCACCGAGGGTTCCGTAACATCCGGGTTTATGCATAAGGTTTATGTTTATGAAATTAAATGTTTTATTTTATTTTTGAGTTCATTGAATGAATGGTAAATTGCGGTTTACGATTTATGACATATTCAAAAAAAACTACTTACTAGATCTCGTTCAAACCAATTTTCGGTGGTAGTTTACATGAAAATGTACATCACATATTTTTTTTAGTATTATCATTCTCTTATTTTAGAAGTTACAGGGGGGGACACACATTTTACCACTTTGGAAGTGTCTCTCGCGCAAACTGTTCAGTTTAGAAAAAAATGATATTAGAAACCTCAATATCATTTTTGAAGACCTACCCATAGATACCCCACACGTATGGGTTTGATGAAAAAAAAATTTTTGAGTTTCGGTTCTTAGTATGGGGAACCCTAAAATTTATTGTTTTTTTTTCTATTTTTGTGTGAAAATCTTAATGCGGTTCACAGAATACATCTACTTACCAAGTTTCAACAGTATAGTTCTTATAGTTTCGGAGAAAAGTGGCTGTGACATACGGACGGACAGACAGACAGACAGACAGACATGACGAATCTATAAGGGTTCCGTTTTTGCCATTTGGCTACGGAACCCTAAAAATGACGCCGACCAATGAGTATGTAACATTATCAAATGAAAACGTAAAATTCAACGTTCGTGTCGTCAATTGTTTTGAGCCACGGTGTATATACTGTACCAACTAAGTATACCTAGATGATTTTTCCACAGGAGTGATTGATAGAAACCTACCAAGACGTGACAAGACTGTGACTCCTTACAGCAGTCATTGTGGTACAAAAATTGTAAACAATATAAAACTGTAGGTTTTCCCACTGAGCAGTATTTTTCTTTTGTTTTCCTTATTATTGAAATATTTTAACTTAGACCTTTGTTTGGTGATGTATGTATGCGTGAAGACAATGCTAATATATCACAGAATAGAACGGGGAACATTAACAATAAAAAGGTTTTATTCTTTACCTCAGTCTTTAGCTATTCGAATACCAATCTAACAATGATTTACAAAACTTGCAGAATCCCCCACTGGCCTGGCCACCTACACCTACAAAGCCAGTCAATAAATAAGTCAGTTGTACTATGTTCGTCTCAGTGTAGTCTCAGTGTCTTGAGGAAAATGTCGAGAATATTGTGGACCTTATGCGTCGCTTGTGTAGCGGTACATGCGACGCCGGATATCTTCAAAGGTCAGTGTCAACAATAACAGTGGTTGTTGATCACATTCTTTCATCATCCTCATAATCAGCCTTCAATCTACTCGAGAGGGAGTGGGCTATAATCCACCACGCGGGCCCAGTGCGGGTTGGTAGATGTCACATATCTTCGAATTTTTGGTTCTAGGACATGCCGGTTTCCTCACAATGTTTTCCTTCACCGTTTTGAGAGCAGTGGTGATGAAATAATTTACACAAAGTAAAGTGCCTGTCTGGGATCGAACCTACGACCTACAACACGTAAGTCGTGGACGTTATCATTGGGCAACCACTGCTCCCAATATTCCTTATCTTCATATAAATCTATATAAATAAAACAATGTCGTGTTAGTTACACCATTTATAAACTAAGAACGGCTGGACCGATTTTTATGATCTTTGATTTGTTGGATTTGTCTCCGCCCGGAATAGCAGAATAACTACACGTGGAAAATATTCACGAAATAATAATAATAAAGAAAATTCATTTCCTCATACATTTTGTGTGGAACGGCTTTTTTGATGTTTCGAGAACGAATTGACTCATTTAACACAAAATGGATTGACTCTGAGGCGGTACGAAGTTCGCCTAGTCAGCTAGTACCTATGTACCTAATATTCAAGAAGAATATTTTCTCCCAGTGTGATCACTATGTATGGCAAGCCGAAGCTCTCAGTAGGCTCCACTTTATACTGACCGCCCGCAGCAAATGTTTATGTCCGCAATGAGAGTCAACAGTTAAATTTCAGATTGCCCACCGTCCAGCAGTTCATGAAACGCCTCTCCAAACGTTTCTCTGATACTGCTATAAAGCACCCCGACACACTCCCTCCCGCATAAGTAGGATTCACCGACCGAGGGGTACTCTTACCATCCCCGGCGACAACACGACCCTCCTACAGGAGAGTAATAAGGCCACCAGTACTCTCAGAAAGTACAAGTCCCGAAAGGCGTCCTGCCGACCGCGCCGTCGAGGCACGTCGCAAGGCCCCCATCCACGTCCGCCCCGACCCTTGCTCGAGCCAGCCCGCGCCGCTGAGCCCGTAGTTTTAAATTCGTCCCTAAATAATTCCGATCCAGCTTGTCACTTGCTGCCCTCTCCCAGCGACGCCCTAAGCCGAGGTTCGTACCCCACAGGGGGCGTAGCCTTAGCGTGCAGTCGCTTAGTTTTTAAGTTTCTTTAGCCCTGGCCTTAATTTATTGAGGCATCCACAGGCAAGCCCAGTTAAGCAGACGACTACCTCATAGGTTGATTTTTTTTTTAACGTGGAGAAGTGCTCATGCATTCTGCACTGCCACGGGGAGATAGTGCTGTGGGACTCTAACCCACTAAAACTCCACGGTGTCCTCCTCTGCCGCTTACGGCGAGAACACGGGCACGCGTTAGCACTCATCCGTGAACCCGCCGCGGCTGTCCGTCAGCGGACCCTCCTCTGGGGAGTACTCCCCATCACCGGCGCACCAGAACACATAGCACGCCGTGACCACCCTTGGTCCCCCTGCGACGGGTCAGGTCAAAATTGGCAGACGGCGGGGCTAATCCCCGCCGTCTGCCAATTTTCGGCCGTAGAGGATAGGGAGAGAGGCCAACGTCATACCAACACTCCTCCTCCCCTGCGGCCCCACCGCGTCCGCCATCAGACGGTGGCGACCCCGTCAGTCGCCCAAGCGGCACCGCAACCTACTTGTTGGCCGCTACGTCGTCGGCTTACAGGCAAAAGCCCTAACGAGCGGCCCCTCCTCTAGTGCTTTAAAGTTTTACATTCCTAGTCCCAGTAGTTTCGGCTGTGCGTTGATATGTCAGTCAGTCAGTTTCTCCTTTTATAATCTATACATATAATAAATCTGTAGAAGGGTCAATTCTGTACATTGAAAATATTGAAAAAATAAATAGCGGGGGGTGTTGCTGGATCGATACCAAACCCAAATATGTGATTAAAAAAATTTTTGTATGTCTGTCTGTCTGTCTGTCTGTCTGTATATGCAGGCATCACGTGAAAACTAACGGTTCGATTTCGATGAAACTTGGTATAATTATACCTTATTATCCTGGGCATAAAATAGGATACTTTTTATCCTGGAAAAATACGTAGAAAAAAAAAAATCTTATTTTTCGGTTTTATTCATAGACGTTGTTCTGTAGAACCTCGCAACACACGTTGCATTACCCGTAGTGGATAATTTTCCATTTCAATTTAAGAGAATACAGTTTCCTGTAGCTTTGTGTTACGCCATGACAATAAATAAGGCTCAAGGTCAGACCCTAGGAGTTGCTGGCGTAGATCTTACCGCGAGTTGTTTTTCACACGGGCAACTTTACGTAGCTCTTTCCCGTGTGAGCAGTCCAAGAAATCTTCATGTTCATATTCCGGACGAGCTCACTAACAATGTTGTGTATGCTGAAGCTCTCAATTAACTTTCTGTCGCATTGTCACGATCACTTTTTTATTATTGCAAACTTTTCGTCAATGTCAGTAATTTACTGCTAGGTACATGCTACTTATCAAGGTCGGAATTACTACGGAAAAAATACTTACTATAGAACGCGAGCTCAACAGCAGTAGCTCAATAGAGGGATCTCCTTATTTATTATAGGCTTAGCCGTATTTGGGTCCAATAGATATTTATAAGATGTCATTGTCAGAGTTACTCAAAATGGAGAAATAAACCATCCACGCGAAGACCGACATCCGCGCGGACGGAGTCGCGGGCGGAAGCTAGTTATAAATAAAATCAAAAACCTTTCATCGTCAGCTGGACAGATTTCTCTGTGAAAACAATAAACAACAAAGGATAATTCGATCAAAGCTCGCTGCGACCTTGATCGGGACCGATGGATTAATGAATCAACTTTTTTTTACCTGTCATCCGTTAATCTAAATTACAAACCCGATATAGCATCGGTTGTAATTGACTTGTAAAATATAAATTAACATCACGCCTATATTGCTCAGAGGTAGACAGAGATGTATAAGGTCACTCATATGTAATAATAACTAGCTGCGCCCCGCGGTTTGACCCGCGTAAATGTCGATCCCGTGGGAATATCGGGATAAAAAAAAAAAAATAAAGCTTATATGTTAATCCAGGGTGTCAGCTACCTCCATACAAATTTTTTTCAAAATTGGTCCAGCCGTTTGAGCGTGAATAAGTAACAAACATAAACACACACACACTCACAAACTTTTGACTTTATAATATTAGTGTGATAATAATATTGTATTATTATATACTATTGTCGCCAATAAGACTGATATAGTGGTGATAGATCGATTAGCGCGCCGCGCAATGATTGTCGATGTTACCATTCCACATGACGGGAACCTCGTGAAAGCTGAGAAAGAGAAACAAATCAAATATCTCGACTTAGCACACGAGGTTGTTGACATGTGGAATGTGAGCTCGGCTATCATTGTGCCGATTGTCGTATCAGCCAATAGTATTATAGCCGAAAGAAATAAATGTAACAAAAAAATAACTATATCTATAATTATATTGTCACGAATTTTATATTGCCATGATTTTATTGCCCGGGTAAAATACAGAATTCAGGCGACTACTGAAAAAAAAAATTATGGGCAACCCCTAAGTATTATAACAATTTGCTCGAGACCACACGATCAGCAGTCAAACTCAAAACTCAAACTCAAAGCATTTATTTCAATTAAACCTTGTACAAGGCACTTTTGAATTGTCAAAATTAAATAGTCTGTCAGTTAGTCAGAAAGTTGAAGCTAGTTGCCCATTCCAAAACGTAGATCTCTATGGAGAAGAACGGGAAAGAAACTGAACTGAACTCTTTTGCACAAGTCTTGCGACTACTAGACCAGATCAGGGGCCTGACACTGCAAACTTACAAATGTTTCAGTAATTATTGCTTGAATTTATGTTTTGAATTAAAAATGGTCGATACGTCATTTTAAAGTTCAAATTACAAATAATATAATATTTCTCTTATATACATGGACTTATGAAACGTCAAAAGCTAGGAGCAGGGTTCCAATTGGTTTCCTATGGAGAAGCGCCGGCAAAAAACTTCACGGTTACCCTTTAAAAAAAAAATGGGTTTTATATAACACTAGCTACACCACGCGGTCTCACCCGTGTAAATGTCGATCCCGTGGGAATATCGGGATAAAAAGTAGCCTTGTGTTAATCCAAATTTTATCAAAATTTGTCCAGCCGTTTGAGCGTGAAGAAACAACAAACGTATAAACACACACACACACAAACACACACACACACGGAAAATTTCGCCTTTAAATATTAGTGTGATTTTTAATATTATAGGTATCAGAGGACGTGTAGGCCTGTCAACAAGTACCAGGTACTTAACAAAATAGCCAACATTACAATAATCCCACTTTTGTCCCAAGAAAGTAGTTTCTGCATCTATCTAAATATTTATTAACCCAATAAAGCTTCGTTTATAATTTACTTGTTCAACAAACAATATTAAACTAATATTACAAGAACAAAGTTTTGTTTATCCGACAGGCGTTCAGGTGAAAACGGATTATAGATTTGAGGCACTGGATTGCCCAAACGTAGGGCACCGCAAAACGCTCAGTTTTTGTCACGCAGGCGTACTTGTGCATATCACAGGCCAGAAAGAAATTGAGTGTATTGTCAAATGTTTATAGAAATGTCTTATTCAAAAATCTATGTCTATAAAAGAAAGTCGTGTTAGTTACACTATTTATAACTCAAGAACAGCTGAACCGATTTGGCTGAAAATTGGTGGGGAGGTAGCTTAGAACCAGGAGAAGGACCACAGATTACTAAATAGTTACTTCGTAACAGATACATCACTCCCATACAAAAGCGAAAATACCTACGCTATAATAGCCTACAAAATCTTACTAATAATACCAGCTGTTTGCAGAGAGAAGAAATGTACCTTAAGCTCCCACACAGAGAGTTGAGATTGTTTTGGCCGCCGCGTAACCCACGTGCGAGCGCGTCATCGAGCGAATGTGCTAGGGTCGTACCTATGATGATATTGGTAATAAAACGAATGTTGTAGAAAAACAATAATTTTTTATTTGTTGATCAAATATGTTCTATTTTAATAAAATGATAGATGCATTTTTTTCCTTCCCTGAATTCCCGATTATTAAATTTTATTGTCGAAAATATCCGAAACCGCGTAAATAATTTTAATAAATAATCAAAAGGGAAACAGGAGCAAAGCGGAGGAAAATGAATTGTTTTTAAAATTTCCAAGACGGTATTGCCAGGCCGATCCATTATGACGTTGTCCAAACTATTTAAAAAAGCTTTTTTTAATTCTTCAATATAATTATTAAAAGTTTCTGGTGGGACTTAAGCCCGCCATAAAAAGACGAATCCTTATTATAGGCTTTGAAATGAGTAAACAGTGCTGTTTCGTCAAAATTTGGTTTCTCCTGTAACAAAGCATTGAAGCTAGTGCAGTTATGTTTTTTGCTACACTTATATAATAAATATCCTGATACATAAGTCAACGCTCTTTACTTTGACACCCATCCACTGCACAATAATTACGTGGTTTTGGCATTTTGATACTCAGCGCGGTAACCGTGACGTGCGAGCGAGCGCTCAGGCGGCGTGCGGCAACCCGCTGTCGGTTGTACCGCCGGCGGTACGCGAAGCGGTAGGCATATAACGCGTGGCCTTGAGCGAGTGACGGACGCCTGGAAGGACATAGGATTTTTATATATTTTTTTTCGTTTTTTTTACTAATAGGAGTAGGGTAGGAGTAGTGTAGGAGTAGGATAGGAGTAGGGTAGGAGTAGGGTAGGAGTAGGTTAGGAGTAGGGTAGAAGTAGGGTAAGAGTAGGGTAGGAGTAGTGTAGGAGTAGGGTAGGAGTAGGGTAGGAGTAGTGTAGGAGTAGGGTAGGAGTAGGGTAACGGTAGGGTAGGGGTAGGGTAGGGTAAGGGATAAGACACCACGCGCGACGGGCAGATAGAAATAATTTATATGGCAAAACAGCGTTTGCCGGGTCAGCTAGTAATTAATAGGGGAGGTAAGCCAAAAACGGGTAGCCCGCCTAAAACGGGTATGCTTTTTAAATTGCGCACCGTTATTGCTAATAAGAATGTGTGCGTGCAGTGCGTGGCGCCTGCCGCTCGCCAATCACAGGGATTCGGCGCGCTTCTCTGGCGGACACGAGTTCACGGTAAGATAAGAAAGAAGTTTTTTGCTATTTCCACTAAAAAAAATTGAATTACATTCTTTTTGTATACTCGAAAATGGTTTACAATATGTTCTTACTAGTTTTGTGTTATTATTTTGCAATAAATAGACGTTTAATTTGTGAAATAAGTTGGCGTTTATTATTTCAGTTTTAAGGATATGAGTCGATTGAAAAAAATACATGCTTGTGGGCAAAAAGGGTAGGGGTAAAGCGGGTGCCCGTTTTGCCCATACCCGATTTACCCTGTATAATTTCATTGACTGCTTATTACTTCTTTTATTTTTGCAGATGGTTAATAAATACAAAAGAAAGACTGCAAATGCATCGTGGGATGAGGGAATTATGAAGCTTGCTATAGAAGAAGCTCTCAAAACTTCCGTCAATGGTGCAGCAAAAAAATATGGCATCAACCTTTCGACTTTACAGATACATGTAAAGAAAGGATGTCAAAAAAAAACTAGAAAGATTCACAACAGTTTTTACAGCAGCTCAAGAATTAGAGCTAGTTGAGAATCTATTTCATATGGATAATCTGTTTACGTTGGCAACTCATTACGTTGTCTACAAAGTGCCGCAACCATTCCAAGAATACTGGTCCATTGATCCAACCATTATCACTGCAAGTAGCTGATGATCCTGGTGGAGCTCCATCTGAGTTATGATTGTTATGAAACAGTTCTAGTCATTGATTGACGTTGATCTCATGTAATTGAGTCCCTACCCGCTTTGCCCAAAAGCCCTACCTGCTTTAGGCCCCCCCTACGGGCAAAACGGGTAATTCGAATGGTAAAGATTTTTGTCATTTTTTTATTCTTGATGTACAAAACTACTAAATATGTCATTTATTTTATAGTCCTTGATAACTAAACATTTCAAAATGTACAAATAAATGTTCAATTTGTATCTATAAATTGTTTTTATTTATCATCAACCTTAGCTTACCCGTTTTGGGCTACTCTCCCCTATAGATAGATATTAGCCTCTGCATGAGACTTTGTCCGCGTGTTTTTTTTGTTTAAATTAGTCTACGATGACACTCAGGAATAATGTAGCTTCCAATTAGGTAGGGTAATCTTCACAACTCTGATCCGATTCGAAAATTCATTCTCTTGAATTTTCTGAGTCGGATCAGTAGTTATTACGTCCTATTCAAACTCACACTCTTTATAATGCTAGTAAAGATTACACAACTTCAGATACTGAACTCAGTGAATCCACTGAACCTAGTGAACCCAGTAAGACCGAAGATGGGCCAATCGCCCAGACGCTGTCGGGGCAGTTCCGAGGCTCGTGGATGGAGACGAGGCGCGGGAGACGCTTCCAGGCGTACCGGGGAATACGATATGCCGAGCCGCCCGTGGATGAGCTGCGGTTCCAGGTGAGAAATCTTCGTTGAAAAATTCTTTAGTGAAAAAGTATCGCGTCGAGAACTCGAGAGCCAAATGATAAAGCCTTGTTCATTATTTGGATCTCGAGTTCTCTCTATAATTCAGCTAGATATCAAAACTCCACGAACTCACTTTTTAGGGTTTTTGGGGTTCGGTAGGGTAGGTTTCACGTTTGTCCAACTATTTTGCAAATAAGAAAGAAATAAAATGATATGTATATTTTTTCAACAGGGACTGAAAGGGGGTCTGAAAAATTCTAAGTGGGGCTGCTAGGGCATGTGAAAGAGCGCAGTTTGCGCATTCTCAAATATTTTTCTTTTTTTTTAGGCCGCATAGTTTTCTACTTTTGATGAAAAATTTAAAAAAATTGTTTTATTAAGAGGCCCGTAAACCCATCGCAACGACCCTCGGACACCCGTCGTAATCATTAAAAAAAAGTTGTTATATTATGTACTTAGTAGTTAGTTTACTGTTGCATCTAATTGCATCTAAATGACCAGACCCTGGTGATCTATGAGAGAGGACTGCCTCAACTGACAGTCAAGAACCTGAGACTATTCCAACGTTCAAGACCGTCGTTGAGCTAACTGACTTTCTAAAGGGGTTGTTAAATATTCACAGTATCGAAAGGTTTCTAATATAGGTGTAAGTATTAATGGTTCAAAAATGTTTTCCACAGCCTCCGAAGCCTATCCTGGAATACAAGACTATGGTGGACGCCAGTAAGGAGGGCCCCGCATGTCCTGCGCCCACTAGAGCAGGCTACTACGTGGACGAGGACTGTCTGACCATCAACGTGTATACTCCTGGGCTTATCAGGTAAAATTGTGAAGCCGACCGCGATGGTTGGAAATTATGGGGTTTCATACTCTTCGGTACACTTATTGCGTAACACACTATCAATCACAATCTGAATCTTTTTGAAGGATTGCTAGGTTATTGATTGCTAGGTCATTGATTGCTAGGTCATTGCTTCATATGTTCGAATTTGTTTGCTCAACAACGTAAATATCGCAATGAATGCTGTTGAACTGTCGTTGATTCTGACTTTTAGGAGTTGAAACAGTTTCGCTGGGACCAGTAAGTTCAGGGCCTCAAGTCTGCTATTACAATAGTGTCAGAATGGTCTATCATTGATTTCATAATTGTTGATTTTGACAAGTTTGGTAATCTACTAATATAATGGCGTCATTATGACTTTCCAATGGTCAACCTCTGACACTCCATTGAAAGAAATGGCATAGAATGGTAATCTCGTACATAATGAAAACTGAATTAAGTACTGACTTACGCGGTAATCTGCAAAAATTTTGACAGTTCCTTTGATCAGTGACCTACCATTAGAACGTCTTTGTGCAGTCATTGCTTTTAATTCGTTACGAGTATCGTATAATCTCTGTGCCATTGACCGACCAATGATCAACCATTATGAATTTAGCAGATTACGAACTTTTAGCAAAATGACAATGGGATGGTGGTGGAATCGTGTTGGAATGTCGAATTTATAAAAATAGCAGACTAGGGCCCCTGGAGGGATGCGGTCGCCAGTAGGCCGACTGACCTACATTTTATAATGTTTACTGTATTTGTTTATGTTTAAGGTTCTATCTGGGGGCACGGGAGTGCCCCCGCCAAGACGAGCCAAGCGAAGCGCAAGGGCACTACCTACCTTTTCTCGAAGCACTTCGTCGTATTTTTGAACCCTCTTAACTTGGCTTTGGATTATACCAGATAAACAAAATTTTCGGGACATGATGTCAGTGGTTGACTTATTAAACCTATAAAGTTTCAATTGCATAGCTCTTATACTTTAGATTTTATTGATATCTAAAATACCCCGATTTCGTCACTGACTCACTGACTGATGATCATCAAAATTCTTAAGGTTCTTCCTGAAGTCCTAGAAAGCTGAAATTTGGTATGTAAGCTAGTAATAGTACACAAACAACAAAAAAATCTTAAAACTTGAAACGTTTACCCCGCCAACCCCTTAAACTAGGGGGGGAAAGTTTGTATGAGACTTCCGTAAATTTTGATGCTAGAGGTCTGAAAATTTATATAGGGGGTCCTTGTTATAAATAAACCCCAAAAAAAGAAAGAAAAAATGAACAACAGAAAAAATACTCGTATAATTATCATAAGCAACTTACAAAAAGAAATGAAATCCCACAAAAACATTTCATGTTAAATGTTGCCAAGACGAGACAATGTAGCTCGCACTGTCAAAAGTAATCAGATCTCATGTAGAGCCAAGCTTCTAACTCTACACGCCCTAACTCTACAAGGCCTAACTTCGCAAACTCTACACCTTAGTCAAAATATATGGCTTGGCCATTTCGCTACATTCACATGAGCGTAAGGTGAAAAACTCTCATACTGTTAATGGCTCTTGTAGTAACGAAACGGCCAAGCGATATATTTTGACTAAGGTGTAGAGTTTGCGAAGTTAGGCCTTGTAGAGTTAGGGCGTGTAGAGTTAGAAGCTTGGCTCTACATGAGATCTGATTACTTTTTGACAGTGCGAGCTACTTGGTCTCGTCTTGGCAGCATTTAACATGAAATGTTTTTGTGGGATTAGGGTTTTTCTAACAGAAGTTAATGTATGTAGGTATAGTGTATATTTTTGAGTGAAATAAAGTATAAAGTTGTAACTAAAGATACTTTTATTTCATTAGTTAAGCGACTGTGTCGCCCATGTCAATGGTTTCGTCGGAAGACAAAACAAATAAATTATATAAAAACAATTGATACTCAAGCATTTTCAGAGCCTTGAACAAAAAAGTATATATCACCCAATCACTAAAAAAATAACAACAACGATAAATTGTTCCACCGAACCGCACGTTACAAAATTTTGTTTCAGTGCGGTTAGTGGAAATGCTCAGGTGCGGTTCGTCCAAGTGCGGTTGAAATCAGTGCTCTGAGTGGAATACCTCCTTTTAAAAGTTAAAAAATATTTTGATTCTGTAATTATTGTAAAGGTTATTGATTAAACCTAAGTACCTATATAAATAGCTGTGCACACCTGCTACCCTAGTTTGTTCTTGGTGCTCTTAAAATTATCGGCTCTTTTTTATTATTTGTAGCTCAAAGCTTTTCCCGGTGATATTCTTCATCCACCCTGGAGGGTTCTATTCCTTCTCGGGCCGCAGCGACGTAGCTGGACCGCATTATCAGCTGGACAGGGATGTCGTGCTCGTCACCATCAACTATAGGCTTGGCTCTCTCGGTGAGTTATAACCAGAATACCTAATATTGAGCAAAATACATAAAGATAGAAGAGCACAAAGGTACTGCTTATTTCATTTGTTTCTTCTGTCAGGCTTGCGACACGGGAGATGGATGAGAAACGTAGACACGGTGTGTAAAAATACAATACCTACAGAGAAAACAATAAATAAAGTACAGTACCTAAGCTTAACTTAAAACATACGTAAATGACATTAGTTTTAAAACTTTAAATAAACTGTGCTCTGACGATTTAAAAAACCAAAACAGTCCCTTCCTGTGACGTTTACCTTTCTTGAACACCAAGAGTCATAACTTCATAAGTTGTCGTTTGGTCAGAAACGCAGACTGCAAATCTTTTTTTTTCATCAAAATGGTAGAGTGCAGAGGGAAAATACCTGTGTTATCTGTGAGTCCTCTCCTCTTCCAGGTTTCCTCGCCCTGGGCAATGAGCTGGCTCCAGGGAACAACGGCTTCAAGGATCAAGTGGTAGCTCTCCGCTGGGTGAAGAAGAACATCGCCGGGTTTGGAGGAGACCCCAACCTGGTCACCATCGCAGGGTGCAGTGCCGGGGCCGCCAGTGTCATGGTGCATATGGTCTCGCCTATGTCCAAAGGTAAGAGAACGCTTATCTCCTAACTGGAAATATCTTGAGAACTGTCATCATTTCAGCCGAAAGACGTTCACTGCTGGACCTAGGCCTCCTCCAAAAGGGGGGGTTTGCCATAATAGCCACGCTTGGCAGGCGGGTTGGCGATCGCAGTATGGTATGGTGGTGGAATGCATAAAGAACGCTGCTGCCCATTCTCCGGTACGCCCCTTAGTCGCCTTTTACGACACCCACGTCGTAAAAGGCGACTAAGGGGCGTACCGGAGAATGGGCAGCAGCGTTCTTTATCCACGGGAAGCATGGGTTGGTGCTATTCTTTAAGTCCGGCACCACACAGACAAACTGACTGAGAACTGTAGTTTGGTGAAATTATATTCAGTACTAGCTTCCGCCCGCGACTCCGTCCGCGCGGATGTCGGTCTTCGCGTGGATGGTTTATTTCTCCATTTTGAGTAACTCTGACAATGACATCTTATAAATATCTATTGGACCCAAATACGGCTAAGCCTATAATAATTAAGGAGATCCCTCTATTGAGCTACTGCTGTTGAGCTCGCGTTCTGTAGTAAGTATTTTTTTCATAGTAATTCCGACCTTGATAAGTAGCATGTAGCAGTAAATTACTGACAATGACGAAAAGTTTGCAATAATAAAAAAGTGATCGTGACAATGCGACAGAAAGTTAATTGAGAGCTTCAGCATACACAACATTGTTAGTGAGCTCGTCCGGAATATGAACATGAAGATTTCTTGGATTGCTCACATGGGAAAGAGCTACGTAAAGTTGCCCGTGTGAAAAACAACTCGCGGTAAGATCTACGCCAGCAACTCCTAGGGTCTGACCTTGAGCCTTATTTATTGTCATGGCGTAACACAAAGCTACAGGTAACTGTATTCTCTTAAATTGAAATGGAAAATTATCCACTACGGGTAATGCAACGTGTGTTCGCGGTTCTACAGAACAACGTCTATGAATAAAACCGAAAAATAAGATTTTTTTTTCTACGTATTTTTCCAGGATAAAAAGTATCCTATTTTATGCCCAGGATAATAAGGTATAATTATACCAAGTTTCATCGAAATCGAACCGTTAGTTTTCACGTGATGCCTGCATATACAGACAGACAGACAGACAGACAGACAGACAGACAGACAAAATTTTTTTTAATCACATATTTGGGTTTGGTATCGATCCAGCAACACGCCCTGCTATTTATTTTTTCAATATTTTCAATGTACAGAATTGACCCTTCTACAGATTTCCCAAGTAACACATCAAAGCAGTATAACGGCCGACTTACAGCATTTCTGTATCGTTTTCGCATTTTGAGTTAGTTCTATAGTAACATTACAAACGTTTATACGGCTACTGTAATGCTTATTTGGGCACAATTTATACGGCTTTAGATCCTAAATAGGCTCACAATAGTTGTTTAATAGCCTTACAGGCGCATTATATTAGCATTATTATGGTCAAAGAAGTTACCAATCGCTTTAAAGAAGAATTATTACGGTCAATGAAGTTGCCAATCGCATTACAGAAGCATTATACTAGCAATATTATTGATAATGAAGATGTTAATTGCATTACAAAAGCATTACACTAGCATTAGAATGTAGTAAAAGAATGATTGGAGCTATTTAAGTGTTCACAGTTAGAACTTAAATAAACCCTACATCATTGCAAAAACATCTCTAATACCACGGTACAAATGTTATAATACAATTAACGTTGTAACATAACTACTTTGTATCGCAACATAATATGGACGAAGACGGTCAAAACTGAGTGACACCATATTTGTTTGCATCGTTTGCATCAAAACAAAATGTATAATACTGGGTTAATTTTTGACTCTTTTGCTATTTCATGCCTTCAAATATTACTGCGCAATGTAGTTTATTGTAAATGTCTATATAAGTTTCATTGAGAATTTTCACGCGCCTTCGATATTTTGTGGTTTTGATATAAAATGTTATTTATAGATATTGTGTGAAATAATCAAAACAATTGTGTATTCCTGTTTAGAACGAATTTTGCATAATTAACATAATATTATTGGTTGGGCAGTATTAAATTAAGTTATATCATTATTTTAAAGGTCTATTGCTTTCATAAATAGGTCCGAATGATAATATTTTTTGGTTATAAAATATTTACAAAATGGTGTCGGTCTATAGCAGCCCGGTGAGCCATTAAAAAGGCTAATTAATACCGTCAGCAGTATAAATACTCACACGTGAACAATTATTAAGCCAGAGGCCAAAGAGAAGACTTTTGATGAACAGTGTAGTGCCATTGTCTATAAAGTAGTTTTATATGGGTTCACCGGTATACCAGTAGACTTGATGTAGGCTGAAATAGTGCCATTGCCACTCAAGGATCCCCCTTGAGTAAAACAATCACCTATTTATTACGATAGTTGTTTTCTTATTTTCAGTAATTTTTGTACCAACCATACAATGCCGTACAAAATAAAATATATCAGCTTGCCAAAGCTGAATTATTAAAAATGGAAGACAATTGAATGTATATACAGCTTTACGCATTACTATAACTCACTTTTATTTGATTAAAGAGCTGTTAGCTGTACAACAGAACTCAGTTGATCTTTAAAAATGCAAGCATTACATTGGTTCACGTTTATGCTGTCTAGCAGTACTAGGCTTTTACTTACCACTTTAAAGTGCTATTACACAACAAAGGGCACTAAAAACAGCTCAAAGCTTTATAACGGATTTACGGTGCATTATAATGGTACAAGTTTATGCTATTAAGCAGCAATAGGCATTATTTTACTACTTAAAAATGCAATTATAGACCCTAAGGCACTAAAAACAGCTGAAAGATGTATAGTGGATTTACGTGGCATTATAATGGTTCATGTTTATGCTATTAAACAGCATTAAGCATGTATTTACTACTTAAAAATGCTACTGTAGATCCAAATGCTCTAAAAACAGCTGAAAGCTGTATAGCTGGATTGTGGTTTACTGCAATGAAACTAAAGGCTTTACAAAAGCATTTTGATAAGCCACTATCCAACCGTTATACAGTGTAAAGCATCATAGTGGTTTTTAAATGCCAATATAAAGGGTCAAGATGCTCGGTGAACTTATATAAGAGTTTATACGGATCTTAAGTTGTACATAAGTTCACTATTCGTTTGTTATAATGCTTTCTGTGTTACTTGGGTTATTATATGTATAGATTTTTTATCCCTGCTGCAAAATAATTTTAAATAACTTGCTGTAATCGTTTTTACATTCATAAAAGCGTCTTCGTGGTGTCGTCCTCGTTTCGTTTCTTCTTTTTTATGTAATTTTATTTTGTTGTTGTTGTATGATTTCTCTACATTTCACGGATTGATATTGGACATCGCCGTCTTCTTGAGCAACAAAATCTGATCTTACTTCATTTCCAGGTCTCTTCCACCGCGGTATTTCAGTGAGTGGTTCTGCAACCTCCAAGGTACCGAGCCCTCCAGACCGCTTGGACCTGGCTGTTAAGCAGGCGCGGATGTCCGGGTGTCCCGAGGACAACTCCACCGAGCTCTACGAGTGCCTGAAGACTAAGAGTTGGAGAGAAATCGCTGGATCACTGCTGAAATTCTTCGTGAGTCTTTGCTGTTGTTTTCATTACTGAACCGCCTCCTCTGGATATAATATATTGCAATAGGTTTCATCCGAATGATTTTACCGCTTTAAATAGTTCTCCCTGAAATATTGGATTGAGCTAATTAACGAGCAGTGCTTACAACTATTGGGGCAGAGTCTCAACAAGATACATAATAGGTAAGTCACAATTCAAGAGCAAACCTACTGTCGTTCGTTCGTCGTTTCAGCCGATAGACGTCCACTGCTGGACATAGGCCTCCCCCAATTTTGGGGGGGGGGGGGGGGTTGCCATAATCGTCACGCTTGGCAGGCGGGTTGGCGATCGCAGTATGGTATGATGGTGGAATAAATAGAGAACGCTGCTGCCCATTCTCCGGTAAGACCCTTAGTCGCCTTTTACGACACCCACGGGAAGTAAGGGGTGGTGCAATTCTTTAAGTCCGGCACCACACAGACATCCGGCACCACACAAACCTACTGTATTATACTATATATATAGTTAGTCATTACCTATGTATTCTACCATTTTAACAATCTCCCTAGTTTCACGCCTATCTTAAGTAGGATTTTATTTTCTTGACAAAGTTTCAAGACGCCACCAGAGGTATCTATGTAAGTCTAGTAAGTAACCTAACGTAGTTATGCTGATAGGGTAGGATTTACTTATCTCTTCCTGGACATTAATAGAAGAACAATCAAAGCAAAACTAACTTACGATTCCCCAGGAATTCGGCTTCGATCCTCTCAGCCTCTGGCGCCCAGTAGTCGAGCCAGACTTCGGTCAGGAGCGGTTCCTGATAGAGGAACCGATGGACTCCATCCGAGAGGGTAGGATTCACTCGGTCCCGTTCATGATCACTCAGACTACTGGCGAGTTCTTCTGGAAGGCATTTAGTAAGTAGTTGCTTCACAGGGTTTGAGTTTTTGATCGGGGCGTATTTACTGAGTTTATACGCCTCAAGAAGTGCAATGACCTGGGCTAGTTCCTGACGAATATTACTTATGTTGTTTTTAACAAGTTTAAATCATCCACGGCAAGAACACTAAACACAAAAAAAAACACTCCTTTTGAATGAAGTTAAAGACCAGTACCATCTGCTGGGGACTGCATATCTGTAAGTAGCCAATCAATCAATCAACCTACATAGCCTTTCCCAACTATGTTGGGGTCGATTTCCAGTCTAACCGGATGCAGCTGTATGCCAGTATTTTACATGGAGCGACAGCCTGTCTGACCTCCACAACCCAGTTAGTGGGTAACACGAACGATACCCCTTGGTAAGACTGGTTGTCAGACTTGGGCTTCTGACTACCCGTAACTACTTTCAAAGATCTATGAATGACGGCCGGGACCAACGGCTTAACGTGCTTTCCGCACGGAATGTTCTCGCTATGTCATCGGTGGTCACCCATTCACGAAACAACCGATCGACTCCGTAGGCGGCGTTGCGGCAACAAGGGTATTTTGTAGGTCAACCGTGGTGCAGGTGAACGGGCACTCAGGACACTCCAGCAAGTGGGGCACGGTAAAGATACTTATCTAACCTTTATTGTATATCTTCACAGCCGTCTTAAACAACCAAACACTGCTCGACAAGATGAATGCCGAGTGGTCCCGAATAGCTCCGATCGCGTTCATACTCCCACGCAACGAGTCCAGTGACAAGCTCGCGCGACTGAAACAGGCATACCTTGGAGAAAAGCCGCTGGTCAACGACACGGCAACCGCTGCCGGATTGGGAACATTGTATGGAGACGCGATAACCGGGTTCCCTGTTCACAGGTGGGTACCTATACAGGCAGCAACTTAGCCACTAGCGTAATTACTAAAATCTGGTGAAAAACTTAAGACGGAAGAATATCAGGTTCCGCTCACTACAAGGCTTCTTGCATAACTTTAAAAAAGTACAATATGCTTCAATCTGTAGCGGCATCTACACTGCCACATGCGAACTTCGCATCACACATACCGACGTCACACAAAATCCTGCATCGCGCAAGCAGAGTTGACCGCGAGTTTAGCATATTGTATACAACGTCCCGCATCAATCGTCGGACACCGTCCAGCAGTTTATGAAACGCCTTTCCAAGCCTTTGACTCTGCTATAAAGCACCCCAATCCCGCAACCGTGGCGGCCGCCCGATACACTCCCTCCCGTATAGGTAGAATTCACCGACCAAGGCATACCCTTACCATCCCCGACAACAACACGACCCTCCTACAGGAGAGCCGTAAGGCCACCAGTACTCTCACGAAGTACAAGTCCCGACAGCCGTCCTTCCATCCTCGCCGAGTTAACCAACGCCGACCGTCGGACGTCATCGTAGACAGTATTTACAGCTCGATTCACACTATGGCAGCTCGGAACATGAGACAAGTCGCTGTTTTACAAACGAACGTCAACTTTTCGATGTTAAGTTGAATGTTGATTTGAAAATGACTGGGTCAATGAGGATTATTGAAAAAGTCATAAACATGCTTGAAGTTAGGTAGGTATTTTATGTGCGGTCATTAATAATAAATAATAATAATAATAAACATTTAATTCAGAATTACTTCCATATTATTTGTTAGTAACAATATAAACTTATAAACTAATGTTAGTAACATTTATTCAAGGCTGTATGTTAATGTTGGCTGTTTATTAATGTTGTTTTTCCAAAAAAATGTAATTTAAAAAAAATTAAACCGATTTCAAAAGAAATGAACTCAAAATTATGAAATAACTTTAATTTCGGAAGTCGGTGTCTTGAGATCTCTATTATTATTCTATTATCTGTATTTTAGTATTAGTTTTTTGCCACCTACTTCCGAAATTAAAGTTATTTCATAATTTTGAGTTAATTTCTTTTTGAAGTCGGTTTATTTATTTTTTTAATTAAGTAAGTACTTTTTTTTATTTCGTAATTTTTCGATATAAGTAAAAGCTGGAATAAGTTAGTAATAGTTTTGTTGCACTCGAATTTGACCAAGGTTTTGAGATGTTTTCCCTTGACACTACACCCGTAGCTCGTATCAATAAGCCAGGCCGTCACACTTACACGTATTAGTCCTTAACTTGAAAATTACTGAATCGATTTTGATAAAACTTGCACTGTTCCCTAAGTTGAAGTAAATTTAAGCCAATAAACAAAGAATGGTCACGAACCGAATAATAGTTGCGGAGAAATGCGTTGACAAACATACATACATACGTCTATAAAATTTTATATATTTGTTTGGCCTAACAGATTGTCTTATTTATGTGAATACCTATAATGCAATTCCAATAATATTACATACGGGTCGAATTGATAACCTGCTTTTTTTGAAGTCGGTAAAAATAGATATTTGTGTACTTATTTGCAAACTAAATCGCGAAAGTAGTACAGATACACTGATGATCCCTGAAATGCTAATGTTCTCTTTTGTCTGTTGCAGAATGGCCAACCTGATGTGTCGCCATTCCTCGCACCCGGTGTACTATGCAGAGTTCGCGTACGTCGGCAACAACAGCCACTACAAGGATCCAGTCACCGATAAACCAGTTCGTAAGTGGTGCCATCTGGTCAATGTTCTCCATACATTCTCCTGCTAAGTACAAGAACCTCAATAGACCCAGTGAACTATGCAAAATCTATACCCCGCGCTGCTATATACGTAGTGATACGTTTGTAAAGATAAAACCCTTTAACAATAAGCCGGCCTGGTCATCGCCCATGACCCTCTCCATGTTCAGCGGTCGCGCTCGCTAGATCAACGTAGTATTCACCACCAACATAAACAGCCTTGACAAATGGCCATAGCAACGTGTTTGACAGATACATATTTCAGGCGACAATAAACGTCAAGGTTTTTCTCCATCCTGGTGCACTGGCACTGATGTGACATTCATGCTTGTCTACTATTGTATAATTTAATATTATTATTAAATATTTTATCTTATTCGAAGACTACTGGAAGTACATTATTTCAACAACAGGTTGTTGAAATAATGTTGTTGTTGTTTTTCTACATTTTATAATCTCTCTTTAATATTTTTGTATTGTTTCTGCAGTCGCAGCTCACCACGACGATCTAATCTACTTATTCTCACTGAGTTACCGCTTCCCGATGATAGATGTCGCTGACACACTGGATTCCAAGATGGTCGACAAAATGACCGCTTTGTGGTACAACTTCGCTAAAAACGGGTGAGATACAGACTAACTATAGTATACATTAACACACAATACTCTATTTTTATTAACAAAATTCAGTTCACTAAAACCATACAATTATTAAGTTTAACGCCTGCAAAAAATCCAAGAGCCGTAACTTGTTAGAGAGGCATTGATTGCGTTTACCGTTTACGAAGATCGGTAAAGCGCCAGGGTAGCCCGCGAAATCCACCTTTTGTTACGTTTTTTGCAATTTACAGGTCAGCATCAGGATGACCTGCAAATTGCAAAAATACGTACACATCCCCGCATTAAACAAACAAAAAACACGTCTAAAATATTATCTAATATCTACTACTACTCAGTTAACCTACATTCATGAGCCCCTGGATTCACTTCTTTAAACACGCACGTAATGGTAATTTATCGTTATTTTAACGAGTTTCTAATCATACATTACTTACCTATTACTTTGACTTTTGACTTGAACTGCTTATTCTTGTTCCCTCTGTAGCTACCCTGCCTTCAGAGATAAGTCCCCGGAGCTTTCCTCTGTCTCCTGGCCAGCCATGAAGCCTGCCATGAGGAACTACCTGCGCATAGACACTGAGTTTGCAGTGCAGCAGAACCTCTTTGAAGACAGATTCAAAGTGTGGGACGAACTGTATCCGATACATTACTAAGAAATAATATGTGTATTTGAAGATGTAAATAAATGTTTTTTTTTTAATAAAAATTACATAGGTAAGTAGGTACCTGTTTTTTCGTTGTTATTTTCTGTTGTAACAGCAGCATCCTAATTGCGTAACAAACTTTCAATCGGAATCCGAGGTTTTTGAAGAATATTCCTCATGCATTGATTCATAGTCACACTAATATTATAAAGGCGAAAGTTTGTGAGTGTGTGTGTGAGTTTATATGTTTGTTACTTCTTCGCGCTCAAACGGCTGGACCAATTTTGATAAAATTTGATATGGAGGTAGCTGACACCCTGGATTAACATATAGGCTTTTTATCCCGATATTCTCACGGGATCGACACTTATGCGGGTGAAACCGCGGGGCGTAGCTAGTCTGAAATAATCGCCTCTTCAACAACATAATAAAATATTCAACGAACGTAGCTTACCGCCAAAATGAAAGAGATATTGTGATAAGTTGCCATTTTATATGTGTTACGTAATAACCCTGCAGGGGTTGCAGGTTCCAAGGGTGCAGTTTAATTCTTCTTAACTAGTCGTCATTATGATTATAATTTGGCTACCTAAATCCCATTTTCCTTCATCTCTAGGATACGGGCAAGCCAGTGAACCTACTGCTTCCACGAACAAAAAGTTTATTTCACCAATGGATTTCTTGCCACCGATAAAAGCGAAACCCCGTGTTATGACAAGACGCAGAGTTTCAGGAAAGAGCATGATTGCTACCGACATTCATGAAAGAGATGCTATTGCTGAAAAGAAGAAAAAGAAAACAAAAAGCAAATTGATAAAGCAAAACAAGATCTATTTAAAGGCACAATGCGAAAGGAACAGGAAAAAGAAAAAAGCTCACATTATAGAAGATAGTTATACATCACATGAAGAAGAATTATAGCCAGTGGATCATCGTCTGATGGAGAAGAATTTATAAAGGGAAATGAAGATGAGGGTTGGGAAATAGTCGATGATAACTTTTTACCAATACCCCGAGATCCAAAAGAGATTTTTTTGTTGTTTATAGGTACTTACGTAGAATGCGCATCTTATCCTAAAATATTTCATTGTGTTTTTCAATTCCAAAGTTTAAAAAGTCTAGCTTTTTGTATAAAAGACTTGTTATTTTTTTATTAAACGTCTTACGACTGATTACGTGCAATTAAATAATAAGTAGATTATAATTAAACTTGGGCTGATTTTTCAATCGACCGATAATTTTTATTCGTGGAATAAAATTGACGTCTGACAGTTTTTTTATGGAAGAACTGTCAAAAATTCAAAATTATTCCTCTGATAAAGTTATCTGGCGTTGGAAAAATCAGCCCTATGGAAGATCCATCCTGGTTGTATGAAATGTTTCAAATATTACATTTGAGAAATAAAAAACCTAATAATAGTTAAATTATTATTGTTAATTTGTTCGAAAAAATAAATAAGTAAATTATAAGAAAAACATATATTTTTAATGTTTTATACACGTTAATTTGTTCGAAAAAAAAAAAATTCTATGGAAGACATATAATAATGTTGTGTTAATTTGGACAAAATAATCTTTAATAACAAATAAAAGGTCAATTTAATAACTTATTGTGTTATTATTTCAAATTAAATAACTTTCATATTTGATTTATTAATTGTTGATTAATTGTATACAATTAATCACTAAATATGAACAAAGTACACTATTAACAGGGGGTATGCAACAGATGTTGCATCATCACCATCATCATCATCATTTCAGCCGAAAGACGTACACTGCTGGACATAGGCCTCCGCCAATTAGGGAGGGTTTGCCATAATCGCCACGCTTGGCAGGCGGGTTGGCGATCGCAGTATAGTATGGTGGTGGAATGCATAGAGAACGCTGCTGCCCATTCTCCGGTACGCCCCTTAGTCGCCTTTTACGACACCCACGAGAAATATGGGGTGGTGCTATTCTCACCACACAGACCCATATGTATGAGATGTTGCATACCCCCCGGTTAATAGTGTACTTTAGGGGCCCGTAGCTAAATAATAACAGCGGCACAGGTCGATCGATTAGGTTAAGCTACGCTTGTCGCGGTTGGTCTGTGGATGGGTGATCTTTAATACCTGACTCCTCCGTGCCGCGGAAAGCACGTTAAGCTGTTGGTCCCGGCTGTCATTCGTGGATCTTTGACAGTGGTTACGGGTAGCCAGAAGCCCGAAAGTCTGACAACCAGTCTTACCGAGGGTGTCGTATTACCTAGTAACTGTGTTGTGGAGGTCAGATCGGCAGTCGCTCAACGTAAAATACTGGTATTCAGCTGCATCCGGTTAGACTGGAAGCCGACCCCAACATAGTTGGGAAAAGGCTAGGTAGATGAGTGTGGACACAGTTAACTAATTAAGTATCATTTCTTTTAAACATTTTTTTCTCTAAAATGTAATCATTATGTAGCTAATGAACCCGCCTTTTTACCAGAATAGAAGAAAACATGTTTTTAATGGACAATTAAGTATGAGGTGGTTTGAATTTTATGTGGCAGGTTAACTGTTGAACAGGTCATCCTACTAAAACTTCATACTTCATAAAATCATAATATAGTAGGTAGGTAAGTGAACCGTATTGTCATCAAACAGCAGCAGATTTTACAATCAGCCGGTCGATTCTGTAAAATCTCACAGTGATAACTTAGGTGAAGTTTGTTTTTGCTAGGAATTGGCACTATTGACAGCTCACTCCACGCTCACTTCACCTAAGTTTTCACGGTGAGATTTTTACAGAATAGCACCGCTGTGAACAAATGACCAAAAACTTATTATGAGCCTTGATACTGAGACTGACCGCCATTGTAAATAGGTATTATTACTGTGCATCTAGCCGTGATGAGATTATCGCTGAAAGCATGTATGATGCAGAAGAGTTCTGCTCATGCCCTTGACATAATCCTTTAGTCGACATAATATAAGCTGACGTCATCACACTTATTTTCGATCCACTCATCCACTTCATCTTGAATGAAGCGCCTGCCTCATATGTCATCGCAATGTGTCACTCGCGGGATTTCAAGTTCATGTCCAAGAATGACTCACGTAATCCCTCTTAATACTAATATAGACCTTATTTCAAATACATAAAATTCATTATTGATTGCCACTGTAAACGAGACCGGATAGAAACATTCTGAAGTAAACCATATTTCTGGTACGTAAGGTTGAGTTTCCCATGTGAAGGGCATAAAGTTTAAAGGCCTTCGAGCGTAGTCGCGCATGCGTACCGTATCCACTTATTATTCCCTACCCTTGGAATATAGTGCTGTGAATAGTATAGATAGAGTTAATAATTATCGACAGAAAGATGGAGTATTAAAGGAAGTATTAAAATCGTATCAAAAATATAATCTCGACCGTTTTATTTTAAAAAAATTGCCTATCGCTTTAAAAAAGTGTTTAAATCTTCAAATAAATTTACATAGATACCAATCGATAACGTTTTAACGAACATTATCAACAATAAGTACCTACTAATGTTCTTTAAAAAATATTCTGAAAACATATTAGATATATTAACTTAATATGTCCCTATTTAAAATATGAGTCGGTAAATAAACAAGATAAAAACGTGGACAAATATTTAGCCATAGCACGATAATTTACTCTACCATAGCTATTAGATACCTACATGAGACATTACAGTTTATTCAAGTTTTTTGCAAGGCAATGTGTATGAAACCACTAATGATCGGGATTGCTTGATTTTAAAAATCATCTTACTAATTGTATGAATCACCTCAGCAAACATCGTTAACAGCCAAGCTCATAGTCATCATAACTTCAAGTACATACAATACAAAATAAAATATTTTAGGTAACAAAATTCTACCTCAAAGTCAAAATTCTTTCGTAAGTATTTCGTTCCAATGATCTCAACTCAGAATCAATCAAATTAGCGACGAATGCGAATAGCATTGCCAATAATTCACATTATAGATCGGTCATCGACCGCAACAATGCGCTGAGCGAAACAACATCGCTCGAGCGCTGTAAAAACAATCGGTATAACAACACGCACTGTCGGGCAAACACCATCGATTGTCGATGTGTGGCGCGGCGCGCGGCGCCGCACTTCCCTCGAGCCGCCATGACAGTCCGCGAGCGCGCCCTACGCGCCTGGCATGTACCAAAATAGAATATTCGATTTTTATACAACAATATTACAGCCAGGGTTTATCTGGATATATTACAAGTGAGTCCGATTTTTTTGTTTATTTTTCTGTAGTAACATCACTACGGATTCCTTTTTTGTTTGTTGGCATTCGAACAATTTTGTTTTTTTTAATTGATTTCTTACCCACAGAAAACGACCAAGGCCTTTAATTATATTTTTTGTATATTGATCGGTTGTAGTCGCGGTTGTAACGCTATTAATTCTATGTTTAAATAATATTTTATTGTTACGGTAGCAGGATTACGACAGTTCCTAACTAACATCAGATTAATATTTTGTTGGTATTATCTGTATCTGTTGCAAAGTGCATAACATTGTACCTATCGTTTTTTTTTGTTCTATACATATTATTGGAATAGGACTCATTTATCATTTATTTTATAGTTCTATTCAGTAAAAATATTCGCTATCTTGGTGTTTTTTTTTGCTTAATAATTATGATGCATTCGCTATTAGATACTGATAATAATATGACCTATTTCAATTACGTGCAGGCTACGAGGACAGCCATTATTTTTTTTTGACCGCATTTTATTTCGTTATGTATGAGATTTATATAATTTAGGATAGGCAGTATTGGAAAAGTTCCTTATTAGGTTAATTTAATATTGTAAATAAATACATACCACAACATCGCATTAGCTTCTATTCAATCCTGTTAAGATAGTTGTAAAGGTAATTAAAAATAAATAAATAAAAAATAAAATAAATCTCACAGAGGCGACAGATTTGCCTGCGTACTTTTTTTGTATAAGTACCTACCCACCATTGTTGTAAACAAAGACATTTTATTTTTTCAGTTGTCGTGAGGGCCCAGCGGCCTTGCTTCCGTCATGGCGAACAATTGGTGGAGAGAACCCGACATGGGAGGTAAGAAATTGTTTTGTTTTGTCATGTTTTATTGTTTTTATTCGGCATGCAACATTATTATATTATTTATGGCGGCAATGTTGGCTTCGAGATGTTTGGTATTTTCCATTTTGTTTTGTTGCAAAACCAATAAAACATAATTATTTTTGACACTATGGTAGATATTAAAATATTTTAATAATTTTTACTAGCTACCTATGTAGTTTTAGTAAGGTGCATAGTCACTAAAAATGCACAAGTAGAACTCCCAGGTGCCAATTTTGTATACTCTCTTTTTAAAAAAATCTTAGTTTTCGTTACGCTTGAAGGTCAAAATACTGAAAATAATTCTTACAATAAAAACTGTTTACCTATGATTGAGTTTTGTTTGAATTGCATATTTATGAAGCAATTCTAGACGCATATTTTCCCGTTTAAAAATACGTACTTACGTACGTTATTTATAGTTGTATTAGTTTATCACTTTACCTATTACCTATGCTCAATAAATGAGGGTAGATGTCTAATCGTAACCTACCTCAAAAAGAAATTGTATGTACATACACTATAATATTTTTTGTTTAGTACACCACAGCTCTCTAGATGGCGTTGCCCTGTTTAAAGGCGAGCTATGGTTTCGTTACCGCCAATAGTATAAGTAGTCAATAATATTTTTAATAAACGAGTTCAGTAAAACAAGTTTGGACTTTGGAGTTTCAATTCGTAAATAGTGCTAACATCCTGGTGCCGAAACCCCGGGATGTGCGTGAGTAAAGTGAAGTGCAGAATTAGGACTTGTAAAAAATATCGTGCGTGAACATTAACTTAGAAGTATTTGTAATGTGTTTAGGACTTAGAAAAATTTCGTGAAGAAAAAAAAACAATAAATTGTGTTAAAAAAAGGACTTAAAAAATTTTCGTGACAAAAACAATTTGGTCATTTTTTTTTTGGCCTTTTATATTTTTTGGACTTTTTTATTTTTGGATAATTTTAACTTTTGGATATTATTATGATTTGGACATTATTATAGTAATCCAATAAATCGTGTTAAAAAGGAATTAGAAAAAATTGGTGGCAAAAATAATTTTGCATAAAAAAAGACTCAAAATTTAATATGAATACGGAACTTTGAGCTTAGTGAATTTTGTTGGTCAAATAGTAAACAAAAATAAAAATGGAGAAGTTGTTTTTGAAGCAAGAGGATATGTACGAGCATATGAACAAGTCTTATTCAAATTATAAAAACACGCCTAAAGAGAGACTTAAAGTATCATATATCGAATCAAGACTAGAAAATTTAGAAAAACTATTTGAAGGTTTTGCGAACGTCCATAGTGAAATAGTCGGAAGTGTTCAAAGAGAAGATAAACCGAAAGTAGCCTATTTCACGGAAGATGTTTATTTTCAATTTGAAGAGATTTACACTGAATATAAGACAAGGATGAAAGATGATCTTATGATTTATTCGTCTCAAATCAACAGATCTGATGAATCGAGTCTATCAGGTCCTCAAATTAAATTGCCACAGATTCAACTACCGAAATTTTCTGGATTATATAAAGACTGGCAAACCTTTTATGATATGTTCATATCATTGATCCATCAGAATGAAACTTTGAGTGATGTGCAAAAATTACACTATTTGAAGAGTAGTCTGACGGGTGAACCAGAGATCCTTCTCCAAAACTTCTCAACCACAGACTCAAATTACGGAGAAGCTTTTAAACAACTTACTCGTCGTTATAATAATAAACGTTACATTTGCAACGAGATTATGAAGCGCTTGTTTTCGCAAAGTAAAGCCACTGATTCAGCGAGTTCAATCAAACAACTTCTAGACACTACAACATCATCTCTCAAGTCATTGGAAAATATAGGAATTGGTACCAGTTCCAGTTCGTGTGAGCTCTTCATAAACTACTTGGTTTCATCACGGCTTGATGTAGAGTCACGTAAATTATGGGAAATCCAAGTTAGTCAATTAGATCCGGATGAATTGCCATCTTGGGAGCAACTCGTCAAGTTTTTAGAAACCAGATTCCGAACATTAGAGATGATATGTGACGACAAACCTACAATCAAGTCTCACAACACGGACCCCGATACTACTAACTCAACCACGCAAGATGATAAAAAATCAATTCCAAACTGTACAAGCTGTGAAGGTCGGCACTTGCTTTATCAATGCAAGCAATTCAGACAGCAGTCTCCTCAAGAGAGATCAGAGTTTATCCAATCAAAGAGACTGTGCTTCAACTGTTTTGCACCCACACATTCTTTGAAAGAATGCCGATCCCTTCCCTTTGGACCTTGAACACGAGCAGACGTGCAATAGACCCCACACAGTTTTATTTTTATTTAATTAACAATTAAAATCCAAGTTTATTCTGCGCAAAAATAGGAGTGCATAACACAAAGGAGTATTAGTCTACGGGCAGTTGCTAACACTCGCACGCCCACCAACGCTGTACACGGAAGCCCTCTGCGTATGAGCAGCACGCGTCACGCGCCACCCCTACGTATACGCCGCGCATCGGCCGCCGCTTTCTACCTGGGCTCCTGGTACTCGCTGCTGCAGACTGACGTGTCAAGCCCGGCCTGGGCCTCCTTACATCACGCCGACTCTTCAGTAAAGACGGACAACTGTTGCCTCCACTTTGTACCTGCATGCCTAGTAGTACTCATAGCGCAAAATTGGGAAGTTTATTGTGGAATGAAGCATCATCAGTGAGTAGTAATTAATTAATTATTCAAGCATTCATAATCTGCGCTGACACAGTCCGAGAGTGTGAAGAATAATTATAACTCAATTGATGTAAGTAACTCACTTGCAATAAGATATTGCTTGACCACAAACAGCTTCTGCTTGCCTGGTACTCTAGCAAAAGATGACCTCTGTGATTTGGTTGTCAATTTGGGACAAACCCTAAACCTAAATATTAGTCAAACTAACCTGAAACATATACACAGAGTGAAATCAAAGATAGCTCAAACCAAATAATTGTGAACTTCAACTCCGTCATAACTAAAGATAAGGTTATTAAGGCTGTCAAGATGTTCAATAAGTCAAAAGACAAAGGAGAAAAGCTCAATACTACCCACCTGAAGTTCAAGAACAAACAACCAATTTATGTGTCAGAAAGACTTACGTTTAAAACACAGAAAGTGTATTACCTAGCCAGAACTCAGCACAAAAATTATGGGTATGACTTTTGTTGCACCTCCTATGGCGTAATTTATATGCGCAAAAAGTTGGCGACCCCCAGATCCGTATAAACTCAGAAGAAGAGGATTTTCAAAAGCTGAGGCCTACTAGCTCTACATGACTAATACTGCTCTCATGGATTTTTTTTTGTATGCTTACCTAATAAAATTTGTAACCATTATTTCTGTCTATTTTGCAAGAACGTAAATATCGTGCTAACACTATTACTTAATATATATATCGAATCCAGGTACTTGGATTGTGATCAGACATAGTGACATACATAGTGTCAGATATACAGTCGTGGGCGCAGAATTGGGATACGGGTAAACGAGAGAAACAGCTCCTTTAACTTCTACACAGTTTATTGTTACACAGTCAATTACTAACTCTACTGTACTAATTAATACTCTGAACTTAAAAGGAAACACTGAGCAGTTCCTAGGCCAGTATGTGTCCGATGTGTCGCGACCACGTCTAAACGATCACTGTCGCTCCATGGTCCATGGTTCGTAACTCCGTATCGGACACCATACTCAATGCTAGACTCCGCACAACGCTAAACAAAGGCGCCTGTGTCTCATTTTAAGTGCATACTCATGAAAGATCCGACATATACATTACAATACTTAAAACACTCTACAAACATCAAAAACACACAACGGACTATAACAAATGTTTATTACACTCTCATATGCAGTCACACACTCAAGTTTACACCGAAACATCATATTCTTCACCATTTTACAGCCTAATTGCGTAACATTTCACCTAAATTAGATCGGTCGGATCGGTAACATTAATTTATAAGAGAAATCTCGTGTCTAAAATTGTGACCTATTTGCTTACGCTTCACCAATGACTTTCATAAATAACATAATTCAAGACATCGATGATGTGTCGGTGGCTAAATCTTATAGATGTGACCCGGAAACATGTGGTAATTTAATCAAGTCTACTTCTAAAGCATTGACAGTAATCTCACAAAATATTCGCAGTATCTATAAAAATATGGAAGGTTTCATTGTTCATTTGGATAGGCTTACATTTAAACCTGACATAATCATTTTAACTGAATGCTGGTTGAGTGAGCACAAATCACCACCACTTTTAGACAATTACCCATGCTACTTTCCAAGAAAACTCTAAATCAAAATGATGGAATTGTAAGTGTACTAAGTGACGGAACCTGAACCTATTGGAGCAAACTTTCTGTTACTTACAATTAACAACGACATTGGCGCCGATTCTGTTGTTCACAAACTAAACTTAATTTAAGTTCATGCATCTTTTTCTTTCTATTTCATTAAGAAAAGGACAGAAGATAAATATTAGTCCTGTCAAATTAAGATACTCCATAGACAACTATAGACGAGATTAAAAAATTGGCTACTAAAAATACGTCAATTTACGCCAGGCGCCGACTAATTTGACAGGACTAAACTAATATTTATCTTCTGTCCTTGTCTTAATGCAATAGAAAGAAAAAGATGCCTGAACTTAAAAGTTTAGTTTGTGGACAACAGAATCGGCGCCATTACCATTTTGGCTACTTATAAATCTCCGTCAATTTATTGCATAGACTACTTTTTGAATTCCATTGACAGCATACCGTCGTTGTCAAACCAAAATCTGCTATGTGCCGTTTTTTGAGGTTTCAAGATTTTGACCTCAGCTTATAGGTCTCAGCCTTATTTATCATATAAAAAAGTGCTATGTGCTTATGACCACTAGTTGTGGAACTATGGCATCAGAATAAAATGTGCTACGTGCAGCAGCTAAAACTTTGTCAAAACTTTTGTCAATATCTCAAAAGTATACTTTTTGCACATAGCAGGTTTTGGTTTGACAACGACGATACGTCTTCCTATTAATTGCAATAATATTATTATTATTGGAGATGTAAATATAGACATTAAGCCTGCCTGATAATAGTGATAGAAATAGTTCACCTTATCTAAATCTAACTGCAGAGCTGGGTCTTCTCCCAGGGCATAAATTGCCAACTAGACTATGCAAGTGACAATAATGTCGCATTGAACGACTGTTTACTTGTCGGTCCTAAGATACAGCAAGATCTACGTCATATTTTGATGGAGACGTCACCCCTTTTGTATACTAGCGGATTTAGTTCAGATGTACAGACAAGTTCGCGCGCGTGAATGAGGAAGATGCCGATTTTCAGCGAATTCTTTGGCGATCAGATCTTAATAAACCTCTAGAACATTAACAAACTATTAAGACTAACTTTTAGGACAGCCTGTGCCCCTTACCTAGCTGTAAAAGCTGTACAGCAGCTGGTTAGAGACGAAGAATTAAACTATCCTTGCGTTGCAAAAATTACCCTTCGAGACTATTACGTTGATGATCTGCTCACCGGATGCGGCACGGAAGACGATGCCATACAGATCTTTGAAGAAATGAATAAGTTGATGAATTCGGGAGGATTTCGTTTGCAGAAATGGTGCAGCAACAGTGACAAACTTTTGAATCATGTACAGGAAGAGAGTAAAAGAGCAGATCAAGCGTTAGTTTTTAAAATTAATAACATGATTAAAGTATTGGGCATTTGCTGGAACAAAACCACAGACACATTACACAATTTTGAGTATACTTTGCAATTACCTGAATTAAAAGAGACTGATACCAAACGTAAAGTTCTTTCAGATATTGCCCGACTTTATGATCCCGTGGGTTGGCTTTCACCTGTGATTGTGTCAGCAAAAATATTCGTTGAACAATTGTGGAAGGCTAAAATTACCTTGGGATGAGAATCTAACACCTGAATTATTCACAGAGTATTCCGTGAAAGTCTCAGCGATGTTAAAAATATTGTCATATCAAGATGGGTACAATCGCACCAAAGTGATAAAATACAGCTACATACCTTCGCGAATGCATCTCAAGCAGCCTTCGCAGGTGCCGTATATATTAGGGTGGATTTGGCCAAGTTCGTGTTAATCTAGTGACAGACAAAACCAAGGTTGCTCCAGTTGAAAAGGAAGTCAGTATCCGCGATTGGAATTATGTGCGGCTCTACTTGCGACCAAATTAATCTATGAAGTGTCACAAATTATGCACTTATCCAGAGAAAATCTGCATGCGTGGTCAGACTCCACTGTTGTATTAGCTTGGCTATGCGGATAACCTAGTCGTTGGAGTACATTCGTAAGTAATAGAGTATCAGAAATCCATACCATGATGGATCCCAATCAGTGGCACCATATCGGCACTCATGATAATCCAGCTGATTTTGGATCGAGAGGAATAAAAGGCGCAGAGATGGCTGGTCTTATTCTGTGGTGGTATAGTCCAGACATTTTGCGTCACAGTGATGTTTATGACAATAATGATAATTTTTCTACTACTGAAGAACAAAAACCCATCAAGACTTTAACTGCTGTCATAACAAACGAAGAAGAGTTTATTTGGTCAAAATTTTCGAATTTAAGGACGGTGCTGAGAGTATTCTCCTATTGTAAAAGATTTATAAATAATCTTAAGTTACCGAAAACGCAAAGACCAAAAGATAGAAAATTTATAACTGTTACTGAAATGCAAGAAGTATTAAAAACCTTATAGGTTTGTGTTTTATAATTTAAATTCTTATAATAATATTTGATTGAATTTGAGTTAATGTTTTGTTCTACTTTGTTTTAAATTTTATTTCATTTTTTACCGACTTCAAAAAAAGGAGGTTAACAATTCGACACGTATGTATGTAATATTATTGGAATTGCATTGTACACACATATGACAATCTATTAGGGCTTCCAAGCAAATGTACAAAATTCTATAGACATATGTATGTATGTATGTTTGTCCACGCATTTCTCCGCAACTATTAATCGGATCGTGACCATTATTTTTGTATTGGCTTACATTTACTTCAACTTAGGGAACAGTGCAAGTTTCATCAAAATCGATTCAGTAATTTTCAAAATATGGACATGGATATGGATATGGTTTTCATGTAAGTGTGACGGCCTGGCTTATTGATACGAGCTACGGGGTGTAGTGTCAAAGGGAAAACATCTCAAAACCTTGGTCAAATTCTAGTGCAATATTTACAATAAAACTATTACCTATACTTATTATAAACAAATATTCTAGTTTTTACTAAAAACTAAAAATTACGAAATAAAAAGTAATTTTAAAAAATTAAACCGACTTCAAAAAGAAATGAACTCAAAATTATGAAATAATTTTAATTTCGAAAGTCGGTGGAAAAAAACTAAAATACAGAAGATCCTATGACACCGACTTCCGAAATTAATTTTGAGTTCATTTCTTTTTGAAATCGGTTTTATTTTTTTAAATTACTTTTTGTTTAGTTCCTTTTAATAAGAGTATTAAAAGGAATATCAATAATAATAATATAATATAATATTTGGTTTAGACCAACCAAATATTATATTATCCTTTAGTGGGCGGGATGTCTAATCGTAACCTACCTCAAAAAGAAATTGTACACTATAATTTTTTTTTTGTTTAGTACATCATGGCTCTCTAGATGGCGTTGCCCTGTTTAAAGGCGAGCTATGGTTTCGTTACCGCCAATAGTATAAGTAGTCAATAATAATTTTAATAAACGTAGTTTGTAGTTTCAATTCGTAAACAGTGCTGACAGTAGATATATTATAAAATAAGCATACTGAAATAATGCCTAAACAAAACGCTCGTTTTGGGATGTGCATTTGGATTGAGTGATCTTTTTAGGGTTCCGTTGCAGTGTTTTTTTTTGCCTTAAAATCGGACATGTTATTTTTTTTAAACAAGGGCTTAGAGTATTCCACGACAAATGCCAGAGTAAAACTCCCGCGTGGATAACTTTTATAGTTTTTCATTTAGAGCTAACTGAATTATTGATCCCGGAATTTGCAAAAATACAAAAAAAATGTATAACTTTGAATACTTACACACGAAACAAAAATTTCTTTTTTAGTTTGAAAGGCCTAAGGCTAGGCTAAATTACAAGCATTTTCTGGATGTCCTGCGACTTACTAGTGACGAATAAATCGTGATAAAGTGATTTTTGTTTTCATTTTTTTCTGGCTCCGGTTTTTGATTGGGGTAATTTTAATCAGCACAAATCAGTTGGTTACTTATATGCGCTAATAACAATAAAAAAACGATTTCCCTAATTTGTGGCCGGAAGGAGAAAAACGACATTGAAAAAATCCCGGGTTCCCGGGATTTCTCCACATCATCCATAAAAGTTATTAAAAAGTCTCGCTTTCGTTGGAAACAACAGATGTGTACTCGTTATGGTCATATTGAGTATGTTGTCGAGAGTCATCGTCTTCATCGTTATCGTCGTCATCGTCGTCTTTTTCAGAAGGGTCGAATGGCTTTAATAAATTTAATATTTCGGTTGTAAATTGTATCCGTTTCCTATTTCTTTGGGGCCAGCTAAGTCCACTATAAGAAATTTTGGGGTCTGATGACTCCAGCGCCCTGTGAAAAAGGTCTGTCAATGTGTTTTTGCATGAGGATGCATGTGTTGTCGTTTGCATGAGCATGAGGGTTGGCGCCCTCATGCCCTCCTTGCAGTAAGTCTCCCGATCGGAGCTGGGGTAGACATCCCTCAGCAGGCCGGGTCAGGTCCTGCCGAGGCAATGTGGCACTATGGGTCTTTGTGGCTCCATAGCGCCTCACCCCCGTTTCCTCTGAGTAATATGTATACATGGTTCAAGTTAAGTCGTTTTAATCCTCTTAAGGGGTCATTGTATTCATTATAACAAACAAATTTTACTATGGTACAAACATTGAAATCGCGAAAAAAAATCAGCTGTTCAGTACATTTATGTTCGCCTAACTCGTCAAAATTTACTGAACAACTGTTTTTTCTTTCGCGATTTCAGAGAGGTCCTATAGTAAAAGATGTTCGTTATAATGAGTACAATGACCATTGAGGATTTACACGACTTAAATTTAACTATGTAGATGCGGGGTTTTGGCACCTAATTATACCTAACTATATCTAACTATACTTAACTATATCTATCCTAACGAGGGTGGACCCCTTCCGGCATCACATATTACCCTTCACTGGAAAAAACAGCACAGCAGCAGTGATTGTTGGAGCGCAGGTTCGAATCCATGAGGCGCTCACCACTGACTTTTCAAATTCATGTGCGTATTATACCTAAACAAATTTTATCAATCTATAACATCGAAAGAAAACATCGTGATTTTTCAACGGTGTGTTAAACCATGTCAGAGGACTTTGGGCGGTTTAAATTTTGATAAATACTAGGTTGTTGATCAACCAAACAATACGATGATGATGATAACTGGAAAAAAAAATCCCGAGATCCCGGGATTTTTTCAAAGTCGATTTTCTCCTTCCGGCCACGGATTAGGGAATTCGTTTTTTTATTGTTATTAGCGCAAATAAGTAACCAACTGATTTGTGCTGATTGAAATTACCCCAATCAAAAAACGGAGCCAGAAAAAAATGAAAACAAAAATCACTTAATCGCGATTTATTCGTCACTAGTAAGTCGCAGGACATCCAGAAAATGCTTGTAATTTAGCCTAGCCTTAGGCCTTTCAAACTAAAAAAGAAATTTTTGTTTCGTGTGTAAGTATTCAAAGTTATATATATTTTTTGTATTTTTGCAAATTCCGGGATCAAATATTCAGTTAGCTCTAAATGAAAAACTATAAAAGTTATCCACGCGGGAGTTTTACTCTGGCATTTGTCGTGGAATACACTATGCCCTTTTTAAAAAAAAATAACATGTCCGATTTTAAGGCAAAAAAAAACACTGTGCGTTGCCAAATGGCAAAAAACGGAACCCTTATAGATTCGTCATGTCTGTCTGTCTGTCTGTCCGTCTGTCTGTCCGTCCGTATGTCACAGCCACTTTTCTCCGAAACTATAAGAACTGTACTGTTGAAACTTGGTAAGTAGATGTATTCTGTGAACCGCGTTAAGATTTTCACACAAAAATAGAAAAAAAACAATAAATTTTGGGGTTCCCCATACTTAGAACTGAAACTAAAAATTTTTTTTTTGTCAAACCCATACGTGTGAGGTATCTATGGATAGGTCTTCAAAAATGATATTGAGGTTTCTAATATCATTTTTTTCTAAACTGAATAGTTTGCGCGAGAGACACTTCCAAATTCGTAAAATGTGTCCCCCCCCACCCTGTAACTTCTAAAATAAGAGAATGATAAAACAAAAAAAAAAAAATATGATGTACAATACCATGTAAACTTCCACCGAAAATTGGTTTGAACGAGATCTAGTAAGTAGTTTTTTTTTAATACGTCATAAATCGTAAACCGCAATTTACCTTTTTTTCAACCAACTCAAGTATAAAAAAATAAAAAATAACATTTAATTTCATAAACATAAACCTTATGCATAAACCCGGATGTTACGGAACCCTCGGTGAGCGAGTCCGACTCGCTCTTGCCCGGTTTTTTATTTCGTGACAAAATCTGATTTGTCACGGTTCCATACAAAACCATGAAATAACACTAGAAAGTTTATAACCATATATAGCATTACTATTACATGAAAGACGAAGTCCCCTCGCAGCTAAAAGAAATTGCTTCTTCTAGACTGTAACTGCCAAATACAGAAATTATTTGCAGATTTAATGGCAGAAACAAACATTTCTAGTTATTTCAGGTGCCGCGCAAGATTCATTTAAGCAGGTTTTAGTGGTAACTGGGCTTGAAAAGCTGTTTATTAAAATTGTCTCGAAAACGTACGTTACGTTACAACAACAATCGACTGTTATTTCGTGATCAGTCTGGTTTTTAAACATTTATAGTATTCCTGGATGTATTTATCTGTGAAAGTGTCTATAATGTCATCAATATGTTTGTTTTGCTTGCATCAGTACTTAATCTAAAGCGCATGTTTTTCTGTAACTTTTTGTGAATATAATTTAGTTTTTTGCCTCTCCTGTAAAGTCAAGTTAAGTCCTGGTTACATTAATTGATATTACAACTGACGATTATCTAAGTACGTACTTATTTCCGATGATCTCATATTATATGGTCACCCTACTGCACTTTTCCCTAACAATAAAATTAAAAATGAAATATCTCGTAAATTAAGCTGTATAAGTAAATTATTTTTATGTAAAATTTTAGTCACAAAGTTGTACAAAAATTAATCGTAGTTTGTGTAAATCAATACGAAACAGGTAGTTAGCTATAAGACATTCTTATGGATCACTCAGTTCAGCAAATTCAAAAACATTGAGTCACTCATACATTTTTAACAAAAGGTATTTGTGTTATGATATTTATTGTACAAATATATTCGGAACATGTACATTTTAGGATAAACAATAGATCTATAGAAAAATTCATCCGAAACCTTATTACAACGATCTTTCAGACAAAATGGTGTCTGTACTGAGTGATCCAATGATACTGTCCAAAGATACCTGGAAGAAGCTTTAAATGCCTTGATGGGCTTAAAAAATGTTGTGACAAATTTTTAACAAATTTTTGAGATATAAATTTAGTCAGTAGAGTAAGTTTTTGTTGAGATTTAGCTCATAGCCGTTTTTGCAAAATGTCTGAATTGAGTGATCCACATTTTCGGCAATAACTGAAGACCCTTGAGAGTGACAAATTTTTTACTTTGGGCTATGAGTTTTGACTATTTTTGACTAAATGTACAATCAGATTTTGTCACGAAATAAAAAAAAGATCACTCAATCCAAATGCACATCGTTTTGGGCTGTCGTAACTAACGTGATACTTAAGGTAGGTATTGTAATAAAAAATGCGCACAAAGCATTCTTTCTTTCATTACTCGAGCGAGACCTATCTTCAATGTATCGCTATTTTAATTAATTACTTCGACTTTGACACATGTGCTGTACTGCTGTACATACAAAAATAACTTCTCAGATTATAGTTATTTTATTTAGATCGTGTAACGGTGCGTATGACTGAGAAAACAACCGGTCTGAATATTTTTATGATTAATTACCGTTAACTTAGCGAAAACGAGAGTTGTTAGTGTTTTTAATTTTAACAGTTTCTGGCTTGAAAATTCGACTCATTGTTGTTAAAATATTTATTGAAGTGCCATATTTTTGAAATTTTATTTCTTACAATAGACAAGTGAATGGTCGTAAAGTAGAGACCTAGTGCAGGACATTGCAGGTAAGACTTAAGTTCTATAACTGGGACACACGGTTCTGCGTGTCGATTTGAAGAATTTATGTCAGGCACGCGATAGGCCTTTGTGCGGTCACCCCAACATGCTGTCCAAGCTAGGACGAGGGCATTGCCTTCTAATTAGGTGATTCCTAAGTTCTACAGCTAGTTGCTTAGGTGATATATTTAAGACAGTTCGAATAAAGTTCGAAGTAAGTACCTACCTACTGGCTTTTGAAATTTGAGCTTCTTCTAGAATGGATACCTGACTGGGTATTTGAAAGTCCAATCAAGACAAAAATAAGCTGGCAGATTGTCAAACTCACGTCAAGTGATTTGATTGGCTGTTGTTATTTCAGCTAATCACAACAGCACATTTTTTGGCTTTTAGAAGCCACGTTACTTATTTTATCATTAAAACCGGTCAAGAGCGAGTCGGACTCGCGCACCGAGGGTTCCGTATTGTGAAACGTAAAATGTTTTTAAACACATCGGCGAGGCCGATATTCGTCAGAGAATTTTAACACTGCGGTGTAGAATATTGAAGTCAGAATATTGGTCAGCGCCATCTCTTGACTGCTAGTGGAGCTGATGTAACTTTTGTTGATGATTTCTGAAAAAGTGTGCTGTTTAGAGACATCGTTTTATTTTTCCTGAATTCTTTACATAAACTTCTATCATATACTTACAATTATTTCAGATTTATCACTATGCAAAGGTATACAATTTTTCATCAAAAGTCGAAAACTATACGGACTAAAAAAAATAGAGTAAATGTTTGAGAATGTGCAAACAGCGTTCTTTCATATGATATCCTACAATCCCTAGTAGCCCCACTTCAATTCGAATTTTTAAGACCCCCTTTCAGTCCCTGTTGCAAAAATATATTTTTTTTTATTTCTTTCTTATTTGCAAAATAGTTTGGCAAACGTCATCTAAAACTATTCAAGTTCATAGCATTAGTAGTTCTTGAGATATCCAGCTGTGACAGACGGACAGACAGACTGAGTCTAATCATAAGGGTTTCTTTTTATCATTTTGGTACGGAACCCTAAAAACGTGCTTTTGTTCTTCATTCCAGTTATGTCAGCCCCTGTGCCGTCTGGCGAGCCGCAGGGCTGCTCTGCCATGAGGATGTGGCGCAATGCGTGCAACACGCTGGTCGCACCCGACGCTGACGGTGCGTGGAAGCAGGTGGAGGAGGCGTCTCCGCCAGAGTCCTTGTGGCACACGCTTCGGAACTGCGTGGCTTATCAGGTACAGGGGGCCAGTCAGGCACAATGGGAAAGAGATGGAGCTATACATCGTATAGCCGGAGGTGGTGCACACTCACCACCACCACTCAACTTACTGTTGATGTATTAACGCGTACCGGAAGGCGTAAAGTGTTTAGGCTCCCCACAGACTGCACTGATTAGCGGGAATCGCCTGGATTGGAGAAGCACAGCACTTTCGATACCTATGTATAGAAATAAAAACGTCTTTTATTTTCATGTTGTTACTAAGTTTGCTTGCTATCTATTTTTCTCACTTAGCAGTAAATAATAATTTAAGACCACAAGTAGCCTCGCCTTGTCATCTCGGCTAAGTAGGTATATTATTTTCACATTTACAAGTCAGAGGTCCCACTAAACTAGGTACCTACCTACTGACTTACTTATTCTCTTAGGTTCACTTTTTGCGTTGACTTAAGGGGCTTACAGGACCTAAAAACAAAAAACGCAAGTTTTAGAAACAATAAAAGTATATAATATCCGACTACAATAAACAAAATCAGAAAAATATATGATATTCTTCAGGATATATGCTAGGTAGATAGTGTGTTGAAAACATAATACAACTAATTTGATACGATAGAAAAAAATCATTAACATACTTACCTCTAAAAACTTTCTTTTTACAATAAAAACCATACTCTAACAGATTATTCTACAGGCAACATACTAAAATACTAGTGTTTTAATTGTTAGTGCAAACAATAGATTTTTTGTAATTTAAATAATTGCTTCATATATTGCAATAACCACCAGCGTTGTGTCATCGCGCTTCTCTTTCTTTTCTATGCAGTCCGACAGTGACCGCGTTTTAGGTCATGTAATGTAAGCCCTTAAATAACAAACATAACTAAACCACAAGTTACTACAGTGTATACTATACGCACGTGAAGTAAGTTATGTTATTAAAACACCTGTAAAAATAACCGCCATTTGTTTCATAAACATGCAGTCAAACTGTAGGTACCACCGCATTCAACTTTCACACACAAGCGTCTGATTTCGTCTTTATCCCTTCATTCATTCCAGCGATTACACACATGAGCGCAATGAGCGTCTGGCATCTGTGTACCTAAGTACCACGAATATTCCATCGCGTATAATTCTAATATTGTTGTACATTGCTGGCTTTCAGGCAGGCGTCTGGCAAAACTTGCTCAACAAAGGGATGGACGATGTGATCCAACCGGCGGCGTTCAAACTAGCGATAGTGTTGAGGCACACGCCGTCCGAGCTAACCGTCAAATTGCTGACTGACTTGCTGCGCTCACATCCGCAGTCTGTAAGTAGCTACAATACAAACACATTGCATTATTTTATTCTCTAACAAAAGGCGGTCAACGATACAAAAAAAAATTCGCATGCAATCTTTGATTTGCATTTGAAACTGCTCTAGTTTTACCGACAGTACATATACCTAATACCTATCCATAGATATCGGCCAAATTACCAATGTGCGTGTGGTGTGAGGGCCACTTTGTTAAAACTCTTTGAAAATGTGCTTAGGATTTAGTGAACATTCCCAAAGAATTGTGAAAGTTGGAATCAGATTTTGTGAAAGTCAAATTACCGAGTTATAGACTGTAACGTTGGGCCCTCAGTTCTCACATAGAGGATTGAGGGCCCACCTGAAACTGATAAACTATGGACATTACAGAAAAAGTCTTTATGCCAAAATCTAAGCTAATGCCAAACAAAATTTGTGAAAACAAGATATTATCGCAAAACACTGTCCTACTTTGTATATCTTCGTACAAAATGGGCCCTCAATTCTCATACACATAAAAGTTTATTACGCAATTATAATGAAATCATTAACTTACAGCTACTGTTTGAAATCCTATATGCTACTAAATAAATTGTGAAAATTTATGAACCAAGAACAGGTTACCACTTTTTGTTGTTTGAAAGTTATCCCTCAGTCCTCCATTTCTTTTGTTTTCGATTTATTACGCTTATCGTATGAAAGATAAGACAAATACAAAATTGCCTCCTTTTGTAAAAAAAATTGTGCAACAAATTCGATACCAGAAAGAAATTAAAAGACCCTTTATTGTATAAGAAAATCGAGTTTTATTTTTATTATCTGAATTAGCAAATAGGGTGACTACAATTTCTTTTAGATTGCAGTAAAGATTAGTAAATGTAGAGTATAGGTTTTAATAAACTTTCTTCGATTTTTCGCTTATTATCGTCATAGCATTTGTACTCAAGTTTCGTTATAAAAAAATAATAATTTAGGAATTCGAATGACCATAAAAAAAATACTGTTACCCAAATCATTTTTGCTTGAAATATCGTTCGTTCTGAAATAACTAATGACAATAATCAAATAATTTATTTATTATTTTTTAGGCTTTTGCCCAGCCATGGGACAATGTAGGCTAAATATAATCCTAACTAATATTATAAATGTATTATAGTAAAAATATTATTACATGTATTATATAATTGTTGTTTACATATATGCACAATAGTTGTAATATTTTATGTAGTTACTAAACAATATTTTATATAAATAAGCATTAAGGCGAGTTTTATGAAACAGTTGCAGTGAAGAATAAAAATAATATTTTTTTTTTATTGCGCAAACACATCTTCGGTCAAGACACTCGATCGTCTTCGGTCAAGATATCACCATTCAAGGTAAGTTTGTTTTGATACATAGATACTCATAATTTTATAAGTACGTAATATTTTACTAAATAGTACTTAGATAGTCACTCTAAGAATTGTTTAATTCAATTTCACCTATAAATTGTAAAGTTTTTAAAGTAAAATATAATTATTTCATACTCCAGAAAACATCTTTGTTATTGTGCAAGTACCTACCTAGGAATAAAAAAGTCATACAGGAACGCAATCCTTTATTAGGTACTAGCTTCTGCCCGCGACTTCGTCCGCGTGAAATTCGAAAGTCACATGGCTCCATCTATTATCATAATAACGTTATTGTTGTTTTCCTCGGGAACAGCACTTTTTTTTCGGGATGAAAGGTTCAGTGGTTTAGGCGTGAAAACCTAACAAACAAACTTACTTTCGCATTTATAATATTAGTTAGGATTATATTTAGCCTACATTGTCCCATTGCTGGGCAAAAGCCTTTATAAAAATAATAAATAAATTATTTGATTAATGTCATTAGTTTTTTCGGAACGAACTATATTTCAAGCAAAAATGATTTGGGTAACAGTATTTTTCTATGTGATCGTTGGATATCCGAAATAATTTTTTTTTATCACGAAACTTGAGTACAAATGCTATGACGATAATAAGCGAAAAATCGAAGAAAGTTCATTAAAACCTATGACTCTACATTTACTCTACTGCAATAATCTAATCTTTACTGCAATCTAAAAGAAATTTTGGTCACCCTATTTCCTAAATCAGAGAATAAAAATAAAACTCGATTTTCTTATACAATAAAGGGTCTTTTAATTTCTTTCTGGTATCGCATGTGTTGCACAATTTTTTTCACAAAAAGAGACAATTTTGTATTTGTCTTATCTTTCATACGATAAGCGTAATAAAACGAAAACAAAAGAAATGGAGGACTGAGGGAGTGAGGGCCCGAATTTTATCAAGGTCATATCTTTCAAACAACAAAAAGTGGTGACCTGTTCTTGCTTTCATAAATTTTCACAATTTATTTAGTAGCATATAGGATTTCAAACAGTAGCTGTAAGTTAATGATTTCATTTTATTTGCGTAATAAACTTTTACGTGTAAGTATGAGAATTGAGGGCCCATTTTGTACGAAGATATACCAAGTAGGACAGTGTTTTGAGATAATATCTTGTTTATACAAATTTTGTTTGGCATTAGCTTAGATTTTGGCATAAAGAGTTTTTCTGTAGTGTCCCTATTTTATCAGTTTCAGGTGGGCCCTCAATCCTCTATGTGAAAACTGAGGGCCCAACTTTACAGTCCATAACTCGGTTATTTGACTTTCACAAAATCTGATTCCAACTTTCACAATTCTTTGGGTATGTTCACTAAATCCTAAGCACATTTTCAAAAAGTTTTAACAAAGTGGCCCTCACACCACACGCACATAATTACCAAGTACTTAAGTCAGTAAGTAAGTGGGTAAATGTGTATTATACAGTACTGTAGTGTCTGGTGGGATCCGGCCTTTAGATATATAATTCCATTCGAAGATTCAAACGAACGTGTCAAATATTTTAATATTGTGTTTTTTTTTTAAAGAGAGTCATTCGTATATATATTTGCCGTGAAACTGTAAAGTCCTTTTTAACAATATAATAATTCCAAGTCTAACGTGTTCTTATTTGAGCACCTCCAAGAGGTACTATAGAGGACCCCTCAGGACCTCTACATATAGTAGGTACCTAGGTACTTGTTTGAGTAGTATTTCCGTCGTCTGTCGTCTTGATGACTGGTATAAACGACTACGTCATTTTGTAGCGGCTATTTACCTACGCGGATTGACTCGCGCGGTTTTTTTTCGATAGACCCAGATTCAGTTTTTGTTGTATATTTCTACTTCGTAAAGGTCAACTGAAGTCAAGTAGGGCTTGGGTAATTTGTAAGTGATCGTCACCAATTTACATTATTACTTGCTTACCATACTCTGCCTACCATCGTCTATAAAGAGGTACCAAGTTCTATGGCCAGGCCGAACCAGGGTTGTGGACGGTAGAATGTATTTCTTCGGCACGCGACATTAAAAGTACTGCTATAAAAGTATGAATTCTGCAGCCTCTCCGTATCTCTACTCTCAACGCGATACTGATGCAATTGTTCCTCGTCGTTGATAACGAAATCGAAAACGAAATCTCCGAGACACTTTGACCTCAATTTCAATAAGAATATAGGTATATATGTTCACAATGTATGTCGCATACCTACATTATGGTAATTTTATCTGCCTGTTACATAAATATGTTTATCAGGTCAAGTTGTCCTCCTTGTTATTGGATAGATTGCCAGACATTTAGCTGACATCCTATGTCCTAGCTGGGTCAATGAATAAACCCTGATAATAATATTGGAGTTATATTTGTAGGTATGGCTAGATTTATTTGGGTTTTATGAAGGAGACTGGAGCGTTAAAAACTCGCTTCGAAGACGGAGTATAAAGTGTATGAATGTATCAATATTGGCTATATGGTATGGTATGGTATGACACACAACGATATACAGTCAATTGATGCGGGAGGCAATTTACTCGGCACTATATTGGTCATTTGGTTTACTTACTACCTGTTAAGCAATCTGTGCTAATATATTGTTGTCTGTACCTACAAAGTATTTTACGCAGCGCAAGATTCATCAACAAACAAACATCAACTTAAATGTAAAAATACTTCTCATCTAAATTATATAAAAATAATACCAGCCTTAAGCCTATTATAGTCCCACTGCAGGAGCAAGGCATCTCTCATACAGAGAAGGCACGATCATTGCACAGCATTGCTCGAGACGGGTTGGTTATTTTAACTGTAAACTTTAAAACACTACTAATACTAGGATATAATAATCTTTAATTTTATTAGTGAAACAAAAAGTCGTACCACATATCAACAACTAACATAGAACCGTCAATCCACAGCAAGACCTGATGTCATACATCCTAGCCCTCCTCACAGACGACGAAGGCACCTGGTGCGGGAACTGCAACAGTTCTGAATCAGCTGCATCTTCCACCCCCTCCTCCCCCGCCAGCTCCGCAGACGAAGAATCCTCCACCACCGACCAAGTAGAGACAGACCAAGTAGAGACCGACCAAGTGGAGACCGACGTGGACGTAGCGGAGGCCATAGATGTAGACATAAATGAGGCCATTGGAGGCCCCGCGGACTCGGCCTCGGCCCCGACCCCGTCCATCATCACAATGGCGCCACCTCCTTTCGCGATTCCTGTTCCACCTGTAGCACCGGATTCGACGACGCCTGGCGAATCGAATGTTCCGGATTCGACGACTGCTGATGATCCTATTGATGAAGGTGACTATCATTTATCTAACACTAGCTTGTGCCCGCGGCCTTGCCCGCGTGGATGTGGGAAAATATCCCACGGGAACGCACTACCGGGTGTGCTGGGATTTCTACCGAGGCTTTCATATAAATCTAATGGTTTACCTACGTGGCGCACGCCAGTAAAGCTTCCAGTCAGCTTTATTTTATCCGACATTTTCAACAATCGTCGTCATATTTCAGGTAATTTACATAAAACCTTAATCATACACCATGCCTAAACTTTCTTCAAGAGTCAAGAATCACTCCGTCGAAGTAGTAGACCGACCATCTCTTCTTAGTAATTATGTGAGCTACCCGCCCTTATAGTATTGTAGTCTGTGTCTGTGAGACAGAAAAATAGACGCGGCGCGCGGCGGGGCGGCTCGCATGACTAAAGTCCTATCTCATTTTTAGGGTTCCGTTGCCAAATGGCAAAAAACGGAACCCTTATAGATTCGTCATGTCTGTCTGTCTGTCTGTCTGTCTGTCTGTCCGTCTGTCTGTCTGTCCGTCCGTATGTCACAGCCACTTTTCTCCGAAAGTATAAGGACTATACTGTTGAAACTTGGTAAGTAGATGTATTCTGTGAACCGCATTAAGATTTTCACACAAAAATAGAAAAAAAAACAATACATTTTGGGGTTCCCCATACTTAGAACTGAAACTAAAAAATTTTTTTTTCGTCAAACCCATACGTGTGAGGTATCTATGGATAGGTCTTCAAAAATGATATTGAGGTTTCTTATATCATTTTTTTCTAAACTGAATAGTTTGCGCGAGAGACACTTCCAAAGTGGTAAAATGTGTGTCCCCCCCCCGTAACTTCTAAAATAAGAGAATGATAAAACTAAAAAAAATATATGATGTACAATACTATATAAACTTCCACCGAAAATTGGTTTGAACGAGATCTAGTTAGTAGTTTTTTTTTAATACGTCATAAATCGTAAACCGCAATTTACCTTTTATTCAACCAACTAAAAAAATAAAAAAACATTTAATTTCATAAACATAAACCTTATGCATAAACCTGGATGTTACGGAACCCTCGGTGAGCGAGTCCGACTCGCTCTTGCCCGGTTTTTAGCCGGTTTGTATCAGGACAACTTTACTAAAATCACGAATGGAAGACCATTCGTGATCCTTTACATTTTGTTGCCTTTCAAAATGATTATATTTTGAGATCCAAATAACATAGCGGTTAGTGAAAAGTGTAAAGAATCACGAATAGAAAAAGGTAGCTGTCCCAAACCAAATCAGCCAAAAAATGAGAAAAATGAGATAAGACTTTTAGTCATGCGAGCGACGATGTGGCTGTCCTTAAACTAAATTACGCTAGGTTGATAAAATTTTCGTTTTTCTTAATTATGTTAATATTAGTCTATAGGTCGGTTCCTCCTAATATGATAATCTTCATTCATTCAGTGACGGACAACGCACATCCATGGAACATGCCATTTTATGCAGAGTGCTATAATAGTACATTATGATACATGTGTATATTGATCAATGCACACGCGTTTCATACGACGATTTTCAACACACTTGCGAGGAAAAACAGACTTGTATTGTTAAATATTAACTTGTAGGGAAAATGACGCGCTGGTTTTGTTTTTCCGCGCGCCGCGCTAGTCAGCACTAGCGATGCGCGCGCAGGTGTAAATAAAAGCACTGACAAAACCGCTAAACAGCCTATAGAATAAATATAATAAACACAAAATAATGTGTACACTGATCGTAGCGTAGACAGAGATACGGATCGTAGTGTAGTCGTATGTCAAATTGTAGTTTAGTTAGTATGGAATTAGAAAGTACTATTGGCATAGAGAAATATACATTAGTTAAGTGAGAATCCGTCATATCAAATCAAGCAGAGGTAGAACGCGAAATTCAAATTTTCTTACGTTTTTTGTAATTTGCAGGTCAATATCAGGTTGTATCTTGATCAAAATAAGATTTGCGACTATAATGTGTATTTACAGAATTATAGTCATTAGAACAGAATCTTTAAGTTAGATTTCTTCCAGAACTTTTCCCTAGGAGATTTGTTCTTAAGGAACAAATCGAACTTAGAAAGATGTATTAATGATTCTAATTCTGTAAATACGTACCTGTTATAGTCGCAAATCATATTTTGATCAAGATACAATCTGACACTGACCTGAAAATTGCAAAAAAGTAAGAAATTTTGAATTTCGCGGTCTACCACTACGGTTCATCTTAAATTGTCCGTGGTCCCTGCCACCATAAGGTAAATAAACTTTAGTTTATTTTGAGACCAAGGACAAAACAGACTAATAAAAAAAAAAGTGAAATATGGCCCGTGACTGACCTGTATTATCTTGTATGATAGAGGTCAGTGTGTCCCGCGGATTTCTTTTGGCATGAAGTCTCGAAGTGAGTGATGAGATTTAAAAAACCGCGCATCTCTGACTAGTAAATAGTTATCTGTGGCGTTACGGCACTAGTGCAATAACATAAAGTAAAAAGCGTGAGCGTCAAAATGAAGGGACCAAATCTCCAATCTCTGTCATACATATATAAAAAAATAATACCATTAATCTACTATTTCCTACCTTTGCTATAATTTAGCTACCTCATCATATACATAATATTTTAACAAAATGCTTGGTCCCTCCATCATGATATCAAGATGGAGGGACCAAACTGATAGGCTACTTCCTGGAATGTTATACCTACTTAGTGTTATAATACCTTAATTCTACCTTAATATTATTGATTTTGGCTGCCCGAAAGATATATCGTTTTAAAGATATCGATTTTATAAGTTGGTCCCTAAAAATTGATGATTTAATTATTTAGTACAACAGGTAAATGGGCGGTTTATTTTCGATCTTCGAAGGATAAATATTTAATACCTATTTATTACCTTCCAATCATGCAAAATTTCTTACGTTAAAGTTTATTTTAACTAGCCAAAAAAAAAAAGAAATAAGTAGGTACAACGGACAAATTTTAATCTTAGTAGTATATTAATAAACTCAGTTTAAAAAAAAATAAGAATAGTACAAAAATATCTAGCTAATAACAAATGTACCTTTAGTTTTTATTTATTACTATTTATTGGTTCATTTTATTTAATTCTCGTAATACACAGTGTAGGTAAACACAAAGAAAAATATTGAAGGTAGCTCTAAAACATAGTCGATGGATTGTATTGTAGTGAAGCTGTTTGCGATAACTGCGTCCTGGCTAAAGGCTCGTTCAAACAGGCGCGACACGCGATAAAATCGCGCGCCACACAAAGGCACCGCAAGTCGCGCAACGAGCGGTGCCTTTGTGTCGCGCGCGATTATTCGCGTGTCGCGCCTGTTTGTATTTACAGTGATTTCATTATCATTTTTCCGTAGTTGCTATAACAATAGTTACCCATTTATCATGAAGAGGGGAAGGAAGAGCGCAATATCCCTAGATATTCAGAAAACTGTGTTTACCAACACAGTATTTTTTTAAGCTGTCTTCTGATGAAAAAATCAACATAGACGAATTCCTAATCAGTCAAAATAAGGAGATTAATATTACAGAATTCTTTCAGTCATTGATTTCATACTAGCGGCGGCCCGCGATTTCGTTCGCTTGAAATCATTTCTTAGTTGACGTCACTTAATTAAAATACAGGTAGATTAAGTAAATGTATAATTTTGTTAATTGCAATAAATATAACTGGAATAATAAAACAAATATATTTTATTACGGCCATTCAAATTGCCCCATATAAATTACTGTGAGAAATTTTGCACGATTTGAAGGTAGTAAATAGTACCTTCAATATTTTTCTTTGTGTTTACCTACATTGAGTATTACGAGAATTAAATAATATGAACCATTACATAGTAATATATAAAACTAAAGATACATTTTATATTAGCTAGATATTATTGTGCTATTTTTATTAAAAAAAATACCTTTATTAATGCTACTACGATTAAAATTTGTACGTTGTACCTACTTATTTCTTTTTTTTTGGCTAGTTAAAATAAACTTTAACGTAAGAAATTTTGCGGTAGTAAATAGGTATTAAATATTTATCCTTCGAAGATCCAAAATAAACCACCCATTTACCTGTTGCACTAAACAATTGAATCATCAATTTGGAGGGACCAACTTATATAATCGATATCTTTAAAACGATATATATTTCGGACAGCCAAAATCAATAATATAAAGGTAGAATTAAGGTATTATAACACTAAGTAGGTAGAACATTCCAGGGAGTAGCCTATCAGTTTGGTCCCTCCATCTTGATATCATGATGGAGGGACCAAGCATTTTGTTAAAATATTATGTATATGACGAGGTAGCTAAAATTATAGTAAAGGTAGGAAATAGTAGATTAATGGTATTATTTTTTTATATATGTATGACAGACATTGAAGATTTGGTCCCTTCATTTTGACGCTCACTAAAAAGCACGCGTTTTTAATACACTGCATTATGGACCTAAAAGCGGTTCATTAAGAGCCACTTTACGAGCAAATGTGTTGAACATTATAACGATAGTGACCAATAAGGAAGGATATTTGAAAATTCACCCTTAAAAGGGGATGAAAGTCTGTATCGGGCACAGGCTCGTATTTATTACAATAATTGGCGTATGTGTTTATACCATTACCTACCTAATAATAGATTTTTTTTTAAATTGTGTTTCGTGTGTTGAGAGAGAACAAAAACTCGAGTCCCTAATAACCAAATCGACATTTAATGAGATCATTCTTATTACAGACATGGTGGACGAGGGCGGCGCCATGTCCCCAGGCTCGGCGGGCTCGGGGGGCTCGGGGGGCTCCGGGGGCTCGGGGGGCTCGGGCTCGGAGGGCTCGGGCGCGTCGTCGGACTCGGACGCGTCGCAACAGTCGCGCGACGGCGCCACGCCGGAGGGCCCGGCGCCGCTGCGCGACCTGCAGCTGTTCGGCGACTGCGAGCTGGCGGTGCTGGCCGCGTCCAGGGAGGAGTACGACGCTCACGCTAAACTTGTGAGGGCTGAATACTCCAAGCTCACGCACGATAACTATGTCGAGTTGAGGATTAAGGTGAGCAGTTTTGTTTTATTGAGGTTTCCATGTAAAATACTAGTGTCCAGCTGCATCCGTTTAGACCACAGATATAGATATACCTAGATAACGCAAGAGTAACTACTTCGCGTGCCAAAAATTGCACCAACTTATGATTACAAATCGTAAGCCGCCCCTTTCGCGCTCAGTCCTGTGTACTGCTGGCTGGGTAAGTGTGCGAGAGCGAGAGCGCGAGCTTGTGACGTCATAGTAGGTAGTCAAAAAATGGCACGCTTGGTTTTCATACAGTTCGTGATACTTGCGTTATCTAGGTATATCTATATCTGTGGTTTAGACTGTCTGGAACCCAGCCCCGACATAGTGGGGAAAAATGCTAGGCAGATGATCAAAGACCACTAATCAAGGAGACACAATCAAGGTTTTATTATTTCATCGGATGCCGTAAGCCTTTGTATACTTTTTTTTAAATTTTTCCCTTTAATCTCCAGCCTTCAGTTTAACGATATTCAAAGAAAATAATTTGCTGAGAAAACAACCCTCAGAATAATATCAAGCTGAAGCTGATTGGTTAAACTTACTTATTTATTGCCAAATCCAAAGACCGGGTCGTAAGCCAAATTAGTACTTATTACTGTCTTATACATTATCTACTTACATCACTACTAACAAATTTTCAAGCTAACACTAAAATAACCCTGTATAATAATAAAGAAAAGAAAAAGGGAGGAGCTCATTTGGCATCAGAAAAATCGGTCGCTTCGCTGTCAATGAGATAAGTGCCCAAAAAGCTGGCAGTATTACCACGTAGGATGGCAATGCTGATTCTTTAGGCTAATAATTTGCCAGAAACATGAAGCGTGAGCACATTCGATGAGTACTCGGACCCCCAAGGCCCTAGTTTTTCAACCCCAAACGTTTCATCATTAACTAAAACCTTTTTTCTCCAAATTCCAGGTGCTAAACCAATTCAACCAAATACCAAAGCTGTTCCACACTCCCGAGTTCGAATGCTTCGAATCAGCAGCTCGGGAAAACATTGAACGTGAGATCCTTACGCTACGAGAACATCTCCTTACCGGGAGGAAAGACTAGTGCTACGTTTACCAGGAATGTGATGTTGACGATGATGAGGAGCTCAGTACTGAAAGCAACTAGATTTTTACTCGAACATCAAGCTTGAAAATTACCTGAGCGCTGGGATGTGATGGGGGCTAGAAAAAACGGTCGCAAAATTTAAATTAGTATCGCCGTATTCGGCACAGGTTCCTTCACTGGTGTCTGGCTATATCATCGTCAGTAACTAGTTGGGTTTGGATTTTAACGGTAATGAATACTGTATTTATAATATCATCCATCATCATTCAGCCGAAAGGCGTTCACAGCTCCGCCTCCGCCATAGGACTCCGCCAAACATCGCCACGCCGCCCATAACCTTCACCAGGTCATCGGTCCACCTTGGGGGCCTACTCGTTTTAAGAGTAGATTCCATAATCTTAGCGTGCGTCCAGACTGGCGTGCGGGGCGTGGTGCGGGCGAGGTGCGGGCGCGGTGCGGGCGCGGTGCGGGCGCGGTGCGGGCGCGGTGCGGGCAGCCTGTCCGCACTGGAGCGGCTGCGTTCTGCGTGTTGTCGTGTCCAGTGCAGTGTGACCAGATTAAATTTTACGAATAAACCGAAGCACCTCAAAAAATACTGAATATCTTATCTGAATGAAATATAATAGACTAAATCCGGGCAATTCCTTAAACATCAATGTTCGCGGGGATGATCGCTACAGTGTTACTATATACTTACTTCCGCCAATATACCTCCAAAAATACTAAATTACTGATGCTCGGAAAAGTCGATAAAATATACCGAAAAAGTATTAAAATACTGAATCTGGTCACAAATGTTTGTTCGCCGCGCCCCAATGTGGCCATTTGTGTGGATGTTTTGCTACCTTCAGTTATGAATTGGGTAATACGGCGGAAACTAGCTAAGCTAAGCGCACAAAATAAACATCATGTTATTATTTCATACAAGCGCGGTCAGGTAAAAAATAACAATAATTTGCTGCTCAAGGTAATTTTATAGAAAGGTTTGAGTAAACTTTGATTGCATGTTTTGAGGTACCTTCTACCTACCTCAATAACAGTACTTCCTCTCGTTGTTATGAACATCATAATCCTGGCAAGTCTAGAAGGCGCTTGAATTTGACTTGTGTTACGTGACACCTTCTATAGTCATGCTACTAACACAAGTAAGCTTCTTGGGTCTGTATGGCTTGCAAATTACAGTCTGTGATTGTATTTACACAAAGGACACTTCCAGTGTAGTGTTATTCTTTAGATTGGTGTCTGTTTATTACCTAGATTTCATTTGTTTAGCAAAAGTGAGCCGCGCAAAAGCACGGCTCGTTTAAAATCGTTGTTTTCCAATTCAAAATGTAATAGGTGTTGTTGTAAAATGTGTGATGGCGTAATGTTTAAGAACGCCTTACCATTCACTTATCCTCTTATATATACCGACATTCCGAAATGAACAATTATTACGCTTTCTTAATGTTAACACTCTAAAACAGTAATATTGTAAAAATAATGCATTTAGTAAGATTTACACACTGAATCACTTTTTATCAAAGGTAGGTTATTTATTGATAATACCATTAGATATAAAAAAACATGACTGAAAGTCTTTTTATTTTCAATTGGAATATTTAAAAAAATGTAAGTAGAGTACCTAAGTATAATTACTTATTGCAATTATGGAAATACTGTTTTATTTTCCAAAAAAAATGGCATAAACTTGCATTGTCGTAATTATTTAGTCGGTTACTCTAAGTACCTACGTAAGTATGATAGCTAGGTATAGTTTCGAATTAAGTGCTTATTTCGATGTAGTCAGTAGTTAAATTTAGCTAGGTATTCTATAGAATTTCTGCTTATTAATTAATTTTATCAATTTACTCGCATTTTATGACATGGTCAATAAAATAAAGTAAAAACATTGTACCTATTGAGTTGTTTTTATTGTCACAACCTTCATTCATAAATAGAAATGAGTCAATTGTAGTAATAGTTTTGTGCTACACTTTAATCAGTCGCAAAAGTAACACTTGTTATAACTTAGGTACCACAGATATAGATATACCTAGATAACGCAAGTATCACGAACTGTATGAAAACCAAGCGTGCCATTTTTTGACTACCTACTATGACCTCACAAGCTCGCGCTCTCGCTCACACTTACCCAACCAGCAGTACAAAGGACTGAGCGCGAAAGGGGCGGCTTACGATTTGTAATTTGGTGCAATTTTTGGCACGTGAAGTAGTTACTCTTGCGTTATCTAGGTATATCTATATCTGTGTTAGGTACCGTGAAACCTGCTTACTTTGCCACCTTTTCATGTGTCAAAAAGTTTGATTCGCTTTAAAAAAATATAATTCTATGAAAACGTAATGAGTAACCTATACTAGTAAATTTCATGAAAAATTTTGTTATTACTAAATATCTAAGTATTTCATTTTTGTAAATTAAAATATTTTAAGCATAAAAACAAATATGGCAAAGTCAGCTGTCACTTCTGGTAAATTTGCCATAAGAAAGAAAAAATAATTTTTTTGGAGTTTATGAGATTAAAAAGTAATATATTTGCACTTTTCCTATATCCCGTAAAAAAGTAAAAACTTTATATTATTTAGCACTGGTAATTTAACTCTCTAAGAAAGTGGCAAATTCACCAACCTTTCCAAAATATTTCCTGCCAGGGTAGCCCGCGAAATTATTTTTTTTACGTTTTTTGCAATTTGCTGGTCAGTATTAAGTTTTACGTTGATTAAAATATGATTCGCGGCCGTAACAACTAAGTATTTACAGAATTATAATCATTAAAGTCACCAACACAACTCTCTAAGACAAAGTAATTCCCAAGAATGACTATTTCATGAAATCTTGACATTTGGGGATTATACTAACTTAACTGATTGTAATGATTATAATTCTGTAAATACATATTTGTTACGGTCGCGAATCATATTTTAATCAACGTACAACTTAATACTGACCAGCAAACTGCAAAAAACGTAAGAAAATTTGAATTTCGCGGGCTACTTTAGCGCTTCCCCCTTAAGAAGAAGTTAGGGTTAGGGTTGTCAAATAAAAATGTTTTCGTAGTAGGAAACATTTAATAAAAGTAAAAAAAAAAAACATGTAGGTAACAGAAAGTAGGTATTGTGAAATTGCAAGGCTATACAGTATTTGCGCAAATAACTAAATCACTTCACATATTTAATTCTAACTGACCCAAAACAAAAAAATACTTTTTAAATTACCCAACACCTTGTGCACCTTTTGTAAAACAACCTTCATTTAAGCACATGCACTGTGTATTTCATACCTGGGTACCAACCTATTATATTATATTTAAGGCTTTGACTGCCAACGCGGTCACCGGTGACCGCGAACAGTAGATTTTCTATTGTGTCTGCTGTCTGGCGTTCAACGTGTTAAGTAGGTACTTACATTGAAAATTTAATTAAAATATTCATCAGAAATTTGTGGCAGCCCTAACCTCCAACAAAACATGGCAAAGTCACCATCACAGACGTTGTGATTGGGGTTGTTGAATTTACCAATACCAATTGCGAATTTCAGGTAGCTTGTAGCACAGTAAATCAGCTTTTATTTAGCTAAAGAACATTATGCTAACATAATATAAAAATGTACTTACGTAGGCAATGCTTTTCCCGTTTGTTTTTGTAAAAGTTCCGGAGCACTAAGTTTTACGCCACCAACATTCGAAAAAAGTAACCAGAGTAAAGTAAAAGTAATGAAAGTAACCGCCAAAAATTACATCTCAACATCTCAAAAACAAGCTGGGCTGCCACATCTCATTCGGTGTTGCCATTTAACTCATAAATTTTACTATAAAGGCATGCATATAATGACAAAAAACTGATACTAAGATGTGACTACACTTTTTCCCTCAGAAGTTGGCTATCGCAAAGTCGGCAACGGTTAGCAAAGCTAGCAGGTTTTACGGTACCAAAACTTCCTGACCTAGGACTTAGCTAAGCAAATATAAATAGGTATAGGGTGGGCAAACTAAAACGAGGGTACTTAATTTTTATAATTATGTCTACGAAGTTTGGTAGAAAGAAACACTAGAAATCTACCCACTGCCACAAAATACAGATAGTACAGAAAGAAGTCAATCTACATACAAAGTGCGCTCGAGCAACGCACACATAGACACCGCTCACGGACACGTTATTTCAGACAGGTTGGGAGCAGTGCGAGCGTGCGTGGCATCCGCTTGAGACACGCGTCTGTGAAGTGCAGAAATGGAGCAACAAAAAAATGCCTATCTAAGCTCGATTTATATAATAGTTTCCTATTTTGAATCAGTATAAACGAAGTAACTATTTTGTAAGGTAAATTCACGCCACCAACTATTACGTAAGTTGAAAACATGATTTTTGTTTGTGTAGATATTGTGTTGTTTTTAGTATCATTTGTTAGGTTTAGGTTTAAAACGGATAGGGCAAAATAAATTGTGTAAATAGGGTAATCCGTTTTGAAGTTATTAAGGATTTTCGATAGTGAAAATTGACAAATGTAAAATTTTATATGTTTTTGTTCTGTAAACTTTTTGTATTGTAATACTATGTTTATTGTTTTGTTTTAATATTGAAGAATAAGCTCAACAATAAATCAAACAACTAGGTATTATACGAGTGCCACTATCACGATAGTTTTTTGTGCATAAGTCAAAGTTAACGACCCTAGCGCGTCCGGAGAGCGTAGGTATGAAAAGTGAAGTACATACATGTGATTGACTTCTGTACTATCTGTATTTTGTGCCACTGCTGACTGCAGCAGTAGACATTGCATGTAGGTACATTGTGCTCAGTATATCTTCTATACGGTAAAATGTAGGTGTGGTAATATTTAATAAACTCCTTGGTCAATATTTAACGCCTTTATGTAAAGAAGAAACTAAGTTGTCAGGATTCATTCTGTCAACGAACCAATATGTTGAATTTTGTTAAATAAAACCTAAATACTACAATTACGGGTATCTTCTTCACACAGTAGGTAAGTATAGTAGGGTCAGGTGGGCTACAGTGAGCCAGTGGTACACAGAGAATCGGTATTATTATATTCAAAACTAGTAGTTACCGGATCATGAAACCGACACGTAGCAATGTGTATCGTTACGTCTCCCTCACTCCCCAGTTGAGGGCGACCGCCCGTTGTAAGCGGTCGTGTGGTACGACGATTTGTGTTTTCCCGCGCAAAAAGTAAAAAATAGGTAAGTTTTGCTTTTCTTCTTCAAAGTCGTGTTTTCTGAGCTTTTCGTACCATATTTTATATACATGTTAAGTCACTATCTAGCAATAATATGGTTATTATGTTTTAAACATATTCCTTGATCAATTGCGTTTTTTCAACATCAAATGTCAAATAATGTAGGTGGTACACAGTGACTCAGTATTGCAGGGTACACAGTGAACCGTGGTTCAGTGTGTACCGCTTCATAGTTCATTGTGTACCAAAGTTCAACGTCAGATTAGTTAAATAGATACAACTTTTTTTGCTTCAGGATGGGTCGAACTAAGGCAGTGAAAAGAACGATTGGGGGGCATAGCAAGGACGATATGGTGCAAGCACTTCAGCTTATAAAAGATGGTGCATGCATACGCAGGGCCGCTAAAGAGTGCCACTTGGCATATCCTACGCTAAAAAAATCCAGTCGGATGAAAACACTAACTTAGTTCCTAATTACGAAGTCAATGCAGTATTTTCCCAGGACCAGGAACTCATGTTAAAAGATTACATAAAACAATGCGCCTTAATGTTTTATGGGCTCGGGGCAAAAGAAGTTCATCAACTGGCATACCAAATGGCAAAAACCAACAAAATTAAAACACCAATATCTTGGGAAGCAAATGGAATAGCTGGAAAAGACTGGTTGCGATCGTTTAGAACACGCCATCAAGATCTTAGCCTTAAAAAACCTGAGCCATGTAGCTTAGCTCGAGCCACAGCCTTTAATAGGGACAATGTTGAAAAATTCTTCTCAAATTTAAAAGAAGTTATGCAGCGACATCATAGCTTCGGTGATGGCATGCGAGTATATAACTTAGATGAGACATCAACAACAACTGTACAGAAGCCACAGAAAGTGCTAGCACCAAAAGGGTTTAACGTCTGTAAAATTTGCCGGGTCAGCGGGATTGTCCGAAAGGGTTACCGCTGGCCCGGAACATAAAGGGCTAAGGAAGGAACACGGGTGGGTTTTAGTCAGTAAGAGTCTGACACTCCCTTCCGCTCCACCCAGAGCGGGAGGAGTCATTTGATGATATCCCATCCGCAAAAAAAAAAAAAAACGTCTGTAAAATTACCAGTGGTGAACGAGACGTTTTGATTACGACTTGTGCCATTATATCCACATCTGGACAAGCTTTATGTTATCGTGATTAAGTTATAATTCTATTTTTTATTTTTTCTTGACATTATAAGCAATAAACCTTCTTGAATAAATGAAAAAACTTTGTTTTAATGATGATTTTTTGATTGATGGCCGATTTACCCCAATTAGTCCAGTTAAAATATAACTTAACTTCGTTTTATTCTGATATGGTTCACTGTGTCCAATGGTGGTTCACTGTGAACTTCATCATGGATCAGTGTGTACCAAAGAGTGTACACAGTGAACCAATTCCCATTTTTTTTAAAACACTTAATAATGTCTAACCTGTCAGTTTCTGAGCTTAAATTTGTAAAGAAACCTTAAGTCCATTAGACACTAAATGGTATGTATGAGAAAAGAAAACGATAACTTTGAATTTGAGTACATGACACAACTTTGAATTTTTTGTGGTTCACTGTTGCCCACCTGACCCTACGTGTACTACAATGATTATTTGGCACATGAATGACATTTACAGGGGTTTGGTAAAGTATTTGTAAAATTGTTACAGAAATTGTATTGAAAAAACAAAATGGCGGTGTTACTTCCGATTTTGGCCACGCGTAAAAAGATCCTGGAAACATTGTAGTCCGTTTCACGAAAGAAGTCCTGCGGGCGGCGCGGTGGCAGCGCCACAATCCTACAACAACAAGTTGTCAAAAAATAAAAGGCCCGTTTTGACATTTGAGAAAGACCTAGAATGTAACTTGGAACGAAACTGAAAGAAACAATAAAATAATAATTAACTACATAGTGTTTTAAAAAAATATATCAATTTTTTTGGCGCGTTAAATAATTTGATGGAATATACTGCGAGTATTCTTTTTGCGCTTACTTTATAGTAGCATGCAATTTCTAATTATTACGAAACGTCTCAAAAACAGTTACTATTACCGGCACGTAACTTGGCAAGAGATTTTCGTAGTGGGGGAAGTTCGCGCATATAAAAATATATGAAATTGTGCCTGCGCAAACTTCCCCCACTACAAAAACTCTTGCCAAGTTACGTGCCGGCAACTTTACGTTCTGTCTTTTGTTTTAAAAAAGGTAGTGTCGTAACCAATTAATTACTGAATGAGGGATTTTCTTTTTTAACTCTTCCCTAGTCGCTGGATAGATGGCGCTGAACTTGGTATGTTACTGTAAGGAACAGAACGTCACATCATTATTTGATTATTTCACTTGGATGAATTTTGATAACGTAAAACGAAAGCAAACGAAAGTGTCAGTCAAGGAGCATGTGATGTGACGTGACGCAATGTTTTTTTTTTTCAAGCATTTTGGCTTTGGCACCTAGTAACGTAGTCAGTTCAACGCCATCTACAGAGTTCTTGGAAACTATGTTTTTTTTTAATACTCAAAAAGAAAACCTCTCATTTCACCGGCTTCATTTGATTTTAATAGTAATTAAATATTGTATAATGATCAATACTGAAAAGAATGAGCTTGGCGCTCAAAGCAATATATTCCATATAATAAGGGATTTTCTTTTCCTTTTTTTTAACGCTTCCCTAGTCGCTGGATAGATGGCGCTGAACTTGCTAAGTTACTGCAAGGAACGGAATGTCACATAAATTTTTTATTAATTCACTTGGATGTAATTTTGAGATCGTAAAACGAAAGCAAACGAAACTGTCACTCAACGAGCGTATATGACGTGACGCAATGTTTTTTTTCCAAGCGTCTTTTGACTTTGGCACCTAGTAACGTAGTCAGTTCAACGCCATCTTCAGGGTTCTTGGAAACTATGTTTTTTTTTTTAATATCAAAAGAAAACCTCATTATTATTTAATGCGCCAAAAAAAATGATGTATTTTTTTTAAAACATTTTTATAATTATTTTATTGTTTCTTTCAGTTTCGTTCCAAGTTACATTCTAGGGTTTTTCTCAAATGTCAAAACGGGCCTCTTATTTTTTGACAACTTTAGTGTTGTAACCAATTAAACCAATTAATTACTGAATTTACCAAGCCTCATTCGATTTTGACTGTCATTATAATTGTGTAGTGACCTTTACTGAAAAGAATGAGCTTGACGCTCAAAGCCGTAAATAAAATTTTGAATTGGCGACACTGGTTTCTGTAGAATGGCTTGTCTCTAACTAAGCGGCACGGCTTTGCTTTTGGACTATTTCTGTATACTATCACATTAACCTTGGCTCTTCTATTTTGGACATTGATTTAAAGATAGTGATTAGGACTCGAAAAAAAGATTAATAACACATTACAATACATAATCAAATCGATCAAATACTCATACAAACTTGAATCGATTTATCGTGAGTATCGAGTACCGAGTCGTATGGGTACTTCACTAGTTACGTCACGATAACAAAAATGTCAAAACCGGCCTTATATTTTTTGACAATGAATATCCTAGTCGTATAAAAAATTAATATCCTAGTCGTATTTCATAGATGTTTAAAAATTATCAACTTTCATTGCATAATTAACTATTTAAAATGAATAAAACTATTCGAAGTAGTGGCAGAGCAGTGATGTTTTTAGTTTTAGTTAGATTAGAAGTCAATGAGACTTAGAGTAAGAAAGCTATAGACCATTGGGTAGCGTGGCCGCACATGAGACAAAAAACTAACTTAACTAACATAGGCTACATGAGTAGCTGCCTTGAAAAAACTGGCACGCACTGAGAGACGGAAATAGTATAGCTTTATCCTTTTCTGTTACTTATAATAACTCAATACTTTATCCCTTTCTTGTGGAAATGAAATGGAGATACCCGCCGTCTATACTTTTCTTTGTCTAAGCAATGAGATTAGGTTATTATAGCGGATCGTATCGTAGATTCGTGATGCCACTTAACAAAGGTGCGTTCCCGACTAACTTATAAATAAAACATATAGGCAACGACGCGACGCCACGTATTCTAAAGTGCGTTCACAAAATATACACAATAGGTGACGCCACAGGATGCCACATGTAAATCGTTATTGTACCACAGAACACTATACTCCTTTGTACACATTCTTTTCGTCTACTCAAAGACGTGTAGGTAGGTACTCGACAACAATGCGTCAACGTCAACTCGTAAAATAGTCGATTTTGGTCACTCCTACTTTGTAACATTTAGATGTTTTATACTTATGAATTGAGTTTTCGTCAAATAAAATGGAATATATGATCATGATACATTTTTTTTTTCTTTTCATTAATGTAGCTGTTTGATTTTATTAATGTAGTTTTAGTTTACTGACTCTTGAAATCTCTATTATCTATGACGTCAAACAAATCTAAATCTAAATGTCAAAATCAGAATCAAAATCGTGAAGGAAACATGGCGTCTTCGACGCATTTACTTTGTTAATCCTTGAGTATAATATTAAAATTCTACTAATTGCATTACTTAATTCTATAATAACTGTTGTGTAAAGTGTTAACGGTGTGTTATTAAGGGCTTTTAATATCGTCCCAGTGACTGCTACGCAGGTAAACAATAGTACGGCGAGGAGAAAGGTTATTGAACGGCGATTATAGGCCAACCAACATGGAGGCAACGGGACTACGGCGTCGAACGGTTTGTGAGTACAGTCGCTTTATTTGTACGGGTGATGTTCACAGGCGTGTGCGATGTCGTGGCGAGGCCGTGACGAGAGGAACACGCGGTGGGGCGAGGACGACAGGTGGGCCGAGGGTCGGCCGCGCTCGCCCGTGTGGGAGCCGCGCCGCAGCGCCAGCCCCGAGCGCCGCGAGCCGCGCGCCGAGCGACATCACCACGAACGGTTTGACCGCGAGCGCGACCGCTACGACCGCGATAGGGACGACGACCGCGAGCGCCGCGACCGCTATCGCCGCGAGCGGTACGACCGGCCGCGCGACCGTGACCGCCGCCGGTCGCCCAAGCGGTACGACGACCGCGAGCGCGAGGTGCCGGCTCCGCCGTCTCCGCCCACCATAAGTGACATGGATCACAAAGCCAGTTCTAGGTCTAGCAGCCGCTCGGGCAGTCGCGAACGAATGGACTTAGATTACGAGAGTAAATACGACACCAGAGACAAACATGATGATAACCAGACGATCAACGCGTCCCCGGGGGATTGGTTCTGCAAGTGTGGACTGTATAACTTCAAGAGGCGTCAAGTGTGCTACAGACGGAACTGTCAAGGAAAGAGGTCAGATGGCATAGTCTATGGTGGTGACAGTGAGAGAAACCTCTTGTCAGAGAGTGCGGGCATCACAAAACGGTTGTTGTTTAGAAGATTAGATGCTTTAACTACTGAAGAGAAAATATTAGAGGTAATAAAGGCAAGATGCTCAAAGACTGTTTTAGATTCCATTGCAGGCATCACTATTGGTAGAGAAACTCTAACTGGTGCATCAAAGTGCTTAGCTTACATTAATTTTAATTCCATTGCTGATTCTACAGCTGCTCATTCTGAATTAGCATCCCTGCAGCCACCTTTAGAGATAGATGGAAGGGAGGTCCTTGTAAGTTTCTATAATGAACCAAAGAAAATTTCTAAACCTCCAAGTGCAGACTATTCTACTTATTATGCTCAAATGTCCAATTACACTTCGTCTGCTCAGGCTATGTCTGAGGCAGACCGCGTAAATGCGGCTGCTGCCGTTGCTCAATCTGCAATCTCAGCTGCTCAAGCTCGTCACATGGCCTGGACCCCTGTAAGTGTCCCAGTTTTTGTGACTTCCACTGTTCAAACTGCCCCTGCAGTCAAAGCCCCCACTGGTGATGGTAAGACAGTGTATACCGCCCCTGATGTTAGGACTTTCATGTATGATGAGACTTCTGGCTACTATTATGACCCAGCCACAGGTTTATACTATGATGGTACTAGTCAGTACTTCTACAACAGTCAAACTAACCAGTACATGTACTGGGATGCCACAAACAACACTTACATAGCGGCTACACAAGCTCACCAGAATACTGAGCAGCCTAAACTGCCCAGCCCACCGACAGCCACCACTGAGAACACCATAGCTAAAGAACCAGAGGAAAAGAAAAAGAAAGATAAAGATGACAAAGTGAAAGTTGCCAAAAAGATAGCCAAAGATATGGAGAGGTGGGCCCGAACTTTGAATCAAAAGAAAGAGAATGCTAGAAGCAATATTGTTATGGAACAGCCTTTAGACACGGGGGCCAGTAAGGGCTCTGCTGACATAGGCTTTTCAGTGTTAGGGTCTGGGCCTTCCTTAACTCACGTTAGGGAACTATCTCCACCACCAACCGGAGATGAGTTCCTAATGAAAAGGGTGGCCGACGCAGAACACGCTTTTGACAGCGATGAGGGCATCATAGACTGGGCCAAACTGACGTGCCTCATTTGTAAACGACGCTTCCCGTCCGCAGAGGTGCTGAACAAACACAAGTCCCTGTCAGACTTACACAAACAGAACCTAGCAGAGTATCGCAAGAAGAATGAACTGATTCCCCAAATGAATGGCTACAGAGACAGAGCAGCAGAGAGACGACTGAAGTTTGGTGAAGACGAACCACCAGTCATCAGAAAGCGATATGACCCGTCCGACTCCATGCCACCGCCAATGGCGCCGCACCCGCCACCCTCAGTCGTTGACACGATTGGTGGCAAGATGCTGCAGAAGATGGGCTGGTCCGAAGGCAGAGGACTGGGTAAAGAGGAACAGGGAAGAATCGCGCCCATAGAAGCCGAACAACGGCCAAGTTTGGCAGGTCTAGGACAGAAGAGAGGCATCTACACTCCCACCCCCGGGGAGACTTACAGAGACACAGTAAAAAAACTCATGATTGCCAGATATAAAGAGGTCGTCGGCCAAGAGGAAGGGAAATAGGTGGGTTTCGAACTTTATTACTTTCTGCATAACAATCATTTTCGTTTGCAGGGTTGGATTACAGGTCAGTCGAACATTTCTTGTCAATATGTCAGAAATATTATGTATTTTTTATCTAGTTATCAGGTGCTCAAGATTCTTCAATATAGATGAAGCAAGACTGATATTATATAAAAAAGAAAAGACTTATTCTTTACGCATTAAGAACTATTTCTTGCTTGTGAGAAGTAGGCGTTATCAATGGACTTAAGTGTAATTTCCTCCAAGTGACTCAACTTTCATAAAGATAATTCCTCAAGATCTCATGTGAAAAAAGACTTTATGGTCATGTCTATAAGGTCCAAGGTTGTGGTACATTGGTTTGCAAAAATATTCCGATTCTAATGGTTTGATTCTGATTTCACTACACTAGATGTCGGCGCTCAATGCTTCTTCTGAGGGCCGTCACTCAGAAATCACGACGTCCTACATGGTAAGTATTGATTCTGGCCGAATCACACTATTCCTGAAACCTAATCATGTTTTTTTCGCAGCCCCAAACAGGTAAATGTATAAAACATGAAGCAAACTGGAATTCTGATATTCAAATATCTTTCAAGCCTAAGTCTACTGAGGTTTGATTTATTTGAAATTCTATAGCAATTGGAATGTTTAGCATTCTTCAAAATCAATGTGGAAATCTAGATATGAACTTTTTTGGTGTATTAGATTAAACATAGGTGTCATTCAGGGATATATTTAGTTTTTATTTTGGTAAAATGTGTTTTTGCTATACATTTAAATTCTAGTGGTATAAGTAAGTCAGGAAAATTGATGATCTAAATGACTATAAAATAAGTATTTATTTGTATTGAACTGTGACCTTTCAACTAGGTAGTATTCAAGGATTATTACAACGAAGACTGCAATCTATAAAGTTAATTTATTCCAAACTCAATAGTTCCTTTATCTTTGAATATCTGCAACAATATCGGGTAAGGTTCAGTAACAAATATTGCTAAAGACGTTAGCGCCACGGCATAGGGCTCGCGAGTCGAAGCAACGAAGAAACGGGACATATGGACAGAAATGTGATAGACTGTGACTGTAGTGATGTGTATGAAGAAACGGTGTCTAAACTGACCCACAGCAGTTTACTGATGAATATGACCATTTACCTTACAGAGACTACATGCCAGACGCTGCTGCGAGTTGCCAAACATTATAACAAACCTGTATACTCATAGATAAGTTAGAATAGAACACTGATTGTGAGATTACAACTTGAAAGCAATTTTTTTAGTAGTGATGTGTGCTCCGACTTAGCTTATAGTCTATATTGTAAAAGTTATTGTCTATTTTTTAATTTACAATTTTAAACAATTTATTATATTATTCAAAATGTTAAGTTGTTATTTTTAATGTACATAGCCACTTAGTTGAGTTTCACGGAGTATACATATTTAATATTTAAAGACAATGAAACATGCATTGCATTTATTTTTAGTTTTTGTGTTAGATTAAATATTTGGCAGTTTAACAAAGAAATTGTGGCAGGGTGGTTAATTGACTTTAATTAAGAGTGACTTAGCTACACATTGTAGGCAATTAGGTAATTCTAATTAGGTACAATTTATTGTGAGTGAAGTGTTTATTAAGTATTCAATTTTTCTTCCCAATACTTATCTATTTCTGAATGGTCAACGATTTGAAGAACGCAATAATTATAGTATTAAAGTACTTATGTAAAGTATAATACAGCTGTATGCATGGTCCACTCGGGAATTTAACAAGTTTTTTATAGAATTTAGGCTAATTCTAGGAATTTTCCATATTATATTATAAATATTTTATAATTATATAGAGACTTATTTATATTGATAGGTAGGTAATAATAGACAGTCATATACCCACAACAAACTCCATTTATTTACAATATTGTATAAACTCAAACACATAAGGACCTTCCAGCACCTAGAACACAATAGTATCATGGTACGTGAAGCCACTTACTGAATAAATAAATCAAACGCGATAACTACAAATGACTACCACGAAAAACACAATTTTCTACGTTTTGTTGGCCTTTTCTCTTTCTACTAACAATCTAATTAATTATGAAAGTCTTCCAATTTTCTGGCTCAGTGGCTCAACTCATGCATTAGAAAAAGGTTTTAATGAGTTAATCAATTGGATACTGTACGCCTTCTACAAAAGCGTTCTTAATTATTTAGTACCTAGTCATTTAATGAATACAAATTACAGAGTGACCTAATTTTCTCGACCAAAAAGTTACATTACAAGACATGTGTAGGTACTTGGCATAACGTAACATGATTCGTTTGTCTATGACAGGTAATCATGTTTTAGATTATTAATTAATGAGTAGTAATGAATAAATAACTACTTAGTTCATTACAAACAGATACAATTTTGCATGTTTTTTAGATTGCTTAAGTTTTTATTGAGCATCAATATAAAATGTTAAAGTGTACCGATTGTTTTTTATTTTTACTTCTGTTGTCATGAAATTTTCAAGTAGGTACTTAACTAAAGGAATACTCAGTATTTATGTTATGACCTAATGCGGCGGTCGTTACCGTGAAGTCATAAATTCTTTACTATTATTGTTACACAACACAAGGTCGCTCCCATTACATGGGACTTACATACACGTAACTAACTGTTTACACCTGTAATCCCGGAAGGGTTACGTAGATGTGTACCTATAGTAGCTACACTCACATTTCGCCAGTTATTGTAAGTAATAGGGGGGCGAGCCTATTGCCACCAACCGGGCACAAACCCGGACTCCGGGCTACTGAGAAATTCCTGAGACAAACCCAATAACACTGCCCGATCTCGGAATCGAACCCAGGACCTCGTGCTCAGCAGTAGCGCTTGCGACCACTATACCAACGAGGTGGCCACTTAATAATTGTTCATCTATGCTTATCCCTTCGGGGAACATAGGCGTGATGCTATGCCATACTCATACCATAGCTCGTAGGTACTAGTTATGTCTGTAATCTGCCTGTATAACTTACGCAGCATAAGTACCTGACTTCATGGTCACCTTTAGGCAGCAGCAAAAAAGGGACCTGATTTTCTTCACACCACAGTTCAACACACACACATATTCTACCACATGAGATACCGTCATAGGTATAGGTACGTACTTACTCTACAATTTGGTTCACACCTAGATGTCTATGGAGCGAAGCAGAAGAGCTGTCTGTGTGGTGCCGGACCTAAAGAATAGCACCACCCCATACTTCCCGTGGGTGTCGTAAAAGGCGACTAAGGGAGATCGTAGAATGGGCAGCAGCGTTCTCTATGCATTCCACCACCATACTATACTGCGATCGCCAACCCGCCTGCCAAGCGTGGCGATTATGGCAAACCCCCCTCCAACTTGGGGGAGGCCTATGTCCAGCAGTGGACGTCTTTCGGCTGAAAATGATGATGAATGATGATGCCTATGGAGCTGATGGATCAGTGACGGAGAGATATTCTGGCAAAACGAGTTGGTTGACGTGACCAAAGTCAAATGGTAAGAAATAAAAATAAAAAGGCAACGGAGAAATTAATAGTTAGGTTTATTATAGGAACTAGTTTGCCTAAAGATTAACTGCCTCTGTAAGTGGAGTATCCGTAGGGACTTAGCAGCAAGGGTATGTGGTAGTGCTGACCGTCTTTGGTTTTGAACGCTATCTGGAAAATATCGGAAACCAAAAAAATATTAGTTTTGTGGAATGCAATGCCATCTAGTGTCCAAATGATAAACTAGTAGGTACTGGTGGGTGCATAGTGATGTGATAGATGGCGCTGTTATAAAAAAAAATAACCTAATTAGTATAATGTAGGCATGGATTGTAGTCTATAGGAAGCACTGTTAGGCCTCTGCTTTGTGGAGATTCAATTAAGCAAATGATTCAATAACTACTTGATTTTGCTCATCGTGAAAACATAAACAAAGCGAAATATCGCTTTGTAGGTTAGGTCAATGCACTTTGACCCCCTTGGAAGAGGAAACAGAGTGGCACGATATAATTTATTATTAATTCTGCAGATATGATAACCTTATCAAGTTTCTAAGCTCTTGCGTAGGGCAACTGAGCAGTAGGTACCTACTTGATAATATTGAAGGTTAACAGCGAACAAAACAGATAACTTTTACTATAAAATCATGTTTTCGTACACAAAATAATATCGTAATGTATTACCTATTAATGTTGCTGCCACGCTTGATGAAACTGAATTTAACATCATTATAATGTGTTGCGGTTTGCTCTCGATACCTAGGTATAATACTAATAGCTAAATGAAAATGTGGAATGCGCGCATTGGTTGTGTGACTTTCTTGATACGCCGTAATAATAGTTACCAATTTAGATTCATTTGATAAATTCTAATAAATAAAATTATACAGAGCTGGTGCGGGACATACATGGATACGTTTATAATTCACCAAATGGCGGTAATTTCAAATATTATTGCATCTAATTTAAATAACAAATTAAACACCTCATGAAATAAAATAGTAGGTATTTACCAACCTAAGTAACAAACAAAGTAAATAGTAGGTACGTACCTCGACAAACGGATAGATAGTTTCCTTATCATTCATTTTATAATAATCACCAACTTTGAACAATAACTTGTAAGTCCCCGCCGCCATCGAGTCATTTGAAAATGGAAACTGTATTCTCCCATCTGCGTTGGTCATAGTGCTGTGCCATAGTGTCCAGTTACTATCCTTTTGCTTGTACAATTCAACAAAAAGCCCAGCTGCAGGGGTTCCAGTAGATGTATCTAACACATGAGAAGATAAAACGGGTCGTGACATCGTTCACGTCTACTCTCTGCGGCTGTTGAGAAACAAACTACACGTTATAGATGAAGATGTTTTCTCTCGACGAATGCTTATTAATTCATAATAGTATACTTCGACTCTAATCACTTGAGATAAGCATTGTTTTTGATTACAACGCGCAACCCAACGTGCGAATGTATTAAAAAGATAGTAGGGAACCGCTTGGTGATTATTTTTAGCAGAGAATTGTATTTGTATCTGTTTCATGTTATAAATTATATTGTTCTCATGGTTATAAATTATCTCGAAAAGTCGGTATGTCCTAAACATTGAAAAGGAATACTTGATATTTTTTACTCCTGCATTTAGGTTCTGAGCAAAACGTGTAAAAATGTATATTGCTAAATAATATTATCAGGCGTTTTATTTATAAAAAAAAAAAATATATCTTTATTTCAGACCTAAGCAGTCCATACGTAGTTAGTGGTTAGTAACAAACTGTGCTTACATGCTATGTTATTGTTGTTAGTACTTAATTCTATTTAACATAAACCTATACCTAATTCTACCCAGTGCCTTTGGATGGGGCAGTCCACTCTGCTAACAATCATTTTCAGGATGCTGTTCCGAGTGCTACGCAAACGTTGCAGTAGGGAAGCCGCTTTCTTACGCATGATGGCGTGAAAGCCATCCGTACGTGCTTCAGCAAACATTCCCGACGCACTGCAACGTCGCGGCAACCGCAACAGCATCCTGAAGGCATTGTTGTATTGCACGCGCAGGACGTTGTAGGCTCGGCTCGTATATGACACCCATAGGCCGCTCGTGTAGAAGGACTGACAGAACGCTTTAAATAAACTGACTTTGACGTCTGCCGTGCAGCGAGCAAACCTACGGGCGAGCATATTCCTCCTCACCGCCAACGCCCTGCGCTCGCGTTCTATGTCCCCATCATCACGTAGGTCACTGGTGACAACATGACCCAAGTATTTAAATTTAGTTACCACATTCAGTTCAACGCCGTTGAGATATACTGGAGGTACACGACGGGGCTGTTGTTTAGGCGCCGTAAACACTAACACCTCACTTTTTTTGAATTGTATTTAAGGCCGTGCACCTCCGCATACATCTCGCAGATCGTGAGAAGCTTCCTCAGTCCACTCATCGAGGGACTGAGCAACACCATGTCGTCCGCGTAACTTATGTTATTGACACATATACCTTCTATATGACAGCCGACATGTGTGCTGCTCAGTCGCTCGATGAGCTCATTTACGTATAAATTAAATAACAGGGGGGAGCTTAACCCCCCCTGCCTTACACCGCATTCCATTCGATACTCATCCGACAGAGTACCGACCCATCTCACCCGATTTGTCTGGTGAGCATACCAGTACCGGAGAAGCGCTGTGTACTCCACCGGCACACCCGTGCCCCTCAACTTGTTCCATAACACATCATATGAAACAAGGTCGAAAGCTTTCGACAGGTCAAGGAAACACGCGTATACCGGCGTCCTCCTCATGGTGTAGTACTTGACGGTGTGCTTCAGGCCGAGAATAGCACTCTCGGTGCTTATAACTTGCCAGCTTGCAGTTTTGCTGTGTGTGTATCATAGGGATAGGCTGTGTTAGTTATTGTGCTGTATTATTTACTGTGGTTTCTCGGTTACTATTCAGTATTATAGTAAGAGAGCAGTGGTGGCCCAGTAGTAACGTCCGCGAGTCGAGTTGACGAGTTGTAGGCCGTAGGTTCAAACCCAGACAAGCGCTTTTATTTCATCACCACCGATCACAAAACGGTGAAGGAAAACATCGTGAAGAAACCGACATGTCCTAGGACCAATATTTTCAAAGAAATGTGAAACTACCAACGCGCACTGGGCTCGCGTGATAGATTACAGCCCACTGCCTCTCACTGAGAGGAGGCCTCAGCAGTAGGTATGCACAATTTAAGCTGATTATTATGCTTATTCAGTGTTAGGTACATTGACTCTGAAACACTGTAGCATAGTAATAGGATGCACATATTATTATGTAAGTATTAGGTAGCCAAGTAATATGTACAGAAAGTCACCACTGTTATCTGTAGCGACTCTAGAGATAGAGTATCTATATGGAACAGTTACCTATATAATTTATTTTAAGCCCTTGATGTAGATTTTATTACAAAATGTGTTATTTTGTTACATTAAACTTTATTACAAAATTGTCATAGATAATCTATGCATTATCTTGTGACATAAATAAAATATTATATTAACCTTTTGACCGCCACAGGGGGGAGGGGGGGGGGGGTCGGGTGGTGTGAAGTTCAACAACCCATATTTACACGGTATAGACTCATACAAAGAAACTATATTGGAAAGTTTTCTTAGTGAAAAGGACTAATTTCGTTTAGGTGAAATATCTGATTCCTTAGGATAATATACATATAAAGGTAGAGGTTGCAAAATACGCACTTACAACTTTATACTTTATTCGAAAATATCCTAATTTATACTACCAAAAATACCTAGTCGAGGGCGCCGGAGTTCATTTCAAGAAGAGCGTTTTTCCTGATGTAGTTCTTCTTAATGTACACATCCGGATGCATCACGCCCTTCCTCGAAGCTTGTTCTACAATGTCTTCGGAGACGATCACGTTGGGGCCGGTCTTCACCAGCTTCTCTTTCAGCCTGTCCGGTTCGTTCCCGAACACGTTCAGGCTCGGATCACCGTGCTTCAGGTAATCTATCCGCCACACGGGATCCTCTCCATCGTCTGCGTCCGCTTTGTAGTTCATTCTGTCTCTCTTCCTGCTTAACTCCAGCATTCCTCCCATGTTAAGGTCCGGGACCTCCACAGACATGGATAGCTTCTCCTCCGAGTAGTCTCCGAAGTCTTTCCTTCCCTTCGACTTGTCTTTGTACTTGTTGTGAGGATAGAACTTCCTGATCTTCTTCCGTCCGTTGTACAGCGTCCTCGCACTTTCTTTCTTTAATTTCGACCGTTTCTTCGGTTCTCTCTCTTCATTTACTTCTATGTTAATATTAGCTGTTCTCTTTTTATGTCTGTTATTAGGTTTATCCTGCTTGTTTCTGTAGTATCCTGAATCGCTAACTTGTAGAAAATTTGACAGGTCTTCGCTGTTTATTGATGGGAATAATGTTAAATGGTACCCGGCGGGCGTTTGTGTCGTTTTATCCAATGATAGTTTCTTGTACTTTAACTGCTGTATGGAGCGTTGTATGAGGTTCTTGAGGGTTTCGTCTTGGACGATCATGTTGCATGGGACTGTGGGGAAGTTCTTACACAGCACGTTTTGCATCATGGCTAGAACATTTTGAGGTTGTTGCTGTTGTTTCTGCTGCTGCTGTTGCTGTTGCTGCTGTTGCAGAGCCATTGAGTTATCTTTTTGAAAATCGGACACCATCTTGGAAATGAGGGCGTCGTTTCTTATCATCATTGCGTGCGACCGGATGAAGTAAAATGTTAAGAAGAGCAGTTTGAAATAAAGCCGCGTCATTTCTAAATTCTATACCTGGAACAAATCAAATATGACATGGATTTAAGAAAGGAACGCATTTTACGCAGTTTGGAGTGTTTTGTATACCATAATAGTTTCTGTGTTGAAGGTACTGCCTGACTCTTCTCCCATTACCTACGTCTTTGGGTCCACTTTGCCTGAGCGATGCTGACTCATTACTTCGTCGTCACAATCACATCCTTAATTGTCTAGGTTGCATACGTGAGTATTACTATAATTATGTATGCAACTGTTGTATACTTAATAAGGGTATTAAAATACGAACGTGGGTTCCACCCACGTGCGCACCTAATTATGCACAGTTGCATACAAGACTTGATCTACACCCATGAACCCCATGATCCTCTATAAACGGTTCTAAAACCATAGAGTGTTATACAGTGTTGTAAGCACTTTATGTAAATTCATGGAATATCAAAGCTTGTATCACTCATTTTTGTAAACAAATAAAAAGTAATATTGCAATACTAATATCGAACAAAAAACGCGGGATACGACGTGAATTTTCGAATAACATAATGGTGTTTTTTATTACGGCGCTGTGGTACTGAAACGCCCGTGCATGACAATGTTCTTTTTTAACCGACTTCAAAAAAGGAGGAGGTTTCTCAATTCGACCGTATACATATGTTTTTTTTTTTTACGTGTGTTCGCGGATAACTTCGTTGTTTATGAACCGATTTTGACTATTCTTTTTTTGTTGGAAAGGATATATGCCAAGGGTGGTCCCATGATAAGGAAACCAGGATCTGATGATGGCATCCCAGTGAAATCGAGAGGAACATTCGAAAACCGTAGGAGCGACTAGTGCGTTTGTTAACTTTTTCATTAAGTATTTTAAAGCACTACAATTTAATGAAGGCCTGGAGTCGATCTGATGATGGAGCCGAAAGACAGTCTAGGGGACTCCTCAACGATTTACAGCAGTTACCTTGTGTTTGGGCTTGATTAATTTGTATTGATATGAACTTAACACCTAGATGGGTTGTGACTGTCATTAGGGGTCTGATGATGAAGACGAAGGACAGTTAAGGGAAATCCTCAACAGTTTACAGTAGTTCACCGATTATTCGAAGACGGCTGGACCGGTTCCAAAAGTTATTTTTTTATTTGAAAGGGTATTATACTCTCGAGGTAGTCCTATTATCAACAAGTTGGAATTGGGATCCTCTCCCATGGAAATCGAGGGAAACCCTCAAATTTTATAGGCAAACCTATAGCGATTTGGGTATTTTTTAAAGCAACTTGAGCATTTGCCCTCGGAAATCATCATTTGGTAAAGTGGAGCTGATGATGAAGACCACAGATGGCCATCGGAACTATTCAATGACAAATATTTCACGGGTTGCGATTCGATTACTTTAATATGGTTGCTAAGCAATTTATGCTCGTCACAATGCGTATGGTGATGGATTGTTGAGGAGTTCTCCTGGTTCTTACTGGGAGAACTCCTCAACAATTAACGTCCCAGCATCGGGAAAACCAATATTTTGTAAAAGGTGATGAACAGTTGGCATTAGGCTATTGTAACTTAGATAAATTACAAACTGACCCACTAAAAAGTGAAAAATAAAAACATTTTTACAAAAAAAAAACAACCGACTTCCAAAAAAAAAACACTACAAATTAAATGATAAATGATTTTATTTTTGTAAGTAGGTTTGTATAAACAGTTTTACACGTCAATCATGTTTTTTTTAAAACTAGATGAGGTCGGCGTTTCCTATCTGACTACTCTGAGAAGAAAGGCCGAAACAAACTCAGAGGTCACAGTCTCTTTTAAAGTCCAGACATAATCTTGGTCAGGTTATATGAAGACCATGTAGATCGATGTCTGAGATGGTCTTTTGAGGAAAGAACCACACAGATTGAGAGGACCTGTCCAGTCAGTGCACGCATTTGTCAGAAACCGTGCAGCTACACTCGAAACCTGAGGAGCTCAACGAATTGAAAAATAACTTTAATTTCGGAAGTCGGTGTCTTTGGTTTCGCATTTTCGTTTATCGACACCGACTGGAAGTCGGTTTTTTTTTTTTTGTAAAAATGTTTTTATTTGAAATTCATAAAGATACCACGAATTGAGTAGTGAGAAGGTGGCTGATTGATGAGTAGGTACCTAAGGAATGGACCGAAAAAGCAAAGAAGTTGCTCAATAGAACATTATATTTATAACACTCGTTTTGAGCATGACACTAATATTGTGGTTACTATGCCACTGGTTGTTTTAATGTTGGCAATATGCTCTGTTTCAGAAACTTCTGTAGAGGATTTAATAGCATGGGTGAAGATAAAATCCTAAACAACTGAGCAATGGATGTTTTTATAATGGATGTTTTCCCGTTTAGTGTACTTTAGCTATTTTCATAGTGTTTTGCAGAAGCGAGCTGTTCGATCAATTTATACATTAAGTCCGAGACACTCTCTCGGAGACAAATTTAAAGACATTAATGTAATGACTACTGTGCCTTCTCAGTATATTTATGAAAATCTTTTATGTGTCTTTTATAAGGATATCACTGTATTTTTTAAACAATTTTATATAGGTATCTTATGAGCATATAAAAGATTTCGCAGCTCGCTTTCGAAATTTGTGTTTGTTTCTAGTACCTATTTATATTATTATAAATACTTACTAGAAAAAAACACAAATTTACAACAAGGCTCAAGAAAATAGGTGGTTCGTTCAGATGCCAATGCCAATATAATAAACTAACAAGCCACGTTTAAAATCTAGGCCTAAGCCCTAATAAATTCAAATAAGTTGTGCCAGAAAGCCTTTTATACCGTTAAAGATTACTTATACCTATTGAGGACAAAAAGGCTTGGGATTGGGCTGCTTCCAATTTCTGCATTTTGAATGTTTTTTTTTTATATACACATTAACATTAATTATTTTTTTACTAACAATGACATTTGTTTACTTTGTAAAGTATTACGTATATTATTTTATTTATTGTGAATGTGAAGACGATGTGTGTGGGTCATTTAATTTTTATTTTTTATTATTCTCTCTGTTCTGTTAGTAAACTAAAATTGTCTTTTGACACTCATCAAATAAATTAAAATTCAGTAGGTAGGTAAGTAATTAATTCAAAATCATTCACTGTTTTTGCTTATTGAATAAAAAACATCCACAACCACCTTTTAAATTTAATAACATTGGTTAAGGTAACAACAGCGCAACTTAAAAAAAAAAAATTCCACTTACTTTTGGCAGCTCCTACGATGTAACAAGCCGGTGGAATAATGTGTTCCTAATACTAGGGTCTAATAAAGCTAAATCATCATGTAGTGTATTCGGCAGGGTCGGCAGATGAATGTAAATGTTTCTAACTCATGGTGCACTTCGCAATGAGGGCTGCGCTCGTCGCGCGCCGCAGGATGTGGTGCTGCAGTGTTTGTAAACCTCACCGTGTTTGCCAGATGCAATCGCCGCCGTCTCCGCCGGTTGTTTGTAACAATATTTTGGTTTGTGCACGTGACTTAGATGTTTCTGATGTAAACTTAGTATAAATTTTCTGATTTTTACGTATAAGTGCGTGGAGTTCTGATTTGTATGTTTTTGTGTTTCAATAAATAGATATTCGCTCTTAGCGATAAGATCGCCCATTGTGTTCTTAAATAAAGTTTATATAGATACTTATTTATGTCTGTAATTTATCTGGTGTAGGTGCCTACATATTATAGAGTATTCTATTCTATAATTTAGTTCGAAGTAGTTCTCTTTTTAACCGACGAAAATAAGGGGGAGGATTTCAAGTCGACCATGTAGGGGAAGTACGTCCAAAATGACATACGGTTTTGTTTTTAATCATATATTTTTAATTAACGTGTTTACAATCAGTTTTTAGCTTTAACGTAAAACTGTAACTGAATAGGACCCATATAAGTAAAAAATATAATTTAAATTAATCACAACCTCTAACGAAATTCATTTTGTCCATGTAGTATGGAAAAATGACATATACAGGGTCCCATTAAAATAGATGGACAAATTTAACACAGTGCTCAGTACGTCTACACAAAGATATCCAAGCAAAAAAAAACACTGATTAAAGTGATTTTATTTTGACCTAAAATAATAAATTGTCGGCACATTAGTGTATTTTCGTTAGCTGATTATTTTTCCTGTAAGTATCTGATGCGTTTTTCTTATATATTTATTTTACCGTCGTCCTTATTTTGGTGGTCTGAATGATTTCTAAAAGTTTGTCCACCTATTTTAATGGGACCTTATATATTAAACACGCAAATAATGAAGTAGATATTTTAAGGACGAAGTTTTTAGTCTTCTTGGGTACAGCAGCACATGATGTATGAGTTGTATGAGCCCGAAAAGAACAATGTCGCATCATAGCCAGGCTTGGGACGGGAAAAGAGGTCGTTACAATAAATGCATTCACAATCATCATCGTGGACCGTTCGACGCAGCTGGAAAATCTTCTACATCCTAGGCCTCATCGTAATGAGTCTTCTGTACCTGTCTTCTTCGTTTTCCTGACTATTTTTTGAGATCATTATTGTAGTCTGAGCCATCATTGATAGGTAGGGAAGTCGTTTTGCCCCGAATGTAAGTATGTCATTTTGCCCCACATGTTATCAATACAATAACTGTCATAATTACTATAAACATGAGATATTTAAATTCGTTCTTATAAAATAATAATGCCGTTTAATGCTACACTACTTCAATTTACATCAAAATGTGTAAAACCACGTAAAACTCGCCAAAAACGAGACTAACTCCATCAAATCAAAAAACTTTTACACGCCTAAAACCGCATTCGTACCTACCAGTTATACCGGCGTGACTGCAATGAGTTAAGAGCCTATACTACCTCAGCTAAAGTTCACTCTTTATCTCGCTCGCACGATTCTGCTCGCGGACTGTGTAAGAGCGAGACAGAGTGGGGTGCTGGGCGGAAGGCAGCGCCAATAGTTTAGGTATTTGCTTCTTACGGTGAAAATAAAGGTAATTCAAAAAAACTAAATAACACAAGACCTGCTTTATAGTTAGTTCAGTTAGTATGCAAAGTTTCATGATCTAATATGAAGTATTTTTTGAATACCAGCGGTTTATTATTCGGTTTGGAGGTAACTTTGGATTTTTTTTCAATCGAGAAAATTTTATGGAATCGTGTTTTCGTCTAACATAGTACCTAGCATTAATCCTCAACTTTACCATATATTTATTTCAAAATTAATGCTGCGGTATTTTCAACACAACGGAGGATCATGCTAAGCCATTGGAGGTAGCATAGGCTCTTAATGGCGCTAAAAACTTGACAGGTATGGCAACATGGCCTTCTTCACGTGATGTTATGACAACTGCAGCATTGTAGCCCACCAATTTCGAAAAAAGCCCGGTGTGTCGTTTTGTCCGTATATGTCATTTTGGACGTACTTCCCCTACATGTTTTTTTATGTTTGACCTTGCATAACTTTTTATAGAGTAGTCCGATTTGAAGATTATTTTTATATTGGATAGAGTTTACCTCGAAACTTGCCACATTTAAATGAAAAAATACCTAGAGGTAGAAACTAATTTTCTACCTCTAGATACCTATATTTTCATTTTTGGTTGATTGATTTTTCACCTAAGTACCTACTGAATTTTCAATTGTAAACCGACTCTGTTGAAACTTAACACACAAATGTAGCTCTGACGACACTAGGTAACAACATACTGAAGACTTGTTGTTAATCAGATGATGGAGATGGAGATGGCTCCGAAAATTTATAATATAATACCCGATAGCATAAAAAATTTACCCCTCTAGGTACTCGCTATTAATTGAAAAATGTTATTATATTGTAGAAGATTTTACAAATGATAATATTTTATATTTCGTGTGCAATAAACATTTGATGTACCTACTTACGATTACGTTTACAGGACTGGACTTGACAGGAAAGGTCTGCGCCTGGTGACGGGGACCATCACGGGACACTGCTCGCTAAATAAACACTTCCACACAATAAGTATAAAGGACAGTCCCCTGTGCAGGGCTTGCATGGAGGCTGATGAAACCATTGCGCATGTGCTCTTTAAGTACACAGGCGTTACCCAGATTAGGTCAGAAACCCTCGGGACACCCAGATCGTACACAGATGTTCTCAAGAGACCAGGGGACCTATTATGATGGGTTATCCTTTTATGATTCTCCAAAGTTTGGAGAATCATAAAAGGATAACATTATGAATTATAATATAGCGAAGACAGTCCGTGTTTTTCTTTTTTTCGCTGCACTACGTAGGTATAATCAAAGAGATTGGGATTGGATTTGGATTGATTGGTATTTTAGCACAGACAACAACACAACCAATGGGATTTGATACGATTAACTTAACAGTTAACTGTCCATTATGTTATCCTTTTATGATTCATGCCCAAGTGGCCTTTTTAGGCCCCCAGGAGACTTAATCAGCTTCTAAGGCGGTGGGCTGGTTGGAATAACCACCGACGGCTGCCATGGCCCACGCACAATGGTCCACATGAAGGACTAAGTGCGGAAACCAAACCCATAACATAGAACATAGACCATTTGATGTAATTTTTTAACAATTTTTAAGAAATCTGTTTCTCTTTTTAGGTTATCTTTAATAGTAAGATTATAATAAGTTATTTAATTTTGTATTTTTCTGTTAGTTAGTTTTTATTGTTTGCTTTTATTTTCTTCAATATTAGTACTTCACGAAAAAAAAACATAGCGCCCATATTATTAACCTAAGACCTTTACGTAAATACATGTTTCACAAATAAATATTCTGATTCTGATGAAAGACAGTCTAAAGAGCTCCTCAACAGTTTACAGCAGTTCCATCGAGCTTGAGCTAATTCATTTATCTCTACAAGAACTTTAGACCGAGCTAGGGTATGACGGGTATGACCGTCGATGAGGACTTCCACCGATAGCCTTCCGTTGATGTGGACGCAAGCCGCTGCCGCCTCGTAGTTAGTAACGTAGTACCTACCTACATTAATTTAGGAGCATATATAGTTAGATTAAAAGGTATTTTTGTTGTTTGTCGCGTTTCAGTTTCTTTGTTCGTTGGTTTAATTTTTTGTTAGCACAATCAGCCTAAGACAATGTTCTCACTGCTGGGAATAAAAGCCTCATCTCTGTGAGTGGGAATTTAATGGGCTGTCATCCACCACGTGGACACAGTGCGGGCTGGTGGATGTCACATAGGGTATCTTCGATTTTTTGGTTTTAGGACATTCCGGTTTCCATAAGTCGCGGCCGTTTCCACTTGGCCACCATTGCTCTTAATTTTTTGTTAAGAGTCCCTATCAATTTCGCGGACTAAAAACAGAAATATAAGTTTTTTTTCAGCGCAAATTTCTCTATACCTATCCTTAAGTTATCTAGTTTTTTTTAAAAATACACAAGTATTTATCACTTATCTATCTAGTAAGTGTACGAATTTAAGTTTGATAACTACTTAATATAAATTCCAAAAAAAAAACAAACCACGTTTTTACGTAAGCACGAAACACCAAGTTTTTCGATTGCTTTCTTAGCTAACTGGTAGCAAATAACGATCTGAAAAGAAATCCTAAATACTAGGCATATAGTATATTAGTAAGTCTACGATTTTTTTTTAAGTTTAATGAATTAGTACTTGACAAAAAAAAGGTTGATTACGCTGAAAAAAACCCAATAAAGTCATGCGCAAAACCGTCGTCTACGCGTAAGAATTTATTGAAAATAACAAAAAGTGTTAAATATTTTAAAATTTGAGGTGTTTATTTACCAATTTCTACTATTTAGTCAAAATAACTTTATTATTTTGACTACATCTAAATAATGCCATAGAAAAGAATTTATATTAAGTAGCTATCAAAACTTAAAATTCGTAGACTTACTAGATAGATAGGTGATATTATACTTGTGTATTTAAAAAAAAACTAGATAACTTAAGGATATTGAGAAATTTGCGCTGAAAAAAAATGATTTTTCTGTTTTTAGGGACTCATATTTTCAGTTTCATCGCAGACGCACCAGACTTTACGTAGGTAAGTAGGCCTGTCTTTGCGAAGACACCAACAGCTGACTTGGGCCACTCAAATTATGATTTAGCAAACGTTACCAGCCCAATCCACCGTGCACCGTACCTACCTACCTAAGAAGCTTGGATGTGTTCGCGGCCAGAAAAGGCAAAAGGTCAAGAGGGATGAGTAAAAATGCACTAAGTACCTAGGTACTGGAGAGGCCATTGCTCAAAAGGGGTAAAGCAAATAAACATTAAGATTAGAAATTGTTACATTTACTAGATTTTAAGAATATTTTCTGGATTAAAATCATTTTTCTTAATGTCAGTTTTTGGTAACTTTTTAGAGTGCCATCTAGTGGCGAATAGTATTCACATAATCTTCTTTTGACAAGATTTGCACATAGAGATTCTGCTATTCGTTCCTAGATGTCACTGCTTGGCTAAAAGAACGTTTCTTTGCTTAAAAAATGATTCCTTACTAGAAATATCTCCGAATATAAACAATATGGACTGATATTATAAGCATTCATGATAAGTGTATGTTATTTATGTCTCTTGCTAAACATAGAATTTCCTAAAATTACAGAAAATAAAAATTTTCTCCACTATCATCGTGTTTGACTAAACGTACCTACAGCGATCAGTGCTATTACAGTATTGGATAGATTTATGACAGTCATCTTCATAATTTTAGTAGATAAATATTACTTATCCACGACACCTAGGTACGAAATGTTTAGTTTAGATATTTATTACTCGATCAAAACCCATTTAAAACTCAAAAAAAAAAATCATTAGGTAAGTACACCTTTGTAAAATAACCCCAAAAAAGCATCACAGAATAACTTCTAACTGGCTTCGAACTCCGTCCGCACGCGACCATACTTTACAGCCACAAAAAGAACTCCTTGACACAAACGGGAAAGGGTTGAAAAAACAAACAGATCTCGGAGTGGAGGCCCTCCATCAAATTCACTTACAGGCTAGTAAAACGGACGAGTATAGTGAACGGTCGAGTATAGTAGAAAAAGAGTACGTATGGGCAGTTGCTGAGTGAGCGGCGTTTTTGTTGGTCAGCGAACGGAGTGGAATAGTGTGGATGAGGTGGGATTAGATTGGAATATGAAGTACATTTTACTAATGATCTTTTGGAAAGCGAACATTTTGGTTAGTTAGTGGTTATGTAAGTAGGTAAATGGTTATGTTTTAGTATCCTTGCATAAATTAGTTTTCTCCATTGCATTATTAAGTTGTAAGGGGACCCAATTTCTGTACGTAAAACTAACAACGAAGTTGTAGTAAGAGGACTAGTATACGACTAGTGACCACGTAGGTAATATGTGCCAGTTTGACGTTGATTCTAGCTCCAAGCAGTGTTGCCGTGAACCATTTGAACGCGAGTGGGCGCTGATGTTGTACTAAATAAAGGAGAATGCCATCAAATATAGGGCGACCTGTACCAAACGAAAAGTCCGCTGTCACAACCAAATCTAGTGTATTTGGAAGAGAATGTAATGACCTTCCTATATTGCTAACTATTTTTTACATGGATTCCCGCAATTCGAGTTTATTTGTCATTTACCTACCTACTTAATATTTTGAGGTTACGTTCGAGAAAATGACGATGAATGATGGAGGTATCGCTAAGGACACAAAGATTCATCATCATCTGCCTAGCCTTTTCCCAACTATGTTGGGGTCGGCTTCCAGTCTAACCGGATTCAGCTGAATACCAGTATTTTACATGGAGCGACTGCCTATCTGACCTCCACAACCCATGTTACTGGGTAATACGATACCCCTTGGTAAAACTGGTTGTCAGACTTTCGGGCTTCTGACTACCCGTAACGACTGTCAAAGATCCACGAATGACAGCCGGGACCAACGGCTTAACGTGCTTTCCGAGGCACGGAGGGGTCACGGTATGTAAAGATGGTCACCCATCCACAGACCAACCGTGGCAAGCGTAGCTTAACCTGATCGATCGACCTGTGCGGCTGTTATTATTTAGCCACGGGCCCCTCCTAAGGACACAAAGATTATGTTATGGAAAAGGAACGTTTTCGTTATTAAGGAATTGAATTATATTTTGGTAAATAGTTCAGATGAAACCAATATTGAAAGTAACGTTATCCGTGACGGCGCAACAGAACAAAAGCAATTTAGGTAGGTAGTAGCAACATTCGGAAATGAAGTTACCTAAGAGAAAATACTGTGGTCTGTGTGGTGCCGGACTGGTCTGTGTGGTGCCGGACTTAAAGAATACCACCACCCCTTACTTCCCGTGGGTGTCGTAAAAGGCGACTAAGGATCGTACCGGAGAATGGGCAGCAGCGTTCTCTGTGTATTTCACCACCATACCATACTGCGATCGCCAACCCGCCTGCCAAGCGTGGCGATTATGGCAAACCCTCCCAAAATTGGGGGAGGCCTATGTCCAGCAGTGGACGTCTATCGGCTGAAACGACGAAGAGAAAATACTTACAAAAGTAAATAAAAATACTTTTACTTTTGACTAGCAGCGCCCCGCGGTTTCACCCGCGTAAGTTTCGGTCCCGTGGGAATATTGGGATAAAAACTATTCTATGTCCTTTCTCGGGACTCCAACCCTCTCTATACCAAATTTCATCTAAATCGGTTCAGCGGTTTAAGCGTAAAGAGGTAACAGACAGACAGATACACTTTCGCATTTAGGCACATGGGTAGACAATGACCTGGATTAGGACATACCTAGGATACTTTTTATCCCGATATCTCCACGGGATCGATATTTATGCGGGTGGAACCGCGGGGCGCACATAGTTATATATAAACCAGGCACGTTTGAATAGTCAAGTTTATTTATATTTAACACAACACTTCTGTCATTACAGGATATCCCAAAGCGATAGTATACATATTTTACAAATTGTAACACAAAAGTATGCAGTTATTCTTGAGAATTCATTCAATGAACTGGAAAAAATGTCAATCCTTTCGGCAACTTCATGGAGTCATAAGTCATAAGTCATAAGTTATTTATTTCATAACAAAATCCATTGTGTTGAAAATATTACAGTGATGATAAATAAAATAGGTAATAATAACAAAAAAAAAAACATTAACTACGTTCATATTTAAAATTCAGCAGCGACTACGCATTCAAAATGGAACAATATAATAATAAATAGTTGTATGTCAATAATTCAGTAACATAAAATTAAATAATCACCAAAATTACATAAGAGTTTGAAATTAATTATCCATTATAAAAACTAGAAAATCAATAAATAGTTGTATGTCAGTAGATTCAGTAACATAAAATTAAATAATCACCAAAATTACATATGAGTTTGAAATTCATTATCCATTATAAAAAAAAACCAAAAATCATATGAACACAAATAATAATTCACAAATCATTTAATTGTGGCTGTCGTTTGTCATTTATGAACTCGTCGATACTATAATAGCCCTTCTTCAATAAATATGTTTTTAATTTGTTTTTAAACAAGTTAATGCTGTATATACTTTTAAATTCTATTGGCAACTTGTTGTATAAAAATACCGATTGAACTCTGGGACTGTGATGAACGACGTTCAATTTCGGTTGAATTGTGGAAGGCAAGTCTTTCCTACGAGTACTATCTCTAGCTTGTCTTTCCTCATTAGTCTCGTGCAAATTCTTAACCAAGTTGGTTAACAACACTAGAATATACAGACATGGCACTGTTAAAATGTTAAGTCTGATGAAGTGGTCTCTGCACGACTCTGTCTGTTTCATGCGAAGCATTGTCCTTAGGGCTCTTTTTTGAATTATAAAAGCCGAGTGGACGTTGTATTTGTAGCTGTTGCCCCAAAACTCAATACTATATCTGAGCCTAGACTCAACCAACGCAAAGTACACCATCCTTAGTTGGTCCAAAGTGAGTTCATCCCTCAGACTTCTGATTGCATAACACGCAGAGCTAATAGACTTCGATATAGACAATGACTCAACCTTCCAGTTTAATAACGCGTCTATGTGCACACCTAAGAATTTAACATTATCTACAACTTCGACATTGTTACCACAAGACACAACTTTGAGACTAGCGTTATTTCGTGCCGTTGACTTAAATAATAAACATTTTGTTTTGTTTACATTGAGTTTTAAATTATTTGTAACAAACCAGTTCTCAAAAGCTTTTAAAGCAGTATTAATCTTGGATTCAAGATTACTTATATTATCTGCAGAAACTATTGCATTAGTGTCGTCAGCAAAAATAATCAGTGTTATGTCCGCTATTCGTTTTCTAATAAACTCAACCAAGTCATTCAGGAATAGGATGAAGAAAATTGGACCCAGAACGGAGCCCTGAGGGACACCTCGAGATACAGTCACTAGGTTAGATTTATATTTTTTTTCTTCTCCATCCACAACCGTCTTTATTTCTATAAACTGACGTCTATTATGCAAATAAGAGCTGAATAGCTTCAATACATCTTCCCGTATACCATAATGTTCCAACTTGGCCAGAAGAATTTCATGGTCCACAGTATCAAAGGCAGAACTAAGGTCCAGAAAAATACCTGCCACTTTATGCTTCTCGTTTAAATTATAAACAACCTCGTTAATTAATGCCCCAATAGCGTCAGTAGTTCCTAGTGATTTTTGGTATCCGAATTGCTGACTATTTAAAATATTGTGAGTTTTTAAGTGCCTCATGAGCCTATTCTTCATAATTTTTTCAAAGATCTTCGACAATACAGGCAATAGGGAAATCGGTCTGTAGTTAGCAGGATCTGTTTTTAAACCTTTCTTAAAAATTGGAAGCACACGAGCGATTTTAAACTGGTCAGGGAATAGCCCTGCCGCGATGCACTCATTATAAAACGAAGCTAATGGAGTTGCCAATAAGTCAATATTATCTTTAATAATAGTCAAAGGGATTTCGTCATAACCAGTAGAGGATTTATTGGGCATATTTTTAACCATATTATATATTTCTAAGGGTGTGACTGCGTCAAAATTCATGTTAGAGTTTACTCTGCTAACGCTCTCATTTAGATATGTAATTGCTAATTTTTTGTCACAACCTGATAAGTAGACGGTGTTGTCGAACCTTTTTGAAAAAATATTAGCCACATCTAAAGCATTATTAGTAACTGTGTTGTCAATCTTCAGTATAATTTGTTCATTGCCAGGGTTTTTAGTAACATTGCGCTGCTGATTTACTATTTTCCATATCGTCTTAGTAGAATCTGATGCCATTTCTATTTGTTTTCTGACATCATTCCTTTTTGCACACGTTACTACTTTTCTGTACATTCTGTTAAACTTGTTTCGATATTCTAGAACTGAAATGTCACATTGCGTTTTGTCTATGGTGTTAAGGAAACGTTTTACTTTGCTGGATGTCCTTATTCCATTAGTTACCCATTTAGACCTCCTATTTCTTTTAACAGTGACTTTTAATTTACACTTCTCAAAGTATGATGTATGCATTTCTTTGAATTGTCCTATAAAAGTGTTAATACCTGTGCTCCAGTCAGTCTCTAACAGCTTTGCTCTGTACTCACTTTTGTTCTTGTCATTATATTTTCTTCTGCAAATGCGCATATAATTTATCCGTTTCTTAAACTCAACCTTTTCTAAGCGTAGTGTACAGAACAGACCCGCGTGACCGTCCGATAGTCCATTGTGATCAACACTTGTACATTCTATAAGAGTGTCTGGTAAATTAGTTAAAATATTATCTATACATGATTCTGATTTATTCCTTTTGAAGGTGGGAGTATTTATTAGATATCTGAAGTTGTAGCACGATAACAACGATAAGAAAGAACTGTGTCTCGTGTCATCTTTTTTTAATACATTAATATTGAAGTCACCGCAAATTATACATATGTCGCATCACCACCCGGTGATGCGACATATGTATAATTTGCGGTGACTTGGTTCTAAACTATGTCGGATCGTGAAGGAGATCCGATGTATCGCATCTCGGCCACCCGGTGATGCGATACATCGGGTCTTCTTCACGATCCGACATAGTTTAGATAGGTGTGGGCACTGCAGTGGGTACTCGAACGAAAAGATTATTTGAATTTACAGTAACTTTAATAAACTAGCTATTTACAACCGAAACGCACACTTGCGTCGGAAACAAACACGTGCGTTGGTATTGAGCGTTTGCCGAGACTGTCCGAGCTCGACGGTCGACTGTAGACTGTCGCAGCACTCGGTCTCTACACCAGTCCTCGCTGCATCCCCTCCACCGACGATCGTGTCCAAGCGGTAGGGCTCGCTTGCGTTTCCGATCACATGATTCTTCGTTTACCAAACAAATGGTTAGATGGCGCTGTTCACTATACTGTGTTGCCATTTATCCACGACACGGCCATCCCTGACTAGCACCCGTCCTCGGGTGTAGTACCTGCGGATCAAAAATACTCACAGAGTAAACAAGCTCGGCTATCCTGCCAATACCTAATAACTAAGGTAACTCGGCCTATCCTGCCAATACCTCATGTATCTCATTGTTACTTTAATTTCTCTAGTCTTAATTTGCAATGCCTTGTTGTCAAGGTTTCGCACCCCATACAACATTATTCTTTAGAAAAGGTTCGATCATTAAGTTGAACCAAAGAAAATCAAAATTGTAACGAATCATATTTACCAAAATCTGTGCAAAACCACAGTCCAGAATCACACCAATGATTCTTACCAGATCAGTTGTCACATTTACTACTGCACATAAGGTGCGGTTGAGACTAGTCACGACATGTGCTTCCTACACATGAGGTGCTCTGTGCATCAACACAGACTAGAATCGACCCATTGATTCTCAGAAAAAGAATACTAGAACATGAAGCGGTCTGTGCACCAACACAGACAAGAATCGCACCAACGATTCTCAAAAATCTAACGCAATATGTGCTACAACACATGAAGCGCTCTGTGCACCAACACAGACAGGACTCGACCGATCAACAAGTTATACCATCACAATTGTTGTGACAAATCAGTTAGAATTTACCGAAATAAATATCATAGGCAATGTATACTCAACTCATGAAACTTTTATTGTAAACTGTGCACCAACACAGCTCAGAATCGCACCAACGACTCTTTACATATCTACCGCTCCATATGCTACAACACATGAGGGGCTCTGTGCACCAACACAGAAAAGAATCGCACCAACGACTCTATAGACATCTGCCGCCACATATGCTACAACACATGAGGGGCTCTGTGCACCAACACAGAAAAGAATCGCACCAACGACTCTTTAGACATCTGCCGCCACATGTGCTACAACACATGAAGGGCTCTGTGCACCAACACAGAAAAGAATCGCACCAACGACTCTTTAGATATCTAGCGCAATATGTGCTACAACACATGAAGCGCTCTGTGCACCAACACAGACAGAAATCGCACCAACGATTTCTTATAGACTCGTCGCCACATGTTACTCATGAGGCGCGGTCTTAAGTTTTGAGTTTGAGTGTACAAGCCATTCTTAATCAGAGGTGGTTTCACTACCACTGTCCTCAACTAGGACATCTAATTCTCGAGTAACTTGGTGATCGGGTATCCTTCTCACACAATCATGAGAGTATTCTTAGGTTCGCTCAGTCAAGCGCCTTTAAAACAATCATTAAAAGCAAACTTAGAGACTAACTTTACTTTAGTCAAATCGAATATTATCGTAATTGCATTTTTTTAAGACCCCGTGTCACGTGGTCTACTATCTCATCTAAGTGAATATCAGTCAACTCATCATCAGTTGTCACTAAGCTAAGCCACTCACTTTGACGCAACACAATCTTTGATGATAGAGCGACAGAGTTGTAATAAAATGGATGTGACTCACCCAGTATTCATCTGCTCGGATTGCTGACATAGTAAACTTGAACCGTATCACTCGCTACTAGCCGCTGCTGCAGGCGCTGGCCAGAAACCGCCTGAGCCCCTCGCCCTACTGGCGATGGCGCCTCCATCATTGTTTCGTGGACATCTCGAAGCAAAATGTCTGGTGTTGCCGCATCAAAAACAAATGCGGTCTGAAACTGCCATCCTGCTTGCACTCGTTCTCGTGTGTTAATCTGTCAACAAACATATCCGCAAAGTATCACATAGCTCGGTCACTCCTGACCAAATATGGTACAGGCAAAAAATACAATGAAAATTTGAACAAATTAAAAAAAATTGCAGGTTTCATAGCATTACTCATTATTTGATTCCCAAATCTCAAGATCACAAAGTAAACAATCAACTAAGCCAATAAAACATCCTTAGAGCATCACAAAATACAAAGCAGGAATCTTATTCGTGGCCTGTGGCTTTTCATCAAGCCCAACAAACCTCACGTTTGTTTCTATGAATTCCTCTGAATTCCGAGTCCCACGGACTCTATGGTCTCTACAAGACCCGACCTCCGCCAGAGCTACCCGCGTACCGCGTATCCACGGATTACTAAAAGCAGATACCGACTTCTAACGGACTACGGCTACAAAATGGCTACTGGTACGGTCCCGACCAGCCGACCTAAGATTCACCACTATCACTCGACTTAATCTCTACTCCGTTTTATCAACAAGACTTTTACTTGGCTTTCCTTAAATTCGTTAGTAATACTCTGATTTTCTGGCATTTTTCGCAACCTCCCATATGAAGACTGATGAAATCATCAAAAGGGACTCTATAAAATCTGTTTTATCAATTTGCAATAAGCATTCAAATTAGAAATAAAAATTAGGCTAATCTAAGAATTTGAACTATCTAGTTTCGAGATTACCGAGACCAAGTACAACGATTCCACACTACGTTAGTCAAAGAAAAGAAAACCTCAGGTATCCCATTCACGGTCCAACACATTTGTCACATGCGCACTTCCCGCAGGAATGCCGAGTCATCCTTGACTCTACGGTCTTGGCTTCAAGGCTAGACCCGACCATACTACCCAGAGCTACCGCGTACACCACGTACTCACGATACTCTGGTACGGTCTCCGATCCAATGAACCAAGAACCTGATTACACAAACTAAAGTGATGCCAGCTCATCATCCATTTCGTCTACAATCTCAATTGGTACTTGGCCCTCGGGCATCTTCCGAACACGGTCATAGAGCGTATTTGTAAGTACGCACCTAAGTCAACCTACTGACCAAAAAAAAAACACCAACCAGAGCCATGTACCATCGTTATCCACATTACAACAATAATCTTTTTCACTAAGAGCCTTAGACACCTGGAAACCCACACACGAGTAAACCACTCTAACGCCACGGCTCTCCGGCCGACTATCAATCGAATTGCTCTCCCACATCCAGCGCATGGATCCGTGTGCATCACCCTGTGACTACACACTTTTTACTACGGCCGATAGAGAACCCCTACTCGTGTGGTTCCCACTACTTAGGCTTGCTCATCACCACTGTGATCACCATCTACTCCGACTGGTACATGACCTACTGGCATCATTCGTAATCTATAGTGAGCGTCTTTAAAATTGCATTTTAAACTAGACTGGGCTTTACTTCTCAATGTAACTGTTTTTGCTGTTGTTTACAAGGGAAGCACTCAGTACCCGAGTCATAACAAAATGAAAACGACTCACCAGATTCGGTAGACAATAGATCTGTAGCTGGCTTAATGGTACAAACATCCACTCGTTGTCACTGGCTCCTTGGCAGAAGTCGCGAAGCTTCTTGCACGGAAAGTACCGTCCTAGATCAGCGATTATTCATACAGGAGATCCACAGAGTGCAGCACTCTCACTGCCAGTCTGCTTGTATAGGTCCGTGTGTGTTAACCTGTAACCACAAAAACAAACCAACAGCAGTGCTTGTTCCACTCGGCCAATTCTGACCACATTGTTATCGAAACGCATTACTTAACAAAATTTTTGTAAAAACGATAGCAATCATCGACAACAAAAGATTCCTCTAAGCCTTAGTAATAACAGGGACAGGTCAGGAACTATATCAATTTAGATCACATCCAACGCTCATGGCCCTGCTGCCGCAGCAGCTAGTGACACTCATGCCACCCATATCGTCATCACCTCAAGTGATACGACCAACACACTTCACTTAACATAGAGTTCACAACTCCCAGGTCACTACAAGACCAACACAACAATAGTCTCCATTGTGACCCTGGTCCCCGCTGCACCACCAGCTGCCCATCGCTCCCTGAACAACTCACAAGTGAGTTGCAGTTACGACTACAGACAAGTGCGTACAGTGCGACTTAACCGTCTTCTACGTTTAACTCGTTAGGAACACTACTTAGAGGCATCTTTCGTATGCGACCGTGAGCATACTTGTAAGTACGGTTAGAATTTAAATCTTTTAACGTATGGGGTCACCATCCAAAACATCAACTAACTTAAGCGGACCTCTGAACTTCCGATCTAATTCTGATGATCTGAACTTAGTATCTGATTTTGCTACTCATTTTCTACTAACACTCAATCGCCAATGCTGTTATAGCTGCCTTTGTTCAATCATAATATTACTTTGCAAGTAAATGTCGGGTAGAAAAATAAAACCTCAAGTTGTTGCTAGCTAATCGCAACGCTACACATGATTTGTTCTGTGCTGAATACACGCGTTTGACCAATGCCCGTCAACAACAACGGTATTAACTCGTTTGCCACTTAATTTGGCTGCACAACTCGCTTTTACTAACGAGCATTCAGCACCAGAATCGTAAACAAAACAATACAGCTCACCTTTATTTTGTAACGTGCCTGAGGGCAGATAAACGTCATCCACTCGCCCTTCACTACTTCCAGCACGTTGTCTACCATCAGCTTGGCTGCCACTGCTCGTGTAGGGCCGCGATATGTCCTGGTTTCTCACTTGCAGCACACGAAGGGTTTCACTGACGGCTGCGAGGCTGCTTGGCGCGATTCTCAAAGTCACTCCATGTCCTTATCCAGGTGAATTCCAGTCAAAGAAATATCGCACCGTGACGTCAACGCTCAATTCTCCATAATTTTTTCAGCTCGAGTGTATCCCAGTTCTGATGTCGCATCACCGGGTGGCCGAGATGCGATACATCGGATCTCCTTCACGATCCGACATAGTTTAGATAGGTGTGGGCACTGCAGTGGGTACTCGAACGAAAAGATTATTTGAATTTACAGTAACTTTAATAAACTAGCTATTTACAACCGAAACGCACACTTGCGTCGGAAACAAACACGTGCGTTGGTATTGAGCGTTTGCCGAGACTGTCCGAGCTCGACGGTCGACTGTAGACTGTCGCAGCACTCGGTCTCTACACCAGTCCTCGCTGCATCCCCTCCACCGACGATCGTGTCCAAGCGGTAGGGCTCGCTTGCGTTTCCGATCACATGATTCTTCGTTTACCAAACAAATGGTTAGATGGCGCTGTTCACTATACTGTGTTGCCATTTATCCACGACACATAATTTATTGAAGAAATGCTGTAACAGTTTTTCAAGCCTATCCATGAAGTTATCAAAATTACTGTTTGCCGGAGTTCTATAACAACAAACAACACACAAATTTGTCTCACAATCACTAACTCCACACACTTCGAAGCAGTCAGTTTTATACAACTGCTTACATACTTGCAGTTCATCCACGTTTCTATCCTGAGCTGTTAAAATCATCGAACCTCCTCGATTCTTTTTTAATCTAGTGTTGTAAGACCCCATTTTGAAGTTAATAAAATTGAATTGTTTTGCCAGAGTATCGTTCAGAAAATGTTCGGATATACATAAAAAATTCATTTCTTTTGACAATTGTGAAGTTTTGGCAAGAGTGTAAGTATAGCGCGAGTAACTGGCGCTTTTAGAAGCAAGTTAGTGCTGCCGCGCGGCACTGCCAGCAGCTGCGGCCGTCTCTAGTTAGTGCTGCCGCGCGGCACAGCCAGCAGCTGCGGCCGTCTCTAGTTAGTGCTGCCGCGCGGCACTGCCAGCAGCTGCGGCCGTCTCTAGTTAGTGCTGCCGCGCGGCACAGCCAGCAGCTGCGGCCGTCTCTAGTTAGTGCTGCCGCGCGGCACAGCCAGCAGCTGCGGCCGTCTCTAGTTAGTGCTGCCGCGCGGCACAGCCAGCAGCTGCGGCCGTCTCTAGTTAGTGCTGCCGCGCGGCACAGCCAGCAGCTGCGGCCGTCTCTACTATTACTGTTGTCGACTACGTATACTGTTGTCGACCACACACGGATTTACCTCCTTTAACACGCCCTGATTTTTAGGGTTCCGTTGCCAAATGGCAAAAAATAGAACCCTTATAGATTCGTCATGTCTGTCTGTCTGTCTGTCCGTCCGTCTGTCTGTCCGTCCGTCTGTCTGTTCGTCCGTATGTCACGCCACTTTTTTCCGAAACTATAAGAACTGTACTGTTGAAACTTGGTAAGTAGATGTACTCTGTGAACCGCATTAAGATTTTCACACAAAAATATTTAGATATATACCTACATTACCATGTAAACTTCCACCGAAAATTGGTTTGAACGAGATCTAGTAAGTAGTTTTTTTTAATACGTCAAAAATCGTAAACCGCAATTTACCATTTATTCAATCAACTCAAATATAAAATAAAATAAAAAAACAATATTTAATTTCATAAACATAAACCTTATGCATAAACCCAGATGTTAAGGAACCCTCGGTGCGCGAGTCCGACTCGCTTTTGCCCGGTTTATTTTTATTTACCATTGATTAATTTAAAAATATAAATGGCGAGAGGCATATCCCTTCTTAACTCTAATTAAGAAGGCTAACAATAATTATTATGGCTGTCGCCATTATACCCAACGTTGGGTACGTTGGGTCATGCCTAGAACAAACAAGGTTGGGTTAGGTTACCTTGGGTTTTCCCCCCCCGGTGGGTTCCCGCATTGTCGAGGCGGGGGGGCTCAGTAGCCGTGGCTTGGTCACCCACGGTGAAGCGAAGAGGAACCCGAGGAGGGGCCGCTCGTCAGGGCTTTTGCCGATAAGCCGACGACGTAGCGGCCAACAAGTAGGTTGCGGTGCCGCTTCGGCGACATCGCAACTGAGGCGGGCCGCGATGTCGTATCGGAGGCATCACGGCTGAGGGTTGGAGGCCGCGGCGGGAGAGGAGTGCCGGTATTGCGGTGCGCCACTCTCCCTACCTTCCGCGCCCTTGACGGGGTCGCCACCGTTCGATGGCGGACGCGGTGGGGCCGCAGGGGAGGAGGAGTGTCGGTATGACGTTGGCCGCTCTCCCTATCCTTTGCGGCCGAAAATTGGCAGGCGGCGGGGCCAATGTCCTGACCCGTCGCAGGGGGACCAAGGGTGCCCAGACACGGGGTCGTCTGGCGCCCATATGCTGGTTTGGTCCCTGGGATGGTCACGGCGTGCTATGTGTTCTGGTGCGCCGGTGATGGGGAGTACTCCCCAGTGGAGGGTCCGGTGACGGACAGCCGCGGCGGGTTCACGGATGAGTGCTAACGCGTGCCCGTGTTCCCGCCGTAAGCGGCAGAGGAGGACACCGTGGAGTTTTAGTGGGTTAGAGTCCCACATAACTGCACTATCTCCCCGTGGTAGTGCAGAATGCATGAGCATTTCTCCACCTTAAAAAAAAAAAAAAGGTTGGGTTAGGATACCTTACGAATTTATTTTATGCGTTCCAACATGAGATTATATTTAGTTTTATGTGGTGCCCAAACGATAGTTCAAGGTAATTGTCAATTACTTAGTCACGACATAAACAACTTACTGCCATATCCTCCCTATTCTTACCCCTATTCCTGCGACCGTCGCGTCAGCGTCGGTGACACAGCGCCGTCATTTGTGGCGCTGACCACGGCGTGTGTGTTGGGGTGTGTGTATGTGTGTATGTGCGATTTATAAAACGCTGGACCAGTCGTGTCGGCGGTTTGGAGGGAACTGTCTTCCGATTAAATGAATGGGTTTCATTTTTTGAATACGGCTGTTTTGGAAAATGTCCTTATATATTATGATCAGCTGTTCCAAAAGTATCTGATTAAAATAAAAAAATGGATCAGAAAAGATACCGGTGTCCTGTGGATGCCACTGTGTAGTGTCATTTACAAATTGAGTGCGTTGATTTGATTAAATATACCTCAATAAAATTGACCTCGATCATTTTTTCAATTACAATAGGGAATTATAGGACCTAAACGCAAAAAACGCAAGTTTTAGAAACAATAAAAGTATATGATCGACTACAGTAAACAATAACAAAAAAATGTATGATATTCTTCAGGATAAAATATGCTAGGTAGATAGTGTGTTGAAAACATAATACAACTAATTAGTTACTATAAAAAAAATCATGAAGATACCTCTAAAAACTTTCTTTTTACAATAAAAACCATATTAATATATACATACAAGCATTCAGATTTTTTGTCAGATTATTCTACATGCAACACACTAAAACATTAATGTTTTAATTTTTTAGTCCAAACAATACTTTTTTTGTACATCAGATACTTGTTGAACAGCCAGTAGATTGTTGGGGTTGATTGTGATTATTTAGTCTGAATCATTCAACCAAGAGCCAAGTTTTTATCTGTTGCTATCTGATGTCTGTATCTGGTGTATTGTGTGTCTTTTAGTCTGTGCTAAATAAGTGTATTTTCTTTATTTCTTTCAAGAGTAGCCTATAACAAGGAAGCTAGTAGGTATCTAAGTAGACAAATTTCTCATAAGCTATGTCAATGAATATCAAATCTATCAATTTCGAATGCTCAGTAATAATGGGTACTCTCATTACGGCTACTTCTATAAGAAAATTAAGATTCTAGGTAGAAACTCGGATATCAGACTTGGATTGAAAGTTTTGTAAAAAGAAAATATACTGAGTTAAGCCTTAATAAATTCAAATCTTTTATAAAGCGAAAACTATGCCAGAAAGCCTATTATACTGTAGGTAAAAGACTATATTGAGGACAAAAAGGCTTGGGATTGAGCTGCTCTAATAGGTTTAGACAGTGAATGTTGTTTTTATTTTGCTATTTTGCACTTTAATATTTTTTGTTTAAATCTATTTACTTATACAATGACATGAACATTTACTAGGTATATAAAGTATAATATTATTTTAATTACTGTGAATGTGAGGACTATGTGGGTCATTGTTTCCGTTTTAATCATGGTCTGGCAGTTTGAGTAGTATATGCGGCCTACCCAAATGTCCTGTCTTTGGTATTGTTCGTCGAATCGTTGAGCTCCGTTGAGCTGCACGGTTACTGACAAATGCGTGTACTGACTGGACAGGTCCACTCAATCTGTCTGGTTCTTTCCTCAAAATAAGATCATTTCAGACACAAATCTACATGGTCCTCAAATATTAGGTATATCTGGATTTTTTTGTACACATTGACATTGATGAATCTTATATACAATGACATGAATATTTACTTTGTAAAGTAACTATTTTTTTAAAATTATTTAATTATTGAGAATGTGAGGACTACGTGGGTCAAAAAAAAAAACAATATAATTGACGTGTAAAAGTGTTTGTACAAACCTACTTACAGAAAATAAATCATTTATCATTTAGTTCTTTCAGTTTCATTTAATGCCTACTCTATCTATATTTAACTATTGTATACCTACTACATATATAACAGTAATAAAGCAGACGTGTTTGTTTGTTTGAATGCGCTAATCTCTGAAACTACCAGTCGGATTTGAGAAAATCTTTTTGCACTTGATAGGCCAATAAGGTTATAAGTAGGTAATAAATATCCTTAGGAACCGAGCAAAAAGAATGCTGAACGGAAACCATCGAAAACGAAGAAACAGCGCGAGTAACAAGGCCGATAGGGTGGGTCGGGGAACAAGACATTTCACGGGCAAAAGTAGTTACTAATATTATCCAATGTCAAACTAAATGAGCGCGAAAATTGGCAGATGTGATGCGATCGATATCTAAACACTGTTAAACACCGCTGGTGGTGTCGGTACTTGAGTGAGTTTGAGTTGAAACAAACTTTTTGTATTGTTTTATCGTTCTTAACAAAAACAAAACAGATTTTTCAATCTGATATTTCAAGTAGTTACTTGAAAGTAACTACTTGAAACGACTCTTGTAATTTTGATTTTGATATAACTAATAAACTCACTAACTACACACTCTAACTCTGTCTGTTAGCTACCGACGCATTTAGATGGGCACACATTTAGACCATGGCCTGGGTTAGGATATAGGATTCTTTTTCTTCCGGTAGTATGTTCACGTGGGATAATTTCCATCCTCCACGCGGGTGAAGCCGTAGGCAAACGCTAGTTACCTAAGTACCTAGTATATATAATTGACTAGCTTTTATTGTTGCTGTCTGTAGCGTAACTACGAGTAGGTATATACCCAAGTAGACCGCTGCAGACACAATTTGTCAAACTGGGGGATTACTGACCAGCCAACACCCAGACCATGCCCCGCTTGCTGGAGTGTCCTAAGTGCTAGTTCACCTGCACCTCAGATGACCTAAAGAATGCCACTGCTGCCGCAATCAACGTGGCCACCTACTGGGCTCAACCTATATAAAAACCACAGGCAAGAGTACCATCGACACGAAAAGAAGAAGAACTAAGTAGCTATAAATGTAGGTAATGTAATATGAAATGTGCATGTATGTATGAGTGATGAAAGACGTACCTACACAATGATCAATCATCACTTCTTGGTAAGGACTTATGAAACCAACCTCTTTGGCATGTTTGAAATCCTCACTATCAAGACAGTGTTCTGTCAATAAGTCAGAAATTATTAAAAATAATCAGACTTATAGAATAGAACAAAGAATAAGGAAACAATTTTATCACAGTACCTAACATTCAACAAGAAGGCAGTACCTAAATGGAGCCTAATTATTGCGTAATAATTTGACGTAGCATCTCGTAGACATTGCTACGTCTTCGTAGCGAATCTCGTAGCGGCTTCGCTACGAAATTCATTATTTATGTTGAATTTCAAAACTACTATTATTTTGCGCATTTTTGAAATCAGTATGATGTTAGAAATCTTGTAGTACACCTAGCTATTCATTTATTATCATTTTGTATAAGATTTGCCACAAAAATAAATCGAGCAAGGTAGGATATTTGAGCGAGAAATCTTCCAGTGTTAGGCGCTAGTTTTCTATCACTAATAACGACAAACTGGGATCACTAATCCGTGATGATTATGGAATTCCTTTTGGGCATTCACTCGAGAGGTCATTAGAAATATGTTCAGCAATAGACATAAAGACATAGGTACCTACTTAACGACCTAGCGACAATCACGATAATGGAAATTGACAATAAGGTAGGTAGGTACTATTTCCTTAGCGATGAATGATTCCTTTTTGCATGATTATGTAATGTAATAATAAGAAGCCACATATCACTATCCCACAGCTGGGCAAAGCCCTCTTCTCATACCGAGAAAGCACGAGCATTCATTACCGCGCTTGCTCGAGACGGGTTGGCGATTTCTTACCTACTTATATTAAATACAAGTCCAGGTTCCCTCACGGTATTTTCCTTCACCAATGTCAGTACCTAATGTCCAAGATAAATTCAGAGTACATACCTACCTATGCATTGAAAAAGTCACACTTGTACCTAGTTGTCTGGGTTGGACCACCTGCACCTCCGTCACGAAAATAAGTTCAAAGTTTTGGGATTGTTACAGAGGAGTAGGACCGATTTGGGATTTGACAAAAAATGTTTAACATTAATTCTGTTTATCTCACAAGATTAGGTATATTTTACAAGGTAGGTATGTACTATTACTTCCTTTATTGTCAAATTTATTCCTATATACTCCATATGGGTTACATGATGGAGATTTCATTAATGACTAACCACTGCCAACTTTGCTGCCTGGCTCAGTTCCACGGCACGAGTTTTTCTCGTACAACTGAAGTCGTGCCGATACGACACAACAAGTTAACACCCAGAATCATGAAATATAGAAACGATACTATATTTATATCTGACTTTCCACCCAGTAGGCAAAACCTCCATTGGGTAGAACCTCGTTCTTATTTCAAACACCATTCGCGTGGCGTACGTTGCAACAGTATTGATACAGTTTCCACCAATGGGGGAGCTCGCAACAGTTTCAAACGCTGCGATTGGTTGGCGCGATGTAGCGAAGCGGGGGCGTGCCCACTTCATTAAGGCGGATGTCGCTAAAAATAGGCTTTTTCCGTCGTTTGTTTTAGGGATAGTTATGTTTGTAAGGGGAGGGACTTTGCGACAGTATGAGAGGTATTTTTCATAAATTAGTTCTTTGTATGCATAACCTATTATGTAGATAATTAGTTAATAAGTAAATAGCTGTATGGTTAATAGTGGCATTAAATACAAAGATAAAATATTAGACAGGAACTTATACTTTTATTTTTCTTGTAAGTGCCTGAAATAGTGACAATGATACAAAAGCTGTTTATGTTGTAACAGTTCTCGAAGACACATAGAAAATAAATAGGTACCTAAGTAAAAGCTTTTTCGGGAATCACTTAGGTAATCGTCAAAAAAGCGTTTTAAAGTAGGTACGGATTAACAAAGGATTTAAGCAATGAAATGACTAACAAAACAATAAATTAACAAAAATGACTTACACCTAGCTATTTGAACTCATCTCCACAATATAATGCCAAGAAAATGCAATTCTAACAGACACAAAAGGCACATAGAACCGTCGTCCTCAAAGCAGGAACAGTGCGAGGCGTCCTCGAGCGAGGCGTCCTCAGGCGAGGCTAAGATAAAGGAACACAACACACAACACAGTATATTAGAGAGCCCTCGTGTCTCTAAATTACTTGCTCAACACAATATCCGGGAGAACAGACGGTGGAGCTAAGAAATAACGAAGATGTGGTGTCTTGTTCACGTTGTTTGCTAAAGGTAAGGTGCTGGAGGTGTTCGTAGTTGTTGATCTACACTACGTTGTTCTCACATGTATAATTTCAACTTGAATGATGTAACAATTATATTATGTTTTAAGAGAGTGTCCGTCGAGTTTCTTGCCCGTTTTTCTCCATACGTACTTTACCTACTATGCTTTGGAATGGGCAACTAGCTTCATATTTCTGACAGACAATCCAAAATTGCCTGTTGGTAATTGGTTTATTTGAAATAGATGCTTTGAGTTTGAGTTTGATCTCCTTGCCAAAGTGTCACAGATAAAAAACTAACTAAAAACCTTATTTTGCTGCAAAACTGCAACAATACCATGTACGGTTTGGAGAGCGTAAAAAAGTGTTTACTTTCTATTGTCTGTTCTGTAAATGTGACCAAAATATGTGTTGACAATAGGTATCTACTACGGACTTATGTTTAACTGGAATCATGGTGAGGAAACCTATAAATAAATATTACTTACTGTTCAGAAGTTGCCAAAATAGAGGATGTTCGGTATGAAGAGACTCACTCAACTCTCAAGATTATATAAACATAACTCTCAACTAATTTTTTTTTTAAACGTTTTCCCCCACAAGGAATTTTCCCCTTATCGTGAGTGCGTTTACAAACATTTAAACTCACATACACAAACAGCCAGACCCGGAACAACTACTTGTAGGTCCATATCATACAAATATTTGTTCCGTCCGGACATCGAACCCGCGACACGCAGCGCAGCAGTCAATCGCTTAACCACTGCATCAACCGTGTCGTCAACGTTATTCCCATGGGGGTGCGCAGTATCTACAGAACGCCTGCTATGATCCTTACACACTCCTTTTGCTTCGTTTTCATTCATACATCTGGTCATACTCGCACACCGGTTGCGAGTAGTACGTAGGTACATACCAGTTGACCTTTCTGCAGAACATCACCAAAAGGTCACTATATGCCCTCCTGGGGCGTTTCCATACACACCTGTCTTGTAAATACCTTTGGTTCATCATAATTATCATTTTAGCCGAAAGACGTCCACTGCTGGACATTGGCCTCCCCCAAAAGGGAGGGTTTGCCATAATCGTCACGCTTGGAAGGCGGGTTGGCGATCGCAGTATGGTATGGTGGTGGAATGCATGGAGAACGCTGCTGCCCATTCTCCGGTACGACCCTTAGTCGCCTTTTACAACACCCACGGGAAGTATGGGGTGGTGCTATTCTTTAAGTCCGGCACCACACAGAGACCTTTGGTTACTTTAGTTATACTCAAGATTGTACGAGTATATCAAACCAGCATGTCCAAACATCGTACGTCCATGGCACGTCTCTTGTGTTTCTTTGATTCGTACTCGCACAAAACTATATTATTCCGACTCCTTTCTATACGAGGAGTTGTTCTTAGTCACTGTTCTCTATAACGTGTACTACCTACTTACGTGTGGAGTCGCAACTCACTGTTTTAAACCTGTTCTTTATAAAGTAGTTCACAACTTATCACTGCTTACTTTAAAGTGGTGTTAATGTGAATCTCCATATGGTGGTTGTTATTTATAAATTCGTGTCCAGAATATATTTTCATGGAAGCTAATTTCACAATCTAAGTTGTACTTAACTTCACGACTGGTTATAGACCACAACAGCCAGTTCTCTATGTTTAATCCACTTCTTTTATGCCAATTTCTTTTAACCTTCCCACCTACACTATCTGAAAGAAAAACATCCCAAAAATAAACTACATACAAAGTGAAAAAGCAATTTAAAATAAAAGTACTAAGTACCTACTACCTATATAATATCTTCCGGGCGTCGCAGGGGGTGAAGCTGTGAGGGTAGGAGGAAAGGGGCCGGGGTAGCAGAACGATATTCAAATTGCGAACATTTCATTTTAACGCTTGCGAAGATATTCGTGCGCTCCCACGCTTGTGTAGGGATGGGAGAAGTTACGATTTTGACAGTCGATAGATTTTATTTTGGATGGTTTTGTTTTTGTTTATCGTATAATAATGATTAGCTGGGGCCCAAGTCTGTATTTTTATATATTCGTCATTCTAACACGATCCCATTGTCATTTTGGCAAAAGTTCTTAATCTGCTAAATTCATAATGGTCGATCATTGGTCGATCAATGGTACAGAATATATACGATACTCGTAACGAATTAAAAGCAATGACTGCACAATGACGTTCTAATGATCAAAGGAACTGTCAAAATTTTAGCAGACTACCGCCTAAGTCAGTCATTCATTTGTCACTAAGTACGAGATTACCATTCAATGCCATTTCTTTCAATGGAGAGTAACTGGATGACCATTGGAAAGTCATAATGACGCCATTATATAGTAGATTACAAAAATTGTCGAAATCAACAATTATGAAATTAATGATAGACCATTCTGACACTATTGTAATAGCAGACTTGAGGCCGTGAAAGGTTGTTGGATTATTTAGAGAACTTTAGGTATATACTGCAACATTCGCTTTTATAGGAATAACATAGCTTTCTGCAATGGTTTTTTTCTTCGTTGCGGCAATTTTTGAGAACACACAGCTGTAGTTCACATGTCCTTTCCGCCGACTATTAATGACGCAAAGCTTTATGTTTGACTGCATGTGTAGTCTCTATTACTATTTAGGTTCTTGCTTTAGTCAACTGCTAACAGCTGCAAATATTGGACTGCCATCTTAGCAATCATTACCTACTGGATACTTCCAGCTACTTTACCATCCCTGTCTGTGTGTCAGCGTCTTTTGCGCAGCAACTATTGCGTCACAAGCCTGCTTCAATACCATAACACATAAATTCAGCTACATTAAAAAACCAACCCAAAAATAATCGACACCACCCCATCCCTATCCCAAGTTGAGACGTTTGCGAAATGTTCACATTTCGCGAATTGATCGTTGCTCTGCGGAATTCTCATTTGCGCCTCGTTCCTCTACCGTGCCCCCCCTCCCGCGCCGCCTGCTCCGCCACACCTCACCCCCTCCGACACCGTCTCTCAGCCACACCTGTATCTGTTACGTATATAGGATGCTCCCATTTTCGGGAATTATTTCCGTGTGTGGCAATTTTAGTAATTGTTTGGTGTTTTTTGAAGGCAGTCATGAAGCCATCATGAGAAGATTTAACGATCCTGACCGTCTCCATCCCTCTAATAATATTTAACAAGAATTCAATTATTGTCAACAAATAAATATTTTAAAAACTCAAACCTACCGTGACCTATAGAGCCACAAAGTTCCAATTCAACTTCCTCGCTATCAAAAGTTAACAAATTCTCAAAACACCCCGTACAAACATTCCCGATCGGCTTTAAACACAAAACGCGCAGACATTCAGTTATACATTGATAATTACTTGTCCCCTTCCCGCCCCACCCTCCCGCGACACTCCCCCCCCTTCGGCTCTCTCATTGTAATTTAAATCGAATTCCCGCCGACAAGTAAATTGAAATATTTCAATTTGAACGCACCTTCCGCTCAGACGTTCGATATTTGAATTTAGAATTAAGATGGCGATGGTTACCGTTAAGTTTGATTTTTATTAAACTTTTCTGATGTCGTGTTCTTGTTTTTCGAAGTGTCCTGGCAATAGATTAAGTTATTAATTACCACAGCAGTGGTGGCCCAGTTGTAGACTGTAGACTTACGAGTTGTAGGTCGCAGGTACGAACCCAGACAGGCGCTTTACTTTGTGTAAATTATTCGTGAGGAATATCCTATCAAGTCCTAGAACCAAAACTTCGAAGACATGTGACATCTACCAACTCACACTGATTATGAATTTAAAGCACTCACTTCACTCAGCTTAAAAAAATCCAAAAATTAAATATTCCAGGATGTTCCTACCTTTCAGGATCTCCTAAACCGTACACGTTAAACTGTGTCAGATCAATAGGTACCTACTAATAAAATAAGTATTCTGAAGAAGATAATAAAGATATTGTCGATATCACAATTTATTGCGACTCAAATCAATGACGTAGGTACGATGATCTCTGTATAAAATTAAATTTTTTCAACCAAATAAATAAAGGAATACCCGTCATACAATAACTTCACAAAAGCTCACCAACCAAGCATGAATGATTCAGGATATCAGACAATAATCGCACAATACTATAACGATAGCTTTTAGACAAAAATGAGCAACGTATATGCATTTTTCCCATTTAAACATAATTTAGATGACAAGATAGCAGAAAACAAGCGATATCATAGAAATGCCACAACGCATCACACGCAGAACTCACTACAATATGACCAACAAAGGTTATCACCACCATCTCATACCGGCCGAGCATATTCCTCGCATTACGACCACAATAACTAAACAATTAAACAAAAAAACTTCAGAACAATAAAGAAATAAAAACGAAACGGAATCCACGACGCGAATAACAAACATAATTGTGTTTTTTGTGATTCATTCAATACACTCTTTGTCCGCAATAAAAAAAACTGCTTCTCAAAAAAGTCACCTTTATAAATTAAGTTTCAGCATTTACCGACCAATGGGGGTGAAGAGGCGGGGTCTCCGAGCCTCTCCATTGGCAGAGCCGAGCCTCTCATCTTACAACATTTTATATAACCGGATGATACAACATATACAGTTAACACTACAGAGTGAGAGGGACAGAGATATACGTTTGAATACAGTGTGTCGTTTCGCTCTCGTTCCGTCTCTGTCGCGCGTCGCGGCAGCAACTGTTCGGTTGAAAATGAATCAACAGTGTTCGAAACAACTCGGCGGAGTGCGTCGCCTTAACTGTAACGTTCGCGTTCCAAATTCGAATTGCAATTCTATTTTTAAATTAAAAAAATTGGATTATTAAAAAGGTGTTATTGAAACAGAATGATAATGTTGTGTTAGTTAATTTGTCGGTTGTTGTTGTTATTGTTGGATTGTTATTTTGATGGAAATGTCTCTCCCGAACGGTGTCGATGTGTCCCAGTTGGTGCAGCACCCGGTGCTGGCTGCGCTGCCGCCGTTCTTCCTCAGAGCTTCGGAGAGATATCAGGTAGATATTAAATTAATATTTATGTAAAAGAATGTTGTGTGAAGGTTTTACTTAAAAATATAGTGTCGTTGAAAGTTTCTGTCCCTGCCTGTAAAAGCTCTTGGTTTCTTTATATTTTCCTGTAACATTTTTGTTGCTGAATTCCTACAAAGTTGTATGTGTATTATTAGGAAAAGAAGTTCTATTGCACTTAAAGATTTGTTGAAATTGTAACCGGATGATTAAACAGAGAGAACTCTAGTTATTTAAAATTAAAGATTTAGGGGTAGTTAACACTATGTCTTTTGTATTGAGAGAGGAAGACTTTTTGAGGCTTAAATATTTAAAGTGTACATAAACTTTGTAAATAATTTAAGTCAAAAATTATTTAGTTCTAGATAATGTACCTATTTAAATAAATTGCACGTTCTACTCTACCTCCGCATTTAATGAATTGTAAACTTTGTAATTTAATTTGATGAAAAGGGAGAAAGATGACGAAGATATGATTTAAGTTTTAGGGAATTTTAAAGTTAATGTAAAATTATTCACCATACCTAATTTAGTTAAGGTAGGACAGCAAATACTTCAGTTATTTATAACTGTGGATATGTAATGTTTCATTGGGAAACTAAGCAATTAAATAAATATCAAATTTCAACATAAATATTTACATTAATTACTACTAGGCAGTATCATTCATTTGTCGGTCTTCATTGAATTAAATTAGGGTTTCCTCAAGGGTTACAAAAATTTGCTCGAATTCTTTTTTATTCACGTCTGCGACCGTGGCGTCGGCGGTACTTATAGGTTCACTACCGACGGCTATCCACGACCATCCAGTACAATGGTCTGCTGAAATATAAAGTGGTCTTCTGAAGAGATCAAAAGTACCTATTTTAAAATTATTTAGACCCGCGTGCACCACTAATCACTAAATGCGTTTAGCACTAAACGTACCTATTTGAAATATCGTTCTGTCTTTGTCAACTTGAAATGGTTGACAGAAATGGAACGATATTTTATATACGTTTAGCACTAAATATAATTTAATGATTTGTAGCGCAAGCGGGCGTTAAACTCAATACCTACCTACCTACCTAGGTACTTTAGTTTTTTTCAGGAATGTATCCGGGCTAATATATATTTCTTTTTCCTGTGTCTACTTTGATCACATTAAAATCATTCTTTTTCGTCGACAGTTCCAGCCAGGCTATCGAGTGAGTGATTTGAACAGTTTTAATACAATTAGATGCCTACTTTTTATGAAACAACCTGGCCTATTGCAGTCTTCCCATTTAAAAAAAAACAGAAGTTTAGGACAATATAGGTACATTAATCCATTTTGTCTGCCGTTTTCTGCACTTTTAACTTAATTTATTATACCTACCTACAATTTTCTTGGCCCAACATTCACTGAATTATTAAAATAAACCAAATTGTGAATCTGATTATGAAATAAAACACAATCTATGGTTTGCCATGGAGTTTGAATAAGGTTTCTAATTTATTTTTAAATAGCATGTAGGTAACTAATAAAACCCCAAATATTTACCATTTTAATTTCCAAAAAATATTAATAAGTAGGTACACTCTCTGTAGATGAGACTACCACTTTAAAAAGAGGTTCATTTATTTAAAAAAAGTCGTACATCATTAGAAGGTCAATAATTTTTTAGAGGATCAATTAAATATTTCACTTTTTAAAGAGCAAAATTAAAAGCGTTTTATAAATAGGTACTTTCGGTTCTAGTTAGTTTCAACCCCTGTCTAAACATACCGCGGGCGAGTGCAGCTCTGTTCAAACACGGCGGCGGCACGTTCAAAGGCAGCACAGCAGTCGAGTGTGAACTTGAAGATTTAAGCAAACAGTTATAGATAGTGGCAAGTCGAGTGACAATAGCAAACTAATGGTCGACAGGTCGCGATTTTGAACCTTTTCCGATGCGGTAATTGTACTTAGGCCTGATTTTTCAATCATCTGATAACTTTATTTGAGGAATAATTTTGAAATTTCGACAGTTATTTCATACAAAAACTGTCAAACGACAATGTTATTCCTCGAATAAAAGTTATCTGGCGATGGAAAAATCAGCCCTTAATGATATATTTTAACAAGCCATGGTAAAAAAGGGCGACTTCATTATTCAGGATATAAAGAAGCCGGTGCCATCTAGTTTTAAAATATTGATCCAAAATTGACGTGTAATAGTGTTGCATAATCAGCCTACTATAACAGTCCCACAGCTGGGACACAGGCCTCCTCTCAGTGATAAGTAGTGGGCCGTAATCCACCACGCGGGCCCAGTGCGGGGTGGTAGATATCAGATATCTTCGAATTTTTGTTTCTAAGACATGCCGGTTTCTTCACAGTGTTGACTTACAGAAATAAACATAATTTGGTTGAATTATATCATCATCGTGGCGATTATGGCAAACCTTTTAGGGGAGGCCTGTGTCCAGCAGTGGACGTCTTTCGGCTGAAATGATGATGATGATATCATCATTTCATTTCATAAAGCCGAGGTGAAATTCGTTTCACCGATTATCTGTAGGTATATGCTGTGAAGTTATGGTTGGTAGTAGGTACATCATAAAAGTCTTTATCAGAATAAAAAATATGCTTAACATTTTAGTCGAATGGAGAGGACCAAGAAACAATGGCGTCGATTCTGTTGTTCACAAACTAAACTAAATTTGAGTTCAGGCATCTTTTTCTTTCTATTTCATTAAGACAAGGACAGAAGATAAATATTAGTTTAGTCCTGTCAAATTAGTCAGCGCCTGGCGTAAATTGACGTATTTTTAGTAGCCAATTTTTTAATCTCGTAAAAAGTTGTCTATGGAGTATCTTAATTTGACAGGATTAAACTAATATTTATCTTCTGTCCTTTTCTTAATGAAATAGAAAGAAAAAGATGCATGAACTTAAATTTAGTTTAGCTTGTGAACAACAGAATCGGCGCCATTATTTACCAAAGTTCTAATTCAAACTCAACTCAACTCAAACCATTTATTTCAATTAAACCATTTACAGGCACTTTTGAATTGTCAAGAAGTCGGTCAGTCAGAAAATATGAAGCTAGTTGCCCATTCCAAAGCGTAGGTACCTATGGAGAAGAACGGGCAAGAAACTCCATGGACACTCTTTTAAATTGTATTTTTACAAAAATATTAGTTACATCATTAATGTTGAATTTACAATTATATGTGAGAACGATGTAAAAAAATACGTACGCGTTAAGAGCGTCCAGAGTACAGCAAGTAGTAAGAAGACAACAATCCAAAAATAAAATAATTAAAAATAAGCCGAGGCAGCTGAGTGATGACCAGCCCCAACTGACGGCGCCCGTTCACGAACATGACGCATAGATCAGCACCATTCAGCTCAACCATTTTGAAGGGAGCTAAATGATCCAATACACACGCCACCGTCAGCGAGACATTTGTGTGAGCATGACATACTATCAGCCGCCATGGCACATTCAAGTCAATGAAAGACATATTACCCGGTAAATGGTAAAGAAGGTATACTTACATAGAACTCACATCTGTGCTATGCAGTTATACAATGCAAAGGAAATTGATTTTATACAATGCAAAGATAATCTTACAATCTTCAGCAGCTCCAACAGTATTTTCTAGTGTTAATCAATTAGTTGTGGTTGTGGAGCAGGACCAGCATTGAGCCAGGCATTTTTATCAGCGATGTAATCCCCTAACTTATAATATGCCTGACTGCATAGTGTGCGTTTTATACAAGACTTGAATTTTGTCTCATTCAGTTGAAGAATGTGGGGAGGTATTTTATTATAACATTTTAAACAGTACCCCATAAAAGATGAGTCTACTTTAGCCAGTCTGAAACCTGGTTGAACTAATAGGTCCCTATTCCTAGTACTATAATTATGTCTTTCACCTCTTTTACCAAAAAGATGTAAGTTTTTTCTTACATACATGATGTTTTCGTAGATATATTGACAAGGCACCGTCATGATGTTAATTTCCTTAAACAGTTCCCTTAGAGAATCACGCCTGCAGAGGTTATATATGGCTCTGATGGCTCTTTTCTGCAGAATAAAAATAGAATCGATGTCTGCAGCCCGTCCCCAAAGCAAAATACCGTAAGACATGATACTATGAAAGTAACTAAAATAGACCATTCTTGCGGTATCTATATCAGTAAATTGGCGGATTTTTCTGACAGCATAAGCTGCTGAACTTAGCCGTCCTGCAAGAGATGTTAAATGAGGACCCCATTGTAGCCTTGAGTCGAGCGTGATCCCCAGGAAAACCGTTTTATCGACGAATTCTAGTTTCTCTTGATTCAATACTATCTCACAATCACTACTCTTTACATTTGGTAGAGAAAATCTTATGCACTTAGTTTTTTTCCCATTTAATACTAAATTATTAGCAGTGAACCAACTTTGGACCTGCAGTAAGGCGTTATTTACGTCGTCATAATTTGTAGCACGTCTATTTACCTTAAAAATTAAGGAAGTGTCATCAGCAAATAACACCATTTGTGGTTGATTTTTTAATAAATGGAGTAGATCATTAACATACACTAAAAAGAGGAAAGGACCCAATATCGAGCCTTGTGGCACACCCATTTTTACTGTTAAACCATGTGAATTGACACCATTTATTTGAACTTGCTGTTGTCTGTCATTTAAATAAGAACTAACTAAACTGAGCGCAAGTTTTCCAAGCCCATAATGCTCAAGTTTCAAAAGCAAGGTTTCGTGATCGACGCAATCAAATGCCTTAGAGAGGTCACAAAAGATTCCTATGGCGTCTTGGGCCTCTTCCCACGCGTTAAAAATGTGTTTTAATAAGGTTACACCGGCGTCGGTCGTACAACGTCCTTTGGTGAAACCATATTGTTGATCGTGAAGGATTTTATTCGTGTTAAAATGATTGAGCATTTGATTAAGCATTATCTTTTCAAACACCTTACTGAAAACCGGCAACACGGATACGGGTCTATAATTATTGGTGTCTTTACTGTCCCCAGATTTGAAAAGTGGTATTACCTTACTGAATTTCATTAAATCGGGGAAGACTCCTTGATCAACACACGAATTAAATACTAAGGCTAAATAAGGTGCAATAGTCTCAATTATGGAGGCACAGACTTTAATGGACATTCCCCAAAGATCTTTGAATTAATTTTGAACAAAGAAAAATTTCTTTGAACAAAGAAAAATTTGGAATGCACTACAGTTTTACGTTATAGTTTTGAATTCATTTCTTATTGTAAGCTTAAGATGGCTCTTTGAGTAATCCGTGCTTTTAATTAGTAGTTTTGATAAGCTCGTCTATATATTTAGAAAGTACTTGATATTTACATAGAATAAAATTAGCTCATGCCCGCGATTTCGTCTGCGTAAATCTTTTACTTGATCATTTTTTTAATAAAAATATCCAGGATGAATAGTAGCCTATCCTTTTCCAGGTCCCAGGCTACCTCTCTGTCAAATTCCATAACCATCGGTTCAGTGGTTTAGGCGTGAAAAGGTAACAGACGGGCAGAGTCACTTTCGCAATTGTAATAATATGATAGTACTTGTGTGTTGTAGGAGAGTACAGCTGCACGATTTTTGACAAATGCGTGCACTGATTGGACAGGTCCGCTCAATCTGTGTGATTCTTTCCTCAAAAGACCATTTCAGACACCAATCTACATGGTCTTCACATGGAAAAGCCAACCACATCTAGTTTAAAAAAAAAATTGACGCGTAAAAGTGTCTGTACAAACCTACTTACAGAAAATAAATCATTTACCTACCTATCATTTATCATAGTATGGGAATGTGCAGTAAGTTACTGCGATACAATCTACATATTTGAAGCACAATTTAGTTTTAATTTTATCTAAGGCACATTATGACTCATGATTCATTACCTAGATTCTATCTAATCATTTGAAGCTCCTTTCTTTATGTGTGGTTGGCGATTATATATTAGTATTCTTTGTATATATAAAGAAAGTTTTATTGACTGGTTTAAGTCATTGGGTTACCTGCATTGAATTTTCTCCGAAAGTGCGATTACCTTAAAATGAACTTACATATTTCATCCGCGACTATATTGTACAACATTGTCACTGGTTAGTGTCAAATTCAAATATTTTTCAACAGGACTCCATAGTATCTATTACAGACCTTTAGGGTAGACGCTTTAAAACAACAGCATCATCATCTGCCTAGCCATTTTCCAACTATGTTGGGATCAGCTTCCAGTTTAACCGGATGCAGCTGAATACCAGTATTTTACATGGAGCGACTGCCTATCTGACCTTCACAACCTAGTTGCTGGGTGTTAAGATACCCCTTGGTAAGACTGGTTGTCAGACTTTCGGGCTTAAAAACATTAGCTTAAAAACTTAGTCGCTTTAAAACATCCGTTCACTAATAGTGACAGACAGCGACAGACAAACGGATAGATAACGCAGCTATGACATTGGGGGCTTCATTCCACACCTAAGAACATTTTGGCACACAACCCTAATCATGATACCTTGACCCTCATCAATATAATACAAAAACACCAAAATATCAGTTTCAAATAACACTTCCTGTAATAAATACATATTAATAACAGTTCCTATAGAACAAATTGTAAGTAATTCCGCAAGATTACACGACTGTGTTAAAATTTCCCCTTTATTAACACTAACACTTTGTTACATTGAAATATAACACTTTTTGTTTGCAATCATTACATGTTATAATGTTAATGTTATTGTAAGTCACATTATAAAGTGTAATGTGATATTTTTGTAATGTTTATTGAATTATAAAAGGTATAAAGGGATTGTTGGTGTAAATGATACATCTGTGTGTGTGTGGCCAAAATATGGGGTTTTGAAATATTGGTAATTGTAGGTTAGCTGCCTAATTTGTTTTTGAATGAATTTCGCTCTTCCGGTGCCTTAGCGTATTTGATACTATAGCAATTATTTTCTTTTCGTCATAATATATGTCTTTTCATTTCTCATCTAATTGAGGCAGAGTCTAGTCTAGTTAGATGCAGTTGATTATCAACTATATTGTTAGCGAGCGATGACTATCTGTTTGTAGACCGTAACATAGAATGTTTATGAGAATTTTCTCTAAAAATTATATAAACATAATCTCTGGTGGTCTTCACCTTCAGATTTCATTGTGTTGCATTCCTGTGCCAAGCTAAGTAAAACTGCTGGTGGTATTGCATTCAGATAAGAAGTAGGTTTAAGTTAATAATCATATTGATTCATCCGTTGCATTCAACTCGTTTTAATTCATGTCTAAACCCTTTACCGCTCGGTCTACCAATATTTACCCTTGAACCATTTATAATTTGTTTTATCTACATATAAAATTCATTTAATTTGTTTTATTTTTGCGACGTCCCCTACGGTAGTTGGTACCTAGGTACCTATATGTTGCCTACATTACTGTTATATTATATATCCACAGTTGCTAATCTCCGAAACGGCTGGACTGATTTTGATGAAATTTTGAGTGGGGGTACTTTCAACCCTGGTGAAGGACATAGTCTTTTTATTGATATACCATGGGTGAAGCCGCGGGCGGAAGCTAGTTAGGCGATATAACATACCTATATTATATTTACAACATTTTCCCACCTTCATCTGCGCTGGCTTCTTTTTAGGAATTCTACGAACCCCCAGAAGTAACTATTTAGTAATCTGTGCCCCAGTCAATGAACTAATTGTAACACCCCCATGTCTTCCCCACCCAGATAATCGAAGAGCTCCTCACACACTACACCTACAACACTACCCCCGACCACAACCCTAAAAAGAAGTTGCTACATAATAACCAGTCTGCTTTGCCCCACCAGCGGACGCCGAAGTGCGCGCGCTGCCGCAACCACGGCGTCGTGTCGGCGCTGAAGGGGCACAAGCGGTACTGTCGGTGGCGCGACTGTGTGTGTGCCAAGTGCACGCTCATAGCCGAGCGCCAGAGAGTTATGGCTGCACAGGTGAGTGTTTGGTGCACAAAATAATGTGATGCGTGCACAGATAGGTTTTGTTAGTTTATCGTCGTCAATTGTTGGAAATGTAAAAAAGCAAAAAAACGTGTGCCCCACATAAACATCAATCAGTCGTAAATTTCAATCATTATCTAGGTTCTGTATTACTCAATCCAAATTGATTAATGATTGATTGTGCAGTATTACCCACTGATATTTTCATATTTACTGTTGAGAAGTCTCTTTACTTTCATTTTACATAATTATACTTGTCATACTTTCCTCGATCAGATGTCATTACACAGTCGCAATAGATGCACTAGTAGTACCTGGGCGCTAGGGCTACACAACAATCCGCACTGAGGGGCACATGCACACAAACTTCAATACTCTTTTAGCTAGAACGCACCATCACCCTCCACACTTATATTTAACCCCTATGAAACTTGAATGATATAGTGCTATGTGTAACACATAGTTCCTACAGCCGGGTCCGTCTGCACAGGTGGCGCTGAGGCGGCAGCAGGCGCAGGAGGAGAACGAGGCGCGGGAGCTGAACCTGCTGTACGCCAGTCAGACGACCTCCGCGCCGCACCACTATAGTGACCTGCCGGATGAGTCGCCAGGTATGAATACTTTGTTATAGAAATGTTGGGTGTGACATTTGGGACGAGATGCAAATGTGATTTTGTAAAATTCCTTTTTTCTTGATAGGATTTTGAGTTGAGAGTTCGAGTTTTCCAGGAGAGTAGTTTCTACTTCCACCACACTTAAAAGGACCCTTAACCGTTATAATTGTCGTGTTTGAGTTAATTTATTTAGGTTGGAAATGGATCAGAAACCTTTGCAATTTCACATACCTAATGTCTAAGGCCGCGCTTACTATTTTCCATGAGGTGTGCCGTCGGAGTTTGAGTCAAACTTGAATATAACAATGTCTATCACCAATATTACTATCTATAACAGATACTATCTTTATTCTAAGCTCGTCTCCCAGTCACAATTTCCTCTGACCAGACAGTCGTAGTTTGCCTCAGGCTATCCTATATCACTGGCAGAGAGTGTCGCCAAGAATCTAATCTTACTTGTCCCGAGGCTTGCGCTTCCTTACCCGCGTCTTTGAGTGTCACTCACACTAGCCAGTCGAGCTACTGTACTGGCGAACGATGTGATGTGAAGGAAGCATGTGACTGATGTATTTTAGACGGACCATTATTCGGTAAATGAGTACTTACGATGGTGATATCTACTCATTTTGGTAGCTCTAAAGTAATTGTGCGAGTTCTTTTTGTAGTGATTGAGTAATAACAAAATGTAGCAATGCTACATAATAGATTTACTTTATACTTTCTGATCGCGCCGGTTACATTCTATAAGCGGGACATATATTTCTAATCATTGGTGGTCAACAGTGACAAAGACAACGCAACAAAAATAGCATATTGTTCTTCTATTTCATTTTATATAGTCTCACCTGATCCCCATCACATGATGTCAGCCATTGTTTGTTTCTACAACAGTCGGTCTATTCTGGAAAAATTGCACCGAACTTCGGTAAAGTAAGCTTGAACTGAGCTGTCATTACACGTGCTGCTAGAGATTAGCTCTATTGAAGTGAGCTATCATTATACGTGCTGCTAGAGATTAGCACTATTGAAGTGAGCTGTCATTACATGTGCTGCTACAGATTAGCACTATTGAAGTGAGCTGTCATTACATGTGCTGCTACAGATTAGCACTATTGAAGTGAGCTGTCATTACATGTGCTACTACAGATTAGCACTAATGAAGTGAGCTATCATTACATGTGCTGCTAGAGATTAGAACTATTGAAGTGAGCTGTCATTACATGTGCTGCTACAGATTAGCACTATTGAAGTGAGCTGTCATTACATGTGCTGCTAGAGATTAGCACTATTGAAGTGAGCTGTCATTACATGTGCTGCTAGAGATTAGCACTAATGAAGTGAGCTGTCATTACATGTGCTGCTACAGATTAGCACTATTGAAGTGAGCTGTCATTACATGTGCTGCTAGAGATTAGCACTATTGAAGTGAGCTGTCATTACATATGCTGCTAGAGATTAGCACTATTGAAGTGAGCTGTCATTACATATGCTGCTAGAGATTAGCACTATTGAAGTGAGCTGTCATTACATGTGCTGCTAGAGATTAGCACTAATGAAGTGAGCTGTCATTACATGTGTTGCTAGAGATTAGCACTATTGAAGTGAGCTGTCATTATATGTGCTGCTAGAGATTAGCACTATTGAAGTGAGCTCTCATTACATGTGCTGCTAGAGATTAGCACTATTGACAGTTTACTTCACCTAACTCTAAGTTTTCGAGGTGATATTTTTACATAGGTCGCCAGTTATCAATTATATCATTAGTTATTAGTTAATTTAGAAGTAAATACAATCTATGCCGTGTTATTAAGCTTAGTTACCTATAGATACATTATTCCATCCGGAAAATCGATTTCATTCCCGCTCCTCATAAAAATAAAATCACAACAACCTAGCAACTAAAACTCCCCTTAAACGGGTAAAAAAATACAGTTTAAGAAAATAAAAAGCGCAGTGGTACCAATTAAGGCACAACGGTGAGTGTTGCCACTCTTGCCGACGCGGCGCTGGGGGGTTAAAAAAAAGCATTAAAAAAGTCGCGACGCATTGTAGCAGCGGCGGGTTAGAACACTGCTTCGGAACAGAGCTGTTTTATTTTCGTGGACTGTTTTTTCTTTTATGCCAGTTTTGGATAGAAAATTTGTTGGAACAGAAATGACGCAATCCGAACAATAAATATTTGAAAATTGTGCATGGCTTTTCTGCTTTTTCGATATATTTACGGGAGGTGTGCCTAACCAGATGTAGTAGAGGTCAGGTCAGGTAGACCTTGTAATTGTTTACTGCCCTAAGGTTGAGTGTCAGTTGCACGTCAAAAAACAACTAGGTCTTTTGTCTATGTAACAGTTAGATAGTGTCAATTTTAGTGAAGTTGCTCTATACCTTGGCCTGTCTAATAAGCAAATAGAAGGCTACCTATTTTGTAATCTGTTGTCAAAATCCTATCATTCCAAATAATTGAATGATTGCCTGATAATGAATGTTATACGAGTTAGACAGAGACAATACCAGTTTTGCCAGCAGCTCTACCAATCAGAGACATCATCATGGTTCCATTCTATCTTCAACCACACTTGCTGTCACAACCCCAATTTCCTTCAGCCTTTCATTCGAATCGTTATTTCCAGCCAGTCAGTCCCTATTCCTGGCTAAAGTACAAAGGCGCACACGAGTGCCCCACGTCTCGCCGTCACTCGATACAGTCGCGCACAAAACGTAATTACTCGTAGACGCGTTCGCTTGCACTTTTGTCACTCAATATGAGGCGGTAAGATGTGTGGTGTAAGTTAAAAGAGGAAGCGTTTTAAATACAAAATATTAAAAACACGTTCTTCTAAGCCATACGTATTTAAAAAAATTAAAATTATTTTTTTCTGTTATTATATAGCCTTGCTGTGTTTCGGATTTAAGGCTGATGGGTGTCGGTGTAATGACAGGCACACAATGTACCTGGCATGTTATCTCTCCACCACCCTTCGTTGACTGTTAAAGAATGTCAGTAAGGCATTAAGTCAGCCTTTGTACCTTTATTGTGCACAAAGTTTATTAATAAAAAAATAATACATTTCAACTGTTTCTCTGGAATGCAAAAGCATCGAAAGTTGATGCTTCTGGTATGTAGATTTCACATAATTCTTAGGTATTGTAACATTAGGTGAGCCGGATTGATTGCCACCCAGTAACACCATCATTAGTCACAGTTTTTTTTATTGCCTGTACTTTCCCACTGCTGGGCAAAGGCCTCCCTCAAATCCTCCCAGGAACTCTTTTCCTGCGCCATTTTGAACTAGCCACTGAAATATTAAGTTACATAAAAAAAAACAATTGCCAATCCATTATTTCTACTCACGGATATCGATTTTACTTCATACCTTTAAAAACCCTCTTATTCATCATATCATAACATAATTAAATTCGGGTCTTTCACCGCACACTCCCACGAAAAGTGCCAAGAGTTTCAGTCTGGCTGCTGAATGAACGACTTTAAGTTAAAAAGTACTTTTTATTCACACAAACGTGTTAATTGCTGCATGCCGTTCACAGCTTTCTTTATACAAATGTTTATAATTCGCATTGCTTGTGACGCGCTGCTACATCAAAGTGCGCCCCTACTACAAGGGAATTAAGGGAAATTGGATTATTTACAGTTTAAATTGGATTATTTACTTGATGTAAGTCGGGCTTATTTATATTTTAATTTGTGTAGGTATTGAACGGAATATCACCCAATGTTAGACGAAAAAGCAGTTATTTACGTCAATACTGATACCTAATTCGATACATATTTTGTTAGTTATGAACTCTTCCAAAGATTAATTGATTCAAAACTTTTATGGATCCATTTTCTTTTACGTCATTCGTTTAAGATACTATAACATCGACGTGCAAACTATAAACACGAATCCAGCACGTGATTCTAGCGTAGAAATTTTTCGTCAACATATATGAAACATAAAGGAATATAAAGGCTCAGAATTATCTACTGAATCATCTTTGATTTTTGGAATAGTTTTAGAAAACACAAAGAAAGAAAAGGATAGTTTATGGATTTGCAAGGTTCTTTGTAACCAGACAAGCAAGTGCAACAGTAGGTAGGTTAGGTATATCCAAAGCCAATAAATTGTATGGTGACTTCAAAGCGAGTCGGATTACCCCTAGTACCGGCAGTTGGTTATTAAATCCGTCGCGGGGTACTCTGAGCGTGTGTTATGTGTTTTTTCTTACACTTTCTAATTTAAAGGCACTGAATTACGACTTAATGTGAAACTAGCTGTACAAGTGGAAAGGTTTACTTGCTTGTGGCTTTAATGTTGTTAGACTTACCCTTTTGTTACATGTTCAGTTTTGTTAAGAATAAGGAAGAAAAAACCTTTCGCAATGAGTGTCGTTAGTCATTTGTTTCGGTGATTTTTCTAGATTATGCAGTCGAAGATTGGCAGTCAAAACTCGGAGGCCGGCTAAAGAAAAAATACCCACTAAATCTGTGTCCGACTTGTAACTAAACCAATCATGGACCTCACGTTGTGGCTTGTTGTTAGTTTAGGTAGTAAGTGTTGCTTCAGATGAAGTTGGCGTAGAAACCGTATAATAGTAACAAATTTTGTTCAAACCCACGAAGATGTTGAAAAAAAAAATTATATAAACAATTTCTTTATTTTAAAAAGTGACAGTGTGAAGTGGTCTGTGTGGTGCCGGACTTAAAGAATACCACCACCCCTTACTTCCCATGGGTGTCGTAAAAGGCGACTGAGGATCGTACCGGAGAATGGGCAGCAGCGTTCTCTCTGTATTCCACCACCATACCATACTGCGATCGCCAACCCGCCTGCCAAGCGTGGCGATTATGGCAAACCCTCCCAAAATTGCGGGAGGCCTGTGTCCAGCAGTGGACGTCTATCGGCTGAAACGACGACGACGAAAAAGTGACAACATTGTTACAGAAAAAACATTTTCTACATACAGAAGTAGTATCTCAAACATAAGTCCCCTGGCTGCCAAACTAGGTTAATACCGATGACCTGTGACCTGTGACAAAAAGTCATTACGTATGTCATTGGTTATTAAAAGTTTAGATTTAAGTTGGAGTTTTCTCCCATTATAAAAGGTAATTTCATTGTCTCCAAATAAAAGACAAAAGTCATATTTAATAAGTGTTAGTGGCCATGAGTTCACGAGCAATATAAAAGAGTACCTAATGTTTATTACTGTGATATAAATATTGTGAGGAGCCCAGGGGCCCGGGGCCGGGGTCTGCATGACACTTCGCGCCCCGCATACCGACATGCTTGCGATAAAACTTCGGTGCAAAGGACAGACGATGGCGGGAATAATGTTATTTTCTCCCATTCTTACGACACCGTAATAAGAAGGCATCGATACTCTTTCAAGTATTCATAAAAATTCTAGCAGTGACAATTTGAATTTGCTAGGTACCGAAGTGAATGTTTTTTCTTTACATTTGTCGTAATGGTTCATCAATCTACGACCATTCATCCAACCATGTCATCATTGGAACTTTCATTGTTTTGATACTATTTATTATTTTGTTTTAAAGAAAGCTTACAGATTTTAATATCATGCGTAGGTCGGGTTGCTAATTACAAGCTTTCGTATATACTCGTACTCAACATCTGCCTGCCTTTTCGGGTTGGCTTCCAGTCTAACCGGAAGCAGCGGAATACCAGTATTTTACATGGAGCGACTGTCTATCTGACCTCCACAACCCAGTGACTGGGTAATACGATACCCCTTTGGTAAGACTGGTTGTCAGACTTTCGGGCTTCTGACGACCCGTAACGACTGTCAAAGATCCATGAATGACAGCCGGGGCCAATGGCTTAACGTACTTTCTGAGGCAAGGTCTAAAGCTGGTCACCCATCCACGGACCAACCGTGGCAAGCGTAGCTTAACGTAGCTTGGCCCATGCGGCTGTTATTACTTAGCCACAAGCCCCTATTGTGTATTCATCTTATAATAGATATTTTTCTTGCAATCTTCAAGGTCTAAGGTAAATATTTATATCCTTGTAAAGTGTGTAGTTTGTAGGAAAAAAAATGAAAATTGTTAGTTGAGTTTTTATATAGGTACTCACAACACTTTTCAGTTTTGCTTTCTCTAAATCTATTTACGCTAGCCCGCTACAGCTCATGCCTCATTCGGTTGAAAAAGCAATACATTGCTACGATATTGCGGTTCGCGTCGGAATGCGAGCCATATAGCTCCGACACAGTGTATTATTACTTCATATTTTATATTTATCGTGCTGCTTACTAAGTGGTGTAGGTAGTTCAGCGGTCACCGCCCAGCACTAGGAGGGTACTCTTCTTGTTGGTTAGGTAGCGCAACGAATACTTCAATACTTCTTTTGTAATGGATACATTTTTATCTACTAACAACATTAGTTGGTTATTGTTTTCCTTTAATGAGGAAATCATAATATCCATTTTCTTTAAAATCGAAAAAAGTGTGCAAAGTTACACAACGGATATGTTCTATTACATATTTCGACTCTATTTGGTATTTGAAAAAAAAATATATAACTGGCTGTACGCGCTTCGTTTACGTGGACATCGGAAAACAATAATAATTATGCATCATTACTAATTCTTTTTATAAAACAAAATCAGTCCAGCCGTTTCGGAGATTAGCCGAAACAAACAGACAACGAAAAATTTCAAATTTGTTTTTTTTTTTTGTTATACTATAACTTTAGCTAACTGAAAGTATGTACGGTATAGTCTATACCGTACATACTTTCAGTTAGCTAAACGCTGTTATTTTGAAATTACAAACAGACATTTCAATTTTATTTATTTGCATGTATATATTCAAAATTGAAAGCATTCAATTTTGAATATATACATGCATGCATTTTGAATATATAAAGGTTGTCAGTGGTAGTAGGAATTCAGATAGCTACTGTGTAAAACAACCTTAACGATCACGATCGAGTCATTGTTACGGGTGCGCAAATTAACTGTGACAATTAAGTCAAAGTCAAAGCATTTATTTCAATTATGCACTTATAAGCCACTTTTGAACGTTTAAAATTACAATAAAATACAATTAATTCTAGTTGCCTCTTCCAAAAGGTAGTTTTTCTATTGAGAAGAATGGGCAAGAAACTCCACAGTTACTCTTTTAAAATGTTGTACAATATTTTGCATACCTACATTAAATATATATGTGAAGACGATGCACCTAAAACAAAATTACTATACCACAATAGGTAAAATAATAAAAATTGAAAACATGACATATAAATTAATTATCTGATAGGTAACATGGTGCTCACATATTTACAAACATGGTAAAAGTAGACGATTTTCATTTTAAAAAAAAGGTAACGCCTTCGATCAATGATACTCACTAGTTTAACAAAAAAAGTACTTTCTTTATGAAAGCCAGTCTCCTTCGCCCGCCCCGCTACCTCTTATGCCTTAACCTACAATACATTGGTGCGATATTGCGTCGTCGGAATGCGCGCGTTTTATTGCCGATACACTGTGTATTGTGTACTCTTTGTGTATTCTTATTGTGTATTATGTACTTTTATTGTGGAATATATGGGAGTGGTGGAGCGAATATAATGTAGGTAGATGTCTGACAAAGAAAATATTGGTCGCACAGCTCGCTCTGTATTTGTCTCAGAGCAGACAAAGTATAGAAGCATTGGTCACCACGCTTGTTCCCTGCGTGTTGGCGACTTCAGACGATAGAGTTAGATAGATAGATAGATAAACCATTTATTTGGCGCACACAAAAAGACAGCATAACACACAAAAGTACAATATTAGATGATAACCAAACTACCCACTTATAATATAAAAACAAGGTGCCGATATAAAACAAGATGAAAATAAAAGTGACACTATGACGAATAAGTAGGTACTTAAAATAATAAGGTTCTTTTATGATGTCTTGTTTAATCATAGTTCTTTTGGTGTTAATTTACTTAGCATAATCAGCCTAATACCTAATGTTCCCACTGCTGGGACACAGGCCTCCTCTTGCTGAGAGGGAGTGCCAGTGCGGGTTGGTAGATGTCACATGTCTTCGAATTTCTGTGGTACTGGACGGACGACGTAATGACGGTTTCCTCATGCTGTTTTCCTTCACCGTTCTGAGAGTAGTGGGGATGAAATTCAATACAAAAAGTAAAGTGCCTGCCTGGGTTCGAACTCACGACCTACAACTCGTAAGTCTGGGCCGATGCCACTGGGCCACCACTGCTTACTTATAAAGTACATAATACGAGTAATTATAATGTGAGAATTGCAAAAGATGACATTGCTACAAGTACAAGCAAGGTCTCAAGCCAGCGACCTCGTACGAGCAGGTACAGTCATAAGCACTAATATGTCAACACTTGGCAACTTACAATTGCGATTTTTTCGTGAAATAACGAATGCAACGTAAATATAGTTACCGGCACGGATCTTGAGCGCTCGGCGGTAGAGTGGGGATCGCTTTGCGCATCGTATACTTATGGCAAAATAAAACATAATATTATATAATAATAATATTATTATTATCATAGTCACTGTACGACAATATATATATACCCCGCTCCCGCACCTCACTTCATCCCACCAAAGGTACCCAATAACTCACTTTTGCGCAGGTGAAGGTCAGCGCTCAAGATCCGTGCCGATAATTGTACAACACTTTACACAAACCTATGGGTTCGAAAATACTTTGTTCGTAATAACATAAAATTTCGCTCAAAACCAAAGGAGAAAATCGTCTTTGAATAAAGTCAAGTGTATACATACTTTTGCTCGTGGCTGTACTTACAGAATGTTATTCTGTAAAGTTCACTACTAACCTCGCTCAAATGACATTCATGCATTCAGTTCATGTTTCTAACGTATCCAGCTTTCAAACTCAAAGCATTTATTTCAATTAATTAAACTATTTGTCTGTGTGGTGCCGGACTTAAAGAATACCACCACCCCTTACTTCCCGTGGGTGTCGTAAAAGGCGACTAAGGATTGTACCGGAGAATGGGCAGCAGCGTTCTCTATGTATTCCACCATCATACCATACTGCGATCGCCAACCCGCCTGCCAAGCGTGGCGCTTATGGCAAACCCTCCCAAAATTGGGGGAGGCCTATGTCCAGCAGTGGACGTCAATCGGCTGAAACGACGACGATGACGACGAATTAAACTATTTACAGGCACTTGTGAATTGTCAAAGACTCGGTCAGTTAATCAGAAAGTTGAAGCTAGTTGCCCATTCCAAAACGTAGATCTCCACGGGCAAGAAACTCCAAGGACAATCTTTTAAATCAAGATATTACACAATCCTGGGTACATTATTCTTGTTGCTCCTATATGTGAGAACAATGTTAAAAAAATAAATGAAGAAACAAATCAAAATATAAGATTAAAAATAAGCTCTGGCAGTTAAGAGACTACTAGTCTCAACCGACGGCGCCCGTTCACGAACATGACGCGTGGGTCAGCACCATCCAGATCAACCATTTTGTAGGGATTCGAATGACCTAACACACGCGCCACCATCAGTGAGACATTTAAAACACACTTCTAGTGTACCCAGTTAATGATCGCTGATTTGGCTTTAAAACCAGCACCCTAATTTTATCAATGTAATCTATCAAACACACTAATCTATCTATCTTAATCTGAATAATTTTAAAGGATATTGCTAATCCATTGCTTCATATGTTCGTAACATTTGTATGCTCAGCAACGTGAATAACGCAATGAATGTTATTGAACTGTCAAAATGAAAGCCATTAATTGCTGCTGCATAGTGTGCTGCACTTTTAGAATTTAAGTTAATGCTAAGTACTTCGATGGCGATAAGGTACTTCAGCACATTGCAGTAATGTCTGGTTAACAGTGTGTGAGTTACATCATTTATAATTTTTACCCCAATTCTGAATGACAGATCATTGTCTAATTAGTAAAATATAAAGTTTGTAAATCAATTGACCTTCTCGCTAATGGTTTTATTGTTCGTAATATTTGATTATGTTCTTAATTTAATGAATTGGCCAACATGACTCCATCATGCAATCTTAACAAATATTGAACCAGATTTGTATTTTTAATTTTCATAATACTTACTCGTAGAAGCATTTTCAAGTATTCTTTGTTCAAGTAATAATAATATTAAGTTAATAATGATTGATTAATGTTTGTGTTGCTATAAGGAAAATTAGTTATTTGACTGATTTGAAACCTGCATTTACTATCGATACTTGATCATTTACTGTAGAAGCTAGACGTCTAGTTTCCACAGTAAATGAATATTGAAAAAAACTATTGAGTATAATTTTCTCCATCGTTTTTAATGGGGAAATGTCAAAGAGAGTGAGTTTACAATTCAAATAGATTTCTTATATCTCTTCTAGTACAGTTTTGTATGATGGAATTACAGACTAACTGAAATATGAACATTCCGAGAGTTACAGTAAAATGTATTCGTTTTGTAGAGTAGAAAGTATCGCTGAGCAATACGGGTTAATTACAATTATTGAGGTCTCTGGTAGTCGTAAGTAATTGACATAGAAGAAGTAGTAGCATAGAATAAACTGTGTTACGGACGAACGACGAAAATCTTGTGAGTATGAATGTCGATGGCTTTATGAGTAGGGGAAGACCAAAGAAACGATGGATGGAATGTGTGAACGATGATATGGTTAGAAAGGGGGTGACTACTGAGATGACGACTAATAGAGAAGTATGGTAGAAAAATACATGTTGCGCTGACATCAAATACATTGGGATAATAGCAGGAGAATGTACAAGATGTAGAAGATGTACTTGTATGTAACGAATGTATCCATAATTGTAGAGACTGCGCAATCCAAACTCTTCTCACATAAAAAATTAAGTAAACCAATTGATTCAAATAACTAGGTACTCATATTATAAAAGTTATTATGAATACGTCCAAGGTAAAGAAATCGCAATAACTAAAAGCGTTCACTGTCATGAGTTGAACATAATCGCAATCGAATAGAACGCAAACAAAAAATGCTCACGTTATAACACACAAGCAATGGTGCTTTTCCACTCGATTAGACTAATCGTAATAATCGAATCAGTGTTACCGAGCTATCGGATCGTATTTAATCGATATTACTAGGTTTTTATTTTCGTGTTATGAAATTATGGAAATGTTAATGAAATCCTCAGGACTAAAAAACAATAGCCCACTATTATTTCCGTTTTCGATTTAGAAACTATTTTCAAAAACATTAGTTTTAGTAGCAGACATTTTGTCGCTAAACCATGTCATATTGTCGACAATCCAAATATAATATTCATTTATCGATAAAAAATTACAACCGATTAAAGAAAAAATAGGAACTATGTGGCTACTATAGGGCTACGCTGGGGCCTACGCCGGGGTTTACGCCGCTACGCAATTGTGCTACGGTGCTACGAAAATGATCTAATTTGCGTAGCGATCATATTTAGATCTATTTAGACTTTATTTCTTGAATTTCATATGAGTCTGATTTTTGCTATGTAAACCAAGGTTTTAAATCGTGTCAACAGTTTTAAACAAAGTCATAGAATATTTTAAAATCATTTGAAAGAAAGGAAAGAAAGAAAATATATTTATTTAGCACTGACTTACACAACACAAAACCAACACAACACAACGCACAAAAACACACAACACATTAATAACACAAGACATACCTAACTTCTCTTGCTTATGTATTTCAAAAGTATTGTAAAATGTGAGCGGGCCTAAAAAGGCCACTTTAGAGAATTATAGAAGGATAATATTATGCATCGTATTATGGCGAAGACAGTCCGTGTTTTTCTTTTTTTCGCTGCAGTACGTAGGTGTAATCAAAGAGGTTGGGATTGAATTTGGATTGATTGGTATTTTAGCAAAGACAAAAAAAATAACTAAAAAATGCTTCACCAAAAAGTGGCCTTTTTAGGCCCCCAGGACGTAAAGACGAATGCATTATTCGAAAGAAGAATCTTTACAACAAATCAGATAGAAACCTGAGTTAGTCATCGATTTCACCGAGCAATTATCGTGTCAGAATAGGGTTGAATGATCACAGAGTTATTTTATCATTTTTCAGAGTTTTTTTATTTTATCATTTTTAAACTCAACTGAAGTTGGTAGATACTTACGTAGTTACTGAGATAAACCTTGTGATTGCCCGTCAGACTTCTTAAACTTGGTATTGTTTATTGTTCTCACATCCATACTAATATTATAAATTCGAAAGTAGGTAACTCTGTCTGACTGTCTGTATGTTACCGCTTCACACCTAAACCACTAATTTCTATAAAATTTGGCACGGAGATAGAAGGCATCCTGGGGAAGGACATAGGCTACTTTAGGTCCTGGTAGCACGTTTCCAACAACCACGCGGGCGAAGCCACGGGCAGAAGCTAGTATAATTATAAATTCAACATTAATTATGTAACTAATATTTTTGAAACAATATAATTTAAAAGTGTCCGTGGAGTTTCTTGCCCGTTTTTCTCCATAGGTACCTACTACACTTTGGAATGGGCAATTAGCTTCATATTTCTGACTGACCGACAAATGACAATTCAAAAGTGCCTGTAAATGGCTTAATTGAAATAAATGCTTTGAGTTTGAGTTTAGCGTCGGCACTTTTTGTGAACAAATATCTATACACCTTGTAACCTAAATTGTCATCATAGTTTTTTCTCATAATTCCAAAATCCGACCAGTTAGTAACAGAATCCACAAATTGTCCAAATGTTTGTTCAGATATTGGGTTACATGACAAATGTTGGCGATGTCGTCATTACCACAATGGTGACGTAACTTGATAGGCAGAGGGACACATGGACCACTGACTGATTTGAAGGGTATAATGTTTTTTATGCAGGATTCTAATTTCTAATATTATGGAACATAATTAGGGTGCTTAAGATAATGGTTGAGGTTGACAGTAGTTTTTACGGCTAATGCAATATTATGTACAGTCAAGGAACTAAATTTTTAAGCAAATTGACACCCTAAGGCAATTTACGGGGATGTCTGAATGACAGTTTGAATATCCCTACTGACATTTAAGTTTTTTTTAAGTAAAAACAGCCGCACAGTTCGATCGATCAGGTAAAAGCTACGCTTGCCACGATTGGTCCGTGGATGGGTGACCATCTTTTTCTTTACATACCGAGACCCCTCCGTGCCTCAGACAGCACGTTAAGCCGTTGGTCCCGGCTGTCATTCTTGGATCTTTGACAGTCGTTACGGGTCGTGAGAAGCCCGAAAGTCTGACAACCTGTCTTACCCAGGTGTATCGTGTTATCCAGAAACTGGGTTGTGGAGGTTAGATAGGCAGTCGCTCCATGTAAAATACTGCATCTGCTGCATATCTGTATCCGGTTAGACTGGACGCTGCCACCAACATAGTTGGGAAAAGGCTAGGGAGATTGATTGAGTCAATTTGCTTATCACGTAATTTACTTACTTGACTTTACATGTAACTCTTGGTTTTCCTATAGGTACACTTCAATGACATGGGTGGGTTAGTTAGACATCCTTCGGACAAGACGTTCGGTCGCGCCTATTAACTCTTCAAGATAGTTCAAAAGCAACAAACTACCAACAGATATTTATTTAATCCAATACATTTATTTACCATTTAAACTAAGCAAACCTCTATCAGTAAGTTCAACTAATATGAACCACTTCAAACATCTTTAGATAGCAATACAAGCACTATCCACTCAAGCGCATTGCTCTATACTCCCCTCCCTATCACACACACACTCAAACCCTATTCGCATCTCTTTCCTCGCCAATCCGATACCATTTATATTTCAAGTGGTGCTTGAAACGTATACCTGTCCTGTTCGCTCTTGCGTGGGGTGTATATGTCCGTCTCACGTCCACTTTGGTCAGCGTGGGATGAAACCTGAGTTTTCATTGTATAAGATGGTATAATGAGAGCGCAGTTTGTATGGGGGCAGAAGGGTTGGCTTTTGATGCTAACATTTTGTGTTTTATCCGTTTAAAGGAAGAAAATTGTTTAATTGGAGTTTATTTTTCAAAAGGATTTTGTAAATACTGCTAAGAGGTGAGCTGCTGGGATGGGGTTCAGTAAAATATTCTGGTATACCTAGGGTTAATTATCGGCTGAAAAAGCATATATTATAACATAATTGGGAGTTGGATGATTCTAAGCTACATATTATAATATTCATAGTAAACTGGCTACATTCCGAAGGATTGATCGGTAGATATTATGGGGTCTTTGGTCATAATTATATCAAGTATTACAAACTAGGCCTCGGACTTTGACCCTCGATAGTATTTAACTTATTCAAACTTAACTTAAGATCTGCATAACGTCAACAATGTTAACCTTTAAAGTCAACAGTACGATCAATGACCCATTTGTAAAGAATGTGTTTTCAAACATTTAATTATCTACTTGAACAGACTCAATAATATCTTCACATTCCCAGAATGGTCAAACTTCGTATTATTTATCGAGAACAGCTCTCGAAAAGTATAGAATAACTCAATAATGAGATCTTTTTCAACAAACCTTTTCAAGCACTGGCCGGTTATTGAAACCTTTTTATTTCGAGAAAAAAAAAACTCAATTCGAATCACCACTTGAAATACTCGCGTCTTGGAAGCATTTAGCAAAGCAATTTTAACCTTATACGTATGTTTCAGGAGCTAAAATTATTTTGGCAATTCAATATTAATGTTTGCAAAAAGCTAAACATATTCGCGACAGTTACCATCGAAAATTCAGTCTTACCTAACTATAATAGAATTCAAAATCTATTGACTTATCACATGATCTCCAACTATTTCGCAACAAAGAATAGTAAATTCTATGAGGACTAGATAAGGTATGGTTTGGGTTGTGAGTTAGTTTGTCTGTTTGAGTCGAGTGGTGCTAGAAGGTTAATGGTTCAGTAATCGACAGCGCCCGAGGGTTGTATCGCGAGTGCGTTTGATATGTTTAGAGAAATAAAGTTACTGTGGAATCGGCAAGATTCTTGCAAGCCTTACAACTTAATTGCGAGAAAAACCCAAATAATTGAAATCATATTGAATTTGCTATGGTAGTTGTCTTAAGCGCATCATGGACATTGTTATAATATCATCATCATAGGAGTCGGCTTCTAGTCTAACCCGATGCAGCTGAATACCAGTTTTTGAGCGAGGCACAAAATTTTCTCTCTATTTCCTGTATTGGAGGCATAATACCTAGTGAGGAAGATAGAATTTCTTTTTTTTTAATATTCCATACCCATTCCCTTTTTGTCTCGGTTATTTCAAAGTCTCAAATTAAGAGCGTTTACGCCGTACGGCATTTCATACAAACTTTCAAGCTCTTGTTTTTCCAAATTTATGAACCGATTTTAATGAAACTTCCTACGCATAAGCAGGATACAAAGGTCTAAAAAGTTAGTAGAAAACATTTTCGAAATGTCTTATTTAAATAAAGATAAATGGAAATCATTGTTTCTATAGAAAGTTTAAAATCGGTCTAATTTGGCTGTAACACTATTTTTCAAAAATGTTCTCTACTAACTTTTTAGACCTTTGTATCCTGCTTATGCGTATGAAGTTCATTAAAATCGGTTCATTCACTTCGTAGAACAAGGGCTTGAAAATTTGTATGAAATGCCGTTCGGCGTAAACGCTCTTAACTACGCTCGCTCTTTCACCCCAACTACGCTCACCCTGCTTTTATACAATTGTTCGGGAGGATTTTTTTCCTTTTTATTAGCGCATGTAACTGATACACGCTACACGATTGATTTATTAAATATTTGTTTAGTAAAGGTGCGGTGTACCTACTCGGTGTAAAGATGAGCGAGAACGGAGCGAGGTCTGGTTAGCGAACAAAAAGAGGTGCAAGTTTTTGATGTTGTGAATCGAACGCTTTTGACAAAACCGACGAGAGATTTTTGGGGAGTTTAACAAAATGAGTCAAGATTTTCGCAAAAAGCGCTCTTCATTTGTTTTTCAGACTGTCTTGTAAAGGCATCATTTGGGTGTAAAAAGTACCTAAATAAAATAAACTTAAACAAAGTTTTATAAACAGTCTATTGTCTTCTAACGACTGGCATTTTTGGTAAAAAAGGGCAGCAGTCAATTCCCAACGAGATCACGTGACTTACGCAATTCCCAAATAACCTCATAGTTTTGTATTATTTTGTCATTCTTTGAGAATGAGTTCGCTTTCAAACAGCAGCGCAATTGTGTAACACTATATCAATCGCAATCGGTTTCATTTTGACATTCATTGCGTTATTTACGTGTTGATCAGACAAATTTTTCGAACTTATGATGCAATGGATTAGCAATTTGCTTCAAAATGATTCAGGTTCCGATTGATAGTGTGTTTCGCAATTAGGGTACTGATCAGCTTGAGTGTGGTTCAAAGTGAGCTTTAATAAAAACAACTAAAACGAGATCCATACATTCTTATAGCAGGTGAATATTAGACAAAAAGTGAAGTATCAAGCGAAATTTTCCATGTAGGCATAATCAGCCTTTAATGTGCCAACTGCTGGGACACAGGCCTCCTCTTCTCTTCTAGAGGGAGTGGCCTGTAATGGCAACAGCCCAGTACGGGTTGGCAGATGTCACATGTCTTCGAATTTCAGTTCTAGGACAAGCCAGTCACGATGTTTTCTTTTACAGATTTGAGAGCTGTGGTGATAAAATTTCCATCAATTGTTAATTGCCACCAGAACTTACAAATGATCATGGTACGACACCTGATCTATTTTTATAAAAACACCTACTTATTGTCTCAAAGATGAGCGAATCTCAACTGTACGAGGCATGCCTCCTCGACCCGCCTCGTGTAAGCCAACACCGCACTGGAGCGGCTTCCGAACATTTTTATTAAATTTTCCGAGTGAACACAGTGTTCAGTCCGCTATTTTTTACGACGGGAGTTTTTACAATTGATTAAAGCGATCCTGTTACCGCTCGAAGTTGGTGTAAGTGTGTGTGGATTGTAGAACGAAGTTAACGTGGATTTTTATTGTTGGGAGGGGAGGTAATGTGATAGTTTCATTGTTTTTCGGAGGCTTTGTTGCAGCTCGTGAAGGGAGAAGGAACATTTTGCAGAGCACAAATTATTTTATTTCTGTAAGTAGGTTTGTACAAACATTTTTACACGTCAATCATATTTTTAAATACTCTATGAGGTCGACGTTTCCTATCTAACTACTCTCAGAAAGGCCGAAACAAACTCTGAGGTCACAGTCACTTTTAAAGTCCAGAAATAATCTTGGTCAGATCATGTGAAGACCATGTAGATAGGTATCTGAAATAGTCTTTTGAGGAAAGAACCACACGGATTGAGTGGGCCTGTCCAGTCAGTGCTCGTATTTGTCAGTAAACGTTCAGCTCAACTCGGAACTTAAGGAGCTCCAACGATTCGACGAACACTGCTCTATGCAATCTGTGTATAAAATGTTATCTTACTCACTTTTTGCAATAACTTATATAACTCTAGAGCGAAAGACACAAAAGGAAGGAATGACCAATGATCACTATATTAACTCGGCTATTCTAAATATTACCCAAGTTCAGTATGCTTGCGTTGTTACGGATACCGGTGACTTAAATCAGCTTGGAAGTTTAAAATAATATCTATTGATTAACCTCTTCCGTACCAAAAACTCTGCCTTTTAATCCGCTCTCTATAATTTAACGAAAATTAAAAGAACTAAGAAGGTCTATTTAGCTTCAAACTCTTTAACTATTAGTCGACCATTCCCCTCCTTCACTATCTACAATGTACACTACCATAGATAGTCAAATACTAATTAACAATCGTTTGAAGTGACAGTGTCAATCGTTATCTGATGACGTGGCGAGGGCTGAACAATGACATGTTGTGACGACATCAGAAACATGGAAACTATTGTTTTGATAGTTTATCCAAGGGAAGGGAACGTTTGGTTAAGTACGGTGACTGTACAGAGACTTGAACTATGAAAATTGCCCTTACTGTTATGGAGTAAAACTTACGGGTTAACCGTATTCAGAAAGATTGATACATTTTTGATTTTTGCAAGGGTTTGCAATATTTGATGCGTCGTAAAATTACTATTGCGATCACCTTTTAATTAGATTTAGCCAAGGTTTAAAAGATCTCCAAAAGCATCTAAAGATCTACTTAAATTAGCTAGCGAATGTTTAGGAAATCACCGTGGACACTTGGACAGTCTCATGGCTGAAAAAGGCTGATAATACCGAACTCCTTCGAAATAAGTACTTCACAACAACTAAAGGAGAATGACCAAAAGTCGTACCAAAAAGTCTCACGCATCAAGATCAAAATATTGTTGTAATTATTTTTATAATTTTTACGACATTGCGCATCGGGGATTTAATTTATGAACAGGGAATTTAATTTAAAGTAAAAAAGTGTTGATATTGTTTTATTCCCTTTTCATGACGTTCCGTTTCAAATGATATGATATCATCACCTTGAATTTTGAAAGGGCTGTGATGTCTTACAAAAAAACATGTAATAAATTATACTTTGTCGATTCTACATTAATTAAAAATAACTAGAATAGAATGGGATGTTTTTAGAGCAATAATGGCCGTTCGTGTCAAACAAAATAAAATACCTAGTTTTTAGGTTATTTAGATTTTTTTGAAAATCTCGGAAACCCGGGTTTTGTTTACAAAAGGAACTTTTGTAGGAGTTCATATGATAAGTTTAATCTATAAAAATAAAGTTTGACTTTGATGAAGTATGGTACGGGATTACATACATCCATGACCATTGTCCTTTACTGGCATCCCAATTGTAGGAATCGAGCGGAAATGAGAATAATATTGCAATATTTTTAACATATTGCCAAACGTGTTTCATCAATCAACTCTCTTAATATATTTCACCCCTCGGCAGACAATACGGATGCCACATACAAACCACTTTAAAAGTATTAATACAGTTACTGTCTCATATTAAACTCGCAATATATCCGTGTAGGTACAGGGTGACTATTTATCCCGGGAGATCATTCACAGGGTGACTACTTTTGTTGAGCCCGGACACAATGACATCACTCGGGGCATATTAAATACTGAACTGTAATTTGATTTGGATATTTAATAGGGTTGGTACTGTGTCTTTTTTTGTTAATATTTTCTGGTTGAGTCGATTTGAGCTGTGTAATAATTTAAATGGAAGAGGAGGACATGCAAAATATGCAGTTTTGGTTTTATTTTGGTAGCAAGCAATATTTTTTGTAAGTTCTATGATAATATTTTTCGTTACGTCTTTTGTTAGTTTTCTGAATATTTTTTAATTTTTTGACCGCTTTTCAGAACAACTTCTAAAGAGAAAAAAGCTTGATAGCGTACTTTCATTGTTAAATCAAACAAATTCGTGACAGGCGTGGCTACTCCTAAACAAAAGGAATAAATTCAAAAATACAAATAATAACCCCCGCAGTGCCAGCCCTGCCGAATAATTGCATCCCAATAGAACACTAATTCCTCAATCGAATGTATAACCACATCACGCACTATCATCACGAAAATCAACTCTATATCAACACAACAAAACTCAATTTCAAATGCCAAACTTAATAATAGAGATCGCCAACAATTGGTTTTATTGTTACCGCCCGCCGACTCAAAGTTACTCCGTTCAGACTGCAATAAATTCAGAACAATTTTAAACTTTATTTAATGGGGATAAAGTGTAATTTGGTACGATTAATGTCTGGTAGTAAATTATAGGTGTCGGGTACAATCGTGGCGGGTAGTCAGAGTTCATTCTGTATTGCTAATCACTTGAGAATGGACTTAGTTCGGAGGGTACAAATTAAGGGTCACGTCGTAACTCGTGACGGGGGTGTTTTTATTAATTTTGCAGTCATTTGGATATTAATATTGGATGAAAGAGGGTTCGGCTGTTTGTATGTGATTAGAAATCGACAAATGTTGTATTATGGTCTGACATGATTAATGGGCGGTTTTGTGAAGACGATTTAAATTATGACAATGCAATCGTACGTTCAAACAGGAACTCTGTTGTTAAAAAAGTAAGCTTAGGTTACCTAAAGTTTGTCTGAGAAAAGCCAACTAAATAATAGCTATGAGAGCTATCTGGAGACGACAGTAAGACAATAAATAAAAACACAGGCATAACTAATGCATAGGATTATTTAAAAACTATCAAATAAATCCTAACATTGAAAAAAAAGAATTTTTTTCAAACAAACTAAATATGTAGTAGTGATGTGCCGACTATGGGTTTTGGCGATCTCTGAATATTTATAATGACTAAAACTTCAATTAAACATATCCATTTGATTGAATTTTTGTATGCAGACTGGGAACGGCGTTAGATATACGAAGTTTAATTTACTGTCGTATTGTAGCCTCCATTGTGTATAAGTTTCCATACCCAATATCTGCCGTCGTTAAAAAATAAGCAATCAAGGTCACAACGCGTAAAGTAAAGTACTCTTCTTAATACTATTCTGGTTGCTGAAAGTATTCATAAAACTTCCCTATAGCAGAAATGAGCAGAGCCCTCAAACACACATACAAAAACAAACCAAACAAACAAGTACAGGCCACAAAGCGAAACTCAACAAAATGCTTAAAAACAAGAATATTTTCAAAACTGTTCACTAATTACTTTATAATATCTCAAATGTGAGGGTCAGTAATTAGCGGCCTCCACTCAGAGGTTTATTTTTGTTAAATTGCATACAAATCGGAATGTGGACTGTTTGAGTGAGCTTTTATTTATTTACTGTTTAGGGTAAGCCTCTTTGATGCAAGGGAATTTTCAGTGGAAGAGTCAATGAAGGAAAAAATATTATATCTTCATAAACATAATACAGGCACCTTTGAATTGTCAAGTTGTCGGTCAGTCAGAAAGATGAAGCTAGTTGCTCATCCAAAGCGTAGCTATGTAGAAGAACGGGCATGAACCTCCCTCTAGGATCCCTGATAATGGTATTCCACTAAAAGACCCAACATATTAACTGGTTGAAGGAATCAACTAATTGTAGTACCTAATATCCAGTATTTCGTATAGCTAGATCTTGTGTCGACCTTCCATCAAATGCCAATTTTCATTGAAATTTCCTCATTTTTACTTGGTACTCAGACTAGATTCAGTTTATTTATTTCTAGCCTAAGAAACTCACTATATCAATTCTGCAAATTATGTAGTAGTTTTAATATTAAAATGGTATTTGAGTGTTTGTGCTTACGTGTTGACATAGATGATATGATAATCCTTGATTAACTACTTGATTTAATACACCTTGCAAGCTTATTTAATTTTTGGTAACATTTTAACAAATTTTATTACACTATAAGCCTAAGGCCAAACTAAACATCCCTTTCCCGAAGTAACACAAATGAATAGTAATGCTAGTGGCGTACAGTCAGGGCCAGCGTTCAGTAAATCTCCCGCACAATGGGCGAGGCCGGGCGACGCGGTGCGGTGGCATTGTACCAAGTAATTTATGGCGACGACTGTACACGCTATGTTTCGGCTCACAGTGTAAACATAATGCACCATACTGTAATTATGTCTTTATATCATTGTGATGTAGTATCATATTTTATTAGGTTCTTCTTCAATTCATTTCCTTCTGCATGCTTTCCAAGTACGTTAGTTTGTTTCTTGCAAAGGTTCCAGTAGTTTCTTTATTCTCCTCGTTTGTTTCACTATTAGCTTTCCGTCTTTTCTCGGCAGTTGCTAGATATTTACGATTTGTAATGTTCTATTTTCTTTTCCTCTTTAGTCATTCACTGTTCTTGCAGTTTTTTCTAAAATGATGCTGTTACAAATAACCAATAAATGAAAAGAGCTCAGATCTCAATCAGTCTAAGAAAAATGATTAGGTAGAATAAGGTAGATCAGGTTACATCTCAAAACTTAATGTAAGCTAACCTGCAAATGATAAAGATGATGATGACTGATACATCTTACCCTTAGAATTGAAATAAGGGCTAACACACTTTCACCAAAACTTGTACGAGGTATTCGACATCATATTCAATAACAAGACAACAGACCATAAACTCGATTCAGTAATCGCGTAAATCGAGTTCCGGAATCATAAAGCACCGTATACCGGACGGTACTTACCAAGCTCCAACAATAGTTGCCGCAACGCAGTGACATTATTATGCACACAATACAATGCAGCTTTTGTTCGCGCGACCGGCCAGTGTTATAAACAGACGCATAAATCTAGGCGAAACATTGGCGGAGTGTCGAAACATGCGCGGTAATTGTACGGAGGAGTTTATTGTTTAAATATGAAATGGATTACCAGCAACTATGATGCTTGGTAATCGATTAATGAAGAGTGTTGAGATTGGGTATTTAAAAATTACGCTTTAGAGTTGATCAGATTATAGAAGATTACTGGTAATTTAGGCTTGTTAACTTAGAGTTGAAGTGTTCAATGGTGCAGTCATGCAATAAACTCTCGATGTTGTCTGTATTGCCAAATATTACGAGACAAAGTTAAAATTAAGAATTGTCAGGATCCAGTAATTTCATAGGAAACTACTCCCTCCAATCGAGTAGTGGAAATAATGCCCTGGATGATCTCTTTTAAGGAGCTCTGTAGCTTTTATCAACTATGTCGGGGTCGGCTTCCAGTCTAACCCCATGTAGATGAATACGAGTATTTTACATGGAGTGACTGCCTATGTGACCTCCACCACCCAGTTAGGTACTAGGTAATACGGTACCCCTTGGTAAGACTGGTGGTCAGACTTTCGGGCTTCTGACGAACGGTATCGATTGACTGTCCAAGATCCACGAATGACAGCCAACCACTTAACATGCTTTCTGAGGCACGGAGGGGTCTCGGTTTGTAAAGATGGTCACCCATCCACCAGCCAAACGCGGCAAGCGTAGCTTTTACCTGATCGATCGAGCCATGCGGCTGTCACACAACAGCCGCATGTGATCCGCAGGAATCTAAACATACCTAAATAACTGCTTCAAAGCCGTTTCGTCATTCATAAAAAATGCGTCTTAATAGTTTCCATTATCAAAGATATTGACTGAGTTTTGAATTTTAATTAGTACGGGGATCCCCCGGTTACGTCTTAGCCATATATTTGTAGTATGAAGCCTTGATTCAATAGAATTTGCGTTACGTAATATTCTACATAGTAGGTTTGACCGATACTTCTTCTGCTTGTATTTCGTAACTCATGGTTCTCATACAAACAGAAGGCCAATTCCCGTAATTAAAAACGTTAAAAATTTAGTCGCTTTCTTATTTCAGCATCAATAAATGTCAAAAATGTAGGGATTTCAGAGGTGTTTTTGACAGTTTAAGCCTGAGATCATCCTGTGAAAGTTCTTAAAATGATGGTAATTGTCCCTCTGGCAGGTAGGTGAAGACAGTAGGAGCTAGAACTATCGGGTGGTTTTCGGAACACCCCTTCTTTCTTCTTTTTTTTTCTTTCTACCATAATTTTGTTGTTCCTTTCTTTAAATGTTTGGGCTGCGCGTTCTACATTGTACTATTCATTAGTTGGTAATATGTACATACATAGTACTTACTCATATTTACATACAGTATTTTGTGTTCTCCCCTATTTTATTACTGTACGATAAGTGCATATGCCAAACATTGTTGATACACAATAAATAAAAAATAAAACCAAAACACAGCCTAACAGCATCATTTACCAGCAGATGTCTATATTAGTTCTACTTACATTTCAATAGCTCTTTTCATCTCTTTCACGCGAATACAAAACACTATCCCCATCTCGTATGCACACATAATGAGATTCAAAATGGCCAGTAGTCGGTTTATTGTAATTCAATAAAAGTTGTTTGTATTGTGTAAAACTGTTCGTATTATTTTAATGAAATTTTTTCGTGCGAGGGCGTACCTTTTATTATAACACAAAAACGACTCACATTTTTTTCTTTTCATTCGGTTTTTTCTTAAAGAACGGTTTACATTGATGATTGTGTTCAATGAATTGGTTCACTTATACTCAGTGTCTTTTCAATGTAATCGTTTTTTGCGGACGCTTGCGGGTTTCGATTACATTTTAATGGTCGCAGTCGATTTATTTGAATGAGTGTTCACTCGAGATGCTTTTATGGTTTTCAAATTGACGAATAGCGTTCCATTTTTTGAATATTGAATAAAACCTTTTTTGTATATTTTTTTTCGTCGTTGATGACAGCTACCTGTTATTTTTTGGTCTACTTCTTTTATTAGAAATCAAACGAACTTACCAAGTGAAGTTCGATGTTAATTGTGTGAAGGTGTTGGTCCAAGACGTCCTATAATTCTTGACTTGTAGACGCATCGTGTCGCCCTCTACCACGTATATTTGAAGCTAAGTTAAAAAATGAAACGCTTCTTACGTAGGCTGGAACGCGCCCAAGCTCATCTGTCATTTAGTTTGAAGTTCCTATTTCACGACCTGTAACTTAGGGTACTCATGCACTAGCATTAGGGTCAGGGTGGGAGTCCAGGACGTCTTGGACCAACACCTTCACACAATTAACATCGAACTTCACGTGGTAAGTTCGTTTGATTTCTAATTGTGTTTCTGTGTTGGTCCAAGACGTCCTATAATTCTTGACTTGTAGGATGTTCAAAGAGTCGTGAAATACAACAAATAATTTCTTTTTTATATAAGTAGTGTATTAATAAAAATTAATAAAGTTTGAATTAATAATTCAAACAGAAACATAACAAAACACTCATTAATGAGTAGCAAATATAACTTACATTTTAATAATCTTCTGATAAACTAAAATTGAGATTCATATACTAATTAATGGATAAACTTATACATAAGTAAAGTTAGGCATTTGAATTAAAAATACTTTCTGCGAATGCAGTTTCTGATTGTACAACGGGTCTATTGTAGAATCTAGCAAACACAGAAGAGGTTTCACCCCAACCTGCCGTTTTCCGAATGACATCTAGGTTGATCCCTAGAGCTTTAGCCTTCGATGAAGATGCATGTCGCGTGCTATGTGCTGTGAACATGGTGGTGTCTATGCCACTCTTGGTCATAATATCTTTGATCCAGCGGCTTATGGTTTGTGATCCTATAACTTTATATGGTTTTTTGAAACTTAAGAGAAGCCGTCCTGAATGACTGGGTCGTAATTTTTCAGTTATTTTGATGTAATCAACTAGTGACTGCGCAGGGCAGATTTCGGGCCTTTCGAGAAAAAATGGAATTGTTAGGGCAGGTTGAGTTGCACCTACTCTAGATGTTTTAATGATATCAGTAATTTTTATGATAATTTTGTCTTTACAACATTTAATATTTTCTAATCTAATCAGACTTAAGGTTTGGACCCTGTGTGCAGTTATTAAAGCTAATATAGTTACAATTTTTTTTGATAACATTTCCAATGAAATGTTATTATTAGGATATAAATTACTTAAGTAATTCAACACAGTGTTGGTATCCCAGGTAACATCATACTTTGGGTTATTTGGTCGTAGCCGAAAAACTCCTTTAAAGAACCTTTTTATTAGCTCGTTAGTACCAACTTGTGGTCCTACTAATAGCGAAATTGCAGATCGACATGAGTTGAGACTTCCATATTTTGAGCCATTGTTGTACATCCCGGTTAAAAACTTTAATATATCTGGGATACCAGCACTGTAACAATCTATTGAATTATCTAAACAATGAGTCCACCATGATTTTAAACATGTGTTATACTGTGACACAGTATTATCTGCTAAGGAAGCTAGCATGACGTCAATTGACATATCAGGAACACCTCGGCTCTCTAGAGCTTTCCTGATAAGGCCCCTGCAACCAGGGTAAGCTGCTCGTGAAGAGGATGCGGCCTGCTGTTGATAGAAGTTAATAATGACTTATTAGGTTGGAAATAGATTGGCTCTGAACATAGTAATTTTTGGTATAGAGGATACCAAGGTTGGGTGGGCCAATACAAAAATACAAAATACAAAAAGTTTATTGCAGTAACATGTACAACTTTTACAGTAAATTTTACATAGAGACCTCCTTTTAAGTAAAGATATACCTGTGCTAGGAGGCCCCGCTCCTCAATGACAAATTATAAAATGGTAAAAGTGGTGTACCAAAACATAACAGAATATAAACAAAAAGAAAATAAAAAATTAAAGAAAAATTATAATAAACTAAAATAGTATGTGTGTGTGTGTGTGTGTAGGTGAGGGAGTGTGTGTGGGTGGGTGAGGGTGTGTGTGTGAGTGAGGGTGCATGTGTGCGTGTATCTTTTCAACTCATATTGACGATGCTTCCAGCAACAATTCAATATCATCATAGGTCTTCAGTTTTAGCCATTGAACTATTGCCTTTTTGCAGTCTTTAGTAGTCATGGGATAGATGTTGATTATTTTATTTATTTTATTATATAGGGCAGCGGAATTTGTATTGAATTGTCTTTTAGCGTATTTAGTTTTAACGAATTCTACTGGTGCAACACAGTATTTTCGTCTTCTTTCCTGAGAGTGAGGGTCATAGGGCAAGACTTTGTGTAATTTTAAGACAGCATGGAGTATGTATAATTTTCTGACTGTGAGAATGCCGCTAAGAGAATATAACTCATTGGTTGGGAATCTGTACGGTTTGGTATGCATGACCTTGATAAGAGATCTCTGTGCTCGCTCTAGCTCAAGAAACTTCGTTTTTGTCGCACCACCCCACACGGGTATGCAGTAAATAAGAATTGACTGTGCCAGAGCGACATAGATTTCCGTTAACATTTTTTTAGTTGTCACATGTCTTAGGTTCTTAAATAACCAGATAAGTTTTCTCGTACGGGTCATGACCATATCTATATGTGTATGCCAAGATAACCGCTGATCAACAATTATACCTAGGTATTTTATGTGTGTCACTTTTTCTATATTTTTACAAGAACAATTTGTGCTAGATATATCATGACAAGTATGGATTTTGAGAGTTACGTTGGGTCCGGGTTGAGTGTTGTTATATTTTGTAAATGCAATATATTTTGTTTTAGAAATATTTAGTGTTAGAAGATGTGAGTTTAACCAGTTAGCAATTTCGAAAAGACCCTGTTCAGCAGAATGATATACGGATTCCCATGTATCGCCAGAGAAAACAATAGCTGTGTCATCCGCATATATGAGAAAACGCGACCATTATCTAGCATCATTTTGCAGAGATGGTTTATATAAATTAAGAATAGAGTCGGGCCCAGTACACTGCCCTGCGGAACGCCGTAGGTCACATAAGACTCCTTACTAATATATTCTCCTATCTTAACCTTTTGCCTGCGATCCCGTAGATAATCTATTAGTAATGCCAACGGGTTTCCTCTAACTCCTATACCCTCTAGACTACGCACAAGAATGGGGACAGAAACGGTATCGAAAGCTTTTTTTAAATCAAGAAATACAGTTAGACATTTTTCTCCTGAATCTACTAGTTTTACAATATGAGTGCTTAATGCTATCACTGCGTCTTCCGTAGATAATTTTTGCCTAAAACCATATTGGGCTTGAGAAATAATGTTATATTTATTAGTGTAGCTGGTTAGTCTTATGTTAATTAGCTTTTCAATTATTTTGGATATTGCAGGCAAGACAGAGATAGGTCTGTAATTGTTAACGTCATCTCTGTCTCCACCCTTGTGCACAGGAGTAATTACACAAGCCAACAGGCCAATGGGGTGCAACAACAATACCAGTAGCCTCGTCATTAGCAATTTTTCTGAGAGTTTTTAGTAACATTGAGAATGGTGGAAAGGCATAAAAAAAAATACGGAGACCATGAAACAGTAAAAGCGTCTATAGCATACGCTTCTGGATCCCTGTGCCAAGATATAAACTTGTTACATTTTGTATTGGCCCTAGAGGCAAATAAGTCTATATTGGGTCTGCCAAAAGCTGTAATTATCTGCTGAAATGCGTAGTCTGCTAATTCAAATTCTATGTTGGCTTGAGTCTTTCTAGATTCTGCATCTGCTATAAAGTTGTCTTTGGACTGGATATAAGAAGCAAATACAAAAATGTTCCTAGACTCACACCATTGCCAAATGTCCCTTGCCAGTGTGTTGAGATGATTAAACTGTACTCCTCCCATACGATTTATGTACGATATAGCCGTTGTGTTGTCTATTCGGAGAAGTATTTGACAATCCCTGAGGTTAGTTGCATAAGTTTTTAGTCCAATAAAAGAAGCAAGGAGTTCTAAATAATTAATGTGTTTCTTAGACTCTTCAATTGACCATGAGCCTCCCAAAGAGTTATCATTGCACGCCACGCCCCAACCCGTTAAAGACGAATCCGAAAAAATTTCTAATGCATAGCAGTCTGACCGAATGTTGTTCCTAGGTGCTTTTAAGTTTTTAAACCACCAATCAAAATCTGATTTTAAATAGCTGGGCAATTTCATAGTTTTATTGTAATTGTCATTGTTATTAAGTAAATTCAGGTATTTCAGTCTTTCAAAAGCTTTGGTATATACCCAGCCATACTTAACAGCGGGGCAAATGGAAGTAAGTAATCCTAACAAATGGGCAAATTCTCTTATTTTGCAGTTTTTCTTATTATAAAAAGATAATAATTCTTGCTGAATCTTTAAGCATTTTTCAGGTGGTAATTCTATTGTCATGTCTAGTGAATTTAACATAAAACCTAAAAAATTACACTTCTTTTGGGGTAAAAGTATACATTTGTCATAATTAATTGTAAACCCTAGGTGTTCTAAAAGCCTACACACTTTGTCAATACCATCTTTTGCCTCTAACATGTTGTCAAAAATTAAAAGTATATCATCGAGATAAACAGAACACAAAATTCCTTGAGACCGGAGGTGTTCAATGACAGGTTTCATAATTTTTGTGAAAACATATGGTGCTGTGCAGAGACCGAACGCTAATACATTAAACTCATATAGCTTATCCTGCCATTGCAAACGAAGGTACTTTCTATAATGCTCATGTATCTGCACGGAGTAATATGCCTCTTTAAGATCAATTTTTGCCATAAGGGAACCAGCTGAAAGTAATTTTGTGGCAGTTCTAATATCTTCGAGTTTGAAATGGGATGTACTCATAAACTTATTGAGCTTCTTTAAGTTTAAAATGAATCTTTTATCACCATTAGGTTTCGGAGCCAAAAAAATATGTGAAAGAAACTGATTATTACATGGCTCACATTCCCTTATAGCCTTTATGGAAAGAAGATGGGATATTGATTGTTGCATTTCTTGAGCCTCTTTACCTTTTAATTTATTTGATGGTGCAAGTGTTTGATTAGGTATAGTTAAAAAAGGCAATTTGTAACCTCTAAGTTTTTCTGTTTGGTGGACCACTTCTCTGCTGAGGAGCTGGCCACCGCTGTGGAGCTTGCCACCGCTGAGGTGCTGGCCACCTCTGAGCTGCTGGTCGAGGCCTGGGGTTGAGTTGTCTGCCCGCACTCGGTGTATGTTGAGGTTGGTACTTCCGAGGCGGGCCCCGTGAGTTTAAATTAGTTGGTTTAGCTTGTTTTGATGATTGTGGTTGGTTATATTTGATCTCTGATCCGGTCTTGTTAATAGCTTTTCCAGCTTTTAAATCCTCATAAAGGTTTTCACCAAATATGTATTTACCCACTTTTGTTTGAGTAACAATATCCTTTGTATCTTTATTGAGTGCAAATTGTAAAAGGTATCTGCGAGATATTGACTCGGTGTGGAATAAATCACACAGCATACGTCCAGTGTCGCTTACAATTTTTGTAGCTTCCTTGCACTCTTTGTTTTTAATCAAAATATCAAGCGCCTTCCCGATGCAAGCTGTAGCTTGGCCAAGGCAGTTTTGTTGCTGCTCCATTGCCCGGTCTCTTTTTAAGACCTGCTCTGAGACCGCTGCCTTAATCTCCGGATTTATTTTGGGGGCCTCCAAAAAAAGACAATTGTCAGGGATTGGATACAACTTCAGGAGTTCTGTTTTGCTATCCTTCTCTAGTCCATTGGTAATTATATGATTCCATCTCATTGTGATGTCTTTGTGAATTGGTTCTGCATAAGTCTTTTTATTAGGGTCCTCTCCTAAAATATTAAGTATGTCCTCATCTAACGGCAAAGACTCCGAGGGATTTTCTTGTAAAGTTTCGGTGGCAGGAAGCTCAGGAAGCTGATTCTCAGGAGCCAACTCAACCGTAGCCTGTTTGGCTAAATTTGTTTCCTCTTGAAACTCTTCAACACTCTCTGGGGCTAAAAAAATATTTTTACTCTCTTACTAAAGGAGCTTTTTATTGAGGTGAGAGATATACCACACGAATAGCACCAGCAGTGCAATCACACGAGTAGATCCGCAAACCGTACGGGGTTACGGTCGGGATATGCCACACGAATGATACTCGCAGTACCACCACACGGGCATAACCTCTAACCTTTATTTCCGGTCGGGATATAACGAATAGCACTCGCAGTGCTACCACACGAGTATATCCTCGTACCATTGTTATATTTCTATAGAGAATTAGCCACAGATTGTGTAATTATGATTCTAATTAGCCCAAACACCGGTATAAAAAAAAAGTGTGCACTTGTTTTTTGACAACAAGCACCGCGTGCGTGATAATAACGGACAGGCACTTATATATATATCTATGATCACAAAATAAGTTGTGTTTGAGAATTCTTGTATTTACCTTGAATATCGTCCTGTACAACTTCGATTTCACTCGAAGTGGAAGAGTGTCTTTCTCTCCTCATTCGTTTCTTAAACTTTTTAAATAACGCATATAATTCTTCATCTTCGTTCCTCCTTTTCCTTTTATGTTTTCCCATTGTAACTATTTATTTTAAGTAGTTAATTTTTTCCTGAAATAAAATTTTATGGGAGCAAGAAGAAAAAACGTGGATTTTTGGCGCGCACGAATAAGTCGAATGACAGATGAGCTTGGGCGCGTTCCAGCCTACGTAAGAAGCGTTTCATTTTTTAACTTAGCTTCAAATATATGTGGTAGAGGGCGACACGATGCGTCTACAAGTCAAGAATTATAGGACGTCTTGGACCAACACAGAAACACAATTTATGGTAAAGAAAGAGGTCACGAAAAAGGATTGATTTGACTAAATAACTTTATTTATTTATTTATTTAATACTTCAAGCACATAAATGTACAGAGGCGGACTTAATGCCATAGGCATTTTCTACCAGTCAACCTTTGGGCGATGCAGAGACAAACAGTGGTAGGTGGTAATCATGAACATTGAGGAACAAATATTTTAAACATAAAGATACGCCTAAACCTATTAAAACTTAATCCTAATTACATATAAATATACGCACAAATAAATATGAGCACTAATAAATATACATGAATATACTTACTAAAAAGAAATAAGACATACAATGAGAAAATAGTACCGTTGTGATAATACTGCCAGCTTCTTGCGAATGTGCTCGTGAACCTTAACTTTAAAGGATAATTTGGTTGGTTGCCATTCTGATTTCCTGGGGGAGCGCATTCCACAGAGAGATAGACTGAACGAAGAAGGAAGAGTGAATGAAGTCTGTGCGGTGAGTGAGACATTGGAGATAATCTTCGCTATAAAAGAACTTTGTATTTTATTTCACCAGTAGCAGCTCTATTACTAAGATAAAATAAGCACATATTTGACTTAAGTAGTGTGCCTAATAATTGGAATACATTCATTCAATGTCGTCACATAACATATGCGTTGACAAATTAAAACTATTGCACTTAAAATCCATAAAACTGACTCCCACCAATAAAACAAACCTATACTTATTAAAACCTTATTAAAAGCCAGCCGAACAGACTCTCGATACCCCACGTCAACGTTTAAAAAAAAAACAATAACTTCGGCCATTAAATTGGTTCACGCGACTGCGCCGACTTGCTTTAATTGCGGCAACACAATGACTGGTACGACTTGTGCACACCCTGTATAAGTGTAGCCGGGAATGTACCTATACGTGGTGTATATTGAGGAGTATGGTGCAGAGTAACTTGAAGAAACCTTTGTTAATGGTGATGCTCTCCATAGATTATTAATTCTTTTCGTCATCCATTTGTTCTATACGAGTAGTAAGCCGATGACTTACCAGTTACCACTAAAGCATCCATCAGCTCCAATAGCCTTTGGTCCTCTAGCCTGCCTTCTTTTCTGGATAGTTTAATTACGTCATTATCGCTATCATCATAGGCTATCTTGTTCCACACAATGCTGAAGTATCTGCTTTCTTCATTTTGTGTCAGTCAGGAATTTTACTTCTTAAGTGGGATATCCAATATAATACACCATCGTCCTTCAAAAGTATCTTCCTTCTTTTGAAGAAGCCATTGTTGATTATTCTTGGATAAGGGTGATGCAGGTAAGACATAAAATAACACAAATTGCGATGATGCAGCTAACTACTAAGAAGTGTTAGCTACTAAATACCGCACCAAAAACATATCATTATAAAAATATTTGATTACAGTGTGCACGCTATGCAAGCAGAGAATTTAAAAACATTTCACCTTCATTTGTAAACCTTTATTTCAAGTAAAACCACATTTAAGTAAAACATCAGTCTGTGTACACTCCACCACTCAGTGTGCACGCTGGTTCGCCTTTTTTGTTCCCCTTTATTGTTTGAACTTTTGTTCTTGACTGTATTATTTTCTCGGAGCTCTGTGTAATTGAATTTCGAAACGAATATGTTTCAGAGAAACGTTCTTTGTTTGTTTTTGGAATTCGTTCTTTAAAATTGATTCGTTATTTTTGGTGGCTCTGGAATAATATTTGAATGCGTTTTGTTTTTAAAAATATGTAAGCGTCAGAGCGAAAAAGCGTTGATAAACTCCGACTTCTTACTTTGTTAAACAACGAATCTGGAGTACGAATGTTTCAGATAGTCATAATTTGTTTATCAGATGCTTCTTATTACAAGTGTTGTTAAGTAACTAAGTAGTAACTAATAAAAATTAAATTAAAAATTTAAAAAACCCCCGACACAAAAAATAAAATTAAATGTAAATAATTGGAAAAGGATCAAATAATATAAAACCCCCAACTTAAAGAATCTAGGTAACGAGACTAAAACAGATAAATTCATCAGCAGTCGGGGGCCCGTTTAGCATAGAAGGTGTTTCACAGAACGGTCCCCCGACTTCCATATGAATTTATCTGTTTTAGTCTCGTTACCTAGATTCTTTAAGTTGGGGGTTTTATATTATTTGATCCTTTTCCAATTATTTACATTTAATTTTATTTTTTGTGTCGGGGGTTTTTTAAATTTTTAATTTAATTTTTTATTTCATGCTTTTTGTAGGGACTCCTTAATTTTTGTAGGTTTTTATCCGTCAAAAAATAATTATTAATTTATACTTAGTTGAAGAATATTTTTAAAGACTAAACAGATTTTATTATTTCATTATATCCTTTTTCTAGTTCTTCCTTTAGTTATTCAACTTTCGTACAGGTATTTCATAGCTATTAGATATCTTAGGTATTTCAGATCTAGTACCTATATAAAATGGGACTGTGACACTATCTGATGTAGAAATACCTAATTTCCATTCGTAATAAAAATAGTCAAACTCAGTGGTCGTAGGTACCAGTCATCACTCCACTTTCCTCATCATTCTAGAGCATTGATCAGAAATTTTTTTTCTTCAAGTTTTTAGTTTTCATTTCGTTAGTTAATAATCCTCATTCCCTTTCAATATCATCATCATCATCATCATCATTTTAGCCGAAAGACGTCCACTGCTGGACATAGGCCTCCCCCAAAAGGGGGGGGTTTGCCATATTCGCCACGCTTGGCAGGCGGGTTGGCGATCGCAGTATGGTATGGAGGTGAAATGCATAGAGAACGCTGCTGCCCATTCTCCGGTACGCCCCTTAGTCGCCTTTTACGACACCCACGGGAAGTATGGGGTGGTGCTATTCTTTAAGTCCGGCACCACACAGACATTCAATATAGTGTACATTATTCTACTTGTCAAGCCCTTGCATTTGATACCTATATTGAAGGAGTTGTGAAAAAAATAAATAATTCACCATTTTGTGGTGGCGGCCATCTTGGATTTGAAATTTGTAATAGCATATTATAGTATTCTACTAGTCAAGCCCTTTCATTTGATACCCATATTGAGGGAGTTGTGAAAAAAAAATTTAATTTGCCACTTTGTCGTAGCGGCCATCTAGGATTTGAAATTTGTAATAGCTTATTATAGTATTCTACTAGTCAAGCCCTTTCATTTGATACCCATATTGAGGGAGTTGTGAAAAAAAAACGTAATTCGCTACTTTGTCGTGGCGGCCATCTTGGATTTGAAATTTATCATAGTGTATAGTATTCTACTATTCAAGCCCTTTCATTTGAGACCCATATTAAGGGAGTTGTGAAAAAATATTTAGTCAGCCATTTTGTGGCGGCGGCCATCTTGGACCGATTTTCATCAAACATAGCTAAGAACACTCCCGACTAATTCACCTTTCAAACAAAAAAAACAAAATCAAAATCGGTTCAGCCGTTCGGGAGCTACGATGCCACAGACAGACACACACACACACACACACACACACACACACACACAGACACGTCAAACTTATAACACCCCGTCGTTTTTGCGTCGGGGGTTAAAAATGTAGTTTTTTTTGTTTTTTCGACGGAAATACCCCTTTTTTATGTGAAAGTGAACCGATCAAAACCTCAATAAATAGTATAAAATATTTGAAGAAAAAATCTAACCTATTCTTCTCTTTGTCGACAGTTCAAAAGCGTGCACGCATCACAGAAGTCTGCTCCAGTCCATCACCACCAACAGAATCACAACAAGAATCAAAAACCCCCGCCGCCACCCCGCCACTAGCAACCCCACCCCCTCGCTCGCCCTCAGACCACGAACTGAACGTAGAAGAAGAACTAGAAGAAACAGAACCTTCACTCACACCTGAAAACCTATCGATGAAAGAACAAAGGGAAGAAGTGCCAGTGAAGAAAGAAGAAGAAGATAAATGGGACAACAATGACTTCAAATATAAAATGTTTAGACGAGAGAGGAAGGAGACGGTAGAGACTGTAACCGAAGATCCTTCTCCGTACCAAAAATCACCAGTAGATGTACTAATAAAGGTGTTCCCAAGACGCAGCCGGCAAGAAATCGAAGGGATCCTAGCAAGATGCAAAGGAGACGTAGTAGCTGCTATGGAAATGATGATTACTGGGGAGCATGCGAACCCGTACCAAGTGACTCAAGAATCGCCTCCTTACATGCAATACCAGTCAAAGTCCGCCTTCTCTCCTATAACAAACCAGAGTTTCAAATTCTCGCCGTCGCGACGGTTTCTGACGCCACCGTACAGTGGTACGGGGTACTTACCGACGGTGATCCGACCTCCTCCGGAATACCTTTCCTCGTTCATGCCGCCTTCGGAACTGATGTATGGGAGGCAGCTGCAAGTGCCATCACCAGGTACCTCCCCTACGTCTGATAATACAAATAATGATGGGTTTTCCGATTAGTATCTGAAATATTGGGCTGTGCTGTAAAAAGCTTGGTGTCTGTGCCATCTGTAGATGTTTGTGGATCTTTAAGAGGGTCTTCGTTTAGAAGTGTGAAATGAACTGGTGCACTGGATTCTTTAGGCAAAAGCATTTATTAAATCGTGTTAAATTTTTCTACAGTATCTTTTGTTTGTATCAGTATCAATTTATAGTGAGAGAGCAGCTATGTAATTAAACGTTTCTATAATATGAATGGTTTCTAAATCAATGAGAATATGTTCAATAATTTATGTATGTACCTAATGATGAAGCTTTGTTTAAGCTCCAAAATCAAAAGCAGGCCTAGCAATTGTGATGAGCGATTTTAATAATTATAATATTAGAGACACGGTTAGAGTATTTTACAATGAAAAATACAAATAATTATATTCACATTCGCAAAATAATAAATTAACTACCATTAACAATTAAAGGAATTCCGTGTCTCTAATAATATGAATACTTATTGTAAATATTTAAACTATATGCTTGATATTAAATAATAAATAGATTATCCGTAGTTAATATTATTATACGTACTTACTATTTAATGATAATTCAGAATAGTTAGCAGTAGTCATTCGCAGTAGACTTGTAGGAAAATATAGATTGATTACATTTTAAATCTGTAGCGTTCAACGCTGTACAAAAATGTAAATAGAAATAATAATACTATAAGTACTATTAATTATATCCACTCTCTAGATTTGGTTCTATTTGAGTGTAATAATTATTAAACTATCCCTTTCTGATTACTTAGATTTTTTGTATTTGAATTTTATGCTGCGATCTACTATTTTTTTTAGATAATCCCAAATATTATTTTCTATTAATATTTTTTTTTTCGATAAATTGAAATACCTACTTAGATTTTCTAATCACAATGGTCATAACAATTTAATAATTAGAATGTAAATAAAACTTAATCTAAATATAAATACAGTAAGTAGATCTGGGATTATTAAAATAGTTTCTGAATTTTAAAAGAACAGTGATGAAATTTTTAAATAAATTTTGAGTGTTTAGGCAACTATTATTACTATATTATTTAAGCACACTTAACGATACACTTATAGAATAATAATAATTGTAATATTTCGATGAAATACTCTCTATTATTTAGTGTTCAATAGTTAGATAATAATAATATGTAGATAGTGGTAAATGTAAATATTAGTAAGAGTGAAATGTTTATCCGTAAAATTTAGAGATGATAATAATTATATTGTAATGTAAAATAATAATAAATAAACGTGCTCAATAAACCAGTACATGAATATGTATTATTTTATCAAGTTTCCAATTTTACAGGATATCTGAAAGTGAATATTGTTCAGTAACAATACGCCGAATAGAACTTTAGAAAAAGAAAACAAGAAATCTAATTATATTACGTCGAAGCAAGAACTATTTTTACAAATAAAATAAAATCAAAGTAGATACTTACCCGCCAATCTGAGAAGTCATGTACCTACCTACCTACATGTGAACTTCCTTCTTTCATACTGTAACATGAGATGTCCCTGAAATACCGTAGTGTAAGGATTGCCCTCTAAGAAAGATTGGCAACGGGGATATAGTTTAAAGGGCCTCTAGGCTGCTTCTCTAAAAATAATGTTCAGCTGCCAGTTTACCACTTAAAAATCTTTGTGCTAAAAAATATGTAACTTTGATTTTGGTACAGCCGGTCGATTCTGTAAAAATCTCACCGTGAAAACTTAGGTGATGTGAGTTTGTTTTTGCTCGGAATTGACACTATTGACAGCTCACTCCACGCTCACTTCACCTAAGTTTTCACGGTGAGATGGTTACAGAATGGCACTGCTGATACTACAACCGAACATACTCTTCCCCTGCGCCGCACTGTCTCACAGTGGAAGGCTCCGGGGTACCTACTCTAAAACCGTTCAAAATCTAGTGGCAATATGTCATCTTAGCAACAGTCAGTGTCAAAAACTAGTCTAAAATATATGAAATATAGAGTATTTTTACTTTTAGAGTATTTTTTTACAGATTGAGACTAAAATTAGAATGCAAACGTTGTTATAAACACGGGAATAGCTATTGATTATTATCATGTCATTCAAAATGAGAATTTGTGGCCAATCTTTCTCACTTATAAGACTCGTAACGGTTTCCGTAGTTAGCAAGTAAGAAACTCAATGAACCGCTTGTAGTTCCTACAAATAATGTAGGTATAGGTACCCCGCTTACATAAGCCGACACACACAGCACCCCCATGTCCGCACAATGCGTCTTAGTCCACAATGGAGCACGATATTGAGCCGACAGACTAATTACTAGCTTCACTGGACAGAGACAGCCAGCCTAGTGGCTGTGCAGTTATAGATACAATGTAAGTCTGTTGCTGTACGAAGTCATTGCGCTAAAAGGAGTACCTACAGTTTCTAAAGCCAAGTGAACAGGTAAGTATTTGAGAATTAGACGTTGGACAAAACGTACAAAATGAAGAAGTTCGAAGATAAACGGGAAAGGTTCTTGTTTAGCAATGAAGGACGAGCAATCAAGATACATATTTTATTTACTATAATAATACAGAAAACGGCAAAGCATGGTTTATACCAGTATCTATTTAATCATTACTTCACATCGACCAATAGAGAATTAATGCCATCTAAGAAAATGTACGACGAAAAATAATTGATGTGGCTTATTCTTTATATTTTACACACACACACTTTCATCAAACCATCAGCCATTCACATAATATGTCAGCCATATTTGGAGCAACCAACCATGTAAAAGTTAGAGTGATTTTTACTCCAAAAACGATATCTATTCCAAACCCAGCTACCATTTTTCCACATCCCAATTCATATGCAACTGACCATCTAAAACTCTATCAAAATCAAAACAAAACACAATATCACATTGACAGCCACAACTTCAACCAAACCATCTTGATACTTGTCACTCAATCCCCTATTCGCTTAGCAACTCGACGTCAATGGTCACTAAGCTTACGTCAACTCGACGTCGTCACAATGGCGTCACTCGTACATCGAGAGGACGTGCGGACGTCTGCGGGACGTATTGTCCGATGCAAATTGGATGATAGAAAGGCTCGAAGATTGTCGTTTGTTTTGCGTGCAGTGCGGGATGTTATGCAGTTTGGTGTGGATTGAATGATGGCATCTTGTACCTCATAAGCCATTTCAGAACCGGGGTTAATTTTGTTGAAAATTGTTTCGTCAGATCTTCTACAAATTTAAATGGAACACTTCTAGAGAATACTCTTTCATACCAAAAAATAATCAACCAGATCAATTAGCAATTGCCGAAAATATCAATGAACATACCTACATATAAAAATACATACACACGAACAAACCTCCTTCTTTTTTTAATTCAGTTGATAAAAGTAAAATTGTCTTTAGTTGTGAGCAAGTCTAGGATGGAAGCAAGATTGGGTCCCAACATGAAGAAATGGCCTATTTATCAAGAGGTATTGAAACCAATTTCTTTCATCAGTAAAAAGTTGTGTATTCCAAAATACAGTAATTATTTCATCACCGACAGCATCAACCGGCATCAACTTCTCACGCCCGCTACAAAACTAAGCCATAAACAAAAAAAAAAAAAATTGCAACTGACAGCTACAATTCAAAAACAGAATCAAAACGCATACGTCACGATACATTACCACGGCCGCTCATTTGATCTGATTACGTCAAACGACTCGGACGCCACGCGACCGGTACAACGCGAACTATTATTTCAATTTAACCGCTTTTTAATTCATTGTTTGTGGGATTTTAAATACCGGGGGGTGGTTTTAAATAATTATTTCGTATTTTAAAGTTCGTGGGAACACTGTGCGGATTCTATTTTATTGAACTGTCGATGCTTAGTGGCTAGATTATGCATGGTAGATTAATTGAACTTGTGTTTGGTATTTTATTACTTAAAGAAGGGAGGTAAATATGTAGTGAATTTGCATTTATTATATTTTTTTTATATTACAATCTTTCCAGCAAAAAGTTTACAACCAAGCGTTTTCATTTCCTGTATCAATTTTGGTCCCGAGGTATATTCTTGGTCAAAAGTTGTTGTTGTTGTTTGTTGTCTTTCACCATTCTGGTACCCAAAGCCTCACTCAATTTAATTTAAATAAAGTACCAAACACGCCTAGGAACAGTAGATATACAATATCTACGACATAAAAAATGACAAGATGCTACGGCGTAGCCTCGTCGTAGCGACTTCGTAGCACTTTGAGATTGTATACTTATGTATAGAGACGTTGATTGAAAAGACTGTTTCCGCATTTGTTGTGATAAGATTTTTTAAATACTTGTATACATTAATACATTGCTTTAGGATGACAGTATGCACCGTAGCAGTATCCTTTTTTTTTTTTTTTCGCTGATAAATGACATTACGCATCTCCGCTCGTCGGGGGACGAGACGGAGTATGTGGGACTCCCTGCTAGAGTGGCAGTATATCCACTAAAACGCAGCGGTGTTCCCTTATCGCCTTGATGGGGGGGTCATGGGAATCCGGCTCAGTCTTTGCGTCCACAACCGCGCCGGCGCATGCCCGCGTAACTGGCGGGCCCCGCATGTCCTCTCGGCTGGGAATGGCCGGGAAAACCTGGCCATTCCCGTCCGGCACTGGTGGAAGCCTGTGCAATACAGGCGAGGGTGCCCCGGCACCCGTCACCTGCTGGCTTCCACCTGGGAGGAGTCGGAGATGACTGTCATACTGACGTCTTCTTCGACCTCTCCTCCGCCTTTGGAGCGGCGCCGCGAGAAGGTCTTCTTTCTGCGTGCGCTCCGCCGCCTTTTTCAGGGACATGACGTGTTCGCAGAAAGAGGCGACTGCCTCCCAGGACCCCTCATCCCCCAGCATGGCGTTGACCAAGCCGGGGAACCGTAGCAGTATCCTATCCTATCCTTCCTAACTAATATAAATGCGAAAGTAAGTTTGTTTGTTTGTTTATCACGCTTTCACGCTAAAACGGCTGAACGGATTTGAATGTAATTTGGCACACAGATATACCACCTGGGTAAGGACATAGTTTCACCTGGATAAATGAATAACACGTTTTTAGTGTAAATGATTTCAACGCATATCTGATAAATATTTTTCTTCCGTTCTCACTCTTGCATAATCCCGTCCATTAAAATCTGCCATAATTCAATACTTTCTTCCAACTTCGCTATCACTATTACAATAAGTTCTAGCAGACAGAGACGGACCCACAACTTTGTTCCGCGAGTGAAAGAGACGGAAGATCCTTTTGTAAAAGTTTCAGCCCCTACAATAGGAGTCGAGATGGAAAATTGTAAAATTTTAACGATTAACCGCAAACTGTGGTTATTGGATCAGAAATACTTGGCTTAGAAGTTTTACTCTTCACGCTTCCGGATAAGGGGTAAGCAGGAATAGCGTTGGGTTCCTTATAAAGATCTAATAGCTCATATATTGAGATGACGAGAGAACTTTTCTGAATTCCCATTCGTTGTATACTCAATGAGCAATCTATACTAATATAATAAAGCTGAAGAGTTTATTAGTTTGAACGTAGTAATCTCTGGAACTATCAGTCGGATTTGAAAAATTATTTTTGTATTTTTTAGTACAATTCTTAGAATAGTTATAGGCTATATTAACATCACGCTATGATCCTAAGGAGCCGAGCAAAAGGAAAATAATAAGAAAGAACGCTAAGCAAAAACACATTCTCCTGCCCTTATTTGATGTCGACTCAGCACCCTCGAAAACCACGAAATTGACACCCATCATGAAAAATTGTAACATTTTTCACATCCGCCATCTGTAAAATTATTAAAAAGGGTTCAAACCGGGTGCGGTGACTTAACAAAGACGAAAATGTGGAGTCGTTGTTCCTCAATACTAACATACACGTATCCGTTATAATAAGAAATTACGAACTTATGTATTTCAATAAACCCTGTACTTATTTTTGTTGCTGACGATCCTTCAGGATCAAAAACAAAAGAAAAAGCGGTTCAAACCGGTATGAGAAAGTTTTTAGTGGATAAGACAGAGATTAAAACAGAAGACGATCTAGGAGGGGGTGGAGGGGGGGTTCAGGGGATCAGAACGGAATAATTCTCTTTTTCTTCCATACTTCTCTATTAGTCGTCATCTCGGTAGTCACCCGCTTTCTAACCATACCATCGTTCACACTGTCCATCCATCGTTTCTTTGGTCTTCCCCTACTCTTACAGCCATCGACATTCATGCTCTAAACTTTCATGACACAATAACGATTATAATATTATGACAAAGTCAAAAAGTGATCTATGTTTTCGTAAGGTTACTATAATTTATAAGTTATTAAGCTACGCTAGCCGCGGTTGGTCAGTGGATGGGTGACCATCTTTACATACCAAGACCTCTCCGTGCCTCGGAAAGAACGTTAAGCCATTGGTCCCGGCTGTCATTCGTGGATCTTTGACAGTCGTTACGGGTAGTCACAAGCCCGAAGGTCTGATAACCAGTCTTACCAACGGGTACCGTATTACCTAGTAATTGGGTTGTGGAAGTCAGATAGGCAATCGCTCCATGTAAAGTAGTATTCAGCTGCATCCGGTTAGACTGGAAGCCGACCCCAACATAGTTGGGAAAACGGTAGGCAGATGATGTTTTCGTAAAGTTATTTTAAGTTTTCATGGTAAGATGTTTACAAAATAGATCGGAACTTATTATATCTATTGGTGTAAGTAGTTAATTATTGGTTGTTGAGCCAACATCAGTACTATAACTTGTCCCCACAAGATGACCAGCCAATCTAACGTTATCCAAACATTTTAATTACTGAACTCTGCCCTGTGTCCGGCGCAGGCGTAATAAATACGAATTAAAAACAAAAACAAAATGTCCGCGGGGTTAGACGACTGCGGGGGAGAGGGGCGCGTGGGGGAGGCGGCGGGGGAGGTGTTTCAATAATAAAAATAATTACCGAGTGAGTGTTAGTGACAGCGGTGGACCAGTTGCGAAGTGTGGAGACGGTTTTATGGAGAATATATTATGTGCAGCGTATTATGTAGAGCAGTGGTGGCCCAGCGGTAACAGGTGAGACTTACGATTTTTTGTTGCAAAGCTTTGTCTAAAAAAGGTCAAAATAGGGACTAATAGTATTTGGACAAGACTTGCAACTTAAGTACTGACACGAAACAATAATGGAATCAAAAGGACGAACTTCTTCGTCGTCGTATCGTTTTAAATAAGCTTCGACCAGAATTCAGCCACTTGGATATCGTTATCGTTGGACTCACGAAAGTCTTCAATAGTGCAGGTGTTATTGAGGTGATGCATCGTTTGCGATGTGGCTCCACAGTCGCATTGTGGCTCATCGGAACAACTGACCAAGGAAGTAACCGTATGAGATCTTAAAAGACCAATAGTCTTGGAAGTATTACTTAGATACATTACTTATGACTGACTTATTTCATCACCACTGCTCTCAAAACGGTGGAGGAAAACGTGATGAAACCGGCATGTCCTAGAACCAAAACTTCGAAGACATGTGACATCTATTAACCCGCACTGGGCCTGTGTGGTAGATTACGGCGCACTCCCTCTGACAGAGAGGCAGCCTGCGTCCCAGCAGTGGGGACATTATATATAGGTTGATTATGCTATATTATGTGCGACCATTTGTCCCCGCAGGGAACGACGGTAACCGCATGGAGCTGACTGCAGTGACGCTGCTAGTTTCTATTCTATTTCTAGTAAAATACTTTTGTAGGATTGCGACATTGCCGTCTGTTGTTACATTCGAGCGGCGATGGACGGCATAACAATAGCGTCGTCACTAGCAGAGCGAAATGCCGTTTTGTTGTTGTTTTAAAAATGAGTTTCACGGAAACTGAAGAAACGTTCAAAATCTAGTCGCAATCTCGTCTCAGCGACAATTAATGTCAAAAACTTGTCAAAAATGTAGGGAAATTACATTTGGCAGATTGAGACTGAGATCAGACTGTAAAAGTTCTTAAAATTACGAGAATTGCTCCCGTTTTTTTTTTCTTTCGGGTGGGAAATCATCAAATGACTCCTCCCGCTCTGGGTGGAGCGGAAGGGAGGGAAGGGAGTGTCAGACTCTTACTACTAACCCACTCATGTTCCTTCCTTAGCCCTTTTTGTTCCGAGGTAGCGGTAACCTTTTCGGACAATCCCGCTGCCCCGGCAGGCTTCGGCCCTATGGGGCCCCTTCTCTGTTGCTGACATCAGGCCTGGTCCTGATCGGACGGTGAGCTACCCATTACTCTCCGCCCGCAGGCCCGCGCCTGCGGTGGCCAGGAGTCGTCACGCGGCTCCCGACGCCCGGAGAGTCTCCCGCGGCGGCTGGGACGGGAGGCTCTCTCTCTGAGCCGTTCTGCCACCTCCTTCGCTAGCATGACTGCTTGGCAGAAGGAGGCGACTGCCTCCCACTCCCTCTCGCCCCGGACCGTGGCTTGTACCAGGGCCCCTAATTGCCCCTTGGGTTGCTAACACTCAGGTTATGCACGATGTTACACATGGCGATACGAGTGTTGCACAATTATGATGATGTTGCAAGTGATATAACCGTTATTTTACCACATAGGTATATCATGTGAGTTAGATTCTGTCAGATTTGGTAAAATCCAGTAAGTATCATTATCTATTTGTATAGCTATTCGTATTATAATTATAATATATTATAATTATATTATTAATTATAATCGCTTTTCGTGTCAGTCTATGTATGTGACCGAGTTGTTTTTATAAACTTCTAAACGGATTTGAATGCGGTTTTCACCATCATTTAGAGAATTTATTCCGGAAGGCTTATGTTCTAAATTAATACTTTTATATTAAACTGCATAATTGTAATAAAGAAATCTCGATATTTTGTAAAAACTTTGCGAAGCAGGGCTGGTCGCTCGTTATCTAATAAAAGCTATCTCCATACTATCCCACCCCTTTCAAGAGCGGCGCGAATATAAAATGTGAGAGCCGCGCGCCACAAGTATTGCGAATTAATCGAAACACCAATACAATCGAGAACTTCCCCCTTACCCCCCGGTACACCCCGGTGTTACCCCTTTATTACCCTTTAGGAAGAGGTCTCATGCCTTAGACATTGATATTTTGGTCGTCATCTGATCTTTACAAGCATTTAAGGCTACCATTGTAAGGCATGGAGAGATCGGGCGCCGTCAGTTGGGACTGGTCATCTCTTGACCACCAGTGATTATTTTTAATCATATTTTGAATTGTTTCTTCATTTTATTTTTTTAAATAGTCTTCACATATAAAAGTAACACGAATAATGGACCCAGGATTGTAATTGTAATAAAGTCTTGTTCTTGTTCTTGCCCGTTCTTTTGCAGAGAGATCTACGTTGAGGAATGGGAAACTAGCTTTGAATTTCTAATTGACCGAGTCTTTGATAATTCAAAAGTGCCTGTAAATGGTATAACTGAAATAAATGCCTTGAGTTTGAGTTTGTAAGACCGAATACCTACCCGTGTTGGTAGGTTACAGTCGGTGAACTGACATAAGTATTCACCTTACCATGTTAACTATTATAATAGTAAGTAAAGTATACTTATCTCTGTCCACTGACTTAACATACATGAAACGATAGCGTTAAACATATTTTGCTTCTAGTAATCGTTCCGGTCGTCGAAGGCCACGCGCAGAAAAAATATTGGTCAGATGACCTGACTGAAATCCGTCCAAAAGTGGAACAGATCATGTATTGCTTTTTAAGTAATGAGTCATTTGTTTCTTCTCAATGTCCCAAGAACTACACGAACTGCGACTTTTCTCCAGAAGGTTTCAAAATAATAATGTAACCTTAGAGTTCTTTCATTGCCTTCATTAAAATCAACACAATTTCTCCTCGCATTGTGCTATTTACCACAAAAACTCAGGCAAACCCGCGACCGCGAGTAGTTAAAACGTCAAATAACGTTCGACATTCGAAACCATTCGAGTACTATCGATTACTATTGTGCAACCGTTTTATGAATAACAACCTTTTTCTAAAAACCTTTTTTGATAATTGTTTTATTACCAACCTACTTCCTGCCTGTAATATAGCCTCTATCTTAAACGAAAAAGGTTGATTTTCGTTTAATTTAGGTTTATTGTTAAATAGTTTTTGCGTGGGCTGAGATAGAGTTGAATTATAATTGTTTGTTATTTTTTATTGTTATTGTTGACATGTGAATAGGGGATTTGAAAGAGAAGAACAGTACATTTAGAACCGCATATTATTGGCTTTTCTATTGATTTGTTAATACGTTGGTAGTTAAACATGTCAAGTTATATTGTAGACTGGCATTATTTAAATACGGCTATTGAAATGTAAACTAGTTTATTTTATTAAAAGTTGATTGATAAAAACTTGCAAGTAATCAGTAAAAAGCAAAGACATCAACGTGTACGTACCTAATGTTTATTGCCATTTCCGGTGTGTTTCATAGTGGATACTTTCATAATTACCAATTTTTGGTTTTCGACACGACGTGACGACGCCAGTTTTCACTGAGATTAGAGCTATCAAAATTTAACCCAAACGGGGGGTTAAAATGTGTGACAGTAGCAAAATTAAAGTAATCCAAGCGTACTGTTATGGTCATAAAGGTATGAATAAAAGTGATTGATTTCTCATCTGACATAATATTACTTACACGGCTTCTAAAAAAAAACCTTGCAAATAAAATAAAAAAAACTGCCATCAAAATTAAAAATGTAACAAATCAGCTACCCTGCCAGGCGTACGGAAGCAAATTAGGGCGAAACCACACGTGCGTCCGTGCGATCGCGCGGATAATCGCAAATTGTGCAAACAGCCGTCTGAGGGGAGCCTTCTGAGAAGATCAAGTGTCGACAGATTTAATTCTGTTAAAATTGTACGATTTTTTTTTGTAGTGTTTGGATTGAATTAAAGGAGAAACCCGTTTCTGGGCCTAGCCGTTACACGAATAAGATTTGTACCAAAAAAATCGTCTATTTTTCTAAATTAACCCATTTAAATCTTAGCCTCGTTTACAATGGCCAAGTGTGGAAAATAATTAGATTTATATTTGTTTTAAACCACCTTTGTAAACCGTTACAACACTTATTTTGTTATACGTCACTAACTTCACAAATGCTGGTATTCTATCAATAGAGCGTACCCTAAGAATATGATCGATTTAGTGGAAATCGATGCTGATACAAATAATTAAATAACACTCCATTGTTTTAGTATAAATGACTTTTTAGGTATTAAAATCAATGTAAAGCAATTAAATCTGGAAACTAATTGATATTTAACGTAATCGCCATTAAAAAACATTAAAAGAAATAAATAATCGATAAAATCGACTGAACCATGGATTGCACTAGTAAACGGCAAATGTCAATGTCAACGTCTGTCAATTCTGATGGTTCTAATGTTGTGTCATTAATGTCATTCGCTTTTCGGATTTTTGCGTAAGTCAATGTGTTGTTTTTCTGTATTTCTGGGGATTTATTTTTTCATAAGACCTCTAATCGAATACTGGACTCCGAAATTGATTTACAGATTTACGTAGGAAACGAAAGTCTCAAAAATATCATTGTTTAACTAGGTACTAAAAATAACCTAAAAAGTGAACATTGTTGTCTGATTTTACCAATTTGGCTATTGCTGGGAGACGTGAAAATTGGGCTCGTGAAACCTTCCTAAATGCTCTAATTTATGGCCAAATTCCAGACCTGTAACGCCAGGCCCAAGTTTCTATGGACTTTGGGTTTCTCCTTTTAGGAAGTGGAAACAGTTTTTTTTAGTTCATTCATTCTTACTTTACATTCTCAAAATAGGTAAAGTTTTGCTATAGGTACTTACTTAATTTATATGTGAAAATGGCCTTTACACTTAAACGCCCATCTTTGCAATAACATATACAATATGATAGAATGCAATTAATTATGGATCCTTCAAAAGTACAAAAATAAGTAAATAAAAAATTTAGGGATGTCAATGAAAAGACGAAGAAAGGTGTTGGTGCTAAGTATTGTAAATTATTTTGTTACCTACTGCTCTTGAGCTAAGTAGATCAGTGACGATTTCAAATCAAACGTTTATTTGCTAGAAATACAACTAGAAAAAAGGTTTACAAGGTATATAACGCCGGCAGGGGACGCCCCAGACGGACATAGTGTCCTTTTTTTTTTTTTTTTTTTTTTTTTTGTGGATGGGAAATCATCAAATGACTCCTCCCGCTCTGGGTGGAGCGGAAGGGAGTGTCAGACTCTTACTGACTAAAACCCACCCGTGTTCCTTCCTTAGCCCTTTATGTTCCGGGCCAGCGGTAACCCTTTCGGACAATCCCGCTGACCCGGCAGGCTTCGGCCCTAAGGGGCCCCTCCTCGATGCTGACATCTCTTTGAGGCGCGCGTGGAACACGTACGCGCCGTCCGGCACGGGCCTGGTCCTGATCGGACGGTGAGCTACCCATTACTCTCCGCCCGCAGGCCCGCGCCTACGGTGGCCGGGAGTCATCACGCGGCTCCCGACGCCCGGAGCGTCTCCCGCGGCGGCTGAGACGGGAGGCTCTCTCCCTGAGCGTCCCGCCACCTCCTTCGCTAGCATGACTGCTTCGCAGAAGGAGGTGACTGCCCCCACTCCCTCTCGCCCCATATAGTGACCTTATTCGTGATGTTCATCAGAAGGGTCAGGTGCATAGTATCTACTTAGGCCTAAAAAGGCCACTTGGAGGATTATAAAAGGATAACATTATGAATTATAATATTGCGAAGACAGTCCGTGTTTTTCTTTTTTTAGTTGCACTACGTAGGTGCAATCAAAGAGATTGGGATTGGATTTGGATTGGATTGCTTGTTATTTTAGCACAAACAAAAAAAATAACTGAAAAATGCTTCACCAATGGGATTTCATACGATAAACTTAACAGTTAACTGTCCATTATGATATCCCTTTATGATTCTGCCAAAGTGGCCTTTTTAGGCCTCCAGATGTATGAACGTAAACGAAGCGACGTTGGGAGGTGACGTTCTGTAGTTCCTACCTACCCCTGTGGGAAGAAGCTAACTAGCTAGCTGAGGTTGTGTGGGTGGGTGTACATCTCTTAAACAGCTGAATACCATGGCAACTTAATTTGGTCGGGTTATACGCGAAGATTTAGTATGGAAAAGTAATGAAAGCCAATTTCTCTTAAAATACAACACTTAGGAATCTGAATTTTTGGTCGCTTTAACTTCTTTAGGAGTACTAATTTTTGTACAAATTTGGGAAGAAATCACGCAGTTTTTAATAGGGAAATCTTGAAATGAAAATGACTGTGAATGGCACCGTGACTACCGCCACCCCACCAATGGCATGGTATATCTCGTAAACTACTGGAGTACTAGTGTCGAATTTTGGGTACTAATTTTATCTTGCAGTGTACTAATTTTCTATGTAGGAAGAAAGCGACAAGCTTCTCTAACTTGGAATCAACATTCAAAATCGTGGTCCTGCTGAACAATTGCGAGAAAGTTATCATCGTTGATTTCTCGGTAAATACAAATGTTACAGTTCTGTTTTTTTACGTAATAAACCACATTTATGGGTACTAATTATTTGTATACTTAGAATACCTGTAGCGTGCCCCCTTTTTCGGCGCTCATGGTGGTCCTGCTGAAGGGAGCGTGACTACCGCCGGACCAACTTCAAAGTCGATTTTCTCGAAAACTACTAAGGTACCAATTTTGTGGTTCGAGTACTAATTAGTACCAATTGAGTACTAATTATTTACCAAATATGAAAGCGATTGGCGTTGGTGGTCCGGCGGTAGTCACGGACATAATGTGGAGCCACATCGCAAACCATGCATCGCCTCAATAACACCTGCACTATTGACGACCTTAGTGAGTCCAACGATAACGATGTCCAAGTGGCTGAATTCTGGCCGAAGCGACGACGAAGAAGAAGTTGGTCCTTTTGATTCCATTATTGTTTCGTGTCAGTACTTAAGTTGCCTATTTTGTAGACCAAAGCTATCACAACAAAAATTGCGACAGAATGCAAGAGTAAAAACGAAGCGATAAATACAACACGATTCCTAAAATAAAAATCCAAGTATATTGATACAAATCGATTCCCATGGCGATCAGTATCATGATCTAATCATCAAAGGGATTGTTCCAAAAAATAGAAAGAATCCGCCCTCAATCTATTGTATCGAAACCAAATACACTTGTTGTTACAATGGTTCACCAACATTTGACAAAGCGCCACCAACACTTGTACAAAGCTAATATCTATGAGATCAGGAGATAGTAACACAATAGTTACAAAATGGATAAAATCGTTGTTTTTGTTGGAGTTTATAGTATCCTTTAACTTTTTAAGACTTTTCTTTCTTCTGTTTGTTGGTTTTGTCGTTTGTTTGTTACAGGTAGGTAAGTATGTGGGTTTTAAGGAAAAAGTGTTACTGAAATGTAATTTGGAAATAATTTTACCCATCTTGATGCACCAATCAGGTAAAACAATGATTTCGAGCTTTTGGTGTCGTGTGTTCGATTGTATCAGCACAAACATTGAGGTAGTTGCATCCAAAAATGATTGGAGAAAAATTACTAACAGGCCTAGCAAGATGAAAATTCAAATCACAATTGCTTTAAACAATCTAATAAGGACCTACTACTCACAATCTTGGAACATTTATTATTGAAACAACAACAACTTTGTAAAAGAATCGAAAAACAAACAAACCTGCCTTACTAAATTCCACAAGCACACAACATCAACCCTCACTGAAAAAACTAACAAAACCACCCTTTTCAACGAATCGCCTGAAGCGACGCACACTTGTGTTGTATTTGATATATCAACTGATATCGGTTACAACTCCCACAACTTGAGCCCAAAGGATTTCATTGTATCGCAGGTGGGCGTCCCACGGCTTGTGGGACATGTGGGAGAATGAAGACAGCTTGTTACTGAGGGATCTTGATAAGAAAGTGTGTGGTTTGGTAGAAAAGTCTTTCTGACCTTTGACAATTTTAAATGGCAAGGGACTATGCTAAGCAAATGGGGTGATATTGAACATGGAACGACTGCCATCTGACGACCACAATCGGTATTATAAAGTGAAACAAGTTTTCAGACTTTCAGGCTTCTGAAATTATCCTTATTTTGTTATCAACTGATATTAGTGACCACTCCCACGACGTGCGCCCAAGGATTGCGTTGTGGTAAGTTGGTGACGCAGGTGGGCGTCTCATGGCTTATAGTGGGAGCATGAAGAATGCTTGTTATTGAGAGATCTTGAGAAGAAAGGTCGTGGTACTTACTTTTTCGTTCTGTAGCATTGTCGAAGATTTATGACTCCGACCCATTGCAGTTATAAATGGTAAGAGATTACGTCAAGGGAGTTGGCCATCTTACTTCCATAACGGATGCTGTGAAGAGATCCTTTGGAGCAGACTTTTGTGCTCCTGAAACCCGTAATGTCGTAAACGGTAAACCCATCATAGATCTTTCATATGACACAACCGGACAGATTTCCGAGGCACAGAGGGGTCAGAATGATATTAGAAGAGTCTTAAAGACTGCTTGCAATAAGTGGAGTTTGTTCTGGCATCAGCACGTGGTGTATAAGAATAGCTTGTCTCATGGTCAAAATATAATCAGCGAGATAGTATTCTTCTCCTGTAGCAAGATAATAGTGGGGCTGGCTGGCCAGGATGTGCCGGACGGGAGACCACAGGGAGTCAGTAGAGGCCACAACTGCCCTGGTTTTGTAATAACCTGTTACCACGTTAGCGAGCCGCAAGCCCCTCTACTGTTTTAAACGGCAATATGAAAGGTACACACCTAAATGAAACAAGACCACAAAGCCGCATTATGTTCCCTCTTATGTTCCACTCCCAACTGAGCTTTTTCGTAACTGATATTCAAGCAATTATCTCGATTACTTCTGCCCGATCTCCCCACAAAGGTATCACAATTAATCAATAACGTTCTAAACAATGCGAGTGCATTCGACCTCAACCTACCCTACAATTGATGTCGCCACACGATACCTATTGACTGCATTCAACTCGAGCACCGTAACGAGAACACTACACATTGTTTTATTATTTTCTTTATTTATTCACTAAATAATAATGGTGCTTCAAATAATTAATTGTTATTGAATTATAAAATGTTTTAAGTCTGATTCGTTCGACTGTAGTTCTTATTTTGTATTGCATAGAGTTTTTAACAGTTTTTTGTGACGGCAATAAAAATTAAAGCACTCTAAATAATTGTTTCGTGATTCAATTTTAAAATCACCTCTATTATTTATTGAATAAGGTTATTATTAACTTGTGAATAGTCATTCAAGTTATAATCATTTTGTTAATCGGTGGCTGTTGTTCGTTTATTGTTAAAGGCGTGGCTACTTTAACCGATAAGTAATAGTTAGATAAATAAAAGATGTATTACTAATTGGGCCCCTTGCTGTGTGTAAATGTGGTTACAATACCTCTGCAACCGCCACGCTTTCGACAAAGAAGGTAAAACGTTGAAGTATTAAGTGGTTTTATTATTTGATTATTACTGTATTGAGTTACAAATTACCTGAAATGAGTCTATTTCGGCATTTCTTCTCAGAGTACTCAGATAAGAAATGCCGACCTCAAAAAGTTTTTTACCTGAAAAATAACTATAATAGTATAGGTACTTACTAGATTTAACAAAGAAGCTATGAAATGCTCTTTAACAACATCCTTCTTATAATGATTACCATTTGTGATGGACCTATATCTTGAAGACTCGTTCCTTTGCAAACGTCATGCCAGCATCAAAAAAATCGGTATTACTTTCTATCAGATAAGCTTTCTGCCGCAAAAAAGAAAAACCCTTTTAACTGGAAAGAATCGTTTTGAAATCGAAGTACCCACTAATTGCTATAAGGTACCACAATACTACAACAGTCTCAAACAATACGAAACCACCTTATTGATCAGATCGCTTTCTCTGCGACAGGAAAACAGATTACCGATCAAACTTTCGATTTGTTCACATTTCCTTACCAACCTTCTTTATTGTAGGCAATTATTTTAGGGTTCCGCTCATCAGAGTTAAAGAAATCCCTTATTTGTCAACATTTTCCCTGTTCGAGTCCGTCTACAAGGAAAATTCTAACTCACGTGCAAATTAATGTCAAAATTTTATTCCAAGGATATCTACAGTTATTTGCGTAAAAATATTTGTTTTCCACCCTAAAGTCCCCCGTATTACACATCGTGTGGAAACCGGCATGGCCTAGAACCAAAAAATTCGAAAACATGTGACATCTACCAACCCGCACTGGGCATGCGTGGACGACCCACTCCCTCTCACAGAGAGAAGGCCTGTCACAGTGTCCCAGCAGTGGAAACATTACAGGCTGATTATTCCTAAGTTATACAGCAGCCGTATTATAAATTAATTGGGTTGGATGAAAATATTCCTTATTTATGTCTAATTTTAAGCCTCAGTCTGAAGGCACCTCGGAGTCTGGATATGTGCCTGGTTGTTGGCAATGGACTCGCCTCCTTTAACCTGGGGATGGGATTTAAACATACCTGGGTGTACTATAGGTACCTACACATCTGCCTAACCCTTCGGGAAATACCGGCGTGATGTTTATGTGATAAGGCACGGAACCTCTGACAAGTGAAACCAACTCGCGATTATTGTAAAAAAAATCTCCGAAACAAGGCTACTGTCATTTAATACGAGTACCATCAGCTGTTCGCCGCAGTTTTAATTGTATGAATAGATATCTTTCAGTACAATGGCAGGTAGCACTCGCGATCAATTGAAACCCTTTGCTTTGTATGGGAGACGTGATAGCCTTGGGTTTAGACGTCTATTAAAGTGTATTGATTGACGTGGTATCTTGCGTTGGTTACTTTTAAGTGATATTTTTTGGTTAAGCGGTGACCTTACTTACTAAATTAGTTTTCCTGTTATCATCATTCTCCTGCCCTTATCCCAATTTATTTGGGGTCGGCGCTACATGTATTTTTCTTCCATACTTCTCTATTAGTCGTCATCTCGGTAGTCACCCCCTTTCTAACGATATCATCATTCACACATTCCATCCATCGTTTCTTTGGTCTTCCCCTACTCTTATAGCCATCGACATCCATACTCAAAACTCTCCTCACGACATTTTCCTCATTTCTACGTAACACATGCCCATACCATGACAACCGATTCCCACGCAACTTTTCAGTTACCGGTGCCACTTTCAAACTTCCTGTTAAATGGGCTTTAATATTATTGGCGTAATGTGTGTTCTATAATCCTCTGCTTACTCCAACAGGGAATACAGGATCAAGGCGGTTACTCTGATGGCTATGTAAACCGGGAATGTTTCAGTTTAATTTAACAATATCGTGCATAGGTATTTAAAGTTCTAAATAAAAAATGCAGTGAAAAATCGTGAGGAATCCTGGAAATGAATGGTCGGAAAACGACAAATGCAATAACTTAGCTGTAACTAAAGCTAATAGTTCTCTGGCTTCGAAGTTATTTGTTATTTTTTTTCCTGTGTGAGCCTATAATAAAATAATATTTCTCTTTATGAGCAACTCGGTAGTTTTCTTACTCTATCCTAAATTTTGATACTAATCGTGCCATTAACGATCAACTGCTGGTAAATTATAGGAAGCGAGCAGAAACGACTCAGACATTGCAAAAAAACAAATAGTGTAGCGGACTCACACTACACTTAACTTCCAAATAACATTGCAAATAATCACATTAAACTATTACGCACAAAATAAGTTTCCACTCGAATACCTCACTTGCACAATATTATTAAAACATCAATTCATGGAACAAATGGCAAAGAGAACAATAATACACATTAAATAATAGTGTTCTATAATAATATCGGTTTACACACAGTATCACGTTTCCCCACTGTTGGGCAATTGTTTAGCAAATGATAGTTTTTGTGGTTTGCCAATGAATGGGGGTGAAAAAAATCGTTGTGTGGGTAAATTAGTGAATGTATTGTAGCAGGTAGGTATGGTTTGTTAAAGGTTTTTTTTGTGAAATCTAGAGCAGTTTTTTGAAGCATCTGATAGAATGTGAAATAACTTAAGGGGCTTACAGGACCTAAATACAAAAAAACGCAAGTTTTAGAAACAATAAAAGTATATGATCGACTACAGCAAACAAAATCAGAAAAATATATGATATTCTTCAGGATATATGCTAGGTAGATAGTGTGTTGAAAACATAATACAACTAATTTGATACGATAGAGAAAAATCCTATGCTCATACTTCTTTAAACTTTCTTTTTACAATAAAAACCATACCACATACAATCATTCTGATTTTTTGTCAAATTATTCTACAAGCAACATACTAAATTACTAGTGTTTTAATTTATTCGTCCAAATAATAGATTTTTTGTATTTAAATAATTGCTTCATATTTTGCAATAAATTACCAGGGGTTGTGTGATTGCGCTTCTCTTTCTTTTCTATGCAGTCCGACAGTGACCGCGTTTTAGATCATGTAAGCCCCTTAACATCAAGGCTGTATTTCCCGAAGATTTAGGCAGCGCACCTATAGTCACACACACATTGCGCCAGTTATGTTTATGCAGGCTATGTTTAATTATCAACCGGAACAAATCCTGACTCCGGGCAATGTGGGTATTTCATGCATTATTGGAGAGTTTTATAACACTCTCTGCTTTAATAGATTATTTGCCCGTAAACTAGGTGGGCAGAACTGACAGTCAGCTACTTATTTACATTTTTCTGTAATCTCTTTTCAAACGAAATAATCTCTTTTCAAATGTGTAACACCCACATAATTATGTTGAACACTCACATAAAAGAAAGAAAGAAAATACATTTATTTATCACAGACTAAAAGGCACACAATGTAATATACAGCAGATAAGTGTACCTAAGTGCCATGGAAGAAATTAGTAGGGAAGTGTGCCTCATGGCTGCGTCAAAAAGACCCAGTTCAGCAAAAATGCCAGAGAACTAGTGCCTGACGCTGGTTTTCAACTGGACCTGGAGCAGGGGGCGAGCCTGTGTCTTAGCCTTTATAAAGATTATATATAGCAAGCGGCTCAAATGGCTCGATGGGCGTCTTTTTGGGCACCAACAGTATTCCCAGTGTGTTCCCAGATCGGTGGGGTTGTCCGATGTTGCAGAGGTGGATGCAGCTCCACGCTGAATTTTAATTGTATACTTATCTGTGTCTGTAACCCGAGGGGCCCGTGGCTAAATAATAACAGCCGCACAGGTCGATCGATAAGCTACGCTTGCCGCGGTTGGTCTGTGGATGGGTGACCATCTTTACATACCGTGATCCCTCCGTGCCTCGGAAAGCACGTTAAGCCGTTGGTCCCGGCTGTCATTCGTGGATCTTTGACAGTCGTTACGGGTAGTCAGAAGCCCGAAAGTCTGACAACCAGTCTTACCAAAGGTTATCGTATTACCCAGTAACTGGGTTGTGGAGGTCAGATAGGCAGTCGCTCCATGTAAAATACTGGTATTCAGCTGCATCCGGTTAGACTGGAAGCCGACCCCAACATAGTTGGGAAAAGGCTAGGCAGATGATGATGATCTGTGTCTGTAACCTACTAACACTAGAAGTTAAGTTTCCCTATGGACTCCTGTCTGAAATAAAAGTTTTCTATTGTAATGCAATCGAATATGTGAGCTGCCTTGAGCTATGCTTTATAGATTTTTTTAGAATAACGGAGTAATTGAAGATAAATAATTTCAAAATTGAATATTAAATTCGAAACCGTAAAAATGTCATTAGTAAATCTGTGTTAAAACTTAACAAATAGTATTAAGAAACCTATTACAATGACAAATATATTTGCATTCCGTCTCAACCTTATAGCTATGTAAATAAGATTTAAAATCATTGTGATATTTATAACTATTTTGTTTGCGCATACCATTGAAAAACCAACCAAGATGTGACACTCATCTAAATCAATTTACACTTTTATCACATTCCAATAAAGACTACAATGGATGTACGGGGCGGTAAATATAAAATAGTAAAAATACATTTCGGGGTACATACGTGCACAGAAAATGGAAATTCAAGTTTCTAAAATGTCCAAATAGTGGGCATGGCGAGGTATGGCGTGAGCGGTGTACAGTCAAACAGAGAAGGCAAACAGTCGCTCAATATATCGGAGCGAGGCGATCAACCAAGCAGCGATCATGTTACTGCTGACAGTACTGGCGAGGACGCAAGTGTTGAAGTAAGTTTAGTGCAATAATAATAATGAAGTTTCTTTAGTCTATATTTTAAGTTAAAAAATCAAATGTGTCGATGTTAGTCTTGTGTAAGTTGTAATTTTTCCCTTATTATGGAATGTCCTTTTTCTGGGTAAAAGCCTCCTCCACCCCGTGCCATTTTGGGTTGTCTTTGGCTGTCTTCATCCACTTTTTCCATATAACATAATCAGCCTTAAATGTTCCTACTGATGGGACACAGGCCTCCTCTCTTGGAGAGGGAGTGGCTATAATCTACCACGCGGGCCCAATATATAATGTCATCAGTCAAACGTTTTCTTGATGTACCATTGCATCTTTTCCCTTGAGGGTAAAGTTAAATAGATACTTCTATTTAACTTTACAATTTTTCACTATTAATTAATGAGTTTTTAATGTTTAAAGTGCTGCAACGTTACTTTTACTTCCCAACTGTCAGTTGTAGCTGCAAAATCACTTTTCTACTACTACTACTATAGTCTCGTGCTAGGCTCGCTAAAGTGTTCGTAGATGTTGTAGTGTTCGTTCAAGTAGTTGCAAGTCTTATGAGTGATGTGGGTGAGTTGTATCTGCAGCTGTGCCAATCTTGCAACCGGCTGAAAAATTGCAACCGATTTAAAATATGCTGCTGTTTTTTTTTTGGAAATCTGTCTGTATGTCTACGATCCCACTGATCTGAGGCAGACCAAACCTCCTTTTATAAAGCCCATCCATTTTTCAAGCTACTGCAACTTTTCCCTAACACTTCTGTCCACGAATGTACCGAATTGGTGTCTTTGAAGCGGGTTAATTGCGAACAAACAATGGAATTAAGTAAACCACAGATTAAAGTTGCGTCACTGTACACTGTGCGAGGTGTGCGCATGCGACTTTGTGGTGGAATCATATCAGAATATCAGGTAAGTCTATGGTATCAGGTATGTCTATGTGTCGGTTGGTAGTCTGACTTGCAACTTGCGACTAGCTCACAAGCTCAGGGGCTAAGGGCATTTGCCACACTGTTCTGAAACCTCATAAAAACAATTAAACAAAACAACAACAGCTAAAAGTCAGTTATCGTATTCGGGGTAATCAGGGAATAATCTGTAAAATAATTCATTGGGTAAATAGAGTTAAAATTCAAATTCAAATCTTTATTGCATAACACATTTGTTTACAAGGTCTTATCAATAGTTATAAAGTTCACATGGAAAAACACAAAAATTTAATAAAATATGAGTAGTAGCATGATTCATTATAAATAAGGTAAATAGGAATTAACTGTTCATTAATTTATATTATACAACAGTAAACAGTAATGGAAAACATCGTGAGGAAACGGGCATGTCCTAAAACCAAAAATTCAAAGACATGACGTGACATCTACCAACCCGCACTGGGCCCGCGTGGTGGATTACGGCTCACTCCCTCTTACAGAGAGGAGGCCTGTGTCTCAGCAGTGGGAACATTGTAGGCTAGTTATACAACAGTAGGGGAGAGTAGCCCAAAACGGGTAAGCTAAGGTTGATGATAAATAAAAACAATTTATAGATACATATTGAACATTTATTTGTACATTTTGAAATGTTTAGTTATCAAGGACTATAAAATAAATGACACATTTAGTAGTTTTGTACATTAAGAATAAAAAAATAACCAAAATCTTTACCATTCGAATTACCCGTTTTGCCCGTAGGGGGGGCCTAAAGCAGGTAGGGCTTTTGGGCAAAGCGGGTAGGGACTGAATTACATGAGATCAACGTCAATCAATGACTAGAACTGTTTCATAACAATCATAACTAAGATGGAGCTCCACCAGGATCATCAGCTACTTGCAGTGATAATGGTTGGACCACTGGACCAGTATTCTTGGAATGGTTGCGGCACTTTGTAGACAACGTAATGAGTTGGCAACGTAAACAGATTATCCATATGAAATAGATACTCAACTAGCTCTAATTCTTGAGCTACTGTAAAAACTGTTGTGAATCTTTCTAGTTTTTTTTTACATCCTTTCTTTACATGTATCTGTAAAGTCGAAAGGTTGATGCCATATTTTTTTGCTGCACCATTGACGGAAGTTTTGAGAGCTTCTTCTATCGCAACCTTCATAACTCCCTCATCCCACGATGCGTTTGCAGTCTTTCTTTTGTATGTATTAACCATCTGCAAAAATAAAAGAACTAATAAGCAGCCAATAAAATTATACAGGGCAAATCGGGTATGGGCAAAACGGGTACCCGCTTTACCCCTACCCTTTTTGCCCACAAGCATGTATTTTTTTCAATCGACTCATATCCTTAAAACCGAAATAATAAACGCCAACCTATTACATAAATAAAACGTCTATTTATTGCAAAATAATAACACAAAACTAGTAAGAACATATTGTAAACCAATTTCGAGTATTCAAAAGTAATGTAACTCAATTTTTTTTAGTGGAAATAGCAAAAAACTTCTTTCTTATCTTACCGTGAACTCGTATCCGCCAGAGAAATGCGCTGACTCCCTGTGATTGGCGAGCGGCAGGCGCCGCGCACTGCACGCACATATTCTTATTAGCAATAACGGTGCGCAATTTAAAAAGCATACCCGTTTTAGGCGGGCTACCCGTTTTAGGCTTACCTCCCCTACGAGTAAGTAGGTACGAATATCAAAAACCCGTATCAATTAATATCCGTTAGAAGTTCGCCGTAACTATCCACCGCTGATTTACTGGATTCGTTTTTCTCCTCTAGGTACCGATATTTTTTTTCTCCTCACAGTTAATTTTTTTATATGTATTTAGGCTTGACTTTAGTATCCGGGGGCACGAAGTGAGGGGTGACAGTGGTTGCAGGTGGTAGGGGATGGGTCCCTGATTATAACGTTATCACTCTTATTAAACGAAAATGCATATTTTTCGAGAAATTTATAAAAATTGTTTATAACCTCAAATCAGATAAAAAGTGTAACGAAACGTTAAAATAGGCGATTGACAACCAAATCTGTACCAATATATTGTCTGTGGTGTAAAATGTCGTGTAAAATCGGTGAAACGGAACGTAAAAAAGAACTGTACTGTTGTCAGTGTTATTAAGTACTCTGTGATTTTGTTTTTGTTGTTATGTTTTTGTGTTGGTTTTGTTGTTTTATTTGTCTTGTTATGTACCTAGAAATTCTGTTCAGAAGGAAGTTAGCGTACCCCACTTTATGGTTGAAATATGTAGGTCGAATCTGTCCCAAAACCGAATCGGGGCATCCCGACTACACGTACAATAGGTCGAATATGTTCCAAAACCGAATCGGGGCACCCCGACTTCACGTAGTCTTTTGGCTGCTACCCCGAGGGTGTATTTAAAAATCCGGAGGCGCGGAGGGAGTGCAGCCCCCGCCCGCTGTAATAAAGCATAGGCACCCGTGCGAGCCGTAGCGGCTGAGGCTGGTCGCCGAAGGCGACCAGTAAGCCGAAGCTGCGGAGGTGAGCATGGGTGCCTATCCTTTGTTACGTAAGGGCGAAGGGGCTGCACTTCCCGCAGCGCCGGAGACGTGCAGAAGCAACTTTGTTTTGAAAACAAGTATTTTAAGGTTAGGTTACAATAATTTGTTTTTATCAAGAATGGTGCGTTCTCGTTTCATGGGAGTGGTACCAGGGGGAAGGGGGTACCTCCCCCTCCCCCCTCCACCCCCCACCACCTCGTTTTCGTGCCCCCGGATACTAAATTTTTACCTGTATTTATGTATGTATCTATCTATGTAATAGTATGTATTCTTGTATTTTATAGTCATTTCACATGTTGCACCTGCCATGTTTTGTCTCTGCATCCTCCTAAGGTTCCTCAGCCGCCTTTGTACAGTATTTCTTTTACCAGTGCATAAAGTTTTAATAAATAAATAAATAGAAAAACCGGCCAAGTGCGTGTCGGGCCACGCACAGTGTAGGGTTCCGTAGTAGCCCGTTATCACAATGTAGTACGATTCTGTTGTTCTTTATTCTGAATAGGTAAAAAAAAAAAACATATTTTGGTTTTCAATGCAAGTCTTTACCCATTATAAACAAGCAACTACTTCATCTTAGTCACTTTAAAGGATTAATGCTAAGGATTTTGTATTTGGTACAAAATTATCCAACACCCAAGTTCATCGACTATTACTGCTAAACTAATAAAGTTATCTTAACCGCTATACTTTTCCTTTAATTTTCATGAAATGCATTATCATCGAGAATTTTTCCAGATTTTTCAAGCCAGAAGTTTAGCTTTTAGAGGGGGGGGGGGGGACGCCCTACGTGAACAAAAATTTGCACTTTAAACTTTAATATTTCGTAAATGGAGCATTAAATCGAAAAATAATTTTAGCAACCCCTAAGCCATTTTAGAAGACCTATTCAACGATACCCCACACGATGGGGTAGATGATGAAAAAAATATTTATCCCCACTTCACATGTAGGGGAGCTACCCTAAAAAAAAATATTTTCCAAAATTTTATTTTACTACTTTGTCGGCGTAACTAGTATACGTACTCCTACAAAATTTCAGCTTTCTAGTGCTAACGGTCACAGAGATTAAGCGAGGACGGACAGACAGACAGACGGACGGACAGACAGACATGGCGAAACTATAAGGGTTCCTAGTTGACTACGGAACCCTAAAAACGAAGTAAATTGTTGTGACTTACAATAGCAAAGTTTACCTGTGACTTCATTACCTAATTAATTATTTTCGAAAAGGCAGTGCCTCGGTAAGCATGTTAAGCCATTGGTCTGTCCCGGCTGTCATTTCTACTTCGTCAGTTGTTACGGGTAGTCAGAAGCAAAAATGTCTGCCAACCAGTCTTACCAAGGGGTCTCGTGTTACCCAGTAACTGAGATGTGGAGGTCACATAGGCAGTCGCTCCATGTAAAATACTGGTATTTAGCGGCATCCAGTCAGCCCTAACATAGTTGGGAAAAGAGTAGGCAGGCTGAGATGTGAATCTGTCATCTAACTCTATAAAAACGTGACTGTGTGTGTGTGTGAGAGGGTGTGAGGGTGTGTGATGCGTGTGTGTATGTGCGTGTGTTTGTTATGTTAACAAGACAAAATATGTTTTCCAGTTTTTAGATTAATATTGGTGGAGATGTAGAGACAGCAAAGTAATCTTATTAGAATGAAGTTCACAATTTAGATAGGGTGTCCTATTATTTATGTGCAGGTTTGCACGTTGTACAAAGCCAGTTAAAGTAACGCATTTCAAAGCTTACTGTCAGTCTTTCTACACGTGCAGCCTGTAGGTCGACTTCACTCAGAGGGTTACAGCGACCTACGCGTTCAATATAATAATGCACTGAGAGTGCTGCTGCGGATGCCGTGGCGATGTAGTGCGTCGGGGATGTTTGCAGATAATAATATTGATGGTTTTGCCGCTGTTATTAGGAACAGATGTGCATCCCTGATGTCTCGTGTTCGCGGCAGCACCAACAGTATTCTCAGTGTATTCGTGGATCGGTGGGATTCCCCGATGTTGCGGAGGTGGATGCGGCCCCATGCCGAAATTTAATTGTATATTTTTATGTGTCTGTAACCTACTAACACTAGAATTTAAGCTAAAATTGTTACTAACCCTATGGACTCCGGTCTGAAATAAAGTTATTCTATTCTATTATTCTAGTACAAAACTTATTTGTTAGAATTTCAATACTTCGAAACTATGTTGCCCAGATACTAACTAACTGCGTTTAGACATTAAATTAGCATTTACTCATTTTTATTTCGATTTAAACCACGCTGAGATCGGTGCATTTCATTCATTCATTAATTCCACTTTCCATAACCGATAAGTAGTATTGTTAACCTACTACTCAATCCGCAACACAGCAACGTGTTAATAAACAGCAGAATTACGTAGATACATTTACCGTGTTTCCTAGTTACCGAAATGTCTAATGTTAATGTTATATGGTGTACATAATAAAATATTCTATTCTATTCTATTCTATGTCTAACTACCATTCCGCCTTCGTCTGTCTCTGCCTAAGTTTCTGTCAAGCTAAGTCTTCTTTCTACTTACCCTAAAATGACATTAAAACATTCCAAAAACAACGTCAGGTTTACTTGCTATCTCTACCTACCTCTAGGTACGTACAGTACCTACATATCTTCGGTGCAACGCTTACCAAACGGCTGTAGGCGACCTTGCTGCTCGGTTCACGGACGACCTACGGGTACATACCAAACCTACTACATGTAGGTAGGCATTTGAATGTCACCTCTTTGTCTTATCTCGTGTCGGCACGAGCGCTACGAGAACATAGATTCTTAAGTCGATATGAGACGCTTCACTTTATGTACTTACATTTTGTCTTTCATTGGCATCTTTCACCCGAAGTGAAACTCCTCAACACAATATGAATCAAAAATAAAAATATTTGGACCCCTATTTCACTAGTGCTCATATACACGAGCAGCACGCGTCGAGGTCAGAGGCAACTGCAGCCGTGGACGCGTTGATAGCGGCCATAACCGCGTCGACGTCAGAGGCAACTGCAGCCGTGAATGCGTTGATAGCAGTCATAGACGGGTCGATGGCAGAGGCAACTGCAACCGTGGACGCGTTGATAGCAGCCATAGACGAATCGACGTCAGAGGCAACTGCAGCCGTGGAAGCGTTGACAGCAGCCATAGACGCGTCGACGTCAGAGGCAATTGCAGCCGTGGACGCGTTGATAGCAGCCATAGACGGGTCGATGGCAGAGGCAACTGCAGCCGTGGACGCGTTAATAGCAGCCATAGACGCGTCTACGTCAGAGGCAACTGCAGCCGTGGTCGCGTTGATAGCAGCCATAGACGAATCGACGTCAGAGGCAACTGCAGCCGTGGAAGCGTTGACAGCAGCCATAGATGCCATGGGTGTCGTAAAAGGCGACTAGGGATCGTACCGGAGAATGGGCAGCAGCGTTCTCTATGTATTCCACCATCATACCATACTGCGATCGCCAACCCGCCTGCCAAGCGTGGCTATTATGGCAAACCCTCCCAAAATTGGGGGAGGCCTATGTCCAGCAGTGGACGTCTATCGGCTGAAACGACGACGATAGGCGCGTCGACGTCAGATGCAACTGCAGGTGTCATGCATTTTGAACTATATTCCGACAAACGTAAAGTTCTTAATGCAAAATTGACAACTTAAGACTCAGGTTTAACGTCAGATATTGTAATATGAACTGATTTTGTGGGATTATAGTTCGAATGTTAAAAATGGCTCGATGTGGTTTAAAGATAAACCTTGACCTTGTTTTGTAATAAGGCCGATTAAATATATGGCTAAAGGTTAATCCTATTCTGGTTACATTTAGTATTTTGTGAAAGTCAAACAGTTTATTATTATAGCACACAGAAGGCCTCAGGGTTATTGGTAAAACATTAACAACCTCTTAAGAGATCATTGTACTCATCATTATGAACAACTTTGACTATGACACCAAACCTGAAATCGCGAAAAAAAATCAGCTGTTACCTACATTTTGATCAGTTATACGAACATAAATGTAGGGATCAGCTGATATTTTTTTTCACGATTTGTGGGTCCCATAGTAAAAGTTTTTCATAATGATGAGTACAATGACCACTTAAGAGGTTTTTAATGATTTACCAATATCCCTGTATACTGCTCACCTTCCTTTTGAAACAATCCCTCAGTAACACGATAGGTACAAAGCCTGTAGGTAGTGAAAGCTATAGTTCATATTTACGCTGACAATATTCATACTATGGAAGTATTGTTCCGCCTGAAATAGGCTTCTCGGGACAAGGTCACACGCGTGCTCGTATCCACGTGTATAGAGCTGTGAATCAACCGCCGCCTGTTAGGGAAGGGGAGCTCTTTCAAATCTATTTTTGTGTTATTGTTTTGTTAAATGTGGGTGTACCAGGGGCTGGTGGCTAGTTAATAACAGCCGCACGGGTCGATAAATCAGGCTTGCCGCGGTCGGTCCGTGGATGGGTGACCATTTTGAATGACTGGGCGCAAATGACAGCGGTACTGGTAACCGGGTTGTGGAGCTCAGATAGGCGGACGTTCCATGTAAAGTACTGCTATTTAGGTTCATCTGGTGAGACTGGAAGCTTACCCCAACATACCTAGTTGGAGAAGGCTAGTCAGATAATGTTGTACCTACTTTCCAATAGGTTATACACTGAAGGTAAGACCATCAAGCGGCACTGGTGTTTTGAATTGGAGGTACGGATGCTGATGATATTAAAAACGCATGAAACTTTATATAGGTAGGTACTAGGTATATAATACTCTTGAACCATTTTGTCTTTAACCATTTTTGCACCCTATTAGTGAACTAAACAAATACACACAGCTATCTACATATAGGTATACTTTTTACGTAAGTACGGAAACGACGAGTTTGAAGACAGTTCTTGGAAAAGAGATGATTCAGACCGAAAGGTTGGCAAAGTTAGTGACTGCTTAGGATTCGTCATTCATAGGGGAACCTCAGAAGCCTGACATAGTAGATAATGATAAATCCATGATAAAGAAAGCCATGGTAGCTGAACTTAAACGAGCAAAACATCGTGAACTTTAAAACCCTTTAAAAACTCCAAACCAATAAGTTCTTTTACCAAAAAATGACCAAGAATAACGTTAAACAATCTAGTTTTTTGTGTGCGCTTGCGACCGTTCCCAGTGTAGCCAATAAGTGACCAAATATTGTCACACTGAGTCGATGGCAGTGTCCCGTGACCGGTGCTCTGACTCTGTCTAATCGCCGCGGTGTGAGGGAGATGGGAGACCGATGGTAGAGCGAACCACTTCGCGACAAAGCTGCCGACTAACAAAATACTATCATGGTGGCAATACAGGGCTGGATTTGGGGAATGGAACTGTGTTGATTGTCAGGCGTAAGGAGTTCCTTGCTGAGTGCTGGCCGTTTTAAGAGTGATAGATGAATGACCAGCATTGAATAGCTGTGAAAAAAAGATGTAAAGTAGTACATATTGTTTTGACTGAGATTTTTATATTGAAGTAATAAATTATGTATCTGTAGAATTTTAATGAAAATAGTAGTACTGTATGGGAAAACAAACCACCACTAAGAGCTATGTCGGCTAAAAGGATTACATTTAAACAGCAAATGATGATTATAGACTAAAGGAAACTTCTCCAATTTATGTTCTTTAAATATTATAAATTAAAGTCGCTTTTCGTGTATGTCTGCGTGACCGCGTTGTTCTTCTAAACTCCGCGACGGATTTTGATGCGGCTTTCACTATCATTTAGATAATTTATTCCGGAACGTTTATGTGTATAAAAATATATTTAACTTTATACTTATATTTAACTAGCTGCGACTTTTGGTTTTACCCGCATAAGTTTCGATCCCGAGGGAATATTGGGATATAATGTATCCTATGTCCTTTCCCAGGACTCAAACTATCTCTATACCAAATTTCATCTAAATCAGTTCAGCGGTTTAAGGGTGAAGAGGTAACAGACAGACAGACCCACTTTCGCATTTGAAATATTAAGTAGTATGGATAGTATAAAGTATGATAAAGATATGTCGATGTTTTATCAAGTCGTAAAAACCCGGGCGCCGCCGGGCAGATCGCTAGTTGATCAATAAACAAACATGCTAAGAAACAAAACTAAACACCCACCCAAGTGCGCCCCCGTGCGAGCACTTATAGCACGCACTCAGTTAGTAGCCACGCACAGAACACATCGACTTTGTGACACTTGCCGACCTGCTGCGTCATACACACGGCACTACTCACGACTATTTCATGAGCCAGAGAGCCGTAAACTACGTTTTTAATAGGTGTAGGTACACTTTTCAAGCAGGTTTAGAACGATCCAAATAAGCAATTTTTTATTTAGCAACGCTTATTTCTGGTTTGACCAAGGCACCTATCAGAAACTTGCGGTAGTCTAAAAAGACAGAATTAAAAACAGGTTCGTCTGCGGAAGAATACACTGGCCACTCAGGAGTATTTTATGAGCCAAAGAGCAGTGAACTACGTTTTTAATAGCTGTACACCTTTTAAACAGTTTTGAAACGACAAAATAACCAAATTTAGATTTAGATTTTTGTATCGTATTACCCAGTAACTGGGTTGTGGAGGTCAGATAGGCAGTCGCTCCATGTAAAATACTGATATTCAGCTGCATCCGGTTAGACTGGAAGCCGACCCCAACATAGTTGGGAAAAGGCTAGGCATATAATAAAAAGATTCAATTTAGCTCTTTTTGGGAAAATCGTTTTATTATGGCTGGTCGGGGCGTTTATAAGATACCTGTCAGGAACTTACCTAGTGAGAAACAGGATAGAAATGATTATGTACAAAAACAGGACACTGTGGAAAAATATAATCGGACAGGCCATGGCAACTTTAGATGATAATGATGTTTGTTTATAATGATGAAGAAAATAAAAATATGAAGGTCTCATAGGAATTCAGATGCTTACGGCAAAAAAAGAAAGTCAGGTGACTGTGGGATGATGCTAAAAGAAGCAGGATCTAGTGTGCAAAATATGAAAGTCGAAGGTTAGAAACTTTGGGCACCTGACTTAACAACCGCCATCATTAAATGAAACACAAGTCTAAATGAATGACAACTACTCGTAAGTAATTACATAAACATGGAGAGAGAGGAAGTTAGAGAAAGGTACGTATAAAGTACCTACCTTAACCCGGAAAATAGAGAACATTTTACAGCACAGCTACTGATTGTAGCGCAAAGATGGAAACACATTCCCACATCTCATAGTAAAAGAAAAGAAAAATATAAACTCAAAAAAATGCTAATACTGGCAATATCCCTCAAGGAAACACTCCTTACTGGCGTAAACGGTTCCGCACAAAATTAGGGTTCCTCACACAGCGGAACCCTTCTATTATTGTGGTTTTTATTGTGCCCTTGCATTTTATTACTTTTTTATTTCTTTTTAACGGGAGCGGGGGTCAGTCGCTGATGTTCTGCTCAGGGTTGGCACAGACAAAATATTAAGTTTATTTTGTTTTTTTTTTTGTTTTCGTGTAACTCGATCTCTGTGGTGTATTTTGAAAGTTAAAAGGTGGGGTTTGAAGAATAGGTGAAGGTATCGTTTGTTAGAAGCAGCAAAGTACCTATTTGTTTATTGTTGTATTGTTATTTAACTTTTGTTTAATCTTCAGACGTTCGGTTGTGTACAAAATAGTTACGAACAAGATGGAGGGGCGATTTATGTGAACTGATTTTATTTGGACAAGTTATGACAATTAGTCTACAGCAAAAAAGCTTCAATCTTGCATCAATCATAAGATGTTCCATGCTCTTAAATCACGAAATAAATTTTTTTATACCTACTAAGAACTTCTTGCCAATGTGTGTCTTTACGAATGCATTTCCGCTATCAAAATGTATGATTTAAATCTAAGTTAGAGTATCAATTAAAATGCATTACCTACATCGTTTGATGTATTAATACCTTTTGTATGCATTTTTGCACTAAGCATTGCCATGATAGTCTGGACTGTGGAGTTGTGGAAGACTTACATCACTTATTTAATGGACTTTGTTCGATATAAGTCTCATAGAAATATACTGTTTGGGGTCTTGAGGTAAACCGACTCGATATGGGCACATTCCATAAAATTATGTCTCAACATGGTGATGATACGAAGAGTCTGTTCAGGTTCACGGCCCAAATGTTATCCGTAGCAGTGTGTATTAAGGGTGCGATGGGCTGTCATCGCATTGTGATTATAAAAGTCCATCATCCGCGTCTGCCCAGCCTTTTTAACCGACTTCAAAAAAGGAGGAGGTTTTCCCAACTATGTTGGGGTCGGCTTCCAGTCTAACCGGATGCATCTGAATACCAGTATTTTACATTATAAAAGTCCCTAATTCAATATGGAATAACAAAATACAAATTATCATAGCAAAACCTAGATCACTATTACTTCAACTATAACACAATTTAATGCCAGTCTGTGCCACCCCTGTGCTCAGTGCAAGTGTTAGGGTCATCTATCAGTTGCAACACGCCGCTGCCCTTCAGTTATATCTTCTGGATTCAAATTATTTCTTACTTCGAGAGTGCTTCAGATACCTCTTTCTTTACGATGGAACATATTTCGTCTAGGGGCTAAAAGATATTTATTATTAAAATGACTTGTTTCAACTCCTCCGAATAATTTACGGAAGATAATTTCATATTCACTAGCGAACGTTCTAAAGAAAGACTGAAACTGTGAAACTGAGGCTTCCTTGCCCAAACCATTCGTTCCATCTGCTGAAGATCTCCCACCTGGACACGAGTTGCCTTGGCGGACCGGGAAGGTGGTCGAAGTAAGGAAAACCTATTCAGTTGGAGATTCATAGATGGCTCCACAAACGATGTGGTGCTGTTCCACAAACGATGAGTCACTTAGTATCGTGTCCTGCGTGTCCTGTCCTTTGGGCGTTACAGGAACTAATGGACGCTACTGATGGCGCTAAACTCGTAGCCGAATTCTGGGCCGAGTCCATTTAAATGTAGAAATAGAGTTTACATTTAAGTTGCCATCGACAAGCTAAAAAGAAGATTTCATATTTCTGTTTCACAGATGGTCCATTCCTCCAGGTCCAGATGGTCCGTCCATCCAGCTGCTACCCAGGTCAGTCTATCTACCTACAGCAGGTATGGTCGATCGACAAAGAACTTACTAAAGCAAATCCTGAAGAAAAGAAGCAACAAAACAAAACACAACACACTCCTCCACGATCGGATAAAACAACTCGAGATTCAAAAAAAGAAATAATTAAAAATAAAGAAAACCACACAAAACACAGATGCGAACGGAAATCTCAAATTGGATTTTCAAAGAGCAAAAGAAAGAGATAGCCATACGCATTAATATGAATGTTAGACAGAGACGAACATATAGTTGAGATCACAAAGCCAAGTAATTGTAGACAATGGGAAACTGAAAAAGACGTTTCCTTTATAAGATTTCTATCTCAAGAACATTTTGCCTTAGGAGGAGAGTGCTAACTTACGTTTGCTATTCCACAAACACATGTTTCCACCTTAGTTCCTTGTCTTAAGGTTCGATTTAGCTTAGCAGGTGTAGTTTCAAACGGAAAAAAAATAACCTGGTAAAGTCTAAGCGACTGTGAAACCACGTCTAGCGTAAAACAAGATTTTGTCAAAGTATAATATTGTACCGACATAGGATGAACTCTGAGGTAGTAAATAACATTTGTATAGCCAGGTCTATGTGTATTGGGCACACATACGTTTGATAATAGAAGTTTAGAGCGATAATTATAATGTAATTGTCAGTCAGTATTGTTGTCTTGAAAGGAGGTTGTAAGGTGAAGTATGACACTGTTTTATGAAATATCTTTCAGAATTCAGTAGAGGGTACCTTCATTATAAGAACCTAAGTGACGATACAATACGATGTTATGGCTTGGATTTTTTATATAAGTTGGTAGGTACGCCGTACGACACCTGGCGCGGCGTGGTGATGACAGGTGGAGTAAAGCAGTGACCGAGTGACGTCCAAGGACAGGAAGCCGAGGCGAGATGGGCGCCAGACATTGTTATCATCGCGGGTAGAGCCACCGGGTATGAGGCTGGCACAGGAGCGTGCGGATTGGCACGAGAAAAGAGAGGCCTATGGCCAGGTGTGGGTGAAGTCGGGCTGTGGATGATGATGATGAGGTCGGTTAGATGGTGCCGAAGCAGGAAGGACATAACCTGAGGATTTGTCTCGCAAGAACGCAAGTTGTGATAAGTGCAAATGCAATATTGCGCTTAGTACCATATTGATTGTAATCTGCATTCGCGATTTATTTGCCAAAAACGTAAACAAATATGAGTTTATGGAAATCCTACACAATAAAGTTCAGTTTTCGCTGCAACTTCAAACATTTTTATAACTTGTTCAATAGTCACTCTGAAATTAAAATATAGTTGATTAATTTGAAACATAAGCTATTCTAAGAACTGAAGACAAATTGGGTTCGTTTTCTTGAGTGGAGACCGCGAATCGGTAGGACGCCCTCAGGCTAGGTGGAGTAATGATTTTCGCAGGGTGGCAGATAGCAACTGGATGCAAGTTGCCGAGAATCGAGCTGAATGGCGTGCAATTTGAGAGGTCTATGTCCAGCATGAGCAGTGGTGGCCTAGTGGAGAGCAGTGGTAGCCCAGTGGTGACAGCTGCGACTTACTCTGCTGGGGAGTTTGTTGCGCCACTTCTTCTCACCAGAGAAAGCACTAGGAAGTGGTGAAGGGCGGGCGTTTTGGGAGACTGTCTTTTGTAATTTTGACGTTCGAGAAGTGCTGATTCTCAGCCTAGTTTGTATAAATGACATTTGATTTTGATTTCTTACGTGTCGTAGGTTCGAACCCAGACAGACATTTTGAATTGAATAAATAATTTAATTATCGTGACGAAGCCGGTATGTCCTAGAACCAAAAATTCGACAAGACTTGTGACATCTACCATGTGATTACGGCCCTCTCTCTCTCACAGAGAGGAGGCCCGTGTCCCAGCAGTGGGAATATTATAGGCTGATTATGCATGTTATCAATGCCGGATTAGCCCATAAGCAAATTCAGCAATTGCTTAGGGCATCACGTCTCGGGGGCACCATAATGCAGAAACAGCACCGAAAAAGTATTTGCTGTATTTGACCCAAAACTCACTCTAGAGATGTGTGTGTCTCTATCTTTACAAATCGCTCGTCGATGTTTTGGAAAAATACGAGGCGACTTGTGGATAGGATCTACAGGCGTAGATTGCTTAGGGCATCAAATAGTCTTCATCCGGCACATCAGTGCCGGATGAAGACTACTTGAGCATCAGTTCGCTGCTGGACATACATAACATCAGTTATGTATGTCCAGCAGCGAACTGCTGTAGGATGATGATGAAGTATCTTCACTCCAGCTGTATTCCAGAGGAACCACATCACTACGGTCCGGTTTACATCTAAGTATATCTAGGTACAATATTATCCATAATCCAATCACTTGTCAAACTCACACCACACATTTTAAAACGTCATGCCATATAAATTAGTTTCTTTGTAGTTCGTCGCGTGCGAAGGATTAGTCGCCATGCCAATTAGTTAAGGGGGTAGGCAGAAGGGTTGCTATCGACGCGATCGAGTGTGCAGTGTTTAATTTGTTTTTAATTTCGAGCTGGTTGATCTTGGTGTGAGAAGTTAATTAATATTATCACGCTTGGGTTTGACAAGGAGTGGCAGAGAAATGTCGGTTGAACAGTTATGTTTTGTTCAACATTTAAAAATGTGAGTGTTTTTCGTAAGAAATCAGAGTTTTATTAAAATCCTGTGTATGTTGGACACCCTACAGATTCGTAGGTAGTTTTGTAGATATTCATATTTTTTTATTTATTATCTACTAGTACATATTTTAAGTAGGTATAAAACAATTTTTCATCACTTGACTTTATTTTGCTGTCAGGTACCTAATGTATTTACTGGTTACAGTTCCAACGAAAATTTACAAAAATAGAAGGAATTATTTTTTACTTCTAATTATTTATCCTTGAAAAAAAGTGAAAGATAAAATACCTTGCAATGAGGATTACTTGTGCTGCCATCTATTAGTGAATAGATCACCTAATCCAAATACGCTTACAGTGACATCTATTGTTGAGTAGCTGAGATAAAAACAACAGTGCGTTGAAAAATGTCTAGATAGTAATATAAATAATCGCTAGATGGCGTTGAGTTTCATAAATGAAATTATTTTAAATTAAACTTTCAGAGAAACGTAGGTTCGTTGAAGTACCAATGCATGTTCTTACTGTCTAAAATTTAGACAGTACTTTGTTCAAGACTATTTTAAGAAAGAAATCTGAAAAATGCATAGAATTAGCCATTTAAGAGAATTAGTTCATTAGAGACTCAGTTGCCATTTTGAGAAGTGGGCATTCTGCGCCTAAGCCAACGATACTACGCAGAGTAGGTACCTATGTTGATATAAGTATCTAAGTACCTTCGTAATGTAAATTGAATGAAGTATTATGACTGAATTCTTCCTATAGTGTTGATAGCAATCTAAATGGACTCGGCCCAGAATTCGGCTACTTGTTTGGCGTCATCACCAGCGTCCACCAGTTCCTGTAATGTGCAGATGACAGGACACGCAAGACACGATAACAGCACCACATTTTTTTTTTTTTTTTGCGGATGGGGAATCATCAAATGACTCCTCCCGCTCTGGGTGGAGCGGAAGGGAGTGTCAGACTCTTACTGACTAAAACCCACCCGTGTTCCTTCCTTAGCCCTTTATGTTCCGGGCCAGCGGTAACCCTTTCGAACAATCCCGCTGACGGCGTCCCCCGCGGCGGCTGAGACGGGAGGCTCTCTCCCTGAACCGTCCCGCCACCTCCTTCGCTAGCATGACTGCTTCGCAGAAGGAGGTGACTGCCTCCCACTCCCTCTCGCCCCGGACCATCGCTTGCACCAGGGCCGGACGCGAGAGGTCGCCGTCGCTGCCGATCGCCTCTACGAGGACACGGCGGTGCTCCGCCCAAGCGGGGCAGACCTCCACCGTGTGCTCCACCGTGTCCTCTGGGCGATCCTGGCAATGGTGACACCCGGGCGTTTCCTCCCGCCTGATGATGTGCAGGAACCTCCCGAAACTTCCGTGTCCGGTGAGGACCTGCGTCAGGCGGTAGGTGAGGGCGCCGTGGCGCCTCTCTAGCCACTCCTCAAAGAGGGGTCTTATCGCCGCTATCGCGGCTTGCCCTGCGCTGGGTTGCGACAGTCGCTCTTTACATGCCGCCATGAGATCGCGCCGGAGATCCGTCCGCTCCGCAGCGATTTGCCGCGGAAGCGGATCCTCCCCCCGGCGTAGTGCCTCCGCGCGCCACTCATACAGGCGCGCGAGGACTATCGCCTCCAGATCCCATGGCGGCAGTCCGGCAAGGAGGCTTGCCGCCTCGCCAGAGATCGTGCGGTAGCCCCGGATAACCCTTATGGCTACCACCTTCTGGGGCGCGTTCAGGTAGTGGGCGGCTGGCCGCCGCAGTGAACGCGCCCACACCGAGGCCCCGTATAGGGCCATGGACCGCACGACCCCCGCGTAAAGCCTCCGGCAGGAGGCGTTTGGCCCCCTCAGGATGGGCAAGAGCCGCTTGAAGGCGGCCCCGGCCCGTTCCAGTTTAGGGGCCAAACGTACAGCACCACATTTACACTCCAAGGCGTAGTCGTCTATGTTTACTTTTTAAGTAACATAATCTGTCTCTGATGTATCTAAAATACACTGCTTCATTGGGCTAGTGGTCGCAAGCGCTATTGCTGAGCATGAGGTCCGGGGTGCTATTCCCGAGTCGGGGAAAGTGTTATTGGGTTTTTCGATCAAGAATTTCCCAGTAGCGGGCCGGAGTCTGGATTAATGCCCGGTGAATGGCTATAAGCTCGCCCGGCCCTGTTACATGGGACTTAGAAATTGGCGAAATGTAGGTGTATTACAGATACGTGCACGTTTATGTTTTGTATCTGAATCAATGACGGTACCTACCCTGTTGCCGTGCCTTGTTATCAGAATAGTTTTGGCGACGTAATGTAAGATTTGTTTTGTTTCTAAGTACTAGCATAGACAAACAGTCGTCATTCTGTTGCGAGATTTTATTAAGATGGCTTGTCCTGAGTCCTCCTTCCAAAGTATTTAAAAATTCATCTGCCTAGGTAGGCAACCCCATTGATGCATCACGTCAATCAATCTGCCTGGCCTTTTCCTAACAATGTTGGGGTCGGCTTCCAGTTGCAGGATGCAGATGAATACCAGTATCGACTGCCTATCTGACCACCACAATCCAGTTACTGGCTAACACAATACCACTTGGTACGACAGTTGTCAGATTTTTGTGCTTCTGGTTACCGTAACGACTGTCAAAGAATCTCGATATATCCCTCAATAAAAAACAGATTGATTTTCAGATCTAATCAGGGCCTTTCTCTGTACACTGAATGACCTCAAAGGGTCGTCTTCTTCATCTAAGTTTGCGGTCATCTATTTATAGTCATCAAATAATTCAATATCGTCATATCGTTCACCTCTATGAATTCTAAGATCAGTGATAACTGATCTCCGCGGCACGACGTGACATAGGTACCTACCTACTTAATCATGACTGATCGCACGAAACTTTCCGATAATGCCCGAAAACATAAACAAAAACAAGTGAATGACAAAAGAGACGATTCTAGAACACTAACTTAACTTGGCTAGGTGTACTATGAATTTTACGCCCCTCGCGGGCCTGAGGTGACCCGCAAAGGGGGGCCGGCACTAGCCGGGGATCATGGCAGGCGCACAAGTTCCCATGACCCCAGCTCCAAGTGTGGGAAGGGAACACCGTGATGGTTTTTAGTCAGTAAGAGAAGAACAGATCCCCAGGACGGAGGACATCCATGAGGATTTTCCACCGCGGAAAAAATAAAGTTTTCTATAGGTGCACTTCTGCGTGCACCTTCGGCCTATACAGGCGTGATGTTTTGTTATGTGACTTAATAATGAACTAAAGTTATGCTGAACCACCGTTTTAGCTGAACTATCCAAATAATAGGAAACCTGTATCTGCATCTGTTGGAAGGTCACCCACAAGGTTAACCGATGACCTTGTAAATGCCGCAGGAATCTGCTCGATGCGGGGAGCAAAGAACCGGTCGAAGTGGAGGTGCTTGATGGGGGAGGCCTATGTCCAGCAGACGTCTTTCTTCTGAAATGATGATGATGAAGATTACTGTTCGACCCGGGCATCGAACCACCCTGAGGTGATATCCACTAGACTAAAGAACATGGGCTAAATAATTGCTAGTAACTGCTATGCTTGGCCAACGGTATTCTGTGATATAGGTAGGCCAGAAAGGATCTCTTATAGCATAATCAGTCTATACCGTTCCCACTGCTCACTGCTGGGGCACAGGCCTTCTTTGTGAGAGGGACCAGGCCGTAATCCACCACTGCCATTGTCCATGGCAGTAGCGAACGGTGAATTTTTGTAAGAGGTAAGCCGGAGTAGATATATTTAATATGATTATATTATATGTCTGTAGAATATTGACTGTGCCATTTTTCAAAGGGAAGCCGGTAGGAATCGAGTTGTATGGAATCTTCACCACTGGTCCATGGTGTGCCTGGGTACCTATTGCAGAGTCCCATTATGATGATTTGATGGAAAAAAACTGCTTATGAACATGAAACACTTTCCTTTCCTCACATAAACTACTTAACAGGCCAGCCGCATTCACAAATCCTTAAAATGCATGAAAAAGTAGTTTGACTATACAATTAATTATGCACAACAGTCTGCCACTTCAACGTGTTAACAACCTTATTGTCACGATGAAACAACTGGCACCTCTCGTCGTGATCACAAAATATTGTGTATTGCTTCAAAATTTATCGTAGTGGAATCTTAGAAGATTACGACCCTATGGCCGTAATCTTCTTCTTTGGTATAGGAATCTACAAATTCTAAATACCTATGTGTGCTACGTGTTTCGGCCATGGCGGGCAATCTCACAGACACTAGTCTTCCACGCGGAAGATTTATTATAGTGCACAAGAGTGCGCGCTGACACAGGTGCACTCTCTCTTCCTTTACCCTCATAGTACCATGGGACGGCAATCCGACACGACCGGAGAGAGATCAGGCGCTGGACCAACGGCTTAACGCGCTTTCCGAGGCACACCGCCAACTTCCAAACTCCAGGCTGAATCTAAGAAATTCCTAATGGAAAACCCAATAACACTTTGACAGACCTGGGAATCGGACCCCAAGACCCCACTTTCTTCAGCAGTCGCGCTTGCGACCACGATACCAACGGGACAGTTCTAAATAACGTACCTACGGAAAAGGAGGGTAAGACTAACCCTGCAGATACGATAGTTGTGTCACGAGGAAGCTCTTCATGTCCAATCTTGGTCAGCGCACTCAACACACGTGAGCTCTGTTTGAACAAGGAAAGTTTATTTTCCATGTTCATGTAAAATTGACCTACAGTTTTATGTTCGGCAGTCTCTGTATGAAAAGTGACTCTTTATTGAACTAATTTCAAACTATGTAGGTATGTGGACAATAGCAATAAGTAGGTACTTATTAACCAGAAGGTATGTTTTTTCTCATGGTTGACGCACTATATTCACATGTCAGGGTACGTGTTCTACCATGGGAGTTCAATCGTCTGCGCTAATCAAGTCGGACCCCTCAAAGTCGCGAGCGGTCAACCCAATCCTCTCAATTGACCATTAGGTCTTAACTGTATCAAGTGATAGGTCGATACGATACGACCTATTTGCGTTACAGTAGGAATACATATACAACTCACGCCTTATTCTAATGGGGACAGGCAGAACGCACAGACGGCTACCCGCTACGATCCCTACATACCCTCTTGCTTTCTTGACACGTTAGTATTATTAACCTTGTGACCGCCACACGTCAAAAAATCAAAAACGTGCCCTCGGCGTAAAAGTCTGTCGTGTAGTCGAACCGTGGCGTGCTGGGCACATTCTGGTTTGTCATCTATACATGACTGCGGCCAAAAGAGCAATCTGCTGTTTCATAGAAAAGTGCAGTACTTACGCGGCCAAAATGCATGGACACATCAAATTTTTACTTTAATTCATCCTCTCAACATGACCAAAACATCTAAGCATATCCTTTTCAATCTCGTTCGCCTAGTTATTTATTTATTTCTCTTGCATAGTACCAATTTCACCTGTCTCGCTACGCACGTAATATTTAGATAAACAACACATACATCAGTACACAGATACCTGAAATAATATGATATTGTCAGAGTAGCCGTAGTCTTGTAATCTGTCAAACGCAGAGTCACGAACGGCGGCAGATAGCGTCAGAGACGGTGCCTATTACGTGTGCGAATAGAGATTAATTGCTTTGAAATTAATTTCCTTAATTTTCTCAACTTGAAAATTCACACTGTATGTGTTTTTATGTGAGTGTAAACATACATATTGAAAATATATTGTATTCATTGAAGGAAAAACTATAATAATGTCACTTTGTTGAGTATTATAAAAAAAAAAAATAAAAAAAAAAAAAAAAAAAATTTATTATTTATTTTTTATTAATGTTCAAAAAGTATATCGCAGAGTTTAAACCATTCTGTAATATACTGAAAAGCCACAGAAGCCTTTGATTGCTTATATATGGTTAGTGAGTTCGGAAATAATGATAAGTAATAATCTAATATTAGTACAGTCGGTGGCCAACATTATCTGACCCACTTGAGTGATAGCGAATTTGAACCTTATCGTGAACATTTGGAATACCCCGTGCAAGCATTTCGATAAATAATGTTGTTAAGCGATTTTAATAATTATGTTGTTGTTGTTAAGGTTGAAAGGCTAATAAGTTTCACGACTACTAAAAAAAAACCAAGGTGAGGGTGGATGAATAAAAAAAAATATCGCGCATTAGTAACATTTTAAAGTTGTCTACGGTTAATAGCTAAATTCCGTGATTCATTTTAATAGCTGTGATTGTGCGATAATGAACTTTATGAAAATATACGATATGGTTCAAATTCTTTAGAATATTGCTTCTATCATCCCAACTAAGGTCAAATTTCAAAACACGATACTACAGTTGAGTTGGTCTCGGGGTCAATTAGGCAGGTCGATAGTCGTCGGTGTCTGCGTTCGAAACCAGGAAAAACCTAACTAAACTTTTTGTAGCAATGTTTTGTTTTTAGTTATTATCTTTTTTTAACGAACGAAATCGAGAAATATCTTTTTATATGGGCAGTTTGTATAGGAATGAAACAAAATCATTGCAAGTAGGTAATAAAAATGTTTATTATTTCATTAAAATATACATAAGTCAGATAAAGTAAGTAAATGCTCATACTTCAAAAATATTACATTTTATAATATCATATTCAAACCTAACCATTTATAAACATTTAAAAAGCCATGCTAATGCTTGGAAATTTATTATCGAGAAAACATTGATGTATAAATGCGAGAAAATGAATGAATTTGTGAAATGTTTTACAGATTTATAGCTAAGTATAATTATGTAGTGAATCAACATGTTATTTAAATAGAAAAATGCATTTCCATTTATAACAATAACATCACCACAGAATCTGCAACTTTTAATGGTTTAGCATTCATTCAATTGAGCATTTACTTACATAATGTGTTTCAAAATACTTATAAGTAGATTAGTTAGTAGCGGAGTGGCGCACCGTCTCCTTCTATAACTTGCTGTAAGTGGCTACGCATACCGCAAACCATGTTCCAACACAAATATTTTCCTCTCATGTGCTCCTATGTCGATGATACGATCTCAGCCAAATTGTTTTTATTTCGCACTTTGGATGTGTCCCAATTTAAAATCATTTGACCCCATAGATTTTCTATAGGGTTCAGATCGGGAGTTTTAGATGGCCAGTAAATAACAGTTACACCTTCTTGAGCAGCTAACCAATTCTTCACAATGCCTGCGCGGTGGATGGAGCAGTTATCTTGCACGAAGTAAATATCTGTATTTGGATAGGCAATTCGCACAATCGGTAGCAGGACGTCACGCAGAATCTCCAAATACTGACTACTATTAAATCGATCACCAACTTCTACCGATTCATCAGGTCCCATAGACGACATTCAGCCAGCAATGTTTTGTATAGTCATTATGTTGCGACATGACTCCACCGGATATCTATGATTACTTACGCCAAATTCATTAAAAATACTTTTCACGATTTATGTCAAACGTTTTAGAAATGTTTGTGCGCAGTCACTGTTTAGGCGTAGGTAGACTGACTTATGTCACTTAGATCAATTTAGTATCCATCTACCCCACGAAGTAAACTTTTACTTCGTCCTACTCATTTGTTTTTTTAATTTACCTACTTGTTTTCCAGACAAGTTGTTAGGCAAAAATCATATTGGTCGTTCTTTAATAATGCAAGAAATATTGTAGAAATAATAAATGAAAACAAATAAAAAAAGAAATTGATAATAGATGGATTGTGTTTTCGAACCCACATGTTGTTCGTCGCCAATCCAGCATCGAACCGCGAAGCCACAATGACTTGTTGAGAATACGCGAAATTGAAGATTGTGTAGTAAGTATTGCCGTGTTACTTAAAAGCTTTTCAACTTTAACGAAAAGAAGATAATGATTAAAATGGCTTAACAAGATATGCCGGTGAGTCAGGCAATGTTGGGTGGGTCAGATAATGTTGGTCACCGACTGTACTACAAACACAAAAATAAAGAAAAAAAATTAGACAGTAAGTTAATTGGAACATTATTGAACACCGGGCTGTTTTAGAACCAAATTATCATAACGGGCTGTGCTGGGCCGGTTGCTGATGGTGTAGAAAAAACTCGCTTACGAGCTATAGGTTTGAGCCGTTTGTGGTTGAAGCACTAGAGTCTGTGTGCTCATCGAGTATTTTGAGACATCGTGAAGCGGTTGGTTGACTCTACATGAGATCGGAGGGCTGGCCTATTTCTAAGAAATATAATCAGCATTGCCATCAGTCGTAGCAATGCTGCCAGCCTATTGGGCACTTTCCCATAGACATCGATGTGAACGAAAATGAGCTCTTCTAGCGTTTTTTATATACTTGTACATATTATACAGGGTGGCAGGGCCTTCGACGCACAGCCTGTTCCCATGGATTCAATACAAGATTCTGGACCCCTTGCGTTGAAACTTTATGTCGGTTATAAAAAAACAGCTATAGCCTATTTAGTTTACCTTTAAAACGATCTTATTACATTATACCTATATTTTCAAATACGTCACACTAGTTTCTCCAATCTCCATCTTGATAGCAATAGCGAGTGTCACACGCGATAGCGACTCATCTTGCGTTATCAGTGGTACGTACAGTAGGTACATTGTATGCTCATCTCGGCTCAGTTGTTGACTGTTGACAGCGGTGACCACAAGTGAACTCGTGAGGTGAGCTGTTGTTGGCTTTTACCATCGACAATTTCTGGAATATTTTTGGTTGTGGTTTTTTCCTTCGTTTGTTTTGTTTATTTTTGAGTGATTTTTTTAGTGTTATCGTTGGTATTATTTTTATTGATATTTCTCAGTTTAATTATTTTATTATTGAAACTTTTTAATAAATTAAAAGTTCTCAGTTATCATTATCACATAAGAAGTTGGTAAAGTTACTCTATAAGTGTCTTATTTTCTTTTTTAGGTCGTTACTTTTTAAGTTCAGTCAAGTTTTTTTTTAATTTGAGCATTTGTCTAGTTATGTAATAAAACCGTTGGCAATTTAACGAAATTATTACAAAAGTGACCTGTTAATCAATCCTGTTAATTAGTCTTTATTAGTTATTTTCAACTAGCAATAGGTAGAGACAACTTAATTAAAATATATGACCATTTTGTGAATTTATTAAGTTTATGAAAATACGTCCCTCCATATTTATGAATTTTGAATTAATTAATTATGATCTTAAACCTATTTTGTTTGAATTAAACTACAGAAAGTTTACACCTACTTACATGAGATGCTAGGAAAATCCCATAAATCTATAGAATACCATATTTGCACCAACATAGGTAGGTACCTACCTATTCCTTTAATATTTAACCATTCAAACCTGAAAAAATTGGTTATTTCTATAAAATATTACAAAACACAAGCGCGAGGTACCGGCAAATCATGTGACGTTAGTTGAAGTACGCGGGCGCGCGCGGCGCCACCGTCGCGGAGTATTTATAGCCGAGTCAATATAAGTCAATCGTTACTAATGTTACTGTTGACTCTATTAAATAATTGATCCTTTTATTGACTTGTTGTGGATAACAGCTCCATTGTATGATAAGCAAAAAATATTGTGACCATGCAATGTTATTTTTTCCTTCTGCTTAATTGTAGACTACCGTCGGTCTTCCTGGTTCAGCTCGTGTTTTCAGGCGTGTGTACTACATATTTTCCGTACTTAACTATATTCAATAAGTACGGAAAATATGTAGTTTTAACATGTACTTTCTCTAGTTACTGACTTATAACTGTGCCATTTTTTAGGGTTCCCTACTCAATGGGTGCCAACGGCACACTATTACACATCATCATCATCATCAGCCTACAACGGTCCTCTGCCGGACATAGGCCTCTCTTAATGCACGCCATTCAACTCGATTGTCGGCAACTCTCATCTCTCTCATCAACTCTCATCCAGCCATCCTGCGAACATCGTCAAAACAAAATCAAAATATTTTATTTCACATAAACCTACATGGGCACTTATGAAACGTCAGAAGCTAGGTGCACGGTTCCAATTGGTCGTTTCCTATGGCGAAGAACCGGCAAGAAACTCCCCGGTTACTCTTTTTTTTTTTAAATAATTGGCTTTTACAATGTTTTCAAATTACAGTAGGTATGGGAGGGCAGCGTAGGCATGTCAACAAGTACCAGGTACTTGATAAGATAAAAATGGTTTACAGATCTAAAGTGTACCTACAAGGCCTACAAAGTCTTCACATTTACAAAATAAGAATCTATCAAAAGGATAAATCACACTAATAATATAAAGGCGAAAGTTTGTGAGTGTCTGTGTGTGTGTTTATATGTTTGTTACTTCTTCACGCTCAAACGGCTGGACCAATTTTGATAAAATTTGATATGGAGGTAGCTGACACCCTGGATTAACATATAGGCTACTTATTATCCCGATATTCCCACGGGATCGACATTTACGCGGGTGAAACCGCGTGGCGCAGCTAGTAAAATATAAAAGCCTACTAAAACCAAGTGATATGATTCCCATTACTACCAGTGTCGCTCCACCTAGCCTGAGGGCGTCCCACCTTACGTTTACCGATTCGCGGCACTTAGTAATAGTGTCCGTCTATCAGTCCGTTCGTCTGTCTGTCAGCGGGCTGTATCTCATGAATCGTAACAGGTAGACACTAGACAGTTGAAATTTTCACAGAGTGTGTATTTCCATTGCCGCTATAACAACAGATAATAAAAACTTTTTAACAAAAAAAAACAACCGACTTCCGAAAAACACTATAAAGTGAAAAATAACTTTAATTTCGGAAGTCGGTGTCTTTGGATTTGTATTTTAGTTTTTTGCCACCGACTTCCGAAATTAAAGTTATTTTTCACTTTATAGTGTTTTTCGGAAGTCGGTTGTTTTTTTTTGTTAAAAAGTTTTTATTTTTCACTTTTTAGTGGGTCAGTTTGTAATTTATCTAAGTTACAATAGCCTAATGTCAACTGCTCATCACCTTTTACAAAATATTGCTTTACCCGATGCAGGGACGTTAATTGTTGAGGAGTTCCCCTAATAAAAGCCAGGAGAACTGGAGCTGTTTGAGAAGTCACCATTAGCTCTATTTCACCATATGCATTGTAACGAGCATAAATTGCTTAGCAACCATATTAAAGCAATCGATTCGCAACCCGTGAAATATTTGTCATTGAGTAGTTCCGATAGCCATCTGTGGTCTTTATCATCAGCTCCACTTTACCAAATGATGATTTTCGAGAGCAAATGCTCAAAAAAGTATTTTCCGTATCGGTTCGTAAATGACGGAGTTATGAAATATGAAAAGATCGTTAAAGTAGATAACTTTTTAGGTTTTTGTTGATTTTTCAAAAACCGCTTGTCCGATTTCGATAAAATTTTCATGGGACCATTTGGGAAGTATACCCTTTCCAACAAAAAAGAATTTTTCAAATCGGTTGGCAAACGACGGAGTTATGTGCGAACAAAAATAAAAAAAAAAAAAAAATACAAACATCCGAATTGAGAACCTCCTCTTTTTTTAGAAGTCGGTTAAAAATAAATACATCCGAATTGAGAACCTCCTCTTTTTTTAGAAGTCGGTTAAAAAGGTTATACATGTTTGACTTTATTTTCATCTGATTCACTTACTTAAGATCTTAAATCTAGCGGTAATTTCTAAACATTCATACGTTGTATTAGCTATGCTTATATCGTGTCTCATCTTAATACAATTCAGAACAACAATGTGTGGTTCTGCGTCAACCTAGAAAAGTGTTGTTCACCCCTGCCAGGCTGGCAATATTGACCGCCAGGCGAGACATGCTAGACATGCATCACGAATTCAGGACAAGCCACGAATTATATTATAAATTATTATTGTCACACGGTTGCTAAGGTCACAGAAACACAGAATATGCCACGTTGATAAGGTCACAGCATATTTGGGTCAGCTACGGCAAATGGAAAAAAATACTAACAAAGGATTTTAGAAAATTCGCGACACTAATATGTTTCAAACCGGCAAAATGTGTCATAAAACCCGGTTTTTGCGATCAAAAGGCGTTATTATTATTTATTGTTTATAATTATGTAAGTTAAGAAACAAGTATCTATTTACTAGAAATAAAAGTAGCAACCTGAACAATTTTAACTATTATCTCCAGAAATATCGCGAATTTCGATTAGTACCAAAATATTGTTAACATCTAGTTTACATTCACCTCACCAATCAATCCACACTGTATTACTTAGCCCCTCTCCAAACAAACATTCAACTACCCTTTTCCTCCCCCAGAAATTATGGCGACAAACACTCTAGAACCTGGCGCGGTGATCCGACCAACAATCGACCATGAAGGGGTTCAACTCCTAGCTGAACGCCTCTACGGTATCGTAGTACTAGAACTGACAGAACTCAACGGCTATGACGATAAGAACTATAGGATCGTCGAAGATCCCAACGTGAAGAACCCACTGATCACAACGCACAGTGAACATGGGTATGTGCTGAAGATTATGAACTCCATAGATTCGCAGAATGTAAATGTTGTTGAGGCTCAGAATGAGATTATGAATTTCTTAGGTGAGTGATTTTTGCATTTTCAATATTTTTTGAAGATTTCTTCTATCCAGACTTGTTGGGCTTATAGACGTAAGCAAAACCCCACTGCTGAGCAACGGTTCAATCCAGTCACTTGGTAGTTTACCAGAGTCTAGATTATATACGAAAATTAGTTCACCTCTTATTATGTGAGACTTATAAAAATAACTGGCAAGATGTAGGTATATAATATATAATAATATAATAATATATTCGACAACTATCACACAACGCCGTCTAGTCCCAAGCTAAGCAGAGCTTGTGTTATGGGTACTAGACAACTGATAAACATACTTATATATTTCTAAATACATACATATTATAGATAAATTACACCCAGACACAGAACAAATGATCATGCTCATCACACAAACATTTGTCCTGGGTGGGAATCGAACCCACGACCTCCGGCATAGCAGTCAGGGCCACTAACCACTAGACCAACGGGCCAGTCAACAGTCATATACAACATGGAGGAAACTAATGTAGGTGCAGTTTTTCAAAGTGCACCTACGTTAGTTCCCTCCAACAATGACCCGAGACCGGTAAGGGTAAGCCAAGCAAACCATCTGGTTAGAGGATGGTCCATGGAAGGAAAAGGGAAGGTCCATGGGGTGGTCCATGGGGTGGCCCATGGACCTTCCTTTTTGGATGGCTTCTAGCGAAGACCGCCCACTGAAACACCTTGTGTAACTCTTCAAAGATCTAATTGTGTCTACAATGAATTGTATAATATTTCTATATATGTATCTTCGATCACATCGTGCTCGTTCTCAATTCTACATTTCCAACATCTTTCTTTTACAGCCACCCGTTCCATCACCTGCCCTAAGCCAATCCGTAACGTCTACGGCCACTTCCACTCCATCGAGACCATCGGAGGCAAGCAGCACGCTGTGCGACTGTTAGAGTTTGTACCAGGAGACTTGATGCAGGGAGTCCCCAAGTCTGAGGCGCTGTTCTACCAGCTAGGAGAGTTCGTTGCTAACTTGGATAATAAGCTGCAGGTTAGTTCCGACGGTTTGTGTTATTCTTGCGTCCTCATAGCATATCAAGATTAGGCGAACGATGAAGTGTTATGCGAAGTATCAAGGTATTTTGTACCAAATGCGGTGCAACGTACCTATATAATAACTGTGATCTTGACCTGCCCTACACTTCCACTGACAAGTATGGTCAAAATGGGAAGTGTCAAGCAATTTCGAACCATGTGCGGTACAACTATTACTGTCTACTTAACCAGCCCTATTCTTAAAATTAACCTGCAATTGCATGTAATTTATTATGGTAGGGTTCCCTGGCACTAGCCACTAGACAAGGAAACGAATGGGAACTAATGGGAACGAACGGGAAATGATCTCCACCATCCAGCTTAGTAGCTGGATGGCGGAGATCATTGAGTTATATAGATATCACTGTCATTATAAGAAAATGTTTTCCTTTCGAAGATGATATCCAGAGATTTCTTACATGATTGGAAAATGTATCTACGGTATGGTAGGAGCCATGTATATTTATCTACGCTATGGTAGGAGCCATGTTATGTATATTTGGCATCTGTTTAACATCATGTAGCTTAATCTTATGTTGATTACCGACCATCCAAAAACTATTTCAAGCATCCAATTCTTTGTTATATTTTAGACCTTAATAATCATAAAGTCTAAAGATAAGTTTGTGAAAATTACCACCTGACGAAGGTGAGATCTCATAGAGATTGAATTAACAATTGATTCTAGTACACAATAGTACCCAACATACATACCTACGAGTACATAGTACTGTAGTCAGGAGACTACAGTAGTTAATGTGACAGACCAAGGTTTTTACAATTTGTATTGTAGTCTCGTTACCAGTCACTGTGATGTCTGTTCGTACGTAATGATAGTTAACATGCCTTTTGTGAAACAAAAAACCTGATTTGATACGGTCAATTATTAGGCTTCAGAGTTCATGGAAGGAGTGTGTTCAAAGAAAGCCCTGGCTTATCAAATTAGACTTGTAAAAATATACTTTTAAAAGATTAGGTAAATGATAAATGATTTATTTTCTGTAAGTAGGTTTTTACAAACACTTTTACACGTCATCATATTTTTTAAACTACACACATCAAAAGTGTCTAGGGATCAACATATATTTTTGCAATAACTTTTCCCCTGATTGATATTAATTAAAATTTTCTTTAAGGATTCATCAAATAAAGTGTTTTCGTTTGTCACAGTAACGATAAACCAAGTCACCTTTGCATTAATAAAGAAATTTGCCATTTTCTTAATAAAGGGATTTTTGACATTTGAACCACTAACACAAAAGTTCGAAAAAAAGACTGAAATAACAGTTTTCTTTAAAATTTTATTGGGTAACTTAAACAATTAATAATCCGTGTTTCTACCGCGAACACTAACAACACAAGAACATCGGTTTGGCATACTCAAAATGAGTTCATCCAAATCACGCTGTGGAATGGCCGCCCATGTTCGTTGCAACAACAAAAAAAGGTCTTCTTGCGACTGGATACCCTCCATATTCGGCAGAGCTCTTCTCTGTAGCATATCCCATGCATGCTCAATCGGGTTCAAGTCTGGCGACTGAGCAGGCCAGGGCAGGACATTGATGTTAGCTGCGGCGAGAGTCTGTCTTACAACTCTTGCGGTGTGCGGTCGTGCATTATCATGCATTAACTGAAATAAGGGACCGATTTGCACTTGTAGAGGAACGATGACGTCTGATACAATCGTCTCAGCATAAATTTGAGCGTTGAGGTTGCCTCTGATCCAAATCAACTCAGTTCTTCCGCCGATCCAAATACCCGCCCATACCATGATGGTTCCACCACTATAAGGATGGACTTCCTGGCAGGATTTTAATCGCTGTTGGCGTCCAGGGGCTCTCCATCAGAGAAGCACACGAAACGCCATTGTTCTTCTGCCCAATTTCTGTGTTCAAGAGCCCATTGATATCGAATCCTACGATTGTGCATTGCTATAGGTGGTACCCGTAGCGGTCTTCGGGAATGAAGGTTCACTTCATGCAAGCGGTTTCTGACTGTTTGGTCGCTAATTAAGTTCCCTGAAAAGTGATGAAGCCTCACGGCTAACATCATGGCGGTTATTGTTGGAGCTCTTCGAGTTAAGATTTGAATGTATCGGTCTTGTCTCCGTGTGGTGCAGCGATACCGTCCTCCATGGCGCTCAGCCACGGTACCAGTGCTTCGGTAACGTGTCCAAAGTCGACTGATAACACTCTGACTTGTATTCAGAGCTAAAGCCACAGTACGTTGCCGGGAACCAGCTTCTATCATTCCCACGGCTCTGAGCATTTCTTCCCTGCTTAAATGACGTCGCCGCTCCATAATAACGTTGGTTTTAATCAGTAGTAGGCAAACACTAGCACTAATAATGTCTTCAATGCGTTGTATGTTTTTATAGGGAAAATATTGACAGCTGATTTTCATCTTTTACTCGAATTTGATTCACAGTTCCTGATTCAAATTATGAAATGCACCAAAAAGGATCCATATAAATTTATAAAATTATAAATTTATTACAAAGCCACATCTCAATCTCAAGAAATCCGCATAAAAATGCTTGATCCCTAGACACTTTTGATGTGTGTAGATGTGGTCGGCGTTTCCTGTCTGACTACTCTGAGAAGAAAGGCCGAAACAAACTCAGAGGTCACAGTCTCTTTTAAAGTCCAGACAAAATCTTGGTCAGATCGTGTGAAGACCATGTAGATTGATGTCTGAAATGGTCTTTTGAGGAAAGAACCACACAGATTGAGCGGACCTGTCCAATCAGTGCACTCATTTGTCAAAAATCGTGCAGCTCAACTCAGAAATTGAGGAGCTCAACGATTCGACGAACAATACCAAAGAAAGGACATTTGGGTAGGCCGCGTAAATTACTCAAACTGCCAGATCATGATTAAAACTAAGAAGGAAAACAGATAAAAAATGACCCACATAGTCCTCACATTCACAATAATTAAATGAAAAATAAAAAAAATAAAAATACTTTACAAAGTAAATATTCATGTCATTGTCTAAATAAAATTCATCAATGTCAATGTGTATATAAAAAAAATCCGGACATAATCTTTGAGGACCATGTAGATTAGTGTCTGAAATGATCTTTTGAGGAAAGAACCACACAGATTGAGTGGACCTGTCCAGTCAGTGCACGCATTTGTCAGTAACCGTGCAGCTCAACTCAGAACTTAAGGAGCTCAACGATTCGACGAACAATACCAAAGACAGGACATTTGGGTAGGCCGCATAAACTACTCAAACTGCCAGACCATGATTAAAATGAAAACAATGACCCACATAGTCCTCACATTCACAATAATTAAAATAATATAATACTTTATACCTACAGTAAATGTACATGTCATTGTTTAAGTACATAGATACTTAAAAAAAATAAATATTATAGTGTAAAATAGCAAAATAACATTCACTGTCTAAACCTATTGGAGCAGCTCAATCCCAAGCCTTTTTGTCCTCAATATAGTCTTTTACAGTATAATAGGCTTTCTGGCATAGTTTTCGTTTTATAAAAGATTTGAATTTATTAAGGCTTAGTTCTTGAATGTGGCTAGGAAGTTTATTATAAAAACGTATACATTGGCATCTGAACGAGCCACCTATTTTCTTGAGCCTTGTTGTAGGAACAACAAATTTGTGTTTGTTCCTAGTATTTATATTATGGATATCACTGTATTTTTTAAACAGATTAATATTTTTATGTGCATACAAAAGATTATCATAAATATACTGAGAAGGCACAGTCATTATATTAATCTCTTTAAATTTGACTCTGAGGGAGTGTCTGGGACTTAATTTATAAATGGAACGAATTGCCCTTTTTTGTAAAATAAAAATTGTCTGAATATCGGCGGCATTTCCCCACAACAGAATACCGTACGACATCACACTATGAAAATAACTAAACTAAACGGGCTGTCTCTAAATCAGTCAAATCACGAATTTTCCTAACGGCGTATGCTGCAGAGCTAAGCTTTTTTGACAATTTATCTATATGGGGGCCCCATTGAAGCTTGGCATCCAACGTTATGCCTAAGAATACTGTGCTATCTTCGGGTTTTAACGCTTCATCCTTAATGAGAACACTAGTTTCTACTTGTCTAACGTGGGGTATCGTAAACTTAATACATTTCGTTTTTTTTCCGTTAAGAAGTAGGTTATTGACATTAAACCAGTTAACTACTTTTGCAAGGGCGTTATTTACATTGTCAGAAACCAGCTGCTGACGTTTGATTTTAAACAAAAGAGAAGTGTCATCTGCAAACAACACTATACCATGATTATCCTTTATGAGGTACGGCAAGTCATTAATATAAATAAGGAACAAGAAAGGACCAAGAATTGAGCCCTGGGGGACCCCCATTCTTACTACAGATCCGGGTGACCTTTTTCCGTTAACATCAACTCTCTGAATCCTATCACTCAAGTAAGAAGATCCAGAGAGGCGTTCCGGATTCCGTAGTGGTGCAGTTTCCTGATTAATGTTTCATGAAGAACACAATCGAATGCCTTGGACAAATCGCAAAAGACGCCCAAGGAATCGCATTTGTCCTCCCATGCATCATAAATATGTCCTAAAAGTTCAACTCCGGCATCGGTAGTCGAACGACCCCTTGTAAAACCGAACTGTTTGTTATGCAGTAATTTATTTTTATAAAAAAATCTTTGCAATTGATTTAAAAGTTTTTCAAAAATTTTACTAAAGGTAAATAGGTCTATAATTAGTAGGGTCTGATGTACTACCCGATTTAAACAACGGTATTATTTTACTGTTTTTGATAAGATCAGGAAACTCACCACGGTCAATACAATTATTAAATATAACAGTAAGGTGTACAATGTTTATAATCGACTTAGCAACATCCACAGAATTACCCCATAGATCTGCGGTCTTTTTAACATTTAACGTGTGAAAGGTTTTAATTATATCGTTACAGGTTACATATTCAAAGTGAAATTCAGAATCACAAACTGAAACGTTTTCTTTAAGCAAAGACTCTGCGGCAGCGGGTGATGAGTTAAGAGATTTAGTAGTTGATAGTGGAATCTCTGCAAAGAAATTTTCAAAGGCCGCGGCGACTTGAGAATCTGATTTAATTATATTGTCATCAATAGCAAGGCTGTAGTCAGGTTACTATATTCTCTGCCTGCCTTTTCCCAACTATGTTCGGGTCGGCTTCCAGTCTTACCGGATGCAGCTGAATACCAGTATTTTACATGGAGCGACTGCCTATGTGACCTCTACAATCCAGTTACTGGGCAACACGTTATCTTTTTGTAAGACTGGTTGTCACACTTTGGCTTCTGACTACCCGTAACGATTGTCGAAGATCTACGAATGACAGTCGGGACCAACGGTTTAAAACGTGCTTTCCGAGGCACGAGGGGTTTCGATATGTAATCGATGGTCACCCATCAAAGAACCGACCGCGGCATGCGTAACTTATCCTTCGGACGACCTGCGGTTGTTATTATTTAGCTAGGGAGCCCTTCTTTATCACTCGTAGGTTATTTAAATACAATGCAATAACACCATTAGTGAGATATCAGGCACTCAGGCACTCTAGCTTAAGGGTGCTCGGGAGTTATTTACATTACGAAGAAACAGAAAATTTTCTTTTTTTTGAAGTTAAGAAAATGAGGACGAGTGTTTCTGACCAATGTTTTTGTCTGCAGCACTTCAACCACTCAGGGCTGGTCGCCCGGGAGCACATGTGGATGCTGACGAAGGTGCCTGACCTGGAGAAGTTCAAGTATGTCATCAAGGATGCGGAGAAACTGGACCTGGCTGAGGAGGTAAGAAATAACAACTGATCAGAAAGTTGTTGCCTAGAATTGTAAGGGAAGGCGGCAGCTGTGGAAGTTCAGTAGTAAATGTCCAGTGGACCAAAAATGAGCACCAACCAATACAGAAAGAAATGGCCTGTTGGCCATTTCTTTCTGGACTGAAATAAGAGGTTGTTAATGTTTTACCAATAACCCTCTAAAAGTTAAGTTGCCGCATGAAGATTTTTTGCTCTGCGTTTACGATTGTAGATCATTTGTTCAGAGGCGTCCACAATATGATTATTTTCTTCACCGTAGGTCAGTGATTTTACCTATGAAATTGGTGAGTCCAATGTCAGCTTGTTATCACGAAGCTAGTTCATAAACTTCTAAAGCACTAAGATATTTTCTTTTTTAACGATAATACTTGAATAAGTGCGTATAGATACTATATACCTAATTACCTAAAAGAGATAATGTATGTGAAGCTTATATTTAAGCGCTATATGCCATAGGCAATGTCTAATCTATTAAAGTAATTTATGTATCCGAGTTTATGTGTTATTGTGCCTAGTGGGTACATAGATAGATCTGAATAGCACGCAGCCATTGCATTGTTAGTCCAGCGGCGCATTCGTTACACTTCATAATGATATCCATTAAATATGATGTTTATCGACTGTTATTTACATTTATAGTCGCAGTAGTGAGGTAGGGCTGGGTTATGATACTTAAATGGCTTATCTGTTATGCCAGTTTTAACACAAGGCGATACCTAAACAAATCGTAAAAGCCCGCTATTGGATTTTCAATGCTCGGCTCAGAGCAAAAAATTGAAAATTCAGTAGCGCGCTTTTTTGTAGGCATTCGTTTAGGTGTAGTCTAGTATTAGTGAAAACGTGCAGTAGTAAGTATATTGTTGGATAAACCTCACCTTACCGCTGATATAGGCTAACGCTCCAAGATAGGAGGGTTCTAAGAAATATTTTGACCTTTTTCCAATCCGAATTGCTAGAATATCTACTACCTTTCAACACGTCGTCGTCTTGGTTTATTCGGTCGAAACTGGAAGGAAGAAGCCCGGGGTCGCGAAAGATCGAAGGAATGGAGACAAGCCTTTGCCCAGGCGAGCGACAGAATGAGCTAACAAAAAAAACACGTCTCTCCAGTGAGTCGTTAGTTTCTACGTTTCTAATCTTCCAAAATCCTTCTGCCCTGCCGGAAACTTTCTAGTAACTGCAACTTATACTTGAGTATGTACTTTCTTACTGATAGTGAATTTATGAATTGTCAGGTAATCGAAGAGTTCAAGTACGCGGTGGTGCCGCGTTTGGACGAGCTGGAGAAGGGCGTCATCCACGGAGATGTGAACGAGATGAATGTGCTCGTCGGACTCAAGCCGGGAGGCAGGTTCGTTTTTAGCAAGAATATTATTTTCGTTTGTTAGGTACTCTTGAGCTTTATCAATTGGAAGAGTCACTATACCTTTGTAGCGGTATCTACAACGCCACATGCGAACAACGCGTCATACTGACGTCACGCAAATCCTGCATCGCGCAAGCAGAGTTTACCGCACAACTAGCATAGATACAACGGCCCGACATGAATCATTGGGCAGTTGCCCGCCAGACACAACACCCGTCTGGTCGGAGGATCCTCCCTTTTCTATGGAGGTTGAGTGAACTTTACATCCTGTTCCTCATACCTCTATACCTTCTTGATACGGTCGTTGTAATGGCCGCGACATACCCACGTGTTAGGTCGTGAGTTCGAACCCAAGCAGATACTTTATGTAAATTATTTCATCACCACTGCTCACAAAACGGTGAAGGAAAACATTGTGAGGAAATCTGAGTTTCCTAGAACCAAAAATTCGAAGACATCTGACATCCGCCAACCCGCACTGGGCTCGCGTGGTGGGTTACGGCCCACTCCCTCTAACTGAGAGGAGGCCTGTATCCCAGCAGTGGGAACGTAAAAGACTGATTATGAATATGTATAATTTTTTTGTACCTACGTCTAAACTAAAGGGCTGTAACCAACTTACGAGGCTAAACGGCTGTACCGATTCTGATGTTTTTTTTTGTGTGTGTTCGAGTGAGCCCCTGGGTGGTTTAGATTGGGCCCGGTAGGTGGCGCTGCGATTGAGTTCTAAGAAACAGGACAACGTCTGTCCAGTCAGCTATAGTGTTTTATAAAATAATAATTTAAATATTGGACAGTTAATCAACTAATTTGTCAAATAAAACCCCTCTCTCCCTCTTTGGTGTGTCTGACAGGGTCCACAATGATGGGGTCTTCGTAACACTTGCCACCTAAAGTCACATTGTGGAATGAAAGACTAAATATATTGAGATTCTCAATATATTTAGTCTTTCAAGTACTTACTTTCGTAGGCAACCAAGTACGTAATGGCTATCAATACAATGTCGATGATCCATTTTTAAAGAAGTTTTGAGAGAGATGTCTGAGAGATAATAAACAGGGTTATTGGTAAAACATTAACAACCTCTTAAGATCATTGTCCTCATCAAAAAATCTGCTGGTCCCTAAATTTTGATGACGAGTTATACGAACTTAAATGTAGGGAACAGCTGATTTTTTTTTCGGGATTTTTGGTTTGGTCCTCTAGTAAAAGTTGTTCATAATGATAAGTACCATGACCTCTTAAGAGGTTGATAATGTTTTTAAAATAACCCTGTAGTTCTTTCACAGTAATTTTACCTCTGATAGTAGCAAACCAATAGCAACGAATATAAAGATCACTGTGTTTTCGACTGTGATGCAAAATCAGAGGTAAAATACCTAACTGTGGAAGAACTGTAGGTACCTAGTGCAATAAATGCAATTTGTACAAAGAGATTGACAATCAAGACATTTTGAAAGCTTCGATTTTTTTAGAATTTAGTGTACCTACAAGTTATTTAACTGACAACGAGTTGGTTATGTGTGTGTTGGGTATTTAATGTATCACTCAAGTAGTGAGCATCATCTAGTAATCTCGTGTAGGTTCCTACATCAGCCTTAAATATAACATTTTAATAGAAAAACACTTTTATCGTATCAGATTGTTGGCTTGTTTATTTTCCACGTTATTGCAAAGATAATGGCATCCCGGAATATCTTATCACGAGATTAAACGATGAAACACCATTGAGATAACAGTTTAACAGTAAAACAGTTTAACAGTTTGTGAACACTGCACCTATCTATAGAATTTTTATAAAAAAAGAACATTTTAATATTCTAATTAGTACAATCAAATTATCACCGGCTCTTTCCATCAATTGTATTGCTATTCGCCAACAGGTGGCGCTTTTAACAGTTTAACTAAAAATCTTAAATAATTAATTTAGGCCCCTGAAATCATCAGTGTTGAAGATATGCACTCAGATTCTTAACGGAATATTATTGAGGTGAGCTCAGCATGTTCGTACACTCTTAAATTTGGATTAAATTTGGCTTCAAACGTGATTCTCCCTGCTTCGACACTGTCTCAGCACTGATGTGGTTTGGGGATGTGGTAAATTAACGCAAATCTCTATTTACTAAGGATTTTCGTTGATGCAATGCATGAAGTTTTTTTTTTTATACATAGGCTATCTTCTTTTCTTTGAAAAACTGTAGCACACCCGAAAAGATTGTGTGAAATCATCCAGCAAGATTATTCTTAATTATTTTATATTTATTTTGAACTTTCCCTGTATTACTTAGAATAGTTCCTGCAAATAGTTTAAGTAGGTACATACTTTTCAGTCTAACCTGTCCATGTTAGATTATGTATTATTATTATTTATTTTCTCATTAATGTACAGTGACACCCTAGAGGTATAGAGATAGGTAGGTAGTACTAGTACGTAGTAGTAGTAGTAGTAGTAGGTACGTTTTTTATTTTGACTAGTTTTATTTGTTTACCACCTGCAGTAACTATAAACAATCATTTTCTATTCTATACTTAAGGCATTTCGCTTTGATTCCGCAGCAAAACCGACTACCGCATCACAGGCATCATAGATTTCGGTGACATCCAGTATTCTTACTATGTCTTCGAGCTGGCCATCACGATGACTTACATGATGCTGATCACTGGAGATCCTCGTGTGGGAGGATATGTCCTTGCTGGCTACACCGTAAACAGGCGTTTGCCTGATGATGAATACAGGCTGTTGAAGGTAAAAACAAAAAATAAATAAAATAACACGATGTGTTTTGTTTATTCGATAGCAGATGGCGGCACTGGTTAGCTCTTAATAATTTTGCTATTTGTCAATAGATGGTAGTACTGTTTCGAATAAACTAAGTGTCTTGTTAGTTCAGCTACTCACTTATAGATGGCACTAGTCGTTTATTTCTGAGGCTGTTTTTCAATTCGTTCTGAATAACTAACAATTACTTACTACGAATAAATATAACATAAGGTGTTGTACAAATGTGCAACCAACAACACTCCACAGATACACAAATGAATAAATGAGAGTGTTGATTGATTAAAAATAATGTATAAATACCTATTTCTCTGGTCGTTTCACAGACACTGATCTCAGCCCGTTTAGTCCAGAGCCTGATCCTCGGTGCTTACACCCTGGAGCAGGATCCCAACAACGTCTACGTCACATCGACAGAGAAGGCCAAGGGCTGGGAACTGCTGAAGAAGATCCGTAAGTCGAAGCCGACCGAAGACCTGGATCCCACTGACTGGAAGGAGATTGCCACTGAATACTTGACGAGAAGCTAATTCATGTGGAAAATATTTAAATGTTCTTTTTGAATTCGTGTGAAATCTTAAAAGTCATCGAATGATTTGTATGTAGGCAAGCAGGGTGGCAAGATCTTTTTCTTTCGGGTTGGTCGATTTCTAAGAGCCATTCTTGCTTGTTATGTCAGTAATTTTGAGGATTTTATATGAATTTGAATATATTCTCTTGTGTATTATTATTTAATTTGTAATAAATAATTATATAATGGTGCCTCATTTCATTGAAAACGTCAACGGACCTCTGCGAGTTGGCTTCGGCCCCTCGTGTGCCTCCAAAGGTCCGGGTGCCCAGGGTCCCGAGATTAAAGTCAAAGACACTTTATTATAAAATAATGCTCCGTTGTAAGTTAATAAGAAAAACTGTTACTAGATATTGATACCTTGTTAATGATATGTAATTAAATATATTATAATAAAATACATGCAATAAATAATTAAGTAAGTGCAATGAATCAATAAATAATGTTCCATAGATGTTGTAGTAGAGTTAATCTATATTTTTATGTTAATTTTAGTATATGTTAAGGAAAGTAGTATTTAATAAAGAAGATCAGAAACAAGTCTACTTAATTAATTCAGAATTTTTCCTGAATTATGAATTGGGTCATATGCGTGAAATTAGTAAAACATCCCCTGTAGCTACAATTTTGATCATACCGAAAAGTTTGGAAGCTCTTGCCTACCATGGATGTACAACGACCCTCGAGTTCAGAACTCTACGCCTGCTATGTACCAATATATTTTAGCCAGCACCTTTCTATTCTAGCTCTTGAAAAATGAATGTCCCGAATAACAACAAGCGTCGTGCAGTCTCAGCCAACCAACTTTACACAAAAAGCGTAACGACAGCTCATCAATAACACAAATGGCTCTGTGGTGGACCACACACATCACATTATACGGAACATTATGTTACGCTTATTGCCTTTTATATCGTAATGGACGATTTATTTAAAAACATCCTGTTTGTTTTATGGTTATGAATGAATGATTGATTACAGCTTTTATTGTAAACCTTAAATTTATTTAGTGGGAATAGCAGTACAAATGTTTACAACAGTATGGGTTTATGAAAGCACTTTATTAGCCTATTCAAGGAAATAATAATTACATACACACAGAACATCACGCCTGTATTCCCGAAAGCGTTAAGCAGAGGTGTCCTTTTATTTTTTTCGTGGGGAATACCTCATGGATACCCTTCCGTCTGATGAAGAACGGAGGGTTTTGTCGGACTTCTACCGACTAAAACCGTACCATGAGTCGGGGGTCCAAAATCCGGTCCGGGAAGGTCCGGGAAATACTTGTACGTTCGCCGCACCCCCAACTGGTATCAGACCGCCATGCCTAGCGGGCCCCCTCACCAAGTGCGGCCGATACCACGACCGCACGTCCTTCCATTAAGGCGCACAAACATACTGCGACCACCTCTGTGAGCCTGACAGCTCTAGGCAGAGGTGTCCATACAGTACACTTACATTTCGCCAGTTATGTTTTGTTTAAGTCCCATATAATAGGAGGCGAGTCTGTTTCCATCAACCGGGCATAATTCCAGACTACGGACTGCTACAGGGAAATTTCAGTTGAAAAAGAACTCAATAACGCTTTACCCGACCCGGGAACCGAACCCAGGACCAATATACTCAGCAGTCAACAGTAGCGCTTACGGCCACTAGACCATCGAGGCGAAATAATGAATATTCCTCGGAATTAACATCAATAAACTACAACATTGTTTATATTTTACGACGCTATTAACCACAATGCCAGTGAGAGAAGTAAAAAATACCTAAATAATTTATAAAATTTTAATTAACGCCATGTACTAGCAAGTAGCAGTACTAAAATCTGCAAAAACGTAAACTTCGTCCTCGCATTTCTAGATGTTATCAGTAAGTCCCTTTCCCGGAGTATTAACAATAAATTGGAGTTTTATTTATATTTTATACGAAACAGACATGATGTGGTTATAAGTGACTGATGAGAAAACTTGATAAGACAGGCAGTGCCTCTGTCGGTAAAACGTTGAACTAAGTCCCGCTTTTTATCGCTATTGGAATTTTAGATTTTAAAGTTATTTTATTGGTCAGTTTATTTTTTATTTAATTCACAGGAATCGTAAAATGGTACCTAGCTATTCATGAGAATTTATGCTCATAATAAATCTTAAAATGAACATAAAAATTGCACAGCCTAAATAACATCATCAAAAATAACTACCAAGCAAAAAGAACATGCGAAGACATAAAAATTCTTTCCCTCCTCAGTCGAATAAGGCACTCATAAAGTCCCAAATATTCAAAAAATCACAATAAAAATATAAAGATGCAACTTCTGCTACTAATTACAATTAATTAAGCTTATAAAGACAAAAATGTTCACTTTTTACTCTTGCAACCATGATTGGGTTTTTTATGATGTCTTGTTTAATTATGCAAGCGGCGCACTCGCGTTGAAGAAGCGTCTTCGGATACATTACGATTGAGCGAGTGAAAAAACCTAATTATATTGAAAGTAATTATTTAGTTCGTTTACTTTCTTATAAGGGTATAGCCGTATGTGGGTGTAAATGGTGATACGAAAGGCTCCAGATGTGGAACTAATTACTTACGAGAAGGTGAAGACAAGCTCCATTATTCTGCGTATCTAGCCTTTTCCCAACTATTTTGGGGTCGGCTTCCAGTCAAACCGGATGCAGCTGAGTATTTTACATGGAGCGACTGCTTATCTGACCTCCACAACCCAGTTACCGGATAATACGATACCCGTTGGTAAGACTGGTTGTCAGAGTTTCGGGCTTCTGACTACCCGTAACGACTGTCAAAGATCTACAAATGACAGCCGGGACCAATGGCACGTGCTTTGCTCCAAGGGAGATTTACAAATTACATTTCAAATTCCCAGATAAAACGGCGAATTTGGTGTAATTTTCTGACATAAAAACAAAAGTCATTTATTCAAAGTAGGCTGAGATTGCTGAGAATCATCACTTTTTGAATGTCAAAATTACATAAGACAGTCCCTCAAAAAGGCCGCCCTTCACCACTTCCTTGTGCTTTCGCTGGGAAGAAGTACGCAAAAACTCCACAGCAGCACAGCTGTTGGTTCAGTTAGGAGACATGGCACTGTTAAAATGTTAAGTCTGATGAAGCGGTCCCTGCACGACTCTGTCTGTTTCATGCGGAGCATTGTCCTTAAGGCTCTTATTACCCGACTGCGCCAGAAGGAGGGTTATGTTTTTCGAGAGTACCTATGTAGGTACCTATGTATATTTCTTTGGCACGCTCTGTAGCCTAAACGGCTTGATCGATTTCAGCTTGAAATGTGCCGTTAGATTCGTCTTAATTGTGAGAGTGACACTGGGTATATCAAAATTGGAAAAAAAATAAAATGGCCTATTTTTGGCGCCATGATATGCCTTCTAAATATATATTTTTTTTTTTCACAAAACCTATCGAGTGGGGTATCAAAATAAAGGATTTTAAAAGGTGATTACAAAAATATATACAACTTATATGGTTAAAAGTAATTCGAACACCAAGAACTAAATCGTTTGCGAAATCTTTTACATTTGTAAACTAATAACCTCAAGCGGCGAAAATATAATAACCTCATCGGAAATTATATTTTCGAGCCGTTTGGGGTTGTAACCCTCGGGCCGTGGGGTCCGAGTGCTCACGGTCTTTTTAAAGAAATTTCGAAACTGCTGGTTGACACTTCCCGTGACCCGAGGGCTGGCTTTTACCTTGGCCAGAGGCTAAGCATCGCCATACAACGTGGTAATGCCGCCAGTCTCTTGGGTATATTAACAGTCGACAGCGATGCGGATGAGTTTTTCGACGCTATTTTCTAGTTTCTGTATTAGTTTTAGTTAAGTTAGAATTTTATTTTTACCTGTTTAAATAAACCCATTGTAATAATAACTAATAAAAAGCTGGAAATAAATACTTTTTTAATTTAATTAATTAAAATAATTTAAAATGGGCTTGTTTTTAGCTTTTCATTTTTTTTATTCACTTAAGTTTTTACCGCAGTCGGGTTTTTTAATTTTTTTAATTACTTAAAAAAAAATTAATAATGCCTAGTGGTCGTGAATGTACTTGTAGCTGTTACCTCAAAACTCTACTTGAAACTATATCTGAGCCTTGACTCAACCAAAAGAATACCGCACTAAGTTGGACCTAAGTGAGTTCATCCCTCAGGCTTCTGATTGCATAGCATGCAGAGCTAACAGACTTCGTTATAGACAAGGAACAACTCAATCTTCCAGTTTAATATCGCGACTATGTGGACACCTAAGAATTTAACATTATCCACTACTTCGACATTGTCACCACAAGACACGTAACGTATGCGCATTTTGTTTTATTCACATTAAGTTTTATATTATTTGTACAAAACCAGGTTCCTACGGAAAGCATTTAAGGCAGTATTAATCTTAGATTCTAAATTACGTATAATTTATCTACAGAAACCACTAAATTATAATAATTCCGATCCAGCCTGTCCCTTGCTGCCCTCTCCCAGCGACGCCCTAAGCCGAGGTCCGTACCCCACAGGGGGTGCCCTTAGCGTGTAGTCGCTTAGTTTTTATTTATGCCCTGACTGGAGGCCTTAATTTATTGAGGCATCCACAGGAAAGCCCGGCTAACGGTCGACAACCCCTCAGGTTGAACTGCGAGATGCCATTTTATAAAAAAACTGCCTTAGTGTCATCAGCAATAATAATTAATGTTGTGTCAGTTATTCGTTTTCTGATAGATATGCTCAATCAAGCCATTTAGGGATAGCTTGACCTATGCAAACTAATTATATCATTACGAAACACAAAACAATTATTTGCTTTTGGGCAGCGGACCCTGAAGCTAACACTTAATAAATCCTCACCAGACATCGAGAAAAGCCTCGTCTCATCAAACTAGCTAATTACTAGATGTGTAGTCTCTGTGACGTCACCACCAGAGGTCATGATCTTGATCCTCGCTGTCAAAACGAAACGGTTCACGTAATTAATAATTTATCAAACGTTGGTAATAATTGTGCGTAATTATATAGACGAGCGATTAAGAATATTATCAGTTGAAATAAATTAATACTTATTGGGTATGCATGTAATATGGATTTCGCTTTCTAATTTGGATTTTTTGTGTGGGATTCCCAAAATGGCCGGATTGTCAAAACGCTGCTACCCTCGTTTCACCACACTTATACCGTGTAATCACCAATTATGACAGACGACTCGTCATCATCAGTTGGGGAAACTTATACTGTACTATTATTTAGATCAAGCATTGGTTATGTTTGATATAAGTCTTCCCAACTACACGCCATTAAGCTCTACCCTCGGTACTTCTCACCCAGCTGCCACTTTTTAAAGATCATTGCTCTACCTAACCTGCGAGCGTCCAAGCCTTCGCTTCCTGCTTGAGCCAGAGACATCGTTTTTAGGGTTCCGTACCCAAAGGGTAACAACGGGACCCTATTACTAAGACTCCACTGTCCGTCTGTCTGTGTGTCTGTCACCAGGCTGTGTCTCATGAACCGTGATAGCTAGACAGTTGAAATTTTCACAGATGATGTATTTCTGTTGCCGCTATAACAACAAATTTAATAATAAAAATAAAATGAAGTTAAACATTAAAGGGGTATAAAATAAATTTTTTTTCGGCGTTTTATGGCTTGTGGTGTCACACGAAGGGTTCCGTACCCTTCGTGTGCGAGTCCGACTCGCACTTGGCCGATTTTTTAATCATCCTATCTTTTCTCAACTATGTTGTGATTGGCTTCCAGTCTAAAAAAATGCAGATAAATACAAATATTCACAAATCAGGAACTGCCATCATTTTCTTCCACATACCATCTCCTCAACAATCCAATTACTGTGTAATACCGATATCCTTACTTCGGTAACAGTATTTCTTATCTTAGTAATATTTATGAACATAGCAGACCACATTCACCTAGCGGCGGGTATCGGCACATCATTACAAGTCCTTAATGATTTATAATTAAAGAGTAACGGAGTGTAATATAATAGACGTAAAACCAATCAAGAAATGTGGCTTTATTTAACTAAAAGAATTACATTAAATAGAATAATAATGACAAGGATATTGATAGGTAGCGCCATGACAACCGTATGACCAGAGTCGTCACTGTTATCATAAATACTACATTCAATGAGGTTGCATATCACCTCATTCTTCCTCGGTTGAGTTTTCACTCCCTTCTCGATCTACCACAAAGTCGCTCAGGTAGGAGGGCGGCTTTCTGGTCCTGTTTGATCTCCGTGGGAGATCTTCGGTCTGGCGTATCGGAGAAGGCGACGAGCTACGTAGATCCTGTGAACGTTGCGGTGATGATAGCGATGGAGCGACGGTTTTGGGTGGAGCTATAGCGCTGTCTTCCATCTCTTCAGAAGCTGTTTCAAAGCTATCATCTTCACTGTAGTCAACGGTATTTGGGAACGGTGCCAATTGACGGTTCGATACTGTTGATGTTTCCCCATTGTCACGTCGAATAAGAGAATAGTGAGGATTAATTTCAAGGAGTTCAGCTTCTTCGACTAGAGGGTCTGTTTTAGATTGTCGGACATTCTTCTTAATCAATATCGGGCCTGGTGACAGCCAGGACGGCAGTGAGTCTCCATTCGGGGATCTTCTAGGGTATGTGAAAAGTTTTTCATGTGGGGTGGCGTTAGTAGCTGTACATAAAAGAGAACGTACACAATGCAATGCATCTTTCAGTACCACTTCCCAGTTTTCCACTGACAGTCCCTTTGACCGGAGGCTGAGTTGGATAGTTCGCCAGAGAGTCCCGTTTAGACGTTCCACTTGCCCATTACCCTGAGGGTTATAAGGTGTCGTTCTAGATGAGGCTATGTTTGATTTTCTTAGGAATGACTTGAATTCTTCGGACATAAACGATGAGCCTCTATCACTATGAACATAGAGAGGCTGACCAAAAGTAAGGAAGAGATCTTTCAAGCAGTGGATGACAGTGGTAGATGTCATATCTTTACACGGATATGCAAATGGAAATCTGCTGTACTCGTCAATTATCGTTAATATGTATTTGTTAGAGGTGTTAGATGGCAGTGGCCCCTTGAAGTCTATGTTGATACGATCGAGAGGGGCCGTAGCTTTGATCAAGTGACCTTTGACTTTGAGGAACCTTGGTTTTATCTCAGCGCAGGTCGGGCACGAGGCAGTCATTTCCTTAACGTCGTTTGCAGAATAGGGCAAGTTTTTGGACCTCACCCAGTGATACATTCTAGTCACGCCTGGGTGACAGAGTGCGTTATGGAGTTCTTTTAGCTTACTGATATTCATATAGGCACATACGCGGGATAGAGCGTCCGCAGCTGCATTTTCGGAGCCTGGTCTATAAACAATATCATATTTGAAACAAGACAACTCTAATCGCCAACGTAAGATTTTCTCATTCTTGATTTTACTGTTATGATTCTGATTAAACATGAAGGCTACCGATTGTTGATCCGTAATTAAAAGAAAATGTTTACCAATTAAGTAGTGTCTCCATTTCTTTAAACTTTCCACTATAGCGCAAGCTTCTTTTTCGATTGAGGATTGCTTGCATTCAGAGTTTGATAAAGTTCGTGAAAAAAATGCTACTGGACGTCCTCGTTGAGTAAGTGTAGCCGCTAGAGCGAATTCTGAAGCGTCAGTCTCAACTGTGAAAATATCGTCGTCATTAATGGCTACTAGAGCCGCCGCCTTGATATCCTGTTTGAGTTCTTCAAAACATTTGAGAGCATCGTGCGATAACGGAAAGCTGACGCAGGTGAGGGGTTTTATCTTTTCTGAAAAACGCCCAATCCATTTTGCATAGTGCGCGAACATTCCTAGCACTCGTTTCAGTTCACTTGCTTTAGTTGGTGCGGGGAGGTCTAGCAGAGGCTTTAGCCTTTCGGAATCAGGTCGGATAGTATAATTTTCCACAGTAAAGCCAAGCAGATTGATTTTAGTTTGATTGAAAATGCTTTTTTGTTCATTGAGAGTTAAATTAAACTTCTTAGTGGCGTCCATAAATCGTTTTAGATTGCGCTCGTGATCCTTATCATCCTTGCCGCAAATAGTTATATCATCTAAGTATGCGTACGTCCCATCTAATTTTTCTTCTGATATTATAAAGTCTAGAGTCCGCTGGAAGGCAGCTACGCCGTTAGTCACTCCGAACGGGATGCGTGTGAATTGATAAAGTTTGCCGTTCGCTTCAAACGCCGTGTATTTCTTCTCATTTTCCAGGATTGGGACTTGATGATATGCAGATTTCAAGTCTATCTGACTAAAGACTTTAAATTTTGCTACGTTGTTCACAACCTGTTCGATATTTGGCAAGGGGAAGGCATCTAGATTAGTAAATTTATTTATTGTCATTGAATAATCGATCACGAGCCGTTTACGATGGGTTCCTCCTCCCGCTACGAGGACTTGGGCCCTCCAAGGGGAAATGCTTTTTTCAATTACCCCATCTTCGAGCAAATTGGATACTTCTTCTTGTATGAAGTCAACGTCTTCTTTAGTGTAGCGCCTGCTTTTGACAGCAATCGGTTGGATGTTTGGCGACAGATTGGTGAATATGGAGGCAGGCGGAACTGAGGCTTGCAGAACATTGCAGATTTCTAAGGGCTCGCCGGGACCTCCCAGATTGAAGTGGATGCTTGAATGTCGCTTGAGTAAGTCATGACCCACGATAATGTCTGCACAGAGGTTGTCAACGACTAAAAGAGGCGTTTGCTTGTAGGTATGTTGATTCATTTTAATAGTTGCGAAACATACTCCTTCAACGAACGAGACTTGGTTAAGAGAAGCGAGATTGACAGTTTGTTTGCACGGTTTCTTGGGCAACTTCATGATGCGAGCCACTTTACTGTTTATAAAACTGACTGAACTCCCAGTGTCGACGAGAGCATCAGCTTTGTATTCGTTTATCGTGATAGGGATTGTCGCACTCCTAAGACTTGAAGGAGAAGCAGCAGAGATAGCCCCGCTGCAAAACTGGTTATTGATCGAGGTGCCAAGTTCTTCAGTCCACACAGAGTTTATGTTATACCCGGATCTGCAAACGCTAGCAAAATGGCCTTTCTTAGAACACTTTTTACAGGTAGCTTTGTTAGCTGGGCACCTTATTCTAGGATGAACATTTCCACCGCAGAAGAAACAGCGCTTGGCTGATTGTGTGGTGGAGGATGGTGCGACCGAAGCAGTCTGAGGCATTCGAGACGATGAAGCTACCGCCAGATTGTCCGATTCCTTGACTCGGGAGATTTCAGGTACAGCATTTAGATGCGGAGAGTTAGTACTGATCGTCTTTGCATCTTTCTCAGCAGTTTCCAAGGTAATGGCTTGATTAAGAGCATCGGTAAGAGTGAGCGTAGGATTCTCAAGAAGTCGCTCTCGGATTTTTTGTGAGAGTAGACCGGAGATAAGAGCACTACGAATTGCTTGTTCTTCATGTTCCGTTTCGGTGACAGCTTCAAATTTGCAATCTTTAGCAGTCAGTCGAAGAGCTCTAACATATTCGGAGATAGTCTCGTCCGCTCTTTGTTTTCGACTGAATAGGACATGTCGAGCTAGCACCGTGTTTTTTGGTTTGACATAGATGTCTTCTAGAACTTTCATAGATGCTATAAAAGTCGTGCAAGACTTGATATGTTTGTAGATAGAAGCGGATAAATGGTTAACTAACAGCTTACACTTGAGAGAATCCGATATGTCTTCAGTAATCTCTTCAGCGAGAAAGCTTTCGAAGGTCGCTTTCCAATGCAGCCATTTTGCATCGGCATCCGCGACATCAGGTTCGGCGTCAAACTTGTCGGGTCGGAGATACCTTGACAATGATGATTTGTATATCTTTTCATCAGACATTTTTAGTTAAATAAATTGTAATATAATAGACGTAAAACCAATCAAGAAATGTGGCTTTATTTAACTAAAAGAATTACATTAAATAGAATAATAATGACAAGGATATTGATAGGTAGCGCCATGACAACCGTATGACCAGAGTCGTCACTGTTATCATAAATACTACATTCAATGAGGTTGCATATCACCTCACGGAGTACCCCCGTTGCGAGCTGGGTTCCTGGTACCTAGATTTACTAAGTTTTTAATAGGCATGTTATTTTTATATGGAGGCAGGTAGAATAAGATACATAATTGCCATGGTCTCCGTTTAAAAAAATAATAAAAAATGTGGAATCGTCGGTAAGGAACTCCTTAGGACATACATTGACCTTATAAGTAATGTCATGCAAAAGGGGAAGATAGATTATAAAAATAAATGCGGTCCTCCGTATGGTAAGTAAGTGATCACCGCCTCATATGGATATATGCAGTAACAGAGGCATGGCAGGTTCATTGCCATGTCAGAAACAAAGATGAAATGTCTCATGTAAATGTAATTACACTGGTACATCCCACTGTACAGCGCGCTATGGAGCGAGCTTTGCTCGGAGTCTCTTTGAAGGATAAAATCGACATAGCTTGCAGAGTAAGCAAACTGAAGTGGCAGTGTGAGTAGGCTGGTCAATGGTCATGTCTGTCGAAGGACCGATGGCCGGTGGAGCAGACGAGTCCTGGAGTGGAGACCGCGTATCGGCAAGCGTAGTGTGGGACGCCCCCCAGCTAGATGGACGGATGACCTAAAGAAGATGGCTGCGATAGACTGGATGTGGAAGGCGGAGGACAGGGTGCTGTGGCGCAGTCTGGGAGAGGCCTATGTCCAGCAGTGGACTGCGATAGTCTGAGTTGATTGATCCCTTCTTACAGCAGCAGTGCCGTTGGTGGCCCAGTGGTAACGGCCGCGACTGACGAGTTGTAGGTCGTGGGTTCGATCCTAAGCAGGCATTTTACTTTGTGTAAATTATTTCATCACCACTGCTCTCAAAACGGTGACGGAAAACATCGTGAGGAAACCGGCATGTAATAGAACCAAAAATTCGAAGACATGTGACATCTACTATCCCGCACTGGGCCCGCGTGGTGGATTATGGCCTACTGCAGCCTTGGGAACATTCCTTTCTTATTAGACACAGCGCAACTCTGCCAGCGGCAGAAATATGTACTGGTACTTCATATGTCATACGTTTCTATCTTAGGTTCCACATCGCATAATTAAAGTTCCGGTAAATTTACCGGTAAAAAAAATGTAGTCATAAGGCAGTCTCCGATTTTTGTCTCTGTTCTTTAAACTTTGGGTAAATATACTCAGCCTATTCCGATCACTGGTTATAAGTCATTTTTATTCCTTCTTCGGGATGATGATAAAACAATGTATCGAAAAGGACATGTAGCAGGCGTTCTGTAGTTTCTGCACACCCCTTTGGGAAAAAAGCTTGAAGTTACGATGCATTCACAATAGAACTTCATTAATCTTGTGGTTTTAATATCTAACCAATACTTACATTACAAAGGTTATGTAAACAAAAAAAATATACAAAAAAATTATTACTTTTGCACTTTTGTTTGTTTTCTTAAATTGTGAAGGAAATGTCAAGGCCAAACAACAAACTTTATAAAAACCCCGTCTTATCTATTATTATCTGCAGTATTCACGAAGAGCAATACTCGTTGGGAAAACCAGAATATATTATTTAATAGCCATTTATTTATTTTAACTGGTTTATTTGATCCCAAAGTTCCTTAATGTTAGTTAACTTCGGCCCATTTTCACTCAAAGAATAAATAGAGCGCTAATTTTCCTGCAGGTTTGATAACCTTTGCTATTCGAATTTCAGAGCATTTTTGTTTTCCTGCTTATGCACGTGGTTGTTACTGTAATTTTTGTTACTGCCTCGTTGACCGCACGTGTAGCCTACTGTCTGTTTCATAGTAAGTATATGATGGAAATGCACCTGCCATCTCATCTCTTCACCATCCTTGGTTGACTGGTTGAGAATGCCTAAGGCAGGCGGTGTGCGGAAAGTTTAAATAATTAAATAATAAATGTAAACAAATGCATTAGAAAACGTATATGGATGCCAATAACAAATTAAATGCTTCGATTTGATTTTTTTAATACTTAAACCCGAAATTTTATTTTTATATCACCTTGAAGAGGTTTTTCAATTGACAATTTAATTGAGCTAAATTTTATAATTTCAGTTTTAGTCGTTTTTTTTTTTGACAATCTAATAAAATTAAATGTTACTCAAACAATAATTGCAGAAAAAAGAGGTGAGATAAAAAGCTGAAACCTTCTTAATACAAATGAATGTGTAACTCATTCGCTTTAGTGAGTGATTGTGTTACAATTTAACCTGAACGCAGTTTGTTTACATTTTAATCAGTATTTTTGGAACAGACATTTATATAGGTACAGTTTTATAGATTGTAAGTCTGTTGTAGGGGTCTTAGCGCCCAGGACTGTGGGTTTATACCCAGTTAATGCCATTATGCTCACCTCCTTCCAAATGACACTTGCATTACGGGTGTAAATGTGTCTGTGTACACCTCTGCATACATCTTCGGAGAACAGGCGTGATTTTTGTTACCTTAAACGGTTTCGGTACCTTCGACTAAACATGATAATTGTGTCAATCATACCTTTTATTTACTTAGAGGCTTATCTTCATCAAGCATTAGCCCTTTAGCGGCTGATAATTATGCTATCAAGATTAGCGTTTAAGTAAATGCCTTTAAGGTGCCACTAGCCGATATTTTTTCCATACAAATTTCGGGAGAGTAGGTATTACTCCACTGTTTGACATTGTGCATTCAAAGTTAAACATGATATCGTTTCGACTTATTATTAATTTTGTCTGTACGGAAACAGAATAGTAAAATAAAAAGCCATTAAAAAGTTATGAGCCAACAAATATTCGTTTTTCTTGCTATTTTTAACGTAACTTTGGGTGTAAATAAGTAATAAAAAAACTGTAAAATCTTCAAAACCGAGTCCATACCGACAAAGTTCAGTTATCGAAGAGTTCAATAAACTTTATATATAATTATTTATGTAGTGGTTTTTTCATAAAACTCGATTTTCCAAAGCACTTTTCGAATTTTTTTACGTGTCAATTAGTTCGGAACGGTGTTTCTGTGAGTGAGAACTAGACGTTGTGCGTGTTGACTAGCGTCTAACTGCTCGTCACTGATACTAGCTCTGTCGGACACGAAGTCAGGTAAGACAGCGTGCTTTTTGGCCATGACCACCAGTGAGTTCGAGCTCGCGACTATTTTACTCTTAAGGGGGATATGTAGCCAGTGCAATCCAAAATTTCTGAAGTTTTTTGCAAATTGCAGGTCAGTGTCAGATTTTATGTTGATCAAAATTCATTGCGCGGCAGATATGATAAAATAATGACTAAAACATCAATATAGCTCTCAAAACTATATTTGCAGCTAATAAGACTATTTTGTAAAAATATTATGACGATTTGTAATAAATCTATTTTCGAGAGCAATTTCTAAAAAACGTAAGTAATTTTGAATTCCGTACCTACATTGAAGAATCGCCTTAACGAAAACTTTTTGTTCCACACCTAATAGTTACCTATAAAAATACCTAGGTTACGTCAACACCACGACTCAGAAGTTTCCCGCTGTGCTTTAACATAGTCTCGTCTTAAAAGGAATGTAGCAGACTATAACGATGATTTAGATAAACCCATGTTTTTCTGTCTAGAAAAAAACTGTAGCACTCCAGGTGTTCTGACAGAAGTGAAAACAAAACACAAACAGAATACTTTGCTCTCACTCACTGACATATCGGATTTAAAAACAAGTAAGTACATCCCGAGGACAGCCTAGTGCTACCTTGTGACATTTGTCCACTATCAAGAATTCATCATCATTATCATTTCAGCCGAAAGACGTCCACTGCTGGACACAGGCCTCCCCCAAGCACCTCCACTTCGACCGGTTCTGTGCTTCCCGCATCCAACGGGTTCCTGCGGCCTTCACAAGGTCATCGGTCCACCTTGTGAGAGGCCTTCCAACGCTACGTCTACCGGTACGCGGTCGCCACTCCAGAACCTTTCGGCCCCATCTGTTCTGCGAGCAATGTGCCCTGCCCACTGCCACTTAAGTTTGGCAATTCTTCGGGCTATGTCGGTTACCTTGGTTCTCCTGCGGATCTCCTCATTCCTGATTCGATCACGCAGGGAAACTCCAAGTATAGCCCTCTCCAATGCACTTTGGGTGACTTTTAGTCTTCTTATAAGGCCCATTGTGAGTGAACACGTTTCAGTTCCATAAGTCATCACTGGAAACACACACTGGTCAAAGACTTTCGTCTTGAGACACTGCGGTATGTGGGACGAGAAGATATTGCGTAGCTTCCCGAACGCTGCCCAGCCGAGTCGGATTCGTCGATTGACTTGAAGTTAGACCTACCTAACAGGACAGTTTGAATATCAAGAATTAGTTGAGTCTTATTTTCACGTTGAAACCCGTATTCTTTTTATATGAATAGGTATGTTTTTTTTGTACAATGTTCCAATACTTAACGTCGATACCACAGCGATCGAGGAAAGTTTTGCATAGTCGAGTGCTCAACCTTGTTAAAAGCTTTGTTAAAATCTATAAAAAAATTTACTGTTGTTTTCTTAACTTCTCTGCAATTTTTTTCATCCTATTTTGGTTGAAAACAGATTATATTGAACCTACAAAGATAATCGTTGAAGTTTTACTGACATCGCAAACCCTTGAAAATCTTTAAGACGGCTACGTTTGTTGTCCCTATAATATCGATTTCCATACAATGGTTGCACTCGACAGCAGGCACAAATCAATACAATCAGATAAGTTCAATTATGTTCCTTATATGAACGTTAAATAGAACAAACTATCTACTGTCACTAGATCAAACACAACCAGCTAATAACGAGTTGGAAAACAAGTGGGTTTTCTAACTTGTTCTGTAATAAACTACTTTACTCTTGAGCTGGTTGATCCTCTTGCAGTATCAATCAACAACCAATCAACTCAGCCTATCGCAGTCCACTGCTGGACATAGGCCTCTCCCAGACTGCGCCACAGCACCCTGTCCTCCGCCTTCCGCATCCAGTCTACCCCAGCCACCTTCTATAGGTCGTCCGTCCATCTAGCTGGGGGGCGTCCCACACTACACTTGCCGATACGCGGTCTCCACTCCAGGACTCGTCTGCTCCACCGGCCATCGGTCCTTCGACAGACATGGCCAGCCCGCTGCCACTTCAGTTTGCTTACTCTGCAAGCTATGTCGGTAACTCCGGTTCTTTTCCGGATAATTGCAGTATCAATTGATCGAATTTCTCTACCACAAAACAATATATTTTTTTAAGGGTCGTGACAACTAAGGGTGGTCGCACATCTATCGGAAGATCCGTCGGGCGTAACTTCGTTAACTTTTAGTCTGTATGTACGTTCGACGCACTAACACATCATCGATTGAGTGGGTTGTTGTATTATTTACTTGTCCGTTCTGGCATTACGCGACGCATCTTCCGTTAGATGTGCGACCACCCTTAAGGGTTAATTTATAATTGGTGCTTTACGTTTGGGACGTTTAAAACTAAAAAAAAATACTAAACATATTTTCGCATCAACGCAACGGAAGAGGACAAATTCCCTTAGATTATAATATGCACGATCCTTTTATTTTTACAAGCATTTTATTCTAGACTAGCTGCTCCCCGCGGTATCACCCGCGTAAATATCGATCCCGTGGGAATGTCGGGATAAAAAGTAGCCTATATGTTATTCCAGGTTGTCAGCTACCTCCATACCAAATTTTATCCAAATTGGTCCAGCCGTTTGAGCGTGAAGAAGTAACAAACATATAAACATACACACACACACTCACACACACACTCACAAACTTTCGCCTTTATAATATTAGTGTGATAGTGTTATTGATGAATGGCGAAACCTCTACTCGAATTAGTAGCACCAAAGTAATTTAAATTACCTGCATTAAAACCCTCATGCATAGCAAGCAGTATTTAAATTAAACTGTACGCAATTGCAAGCTGTCATCGTAACCGAGGAATAATCTGATGTTATTTAAATTACATCATTCTTCGCGGCGAGGATTAAGATTATCGATAGTGTCACATCACTACTGTATTAGGATCAAAGGCGCCGCAGTTGAGACTGCGTGTGAAATTAGTGATGTGTATCATTGATTGGGTATCGATGATTTTATTTATTTTAGGAAAACTTACAGCTAAACAAATACAGTAAGTAATAATTTATACAAAATAAGGCCAATTACAAGTTTCCATGTGTAATACTTAAATCATTATGAAACAGAAAAAAAACTACTATTTACGCTCAAAGAAGCAATTAGATAAAATTTTCTTTAATTTAGCAACACTAGTATTGAAAATGTCGATATCAGCTTCCTGGCAGGTTGCGTTGTACATACGACTCGCTCTCACCATGTACGAGTTCCGTCTGTATGTGGTGGCTACCACCGGGATGTGCAATAAATTAGGTCTACGTAAGAATACAGACGGCACTCGCAGCCCGATTTTGTGTAACAAATCGGTAACACCAGTTGTTCCATTGGCAATTTTGAAAAGAAACACAAGATCTGATATTTTTCGCCTTTCATAAAGTAGAAGTAAGTATATGAATTTTTTTGCAACGGTAGGTATAATTCGATAAAAACGTTTTAGACCGATATTGAATGTGCCTTAAAAACCTTTTCTGTATGCTCTCAATACGATTTATGTAGACATTATAATTGGGGTTCTAGACTTGAGAGGCATACTCCAAGTGACTGCGAACAAAAGAACAGTATAATATTTTAATAGTTTTTATATTTTTAAGCTCTGAATTTTGATTTTATATTTGTTTTTGTTGACGGTTTGATATTTTATTTCGGAATAGCAATTATTACGTTTAACTCTTAATATCAGAAGGTTTTTTAATAAAAATATAATCAAACAATATTTTATTTAAGTACAATAAAAAACAACTGCCAATAACATATTTATTACCTCTTTTGCGAGTTGGTTTTTGCCTTATAATAAGCCCCACGGTTTCACCCGCGTAAATGTCGAAGCCATGGGAATATCGGGATAAAAAGTAGCCTATATTAATCCAGGGTGTCAGCTACCTCCATAGAAAATTTTATCAAAAATAAAATCACTTGTGTTTTGCCATATAAAATCAAGTCCCAAAAGAGGTTTTAAATAATACAATAATACTTTTACTAAAAGTTCTACTAACTACTTTAACATTTGTATAATATTTTGGTCACGATTCAATGGAATTGGGTTGGACACATCTGCTTGTTAGTCTGTGTGGTGCCGGACTTAAAGAATACCACCACCCCTTACTTCCCGTGGGTGTCGGAAAAGGCGACTAAGGATCGTACCGGAGAATGGGCAGCAGCGTTCTCTATGTATTCCACCATCATACCATACTGCGATCGCCAACCCGCCTGCCAAGCGTGGCGATTATGGCAAACCCTCCCAAAATTGGGGGAGGCATATGTCCAGCAGTGGACGTCTATCGGCTGAAACGACGACGACGACGACATCTGCTTGTCGCATGTCAAACAATCAATGGGCTAAACTTACGAACCAAAACCATTAAGCAGGGCCCCCCCTTAATGGTAAACGACATCGTGGCAAGCCCAAACGAAGATGGCGGGATGAGATTGATCCTTGCCAACTCTGGACAGCGAGAGGTGGAGAGAGAGAGAGTAGAGGCTTTTGGCCAGCCGTGTAACAATAATGGCTAATAACAAAAAAATACTTTTGGTATTTTTTCTTTATCACGCCATCATCTTAGCAAGATGCAATTCAGAAATCTTCCACCCCACACTGGTGACCCTACAGCCCCCGGTATTTATCGATAGATGCATGTCCCAACTCTGAAGCTAGTGATGTTGTCAAAGCTCAGTGATGTCAGCTTTACGAGTAATTTGTCAATCGCGACACCAACGTTAATGCCAAGGAATTAATTTAATCAATCTTCAATTTGTGGTTGCTCAAAATGATAGCAGAAGATTGTTGCACACTTAAACTATGTAGTTTTTTCATTAATATTAATTTGAAAACAAGGAAAAAAGATACCTTTTAAATTCTATTCATTCACAAAAAGTGCTTTGAACCAACTTCAAAAAATGAGGAGGTTCTCAATACGGACGTTTATATATTTTTTATTTTACATTCACAGCGAGTCCGTGGCTAAAACTACAAATAAACAAAATAATACTTGATAGTCAGAGACGCTCCGAAATCAACATAAAATAATTACAACACAAATAGCAATGAAAGAATAATTTATGTTTATATCGAAATCCACAGTAAATAATAATACAAATATGGTCAAAAATCAATTTGTTTCGTGATCTGGGGCGAGCCGCTCATAAAATAACTGTTAATTACATTCTCCTTTGATTACTTTCTTACGAAATACGCAGAAGCAAAACAATTGCAGCAGTTACAGCTACTGCTATATGTAGCATATAACCCTTCGTGAACTTTTTAGGATTCTGTACCCAGAGGGTGCCAACGGGACCCTATTAATAAGTCTCCGCTAGTCGTCCATTTGTCTGTCACCGGGCTGTATCTCATGAATCGTAATAGGTAGACAGTCGAAATTTGCACATATACAAATGCAAATTGTTTCTAAAAATCAAAATTTCATATTTACGACCAGCACCTTAATTGCGTAACACACTATTAATCATAATCTGAACCATTTTGAAGGATATTGCTAATCCATTGCTTCATATGTTCGAAAAATGTGTCTGCTCAAGTGCTCAACAACGTCAATAACGTAATGAATGTTGTTGAACTGTCATTGCTAGTGATAGTGTACACAATTACCCCGCTGATATTGCAGCCTTTTTTTTTAAAATTCCATTCAAAATTCACTCAACTACTTTATATTGCTATGTGCTACTAACTCGAATCATTACAAAAGCTCGCTTTCCTCTACACCTAGCTTTATTTATTTAATACTTCAAGCACATAAATGTACAGAGGCGGACTTAATGCCATAGGAATTTTCTACCAGTCAACCATCGGGTGATGCAGAGCACAGATGCACAAACAGTGGTAGGTGCAGTAATGAACATTGAGGAATAAATATTTTAAATATAAAAATACGCATAAACCTATTAAAACTGAATATAATATGTATACCTAATTACAAGTATCATAAGTCCATCATCATAAGTCCTACAAATACAATTAATGTTTGTCTAAGCTCGTCATGTACCCCTAGGTTTGTTTTACTCACACAGTACTTAGTCGCTCGCGGCTTTGTTCATAATAATCCCTACCTATACAACTATAATTGGTAGAAAATAATTAAGATTTTAGTTTGCAACAGACCTGTCTGCTTGACATGACATAGGCAGTTTTCAAATATTTTTTTTTGACTTTTCTAGTAATTGGTGCCTATTATTTATAATAGGCACCAATTACTAGAAAAATCAGTACAATTGTACAATTGTGGTGACGTTAGGACTAATAATAGATTATTCTGCAATTGGATCAAGTTGTTTCTGAGGCCAGTTTTTACAAAGCATGAGCATAGCATATCTTCCCACTGCTGGGACACAGGCATGCTCTCTTCGAGTGGAAGTGGTAATCTACCACGCGAGCCCAGTGCGGGTTGGAAGATGTCACATATATTCGAATTTCTGGTTCTAGGTCATGCCGGTTTCCTCATGATGTTTTCCTTCACCGTTTTGAGAGCAGTGGTGATGAAATTATTTATTTTATTTTATTATTTTTGGAAAACTTACAGCTAATCTGACACAATAGTTACTTAGTTTTAACATGATGATGGCCACTTACAAGTTTTCACACATAGAATATCAAATAACTATGTACTAGGTAGCAGACAGTGTTACTTTAATAGACTGTATATTCGTATATAATGCAAGGGCTATGTTATTTTGTTGAAGAAGTGATTGCAAAGAGCCTTCTTTAATTTAGGAACACTAGTGTTAAAAAGATCTATGTCAACTTCCTGGCAGGTTTCATTATACATACGGCTCGCCCTTATCATGTAGGAGTTTTGTCTATAAGTTGTTCTTGTTGTTGGTATGTGCAACAAACGAGGTTTACGCAAAAACGAAGAACATACGCGCAGCCCAATTTTGCTCAGCAGCTCAGGGATGTCGTTGGATCCGTTTGCAATTTTGAGTAAAAATGCTAAATCGGAAATTTACACAAAGCAAAGCGCCTTATTTAAACAAGTAACCGAATTCTAGGCGGAGTCTATTTAGATTGCTATCGACACGCTAAGAAGAAGAAGCGCCTGCCATGGTTCGAACCCACGACCTAATAGTCGTAAGTCGGGGCCGTTGTCACTGAGCCACCAACAAAGTGCGAGTGCGGGACGAGCTCGCTCGCGCCGGTTGTGTCAGCTAGCTTGTAAGCTTGTGTTCAAACTGTCGCGAATAGTCGCGTAACTTAGCATACAAACCACGCAGCCGCGTCTCACGTCCTGCACGGATTCGCCTCAATGATGGCAAGACCTTAAAGAGAGAGACCTCTGCTCATGCAGTAGTCATAGAGGCATCGATCACGAGGTTCGCGCTCTATCACGATCATGACTCTGTGAGCGCTTTTTTCTGTAATGCAAAGTTCAAAATTATTCCATATTTCACTAGCTTCTGCCCGCGAGTTAGGCTGCGTGAAGTTTTAAAACGTATACTATGGTAGTCGGTAATAATGTTGCTTTCTATCAGCAGAGAATGATTTTTGTAATCGGATCTGTACTTCCAGATATTACCTCTTACTAATAAACAATTACTTAAATCTTGTTAATATTAGTGTAGACACCCGTCCTTAACAAATGAGTGTCTTTCATCACTTCGTATAGGTAATATAATTTTTTTTCATCATCATGATCAATTTCCTTTTAAACGAAGCAAAAGAAGTATCAAGGAAAGTAACAGGTGGCTTTCTGTAGTTTCTGCCTACCCTTGTGTGAAGAAATCATGAGTTTATGAATGTATAGACTCCAGCACATCAAGCTACTACATTATGTCAAATTTCTTTAATAGATTTTCAACTTTATCGCTAAAGTATAAGGTTTAAAGTTGATTGGGAAAATTTGACAGTTTCGGGTAGCTTGATGTGCTGGCGTCTGTACCTAATCTGCATTCGCGATTTATTTGCCAAAAAATGTAAACAAATATGAGTTTATAGAATAATATCGTGTAATCCTTAACAATGAAGTTCAGTTTACGCTACAACTTCAAAGATTTTTATAACTTTTTCAATAGTGCTAGTCACTCTAAAATCAACTTAATTCCCAATAAAATAAAGTTGATATTTGTTTAACTTGAAATAATATTAATTTGGAACATAAGTTTGAATTGACTTTATGTAATTTTCTTGACATATTTCCATGTAACTATAAAAACCAAAATCGCATGAGCACATATCGGCAGCTACGGGCAGGAGCTCGTACACACCAAACTAAAGTGAAAGTATGTGTGGAGACTCGATCTGACTCAATGAGTCAAGTATTCAAAAGAATTTATTCATCTTTGTCGCAACTCACTATCGGTTCAATCGTCAGGCAGACGATAGCTAAGTTGAAATGAAAGACTGGCTGGCTGTGCGCTACGGATAGTGGGTTTGATTCCCGAACGGAGTAAAACATGCGTGAGATCTGGATGTTAGAGGATGTGAGCTTTGAGCTTGAATCTGCACCCATAATCAGAAGATGTCGTATCTTGTAGGTAGCTTGTTCCATCGAACCGCACGTTACAAAATTTTGTTTCAGTGCGGTTAGTGGCAGTGCTCAGGTGCCGTTCGTCCAAATGCGGTTGAAATTAGTGCTCTAAGTGGAATAGCTCGCTTTATTTGGTTTTCTATTAAGAAAAAGCAGTAAAAAACATAGTTTTGGTATAAATATAAAGGTTTGACAGGTTTTTTTAATAAATAAAACAAATATCCTAATATACACGAAGTCAGGCCATCGTATTTTATGCTTCTTAAAGTGTTATTTGCAAAAATCGACCCATAATTGACCAATCATGCTTAAACTCCAAATAAAATTAAATTGTCACTGAAATATAAGAGGGTTAATAAGTTAGCCCTGTTATATTTTTAGCAAACCTTCCCACTAAATCTGATGCAGTATAGAATTAAGGCTTTCGCTGCACACAATGCTAAATATTCGCCTTAAATCACAATCACGGGACAAGGAGGATAAGATGACTCCTGAAGACTCAAATTTTTGATACCAAAAATCTTACTCTCAATTTTAAAAGGCCCAGAGAGCTTTCAAGCTGGAGCCTCGTTTAGATGTGCGGTCTAACCCCTCAGTAGTGTGACAAACCACGCCAGTGGCGCGCGCGCACGATCTATCAACACTTAGATCACGCAAGTGTTAAAAAGTGATAGTGAACAAAAAAAAATCGCGTGAATATTTCGAAATTGGATGTCTTTCATAGTGATGGGAATATATGAATAATCAAGTGATTCTTTATTGTCGATAGTGTTTTGTTTATGGTAATTCAAGTATTCTTTTGATGTTAATATTTTGGTGAAATTGAAAGTGTGTCGACTGTTTTTGGATGTTTTTATAAGGAAAACATGTTATTGAGATAATACTAATTTTTAAAGGAAATTGAGTATAGTTTCTAAAACCCAAGACTATATAGTATAGTTTTGCTAACTAGAATAATCGTTACATATTAGATTGCCTTTCTGGTTTATTGAAAAGATTATGGAATCATTCTTGCAAGTAAACATGTACGGTGAACAGAGGTAAAAACTCGTGAAAACTCGTGAAAACTCTCTGAAATTATTTAATATAACTGTGAGCTTTTGCGTTACGACTGTTTTTGCGGTATAATTTGAAAATTGTAACAGCTGTTTAAAACTTCTTACCCATCGTCCAACCCCGTGTAAACAATTGGATTATTGTTGCTCTTAATAGTACCTGAGTTGATTTTTACCGATAAAAACTTAGTTCCAAAGGGTAAAAAATCGGAGCGGAATTTAAGTAAATGTCATTAAACATAACATCCCTGTGCATGCAGTCTTGAATTCACCAAAGGAACGGGTTTTACGTAAACGCCATTAAAGTATTTTAGTGTAAATTCAAGACAGCACAGGGATGTTCCGTTGTAGGTTTTTAAAACTATCGATAATTTTAAACAACGTCCGGTATATTCTTTTAATTTGATTCTTTACAATAGAAAAATATATTGAAAGACTATATAAATATATTGAAAGAATTATAAAGTAATTATTTTGTGTAAGTTATTGCATTTACCCCTAGGCAGATGTTGATAAATGATGTGTCTAACCACTTCGTGCTCTTTATCACAATAATATTATTGAGGCGAAAGTTTGTGAGTGTGTGTGTGTGTGTTTATATATGTTTGTTACTTCTTCTCGCTCAAATGACTGGACCAATTTTGATAAAATTTTGTATGGAGGTAGCTATGACACCCTGGATTAAAATATAGACTACTTTTTATCCCAATATTCCCACGGGATCGACACTTATGCGGGTGAAACCGCGGGGCGAAGCTAGTCTAATGGATAATTGTATGCTGTCACGTTCTTTCTACCAATATGACATCCACCAACTCGCACTGGGCCCGCGAGGTGTGTTATGGCCCGCTCCCTCTCATTGAGAGAGGGCCCGCTTCCCAGCAGTGCAGGGGGAACATTATAGGATTATGACGTTCTTTCTTACTTGCCCTCTATAAGTATAAGAATCAGAATGTTTTTATAATTAAACCATGACATCACGCCCGTAATCCACGAGGGCTAAGGCAGAGGTCTGTAGTACAGTCAGTTAACCCAATTAGCTGACCCACCTTTGCAAAAATGATTGAGATTTTTCAGAATACGAATCGATAGAATTTTGTAATTATTTTATATTTTATTTATTTGAGCAAAGTAAATAAAATATAAAAAAATGTCTAACTGACTGTAACATCACCCACATTTCGTGAATTATGTTTAAGTCCTATGTAAGAGGGGACGAGCCTAATGCCATCGAGCAAGTCCTATTAGAAAAACCATTTTATAATTTTAAGCAATCGGTTAATTTATCATTATGTGTGGAGGGCCTCGGCAATTATGTAGACGAACACGTGTGATTTTATGTTAAAATGATAGGATATATCTAGCTTTTAACCAAACTAATATTATAAAGTCGAAAGTAGCTCTGGCTGTCTGTATAGTTACCTTATCACGCCTAAACCATGCACTGAACGGATTTTGATAAAGATTGGCAGAGATAGATTGCATCCCGGGGAAGGACATAGAATAGTTTTTATCCCGATAAAAATATTACAGATATGAGTATAGAAATTTTACAAGGGGAGATACAAGGGGCGGTCTTGTCGCTAAAAGCGATCTTTACTTGATTATCCCAAGAGAAATGGCTGCGATTGCGATCCAAACAGAACTCGTAGTTACATGGTTTTCCAAAGCCACGTATAAAACAACACATCGACAATAATACCACTCAAACTAGTTTGGCGTGTATTAGCTAATTAATAACAGCCGCACAGGTCAATCGATCAGGTTAAGCTACGCTTGCCGCGGATGGTCTGTGGATGGGCGACCATCTTTACATACCGTGACCCCTCCGTGCCTCGGAAAGCACGTTAAGCCGTTGGTCCCAGCTGTCATTGATAGAACTTTGACAGTCGTTACGAGTAGTCAGAAGCCCGAAAGTCTGGAAACCAGTCTTACCAAGAGGCATCGTATTACCCAGTAAGTGGGTCGTGGAGAGAGGTCAAAGAGGCAGTCGCTCCATGTAAAATACTGGTATTCAGCTGCATCCGGTTAGACTGGAAGCCGACCCCAACATAATTGGGAAAAGGCTAGGCAGATGATGACCTTATAAACTTTACATTTATAATCAGTTTTTAACACTATAACACCGAAGGCTCCTTCAGCCTCAACCAATCTGCCTAGCCCCTTCCTAACTATGTTGGGGTCGGTATCCAGTCTAAGTGGATGCAGCTGAGCGGTTGCCTATTTAACCTCCACAGTTACTGGGTAAAACGATGCCCCTTGGCCAACGACCAACGGCTTAACGTGCTTTTCGTGCTGATGGAAGGTCACCCATCCACGGACCGACCTCGACAAGCGTTGCTTAACCTTTTAGTTCGCCCGGCTGTTTTGGATTAGCCACGAGCCCAAGCCACAAGTAATCTTCGAAAACACTCTTTCCCTTAGTTGTAACGCTGCATAGTGTTTCTATCTATACAGGGTTATTGGTAAAACATTAACAACCTCTTAAGAGGTCATTGTACTCATCATTATGTGCAACTTTTACTATGGGACCAAACCTGAAATCGCGAAAAAAAATCAGCTGTTCCCTACATTTATGTTCGTTTAGCTCGTCAAAATGTAGGGAACAGCTGATTTTTGTTTTTTTATTTCAAAGGCAGGTGACCCCATTAACTTTAACCTAAAGTTTCTCAAAGTATTAATTAAAGACATTATGTAGATTAAATAGAGACATTATAATAATTCGCAAATAACTTGAGCGCGACACTCAGGTAATTATAACATCACGGAGTCGTCCATCTGTGGCCTACCAACTTATAGGTACATAATTCTAGCTTCTGTCCGCGAGTTCGTCCACGTGTTTCTTGTCCCCCCGACCAACCTGCCCACGCTATTACTTAGTTTTCGCTCAGCGGTATTTTCGAATTTTTTGTTTTTTGCTCGACTCCTAAGGGTCCTAGCGTCATGTTAAATAGCCTTCCTCAAGAATTGGGCTACCAAATGCAAAAAAATATTTTTGACATCCGACTTCCAATTTGACATTCGACATTAGCGCGTTCAAACAAACAAACTCTTCAGCTTTACTGTTAGTATAGTTGCCGGCACGTAACTTGGCAAGAGTTTTTGTAGTGGGGCAAGTTTGCGCACGCATAATTTCATACATTTTTATATGCGCGAACTTTCCCCACTACGAAAATCTCTTGCCAAGTTACGTGCCGGTAACTGTATAGATATAGATATTAACATCTCTGTAAATCTAATCTAAATCTAATGTAACCGTAACACGATTTCCTGAATCACAACAAACATCGCTAAGACTGGTTTTGCCTATTAATATTATGTTAAATTATTATATTAATTAGAAATCTTACATTAAGAATTATTCATTCATTGATTTTAATAGATACAATAAAATAATTTTCGGTCTAGGTCTAGTCGATTCCTTCGTTGTTATCATCTCGTTTAGCGCGACTAAGGGCAGAGTTCACCAATGAAATTGAACGCGATCAGCACATTCTAAACTGCGTTCATGAGCTGTCAATGTCATCATGGTGAAGGGCTGGCGCTTTCGGGGACTGTCTTATGTAATTATGACGTTTAAAAGTATTGATTCTCAGCCTAGTTTGAATAAATTACTTTTGTAACGCGGCCTTAAAAGAATGTGTGCGAACGTGCCCTTATGCGTGGCAATGGGGAGCGTAAGAAAGACGATGGACCGCGGAGTTCACGACCCTCTCATAAAAGTTTTAATTTTTTTCTTATATTTACCTGTTTGTGCCCTTATACCTTTTTTTTTTGTTTTTGGGGGGGAAACCTTCAAAAGGCACTTGACCTCCGATTACATATTATAACTTTTTGCTGCTAAATGTGCGTTCCAATCTTTTAAATAGACCCAAGATCTTGGGGTGAACTTCCTACACTTTCGATTTTGATTGTTAAGGAATATTGACACTGACAGCTCTTGAATGGTCTGTGTGGTGCCGGACTTAAAGAATAGCACCACCCCATACTTCCCGTGGGTGTCGTAAAAGGCGACTAAGGGGCGTACCGGAGAATGGGCAGCAGCGTTCTCTATGCATTCCACCACCATACCATACTGTGATCGCCAACCCGCCTGCCAAGCGTAGCGATTATGGCCAACCCCCCCCCTTTTGGGGGAGGCCTGTGTCCAGCAGTGGACGTCTTTCGGCTGAAATGATGATGATGATGAGCTCTTGAACGCAGTTTAGATGTGCTGATCGCGTTCAATTTCTTTGGTGAAATTGGGAAATGATGATCTGGAGACGATGGGAGTTTTCTGTCTGCATAGTAACTGTTATCACCAACCATAAGAAGCAAAATCAGTCTACAACGTTCCCACTGCTGGGACACAGGTTTCGTCTCTGTGAGAGGGAATGGACTGTAGTCGACCACGCGATCACAGTGCGTGTTGGTAGATGTCACATGCCTTCGAATGTTTGGTTCTAGGACATGACGATTTCCTCACGATCGAGAAATGATCGAACCAACAATAATTATATTACATATCTCAAATCTAAGCTAAACACACTTTTTATAGAAGTTCCTTTTATTCCCTAAAGAGTTATTGTGACCCCTGTAGAGACGCCGATTTTACGGCTTCGTCCCAACTCTCACCGATCCCGACTCTACACGATTCAAAAAGTCCCAACTCTACATGACATGATAAAAACGCACAGTCAGAATGAAACACACAAAGGATACAATGTTGTTTGTAACAGACCAAAAATTATATAGAAATCTAACCGGAATAATAAAATAATAGTAAAAAAGTGTTACGGCAAAAAATGCGTGCTTAGGAACGTTTTTAGGTTTATTTTAACCTCTTATACCTATATAAATGCACAATTTAAACAGATTGAGAGTACAATTTGCCAGTTTCTATTTTCTCTAGGAATTTATCAAATCAAACAATCTCGTTCGTACTACGGAGAGCATGTCAGTGCCTCCGGACAATTCAAAATCGAGGTATACCGACAACCTGTCCATGATTTTGGTCCAAATAATTATCTTCTACGAGGTAGGATACAATCAAGGCACACAAGTAGGAAAACTTATTATATTTATATATTAGTTGACACCACCCCATCAATTACTAACACTAGGGCTGCTCTTGATGGATACTGTTGTAATTGTTTAGTGCGCAGACGCACTGTCGGCTGCTGTGCACATGTGATGTGTATAGTGTGGTTTTTATCTTGGGCATCAAGGTGAAGTTGAGCCACCTGCATCTTTTTAGGGTTCCGTATAAAAACGGAACCCTATTACTAAGACTTCGCTGTCTGTCCGTCTGTCCGTCTGTCCGTCTGTCCGTCTGTCCGTCTGTCCGTCTGTCCGTCTGTCCGTCTGTCCGTCTGTCTGTCACCAGGCTGTATCTCAAGAACCGCGATAGCTAGACAGTTGAAATTTTCACAAGTTATGTATTTCTGTTGCCGCTATAACAACAAATACTAAAAACAAAATAAAATTAATATTTAAGGGGGGCTCCCATACAACAAACGCGATTTTTTTGCCTTTTTTTGCTCGATTTCAAAAATGGCAACAGGTAGGCACTTGAAATATTCACAAAATACTCAGTTGTATTTTAACTTTAATAATAAATAATAAAATTAAAATAAAATAAATATTTAAGGGGGGCTCCCATACAACAAACATGTTTTTTTCGGCGTTTTTGCCTTGTGGTACGGAACCCTTCGTGTGCGAGTCCGACTCGCACTTGTTTAAATAAAATACTGCTTTTAAGAGATGACTTTGAGAATGATGATGATGAACAGTAATAAATACTTCTTGTGACGTAGGTACCTATAACGCCTTACCTTTTTTTGGGACAGGCTGGTTATAATTGAGGGGGTGTTCCATTCGGACATTCAAGCAGGTGTCAAACATTTTTATTGGGTATTTTTATCTAATAGAGTGTGTGCTAGTTTTATGACAATAATGTAAAAGTCTTGCGATACATAATATATTTAAGTCGAAAGGCTTATTGCAGTTTAATTTTATTGTGAAGCTCTCGTCTAAGCACGAACCCCCACAGTACCTATATTGTTTTTATTTTTCTCCTTACACAACCAGCTACACACATCATCTTATTATTTTAGATCTACAGTCAATGGCCGGGAAAATAAGCGCTATTTCGAAATGAATACATCTAATCTATTTTCATGAATCAGTCTATCAAATCGTGCAAATCACATCGAAATCTGTCACGTAGTACAGACGTGACGTTGTTTTATACTATTTATTATTGAACAGTGCACTATTTTAACTTAAAATACCAATGAGACCTATCCACTCATTAGACAATCGCTCTTATGAGATTTTAGGTTATTATGGAGTCACGTTTTGACTGTCGTATTTCACAGTATTCCGGTTACATAAAGTTTTGCTAATATCACCACTGTAATCTAGAGATTATAAGGAATATACAACATGCATTTCATTACTGTACGCCACAGTTTGTGGTGGGCCTATTCCCCAAACAAAAAAAATTGTCTCCTTTAATTTGAAAAAAAAAATGACATTTTAACATTCAACATTCATTTCGCATCCCACAAAAAGGCGTCAATTTAATAGGTTCCATAAATATTTATTTGTTTTTTTTAAAGTTGTCAAATTCACATCAGGTAAGTATACAGTCAACCACGTAAATCACCCTTATTGCTACAGTATAAAGGTGCTTTCAATGTCAAATTATTATTACAGATGTGCAGTTGACTATGTCTACGTTGCTCTTTGACAGTCTTAGCATACCTAAATTGAGACCGGTTTATCGGTATTTAAGGGCCAAACCACAGACTATATACTGTCAAATTGAGCACGGGAAACAAAGCCCACATTCTACCCACTTTCACTGCTCATCTCATTAGTTTAAGCAAGTGAGAGGATTAAGCAAATCGTTAATTAATTATGTCTCTTCAGCTGTCAGTGGCACAATGACAGCTGGCTGACAAATTACGCGCCCAAGCTTACGTCAAGCGCGCAATGAGGTGAGATGAAAATGTCACGAAATAGTGATGGGACGAATGTATCGATAAAATACTCTTTTATTATATATAAAAATCAATTACCGTTCGTTACTCTCGCCAAAACTCGAAAATGGCTCGACCGATTGTTATGACACTTTGGTAAGATGTTGTGTGCGCGCCGAGAGTTTCTGAAAAAAAAATATGAAAAAGCATTGCAACGCGGGCATTAGCTGGTGAGTGATAAAAATCAAAAGAAGGATCGGACAAAATGATCCCCAGGACAACTAACACAACCAAACCTATACCTATGTCATTAGATAGGCATTTTAGTATAGAGCAATAACTAAGTACTATGGCGGTTCATTTCAAATCGCTGTGTGAAAAAACACGGCTATGTTTCATAGGACATATCTGGCTGGTGGGTAACGGAATATTTGAATCACACTAATACTATAATGGCGATAGTTTGTGAGTGTGTGTGTGTGTTTATATGTTTGTTACTTCTTCACGCTCAAACGGCTGGACCAATTTTGATAAAATTTTGTATGGATGTAGCTGACAGGGTGTCAGCTACATCCATTCAGGATTCCGTCAGGATTAACATACTAATACATATTAATAGACTACTTTTATCCTGATATTCCCACGGGATCGAAACTTATGCAGGTCTTAGTTTTAATATTCGAAAATGTATGCATTCCGACGATAATAAAATAATATGATACTATCAAGCTGGGCCTTAAGTCTGCTATTACAATAGTGTCAGAATGGTCTATCATTGATTTCATAATTGTTGGTTTTGACAAGTTTGGTAATCTACTAACATAATGGCGTCATTGTGACTTTCCAATGGTCAACCACTGACACTCCATTGAAAGAAATGGCATAGAATGGTAATCTCGTACATAATGAAAAAATAATTATTGACTTACACGGTAATCTACAAAAATTTTGACAGTTCCTTTGATCAGTGACCTACCATTAGAACGTCATTGTGCAGTCATTGCTTTTAATTCGTTACGAGTATCGTATAATTTCTGTGCCATTGACCGACCAATGATCAACCATTATGAATTTAGCAGATTACGAACTTTTAACTAAATGACAATGGGATGGTGGTGGGATCGTGTTGGAATGACGAATTTATAAAAATAGCAGACTAGGGCCCCTGGTCTAATGATGACCTGCACGCTGGATATCGGATCTCTTGAATAACTAAAGTAAAGTAAAAAGTAGTAAAGTAGTAAAGTCATTGTATGTAAATATTCGTAAATATTTTGCTTTATAATACTTATCATGTAAGTGTACAGCAATCGGGTTTTTTACACAGTAATTTTTTTTACTTCCTTTTTTTATGTGTCTGTTTCTTTGTATGATTTAACTTTAGCATGTTACTTTTTTTTGTGCAAAAGATGATTTGAATATTGATGAACTTTACCTGACCTGCCATTTAAACCTCCGTTAAGTATGGCTATTGACAGCTGAAGGCCAATTCTCGTAAATTAATATAACGTTCAAAATCTAGTCGCAGTCTCATCTCGGCGACAAACAAATGTCAAAAACTTGTCAAAAATTTGACAAATTAGAGGTGTTTTTGACAGATTGAGACAGATCAGACTGTGAACCATATTACTAGCGTTTGAAAATTACGAGAATTGTTCCTCTGATCTTTGGAGTTTGCTTTACGACGTACGTCATTTCATACAACAAGCCCTTATTTTTCGAAATTAATGAACCGATTTTTTAATGAAACTTCATACGCATAAGCAGGATACAAATATCTAAAAAGTTAGTAGTTAGTTAGTTCATTTTCGAAATGTCTCATTCAAAAAAGATAACTGGAAATCTCTATTTCTATGGAAAATTTAAAATCGGTCTAACTTGGCTGTAACACAATTTTTCGAAAATGTTCTCTACTAACTTTTTAGACGTTTGTATCCTGCTTATGCGAATGAAGTTTCATTAATTTCGAAAAATAAGTTTGTATGGAATGATGTGCGGCGTACCTAAATAAATAACTAGAGTGAGTGTGTCGAAACAGTTAGTGTAGTGGTCGCAAGCGCTACTTCAGCAGTAGCGCATGAGGTATTGGGTTCGACTACGAGGTCGGGCAAAGTGTTATTGGTTTTTCTATCTAGATTTTTTGAGTGGCAGTCTGAGTCTGGATTTGTGCCCAGTTGATGACAATAGGCTCGCCCCCTATTACATAGGACTTAAACATAACTGGTAAAATGGGGATGAAGGTTCTGTAGATACCTCTGCCTGACCCTTCGGGTAAACAAGGCGTTATATTATGTTATTAGCTGCGCTCCGCGGTTTCACCCGAGTATGTCGATCCCGTGTGAATATCGGGATAAAAAGTAGCCTATATGTTAATCCAGGGTGTCAGCTACCTCCATACAAAATTTTATCAAATTTGGTCCAGCCGTTTGAGCGTGAAGAAATAACAAACATATAAACACACACTCACACCCTCACACACACACACTCAGAAACTTTCGCCTTTATAATATTAGTGTGATTATTTAATTGCAAACGGAACTGTAAAAATAAACAACTTGTACAGATTACACATGATACAGAAATAAGTAATAACACAAAGTGTAGGGAGTGGCTTCACTTTCACTAAATTCGTAAAGTTGATTAATTTGAATTTATTACACTTTGACGACTGCTCGTACGATCGGGGTTCCGCTGTGTTGTCATTAATAATATTTATTTATTTATTTAACTTATCTCATCATCTTTCTAGCCTTTTCCCAACTATGTTGGGGTCGGCTTCCAGTCTAACCGGATGCAGCTGGATACCAGTAATTTACATGGAGCGACTGCCTATCTGACCTCCACAACCCAGTTACTGGGTAATACGATACCCCTTGGTAAGACTGGTTATCAGACTTTCAAGCTTCTGATTTCCTGTAATGGTTGTCAAAGATCCACAAATGAAATGACAGCCGGGAGCAACGGAGGCACGGAGGGGTCTGGATGTAAAGATGGTCACCCATCCACAGACCAACGGCGGCAAGCGTAGCTTAACCTGATCGATCGACCTAGCGGCTATGTTATTATTTAGCCTCGGGCCCCTCTATATTAAACTTAGCTAAATTTGTTTATTTAAGTTTATTAAATACTAAAAAAAATGTACTTAATATAATTATAACATTTTAAAATAATATTAATAATAAGTACATGTATACGGCTCCACCCCGTCAATAAATAAATTAATGACGTTTCCAGTCTGTATACGAAAATTCAATGAAATATATCCAATAGTCTGGGCTCTAATTGTCTCTATCGCTAAGCAAAGATTGGCGAAACCCATTAGTTCAGTCAACGAATGGCCCAATAGGGGTTGTAGAGTGTGAGGGCAGGGACCTAAGCGATTCCGTCAGAAACTTGTTCAGGTTGCTTAGGGAGTGAACACACTAAAAGTCCTGAAGTCTAGGAGGTGACCTTGGCATAAATATCCTACCTTTGTTTTTTTTCATAATATCTCAAAAACAGTGCGAAAAAATCTCATACCAAATGAAAGTTCATAAAATTTTGTACAACTTTTATTCATACACTTTTTCTGAATCCCAACCGTCTTCGAGCTACACGCAAAAGTGACAGCATTCCCGGCGCACCTGCCACGAAGTGCAGCAGTGTCTCGGGAATGAGCTGCCCCTCAAGAGTGGGGGTAGAAACATGTAGGAGACACCCTAGTGCCAATAACAACAGAAGACTCACCGGCACCGGAGGTCCAAATGAAAACGATATTTTGCTGCTGCAACTAGGATTGTGCTAGTGCAAGGGAAATGCCTCAAAATGGTTGACTAGGACGACGACGTAGAGTCCCTTCAGCAATAACCACCCACCACTATGGATGAGGATGCCAAGGATGAACTCTTCCCAACTTTCCCAACCGTTTTGATAAATAACTTTAAAAAAACATCTACGGAACCCACGAAAACAGAACCAATAACAATAAACTCAATTAGTGCCCACTCACACGGCGTCGAATCAATCACCGATGTGTACGATACAATTGTACGAATGAATCAGAACATCAAGTGGGCAGGCGCACTTAATTTCGCAGCCCAAGAATAATGGATCCACTTGCGAATAATAATGTAACATACCTAACTACATGGACAGGTGATCATGTAATAGAACGTATTGTGTCAATTATTGATGAGGAATGAGTGTTACTCATTCCTCTAGGCGCCCCTTCCAAAAGGTAGTTTCGCAAGGAGAAGAATGGGCAAGAAACTCCACCGTTACTCTTTTTAAAATGTTTTACAATATTTTGCATACATTAATTAAAGATATAATTATATGTGAACCGTTGAACACGACGCACCTAGAATCAAATTACTACCTATATCACAAAACGCATAGGTGTTATTAGAATTTGGTTGCGAAATACAAATTATAAATCAAATCAAATTCTTTACTTTCTTAAATTTGTTTTTCCCAAAATTCAGCAACGCGGATCGCATTCGCTGCCGCAGCCATTAGGTCCTCACATGTGCAGGACTGCAGGTGTCAGGGCATGCGGCGCAAGATGGGAGGTGAGCCATTGACAGACAATGGCTCACCTCCCATCAAATACACCGCTTAAACACCGCAGAGACACCGCATACACATCGGAGGTCAGAGCCTAGTCTTGAGGTGTGCGGGGTTCCGGAGGCGTTAAATAATAAACTAGTGTTCAGCGCAACGTTCCCTTTAATACTAATACTCTAATACTACAGTAATGCCTTATGTTATAATACATATAATATAGGTACCTACCACTCCACAGTCCAATCTTTTTGGGACTTAAATGTTCGAGCCGTTTGGGGTTGAAACAGTAGGGCCATGTGGTCCGAGTGCCCACTTACTTTTTTGAGACATCGCCAAGCGATTGGTCGACTGTTCACGTAACCAGAGGGCTGGTCTATTTTTTGGACAAAGAATCATTTGATTTTAGGCAGTTTTCCTGTTGACAGCGATGCGCACGATTTTTTTGATGCCCTCAAAGGGCATCAAAAAATCGTATTTTTTCGTATTTATTTCCCCTCCTTTTTATATTCTTGTACATATTATTATTTTAAGCCTGTTAGCTTTTTAAATTATTAATATTATATTAAGTTACATATTAATTACTTGCGAAAGCTCGCATTGTTGATGCATCTTGAGAGGTGATAAAGATTCTATTCTATTCTATTCTATTCTCTAATTGGGAAGTAACCAAACAGAAAAATACGAACTGTTAAATAATATTGTAACTAAGTATTAATTAATTATTCATATTTTCCCCAGTTTCAATTTATGGAGATTTGTACCAAAAAGGATTTCATTCCTTATTCGATTTATTCCGGACATGCGGAGTTACCTAAACAATTGGTAAGTAAGTAGTCATTTGTGCCATTAAGTCCAATGTCACAGTAACTTATTTTCCTTTCAAAACAACCGTCGCCACTTTGACAATAAAATAAATTGAATTTATAGTGAAAAAAAATTAAATATCCTAAAAATGTTAATGCCACAGACTCGATAAAAAAGAGACATGGCAACCAACGGCAAAGCGCCAGAAATTACCACCAATTTCGACACAATCGACTTGGACAAAAAAGACGAAAATGGGACGTCGCATCTGGCGAAAAACGGACAATTTAACGGGCAATTCCCCGTCCAATTGGCGGCAATCAACGAACAATATGATGAGAATTGCCTTGGTGTCCCTCGCACGGGACATCGGCCGTCGATAATGGAGGTGGAGTGTGCTAAGGAGAGGACGAGGTTGGCGCTGCTGAAGCAATGCTCCGCCATCTTGAAGCAGGGAGACCAGCGGTATACGAAGGAGAGCTTGCATCGGACATTTCAGGATGAGGTGAGTTTCAATTGCTTTTTATTGTGATGTCTATGTACCTACATTCAACAAAAGAGATAAGTACGCAGGAGCTTCGGATATTGTTGAAGTTTAGTAAAAAACCGATGGATGTTCTCGAATAAAAATTTATTTTATTAATAGAAAACAAACAGCTCATTTATCCATCGGTTTGTTACTAAACTTCAACTATATCTGACGATCTTGCATACTTATCTCTTTTATTGACTGTACGTAAACCAGGTTTTATTGAAAAAACCTCAAAAACCTCAGACACCCAGTCAAGTCTAGGTGTCGAATTTATTCTAATTGATTTATTCTAACATGAATTTTGTTTAAAAAAATACCTTAAAAACATTATAATCAGTGTAGGTAATCAATTCTACTTTCGATTCCGATGTAGGTTTTCAATGATTTCAATGAAGTAAGTACAGACGCCAGCACATCAAGCTACCCAAAACTGTCTAATTTTCCCAATCAACTTTGAACCTTATGTTTTAACGATAAAGTTGAAAATCTATTATAGAAATTTGACAGATTGTAGTAGCTTGATGTGCTGGCGTCTGTACCTTTCAGTCAAATATCTACCTTGTTGACAACTAATAGGTAGATAGGTATTTCACAGAACTTATAATATTAAAATCACGAACGAATACCAGCATCCTAATTAAAAAACCCATTTTCAATCACAATCTGAATCATTTTGAAGGATATTGCTAATCCATCGCTTCACTTGTTCGAAAACGATGTCTGCTCAACAACGTAAATAAGGCAATGAATGTGGTTCAACTGTCAAAATGAAAGCCATTCCTACTGTCAGCGTGTTACGCAATTATCCCGCTGAAATAAAAGCTGCATGTAAGGATAGTTCTTTTTTGTAGTTTCTGCCTACACTCATGGGAAGAAGGTGTGAGTTTATATACAGGGTTATTGGTAAAACATTAACAACCTCTTATGAGGTCATTGTAATCACCATTATGAACAACTTTTACTATGGGACCAAACCTGAAATCGCGAAAACAAATCAGCTGTTCCCTACATTTAGACGAGTTATACGAACATAAGTGTAGGGAACAGCTGATTTTTTTTCGCGATTTCACGTTTGGTCCCATAGTAAAAGTTGTTCATAATGATGAGTACAATGACCTCTTAAGAGGTTGATAATGTTTTACCAATAACCCTGTATATACTTATATGTATGTATGAATAGGTACTCAAAGCGTCTAAGATAAGTCTTCTGCCAAATCAGCGTCAAACATTGACAATGACCCGCCATCATCAATTCTAGGAATCACCAAAGCTCTGATTAATTTCTACATATATCTATTTATTGCGCAAACTTCAATCAACACGAACAAATCAACCGCTATCGATAATTAATAACATAAAAAATAACACTTCGTAATTGAATTAATCCAGCCAGCATTGGGTAAGTTTAAGTGAATTAACACCATTAAGTTTGCCCAACAGCAACACTAGTACTTAGCCTTCGTTTTGCTCATCGTACGAGTATATCGCGCAAGGTCTCTTTACTTTATATTAAACTCAGAAGGCTTACTTGCCACAAAAACAAAAAATAAGGCCGCGTTGACACCAATACAATAGTCGGCTGACTGTGAGCGTCCAGTACCTAAAAAATAATGAAAAACAACTGCAACCACTGACTGTCTTTTGTTTTTAGTCTGTGTGGACTTAAAGAATAGCACCACCCCATACTTCTCGTGGGTGTCGTAAAAGGCGACTAATGGTCGTACCGGAGAATGGTCAGCAGCGTTCTCTATGCATTTCACCACCATACTGCGATCGCCAACCCCCCCTTCCCCCGCCCCAAGAATGACAAGCACAAAAAACACTTGGCACCTAGTACCCGACGGCCCGCCTACCCTTGGCTGCGGTAGCGGACAAGGCCACGGTGAGGCAAAAAGCACAGAACCGGTCGAAGTGGAGGTGCTTGGGGAGGCCTATGTCCTGCAGTGGACGTCTTTCGGCTGAAATGATGTTGATGAGGTCTCAGCAGCTGACGATATATAAGCAACCGTAGGCATAAAATTTAAAAGCGAGATTACATGAGACTCAGTCGAGACGAGAGTCAGTCGAGAGAGTCGTTCACCGTCCTACTCGCAGGTTTTATTACTGCGACAATTGCGGATTATTATTATTATTATTTATTTATTTATTATAAGTTCACATCATGCAAAAAAAGTTACAAACTAAGCCCCACAAAACCGTAGTAATGGTTTGACTGTAGGGTCTGACGAGTCTTTTAGACACACTATTAGATGAAGCTAATACGGGTCGCATATTACCCGTACGGCATTGAACCTGTTACGATGTTCATAAAAGTCTTTTTATCGACCCAAGTCACAGAAAGAGCTCCACGATGCGTTGCGGGCGCGTTCCGATGCCTGAGCGCCGAGCATCGGAGCGGCATCGCAACGGAGCGCAGTGTTATTTATTTATACTATATCAACCCGCACTGGGCCTGGTGGATTACGGACCACTCCCTCTCACTGAGAGGAGGCCTGTGTCCCAGCAGTGGGAACGGTATAGGCTGATTATAGGCTTATTATTATGTACAGTCAACAGCAAAAGTAGATGATCAAAATCAGAAATTCAATACTAATGAACGGAGTTCGCGTCAGAACTGTGTGGCGTCGAAGTGATTCAAACACACACACATCCACGCCACACAGTTCTGATGCGAACTCCGTTCATTAGTAGGTATTGAATTTCTGATTTTGATCATCTACTTTTGCTGTTGACTGTACATGTATGGGCTGGCATATCTTCAGAAGGTCGTACAGAGTTAGTGGCCATAGAAAATGGCACTCTGACTGGGGAAAGATATGCCCAAGAGATCCTCAACGAGTATTCAGGGCCGTATTTAGCAAATATGGGTGATGGATCGATGCTGATGCATGAAATGCCCGGCCATATATTCAGGAGGTTGGTATCAGCCTGATGGCTTGGCCAAGCTATCAAGCTGATATCAACCTCCTGAATATACTCTTGCACGACCTGAGCCGTGTGTGGCCGGGCATTTCATGCATCAGCATTGGCTATCAAGAAGTCCCTGATCTCAACCCGATTGAGCACGCCTGGGATGAGCTAGGGAGGCTAATCAGAAGCCGCAGACCACCACCTACCACCCTCAGGGCACTAAAACAGGCCCTGATTGAGGAATGGGAGAATATTCCCCAACATCGGCTCCGAAACCTCGTGTTCAGTATGCCAAACCGGCTCGAAGCTGTAGTCAGAGCCCGAGGAGGCAATACCAGTTATTAAAATTAAATAATATGTAAAACATACTTTTAAATGTTAATAGAGTTTTTTGACACTAAGCTAAAAATAGCTATTTTTATTGTTTTATCTAGTTTTTAGGGTTCCGTTGCCAAATGGCAAAAAACGGAACCCTTATAGATTCGTCATGTCTGTCTGTCTGTCTGTCTGTCTGTCCGTCTGTCTGTCTGTCTGTCCGTCCGTATGTCACAGCCACTTTTCTCCGAAACTATAAGAACTATACTGTTGAAACTTGGTAAGTAGATGTATTCTGTGAACCGCATTAAGATTTTCACACAAAAATAGAAAAAAAAAACAATAAATTTTGGGGTTCCCCATACTTACAACTGAAACTAAAAATTTTTTTTTTCGTCAAACCCATACGTGTGAGGTATCTATGGATAGGTCTTCAAAAATGATATTGAGGTTTCTTTTATCATTTTTTTCTAAACTGAATAGTTTGCGCGAGAGACACTTCCAAAGTGGTAAAATGTGTGTCGTCCCCCCTGTAACTTCTAAAATAAGAGAATGATAAAACTAAAAAAAATATATGATGTACATTACCATGTAAACTACCACCGAAAATTGGTTTGGACGAGATCTAGTAAGTAGTTATTTTTAATACGTCATAAATCGTAAACCGCAATTTAAAATTCATTCAATCAACTTAAAAATAAAAATAAACATTTAATTTCATAAACATAAACCTTATGCATAAACCCGGATGTTACGGAACCCTCGGTGCGCGAGTCCGACTCGCTCTTGCCCGGTTTTTTTTAAGTTAAAAATGTTAATAATGTATAGCTTACTAGTTTCAAAGAAATCTGTTAAGGCTTTGACTGCCAACGCGGTCACCGGTGACCGCGAACAATAGATTTTCTATTGTGTCTGCTGTCTGGCGTTCAACGTGTTAAGAAAGTTTTTTATTTTAAATCTCTAACTTTACTTTAGAAAAAAATTAAATTTTAAAATTGTGATACTTAGTATTGCAGGCCAGTGTATAGTAACTAGTCAGTAATTTGCTATCTGATACTGGGTAGTCCCCAGGGTACACTGGACGTACAACCAACCAATCATTAGTGGTAACAATTTCACATAAGATGAATTTCATAGAGCAAGTGTTACCACTGATGTGCATTGACTATGCATTTATGTGTTGCAACTAGTAGAGGTGGGTCTAAGGCCGCAATTTTGTTTTCATCATTTGATTACGTATATTGGAGCCTACACCCTAATTGCGTAAAACACATTCAAACACAATCTGAATAATTTTTAAGGTTATTACTAATCCATTGCTTTATAAGTCGAAAAATGTGTGTTGGCGCCGCGGATCGCTAATGTGACGCTGTCACTGTCATCGAGATGTCAAAAGACCCGCGAGTGGCCGGCGCTTCCCCGCGCCATTCCGTTGAAGAAAAGGACATGACATGCGTTTCTGTGTCAGTACTTTTTATTAGTTTCTTATTACTCATTGTAAAAAGTTGTTAATTAAACACCAACCATCAAATGAACAAGGAGTTCATTATTTAACTCCCAAACAATGTGCCTGCTCAACAACGTAAATAGGTACCAAAAATGAATGTTCTTGAACTGTTACAATGAAAGCCATTGCTACTGTTACTGTGTTACGCAATTCCAGTGAAGTTGATCTTCTGTATCAATATTGCAACAAACTCGTAACATCATTATCATTACAAACAAATTAAAAGCTCGTTAAAGTACGAAATGTGCAGATTTTCCACGCACACTCGTGACCTCAGGGTTTGGAGGTTTGAAAGCTTCAAGTAACGCTTGAGGATCTATTGTGTGGCTGCGCAATTCGCGATTGTGATTTTACGCAGATTAATTTTGTTTCTTGTTTACCGAATTATTCTGCAGAATGTGTCAAGTTTAATTCGATCAATATTGAACTGACCGAACATAATTCCAAAGCGAACTCATACTCAAAGGTACAGTAAAAAAAATAAAAACACATTGGTTGTTTACAATTAGATTATATTTTATTTTTTTGATACCTTACTTTTTGGTATTACATATCTATGTATGGGGTATCATATCATTTAAATGACCACGTCGGCTTCGTATGGTAGCGTGAATAAGAGAGGTCCAATTTTCCATCACTTTTTGACATAATGACAACTCTATTTATTGATGGCACATGTGATGTTACTTTTGTTTAGGTTTTCGAAAGTTCTTGACTTGTTTCTTGTTCCAGTGATTTCACATAACCCCGCAAAAAATAATTAAGAGGCGTTAAATCACATGATCTTGGAGGCCATGTCTTGTCGGCATAAGTTACGCTCGTAACGAACCAAACGATTGACGAACTGAACTGCCGTTTTGATAATACACTTTAATTATTTTATCGCGCTGGTCAACTGTAGAGCGATTCATCTTGATAAATGCCGAACATTTAATGACCAGTAGACAATCTAATATGGCCAACATCGGCTCTCAAAGATACCTTGTCCTATTGAAAAACCCTTTTCCAGTAAGTTCTCATTGAAAAGATTTGTAAGTTCACTTAAATGATCTCAAATTAAGTAATAGGTACATATGTCACTGTAATGAAATAAGGGTCTGATTGTTTGCCAACGCCTCTGATGGTCAAGTGCTGTTTGATTTTAAGCAAACATTCCAACCTTAAGCATTCTCATCAGTACATATCAATGCAAATGAATAAAATTAAAGTGTCTGTTTGTAATAGCAAAATAACTGCTTTTTACTAAATGCATATGAAAGTATTGCTTAAGCTACTTATAACAAAAAAATTTTTTTTTTTATAATTTTTGTCTGTCCGTTTGTTCCGGCTAATCTCTGAAAAGGCCGGACCGATTTTGACGGGACTTGCACAGCTGATGTTATGAAGTAACATATGTATAGGCTACTTGACTTTGTGTACAGGTTGCACGTTCCCGTAGGATAAGTTCCGACATCCACGCGGGCGAAGCCGCGAGCAGAAGCTAGTTTTAAAAGTAAAAAAACTTAACATTAATATTACTATCACGTATAGTAAATGTTGATCTAACTGACTTCCGTCAAATAAGTTATGCTATGAGAAGATTTGTTTTGTGGTGCTTCCGTCTTTTATAAAATCCATTTCATTCATGAACCACTAACTAACCAATAACTAACTTGGGCTAAGTCACACTAAGGGCTGATTTTTCCATCGCAAGATAACTTTTATTTGAGGAATAAAATTGACGTTTGACAGTTTTTATATGAAACAACTGTCAAAATTTCAAAATTATTCCTCGAATAAAGTTATCAGATGATTGAAAAATCAGCCCTAAGTGAAATAAAAAATACTTAGTCAGGGTGAAATGCTGCTATCTTACCTACCTGCTATTTAGTAACCACTGTTAAAAACTAAAAAAGTTGAAAAGGCAGTACCTAAAGCTCAATCAATCTGCCTAGCTTATTCCCAACTAAGTTGGGGTCAGCTTCTAGTCTTACCGGTCACAGCAGACTACCAGTATTTTACATGGAGGACTACCTATCTGACCTCCACAATCCAGTTACAAGGTAAAACTATATCTCGCGGTAAGACTGGTCGTCTGTGTCCCGTCCGAATCTTAGTCCCTACAAATTGGGCAGACACGCACGCGGATCCGCCCGTGACGGTCTTGTATAAATCATTGTGCTTTCCGAGGCACGAAGGGGTCTCGATCTCGGTGTGTAATGGATGGTCACCCATCCATGAGACACATGCAGCTGTTATTATTTACCCACGAGCCCCCTCTAAACCTGCAAAAGACAAAACAACATTTAAAAATAACTTTTCCCCTAAAAACGCTGTTATTCTGGCCACACAACACACACACATGTATTTCACAAATGTACTTGTTACATACTTGTGTCATAAAATTTTATTTCAATAGCACTATCTGGTTTTTTCGTCATTCTGTGCTTTTGATGATACTACTTTATACTCGACCGCTTATAGACAAACATTTACGCGAATCCATTCTTTATTTCGACGGTGTAAGTTCTGTTTACAATTTAATGAAGTGTAAAGTTTTTGGTACCTAAATAGTTTTTTTGCAGATCTAAAAGTGTTTTTTAATGGAATTGCGACCTTTTATCGACTCATTAAGAGTGTACACTTAGTTTGTAAATGGCAAAGTTTAATTTGTTTCACATTTTCTAAACTAGTGAATTGAGACTTTAACAAAAATATTCCGAAATTGCTTGCAATATATTATGTCACAGTAAAGATTTATACTTTGATTATGTGTTCATTTTTATTATAATGAACTTGAGTGTTATGTATTTATTAATGTTTGGTCTTGAAATAAGCACTTATTATATCAGTTGACACTTATCATTTTATTAAGACTAGTTTCTTTCCCCAGATACGCTTTCGCTTTTTTTTGGAAGCACATCGTATTTATACACTTTAATAATACTTATACAGCGTTATTTTTAGTTATGAAACCTGAATATAGTTTGTTCAGAATAAGTAACTGACTCGAATCCAATAATTTTTACCCCATATTATATTTTGTCCCAAAAATATTTAAAAAAGGTTAAAAGTTGGTCACCGAGCGACACTAAGTAGGTTATCCAATCTCCGCGCCGAATGCTTAGGTACCTAGGTACTATTATCAATGAGCGCAGGAGGGCGCGGTGCGGGTGAGCATGTTTTTGTACGGACAAACAGGTAATTTAACAAGCTTATAACTTTGTGATTTTTCATGATACAGTATTGAAATGTTGTACATGGTTTCTTTACATAAAAATACTAGACACGTGTTTCGGGTTTCGCATAATATACTAAAAATAATGTTGTATGTTATTTATGTATACACGTTCCGTACCAACCGAAGAACACCTGCAATAGTTCCGTACCAAAATAAGACCATAGGACCAGCTATTAGTGCTCGCTCTCAAAAAAGGACCAAAAGGACCAATTTTTAGGCTAATGTCGTGCCGAAAGATCAACTATTATGGCTCTGTACCTAAACTTCACTGAAAAAAATTAAATTGGGGTTCCTTTATGAAATATTAGTTACATCTGGTTATCTGACATCATTCCAAATGGGAATTATGCAAAGTAGTAAGTGCAATAATACAATAGTAATAATAGTCTTCCAGATCGTATTTCAGCCACAGCGGTCAATCTCTAAGGAGAACAGCATTCGACGCGAGAGATATTATAGTGCAGGTCACGCACAATGGTCCACTGAAGGATTAAGTGCGGAAACCAAACCCATAACATAGAACATAGACAGTGAAGGCGTGTGCGCGCAGACTCAGGTGCACTCCCTCTTCCCTCACTCTCATAGTACGATGGGACGGCAATCCGACACGAGCAGAGAGAGATCAGACGCTGGACCAACGCTTTCCGCACGCTTTTCGTGCTTTCCGAAGCACGGCGGTATCACACCGTCGTCTTCCAAACTCCGGGCTATTACTAAGAAATTCTTAATCGAAAAACCTATTAAAACTTTTGCCTATCCTGGGAATCGAACCCAGGACCTCACGCACACCAGTCGTGCTTGCGACCACGAGACTCAACGGGGCTGTCAATATATATAATAAGCACATAGCCAATCTCGTTGCAACGATGTTGTTGAAAAGGAGTGAGGTACTAGCTTGTATCTAAGCCCAGGTTGGCACGGGCGCCGCGTTGGATTTTTAAGGAACTACTCAGCACCGAGAGTTGAAAATCCAACAGCAATGTGTTTTTTGCCGAGCTGGGATGCGCTCAGTTGGATTCTCAACGTTCGGCTCAACCTCGAGAATTGAAAATTAAGTGCGCGATAAAATCCCACCGCGATATTTTTACGTCCATGCGAACGTGGTCGAAATGTTCATACTAAGTTATAGTCTCGTTAGCATTCCCCTACAATGTTCCTAGTTAACAATTAGATAAATTGCCTCCACTTTGTACCGAGTTACACGTTAGAGCATAATAAATGACTTAATTTATGTAGGGCCTGGTTATTTTCATGAGAATAAAGTGATCTTTTGACGTTATAATTACTTACTACAATTGATCATCGCCTCCTGGCTGGGCAAGATTACCCATGTGAACTGGATAAAGATCCCTTTGTAGGCTTCCACAAGGAGCATTCTTTAGTCCACATCTATCTCTACCTCCATCCTTGCTTTCGTTATGCAAATTAGCATAATGTTCCCTATGCTGGGCCTCCTTTCTGTGCGAGGGACTGTGCTTTAATCCACTACGTGGGCCCAGTGCGGATTGGTAGATGTCACATGTCTTGGAATTGTTGGTTCTAGGACATACCAGTTTCCTTACGATGTTTTCCTTCGCCGTTTTGAGAGCAGTGGTGATGAAATAATGTAGAGACGCCCGCACATCAAGCTACCCGAAACTGTCAAATTTTCCGAATCAACTTTGAACCTTATGGTTTAGCGATAAAGTTGAAAATCGTTATTAAATAAATTTGACAGATTGTAGTGGCTTGATGTGCTAACGTCTGTATACAAAGTAAAGCGTCTGTCTGGGTTTGAACCTACAACCTACAAATCTTAAGCCACGGCCGTTAACACCACTGCTCACGCTACTTAGATGTGTTCCAATTTTATTGGCATGTGTGAGATAACGGGCTCATGAAATTCTTTCTTCTTGTCTTCCCTGCAACAAAACAGGTGTAACTGGAATAAGAGGGCTTCAGTCTGCTTTCCTTCTTCTAAACATGACCTTCGCAAACTGCCTGACTGACTTAAATTAACCTATTGAAGGACACAATAGAAGTGTTATTATTAAGTCTGGGGGCGTTTAGTGTCCCAGAAAGTAGGTTGGTGTAATTATCATACTTGGCAAAGCGATTAGCGATAAAATAGGCGATAAGAAAATAAATTACATGTAACCAGGATCTCCACAGCTCGCGAACCTTCCAATAAAAGTATTACAACACACAAAGGTCTCAAACTAGATCACTTGCGCAAGATGATCAATCAGCACACGTCATTACCATATGAATGGCTATTTTGACAAATGGCCGCCGCGCCTGCGCGTACGTCGCTCGTATCACAAATATAATTGCTTTGGAAAGTCTCCGATGGTATCAAGTGTAATATTTCACCAGCTAACATACGCTGGTGGCTAAACGGCTGCTGAGCGATCGATCTAACTTGAGCAATGGTTATTTGGATGAATGATTGTTAATCACAGCTTCATTTGTTTGAAAAGTTGGTCAAATTTTTGAGCCTCAAATTCACCTTAGGCATTGAGGTTGTGGCGGCATCTATATCGCTACATGTGAACTACGCATCACACAAAGTCACGCACAATCCTGCATCGGCATCCGCAATCGGAGATGATCCTCCCTTCTCTATGGAGGATGAGTGAATTTTATACACCATATATTGGTCATCATCATCTGCCTAGCCTTTTCCCAACTTTGTTGGGGTTGGCTTCCAGTCTAACCGGATGCAGCTGAATACCAGTATTTTACATGGAGCGACTGCCTATCTGACACCCTTTATTGGTAAGATGCCTAAATCTTTCGTGTGTTAATTACTTGATCATCATCATCAGCCAGTTCATTCATGAACTCAGACATCTTACATTGAACGTTACTAAACCTGATCCTCAAATCCTCAACCACATTCATCCATTCATTACCCGCCATCACACTGAGGGAGGGCTTTCACTCACCATCATCATCATTCAGCCGAAACACGTCTACTGCTGGACACAGGCTCCACAAAGCATAGCCATTTCGACCTATCCTGTGCTGGCGGTATCCAGCGGATAACTGCGATATCACCTGGCATTTATCTAAATTTTTTTTTTACATACTTTTGCACATAATCTCTTTATTATTTGACATAATATACAGACAATTCAAAATAATTTGCGATCAGAATTCAGCCCGTTTAAGAAAAATATAAGAACCTATTAGGTAGTCTTTAATCCTTTACTAGACTGCTAAGAAACATTTTATATTATCTGTAGAACTACGCACAAATGTCATTCAACCTTCATTCAGATTGATGGCTAATGTCTCCCTCCGCGGTTGCGTTAGCCAATGGAATGACCGCTTGTAATTAATTGACCAATCACAGATCGACAGTTGACAGGGTAGGTCAACTGCCTGCATGATATACTTTAACCTCATGCTGTTATTATAAATGTGCTAAAGGTAATTGCACACTTTCCGTTTAGAACAAAAATGACCTATATTTTCAGTCAAAACCCCATTCATTCTACTAACTTCGTTTGTTTTTTACATGCATCCTACTCATTTAGATCATTGATTTTTTACCTTACAAGCCTTATTGAATTAGTGCTCACGCCTTTTCCTTTACAATTTTGACCTTTACAATAGGCACTGGTCTTGAAACTGGCTACTCCACTGGACGGTCCAAATTGCAGATATCCAGATATCGCGTATGCAGTCGAATCACTCTGCTTTTCATTTCTAATGTATGGACATTTGGAAGCTCACACTCTGCACAACTATATAGGGCTGTCAATAATGAAGTTCAGGGTTCAATACACAAATCTTGCAGTTTTTTCTCTACCATTTGCCTTGTATTGATATTGCTTAACCAAATCTCGGTGATCGAGTTCAAGCTATAATATTTCTGTCTTAAAATTCTTACATGCAAGATTCTATCATAAACACAGGCATTAAAACAAACCCGTTACTAATAATACCTGACTTATGACTTATAGGCTAAGATCTAGGAACAATCTAACCTTCCATCGTTACCCACGATCTACATACGACGTGACATTGCCTTGAAGCCTAGAAGGTGGCTAATGACGTCACCCGATACAGCCAACAATTACTAGAGACAATTACTATCCCTTCACATGTGATCTAACCTTGCGTTCACATTCATGTTACGATTGGTCAGGTAGTGCGTGGTGCAGTGAGCTGACACTGTGCACTTTAACGACCAATCAGAGCGCCAGATTTTTTTTTAACAGTTGTGAAGAAAGATTTGGGGGGAATTGATTAGTTTAGAATGCGAATTATAAATCACTTCTAGGTATGATTTTGTAAGAGCAGTGGTGGCCAAGTGGTAACGGCAGCGACTTACGAGTTGTAGGTCGTAGGTTCGAATCCAGACAGGCGCTTTACTTTGTGTAAATTATTTCATCACCACTGCTCTCAAAGCGGCGAAGGAAAACATCGTGAGGAAACCGGCATGTCCTAGAACCAAAAATTCGAAGACATGTGACATCTACGAACCCGCGCTGGGCTCGCGTGGTGGATTACGGCCCACTCCCTCTCACCGAGAGGAGGCCTGTGTCCCAGCAGTGGGAACATTATAGGCTGATAATGATGATTTTGTAAGCGTTTACATAATTGCGACACTTGAAAGGAGGATAACATTGATATTGCTATGCAAATAAGTAATTAAGATAAATCTCGATATAAAAGTATGTTGAACAACGACATCGTTAAATAAAGTTAAGAAACAAAAATGACGCTAAACGATGATGCAAAAATGACAAATGAAGATAAATCTATTCCTCCTGAAAGCTAATAAAAACTTCAATCCTATCAATTTTGATGAACTAATCACAACTACTTATATGAGATTTTCGGATCACACTTCCAGAAACAGAGGTTAGCTTAAATTACTCTTGCGTACATACGGAAAGACGTCAGAAAAAATGTAATTAATCATCAAGGCAATTCGGATTTAAGGACCACTTGCTTAAATCCGAATTGACTCTCTAAATACCAATAAAAATCTATTTGGATAACCGACTATGTGATACCATTAAAACTGTCCTGTATTTATGTGATATTACCTAAATGAGTACTTAACTAGATAATATTTTTGGTTAAAAGCTTCTGAGTAAACCAGGACATAAAAGTTTAATGTACACCTACGCAAATGAAACTAGTCACCTGACCACATGTAGGTAATGTAAATCAGCCCTGATTAATGGCCGACAGCTGGCGAAGTTATGATAAAACTCAGTAGTGTTTACACAGCGAAATTGTTGAGCAATCTTACTGTCAGTCTAGATCAGTCTAAATTACTGAGGCCGTCGTTAAGACTACTCAGGGTTCTCATTAAAATATCACGTCGTGTTGTGTGAGTGGTAACTTAATACCTAAGCTTGGGAGTTTTGGAAAAGCTTTGATTCTGCGAAACAATATAGATAAGACAAAGATTAAAACAGAAGACGAACTTGCAGGGGATCGAGAATGGGGTGGAAGGGGGGTTCAGGGGATCAGACCGGAATAAATCGATGAAAACACTGATGCTTATTTGTCTTTGAAGAATTTCTTTTGCAAATTATGTGCCATGGTTACCTATGCTATGGAAGTTATGGTTAAAGTGTTTTTTCTAATGAATAACAGCTAAGAGATTGGGACAGAAAGGTAACCATAATTATCACATTCTTTGGTCCTTAAAAACAGAAATAATGATTACAAGGAATTCTGTTCATTTTCTACGAAACTAATCAGACTTTTAATACACACAAATTATGCTGCCTTCAGCAAGTCTTAAGCAAATAGTTCAGTCTTGGTGTTGGACTGGATTTCAATAGAAGTAAAGATGTCAATTGGCAGATTGGTAACAAATAAATCCTTCCAGTCACATTCCAATAAAGGACATGCATGGACGGATAAAAACAACTTGTTTAATGTACTGTAATCATCTCGAATAACTTACTCATCATCAACCGCAATCGAGTCACCACCGCCTTCTTATCGACAACTCATAGTACCATATTATTAATTTACTATCCACTTACGGTGTGTCGTGTAGATAACCGAACCTATTAACTACAAACACATGCAATAACTCTATGTATTATTTAATGTAAATTCTCACGACCACATAGCCGTATATTAAGGTTTTGCAATGACAGGTAGATTGGCTACATTTGAATTTGAATTTTAGGACGCAAGTAGGTTTTGATACGACCCTAATAAAAAACAAAAGCGAATCACAGTAAAGAACAAACCGTGATTTGTTTTGGTTTTTCCTGATTCAACTATTTTTGCCACCAAGTAGCGTTCCTGTGTTTCTATATGGGTATGGGTTCCGATGTAATTACAGACACATGAGACATTCAAGCTTTGTATCTGGAATTTGAACTTGATAAAACACTAAAATTAGATTCAATCTGGATTAGGTATGGTCTGAAATTGACTTAGTGAACAAAATGTAGTAAATTATGGTAAAATTACTTCCAAATCTACATTTAGAGGAGAACGGAATCAGCTAAGGCAATCCAGGCAGCGGGTACCTGGACGCTAATCTGCTTAATAAAACTCTAAAATTCATTCAATCACTGACAAGCAATTAATGCACCGCCTAAACCGCTAGGATTAGAGGCATGAAATTTCCAGCAAGAGTTCCTGATAATATAGCGAAAGTGAGCTTAAAGAAAGAAAGGATTTTTGAAAATGTACCCTCGAAAGGGGTTAAATAGGGATAAAAGTTTATTGTTTATGCTGATGGGATTAAATTTGATAGCCCAATTCTTGAGGAAGGTTAATAGGCTATTTAACATCACGATACGACCCTTAGGAGCTGAGAAAAAAGAAACAAAAGGCAGAAATAACGCTAAGCGAAAGCAAAGTAATAGCGAGTGCGTGCGATGCGATGCAACGCGGTGGGTCGGGAGCCGCGGGACTTTAATAAAAATGTGGCTGTTATTTTAGAATATTATTTATCTTACGACTTCCACGCAAACGAAGTAATGGGCAGAAGCTATCGACATAAGAAGAAGAAACTGCCGGTCGATTCTGTAAAAATCTCACCGTGAAAACTTAGGTGAAGTGAGTTTGTTTTTGCTAGGAATTGACACTATTAACAGCTCATTCCACGCTCACTCCAACTAAGTTTTCACGGTGAGATTTTTACAGAATAGCACCGCTGTCGCATGATTTTGAGTGACAGACACAACGCGACTGCAGCTTTTTCTGTCAAGTAATGTCATAATGTGAATGTACCATAATTTTTGCTAATGGCGTTTTAATGTCATTGTGATTTGATGCATAATTATGTTGTATACAAATAGAGAATTAGTTGACAATGCAATGTAGGGATAGACACAGTCACACATCTCATGCAACGATGGAGATTGTGTATCACCAATTTCGGGGCCATGTGATCTTTCGTGTTGGCGATTTTAATTGGTCGGCTAGATCGCCAGATCTGACGGTGCCAGACTTAAATTCTTTCTTTGGGGCTTTTTGAATTTTCACGTTTACCACAACAAACCTTGCAAGTCTTAAAAGCCAACATTGAAGAAGAAATCATCAATTTGGAGGATATTTTGTGAGCAACAACTCAAAATGCCGTAAAACTTTCCGTGAATACTGAGCCCTATTTTTTTTAATTTCCAACCAAATCGCAGCTATTCACATTATGATAGTACTTTTGCCCGCCATAACGGATAACCCGATTTGCCATTTTTACGACCGGATGAAGTAATTTAGTTATCAAATAATAAATTACTAATTGGATACCTCATAAAAGGTCACGCGTGAAGCGTACAACCTTCTTCAAAATTCAAAAATACACAACTTATGGCAGTATTCTGACGCAGTTTGTCGAGAGTTGGATAATTAACTCATATGTCAGTCGAACAATGGTTCTAGTGGGTATATGCACAGCCAGCGGTAACGAAACCATAGCGACTTCTAATTCGATGCCAACGCCATCTATCGAGCTAAGAGTTTTTCTTTAACTTGTTTTGGGGAAAAGGTTTTACCAAAAACATGGCTGGTTGACACGGGATGTTTATAGTTCTACAGTCATCAGTTCTTTTTTGGAGCTGAATTCATAAAATACAATAATTTATATCTCACTCCGCTCCATGCAACTTTGACTGAACTGTTCTTTAAGGTAAAGAAGGTCATATTTAAATATAATAGTCGTCTTCAAATATGTCAAACGAGAGTCGGTACTTCGTCAGGCAATTATTGGCAACTGTGATCGTTAACACGATGGGTCACACTGGAAGGCTAATCGCTAGCGATTTCTCGACTCGTGAGTCGTGACCCGATCAAGTATGTCAGTTTTTTTTTGACAACAAGTTTTTTTTACAAGTTTGTTGATTCGTGAGTTTCCAAACTCTTGTTTGCTACTGAGAATGTCCGTTTCATCATCATCATCATCGATATATTAGTTGACGGACTGGTGATGCTTAAGGGATTACGTATCACCATGACTGGTCTTGTTTTATTTATTTACATCTACTATTACAGGATAATTCCAATGCGATAAATGCGGTGATACTAACTACCACTAAAAACTATCTTTTTACAATAAAAATCATATTAATATACACACATCAAAAGTGTCTAGGGATCAAGCATTTTTATGCGGATTTCTTGAGATTGAGATGTGGCTTTGTAATAAATTTATGATTTTATAAATTTATATGGATCCTTTTTGGTGCATTTCATAATTTGAATCAGGAACTGTGAATCAAATTCGAGTAAAAGATGAAAATCAGCTGTCAATATTTTCCCTATAAAAACATACAACGCATTGAAGACATTATTAGTGCTACTGTACTACTGATTAAAACCAACGTTATTATGGAGCGGCGACGTCATTTAAGCAGGGAAGAAATGCTCAGAGCCGTGGGAATGATAGAAGCTGGTTCCCGGCAACGTACTGTGGCTTTAGCTCTGAATACAAGTCAGAGTGTTATCAGTCGACTTTGGACACGTTACCGAAGCACTGGTACCGTGGCTGAGCGCCATGGAGGACGGTATCGCTGCACCACACGGAGACAAGACCGATACATTCAAATCTTAACTCGAAGAGCTCCAACAATAACCGCCATGATGTTAGCCGTGAGGCTTCATCACTCTTCAGGGAACTTAATTAGCGACCAAACAGTCAGAAACCGCTTGCATGAAGTGAACCTTCATTCCCGAAGACCGCTACGGGTACCACCTATAGCAATGCACAATCGTAGGATTCGATATCAATGGGCTCTTGAACACAGAAATTGGGCAGAAGAACAATGGCGTTTCGTGTGCTTTTCTGATGAGTCTCGTTTTGGTATGAGACCGGATACAAGACGTATACGACACTGGAGAACCCCTGGACGCCAACAGCGATTAAAATCCTGCCAGGAAGTCCATCCTTATAGTGGTGGAGCCATCATAGTATGGGCGGGTATTTGGATCGGCGGAAGAACTGAGTTGATTTGGATCAGAGGCAACCTCAACGCTCAAATTTATGCTGAGACGATTGTATCAGACCTCATCGTTCCTCTATAAGTGCAAATCGGTCCCTTATTTCAGTTAATGCTTGATAATGCACGGCCGCACACCGCAAGAGTTGTAAGACAGACTCTCGCCGCAGCTAACATCAATGTCCTGCCCTGGCCTGCTCAGTCGCCAGACTTGAACCCGATTGAGCATGCATGGGATATGCTACAGAGAAGAGCTCTGCCGAATATGGAGGGTATCCAGTCGCAAGAAGACCTTTTTTTGTTGTTGCAACGAACATGGGCGGCCATTCCACAGCGTGATTTGGATGAACTCATTTTGAGTATGCCAAACCGATGTTCTTGTGTTGTTAGTGTTCGCGGTAGAAACACGGATTATTAATTGTTTAAGTTACCCAATAAAATTTTAAAGAAAACTGTTATTTCAGTCTTTTTTTCGAACTTTTGTGTTAGTGGTTCAAATGTCAAAAATCCCTTTATTAGGAAAATGGCAAATTTCTTTATTAATGCAAAGGTGACTTGGTTTATCGTTACTGTGACAAACGAAAACACTTTATTTGATGAATCCTTAAAGAAAATTTTAATTAATATCAATCAGGAGAAAAGTTATTGCAAAAATATATGTTGATCCCTAGACACTTTTGATGTGTGTACATACAATCATTCAGATTTTTTGTCAGATTATTCTACAAGCAACATACTAAAACAATAGTGTTTTAATTTTTTAGTCCAAACAATAGATTTTTTGTAATTAAATAATTGCTTCATATTTTGTAACAGGGTTGTGTCATCGCGCTTTCTTTTCTATGCAGTCTGACAGCGATCGCGCTTTAGGTCATGTAAGCCCCTTAATCTCTGGATTCCTTAATATTCTAATGGAAAAACTTGTTAACTCATTAGGGTGGCAACCCAGGACCCCACGCTCAGCTGTCCCACTTCGTACCACTAGACCTGCAAGACACAACTAGTTTCAACTAAACGATAACAGTCGAACGCAATTCCCAGTGATTTATAGCTTAGCTTATTAGAAACACTACTTATGGTAACTTGTTAGTGCGCAGGCGCTTATCAGCCGTGATCTATATCGATCCTTAACTGTAGATCAGTGATCTATATACATAATCAGCCAATTAAGTTGTTCTTTTTGTCCTTAGAGCTGCAGTTAGGTTCCAGGTTACCTAGGAAGATTAAGAACAAACCTTATGGCTAGAAAATAATACCAGCCTTTCAATGTCCCACTGCAGGGCAAAGCCTTCTTCTCATACAGAGAAGGCACGAGCATTGATCACCACATCTACTCAAGAGCAGACGTGGTGCAGAGAGTTAGATTGCATCCTGGAGAAGGACATATGATAGTTTTTATTGACATACCTCGCGGGCGAAGCCGCGGGCGGAGGCTAGTAATATTATAAATGCGAAAGTGTGTCTGTCTGTCTGTCTGTTACCTTCATGCTAAAGCCACTGAACCGAATTAGATTAAATTTGGTACCTATAGACATAGTTTGAGTCCCGAGAAAGGACATAGAATAGTTACTATCCCGATATTCCCACGGGATCGACACTTATGCGGGTGAAACCGCGGAGCGGAGCTAGTTAACTATAAGACAAGGTTTCCTCACGATGTTATCCTTCAACGATGCCAGTGAGCAGTGGCGGCCCAGTGGCAACAGCACCGACTTACGAGTTGTAGGTCATGGGTGGGAACCCAACAGGCGCTTTACTTTGTACATGTAAGTACCTATATACGGGGTTATTGGTAAAACATTAACAACCTCTTAAAGGGTCATTGTACTCATCATTATGAGCAACTTTTACTATGGGACCAAACCTGAAATTGCGAAAAAAAAAATCAGCTGTTCCCTACATTTAAGTTCGTCTAATGTTTTACCAATAACCTTGTACCTATATAATTTCATCACCACTGCTCTCAAAGCGGTGAAGGAAAACATCGTGAGGAAACCGGCATGTCCTAGAAACAAAAATTCAAAAACATGTGACATCTACCAACCCGCACTGGGCCCGCGTGGTGGATTACAGCCCACTCCCTCTCACAGAGAGAAGGCCTGTGTCCCAGCAGTGGGAACATAATAGGCTGACTATGACGTCACTGATTATGGTTATATCAAACTGGTCACTGTCAGTCACATCATCCCAATGCTGGGCAAGGGGCCTCCTCTCACGACTTCCACCTATTTCGGCCCATAGAGTACTTCTATTAATCGATAAAAAATACCATTCATTAGATACTTTTTTTCATACCAAGACCCATCCGTGTGTCGGAAAGCAGTTCACTAAGCCGTTGATCCCGGCTGTCATTCGTAGATCTTCGACAGTCGATAGGGGGAGTCAGAAGCCCAAACATCTGAGAACCAGCCTTAACAAGGGGTATCTTATAACCCCGTAACTGGGTTGTAGAGGTCAGATAGGCAGTTGCTCCATGTATAATACTGGTGTTTAGCTGCAGACTGAAAGACGACCCCAAGATATATTTTAAACTAACAGCACCCCGCGGTTTCACACGCATAAGTGTCGATCTTGTGGGAATATCGGTATAAAAACTACCCTACGTCCTTCCCCGGGTATGTATCTCTGCCAAATTTTATCGAAATCCGTTCAGTGGCTTAGGCGTGAAAAGATAACATACAGACAGACAGACAGAGTAACTTTCGAATTTATAATATTAGTATGGATAATATTGGTCCTATTGTATGACCATTCTTCTGGCATAGCCGTCGATACGAGCTATATGTATGACAATGGCTCATGATGTCGAATTAAAAAAACTGTGGCTTCCGTCCAGGTTCTAAAATAATGTATCAAATCGTATGAAATATTTCAGTTTCGAATAGAGATTTAGCTTAGTACTTGAGTAATAAATGCTAGTACATAATATTTAATCATCACCTACGTCACAAAACTATTTTTGCAAAGCGTTTCTTTTGCTATCTAGGTGGCTACTTATACAATGAAACTCATAAGGTTTTACAGATCTTTAATCTCACAAATAATAAATGCAAAGTGAGGCTAACTGACTGGCTACTAAAATTAAACTATAATGATACTGAAAACATTCTCTTATAGACCTAAACAAACAATCACACACTCTCACACACCCACACAATCAACCTTACTACACATCTACTAACATTCGGTTAGTTGGTCGGTAGGTTGACGCGGCGCGGCGCCACTGGTACGTTCTGTGCTCCGTTCAAAATATTCTTAAAAATACTAATAGTGTGTAAAAGTGAGTAAAAACCTTGCGATCTTATAAAATATTGACTAATAACTAAGTGACGAGGTTATCTAAAAGTTTAACATAAAAACTGTGAAAATAAGACTAAAAAAAAACTTAAAATTCTTCAAGTGCTCCAAAACATTAACACGAAGTGATTTAACTCACAATAAACAAGTAAAATTAAACCCGCTACAACGTTATTTTACCCAAACATCTAAAAAAAAGTTAAATAAACAATAACAATTAAAACAAAGTGAAAAAGTGATTCATATAGTGATTTAAATTCTCAACGGTCACAATGACATAGTAATTTTGAACAGTCATTGTTGTTCTATCCAGTGATCTTTAATTTCCCGCAACTAGTTAATAAATTCAACTCACCTATTAACTGTTCAAGTGGTGCAGAGGTTTAAGGCGCTATCTACTTTTGCCGTTCAAGCACCGATCAAGTGGTCGCGAGTTCAAACCTCAGTGCTAACCTACACTTTTCGGAAGTCTCGAATATTGATATTTGGAATTAAATTGATTCTTCCATCGACGTTGGCGTTGTAAGTTTGCAATAACAGCAAAAGCGTCCGCAAGATGGCATCACTAGTACGATGTCATAAATGTAAAAAAGATGTGAACATAAAAAGTACTGCTTTGTGCTCCGCATGTGATAACAGATATGAGTTTGATTGCGATGGTTATCCAGAATCTACATATCGACTCAAAGATACAGAAGCGAAAAAAAAATGGAGATGCAAGGTATGTATCAGAAATAAAAAATATGCTAATACCGACGGAGCATCCAATATTACCGTACGAAAGAAGCAGAATTATATTAAAACCCCGTCGCCAATAAAACAAACATCAATGACAAAGAAAGGTCTAGTCGATGATACGTCGAAATGTCTGTCTTCAATTCAAAGTAGTACAAAATTATTTGACTCTCACATACTTACAGACTGCGAATCACCTGATGAGTCATATACTACTCCCAATAAACTATCAAGAAGTGTAGACAGAACTGTAACTGACTTGGTATCAGTCTCAGAAATGAAGGAAACAATAGCTCAACTTACACTTCAGTTAGAAAGTACAGAAAATGAATTGGGAAACATATTACTAGAAAATACCGAACTACACAAACAAATAAAAAAGTTGTGTACAGAAAATAATACTTTGAAATCCTTGTGTCATTCTTCCTCTATATTCGGATATCCGTGTACGAGCTCTAAGAAAAAGAAGCAAGCCCTGTCACAACAACTCGACGTGCATTCTACGCCATCCTCTCCATCGTCATCCACATTGAACGTCGAAGTTACTGATCACGTAAACACTATATTACGCCTGCAACAGGAAATCTTAACCCTGCAACAGCAATTAAGGACTGCAGAAAAGGAAATTCTAACTCTTACAGAACGTATTACAATATTGATACAGAGTCAGAATACCTGCGAACTATCCATTCAAGAACCGAAACGGAATACGGCTAGTGTTAAAACTTGCACTTCCAAGCAAGAACAAAATCTGATTTCTGGGAAGAAAATACATATTTTCGGTACACAACGTTGCGTTGGGTTAGCAGCCGCCTTATCACACTCAAGAGCAAATACACAGTATGAAAAATATCAACTCATTGCTCAAACTAAACCAAATGCACCATGTAGCGAAGTAACATCCAACTGTAGAAATGTAAAATTAAAAACAGACGATAAAGTTGTAATTTGTATAGGTGAAAATGACCATAGCATAAATATTATCTTGTCTCAATTGAAAAATATATTGGATATATTTAGTAGTAACACTATAATTGTATTAAATGTTGTAAATAACGTATTCCTGAATGTCAATAAATTAAACAATTCTATAAAAAATGTATGTAGTAAGTATAAAAAATGTCACTTTGTAAAACAAATAAGCACCGAATTGTCTGAGATTTGTAAGTCAATTAATTTTGTTATAGATTGTAATGACTATAATGATAAATATTTGAACCCTAGTGAAATTCGAAAGAGAATAGCAAGTGGCAAATCAAGTGTCAAATTGAGCATTGGTATACATGAATCAAAAAAAGGGACAATTCCCTACTACTTTAAAAAACAAAATCACATTGAAACGGTTAAGCATCCTAAACGCAATAACTTCACGGAACCTAATACGAAGGTTAGGAAAGGAACTATACCGTACTATTTTCCTGTTTTAAATAAGAGCCACTCATTTTTTCGTAACGAAAGCCAACAAAACGCACAATTTTAAAATATTACATCAAAATATTGCCAGTGTTCTATCCAAACAAGAACTATTAGAACTAACCATTCAAGAACTAAAGGACGATAATAATGACCCAGATGTAATATGCCTATCTGAAACTTTTATAAAAAAAGGTTTAGACAATTATGTAAAAATATATGACTATGTAATGGCTACTAACTTCTGTAGAGAACAACAAAGGGGTGGCACTTGTATATTAGTAAAAAAAGAATTAAACTATAAAGAATTGTCATTAGTTAAAAACTACGCAACTCCAAATACGTTTGAAGCCTGTGGAATAGAATTAATGTGTGGTAAATTAGTTATTATATGTGTTTATCGCACTCCTAAATCTGATCCAACACAGTTTTTATTAAAATTACACAAACTTTTGCACGATTTAATAAATAAATACAATTCTAAAGTTAATATAGTTATAGCTGGTGATTTGAATATAAATACACTAAAAAAAGGTAATATCACAAATCAGTTACAAGACTTATCAAATAATTATAATTTGAAAATCCACATAAATGTTCCCACACGTAAATTGGCTTGTATTGATCATATTTTGAGCAACATTCCCAATGCTACTGCAACCGTACTACCTTTACATCTCTCAGATCATGATACAGCACAAATGCTTAGCTTTCCTTCTCAAAATGTACCACAAAAAGCATCAATACACTACGTTTATAAAAGAGATTACAACCTAGATAATATCCGGAAATTCCGGAAATGCTTACAAAGTCTTTCCTGGTCTGATATATATATAAACACAGATTCAAATTCTGCCTTTAATGATTTTCATGATCTATGGTGCCTTTTTTACAATCTCTGTTTTCCCAAGGTAAGAGTCAGGGTCAACAGTACCGCTAAAAACACGCAAAAGTGGGTAAGTAAAGGTCTTAGACAAAGTTGCAAAACTAAGCGAAAATTACGTTATGAATATTATAAAAACAAAAATAATTCTAATAAATTAGAATATAAAAAATATTCCTATATGCTTAAAAAATGTATTTACAGCTCAAAAAAGAATGCGAACATAAAATATATTGAAACACAAGATAATAAATGTAAAGCCACTTGGACTGTCATCAAAAATGAAATAAATAAAAATACCACCCCTAAAGACAACATAGATGCAATAAAATTAAATGGTATTGTAGTTACAGACCCTGTAGAAATAGCTTCTACATTCAATAATTATTACGTGAATTTAACTCATACGTCACCGCAAAATCCAGCTGTTCAAAATTATAGGCAAAATAGATATGTCAACTCAATTTTTCTTAAACCAATGTCAGAAAACGAAGTGCGCTATGAAATAATGTCCCTGTCCAACACTAGATCAGAGGGCTATGACGAAATTAGTACTAAAATCATAAAATCTTGCTGTAATGAATTGACTGGTATTCTAACACATCTAATAAACATGTCTTTTGGAGAAGGAACATTTCCCGATAGATTAAAATTATTAATTGTTAAGCCGTTATTCAAAAAAGGAGATAAAAGCGATATTAGTAATTACCGTCCAATTACATTGACACCTATTTTTTCAAAAATTTATGAGAAATGTATGTATAAAAGGCTAATTGATTATTGCAATAAATTCCAAATAATAAGTACTGAACAGTTTGGATTTCAAAAAAAGAAATCCACATCATTAGCCATTTACTCTCTTATGCAGGCAGTACTTTCAAATATTAATAATAATCATCTTACTACTGGACTTTTTTTTGATTTATCAAAAGCCTTCGATTTTGTGTCGCACAGCATATTGTTGGATAAACTAGAGGCTATTGGGATTAGAGGACCTGCACTCGAATGGATATCATCCTATTTAGGCAATAGACAGCAACGTGTCATTATTAGTAAAATGAACAGTAATAAAGATATGATACCATACGCATCAGAATATAAGCAAAATAAATATGGCGTTCCGCAAGGAAGCGTGCTTGGTCCAATATTGTTTCTTTTATATATTAATGATATCGTAAAAATAACCAATTATAAATGCATATTATTTGCCGACGATATATCAATCATAGTGACATCAGATAAAAAGAAAAACAAGACTGACCATGAGTTTGACATAAATAATACAATAGACAAATTACTGCTTTGGCTTGACATGAATAATTTAAAAATAAATTTAGATAAATCTGTTTACATTCAATTCAATCAATCAAATAACAATAAAAACAATATAAAACTTAATATAAATAAAATCGAAGAGGTAACCCATACAAGGTTTTTAGGCGTAATAATAGACAAAGATATTAACTGGAAAGAACATGTAGATAACGTAAGCACTCGAATCAATAAATTTGTATACGCACTGAAGCAAGTTAAAAACATAACTAACATAAAAACTGCAATTATGTCATATTACGCCTATGTTGAGTCGATACTGCGATATGGTCTCGTAATGTGGGGTAACAGTACCAATATAGATAGAGCATTTATCGCACAAAAAAAGTGCATCAGAGCAATAAGTGGTCTTCAACCTGATGACTCATGTAGACCAATGTTCAAGAGATTTGGTCTGCTACCTCTACCGTGTCTGTATATATATGAGGTATGTGTATTTGTAGTTAACAACAAACATTTATTTAAATCAGCAAATGATGTAAATCCTAGAAACAGACGAGATCCTCATAAACTGGTATTAAGTGATTTGCCAAGACTTGCCAAATACAACAAAAACTGCCTAGCAATGTGTGTACGTATTTATAACAAAATACCAAGTCGCTTTAAAATATTGAACTCGAGGAAATTTAAGACAGAATTACACAAGTGGCTTATTGAATGTAATTTTTACAGTTTAAAAGATTTTATGGATGTGAGATGTTGATTCCTTTTGTCAAAATAAAATAAAAATTTTGCATGCTATGTTATATCTTAGCGAAACATGTTGAGCTACTGTAATAATATTAACATCAATGTATACCATGTTTTACGCAAATAAATGATTTACTTACTTACTTTACTTCGTCTCGCATACTTAATCTAGATATTAATCAAAATAAATAAAACTATGTATAAAATTCGTATGATACCTACTACATTCTGTCAGCGCGCTTAGTACTTAATTATGAAATGATGAGTTATTCAACATAAAGGGGCGGGATCCTGGTGTCCTGAAACACAGGCCACGAGCCTAGCTTAGGCAGATCCTTGTGTCCTGAAACACAGGCCACGAGCCTAGCTTAGGCAGATCCTGGTGTCCTGAAACACAGGCCACGAGCCTAGCTTAGGCAGATCCTGGTTTCCTGAAACACAGGCCACGAGCCTAGCTTAGGCACCAGTCTCCCACAATATATAACTTACCTGAACTATGTGGCATTGTCGAATCTGTCTAATGTTAAATGAATTATGTATATTGTGGTGAGAAATAAAGTTGATTGATTTAAGACAAAAAAAGATTAAATGCAGGTTTAAATAATTCAATAAATTAATCAGAAAACGTCCGGCTTAATGTCTACAATATTTAATACAACTAACTATTTACACTAGTTACTAAATTACAATGACTAAATAACTAACTAAGAATACAAATAAATACAAAAATAGGACACTTAGGCATTCTAAATTAATTGCAGGTAGTGCAAAAGTTGCTCAACCGAACCGAGCGCTCGGCGCATCCCCTGGACAGTCACACCCAACACCTTATTTAACTGACCAATTCTTCTCTTGCGGTGGTAGGGCTAACGCCCGCCTGGTTTACGACCACCCTCCTACTGAAGTCCGGCGTCAAACAGCCTACTGTGTTTCGTCGACGCGTGGGAGTTCCAGTGCCTTAGACATCTTCTGGGCACGCTCGTTCTATCATAGACCTCATCCATCGCTTTCCATCAGGCGTGATCGAGGTCAAGACCGGGCCATTCAGCAATAAAAAAAAAAGAATATTTTGGTCTGTGAACGTACTTATTTTCAGAACTAATTAGTATCTCAATTAATCCGTCACTACTTCACATCTTAATAATATCGTGACTTTGCCGTCATTACTCACAAAATAAATCATTACGAGCTCATTCGTAATCTTGTTAAATTACTCAACAACACGTCGACCAACCTTCACTATTACTTAATTTAATAAATTTAATTTATATTGAAGTAATGTACATTAAAATAAATAAGCCTTGGTGGCGCGAAAATAATCCACACGACATAAACATTGAGTTTGACGCAAAATAGACGTGACATTTATACTGTCTTGGTGTTACTTTTGACAATTATTGTTATGTAGCCCAGGAGGTGATTAAAAGCATTCTAGCAAATACAAAAAAAAAAAAGGTTTATAGGCTAGAGAGTTTGTCATCTCTAAATTTCAAGATAGGTAGGTTAATATATTATTATAGGATAGGTAGGCCAGATAGGTACGCAAGTCTTTAACTTAGGTATGTTTTTCTTTAAAACAGCCCACGCTGTCCCACTGAAAAAAAGGCATCCCCAAATTCTTCCAGGCATCTTAAGAGAAATTACACCCAAAAAAATCTGTGTGTCACTTAAAAAATAATTGAATAATAACTAATTGATTTATTCCGGTCTGTAATGAACTTTCGACAGAGGTGACATTTAATGTGAGCGATTGGCAGTTTTATCTCCATTATAAGCGCAATAAAATTAAACAACCTCCTTACTAGATAGATGGGTAACTAACTACAGACTAGTAATATACAACCACCACTCCACCCACATTCTTGTTGACATTGAAGTAACTTTTATATCGCGTCGACTTTAACACAAAATAATTAAAAGTGTGCGGCCCCGAAATAATCGTAATGCAATCGAAAGTAGATCGATAAAACGTATCGATTTGAATCGAGAATCATTCGTTACGTGCGACTAATGTGACGGGTTAAGGTGTGGTCCCCAGATGTTGTTTTAATTAAATATCACTGGTTTATTTGTCAGCTGATCTATCATATTATGTTTATTTTGTTTAAGTTGGTCCACACCCACAGTGACAGTCAGTTGTTTGTGTTAAGAGACTACGTCGTCTTCCTCAGCGTTATTCTCGTGGTTGGCGTAAAATTTGACTTAGGGCTGATTTTTCCATCGCCAGATAACTTTTATTCGAGGAAGAAAATTGACGTTTGACAGTTTTTGTATGAAATAACTGTCAAAATTTCAAAATTATTCCTCGATTAAAGTTATCAGATGATTGAAAAATCAGCCCTTAGGGATGTCAGGAAGAAGGGCAATTAGCATTCGCCTGAGTACTTAGGCAGTGCCGGATTAGCCCATAAGCAAATTAAGCAAGAGCATCACGTCTCGGGGGGCATCATAAGGCAAAAACAGCACCGAAACAGTATTTGCACATGAATGGCAAGGCTGTTTATCAGCAAGATATTACAAGATCCAAAAGTCACTCTAGAGATGTGCGCTATCTCTTTACAAATCGTCAATGTTTTGGAAAAATACAAGGCGACTAGTGGATAGGGGGGCCCACGGGCGTGGATTGCTTAGGGCATCATCATCATCATCATCCTTTCAGCCGAAAGACGTCCACTGCTGGACATAGGCCTCTCCCAAGCACCTCCACTTCACCGGTCCTGTGCTTCCCGCATCCAACGGGTTCCTGCGGCCTTCACAAGGTCGTCGGTCCACCTTAGGGCATCAAGAAGTCTTAATCCGGCACTGTACTTAGGTGAATGCTGGCAGCTGATTCCATGAATTATTCTGCTGTCTTCTACTTACTGTTGCTGTTAGCCTGCATCATCCCACTGCTGGGCAAAGGCCTCCCATGACTTCCAGCTCTTTCGATCCAGTGCTAAAGTTTGCTGAGGTGGGTCGTTTGTTTTGTCAAGCTTGTCCCGCCATTTTCTACGGGGTCTTATTTTTTTTGGTATGCGGTGGATTTCCTCATGGACTTCCTTCATCGTACGGGTGACAGAGGGGCATGCCGGGCTCTTACCGGCTAAAGCTAGGCCGGGGGTGCGGGATTCCCATAAGCATTCACCGCTCCCCCAACAGGCCTCAACCCGCTGTTCCTCAGCGGGTCCTACCTCCCCGTGGCGTCACTCTCGAGTGGCGCGCGTGGAACACTGACTGCGGCGCAAACTCGGGCCTGTCTGGTCGAACGACGGACGCTCCTGGTCCGCTGCCGCGACACCTTCTAGCTGTGTCAGCTCAAAAAGCCGCTAAGCTGAAGTGGGACTGGGCTGGCCACATCTGCTGTATGCCCAATATGCTGTGAGCCAAAATAACCACCACGTGTCTTATAATAAGCAATTAATTTGAAAAACGTATCTGTTATTTCAGAGTAAAGATGATATTAGAACGAAAGTGGTCTTTGCCCAGTATTGAGAATATACAGGCTAGTACAAGCTAGTAAAAAAGACAGATATTCCGTCACGGTTGGGAGGGCTGCTGAAGAGCTGAAATTACAGGATAATGAGATCGTTCAGAAGTGTCTCTAAAAACGTAACAGAATCCAGTGGAGTTTGTTGCCTTCGGTATATACGTTTCATTTCCTTTAGTGTATTACCATTATTTTTATTAAGGTAGATCTTCAGTTACAATGTTACTATTTTACAACTTAACACTAAAATATACATATTATATAGTATGTACAAGTATATATATAAAAAAGGTAAAGAAAAAGACAGGAGCTCATTGGGCATCAAAAAATTCGTCCGCATCGCTGTCAATGGCACAAGTGCCCAAAAGGCTGGCAGCATTACCACGTTGGATGGCAATGCTTATTCTTTGGGCTAAAAATAGGCCAGCCCTCTGGTCACGTGAAGAGTCGACCAACCGCTTTGCGATGTCCCGAAATACTCGATGAGCACTCGGACCCCAAGACCCTAGTGTTTCAACCCCAAACGGCTCAAACATATAGCTCCCAATAAGGTTATTTGCGCCGTTTGAGGTTTTCTGCTCCTGCAGAAGCCGCCCCAGCACAGCCCACCGTGCTAGGAAGATGGGATGGCGCGAGGGTGTCGACACAATCCCACACCAAAGGCCTACCCAACTTCCAAGGTATAATGTGATGATTATTAGATTCTTCAGTTATGTTTAAGGATAAAAGTTCATGAGTTACTTATATGGTCTGACCAAGATTATGTCTGGATTTTAAAAGAGACTGTGACCTCTGAGTTTGTGTCGATATTTCATCTTACAATAGACGGATGGGAAACACCGAACTCGTCTAATTTTACACATAATTTATTGTGACCTGTAAATGTGTCTTTATGTACCAATGTACAGAAATAAATATATCACTTACATCAGCATACACGAGAACTGCACCTTAACAACATCGGAGCAATCTAACAGATCTGTTGACCATTAATACTCCGATCGTTTTAATTAGAAAACATATCGATATGTAATTTTATAAGTAATGAGTTCTTCACATCGAAATAAAGCGCAGAAGGACCACTTGTAACAACAACTAGATTTATAAAAATTGAGCAAGGATAGTCAACCTAACAAGTAACAAAACACAAGTACACCCTAGAAACTGTCTCAAATTATTTGAAATCTGTTATGTGTTGTAAAGTGTTGTTCAAAAAAATTTATATTATCCGCAAATAAACGGAGTCTCGAGTTTAAGTTTATGCCAACGTCTTCTATATGTTTCGTAGAATAAATATATTAAATAAATAAATAAATTCTATATGTAATTTATAATACGCTTAACCAGTTCATATAAAATACCAGTAGGCCTACTTGTCCTTGATTTTTTTTTTCAGCTCCTACAGATCAGGCGAGTTCCTTCTGAAAGTTCTCCCGAAATGTTCCAACTATTGACTTAAACAGCATGATAATATTGTGTTCTAATTTAAAAAAATGGGTGTCGGAAAACAACTGGGGAAACATTTGTACCGGTAGTGTCATCGCTGCCTATTACATTCCGACTTTTCCTGTTAGGTTGGAAGCGTATTGGCTTAGAAAAACCCTCATTAGACACCTATACCATGCACCTAGCTTCTGACGTTTCATAAGTGCCCATGTAGGTTTATGTGAAATAAAATATTTTAATTTTGATATTTTTTTGATTTTATAGGTGTAAATGGTCGCCACATTTAATCAGTTGCCTTACGTACACTCGACCAAATATTAAAAAAAAAATTAAATTAAAAATTTAAAAAACCCCCGACACAAAAAAATGATAAAATTAAATGTAAGTAATTGAAAAAGGATCAAATAATTTAAAAACCCCCAACTTAAACAATCTAGGTAACGAGACTAAAACAGATAAATTCATTTTTACATGATAAGGCAGTCGGGGGACCTCTTAGCATAGAAGGTGTTCCACAGAACGGTCCCCCGACTTCCATATGAATTTATCGGTTTTAGTCTCGTTACCTAGATTGTTTAAGTTGGGGGTTTTTAAATTATTTGATCCTTTTTCAATTACTTACATTTAATTTTATCATTTTTTTGTGTCGGGGGTTTTTTAAATTTTTAATTTAATTTTTTATTTAATGCTTTTTGTAGGGACTCCTTAATTTTTGTATTTCATTTCTTTTATTTTCTTGCGTTTTAAGATTCAGGTAATTTGGTGTTTAATCAGGTTTATTATCCGTCAAAAAATTATTATTAAGTAATTTATAGTTGAAGAATAATTTTTAAGACTAAACAGATTTTTTTGTTTTATTATATCCTTTTACTAGTTCTTTCTTTAGTTATTCAACTTTCTTACAAGTATTTCATAGCTATTAGATATCTTAGGTATTTCAGATCTAGTTTATAAAATGGGACTGCGACACTATCTGATGTAGAAAAACCTACGCTTTTTAAGTAGGATAATTCCATTCGTAATAAAAATAGTCAAATTCAGTGGTCGTAGGTACCAGTCATCACCCCACTTTCCTCATCATTCTAGAGCATTGATTAGATAAAAAAATATTTTCAAGTTTTTAGTTTTCATTTCGTTAGTTAATATTCCTCATTCCCTTTCAATATAGTGTACATTATTCTACTTGTCAAGCCCTTGCATTTGATACCTATATTGAAGGAGTTGTGAAAAAAAACTATAATTCGCCATTTTTTGGTGGCGGCCATCTTGGATTTGAAATTTGTAATAGCGTTTAGTATTCTACTAGTCAAGCCCTTTCATTTGATACCCATATTGAGGCACTTGTGAAAAAAAATGTAATTCGCCACTTTGTGGTGGCGGCCATCTTGGATTTGAAATTTATCATAGTGTATAGTATTCTACTATTCAAGCCCTTTCATTTGATACCCATATTAAGAGAGTTGTGAAAAAATATGAATTCCGCCATTTTGTGGCGGCGGCCATCTTGGACCGATTTTCATCAAACATAGCTAAGAACACTCCCGACTAATTCACCCTTCAAACAAAAAAAACAAAATCAATATCGGTTCATCCGTTCGGGAGCTACGATGCCACAGACAGACACACACACACACACACACACACACACACACACACACACACCCCTGTTTGTACAGACACCCTTACGAGGACCTTGTTAGTCCTAGAACAAACCGAGGACCCTCCAAAAAACTGGTTTAAACACCTCGTGGGCCTTTTAGAATAAGATAGAAAGAGACAGGTGAATAAATCAATAGTGACGAGCTTATTGGGATAATGCTATCTCAACATTTTTCTGTATGAATTTCGGCTATCATACTGAGGACTTGAAATACACAGCTAAATGTGACCAGCGATGCACATACGAGGACTTTGTGTGAGCAAACCGAGGACCTCTTACGTAAGCCCTGGGACGTCCTTCCGAGGACGTATTTTTACACAATATTTCTTATAGCTTGTACAAAGTGCGGACGTTGTGTTAGACTTTATATCACTAAACCGAGGACAGTTTTTCGCGTAGAACTTGTACAAACCGAGGACCTGGAAAATCTACCTACCTAAAACATGATACGTGTAAGATAATAATTATATCAATGTAAGTAGAATGTTCCGATTTATTTCTTACACACTTTTTCTAAAATGAAGTACCAAGCGAGGACGAGTCGATGTCTTTACCTTTGACGGTGCTTCACAAAGGATTATTATTTTAGTATTATTACTGCAGCCAGAGTCGTCTCTTCATGACGGTACTCCTCAGCACTTGATAGCGTCGTCGTCGTTTCAGCCGATAGACGTCCACTGCTGGACATAGGCCTCCCCCAATTTCGGGGGGGGGTTTGCCATAATCGACACGCTTGGCAGGCGGGTTGGCGATCGCAGTATGGTATGATGGTGGAATAAATAGAGAACGCTGCTGCCCATTCTCCGGTAAGACCCTTAGTCGCCTTTTACGACACCCACGGGAAGTAAGGGGTGGTGGAATTCTTAAAGTCTGGCACCACACAGACTCTTGATAGCATCGTCTTCAAATTTGGTAGAGGCATTAGGTTTATGTAGTAAAACTAAAATAATTACCAGTTTGTACTGATGCTGCAGCCAGGGTCATTTCTTTATGAGGGAACTCCTCAACAGTTGATAGCATCGACTTAAAATTTGGCAAACGTGTTAGGTTTATCTAGCAAAATTAAATAATTACCAGTTTGTTCTGATGCTGCAGCTAGGGTCGTTTCTTCATGGGAGAACTCCTCAACAGATCGTATTCAAATTTGGCATATTCGTTAGGTTTATATAGCAAAATTAAATAATTACCCGTTTGTGCTGATGCTGCAGCCAGGGTCATTTCTTTATGAGGGAACTCCTCAACAGTTGATAGCACCGTCTTCACATTTGGCACACGCCTTATGTTTATCCAGTAACACCAAAATAATTACCAGTTTGTACTAATGCTGCAGCCAGGGTCATTTCTTTATGAGGGAACTCCTCAACAGTTAATAGCACCGTCATCAAATTTGGCACACGTCTTATGTTTATCGAGTAACACCAAAATAATTGCCAGTTTGTGCTGATGCTGCAGCCAAGGTCATTCCTTCATGAGGAAATTCCTCAATAGTTGATAGCACCGTCTTCAAATTTGGCACACGCGTTATGTTTATGTAGTAAAACTAAAATAATTACCAGTTTGTACTGATGCTGCAGCCAGGGTCATTTCTTTATGAGGGAACTCCTCAACAGTTGATAGCATCGTCTTCAAATTTGGCACCCGCGTTGTGTTTATCTAGTAACACCAAAATAATTACCAGTTTATACTGATTCTGCAGCCAAGGTCGTTTCTTCATGAGGGAACTCCTTAACAGTTGATAGCACCATCTCCAAATTTGGCACACGCGTTATATTTATCTAGTAACACCAAAATAATTACCGGTTTGTGCTGATGCTGCAATCAAGGTCGTTTTTTCATGAGGGAACTCTTCAACAGTTAATAGCATCGCACAGTATGATAAATGCCTCGAAAAACGGACATCGCTTTTTTATTCTTCTAATTGATAGTAAACACTGTTTTGAATGCTAGAGTAGAACTCCCAGAAACCAATTCAACTTAGAACCAGAGCTATATTTTTTTCAATATTTTATTCTGGTTATCCATAGAAATCAAAAGAATTGTATTATCTTATTATGTATGCAATATTTTTATGTTTTAATTATAGTATGTGATAAAGCCAATTATCTGCTATTTTTAGAAACAAAAAAAAATTTTTTTAGATGTTATATAAAGCAAGCTACGTAATTTTTTCTGTAATATTGAAATAATTTTTTTGCGCAGGTTCTATAAGGTAGTAGCATTTTATTTTCACACACATTATTGTTTAGTGTTATGATAAACTGCCTGTAAAATATCAGATGCTTAACACGAAGGAATTCGGATTTTTCGAGTTTAAATTTTTTGTTGTTAGGGTTTTCAAAATCAAAAATCTGAAAGCAAAAATATTTTAATTTTTTAATTCTTAAAATGATGTAAGTATTACTCATTCAGTATAAACAGTAGGTATAGAGGTACCCATAGGCAATTTAATGGCTTATAAAGTTTTCTTGGCGTAAAATAATATTGTGAAGTTCAAAAATTGCCCTTAGTGGCTGTTTTTAGGTATACTTTGAAAAGTTTATTTTGTATTTTAATATAAAACTGTTTGATTTAAAAATATTTTTTATACATTTACATAATTTATATTTTTTTGATGAAGGGGTAAATGTGGTATAGGAAAGGGGTCCGTCCTCATCAGGTTATAGTCGCAACAGAAAGTATTTATTGTATTTTTTGTGTTTTGAGAGTGACAACCCTATTATCAGAGAAAAATTTGAAAACCATAGAATCATCATATCTTCGATTTCCTGATAGATTTGCATCTGATTTTTTTTACAGTTAATAGTGCAGATCTAAAGAATATTTTAAGATAAATATTACGTGCTACTGACAAAAGATGTCCGAGAAAAAAAATAAAAAGGAATAAAGATAAAATCAGACATATTTATTTTTCTATTATAGTGAAATCTTTTCTGTTTCGCCTATATAATACCTTGCATATAATGTCAATAAACTTCAAAAACAAATGTTCAAATATTTTCATCAAATCGTTTATTTTTGCGTTTTTCTGGAAATCCAAAAAAATCTAATAAAAATTATAACTCTGTTTTAAAGTATACTTAAGATCCGGGAGTTCTACTCTCACATTCAAAATAGTTCATACTTTCGATTAATAGAATAAAAAATGGATGTCCGTTTTTTGGGGCATTTATCATACTGTGCATCGTCTTCAAATTTAGCATACGCATTAAGTTTAAGTTGTAAAATTATTTTTATTATCAGTTTCCATGATCCCGCAATGTATTAATTAGCAAAAAAAAAGAGCAATAATTCGTCCTAATCGTCTAAACTTGCTGTAGAGTATCTTAATTTGACAGGACTAAACTAATATTTATCTTCTGTCCTTTTCTTAATGAAATAGAAAGGAAAAGATGCACTGAACATAAATTTAGTTTAGTTTGTGAACAAGGGAATCGGCGCCATTAAGTTATTAAGTTTTCATGCTTCCCAAATTATTTTGAATATTTCTTTGTTTTCTAACTAAGAATTGTGTTATGTAATTTTATGTCAAGTTTTTAGCCCAAATTATGTCGATCTCTTTTAATTACCTATGGTTTCTATAAATCTTTTTGTTTGAGTCGTTTTCTAATAACTGTTATGTAAGTTTTCTAATCCTGCTTCTCAAAGATGTTACTGCAACTTGATGATTATTTCTATAAGTAGATCATGTAAAGTATAAGTGGTTTTCTTTATTACGTTCATGTTCTGTATTTCTTTGTACTTTATATTTGCTTCAAATCTTGCTGCAGACATTTCACCTAGGAAGGCATTTACTTTAGATTCTTTATGAAAAGCACACGTATTCAGTTCCTATGACAACACAATATTTTATGGTGTAAATCATAGTTATATAATACTAGCTGACCCGGAAAACGTTGTTTTGCCATATAAATTATTTCTAGCTGCCCAGCGCTACTTCGTTCGCGTGGTGTCCTACCCTACCCCTACTCCTACCCTACTACTACACTACTCCTACCCTTCTCCTAGCCTACTCCTACCCTACTCCTAGCCTACTCCTACCCTACTTCTAACTTACTCTTACCCTACTCCTACCCAACTTAACCTACTCCCACCCTACTCCTATGAGTAAATAAAAGTATTAAAAAAGAGTATCCTATATCCGTCTCCTGGTTCTACGCTACCTCACCACCAATTTTCAGCCAAATCTGTTTAGCCGTTCTTGAGTTATAAATAGTGTAACTAACACGACTTTCTTTTATATAATATAGATAAGCGAGCCTAGGTACTTAGCACATACTGCAGAAGAAGCCTGATTATTCCTCGTGCACCTAGTAGCTACTAACAATTTGTTTAAGGATTCAGTCTACCTTCGATTTCCTCCTTCATAATTTTATTTAAATGATAGAATATTTGTCTTCTACACACGAGGAAAACTGTCGAAACGAGGACTAGAATACACACTGTTCGGAAAATCTACCAACCGAGGTCTTAAATACACATTGTCTGGAAAAGCTACCTAACCGAGGACTTTTGTGTTAAAGTTAACACACAGGTCCTCGGATAATACAACAAACGTGAAATGAGTGTAAAGAGTCTGTGTATGAGGCGACAGTGGCACCATCTGGTGGATACACACTGTTTGTGTAAGATTATGAAAAATCTTGATCAAACCGAGGTTCAGACAACTTTTTCGTATTAAGTATATAGGAAGACGCAAAATCGCTTGCAGAATGCGAATCTTTGGTCAAGTCAAACCGAGGACCCTCGAAAAGGTCCTCGCTTTGAAAAGGTCCTCGGTCGTGCCTTGTGTATTCATACGCACGTCCTCGGATGGTACTTAAAACAAACACACACACACACACACACACACACACAGACACGTCAAACTTATAACACCCCGTCGTTTTTGCGTCGGGGGTTAAAAAAACATGTGCGGTCGGAGCACGCCCGTCAGGAACGAAGTTCCTTACGCGATATTCGCACGCGTACACACTCGTATCCCGGGTCAAATTAAAATAGCTAGCGAAACTCTGCAGACGTGAATATCTAAACATGATAAAATAAAAATAGCAAATTATTTAATGTTTTTTGGGGTCAACGAGCGCTAGTAGTTTGATAAATTGAAGTTTGAGTTGAGAAAATCTGTTTTCTTTTGTTTTTATCTTGTTGAGATATGGGAAACCATCATGTCTGTGAAGGTTACAGTAAAAAATACCAAATTTATTATACTAATATTTCAAATAACCACTAACTGTGGTCAATGACCCCACAAAAAAAAACCATCAAATTCATTTATTTTTTGTTTGAGTTTTGCTAGCAAATTTAATTTGACTCTGTATAATATAAAGAGACAGAGTGAAAGTCGCATAGAGGGGGCATAACACTTTTTCGTTACGTGACGATTTCTACCAGTCAACCCCAACCGCAAGCCGCGTTGTTCCAAGAACTTGGTCCTTCTGCACGCACTGCATCGTGGTCCTAACGCTCAGATTACGACATTAAAGTTGTCGGCTTATGTTAATGTAGTGAACATTAGATAGCTGTTTACACTCACCATGTGGGTAGTTGGGAGTGTAGCCGCATGTGCAGCCTAATGCTCACTGAACTGGTTTCAGATTGAGATATTTTACTTGATGATGCACGATCCCAATCACTGTTCATTGAGCATCAATTTATTCCCAAATAAAATGTCTTTTTAAAAACCTTACCTTTTATTATTATTATTAGCCTGTGATGTCCCACTGCAGGGCAAAGGCCTCCCTACTCTCTTTCCACTTCTCTCTGTTCAAAGCTGCTAAGGACCAGTTCTTGTTAAAGGAGTCCAGCTCATCCCGCCATCTCCGTCTGGGCCTGCCACGATGTCGTTTGCCATTAAGAGGGACCCATTGGGTCGTAAGTTTGGCCCATTGTTCGTCTGACATGCGGCTTACCTTTTAATTTTTTTTTATTGCTGATGGAAAGCGATGGATCAGGTCTACGATGGAACGAGCATGTCCAGAAGAAGCCTAAGGCACTGGAACTCCTACGCATCGATGAAACAGCAGGCTGCTTGACGCCGGACTCCGGTGGAAAGGTGGTCGCAAGCCAGACGAATTTTTTGATAAGTACCTTAAGTAAATACAATGCCCTCTAAATCATTTAGTTCATAAATCTACCCACATTTACATTAAAGCAAGCTACTCCATAATAATGCATTTAGATTGCTATCGACACGCTAAGAAGAAGAAGCTTCTGCCCGCGGCTTCATCCGCGTTGATGTCGGAAATCATCCCACGGAAATGTCCTTCACCAGGATGCCATCTATCTCCTTGCCCTTTATCGAAATCCGATCAGTGTTGTGGGTGTAAAAAGGTAACATACAGACCGAGTTACATACGAATTTTTTATAAATATAATAATTATTATTATTAATAATTATTATTATTTTTATTTATTATTATTAATTATTATTTTGAATTTATATATCTCGGAACCATGGGGTCCCAGTCCTTTGGAAGGCGTACGAGGGGCCGAAGCCAACTCGCAGAGGCCCCTTAGGAAATTTTAATGAAATGCGGCACCAACCGACGATTATCCCTGTATGCGCTATGCAAGTGCACCCAAGGACAACCCCCGGTTGGTGTAGGACTATTGCAGGATATGGAAAAATAAAAAGTTGGACTATGGGTTTGGGTGGCTAAAGTGGACTGGTTACCAAGAACTATGGAATAACTATGACCCCTGCCTGATCAATGTTTTATATATACACGGATAAAATGGCAGGGGGTGACTTGCACACTCAATAATGGGCCCCCGGGAACGGTCGCTAGCACATAGTGACGTAGCAACAAGGGGGCAACATGTCCTGAGGTGCTTATGAGGAGTGGAGAGGTATTCCACGGCTATCAGGACAATCCCGGAAGTACGGTCAAGATCCCTACCAGCATCTTACTGGAATACTTCCTTCCTCCGAGCGCGTTTGCTCTTGCGAATCTCCACTCAAGCCGGCCAATAAAGGCAAGAATGAGGTGGGAGCTCTGTTCCTCGTCATTGTTCACTCCAGCCGGCCAATAAAGGCAAGCCAGAGGTGAGGAACAAGACTTCTCCCTGAAGATAGGGTCCGTGGGGTCGCTACTGCCCAACAGCTCGCCACATTAATTATTATTATTATTATGGATTTTGATATTTTTAGTATTTATATCCAACCTCGTTCCCAAACCTCACACTCAACAGTCTACCATCGACAAAAACCCTCTACGTAGTCCGGTGACAAGCACTCACCTGTCACGCGCAGACTACCGGAGTTGACACTGTCCGACACTTGATTCATTACGCTCTGCTTCACGAGACGATGAAAAAATGTACATGTCTCAGAGTATGTTAGTTGAGTATCTCATTAGTAGGTGAGCGTGGGCTCAAATATTAGTGTACAAATTAAAAATATTGCTCTGCTTGAAGGTTTGGTTGCAGTAGGGTAAAACCAATTAATGGTAGAAATTTTAAAAATCCTTAGCATAACATCCTTACTACCCAACTGTTGTAAACGACCAACATGTTAGGGGTTTGACGTAAAACTGACATTAGAGACATGCGTTGAACAAGCTTTCAGCATTCCGATTTTTTTGCAACTAGAGAAACTCTTTGGCTAGTTAAACTTTTTTTCGTGGTTACTGTTTCACGTTTTTTATCTAAACTTGTGGTAATCTTCTATTCCCATAACACGTTTCCATATAACAGACCCTTCTAAATAGCTAAGTCGAATGAGTACTAATTGAGAGATTATCTGAGGCCTGCAGACACCACAACGGAGCAGCGGTGGCCCAGCAGTAATAGCCCCGACTTACGATTTGTAGGTCGTGGTTTCGAACCCAGGCAGGCTTTCCTTTGTGTAAATAATTTCATCACCACTGCTCCCAAAACGGTGAAGAGAAACATCGTGAGGAAACCGGCATAAAGAACCAAAAAATTCGAGGACATGTGACATCTACTAACCCGCAGTGAGCCCGCGTGGTAGATTACAGCCCGCTCCATCTCACAGAGAGAAGGCCTGTGTCACTCCCAGCTGAGGGAACTGCTGCTGAGGGCTGATTATACTGCGGACACCAGAAAAAAGTACTTGTCGAAAATAAATTATTATTCTAAGTTTCATACTCCTTTTTTCTATGCCACACATTATCCTTACGTCTAGTCACTGAACGCTAGGACCCTAGGACCAGTCCTACCACATTTAGTATTGAAACGGGAAGCTATTACCAATTCTATGTAAGCTATTAGCTTTATCTCGTACGCTATTAGTAGCCATGTTAGTTTGGAGTTAATAGCACCACATCGGGATATGGTTATCATGGAGGACCGCATTTTGTGTCTGGTTGTCTTATTAAATTGTATAACATGAATGTTTTAATTGAAATGAGTTAGCTTGCCGGTTCTTGATAGTTTTTTTTTAATATAAAAATAATTGGTTGTAGATTAGAATTAATATTATAAAATATATTGTTATTAAAAGCCTGTGATGTACACTCTTTCCACTTATCTCTATTTAAAGCTGCTAAGGACCATTTCTCGTTGAAAGATTCCAGCTCATCCCACCAGCTCCGCCTGGGCCTACCACGATTCCGCTTGCCATTAAAAGGGACCCATTTGGTCGTAAGTTTGGCCCATTGGTCGTCTGATAATTATGCGACAGATGTGTCCAGCCCAATTCCATTTTAGCGTGGCAGCTTTCCAAGTGACATAGTAATATTTGTGATGGAGCTGGTCATATTCCTAACCCGGTCTGTTATTTTGATATCCTGAATACTCCGTTCCATAGCCCTTTGGCAAACCTCGAGGACCTGTGCTGATTTATAAAGGCCAAATATGTAGTACTGAATAGAAAACTTTTATTTTAGATAGGAGTCCATAGGGTTACAATTTTACTAAATTTGTAAACTAGTGTTAGTAGGTACACTGAGACCGAATAATGGAATCTACCTATAATATCGGTTGCAGCATACAGTAATTAAAAGACAGCAACTAGGTGGTGAGTATAATTGCAAGTTGGTACTGGCACATAATGATCGGGGGGTTTCACGAAAGAAAATACTGACTCAGGGGCCTGGTTAGCCTAGTTTTGTACCAGAGTCTGGGCTTCACCTACATAGCAGAGAGTGAAGTCGGTCATGTGGGGGTAATGTACTGAGTCTGTGGAGACCTGCCTTCAGCAACAGGGACTGGCTGGTTTTAATTGTATAGGTGTTCCATTCGAACGTTCAAGCGAGTATTCAAATATTTTAATATGGTGTTTTTGTTATACAAGGTGTAACGGAAAGGGGGTATCAACCCTGAAGGAGGTGAATGTGCTCATGAAACTGAACAACTTTCCCCAAAGAACATAGGTCGAAATATGAAAAAAAAATTGCTATTACTATGGGAGGTCCAACATTTTTTTTTCATATTTCGACCATTTCATAAGCTGAGTGTCTCCATAATTCTAGCCCTCGCTTCTAAGGTGTAACGGAAAGGGGGTATCAACCCTGAAGGAGGTGAATGTGCTCATGAAACTGAACAACTTTCCCCAAAGAACATAGGTCGAAGTATGAAATAGTAGATTGTTATACAAGGGTCGGAAGGAATCAATTCCCATACGAGGCATTTAGACGCCCGAGCGCAGCGAGGGCGGCTATAGTCCGAGTGGGAATTGATGACTTTCACCCGCGTTAAACACTCTACTTTTCATTTCGAATTTAAGGAAAGTAAAAACTAGTAGTTTTTCTAAAATATTTATTGATAATAATTACATGAATAATAGGTACCTATTTATTAGTCTTTTTTATGGAACACACCACGTCACCTGCCACATGAGTAGATTTTGTGTCACCACCGCGGGCCGTCCCGCTTACTAGGGCCCGTATTATTATCATTCTGTCTGCATTCTTACTTTTACCATTTTTCATAAATTACTTAGAAAACACGATAATCTTGATAAAAATGACTAAAAATTGTGTTGCGACGTGACACTTTTTAGTGCTGACCGTCCACCCAACTTTCTTATTTCGATTCAAAACTTGCATACAGCCTAATCGATACTCGCAATAAGAAAAATGAAAAAAAATTGTAGTAACTGAATAAAAACTCTCTAAACTAACAAAATGTATTGAAATGTAAAGTGTTTGCAGAATATCCAATCTATAGAATTAATTAATTATCATCATTCTCAAAAAAAAACTTCTGGAAAGCCTACCTAAAAAATGTTTACTGGGAATTCTGTACTAAACTATTAGAAAGTATCAAAAATAAAATCCACAATAAATAATTGTCCAATAAATTAAAATAATTTTAAACAGCGAGCGCATTCCGAATATAAATTCAATTATAGAAGCATTTCGGCGCGAAATTCAGTAAATGAGGTACCTATGTCCGCCTGTCTGTTATTGACATGATATTAGAAGAGATTGAAATGATATTAGAAAAGCATAAATCATTATTATAAACAATGCTTGTTGTATTTATTGCTTAAAATGATTTTATTTTATTTTCAAATATCGATTACATTCGTCATATTAATTACTCGAGTCAATCGAAATATGAAAAAAAAAATTGTTTGGAATAATAGCTTTCACACATCAATGCAATAAAAAAAAAAAAACAATTATTGTCGGCGATTCTGAACACAAATTGAGTAGTGGTAATGATTAATACGTATTATTGAACCTGTGTTTGAATATTACGTTAAAACCTGGGCATTTTCGTGTTGTTTATAATATTATCAATAACATTTGTCACATTTTAAATCTTATCTACATCTGTGTGTGTGAAATTTGTGAAAAGTAAAAATGTAAACACACACGATTGGCGCGAAACGTCGACATTAGATATCAAAAAAACTTCATTACCACTACTTATTTATCTTAAACTATGGATAAATTCGTCAAATAATTAAATGATGTATATTCACAGCCCCATATGGTAAAGTCAGGATGTTCGAAATCCCCAATTTTTATGTTTTTTAGCCTCGACCACAACTGACATCAAAATGGTGATTATCGTACTTAAGTATGTTGAATTTATTAAAGGTAAATTATTAACTTGTGCGCTAAATATGAAAGATTTAATGGCGTTAACATAATGAGCTTTTTATCCAACTCTCCTAGTTAACGCACATTCATAAGATTTGATGGGTAGCTTAATAAATATTTACATAATCAATTAAGGGTCTCGTATGGTCTGACTGAGCTGACTACCTAACTAAATTTAGTTCTATTTCCAAATTTCATTCCCGCCCTAGGGAGGGAAGCAATTACTATGAGTAATTCCCGCCCGAGGGTGGGAAGCAGCGTTTTCCACCCGCTATTCGGATCAAACAAACACTACTTTCCGAGTATGAGGGATGAAAAAAAATTTGCTATTATTATGGGAGGTCCCAAATTTTTTTTCATATTTCGACCTATGTTCTTCGGGGAAAGTTGTTCAGTTTCATGAGCACATTCACCTCCTTCAGGGTTGATACCCCCTTTCCGTTACACCTTAGAAGCGAGGGCTAGAATTATGGAGACACTCAGCTTAAGTTAAAACCAGCTTTGCTAACGGGGCATAGCCTTCGCAAAGTGTGTTGAGTTGACACAATGGGTTCAGCTTATGATTGAGCACCCACAGTTTTATCAGTATTGACTGATATTTTATGGAGTTAGTGTTTGATGAGAACGGAGTAATATTTTGATTTTTCCTCTGGAGTATGGATATATGTTAGACTTTATTAATGAACCCTGGCCTCTTAAGCTGTCTCTCCCTCTGGCTCAATACCGTCCGATGGAGTAAAAGAGTTTGATGTTAAGATCATTTTTTTTTAAATCTCCTCCAGGCAGATGTGAACTTTCATATCTTTTGTTCTCATAAGAGGCCATGTCGCATCTTTTACGCCAGTTTTGGCGCGACGAGGTTCAAGCATGACGGCGTTAGTTTGTGTTAGTGCACATGGGCACTTACAAATATTAACTTACCTGTTCGTCCTGACTTAAGCCTTTCTCTTGCAAGAGATGGACCTCACCATGTAAACTTCTGGCGTTAGGTAATTTTTATTATAGGGATAAGCAGGAAAAGCCTGGATGTTCGAATGGAATGAAAACAAGACTTTTATTCACAAATAAAAGTCTTGTGCCAATTCAAAGGTGGGCGTAGCTCATGTAGATTCTTTGGAGACCGGCCCCTAGCAACAGGCACTGGCTGGTTATAATTGTATAGGTGTTCCATTCGAACGTTCAAGCAAGTATTCAAATATATTAATATGGCGTTGTTGTTATATAGAAGCGAGGGCTAGAATTATGGCGAAGCTGTAATGTTCTCTTAAAAATATATTAGTTCCAAATCAAAGGCTTTTCAATTATACACCACATATAGGTGTACTGTGGAGGACGCCTCTAGACCTTCCCAGTACCTATATTATTCCTTGTAAAAGGAGCGCATAATAGACCGATGGCGCACCTGAATGAAGAGTACCCAGATACCTCGTAACACTTACAACTCCAAGACGTTTGCCATATGCTGGTAAATTTGGTAATTACAAGCCTGATGTTCCTGTCATAGGCAATTGTGTCTCGCGTGGATCCACGTTTACGAAGGGGAAAACGAGAACTCAAAAATACTGCTTAGAGAAGCCCTTTAACAACGAGCTTCACCTAATACTAAAGTAGCTGCCAATTTCTACTTCAACATTTAACTGCAACTATTTAGCAACCGATAAATAAATAAATAGTCAATTATTCGATAAGCATCGATTCGATTAGAGCTCAAAACATTAAAGTATCGGGCGGCAATCGATCACAGCCTCGTGACTGGCTCAAGATAATTATATCACTCTGGCTCAGATATGATCGATGGCTCGGTCGGCGCGAGGTGATGGGTTCGACCACTGATTATGGATTATTTTGTGTGTCAAGTTGAAGTTGCCTACTGTTTTTAAAATGTTATTTTAGTGAGCTATGATGGATTGCCGCAGGATTAATGTTGAAGAGGTGTTGTCGCTACTAGGTGCTATTCGGTGGCAAACAATCCAACAGCCCACTAAATGAAAAACAATAGCATAAAAAAGTGCTGGAGAATGTCAGCAGGCTAATCGCTGCCTATGGATTATGTGATAAGTACTAGTTGCCATCCTAGAGACAAGGCTCAAATGTCTTTACGTACTGTTAAACGGTATACCTACGATTGCAAGTATACGAACTTTTTACACTAAAATGGCATACACATTGAAGATTGGCAGTTCCCTTTATGGGCCTTCATCAAAGAACTCGCAATGGCAGACTTCAAAGAACCCGTCTATAATCTTTGACAGGCCAGTTGCAGTAGTTAACAGCCCGCTACAAGACAGGTCGTTTGTAGTAGTAAGTATGTAAATGATCAACCATATCCACCCACATCCTCCACTCTAACATTACAAGCTACAAGCACGAACAATGCATCCCACCCACCAGCTACTAAGTGTCCCCCACACATGCCGCGGCTACCGACGACTTTTTTCATCTAAAATGGATGCCAATTACGCGTCCATAATATACAAAACGCGAGCGACTTTTTGTCGTTCGTCTGAAAAGGGACTAATTATGGTTTCCGGTTAGACAGAGGGAATGTTGGGCGCGCGGCAAAAAAGTCGCAGAGGTGTGCGCGAAACGCGGAGCGTCGCGCGACTGTAGCTTGTGTAGGGTTGCCGGCAAAGAAAGGGTTATAGTGCTCTTATGTTTCATCTGTTAGGTAAAAGATATCTATTGTTGGACATAGACCTCTTCATAGCATTGACATTCGCCAAGTGTATTTGCAAAATTGCAGAATAACGGTTAAATTTTGTTACGCTATACGTATTTTACCGCCAAAAACCTGGATGGAGCATAACGACTGTATATTCAATTGTTGAAAAAGTTGGTTTTCTGCCAGCATACGTATTTATTCTATCTCTACTCTAAATAGACTCTAAATAGATTTTCTTTCTATACAAAATGACATTATTTTTTTAATTTTCGGCAATCTGTCATTTTGTCTTTCATTTCTTCTATTTCTACGAGATTTGCAAAAGAGTTTGTAGTGCCTCTTCATTATGTCTTAAGCATGTCATCTTTGGTGGAATTTTGCCTGCAAGATCTCAGACACATATTTTGAAAGTAGAAATGTATTCTTTTGATTAGTGCCAACCATGACAAATATCTGTAAACGCGACTTCTATTAGTAAACGCATCACGTACGGCCGAGCACAGAGTAACGTACCTACAAGGACTAATGAATATCTTCATTGCGGAACACATGTACCGAATTACTGATATACCATTAACTGACAGATAACGGTAACTTTTTATATCGATATAAATTTTTATTGAGAGAAATATTAATGAATGAAAAATTGTTTTGAAGTTATGAGAGTCGGTTGAATCGAGAGTGGTTATATCGAGTTCGAGATTATTGCTTGTCGAGTGGTCGAACACCGAGAGTTCTTCAAAATACAGGTTTCTTCTTTTTTCCTGTACATATGTGTGAAGATGTATGTAATATAATATGATTCAATCAATATTTTTGTCCACACATTATATGTTCTAGTTAAAGCCTACTTAACCAAATGCCAGTTAATTAGTCCATGTTGAATAAAATAAATTAATTTAGAGTTAGTTCTAATTTTAATTGACATTGCGGTTTAAATAAATTGATTGACATGACAGAATATGTCAACTTGTACTACATCATAATTACCTATGCAAAAATGTATCAATAAAAAATTGCATGAATAATAAATTAAATTCTCTGTCCTGGCGTTACTCTACGTCTTAAGAAGGTGTAAAACAAAAAGAAAACACTGCGTTTATCGATGAAAACAAATGAGACAAAACCGATTGTCGGTTGGAAAATAAATGAATGAAGCCTCTATGTTCCAAGATATAAAGTTCAGAGTTGAAAGTGAATAAAAGTAACGGATTCCGACATTATTATGACAAAATTCAAAGAAGGTATTAACTTTGGAATTTTGAATTCTATTCTTTTAATAAGCTGAGGTAACAGAATAACTATTGATTAACATACATAATTACATAGGCAGCAATAATTTCCAAATTTCGTTTCTTAGGTTCGTTCGTCGAATCGTTGAGCTCCTTAAGTTCCGAGTTGAGGTGCACTATTACCTTCTGACAAATGCATGCTGACTGACTGGACGGACAGGTCCAATCAAATCTGTCTGATTCTTTCCTCAAAAGACCATTTCAGATATCTAATCTACATGGTCATCACAAGATCTGACCAAGACCAAAACCAAAACCAAAACCCCAAAACCAAAACTGTGACCTCTGACTTTGTTTACACCCTTTCTTCACTGAGTAGTCGGATAAGAAACGCCGACCTCATCTTGTTTTTTATTTAAATTATGATTGTTTTATGTGTGTTTGTACAAACCTACAGAAAGACAAACATTTTAAAACATTAACTAGCTTCTGCCCGCGACTTCGTCCGCGTGAAATTTCTAGTTCCCTCGACCCACCCTGTCACATAGCATCGCCTGGCCGCGCCTCGCTTAGCATTCTTTCTGACTTTTTTACTCGGCTCTTAGCGTGGTGTTAAGTAGCTTTTAGCCTTCCCCAAGACTTGAGCTATCAAACGCAAAAAGATTTTTTGAAAACTGACTGGTTCCTACCTAGTTCCAGAGATTCAAACATTCAGCTTTATTATTAGAATAGAATAGAATACTCTTGATGATGAAAAAATGAAAGAAATGAATGAAAGGCAATCGCATGCAGCAGAGATGAGAATGCTAAGAGGGATGTGTGGTGTTACACGAATGTATAGAATAAGAAATGAGTACATTAGAGGAAGTTTGAAAGTTGCACTGGTAACTGAAAAGTTGTGTGGGAATCGGTTGTCATGGTATGGGCATGTGTTACGAAGAAATGAGGAACATGTCGTGAGGTGAGTTTTGAGTGTGGATGTCGATGGCTATAAGAGTAGGGAAGATCAAAGAAACGATGGATGGAATGTGTGAATGATGATATGGTTAGAAAGGGGGTGACTACCGAGATGACGACTAATAGAGAAGTATGGAAGAAAAAGACATGTTGCGCTGACACCAAATAAATTGGGATAAGGGCAGGAGAATGATGATGATGAGAATAGAATACTCTTTTTATGTACACCATATAAATTACAGACATAAATATAGAAACTGTACAAAGAAACTGTGAAACTGTACTGTATTATTATAGTAAAGATTTATCAATATTCTTCAGTTGTCATTACTGTAAGTAAAGTAGTTGGCTAAAAAAGTTATGATACCTTTATTCTCGCCTCGACACCATGTTAACAAACATGTTATAAAACCCGTAAAAGAATTAACATAGAAAGATTCTATGTTAATTTTCTACCATTTTCTTGCGCAGTGCCTGACATTATCACATTACACGCGACGATTTCATCTACTTACGTCCATATAAGTGCTAATTGTACGCTAGAAGTTTCCACACGGCGCTGCACTATTCCTGCGAGGTGCATCTGATTGCGTTTTTCACAGGAACAACTATGTATTTAAAGTTTTTGTCATACATAGTTTCGTCGTCCTATATTAGCGGTGAATGCTATGCGATACGATACGTCGCGATGTTTTGTGACTAGAAGAAAATGGATTGATATAGTGCTGTTTATTTTAGTCTTATTAACTGAAAGCCAATCAAAAACTTTCAAAAGTTATTCTCAATCTCATCTCATCTCGGCGACAATAATATCAAAAATTTAGGCAAATTAGAGATGTTTTTGACAAATTGAAATATAATAATAATAATACAACTTTATTTCATAGAAAATACAGATTTTACATGTTATATAAAGACAGTTTTAAATGAGCTTTGGTAGTAACACAATGCAATACAAAACTAAGAACTAAAATCTGTACACAATATGGAAAACCCTGCCTCTCAAACTAGGCAACCTGTATCTTGAGAGACTGTAGATTACAATGGTAACTAACTTTCTTTAAAATACGGGTATTGCTCCTTTGTTCCTCACCTCAACACACTTGATATCATCATCATCATCATTTCAGCCGAAAGACGTCCACTGCTGGACATAGGCCTCCCCCAAGCACCTCCACTTCGACCGGTCCTGTGCTTCCCGCATCCAACGGGTTCCTGCGGCCTTCACAAGGTCGTCGGTCCACCTGGTCGTCGGTGGGAGGCCTTCCAACGCTACGTCTTCCGGTACGCGGTCGCCACTCCAGAACCTTTCGGCCCCATCGGCCATCTGTTCTGCGAGCAATGTGCCCCGCCCACTGTCACTTAAGTTTGGTAATTCTTCGGGCTATGTCGGTTACCTTGGTTCTCCTGCGGATCTCCTCATTCCTGATTCGATCACGCAGGGAAACTCCAAGCATAGCCCTCTCCATTGCCCTTTGGGTGACTTTTAGCCTTCTTATAAGGCCCACTTGATATAACTCTTTGTTATACACGTGATAGAAAGAAAAATAGGTTTATTTGTCGCAAAAACACTTGCAATAATAGAGAAAAATAAAAACAAAATAGATCTGTATAGTCACGAGCATAGAACAGAAAAATGCAAAATACATGATTATTTTAGACTTCGGATAATCCTCTGACGTTGCTCAAGGTTATTTATTATAAATCTACTTAAACATATACATATATTATTAAGTTCTTATTAAATTAATTAATATATTAGCGAATAAAAATAAAAAAGGCATAGGTACATGCATGGATCTCGATTAAAAACTAGATTTCAGAAGTGTTGAGTCATAATAGGTATTTTATGAAATTTAAAGAAGTCATCATCATCTGCAAAAGGCTAGCCTTTTTCCAACTATGTTGTGGTCGGCTTCCAGTCTAACCGGATGCAGCTGAATACCAGTGTTTTACATGGAGCGACTGCCTATCTGACCTCCACAACCCAGTTACTGGGTAATACGGTACCCCTTGGTAACACTGGTTGTCAGACTTTCGGGCTCCTGACTACCCGTAACTAATAATATCTAATAAATATAAAGAAGTAAGGTTCTCAAATATAATAGTTTAAAAAAATCTACTTAACTGTTCATCTTTGTTAAATGTACCTATTGGTATATCGTTTAGACCTAGACCTATAAATACCAGCACCTGTTCGACTTGATCGCATCACAGCTTGACAGAGAATCATTGACTACATTTTTGATGAACGTGTTTTTACAGCTAGCTAGGTAGCTAAGTTATTTTTTAAGTAGATTCACGTCGAGATAATTTGTAGTGTCAGTAATTGTAGCGATTGGCACTTTATGTATTTGCCGGTGCTCGTTTTACTAACAGGATGCACTCTGATCGGTTTTTTAACAGTTCATTAGCTATTTTTTCACTACATTTAAATCTATAAGTTCATTACGTAATCAAAGAATGCATGTCCTTGGAGTTTCTTGTCCGTTCTTGTCCATAGAGATCTAAGTTTTGGAATAGGTTTAATAGCTTTAACTTTCTGACTGGCCGACTCTTTGACAATTTAAAAGTGCCTAATTTAAACGAAATAAATGCTTTGGTTTGAGTTTCAGTTTGAACCTATTCAGTTTATACTCGAATTCTCAAGAACCCGTTTCGATATTTCCATAAATTATAATAGTAATGGAATATTGACTCATGCATTTCATTCAAATAAGGCAAGCCACTACGATTTTACACTTGCAAAATCTTGGATTAACTGAAAACTATAATGATTGTAGAAATTGGCTCTACTGCCAATCTATCCTTGTAAAATATCGTCACTATTATCTATGTTTGGCAAGCTTTAAGTTACGTCCACAATCAGCCCGATGGGATTAACTTCCAAGTCCACATACGTAGGGGACATGTTCGCTCACATAATTAACGTCACCGACACACCACTGTGCTGTCGCTCCAACACACGTGTGCCGAAGTGAGCTGGTTGGCAGTTAACATGCTCTCGTTTCCTTATACAGGCAAATAGATTAAGTATAAGCTTGAGTTTAATAAAGGGAAATAATAAACTTGTTACGAAAAGGTGTGTTAGGGAGAAATAAATAATGGTCGATTTCCTCATCTATCAAGTCACATGATGTATGTACCTAGTTTCTGGTTCTTACCAAAGGTTCTAGAGACCAAAAAAATATTTTCTTACCATAATCAGCCTATAATGTTCCCACTGCTGGGACACAGGCCTCCTCTCGGTGAGAGGGAGTGGGCCGTAATCCACCACGCGCGCACAGTGCGAGTTGGTAGATGTCACATTTCTTAGATTTTTTGGCTCTATGACGGGAAACCAAAAATAGGAAACCGACATGGTTTCCTCACAATGTTTTTTTTCGCCGTTTCGCAGTAGTGATGAAATAATTCACACAAAGTAAAGAACCTGTTTGAGTTCGAACCTACGACCGACAACTCGTAAGTCGGGACCGTTACCACTGGGCCGGCCACCAGAGCTCCTCTAAATCGGATGCTGTAAAATAAATTAGTATCTGTACTCTGTTTTCTGTGGTTGGTTTGTCAAGGCATATTTATTTGAAAATATGTACAGTCAATAAAAGAGATAAGTATACAGGATCGTCGGATATAGTTGAAGTTTAGTAAGAAACTTATGGATGTCCTCGAATAAAATTAAATTTTAACAATAGAAAACAAACAGGTAATTTATCAAATTTAATTTCAGTCGACAACATCCATAGGTTTCTTCAACTATAACCGACGATCCTGCATACTTATCTCTTTTGTTGACTGTACATAATAAACCCTTATTTGCCATCACCTCATTACTGCGATATTATCACAAACATTAGCACTAAGTTAATACCTGTAGACCTAGAACCTAGACGTGATTTAACGAGTGACAGACGTCAGCGTCACTATTGGTCGTCAGATCTACGAAGTTAGCCAATCGACGGGCGTCTCAATGACCTAGATACTTTCAGGTAGCATACCTAGACTTGGATTTGCTTCTGTGTTACTTTAGTTATTTTGTTTATCAATGTGTGCTACTTTTTAGGGTTCCGTACCCAAAGGGTGCCAACGGAACCCTATTACTAAGCCTCCGCTGTCCGTTCCTCTGTCTGTCATCGGGCTTATCTTATGAACGTAATTGGGAGACAGTTGAAATTTCATGTGTGTATTTCTATGGCCGGTATAATAACAAATAATAAAAAATAAATGAAGTAAAAAATTAAATACTTACAAGAAAAGTTTTTTTGGAGCTCTTTGCCTTGTGGTACGGAACGCTTCGTGTGCGAGTCCGACTCGCACTTGGCCGGTCTTTTCATGCACCGTTTTTAAGAGGTTTCTTATAAAAATGTTCATAGATGCATGATTTCCTCGCTGAAATTGAATACTATTCAATTAAATAGCAATTAATTGTTAAAGATAGTTCGTTTTCTCTTCTACAATAATAATAAAGCGATTTTTTTATTATTTGTCTATTTATTTAGCAATAGCCGTTCTCCTGATGCATGTTTAGGCAAAAACTCATGGAGAGCTGATTTGAGAGCTCTAATTTGTAGTTTCTGTTGAATATAATCCATCAAAACATTTTTTTTCATATCATTTATATCATATACTTTTATAATAATAGAATACATTTTTGTTATATGCCTTATAAATTAAGAAAAAAATACTGGACCTAATTCAATTAACTACTGGAAACAAGTCTGAATATCTCCGAACTTCCACATCATTTTCACGTAGTATTTATCTTCAATAATTGCTTAAACAATATCAATAAAAAAAAAACATTTATTAATACTGTGATTTTTTTTTGTAAACAAAATAAAAGTACTCTAAATTTCACTGCGCCGTCGATGCGCGCTCGCCCCGGCTGGTGGCCATAATATATTGAGGCATTCACAGGCAATCCTGGTTAAGAAGACGACAACCTCATAGATTGAACTGCGAGATGCCATTTATAACCAAAAAAAAAGAAAGATGTGCGCACAGTACCAAAATGTAAGAGGGCTCTTAAAGCCCCATTTGAGTTTTGATAATGCACCTCTACACCCCCTATAAAATCATCCGAACATGATTTCTGTTATGCTTAGGGTCGCAGCATTATGCTGCGACCCTAAGCAAAACAGAGCCCCAGCGCTGGTTTTCAGCGACAGCCGGCGCCGACGTGCGGACAGAAGTACTGGTACAAAAATGCTGTATTTGAATTAGTAACGGGTGATAAATGATAGATCTTTGAAGCCTTGAAGCTTTTTAAGAACAATTGATAAGGTAACTGTGGCGGTATCACCACATGCGAACTACACATCATACTGACGTCACGCAAAATCCTGCATCGCGCAAGCAGAGTTTAGCGCACAACTAGCATAATATATACAACGTCCAGAGAAGAGAGAGAGACAGAGAGAGAGAGAGTCAGAGTATTCTATTCTATTCTAACGTCCCGGCATCAATCCCGGCTCACCAGACACAACACCCGTCTGGTCAGAGGATCCTCCTTTTTCTATGGAGGGTGAGAGACCTTTACACCCTCCTCATATCCCTATATAACTATGTAACCAGAAAAGATTTACGCCATTCATAATGCTGGAATCATTTCATTTGACGGACACTTTGTTTCCCGCCCTGGGGGTCTGATCTCAAAGCACGAAATCCGTAGTTCTTGATGGCCGAAATTGTTGCCGTTGGCCGCAGGGCGTGTCCTACTCCGTATCATATACGGACATAACATTACCTGCCACCTGGACATGAGTTACCTTGGGTGACCTGGAAGCCTTTAAACAGACTCCGGAACCAGGTTGGCCGAAGCAAGGAAAACCTGTTCAGGTGGCGAATCATAGACGACTCCGCCTTGGAGTGTAAATGTGGTGCTATTCCACGAACGATGGGACACTTAATATCATGTCCTGCATGTCCTGTGAGCTGCACGTTACAGGAACTGGTGGACGCTGGTGATGGCGCCAAACAAGTAGCCGAATTCTGGGCCGAATCCATTTAGATTGTTGTCAGAATCAGAATCAGAACTTTATTTGCTATGAATGTATGTACAGGAATAAGATGTTGTACATAAATTAAAGAGATCGGCTACAGTCTACCTTACGGCGTGCAAATTATTACATAAATTAAATTATTAAAACAAACAAACAAAAGAGTGTCAACAAAACAAAACAGAAATTATAGTGAAGTCAATTAATAATAATATAGTCAGCTAAGAACCGCCACGCTACGCTAAGAAGAAGAAGATTACTACGGGGCCCGAACTAAGAATGACTGACAACACAGTTTGACAGTAGTCCTTATTATACTTCTGAAGGCCAATTCCCGAAATTTAAAAAACGTTCAGAATCTAGTTGCAATCTCAACTCAGCGACAATTAATGTCAAAAACTTGTCAAAAATGTAGAGAAATTAGAGGTATTTTTGACAGATTGAGACTAAGAGCAGTCTGTGAACGTTCTGAAAATTACGAGAATTGATCCTCTGATGTTTTTTTGCCCGTTCGACAAAGTGAATTAATCGGGAGTAGGATTCATACCGATGTATGGGACTATGTTCGGACGGGCCCGTATCTTCGTTGACGGAATTAGAGGCCCTAACTAACTGACACGTTGACCTATTCTCCAAATGCACAGCAACCTTCGGTAACCGCAATGGTCATCACAGCAACTTGTATCCTCCATTATCAATTAACGAACAATTTTAATGATCAAGCGCACATTGTTTCTTCAACCGTTTCTTCTCAACAGCCGTCAGTCGATCAACGTTACACTACTCAATTGAATTACTTTTTGTCTCACTCTAACGCGTAGGAGTCGTATATGTCGTGGCTGTAATGAATAATGGATGCGCGTGAGCAGCGCGCGCCGCGTATCGATCACGCCGCCCTAATGATCTACTATCGATCGATGATCTATAGTGTGAGATTGTGGGGCGACTATGAATTTTGTGTCGTGGTACGATAGCCCAGTGGTTGTAACCCCGGCTTACGTGTGTAGGTCGCGGTTTCGCACCCAGGACCTTAACTTAGTACAATTTATTTTATCACCACTGTTCTGGTACGGCACTGTGCCGATTTCCTCACAAGCCCAGGTGTCGTCAACCAACCTACTGAGCCACGTGGTGTCTTCCAGCCCACTCCTGCCACTCCCTCTCATGGAGAGGAGGCCTGGGTCTCAACAGTGGGAACGTTATTATATTATTGTTATTGTATATGGCGCGTTTCTAGTAGTATACTCAAGTAACGTTTCAACAGATCGACTTCCTACCCTAGTGCTCAGATGGACTCGCATTATCAATCCGTAGTCCAGCCGATTCAAAACAATTGGATTAACCAGTTCAAGCATTAATTCATACATGCTTAAGCTGGTTATGCTTATGCAATCAGTTTTAAAATAGCGTGGATTTTATAAAATATTTTTGGGAAATATTAAACTCACAACGTCTTCCCACGGGGGCAGGCAGAAACTACAGACCGCCGCGCAGAAACTACCGACCTGCTACGATCCTTACATACCTACTTACTCTTTTTGCCTCGCTTACGTTCATACATATCTGGTCATACACACACACCGGTTGCGAGTACTACGCAGCTGACCTTTCTGAAGAACATCACCAATAAGTAGGCCACTAATGTCTTTCTGAATGCCGGGGCAGCGGGATTGTCCGAAAGGGTTACCGCTACCCCGGAACAAAAAGGGCTAAGGAAGGAACATGGGTGGATTTTAGTCAGTAAGAGTCTGACACTCCCTTCCGCTCCACCCAGAGCGGGAGGAGTCATTTGATGATTTCCCACCCGAAAAAAAAAATGTCTTTCTGAAGAACCTCACCAATAAGGCCACTAATGTCCTTATAGGGTCTCCCCTGCCGGCGTTTCTACTCACATCTGCCTTGTAATCATCTGATTATTATTTTTATTGTAGCCTCTTTATTTCCATAATGAATGGCTTAAATAAAAAACAAGGTATCATAAGATTACTATTAAATAAAATTAATGTGCATGCATAAAATAACAAAATTAATACAATTCATATCATGATTGTGATTATAAAGTTACAATCGCATAACAAATAGTTTCAAAATTAATAAAATATTTTTTTTCCTTTTATAATTTCTAAAATATTAAATAAATTTACTTTTTAAAATAATTTACAATTTCATTTACATATTTCAATATGGACCCCTCAACGGGTGGAGGCCTCCTCCATTTTGCTCCACGTTTGTCTGTCATTTGCCTTTATGATCCAATTTTTACCGGGTTTTCTTATTATTTCATCAACCCATTTTTCTTTCGGTCTAAATCTTTTCCTTTTGTTTGGTGGTAATCATCTGATTATACACGTGAAAATGGCGTTAATAATATAAATGATTTATGCCAGGGCAAAAGTAGTTCGACATGGAAATTATGAGTCCTATATGGAACGGTTAAAAATCATTGCTTGCAATTGATATCGCTGCGGCGTCACCGCATGGATGGACACCCTTCTAATAAGAATGCAACATTCTCATACATTTATGGCTGCGCTTGCGTCGACCGCCTTCTGTTTTGGTCGTGATTTAAGTGCTAAAGTCGCATTCCTATCATCACGACAGTTGCCTTGAAGGGTGGGTAGGATAAGGAATGGTTAGTTCTTACTGGGATAGGCTGAGTTATGGGTGACTTGGACTAATAATTCATATTAATAAGGTGCTAGCTGTGTTGCTATCTCAGAACGGCCTGGGGTCAATGACTTATTGATCACCGTTTTTGGAAGAGGGTTTTGGTGATTTGGTGAAATTAACTGCCTATTCACTAGTTGCCATTTATTCAAATTGTATCTAGCCTATTGTGAATGTGAAGACAATGTAAGTATTTTTTTTTATTTTTTATTCTCAGTTGCTTTCCTAAATGTCCTTTCTTTGGTATTGTTCGTCGAGTCGTTGAGCTTCTATGAGTTGAGCTGCATGATTACTGACAAATGCGTGTAGTGACGGGACAGGTCCGCTCTACCTGTGTGGTTCTTTCCTCAAAAGACCATTTCAGACACCAATCTAAATGGTCTTCACATGATCTGACCAAGATTATGTCTGGACTTTAAAAGAGACTGAGTTTGTTTCGGCCTTTCTTCCCAGAGTAGTCAGATAGGAAACGCCGACCTCATCTCGTTTTAAAAAAATGATTGACGTGTAAAAGTGTATGTACAAACCTATTTACAGAAATAAAATCATTTATTATGAATTACCAGAAAGCATGATGCGAATTAATTTACATAGGTATGCAGTATTTTCTTAAATTCATCCTGACAGCTGCTGAAATGTTCCATTTTAAGACTTCGCTGTCTGTCCGTCTGTCCGTCCGTCTGTCTGTCACCAGGCTGTATCTCAAGAACCGCGATAGCTAGACAGTTGAAATTTTCACAAATTATGTATTTCTCTTGCCGTTATAACAACAAATACTAAAAACAAAATAAAATAAATACTTAAGAGGGGCTCCCATACAACAAACGCGATTTTTTTGTCCTTTTTTGCTCGATATCAAAATTGGCAACAGGTAGGCACTTGAAATATTCACAAAATACTCAGTGGTATTTTTACTTTAATAATAAAATTAAAATAAAATAAATATTTAATAGGGGCTCCCATACAACAAACATGTTTTTTTCGGCGTTTTTGCCTTGTGGTACGGAACCCTTCGTGTGCGAGTCCGACTCGCAATTGGCCAGTTTTTTTTTAATAAATGAAACCGTGTCATATCAGGACCTGATTTGATAATTTATTCAATATAATATCATTCAAAAGATTTCATCATCATCATCAAAAGACTGTCAAAAGATTGATTAATCATAATTATGTTACAAAGATCATTTAGCATTAACATAAGATACCAACCTGCTTGCCTTGTCCCGACTGTGTCGGGCTCAACATCCAGTCTGACCGGGTGCAGCTGAATACCAATATTTTTATTGGTAAGACTAGCTACCTACCTGATCTCCACAACCCAGTTACTGGGTAACAAGATACTGGTTGTCAGACTTTCGGGCTTCTGACGACCCCTAACGACTGTCAAAGATCCAAGTATGACAGCCGGGACCAACGGCGTAATATGCTATCCGAGGCACGGAGGGGTCTGTCTCGGTATGTAAAGATGGTCACCCATCCACGGACAAACCGCGGCAAGCGAAGCTTAACCTGATCGATAGACTCATGCGGCTGTTGTTACTTAGCCACGAGCCCCTCTTTAACATAAAATAACAAAGTTGTATAAAATTCAGATTATTCTACTCTCAGAAAATGCTTATTAAAATAATATAAAATTTATTGGCATAAAAAATATGTACAAACAAAGTGAAGTCCTGCCTCCTGCGCTAGGTAACAACTTCTGTGTCATGGGAGCCAAATCGAAGATATTAGATTCAACCTAGCTCGAATGACAGCAGTTTTCATTATTCCACTTTAAAATCACATCTAGCTCAAATCAAACCACCTTTCACGCATCACAAACCAGTTACAATCTCTCTTAAATTACAGCCATTATATTGTCTATGATTGAATAATTTGATACATTGTCTATAGGAGGTTTATAGTTTGATTCATTGTCTCTGGTCTGTAATCATGATGTGAGCGATTGGAAATGTTATGACACTGCAGATTATGATATGATTGAATTTGCTGTCAGTTGCATACTTCTTAGTGTGATTTATTATGGTACCGTATTGAGATAATTGATAATTTGGGATTGTAATTTATTTGATAATTTGAACTCAATTTTCGTACAAGATCGTTCTCTTGTCTTGTTGCGTTGATGTCTTTTAATAGCACATAGGAGCTAAGAGGTCCTTTGTGAACTACTAAATGTCTTGAATATAGCAATGTATACTCATCATTTTTGTTCCCAAGTTTTCTGAGGTCTATCAGTCGTCAACAAAGTGTTACAATATCTCAACGTGTACTTACTTACTAACCAGTACTGCCTTCTGCATTAAACATCCTTTCTTTGGTCTGGTTGGTTTTTGGTATAACGGTATCACCAGACAAGACATAGATGTTGATTGATTTGAATAAGTTCAAACCAAGGAAGCATGGTATAAAGACGAGGATCTTTCCGCGAATGAACTCTTTTAGTAGGAGTTCTAATACAGTAGTAGAGCACTACTGTATTAGAACTATTTAATTTGAATATATTATGCTGTCTCCTACACTTCATACTGGCTAGCAGCCTAGACCTTAAGCTGAGACCTTATAAGGCATTTTCGCTGTTATTAACCGTGGCCCAATTATCGATGATTTGGCAGGCACTTGAGAGCCGAGAATTTGCGAATAAATAGTCGCTGAATTAATGTCAGACTTAGGAGGCGTTTTTTGAAAATTTCGATTTTTGAATGTCCATTGTGCTCAGATGTTTTTTGTTTTTGACTAACCTAACCCCTGGCCTTTTAAGTGTAGGTACTTATATTAACGAAGCAACAAGAACCAGTCAAATGTTTTGACATGAGCTGGGCATTTAGCCTGATACTACCTAACTTACTAATAGAAAAATATCTGCCAGTATGGAAACTGGCAGACATTTTTCTATTTTCCTTAAAAAAAATTGTATGTATGTGTGTGTATCTTTACTTACTATATTGAATTCTTATACCTATATTTGTCAAAGTCAAACTATTTTATTTGTTGAACATTGGTGTAAAAATAGGTGTTCGAAATAGAATATGTAGGTACAGAGATCTCATCATCTGCCTAGCCTTTTCCCAACTATGTTGGGGTCGGCTTCCAGTCTAACCGGATGCAGCTGAATACCAGTGTTTTACATGGAGCGACTGCCTATCTGACCTCCACAACCCAGTTACTGGGTAATACGATACGCCTTTGTAACACTGGTTGTCAAACTTTCGGGCTTCTGACTACCCGTAACGACTGTCAAAGATCCACGAATGACAGTACAGAGATCTCTATGTTTATATGTCAAGGACACATTGATAGAACCTACTCACAATACAAATTTTGTAACACCTATCTTGTACCTGTATATGTTTTGTTTTTATTAATTTGAGCTATTCATATATCGTTCGTGTTGATCCTAGACAAGACAACAGTGTCACCCAAACAATCCAAACCACAATATCGTCAGTCGCAACATCGTAAGTGCTCGTACAACATTATAATCGCCGGCGCACGACTGTCACACATTATGTATCAGACGCGTGTCATGGCGCAACTGATCTAGTTGTGAGGTCGGCGTGTGACTCACGCGTCATAGCGAAAGATATTAAGATAATATGTAATGATCTATCCGCATCATCATATTTTTTCATATCTAGAAACAAAGCCACTTTAATTTTGCCCCTGAGTCTTCATCATCTGCCTGCCTTTTCACAGCTATGTTGGAGTCGGCTTCCAGTCTAACCGGATGCAGCTGAATACCATATATCAGTAAGGGGGCCTAAAAAGGCCACTTTGGCAGAATCATAAAAGGACAACATTATGAATTATAATGGACAGATAACTGTTAAGTTAATCGTTTCAAATCCCATTGGTGAAGGATTTTTCAGTATTTTTTTTTGTCTGTGTTAAAATACCAATCAATCCAATCCAAATCCAATCCTAATCTCTTTGATCTAATCTACGTAGTGCAGCGAAAAAAAAACACGGACTGACTTCGCCATATTTTGATTCATAATGTTATCCTTTTATGATTCTGCCAAAGTGGCCTTTTTAGGCCCCCTGACCTCCACAACCCAATTACTGGTACTGGTAAGACTGGTTGTTGGATTTCTGTCAGATACCTAATGAAAATTGCAAGGCCATGCCTGAAACATACGCAAATATGGTATTCCTTTAGAGGTCACGGAGTGGCTCTTGTTGTTGGGGTGTTGCATTTTGGGTGAGAATCTGGATTTTGCCCAGTTAATAGCCAGGGGCTCGCCTCTTGTAACAATGGATAGAACTTCAACATAACTGGTGCAATGTGCCCTACAGGCACACCTTGCCTGACCCTTTCCTTTAGTTAAAAACTGTCAAAGTCTAGTCGCAATCTCATATCAGCGACAATTAATGACAAAAACATGTCAAAAATCTATGAAAATTAGAGTTAGTTGTGACAGATTGAGACTGACATTAGAATGCAAACGTCCTTTTACCCCGCTTCCGAATTGCATCAAAAGCGATTATATCGCGAATCCGACCAACGCGCAACGTCACAAACAGTACTCAATAGTCCTTATATTTTGTGATTTTTAATTTTGGTCGGATTCGCGATATAATCGTTTTTGACCCAATTCGGAACGCGTGGTTAAAATACGGGAACTGCCCGTCAGGTGTCTTGTCCTGTTATGACAACCAATTATTATCTGTCGATCATTCGACACACGACTTACTCAATATTATAATCAAGTTAGCCAATAATCTTATCAAATCGACATTTAGAACAAGCAAAACATCAAGTTAGCTGCGGATATTACACTTTTTATGACACGACTTGCAAGAACGGAAACTAAATGTCAGATTTTACATACATTTATTATAAACATCCGCTGAACGTGGGCTATAACACAGTATTAATTGAGTATGTGAATATAATATAATAATCATTGGCCTCTTATTTATAAACGTAAAAAAATATGGTTATACACACGCTAATCATTAATTCAAGAGCGGTGATCGCCACATGTCCAAATACAGAGCGTTTTTGTCAAAAACCGGTGAAAATTAAAAATTTTCATGACGTCCGTTATGAATATAAACGAAACGCTCTTCTAGGAAACCGTAGCTTTAGCAACGTTTATAAGGGGTTTGGTGTTTCTAGCAATAGCGGGCGGTGGCCCAGTGGCTTTTTTTTTGCTGATTGGAAATCATCAAATAACCCCTCCCGCTCTGGGTGGAGCGGAAGGGAGTGTCAGACTCTTACTGACTAAAACCCACTGGCCGGCCGGCCCTTAATTCCTTGGTGCTGACATCTCTTTGAGGTGCGCGTGGAACACGTACGCCCAGTCCGGCACGGGCCTGGTCCTGATCGGACGGTGAGCTATATACCCAATACTCTCCGTCCGCAGGCCCGCGCCTACGGTGGCCGGGAGTCGTCACGCGGCTCCCGACGCCCGGAGCGTCTCCTGCGGCGGCTGGGACGGGAGGCTTACTCCCTCATCCATCCCGCCACCTCCTTCGCTAGCATGACTGCTTCGCAGAAGGAGGTGACTGCCTCCCACTCCCTCTCGCCCCGGACCATGGCTTGCACCAGGGCCGGACGCGAGAGGTCACCGCCGCTGCCGATCGCCTCTACGAGGACACGGCGGTGCTCCGCCCAAGCGGTGGTCCAGTGGCTCGACTTGCGAGTTGTAGGTCGTGCGTTCGACGATTCGAACCGTCTGAATGCAGTATCTTACTGCAATAAAGTTTTCATCAAAACTGCTCATAACTAAAATGGTGAAAGTCATTATCATGAAAGATATTCGCATGTCCTAGAATCCAAAAAGTTGTAAGTGCGACTGCTGTACATCGAGTTGGATCCCTAGATTGGGAAAACCATTAGCAGGTTTACCTATTGGGAAATTCTCAGTAGCCCAGAATCTGGGGTCTAAATACAAAGTCCGTAGTTTCGCTCGAAGTTAAGGGCGGCTACTTTTCCGTTTTACTGAGGGACATATGATTAGTTCGGAGCCCAAAATAAGAATGAATGACAATACGATTTGACACTAACACCGATGTGTCACCGGTGTGTGAGTGTGTGTGTGTGCGATGTGTGCCCGCCCGAAAAATGTAATTTGACACATGCTTTGCCAGATCAACTAGTTTCGGACGGGCCCATATCTTCGTTGACGGACTTAGAGAGAAGACCCTCTGGATATGTGACCACTTAAAGGCTCCAACAAACAGGCGCGACACGAGATATAATCGCGCGCGACACAAAGACGCCTCTCGTTGCGCGACTTGCGGTGCCTTTGTGTCGCGTGTCGTGTCGCGCCTGTTTGAAGGAGCCCTTCGGCCTTATTACAAAACAAGATTTATCTTTAGACCCAGGTTTAAACAATCCAGCCATTTTTAAATTTCGAACTATAATCCGACGAAGCTAAAGTTCTTATTACAAAAACTGACGTTAAACCCGAGTCTAAGTTGTCAATTTTGCATTAAGAAATTTACGTTTGTCGGAATAAAGTTCAAAATAGAGTAACTGGCTCGAAGGTCTAGGCTAGGTCTAAAATAAGATCTCGTTTTGTAATAAGACGGTTAATGTCAATAGGCTCGCCTCCTATTAAGTAATTGAGATTAATTACATTTAAAATAGACTGACCTTTGACGTTAAACAATAGGCATAAGATGAGACATAAAAGTTTACGATATGATAGTAAATTGTAGATAATAGCAGATATTATATTGTTCATAGCCTTGCCCTGTGTTATAGCACGTATGTGTCTATCCCTTTATATATGGCTGTCGTGATGATGTGACGTTGTAATTCGATGATGTACTGGCTCAATTCTCACGCCCTACGCGTGTGTTGTGCAATTACAATATGTGTACTTACATTAGTGGGACACACAGATGTAGAAAGCGACGAATACCTATGTCTCATCTTTATAAAGCCTAGTATAACTAAGTAAGTAAGGGATCAGTTGAGGGGTCCGTGGCTAAATAATAACAGCCGCAAAGGTCGATCGATCAGGTTAAAATACGCTTGCCGCGGTTGGTCTGTGGATGGGTGACCTCTATACATACCGAGACCCCTCCGTGCCTCGGAAAGCACGGTCCCGGCTGTCATTCGTGGATCTTTGACAGTCGTTACGAGTAGTCATAAGCTCGAAATTCTGATAACCAGTCTTACCAAGGGGTATCGTATTACCCAGCAACTGGGTTGTGGAGGTCAGATAGGCAGTCACTCCATGTAAAATACTGGTATTCAGCTGCATCCGGTTAGACTGGAAGTCAACCCCAACATAGTTGGGAAAAGGCTAGGCAGATGATGATGATGAACTAAGTAAGTCAGGGGACCAGCCAAAGAGGGTGGCTGGGGTAGACTGGGTGCGGAAGGCGGAGGACAGGGTGTTGTGGTGCAGTCTGGGAGAGGCCTATGTCCAGCAGTGGACTGCGATAGGCTGAGTTGGTTGATTGAAGGAACTAACTTCTTGTTATTCTTCAAAAGTTAAAAACTTCGATACTCAAGTATCGGATTCGTACCGTCATAAGGATTTACTAACAGGTTAGAGCGGCGGGATTACCCTTGTTATAAAGGACTACATATAGGCGACTGAAAAATATAGATTCATTCTAACATGGCCACCGTGTGCCCACCTGGTTTTATAAAGACAAAAGAATAAAGCAAGCCAATTAAACGACGAAGAGAAGAAATAGAAAACACACGTTTAAATAAATCACCATTAGTCCTAATAACAAAATAACACTAAAATAACTGATGTCGCTCAGAAAGCTGCCTCAATTACGCTGGACACAACCGCCACATGTCAGACGATCAGTGGGCCAAACTTATGACCCAGTGGAACCCGCGTCATTGCTTCAGGCCCAGACGGAGATGGCGGGATGAACTGGACTCATTTCATAAAGATTGGTTCTTGGCAACTGGACAGAGAGAGGTGGAAAGTAGGGAAGCCTTTGCCCAGCAGTGGGACATTAACGGCTAATCAAACAAAGTTCTATTAAAGTCAAAGAAATAAACACAGAGCACTGCTACAAAAATGTTTGTAGAACTTCTAACCAAGCTCTGTTAGCTCGCTATTAATCATCCGTGTGTCCCACGCCCCGAGGCAGCTTTCATAAGCGTTACAGCTATAAACGATTACGTTAATAGCATCTATTTCTATATGATTAGCATTTACTCCTATATTGTAACGACATGTAATTGGGACATGATAGTACTATGTTTTAACAGACATTAGTTGTAATCATTGCGCTATTATGAGTGGATACAAGGGTAAACAGTTTAATAGGGCGTTTAGTTCAGCAGATTGACGAGGTTCTAATATTTAATTTATTATGCCTTAGGTCAGGGTATCACTGAGGTACCTATTAATTAATGTTATACTTGGCTATAATGAGAGGCTCATGGCTAAGTAATAACAGCCGCACAGGTCCATCGATCAGGTCAAGCTACGCTTGCCGCGGTTGGTCTGTGGATGGGTGACCATCTTTACATACCGAGACCCCTCCGTGCCTCGGAAAGCACATTAAGCCGCTGATCCCGGCTGTCATTCGTGGATCTTTGACAGTCGTTACGGGTAGTCAAAAGCCCGAAAGTCTGACAACCAATCTTACCAAGTGGTATCGTATTACCCAGTAACTGGGTTGTGGAGGTCAGATCAGGCAGTCGTCGTTTCAGCCGATAGACGTCCACTGCTGGACATAGGCCTCCCCCAATTTTGGGAGGGTTTGCCATAATCGCCACGCTTGGCAGGCGGGTTGGCGATCGCAGTATGGTATGATGGTGGAATACATAGAGAACGCTGCTGCCCATTCTCCGGTACGATCCTTAGTCGCCTTTTACGACACCCACGGGAAGTAAGGGGTGGTGCTATTCTTTAAGTCCGGCACCACACAGACAGATAGGCAGTCGCTCCATGTATAATACTATTATTCAGCTGCACTCGGTTAGACTGGAAGCCGACCCCAACATAGTTGGGAAAAGGCAGGCAGATGATATTTGTTGTAATAGAGCAGCAATAGAAATAGGTACACACTCTGTGAAAATTTCAATTTCTGTGATAATCGTTATTTTCTAATCGTTCATGAAATATGATTCGCTGACGTCTGTCTGTTTAGCGAATTATATCTCATGAACGATTAGAAAATAACGATTTTCACGGACGGACGGATGGGCAGACAACGGAGGCTTAGTAATAGAGTCCCTTTGGCACCCTTTGTCTACAAACCCTAAAAATGAACACAAAGTAAAGCGTCTGATATCTTCTTAGCGAGAATCTAAATGATCACGTTTTCTGATAAAAACTCCACTTAGCCATCAACAACACATCGTTACAACCTACCCCAACACGTCGTGAGCACAACATGGTCACATAAGGGAGCTCTAACAACTATTAATAAAGATTTACGAGCCGCTGATAAGGTTATATGTGTTCATAGCACCTTGATACATCACGACCACGCCTGGTACGTAGGTCATATGGCTATGTAAGCAGGTGTAGATCACATATTATGTAGTACTAGCTACTGGCCGCGACTTCGTCTGCTTAATATTTCTTGTTTTTTGACCCAACCCGTCGCTCGAGAGGCTCTCTCCCTGAGACGTCCCGCCACCTCCTTCGCTAGCATGACTGCTTCGCAGAAGGAGGTAACTGCCTCCCACTACTGGCCGACCCCTTGACAATTCATCAGTGTCTGTAATTTGAAATAAATACTTTAAGTTCAAGTTTTGAGTTTCGCGTTTTCTCGTCGAATACCTTTTCTATCTTCTTCTGACAGTTACTTATTTTTTAGCTAGATAGGCTGTTGTTTGGAGGGCTGTTTACTGTTACCAATACCTAAATTGTTTTTCATTGTAAGCTAACGGAATGCACTAACCCGCACTGAGCCCGCGTGGTAGATTACGGCCCACTCCCTCTCACCGACAGGAGGCCTGTGGCCCAGCAGTGGGAACATTATAGACAGATTATAACGAAATAAATTAAGATTTTCCTATTTGTTTATTCGTTTCCATATTGTAATACCTACTCAACTTCTTATTGAAAACCTTTTAGCTTCTTGCTCCGTGCAGTTGAATCAGGTGATAAATAAACTAGTACATGTGTAGAACACACCCATTTAGGACTTGGCACAGCTGGTAGCCTGAGACGCACGACATTATGTCGTGCTGTGTCCGACACTGCTTTACGTACAGTTGTGACATTTATATCAACAGTCTCTTAATGGGAAAGGAATTATCTAATTAGTAATGTCGTAGGTCTGTTCATTAGCGCAATATCATCTTGCGCAAGGTCATGACTTGTGCTGTAATTAAAGAAATACGAGAAAGTTATACATGTGCAATCATTTCTGAGGGCGGATCTTCAATATGTTTTTTTTTTCAAAATCTCCGTGGATAAACTCTATCAAAGAACAATAAGTAATTAACGATGCGGACGAATTTTTTGATGCCTTATGGTTCTTTTCTCTGCCTTTTTTATATAGGTACTTGTACATATTTTTCTTATTATTTTAAGACAAGTTAGCTTTTAAATTATCAAAGAACTATATTATCATAACGGTCCCAAGGTTTTGAAGTATCTATAGTTTTGGGTTCCGTACCCAAAGGGTAGAAACGAAAACTTAGTAATAGACTAAGACTTCGCTGTCTGTCTGTCTGTCACCAGGCTGTATCTCAAGAACCGCGATAGCTAGACTGTTGAAATTTTCACAAAGTATGTATTTATGTTGCCGCTATAACAACAAATACTAAAAACAAAATAAAATAAATATTTAAGGGGGGCTCCCATACAACAAACGCGATTTTTTTGCCCTTTTTTGCTCGATATCAAGAATGGCAACAGGTAGGCACTTGAAATATTCACAAAATACTCAGTTATATTTTGACTTTAATAATAAATAATAAAATAAAATAGATATTTAAGGGGGGCTCCCATACAACAAACATGTTTTTTTCGGCGTTTTTGCCTTGTGGTACGGAACCCTTCGAGTCCGACCCGCGCTTGGCCAGTTTTTAATTTTTGGTATGAAAAGTGCCTATTCTGAAATTAGTTTCAGAATAGGCACTTTTCATACCAAAAATTAAAAACTCATAAGTCATAAGATTTCATAGGTCTACACAACTATCAGTGCTTTGTACCTATATACTTTGTGTCCTATATACTTTTAGTACCCTATGCGTTTCTAAAGAAAGCAATATACCAGGATTCCACGAGTCAAAAAGTCTACCAAACTTGAATCACAAATGAATCAAAAAATTTAATAAAAGCAACATACTTAGTTATCGTCTGATTTTAAACACAGTAATTAGCATAAGTTTGCCATTGTTTTTACCAGACAACTTAATCAACAACTCGAAGCGTTAATTGGCGCGTTGCTGTCAACTCCGGGCGCTGTCAGTGTCAAACTGTTGCTGACTGACAGCCGATAGCAACGCCCCCTCGCGGCGTGACTCGAGATTAGCTTATCTTGATGTGAGATGACGGGGACCGCCTTAATAGTCGCATTAAATCGTGTAATAGGATTAAATTTGACAAAACGCCTACGCAGGTATAACAGGGCAGCACTTTCTTACAAAGAATGTAGTTATAGGCACTTAATTGATGATGATTTAAGGCTTTAAGCGGAAGATCTGTCGGTATGTTCTGTAAAGGTCTTACCGTGAAAATTTTGATGAAGTGAAGAGCGTTGTAATTCCACCTGATGCTGGGAAGCAACACTCTTGACAGGTCACTTCACTTAAGTTTTCACGGTGAGATCTTTACACAGATTCAGCTGTAGTAACCCAGTGGTTAAGATCACATGCAACAAGTCGTAAGTCGTTGGTTCGAACTTAAGCAGACATGCACTTGCATTGTGTATGTTATTAATTTCATCACGACTGCTCGAAAAACTGTGAAGTGATGAAACATCGTGGTGAGGAAACCGGTACGTCCTGGATATAGTTCGAAGACATAATAACATGCCCCGCAGCAGGCCCGCGCAGTGGACACTAACAGTTTACCTTCTCTAACAGGGTTCTCTCTGCCTTCTGGCCTGATCCCACCAGTAGAAATATTTCAGGCTGGTTGCTTAGGTGCATGATTATGCATTAAGAAAGTTTTTTTTTATTATTCTCAAAGATAAGTACATTATTTTGTTGTTTTTACAATTTTACTCGCTAAACTTTCGAGTTTGATGGCGAGAAGCGCCTGTAGATACACATAATATTGTAAAAACTAACTTAGTGGCACCAGGGAGTTTGAACTAGGTGCCTACTGGAGTTGCGGGCGCACAGAACTCTATCCGCCCAACAAGTGACCCCAGGGAAGACGCTGGCACAGTGGTCACGTGCCGCCGTGCATAGCGAGGCTCAGGGGAGGCCCCTTTACAGTCTCCCCAGGGATGTGACTTACAGGCGTTGCACGGGGGGTTCCGGAATTGGTATTTTAAGAGGAACCGGGACCACCTCTATGTGCTGATGGTGATCACCGGGGTGGTTTTAATGTAGTAATTCCACACTCCCCGACTTCCCTCCCCGGAGGTCGGGTACCCTTTGAAGGTTTCCCCAAGACGAGAAAATTCACCCTATCACCAGGAAAGGAGTACCTGCTCTTTCGGGCAAAATTGGCGTGAAGTTTACAATGATAATAAGAACAATCGATTTCACATCTTGTCTTTGTCTCGATCTTCTACTGAATTTCTGTAAATAGTTTTTACCCTGCCATTATCAAATACCTACATATGCCAGAAGACTTAAACTTATAGGAACACTCATATTCTGTTCAGTGTCCTAATGACATAATCTAGCTAGGCTGTAACTGACCCAGTTGGCAAAAGCACATACGGACTGACGCTAATGATAATCTAAACACACAACTCGACTCATATAATTTGATCGAATCAACTTATCGAGTAGTTGACACGAACACGTCACATCGAATCGAGTCAAATCGATGTCACATCGAATCGATTCAAATCGAGGCAATCATCTTAATTGGAAGTAACTCGAATGACTCGAAGGAAAACTAGATAGGTATTTGTATAACCTATTCATTCACTAATAATTCATAAGTCAATAAGCAATAACCGAGGTACTTACAATAAATGAAAAAGTGTTTTTGTCTGTTTTTAAAGTATTCACGGCTAAACAGCTGAACCGATTTCGATGAAAATTGGTTCTGAGGTACCTAGCTTGGATTCTGAGGACGGATAAGCAAAATATACGAAAGCTCAAAAGAATCGGTCAAGTGCGAGGCAGAATTATGCACTGTGGGTTCCGTGTATTAGGTACTATTGACACAGATTTACGTTCTTTTTTATTATTTACTAGGTTCCGCCCGTGGCTTCGCCCGCGTGGTATGTTCATAAAACGCCTATGTCCTTCCCCAGGGTTCAAAGTATCCCCATCCCATTTTCATCGAAATCGGTCTAGCCGTTTCGGAGATTAACCGGAACAAACAGACAGACAGAAAATATTTTTTACCCGACTGCGCCAGAAGGAGGGTTATGTTTTTCGGATGTATGTATTTTAAATTGATGTTTTGTTATAAGTAGGTACCTACCGTACATAATACTTTCCTAAGCATTTAGTAAAAAGCTGTTATTTTGACATTACAAAAACACACCACTTCCCTTTTATTTATTTTTCATGATAAAACAGGCCGTACTAATATTGTGAAAATTTCATTTGACTCTCTGGCTGGTTGACAGACAAACAAATTACGCGGACACTCGGCTTTGTAATAGGCTCCCATTATCACCCTTTGGATATGGATCCCTTACAATAAACCTAAAAGGGAGAAACAAGATATGGAGGTTTTTAAAGGATAATTTAGAAACACACACAGAAGAAGTCACGTTCAAAACGCTAGTGTGTTATTTTTTTTGGCCTTTGACCTTAAATATTAAAAAACTGTTCAAATAACTAAAATCGTTCAAACAGTAAAGTTAAATGTCATGACGGATTGCTTGAGTTGATGGCAGTTTGTGGCTATTAGCAGTTCTAGTACAACGCTATCTGTCTTTTGGAAACGATTGTCACAGTGATTTTCAATTGAAAATTATCGACTAAACTCATTCAGACGGACAACCAAAATTGCGCAATTCTTGGCAAGTGTGGAACTGTTGCAATCCTTGTATTGCAGTAAATTGAAGTACATTGAGACGTTAAAATTGCCAAGAATTGTGCATTTGAGTTGCCCGTGTAAGCGGACTCTTAGAAATTGTGTGATAAGTACGTTATTTCATGGTATTCAGAACCGCCCAGTGTGAGATAAATAGCTAAGTATCTAATCCCATTTTAAAGTGAGTTCGTTTGTATTCTAAGGCTGTCGTTTCATTTTAATCAGCTTTTCCCTACATTTATTTTCGTATAACTCGTCAAAATGTAGGGAACAACTGATTTTTTTTCGCGATTTCAGGTTTGGTCCCATAGTAAAATTTGTTCATAATGATGAGTAGGTACAAAATGAGTAGGTAAAAAAAATCACGTTGTATATGGAGTAGCGGACCCTTTGTTTTTTACGGCTAAAGTCATTAATAAATTCTTTCAATTGTTTCAGGATCTATTGGAGCGAATATTCCGCCTGTTCGACGCAGATTCGTTAGATCATTTAGATCAAAATGATTGGCTTGAATACTTGAAGGAACGTCTCACGTAAGTTGCAAAATATTTCTTCTCTTTTCCGTTTTTGTTACCTCCGGATAACTTCCGGATAATTTATCTGCAAAGAAATTAATGCAAATTCCGTTTCATTTTTCTATTAATCTAATGTATAAATAAACCATACAAAGTTTAAACGCATGTGATAACTTTGTAGCGCCATCTAGCGGCGAATAGAATAGGCAACTTTTAAACTTACATTCAACTTTGTTTACAGAGATGACAAACAGTTGGATTTCGTGGAGCAAGTAGAAAGTGTAGCATACGTCCTATGCGGGAACGGTGTGATTACTTTGGATACGTTTCAACGCATCCTACGAAATAAAGTTGTAAGTACATTTTTGTTAACAACGCTATCTCTTAGCGAGTAGCATAACTAGCTTGAGCTTGTAGTATTTGATTAACGTAAGAGAGGGCGCTGTTTTAAATGACACGGACAGTAAAAGAAAAGTGTAAAAATGCAGGTAGCTTTTGCTATCCACTTAAACCTATTACTGTCATATTTTTTTGTATATTCCTACTTTCGCTATTAAGTGGTTTTCTTAAGATATTTTTGTTTTTAGGTGACAAACAAGTTCTTCAGGGTAGTGGACACGGATGGTGACGGCTATACGACGGCTGACGAAATCATGGAGTTCTTGTCTACAGTTACTAGTAGCAGGTATTGTTGGATTTTTTGTCTTAGATGAACGGCAATTTTGTAGTAGGTCTCTTTTTCTTAAAGACATAGCCTGACATAGGCTATATACCAGGTAGGTAATTACTTAAAGCAGCCTGAACGGACAGAAGCATATTTTTGTTTACATTTACAACTGCTGAACACCAATTCATCAACATCATTTCTTTTTACAATCGCAGTGATATAAATTATATAATAGCATATAAGTTTGCCACTTTCTGCCCTGGAACATAAAGGGCTAAGGAAGGAACACGGGTGGGTTTTAGTCAGTACTGAGTCTGACGCTCCCTTCCGCTCCGCCCAGAGCGGGAGGAGTCATTTGATGATTTCCCATCCAAAAAAAAAAAAGGTTTAACGTTGTAAGATACTTCAGCAATGCAAGTAGTTATACTTAACAACAACAGATATACTTAAAACAATGGAAAAATCTTACTAATATTACCTATACCTACCTAAACGTGAAAGTTTGTGGGGATGGATGGATATTTGTTACTGTTTCACGCAAAAAATACTGAGCGGATTAGGATGTTTGGCACAAAGATAGTTTGTAACCTGGATTAACACATAGGATACTTTTGATCCCGGTACTGCGTTCCCACGCGGGCGAAGTCGCTGGCAAAAGCTAGTAAATTATAAACTCGTAAAACTGGATCCCCACTAAACCAATAGTTAGGTAAACAAGAACCTTTGTTTCAGACCTCGAGTCGGCTTCGACAAGCACAGTGTGGATCGACTAGAGAAGCTGTTCCGAGCGACTGTCGGTGATGAGAAGGAGATCACCAGGGAGCAGTTCCAGAAGATTGTGGTCTCTAAGAATGTAAGTTATTATTAACACTGGTTTATATACAAGACACCTATCATACGTATACCGACCGATGGTGGTTATAGCCTAGATACAAACACAACTATTCTGTTTGCAAGTAAAAAATTACCTTCAGAGCAAAAAACTAGTTGTTATACCATTAAATATACTTTTAACCCCCTAACTACACACGACACACTTTTGAGGACACAGCACTTTTAAAGAGAATTCCAGTTATACGACGCACTTTTTGTCTTACTGCTATAGTTGAATATTTTTTGAACGCCCGCGTTTGGCTTCAATTTTATCTGATAGTAGGCGATGGTGTTCAGCTGCATCTGGTTTGACTGGAAGCCAACCTTAACATAGTTGGGACAAGGCTAGGCTGATGATGATGATGATGAAAATGAGTTGGCGATGGTGTGGTCGACGATAGTAGTGGTTGTACAATTGTCTTAAAGTAACTCATTCTTGAGACTTTAATACTTTGTTGACAACTTCCTTGTTTCCGCCGAATCTGCTTTATAGCAGTTTATTGTGTTTATGCAGTGCATATGTTTACCAACGTAATAAACTACCTAGGTATATATTTTACCCAGAATGTTTCTGTTTCCAGCCCTTCTTCACGGAGCGCGTGTTCCAGATCTTCGACGAGGATGACTCGGGTGCCATCTCCCTGCAGGAGTTCATCGCGGCCGTGCACCGCTTCGCCGGGCAGACGCCGGAGGATAAGATACGGTTCCTCTTCAAAGTTTATGATTTAGATGGTAAGACTCGAATAATACAGTTCAACCCTTTTGAAGAAAAACACCACCTAAAGAAACATACAAAAAACGTCTGCAATAGGGAAGTCTCGAAGTCTCTAATTCTTCTTGTTTGTCAATCATAAATGGTTTTTACTTTATTTATGTAGGGGCACATCCATGGCGTTGCTTAAGTGACCTTTCAGGCACACAGCAGTCACTACCCAAGCCTAAGAAGAATTAAAATCCTTATTCTCACAGGCGACGGCCTAATCCAGCACCGCGAACTCGCACACGTGATGCGTGCGTGCATGGAGGAAAACGGCATGCAGTTCAGCGACGAGCAGCTGCTGCACCTCACCAGCGCCATGTTTGAGGACGCGGACACCGAACAGCGCGGCGCCATCACGTATGAGGCACTGAAGAAGCAGTTGGGGAACCATGACGGGTTGCTGGAGAATTTGTCGATTAGGTAAGATTGGGTTTACGTCCGCATGGTTCGGAGTGATTGGATGTTACTAGCGACATACTCGTACAAACTTAGAAGGCTGTTGTTTTTTGTTTTCATGTTGACTAGCTCAAGAGAGGCGCGAAAGATAGATTACAAACAGATAACAAGTTCTATAAAGCAGAATTAAGTAACTAGCAATACCAGATATCAATTTGATATACGACGAAGCGTAACGGCAACAAGTTCCGTTACTTTACTCAGATAAAAAGCATGATATTGTTAGAATTAATATCAAAATAATACTTTAGTACGAGTAAATACTACTGCCATTGCTTATGTACTAACTGGCAGTTAAGATGAATTCAAACATGAATTTATAACAATAAATTGCTCAGGTTAATATTCATTCACGACTACGTGTGTTTTAATAGGTTATGGGCCCAGTAGCTATACTGTTGTCATAACACGCTTACTATTTCCAACTACCTACCCTTTGACCTGTCATTCCTGGACTGGTCAAATCTTTCGTATAAGTACCTATGTCTTGCAATTAAAAAGTTACGCACTCAATAGCATTGAGAATCGAGATTGATTTTGTATTTAATCTTACCTCAATCAGCATCGACCGCTGGCTAGTCCCTCCGAAGCAGGACCCCAAGCCCGTCTCCTTCTCCCAGCGCCTGTGGAATCTCAAGCCCTACCAGCTGTCCCGGCCCTACTTCAGGAACAACTACGTGTTCCTCACTTACTTGGCGCTGTTCTTCATTGTCAACGCTGGCTTGTTCGTCGCCAGGGTTGTGGAGTACAGGAAGATGAATGCTAATGTATTTGTTATATTTGCTAGGGCTTGTGGTGAGTGAATGATTCATTCTTTGTCTATTCTCTATAATATAAACGTTGAGTGATAAATCGGCTACAAATGACAACCCAACTATTGATTGTCGATTTTCTAAAGCACGACTACTTGCCAGTCTTTTAAATACCCACGTTTATCTAAGGATGGCTATATTCATTAGAATTAGCGAATGGATTAAATATGGCAGTATATTTGTTATTAATACAATCTTCTTGACATTAATTCATTATCATTACACCCGAGCACGAGAAATCAGAAGTTTCTTTATCTTTATCTTCTCTCATAAATACAAGGGACGAGCATTGATTCAATTTATAATTGAATCAATAATGGTCGTCGTGCCTTGCTTGGTTACTAGCAGAATATTGAATTAGATCATATTTATTTCTTTATCATGATAATTAAAGAAAGAGAATAGAGCATTAGTTTAAGTTTGTAATAATGAACAGCTTTTGGTTATTACCTAGGTACTTATCAACTCTTTTTCCCACATTCCAGGTCAATGCCTAAACTTCACCTGTTCCTGGGTGCTGGTACTGATGCTGCGTCACTGCCTCACAGAGCTGCGCGTGCGCGGGTTTAGCTCGTACCTGCCGCTAGACCATCACATCTACCTGCATAAGCTGACTGGAGTGTTGATAGCGGTGTACAGCGCGGTGCATACTGTCATGCATTTGTGTAATTTTAGTAAGTAACTACTACCTATCTCACTTATAGAAAAAGAAAGAAAATGCGTTTATTTGCGGTACTTACCTGTGTATTTCATACATAACTAGCAGCGCCCCGCGGTTTCACCCGCATAAGTGTCGACCCCGTGGGAATATCGGGACAAAGACTATCCTATGTCCTTTCCCGGGGCTCAAACTATTTCTATACCAAATTTCTTCTAAATCGGTTCAGCGGTTTAAGGTAACAGACACACAAACACACTTTCGCATTTATAATATTCGTGTGGATGCGACTTAATAAAAATCTTATGAATGAAATAAGTACTTACCTTACTGAGTAATTTCGACCTTGTACGGGGAGCCACGTGTTTGTTCCGTTTATGCTGCATATTTTGGTATCTACTCTTCCCGTTGACCTAGAATCATGAAAATTGGCAAGAAGCACACATGGCATGTAGCATAAATAGAGGAAAAATCTGAAAACCGTAAGTTTGTAGTTACATACCTACAAATTTGTACGGAACCCACGGTGCGCGAGTCCGACTTGCATTTCTCCGTTACCACAAAACCACCAGAAAAATAGTGAATCTAACCGAAAACTATCAGAACGTTGCAAAAAACAAGTCCGTTTGAGAACCAGCAATACATTTTTTTTATAAATTATCGTCCAATAAAAGGGAAAAAGAGTTCTGCCGAAACCAGGGATTGAACCAGGGACCTTTAGATCTTCAGTCTAACGCTCTCCCAACTGAGCTATTTCGGCTGTATTAACTGTTTCGAAATTATAACTCGCTACCTAACCTAATTATAGACACTACGACAAGGGCTTATCGCACAGAGGAGTTTGTGCTGGGTTCGATTCTCGGGTATTTATAGTGGACTGTGATCATGACGTAATCGTGAATTGTTGAAGTGAATATTTCTATAGGCGTTTTGAGCGATTTTTCGAAGGGAAAAATCTGATGGCGCGTTACTGGCATGCTAATGTTAATTAACAATGGGTACAAGGTCAAATTAAATTGTCTAGCGAGACTCTGCAAGATGTGATGGTGATCGATATCTAAACATGAAAAATAAAAAAGATTTGATGATCTTTTTTGGGGTCAATGACCGTTGGTACTCGTAGTGTTGTTACTTGAAGTGTGAGTTGATACAATAATTATGTTATAATGTGATGGTTTGTTTCAAATACGGGGACAAATTAAATTAGCTAGAGAAACTCCGCAGATGTGTTGGGTATTGATAATATCTAAACTATTCTAAACAAAAAAAAAAACGAAAAAAACAAATGTTTTTTTTGGGTTCAACGACCCCTGGATTAGTTACTTAGTACTCGTATCAGTTGATTTTTTTTTTTTTTTTGTTTTATTATGTTTAGATGTCGATCATATCTGCGGAGTTTCGCTAAGTAATTTCATTTGTCCCCATATTTGAAACAAACCATTCTTAACCATGAACCCCTTACTTTTTCCAGGTCTCGTGGTAGTCCACGACCCAGTCCTCAATAAGAACAACTACACACTGACAGAGTGGCTGCTCACAGAGAAGCCCGGCTTATTCGGGATGATCGGCGGCTGTGCTAACCCCACCGGTATAGCTCTAGCTGTTATACTGCTCGTCATGTTCGTGTGCAGCCAGCCTTTTATTAGGAGGGGAGGAAGTTTTGAGGTAAGATGTAGGTACAGACGGCAGCACATCAAGCTACTACAATCTGTCAAAGAACAATGGCAGCCACCCATACATTGATTTAGCTGAGATTAAATTCTCGCGTCTTTAAATGAAAAATATCTTGTTTAACTCGGCGTCAAATTCTGAATTAGTTTGTGCAAGAATTTTTGTTCGAGAAGGCCGAGGATAATAGAAATTCAGTCATGAACTTTTGTCGGTTATGTCTATGGTAATTCCAATTCGAGGAAGTAAAAGGGCAATATTGCTAAATCCCATTTTTTTTCCTGTCCCTTGACCGTTCATCCTTCCTTCAGGGGAATATCACAGTCCGGGACAAGTTAAAATTAAAGAAACCGGAATACCATCGAGAGCAACACAAAGCACAAAGCGTCGTGTAATCTGTGGTAGTGATACCATAGATAAAAATACTAAATGTACTACTCATGTCACACGACATTACACGACGTGTAATGTCGTGTGACATGAGTATCACTACCACAGATCACTACAACGATACAACTTATTATTTTTTTAGATTTGGGATAATAGCCTTTTTGCCAGTCATAATTTATTGTTACACTACAATATTTTTACCTCCTTGCAAGGAATACTTCCACTTAGAAATAACAGTATTGTTTATTTACTCCGTTTAATTACAATAACAAACTAAAACTGAACACAATACATTAATGCTCTACACTTGGCAGAATAAATATAAAATGGCAACACTAATAGTCAATGAAAAAATCAAATAACTTTTCATTTAAAATATTTTTTTTATCCGGCCTTAACTAGTTAATGTGATACTTTGAAAAAACGTAGAAAAATAATGGAACTGCCTTCGTATATACGTCACTTGTAGACGCTCAAATTAAATTCAGCTAAGATTTCGCCATTGTTCTTTCTTTAATAGATTTTCAACTTAATCGCTACAGTATAAGGTTCAAAGTTGATTGGGAAAATTTGACAGTTTCGGGTAGCTTGATGTGCTGGCGTCTGTACCACTCAGACCCAGTCTATCCTCTATCCTCATTTTTACTTTTACAAAATCAAAGGTAATAGGGGTTCGAAGTATTATGAAGCCTGCCAGTATCTACTGTCGCGCCATTTTGAAAATGGCGGCCACGCATGTGACCGAGTTAATGAAGTTCAAAGTTGATCACGTGACTCAATCATCAACCTTGAATGTTAATATCTCGGAAACGTGATACTTTACGGGGTTTGGTCTTATTGCGTTTTCTGTTTGCATTGATGTTAGCTATTGATTTATGTGGGTCACATGCGTGGCCGCCATTTTCAAAATGGCGCGACAGTAATCATTTATTTCACTCTCAAAGTATGTACAACAAAAACATCTATGTACAGTACAATTGAAATAAGGTATTTGATAGTTGTACAGCAGCACGTAATTGCTGATCTACCAACTCCCAAACTAAGTCAAACTTATATTTTGGGGGTAAGTGGTTCTTAAGATGAAGGGCTTACATAGGCACAACCTAGAAATATGTAGCCTAGAAATTGACTTCCAACACATTACCTACAGTAAATAAATTAAAATAAAATTTTGAAATCTATAATGAGAAATAAATTATAGCATCTACATTATCTAAAAGTACAAATAAAAATAATAAAAAGAAAGAAAGAAAATATATTAAACCATCACATCAACAAAAATAATAATGTTTTACTTGTTTATACATGAAAGCATGTCAGTTTGAGCATAATCTAAAGTTTGCAACCAATTACTTAGTTTATGTTTACAGTTGGTATGCCACGGATCTTCAAAGCCAGTAAAACAGTATTGCACAGTAATAATCTAAAAGCGTTGCCGCTTAACTATAAGCATATAAGTCAAAAGGGGTCAATATTTAACACAGTTTGAAGAACCTTCTACTAGCGCAGGACTATAATCCCCTGTTTTCTATTCCCAGATATTCTACTGGACCCATCTTCTGTACGTGCCCTTCTGGCTGCTCCTCCTGCTGCACGCACCCAACTTCTGGAAGTGGTTCGTGGTGCCCGGGACTGTTTACTTGAGTGAGAGGATCATGAGACTAGCTTGGATGAGGTGGGTTTCTACCTGTATATCTGTTATGCTTGTGTTTTCAGAGCCAAGTGTGTAGGCAGCGTGCTCAGCCAAGTTTGATCGTGGTTGATGGAAACTTTAAAGGAAAATAAATTAATTGAAAGTTGATTAGGTAAATTTGTGGTGGTTTGGTTGGTATACTAAAGGGTATATCATTCGACAATACTTACAATACTATACTACATTTGAAATAAGATTAGACATTTCAATAAACCTTTTTTCAGTCCACTCAACCAATTTTGAATTGTATTGTGTTGGTGGCCTGACATATGGCAGCTGCAATAAACGATTGGTATTGTAACCACTTTTTTGCTTTTAATACCATCCTTATGCCTACGGTATAGAAGTCAACATCGTTTGACTGTAAAAAAGGTTTATTTAAATATCTAATCTTATTTCAAATGAAGTATAAGTTTGTGCAATATTAAGGTTTGGTAGTATTCCAAGAATAGCTAAGAATGGTCTTAGCTTCTTAAAAAATACAGAAAGGAAAAGCTTTTCCTATGCAGAGACTTTTATTATGACGGTTTTTGGTATGTATGCTCATGGCATTCACTGAGCGAAATTCTAAAACCATAATTTTGATGTCGAACTATCAAAGTACTTACATATTTGTGATTCCAGATCAGAGCGCGGCAAGACCTACATCTCGTCCGGCATCCTGCTCCCGTCGCGCGTGACGCACCTGGTGGTGAAACGCCCCCCCTTGTTCCACTTCCACGCGGGGGACTACGTGTTCGTGAACATTCCCGCCATCGCCACGTACGAGTGGCATCCTTTTACTATTAGCAGTGCGCCGGAGCAGGAAAGTTAGTATTTTGTTTGGTTCCCTATCCATTTGCATAAAATTTTAAGACCTAATATAACTTAGCATAATTTTGTTTGGCACAGTTCTATTTTCCCATAATATAATTACGCATAACAGCTTACGCATAATTTTTTTAAGCATAATATCTCTAACCATAATAATGATTAAGCATAAATTTATTAAGCATAAAGTTCTAAAGCATAAATTTTTTAAGCATAATATCATAAAGCATAAATTTGCCCGAAGAGGATATACCAATTTATTTCGACGATTGGAAAAAAGCCATATCTCCTGAATAAGGTAATATATGTATAACATAATAATATAACGTATTGAACAATTTTGTGGGTTTTTTTTCGCTGTAGGAAGCATGAAGCAAGCAAGCATACAGCATGCAAGCACGCATACAGCATGCAAGCAAGCATGCAAGCAAGCATGCAGCAAACAAGGAAGCATGCAGCATGCAACCAAGCATGCAGTATGCAAGCAACATGCAGCATGCAAGCAAGCATGCAGCATGCAAGCAAGCATGCAGCAGGCAGGGTTTCTGTCACGGCTCCGGCGCTGCGGGCCTCCGGCGGCCCCACGCGTGCTAATCGTCGCAGACGGCTTTCACTCACCACCGCAGCTTCGGCTTGTTGGCCGGCTTCGCCGGCCAGCCTCAGCCGCGGCGGCTCGCTCGCAGCCGCCTGCTCCTCAGCCCGCGGGCCGCCTCGCCCCTACGCGCCTACGCGATTTTAAATTACACTCTAGGGGTAGGACAAACAAGACTACGTGGAGTCGGTTTTGCAGCAATTCGGTTCTGTCACTAACTTTTGTTGCACAGCATATTAAATTTAATTAATTGTGTTCCTAAATATTATTATGCTAATAGTGATTAGGCCTACTAACGTTATGCGAATCAAATTTATGCCAAAACAAATTAGTCTTTAAGATGATTATGCCAACATAAAATGTATGCCTAAAAAAATTATGCCGAAGTATTATTATGCCAAAATAAATTGGGCCAAAATCGTTATGCCGAAGTATATTAGGACAAAGAACATTATGCGAAAAGAAGGGATCCCATTTTGTTTGCATTAAATGCCAAGTAGAGGAGCCTGTACACGCTGGGTGTTTTTGCACAACTTATCCTAGGCGAATTACCAGCAGAGGCAACTGAATACCTGCTCAGATAATTTCAGCACCTAAATTAACCTGGCAAGATTATGACACTTGGCGCACCGCACAGTATGTTTTTTACACTTGTCGGGTCCGAGTCCGTATGTTCGCGCGGCATATAACAATAGCTAGGCTAGGTGAACTATTGACCGAGGAGGTTGCATCTCTTGTACCTTCATCTCGAAACATGACACTGTACAGACAGTACTAAGACAGAAAAAGACCAATTAAACCAGCTCCTTCCAGCTCCTTTATACTCGTCCTTCAGTTAGCACTTCTTTTAAGCCAAATCAAACAAGGTAAAAGATTTGTTTCCCATATTTTCAGACTATATTTGGCTTCACATCCGCGGCGTGGGTCAGTGGACTAACCGTCTGTACTCATACTTTGAGAGAGAACAGGCCAGACTACACGGAGAAGAGCTGCCGGCTATTGAGAGTGCACATGAGTAAGTTATATACTTTCCGATCTATAATATTTGGTTTTCTGCATCCTGATTGCGTAACACACTTTCAATCTCAGTTCGAGGATTTTGAAGGGCATTCCTAATCCATGACTTCCTAGGTTAGAAAAATTCGTTTGCTAAACAACGTAAACAACGCAATGTAAGTGGCTGAACTGTCAAAATGAAAAGCCAATTATCCCGCTGAATAGTTATCAACAGCGGTTAAAAAAACCGGTCATGTCCGACTCGCGCACCAAGTTTGTTATTAGTATTCCTATGAATACTAATAACAAACTTGGTGCTAACTTGGCGCTAGCTAGAGGTGTTCTGGGACTAAAACTGTTCTAAAGATGTATCTTTAGAACACCCTGTAATAAACTGACAAACAGATGGACTTCAAAGGCTTAGTACTAGCGACCCAAAAAAAATAAAAGATCAAACTCCATAATCTAATGTAGATAACCTTTTAGAATAAACTTTAATCTTCGTAGTGAAGTAGGCTAAAAATAATTCGATTCCTGCATTTTCCCAGGAAACTAGCACGTTCCATATCCAATCAGAGTAAGAAGAGTCGCAAGAGTTCCATCGCCAGCGCTAAGAAGCGATCAGTGGACTTCTCTCCGAGGAGTTACACCAACGATGCGTATGTAGGAGATGACGGGAATGGGGATGTGAAACAGAATGAAGGTATTTTTTAAGGTTTTTGACAGCAGACTATAAAATGTAACTTTTAAACCGAAATGTGCTGAAGAAGAAACACATACTGTCCATTCCAAGGTTAGCTAGAAAAGAGCAGTGGTAGCCCATTGGTAACGGCCTCAACTTACGAGTTGTAGGTTGTGGGTTCGAACCCAAAAATGGCATTTTTATTTGTGTAATTTATTTCCTCACCACTGTTCTCAAAACAGTGAAGGAAAACATCGTGAGGAAACCGGCATGTCTTAAGGGGAATGCTCCAACCAGTCCGCGAAATTCAAAATTTCTTGCGTTTTTTGCAATTTGCAGGCCAGTGCTAGGTTGTATGTTGATTAAAATATTATTCGCGGCTGTAAGACGTATGTAGTCACAGAATTATAATCATCAAAATCACCAATACAACCCTCCAACTTCATAAAGGTGTAAGAACAAACAAAAAAACAGAAAAATTAATTCCTACAGCTTTATGAACTTAGAGCGTTTTATTGATGATTTTGATGATTATAATTCTGTAACTACATACGTCTTACAGCCGCGAATAATATTTTAATCAACATACAACCTAGCACTGGCCTGCAAATTGCACAAAACGTAAGAAAATTTGAATTTCGCGGGCTGGTTGGAGCATTCACCTTAAAATCCAAAATTCGAAGACATGTGACATCTGCCAAGCTGCACTGGGCCCGCGTGGTGGGATTATGAGCCACTCCCTCTCACAGCGAGGAGACCTGTGTCCCAGCAGTGGAAACGTTATAGGCTGATTATGCTTATTCTGGAAATTATCGCAGAAAGCAATAGGCCCCAAGTTATGTATTTTCTGGTGTACAATAAAGTATATACAGGGTTAGTTTTCAAAGACTAGCCAAAAAGGGTTTAGTACAGACCATCAAACTGAACAACATTCTCCATGGGACCAACATCGTAATCGCGAATAAAAATTCAGCCGTCGCATACGTTTAGGTCGAGTAGGTATTGAAGTTTTCTATGGGACAGTTGATAAATTTTAAATAATTTAATTTTTAATTAATTATTATTATTTTTTTTTATTTTTTTTTTTAGCCTTAAAAGGCTAGCAATTTTTGTGTAAAATATTAAAACACGGATTCAAAGACGTAGGCGGTTACCATCTGTCGAGGAATCGAGTGCAGTTTGACTTTAGTATTATAACTCTTATAAACGTTTTTTGTAGCCATCATAATTATATATTATGGACTGGCATTTTACTTTTGACTTGGCTTCATTTCTAGTAGATAGTTATTTGTCTGTAAGAATAGATGATGATGATGTGATGTTGTTAAGTAATCAATCACAAAATAATAACTGAAAACACCTAATTTAAAAAACCTCAAACTTTCTTCATTTTCAGCACCAAAGTCACCAAACAAGATATCCTACCATCCGTCACTGCTGCTGGCTCCAGCCAGAACGTTAGAGAAGTCTCGCTCCATGCCTGATGTGCAGAAGAACGTGAAGAAACGACAGCGGTTGATGGCGTAAGCTTAAAGATTATTTGTGATTTTCGTAAGAACTTGGCTTGGGGCACTGTCGTGTATGTTTAGATATTGTAATTTAATGATAAGTTAAGTTTCATAAAGGAAGAATAGAAATGGATGTAGATAAATGTTATGCATTTAAACTTAGTCTCCGTCTCTCGATGTTGTAAAAAATATAGACGCAAGCATAGATCTGAGTGATGCAATGATAACCGTAAAAATACCTAGCGGGAGAAAAAGTATCTACTTGAAAAGGAGTAAAAAAAAGGCAAAATATAAAGTTAAGAAAACAGCAGCCTTGAGGTGCCACTAGTCGATATTTTTTTCCATGCTGGAAGAATATTACTCCACTGTTTGACATTTTGCATCCAAAGTTAAACATGAGATCGTTTTGACTTATTATTAATTGTCTTTACGGAAACAGAATAGTAAAATAAAAAGCCATTAAATAGTTGTGAGCCAACAAAGATTCGTTTTTCTTGCTATTTTTGACGTAACTTTGGGTGTAAATAAGTAATAAAAGAACTGTAAAATCTTCAAACCAAGTCCGTACCGACAAAGCTCAGTTAATCTGTGCGTGAGAACTATACGTTGTGCGTGTAGACTAGCGTCTACCTGCTCATCACTGATACTAGCTCTGTCGGACACGAAGCCAGGTGAGATAGCGTGCTTTTTGGCCATGACCACCAGTGAGTTCGAGCTCGCGACTAGTCTTAATCTTTATTAGCTATCCACCTCTTAAAATCGCACGTAAAAGGATGGGTGTAAAGATGACGCATATAATAAAATACCGGATGCCCCATTAATATTTTAATGTGTTATTATTAATTTTAACTCGTTTCTTTTCAGTCTCCGCGACTTCATGCGCTCAGAGTCAGAGAGCAAGCTAGACGAGAACTCAATGTTTCACGCTCGCAAGTCCTTCGGTCTCGCATGCAAGATCCCGCAGAACAAGTCACTGGTCCACAGCTTCCGGTACATGAGGACTAAGCCGACCATCATCGCGTTCAAGACACCCAGCTTTGATGAGAGGAGGAGGAGTAATGATAGTATACTGACTATTGGTGAGTTTCTATACTTCGAATTTGGCACTATAATTTTTTTTCGTCGATTAAAAATATTTGACTGGACTTGAAGTAATCACTGGGATGGTAATTTTAAGCAGTGGACGCCTTCCGGTAGATTTTTTATTTTCAACGAGTAGTTCCTGTGATGTCATTACATGCATACTACATATTATATTGAGACCTACTGGACCGTTAAAATGTCCAGTAAGCCTGTAATGGTTTTTGAAAGTCAAGTCTTTTTTTAAATCTTTGATCGGCTGAAACTTGTTTGGCTTTTTATCTTGGCAATCTTACCGAGATAGAGTGTTCAATTTTGCCCATGGCCATAATTTCACGATGGGTAACAGTATTGTGGAGTATTAAATTCTTTCTTTATTATGTAGTACGATGATAATGTATGTTTAATAAATCATCATATCTAAACTATCCATTCTTATTTTATTTTATCTTTTTATTGCTGAACGGCTCTTGAACTCGATCACGCCTCATGGAAAGCGATAGATGAGGTCTATGATGGAACGAGCGTGCCCAGAAGATGCCTAAGGCACTGGAAGTCCCACGCATCGACGAAACAGCAGGCTGCTTGACTTCAGTGGGAGGTTGGTCGCAAACCAAGCCCTACCACCGCAAGGGAAGAATTGGCCAGTCAAATAAGGTGTTGGGTGTGACTGTCCAGGATGCGCCGAGCGCTCGGTTCAGTTGAGTAACTGGCGGAAGAAACTGCGCTACACAAGGAGGCTTCTTCATGCATCCCTAAAATTTTGAGTGTTTAAAAATTTTAAAGTTTGAATTTTTACAATGATGATCTTTTTTCAGCTCGTCGTCGTCTGTCAAAGAGTTTATCACCGGACAGAGACGTGGAGCAACCGGAGAAAATCGTGGAGGTTGAGAACGATGGCTCAGAGGCCACCGATGACTTCGAGAGCAACTACCCTATTGGAAAGCCTTTGGAGGTATTACTCGTAACTTGCTATTTTGATTGTTTTTTTTTGTGATAGTGCTCATTAGAGTTCAAAACGTCAGTTCTTAGATCGGGCAGGGTCAATGAGTTTTTTATTTCAAGGAAATCCTTGCAATACTTTTTATATAGCGTTGAACTCTTCTTGCATCATTCGGATATAGTATAGCAGGCCCATATATTATACACGTCGGATCTTCACAACTTTTTACATTATCTGTACTTAAGTTAAACTTAAACTTGGGTTGACTTGACTGCTTGGTGTTGTTGCATCGTGGTTATCTACGACGGCAACTTTTAGATGTACTGTACCGCTGTGGTTCCCGCTGTACCACTCTGCTCACAAAGGCACAATTTAACAAGTAATACGTTAAAATTCCAGATCTATCTCGACGGTCCGTACGGTGCGGCCTCATCGCACATCTTCCTCGCCGAGCATGCTGCGCTGGTGGCGGCCGGCATAGGGGTGACCCCCTTCGCGTCCATCCTGCAGGCCGTCATGTACCGCTACTGGAGCGCCCGGCAGGACTGCCCCAAGTGTGGGCACACGTGGGCTTCGGACATGCCCAGGCATAATATGAATTTGAAGAAGGTAAGTGCGTATTAACTGATTGTATATCATCAGTTGCAATACCAGATTCCAATGTAAATCTTGTTTATGACTGGATTGGCCACGGATACAGATAGACCTAGATAATGCAAGTATCACGATCTGTATGAAAACCAAGCGTGCCGTTTTTTTACTACTTATTAAGACGTCAACTAGCTTCAACTTTCGGACTAACTGACAGAATATTTAATTTTGACAATTCAAAAGTGCCTGTACAAGGTCTAATTAAATTAAACGCTTTGAGTTTGAGTCACAAGCACTATTTAGTGATAAGACAATCAAATAGATTTAGAGACGCCGCCGCGTGCGGCGTAATCTAGTAACAATAATAGTTCATGATTCTAGACCCCCTAGAGTAGAAATTTACGCCGCTTATAAAAAAAAAAAAAACTGCTGTTCCATAAAAAAGAGCAGTCAACATGAATGGAAAGCAATCTTTCTTTAAATAACCGACGATAAATTTCAACGCAGGTTTCAGGATCATGTACTGAATCAATGGGATCAGCACCCCCTTATTGCGTAATCACACTATTTCTCTCAATTTGAATCATTTTGAAGCATATTGCCAATCCATTGCTCCTTATGTATGAAAAGCGTGTCTGCTCAACAACGTAAATAACGCAATGAATGTTGTTGAACTGTCAAAATAAAACCCATTGCTACTGATAGTGTGGTTATGCGTCGAAGTCACTGCCACCCTGTAAGATGTAATAGTTAATGACACTGAACATGACTAACATTTATTTAAGGAAACATAATTTTAAAAGCTAACAGCTAATAATAATATGTACAAGTATATAAAAAGGAGGGGAAGTAATCAAAGGGCATCAAAAAATTCGTCCGCATCGCTGTCAACAGGAAACATGACTGGCAGCATTGCCACGTTGTATGGCAATGCTGATTCTTTAGCCAAAAAATAGGCCAGCCCTCTGGTCACGTGAAGAGTCGACCAACCGCTTGGCGATGTCTCGAAATACTAAGTGGGCACTGGGGCCCCATGGCCCTAGAGTTTCAACCCCAAACGGCTCAAACATATAAGTTCCAAAGAGATTGGAGTATTTGCGCCGTTTGAGGTTTTCCGCACCTGCAGCAGCCGCCCCAGCACAGCTCACCGTGCTTGGAAGATGGGATGGCGCAAGGGTGTCGACACACGTTGCATCCCACACCAAAGGCCTACCAACCTTCCAAGGCATTATGGTCATCGCGTGCCAACTGAACATTAAACTTTAAACAAAATGAATAAGCCCGCAGTTTTACTTTACCCCTTACACGTTCATTCCAGGTGGACTTCTTCTGGATAAACCGCGAGCAGCGTTCGTTCGAGTGGTTCGTCTCGCTCCTCTCGCAGCTGGAGATAGAACAGGCTGAACTAGGAGGAGCCCTGGACCGGTTCCTAGACATGCATATGTACATTACCAGCGCGTTACAGAAGTCCGACATGAAGGCAGTGGGGTTACAGCTGGCGTTGGATTTATTACATGAGAAGGTGGGTATTTTGTTCCGTTATTACAACTATTTGTGCGCCGTGAGTGCGTACCTAATTTTGACTGTTCCTACGAAAAAAGGGCGCGCGATGACGCTGCCAATTGCTCGCCTACGCGCAAGTATGTGCATCCCTTACCTTAATGACATGCTCCTTTTTTTTACAACACGTTGATTTTAAAGTAATTAAGTTAATTTTCCGCACCTATTCAATTACATCCTGTATCAATCAACTAAGCCTATCGCAGTCCACTGCTGGACATAGGCCTCTCCCAGACTGCACCACAATCGCCTGTCCTCCGCCTTCCGCATCCAGTTTACCCCAGCCACCTTCTTTAGGTCGTCCGTCCATCTAACTGGGGGGCGTCCCACACTATGCTCGGAGTCTCTTTATAGGATAAAATCAGGAATGAAATTATCCGGAAAAGGACCGGAGTTACCGACATAGCTTGCAGAGTAAGCAAACTGAAGTGGCAGTGGGCTGGCCATGTCTGTCGAAGGACCGATGGCCGGTTGAGCAGACGAGTCCTGGAGTGGAGACCGCGTATCGGCAAGCGTAGTGTGGGACGCCCCCCAGCTAGATGGACATCCTGTATGATCGAAGTTAATAAGAGACTCAGTCTAGTCTAGCATAACATTTCAATTTGTATTTCTTCTTCTGCAACTTAGGCACTCACAATCACCATCTTTCTTTAAAAGTTTAATAAACGTAATGTTTTACAGGAAAAACGAGACTTAATAACAGGCCTAAAGACCAGGACAAACGCCGGGCGCCCGAACTGGGACAAAGTATTCAAGCAGCTGCAGGAGCAGAACAAGGGAAAGGTGACGGTGTTCTACTGTGGGCCGCCGCAGCTCGCCAGGATACTGAGGGTCAAGTGCGACCAGTTCGGCTTCGGGTTTAGGAAGGAGGTCTTCTAGTTGATTGAGTTTTAGATCAGAACCATCAGTTGAATGAAGGTGGGATTTTAGTCTCTAACATTATAATAGAGATTTCTTTCCTAAGTGTGCATACACACACGCTGCTGCCGACACGCGCCGACAGTTGCAGTTTCCCCTGCCATCGACGCGTTTAGCTCGGGTGTATGCACGCTTTTTGGTGTTATGAAAGCTGTGATAAGCGTACAAATGACATTGTGCTAATGTATTTTCAACTTAAAACAACACGCAAAAAATGTATATAAAAAAATATTGACAGAAAATATGAGAATTGAAAAAAAAATGCCAGAACACTGCCATGCTTCCAACATAATTTATAAGTACCGTATATTCAAATGACATTAAATTTTAATAATACAGTGACATTAATAAGATTTTTTTAGGTCATAGGATTAAAAAAAAATATTATGTGTAGAATGCCTTTATTTATCAATTAAGTTTATGCCCCGCGGTTTCACCCGCATAAGTTTCGATCACGTGGCAATATCGGGATAAAAAGTAGCCTATATGTTAATTCAGGGTGTCAGCTACCTCCATAATTTTTTTATTAAAATTGGTCCAGCCGTTTGAGCGTGAAGAAGTAACAAACATATAAATACACACGCACTCACAAACTTTTGCCTTTATTATATGTATTAGTGTGATATAGTGTGATGAGATTATTTCATTAGTGTTATAATTAATTTATTTGTTTAGGATTAAATTCCATGATATAAAATATAAAACCTTTTGGAATACTAACAAACTTCGTTAATTGACTAACTAAATTACCTATTATAAAATACTTTTATAATCAGTTATATTTTAAAAGGACCGCGTGCACAAAAAAACAATATTACTATCATCATTAATTCCTGGTCCTTTTTTGATAAAATTGTTATTTTTGTACAACTTGGCGGAGCCACTGCCGTGCCCCCAGTAAGTAGGCACTCTGAAAGTATAATAATTAAAATGGCAATAAGTACTTATAAGTTACATTAAGTGATGTCAATTATATAAATAATAATATAATTATTTTAAAATGTACCTATTATAAATAAGAATAAATTACATTATTTAATTTACGTATAGTTACCATATTGTTAGTCATTGTATAAATAATATTTCGACATTATTGTTACATAATTAAAATATTTTTTTAAAGAAACAGTTTGATTTTCCTTTCGTGTCATGAAAAGCTGTTGTTTCACTTTTTCGTAGAAACATCGAAATTTTTTTAGCAGCTTATGTTTGCTTCCATACAATTTTCTTGTAATCACTTTCAGACTAGCTAGAGCAACCCATTGCTGCGGGGTAATTGTGTAACACACTATCAATAGCAATGGCTTTCATTTTGACAGTTCAACACTATTCATTACATGATTTACGTTGTTGAGAAGACAAATTTTCGAACATATGAAGCAATGTTTTAGCGATATCCTTCAAGATGATTCAGATTGAAATTTATAGTGTGATATGCAATTAAAGTGTTGGTCCTAAGCCTTTCGACGACTTACACACTAAAGCCACGAAAGAAAAGATGATGATTGTATTATTTTGAAAATAAACGCTTGGATTATCCGAAAAAAAAGAAAAAAAAAATACTATTTACAAAATCCATTTAATAGAAGTATTTATAATAATAATAATAATAAACTTATTTCATAAAAATGGGAGATTGAAGTACATGAGGCATACATAAAGTTATACATATAAGTTTCTACCAAGTCAAACACAAGCTGGTGGGTGAAGTTCTGCTTTCCTAGCTAGGTTATGGAATAACCTGTATTAAGGAATAACAGTCCCTCTCCCTTACAAAAAGTTACAATAATCTAGTACAATTATATATATTATCTTTTTTATTTTTGTTTAATACTACAACAGTGTTTATAATGAGAGGTTTTTCTTTTGAGTATTTAAAAAAAACATAGTTTCCAAGAACCCTGAAGATGGCGTAGAACTGACTACGTTACTAGGTGCCAAATCCATAACGCTTGGAAAAAAAAAACATTGCGTCACGTCACATACGCTCGTTGACTGACACTTTCGTTTGCTTTCGTTTTACGATCTCAAAATTACAGTCAAGTGTAATAATCAAAAAATCATGTGACGTTCTGTTCCTTGGAGTAACTTACCAAGTTCAGCGCCATCTATCCAGCGACTAGGGAAGAGTTAAAAAAAAACAAAAAGAAAATCCCTCATTGAATACGTGCGCGCGTGTGTGTGTGTGAGTGATTGTATATGTGTAGATGGTGTGTGTATTTGTGATAGAGTGAAAGAGAGTGTGTGTTTGTTTTGATTGAAGTCGTGTGAGGTAATATTTGATCTGTCACTGTCACTGTCACTTACTGAGATAGTTTTCTGTTTCATCATAGCTTTTATTTTGAAGAAATAGATCAAGCAGATTTTATTAAATTTATTGTACAGAGTCGGGCCTAAGTAGTTACAAAATCTACTCGCAAATGACGTGCGTACTTGTGGAAGAGTGCAAACTAAGTCTTTCCTACGCTTTGTTACTATTTTATAAGAGGTTTTACGGTGCTGTAGAAGAACCGTTTGCAGGGTGAAGTGTTGTCGAACGTTAAGAACATTACAACTACTATACAATAGATCAGTAGGGAACATGATAGGTCTTGAGGTAGCCACTGTCAGTATCGCTCTGTGAGCGATCTCGAGTGGTTTAAGTATAGTTTTCCCAGCACCACCCCTGCACGTGATACAATATGTAACAATAGATAAGCACAAGGAGAAATAAACTACACGTATAATATTTGGATTCGCGATACTTCGCAGGGTTTTAAATATATAAATTAGCTTGCGGACTCTACTGGTATTTACTACAGAAACGCAAACTGAAGCAAAACAATAGTGTAGTTGGCTAGTAGAACCACCATACTCAGTTGGAACGCCATGTCTGCGTAGAACAGGCCACACACACGCATCTTGCTGAACGATGCTCGATGTAACCGCAGGACGTTCTTGCACAGTTTTCTCTCGTCATCTGCAACATTATTTAATCAATTATTCATGGCATTAATTTTCATAGAGACAGAGAGGAAGACCAAAGAAAAGATTGATGGGTTGTTGGATATGAAAGAAAAAAGCGGCCAAGTGCGGCCAACTGTACAACATTGAGCAAAAAAGCCAAAAAAACTTTTTATTTTATTTTTATTATTTATTGTCTTTTACAATAAATAATAAAAATAAAATAAAAATTTAGTGCTATTTGCAGCTATACTTTAGTGGAAATAGAAATACACACTCTGAAATTTTTAATTGTCTGCCTATTACGGTTCATAAGATACAGCCCGCTGACAGATAGACGGATGGATGGACGGACAGCAGGACAGCGGAGGCTTAGTAATAGGGTTGCCCTTGGCATCCTTTGGGTACGGAACTCTAAAAAGGAGTGCATGATAGAGTGACTTAAGACTGGAAGAAAAGAGCGTTTTGCGCCGACTTCAAATAATATGGGACGAGGGCAAGAAGATGATGATAATTCATAGCTTAAATTAAGTCCTGTCCAATGATAATTATCAAAGTCCAATGACAATTATCAGATTCGCAAATCTTGGCTGTCACTGTCACCAAAGCAGTAACATAAAATGCGGCCAACGAGAGAATGCGTTCTTGACAATTGTCAGTTTCATACAAACGAATACGTGTTTTGCGAATTTGACCTTTATTAGCTACCGAATTGTCCTACTGACAGGTGCAATAAGGAACGTATTCTCTCGATCGACCGGACTGTAGTGTTGATCTTTTATCATCGCCGTCCTTCATTAGGTATGCCAACTTTCTTGGAGTCTCCGCAGCATGTTTTCTCCATCCATATACCTAAATCTCTGTTAGCCGTCACCTTACTATTTATTTATTTAGGGACAACAAACAGTAGCGTAGTAATAAGTAAACATAGGTTAGAACTTAATAATAGAGGTAACACAACGTCATCCACATATTACTAAACAGCGGTGCTATTCTGTAAAAATCTCACGGTGAAAACTTAGGTGAAGTGTGACTGGAGTGAGCTGTCAATAGTGTAATTTCCTAGCAAAAACAAACTCACATCACATCACCGCAGTTTTCACGGTGAGATTTTTACAGAATCGACCGGCTGATCTATCGTTCTTATTTATATAGGTATCATATCATATCCATTTCCTGCTTATCCTATTTCACACATTCCATCCATCGTTCTTGTCGTCGTCATCGTTTCTGGGTTCTTCCCATGCTCTTACATAGCCTTTTAGATTCACACTATTATCTTTCCTGAAATTCTAATTCTGTGCTGTCATTTGAGTGAGGCGTGAAGTGACAGTATAGGACTCCTGCTGCTACTGTACTACGATTTTGGTCTGTAATAGGAATTCACCTACATAAAGTCTGAAAATTATCATACCAGAGCAATTTGACTTCAAAATAACTGCGCAAGTATCTTGAACACTTTGCAAAGCTAAGTAGAATGTCTCGCACCGCTGCATGAACATCGTTTGCCAGGTCATGTTCTTGCTCAACCAACACATAAGATAGATCATGCCCAAAGTCGCTGCATGCTGTAAAAAACAAGATTAATAATTTAATTCAAAATATTTTACTTCAATTGTGAGATGTTAGAAACTAGGTGAACGGTTCCAATAGGTTTTTTTCCTATGGAAAGGAGCTGGCAAGGAACTCCACGGTTATACACTTTTGAAAATAATTGGCTTTTACAATATTTTTAAATATGGGTATGAGAGGACAAAGCAGGCCCTGTCAAGAAGTACTTAACAAAATAATATACAAAATGGTCAACATTTGTGATACCACCTTTCAAAGGGACCTTGCAATCTACAAGATCTTCCAATTTCGTTAACTCATTAGGCAGCTTTATTAGGCGAGTGGCATAGACTGTATCTCCATTAATTCAGCTCAATTCAGTCCCACTATTGGACAAAGTGTCCAAAGTGAGACAGAGCATGTTAAAAAAAAATGTGGTGAAGATAGTGATGTTTATAATCTATCTCGCAAGATTGTAAACTGTCGGTAAATTGTTAACTGTACCTACCATACTGCTTACAATATAATGTATTATTTTTCGATAATTTATAACGTATCCATGTCAAACCGTCAAATTGTGAACGAACCAGCCGGTCGATTCTGTTAGAATCCCACTGCGAGAAGTTAGATGGAGTGAGCAGTCATTCCATCTAATGCTAGGAATTGGCACTAATGACAGCTCACTTTAAGCTCACTTCACCCGAGTTATCACGGTGACATTTTTACAGAATAGCACCGCTGTAGTGCTATTCTGTAAAAATCTCACTGTGAAAACTTAGGTGAAGTGTGACTGGAGTGAGCTGTCAATAGTGTAATTTCCTAGCAAAAACAAACTCACATCACATCACCGCAGTTTTCACGGTGAGATTTTTACAACAACCTTATTATAAACTATTTATCTCTATAACTAAAATTATTATGAAATAATACTAGGTTAGGTAATTACAGTTAACTCAGCTAGTTTAGTTCAGCACCTCTAGTAGTTTTTCCGTGTCCGAGTAATTTAGTTTTGCTGAATAATCGAATAGCATTATACTACACCTAAGTTTTCACAGTGAGATTTTTACAGAATCGACCTGCTGCACTTACCGCTAGGGTTAACAATCTGTCCGTTATTATCACCCGTAAAATTGTGAACCATCCCTCATTTAGCGGTCTTGGCAGCTGCCGAATTGGTCGCAGTAACTAAGCCAGGGCACCTAAACCAAATGGGTTAAGGTAGGATAGGTTAGAACTGTGAGCTACCGCGCGCGAGCCAAGCGAGAAGCGAGTGAAGAGAGCGGTGCCGTGACAGGCGCCCGGAGAGCGCTATTTCCAAGTTGGCGCAAGGTACGTCGCATGCAAGTTTGATACCATTTCACAATTTGTCGGTTTGCCATGGATAAAATTTAAGCTATCGAAAAATAATGTGTTAAATTTTATTGTAAATAGTTTGTTGCAGTTAACACATTTCCAATTGCTTATAATTTTGCGATATAGCTTTTAGCTAACGATGTTCATAACAAATTATAATATAATAATAAATTTTATTGAAATAATAATAAGTTTACAAAAAGTGTACATATGGTTCAGTAGTATATATTAATCTAGGCCTATAATAGGATTATAATTATCTGGATATAGACTATGGTATGCGAAATATGTGATTACAGTCTAAAATAGAACTCTGAAGGTAATGTAGTGCGTTGCCTGATCTAGGTTTATTTAAACCTGTGTTTCATGCCATCTCCCTACAAAAGTATTTGTTAATTAGGACAGTCAGTGAATTAAATTCATCATCTGCCTAGCCTTTTCCCAACTATGTTGGGGTCGGCTTCCAGTCTAACCGGATGCAGCTGAATACCAGTATTTACATGGAGCGACTGCCATGTCTGACCTCCACAACCCAGTTACTGGGTAATACGATACCCCTTGGTAAGTCTGGTTGTCGGACTTTAGGTTAGGTAATTACAGTTAAGTCAGCTAGTTTAGTTCAGCACCTCTAGTAGTTTTTCCGTGTCCGAGTAATTTAGTTTTGCTGAATAATCGAATAGCATTATACTACACCTATTATAACTTACATTATATATCATTATATAAGAAAGGTCCTAGAAATAAATAAAATCTTTTTGAGAAAGCATGTTTAGTCTGAGCGTTCGTGTAAACCAGATCCTTTCTTCTCTTGTCTGAAGGTACAGGTTTAAAATCTACTTCAGTGTGCTGCAGTAAAACTATATATAGAACAAAAATTATACGGTGACAAACACAAGGAAGGAGATCAAACAAAAAAATGTAAGAGGAAAGAAATTAATGACAAGGTGATAGTGAAATCTGGCGAGGGAGATGAAAAAGAAAAAAATAACTTACGTCAACCCCAACCCACATGAGACAAGGAAGAAGTAGTTCAGAAACAAGTTTAACAATACTCACTATGGTATTATACTTGAAGCTTATCTTGCACGCTTCAATAATCACTTGAATGTAACTGAGAGAGTGGAGAAATACTTCAATAAAATAATACAGAATCTGAAAAATGAAATAACTACTTAATAAAGATCTTTCCACTACGTACTGCCTCCCGAAATATAAGTGGCAACACATAAGAGGGGGATATACAATGGAACAATACAGTCTGAAATATAAATTAATAGGCATAGGTAAATTCTTCAAACAAATTGGTTTAAAAACCCCATCTATTAATATTAATGTACTTACGAATGGCTGAAAATAAACTTTATAGACGCCATAACACTCTAAAATGTCAGCATAAGCTTGAAACATTCTTTTACAGAAATTTTCATCACACGTTTCTTCCATTTTAAGGGAATTTAAGACTTGAATATTCCATAACTCAAGTTTATTTTGTATCAATTTAATAAATAGAATGGCATATATGACATTAAAATCGAAAACAACCATAAGATAACTAACAAATAAATAAAACCAAGGTAAAGACAGCTGTATGTTAAAATAGGATACGACTATGAAATAAAAACTTAGAGCCATGATAACCATAATCCAATTCCAAATTATCAAATGTTTAAAACTGGTTTCATTGTTGAGAAATCTATGCACTCTTTGAAATATTAAAACAAACTTAATACTATTTTTGATTTGAATGATCCCGATGACGAAATTAAGAGCGAATCCGAAGCAATAGTATATGCAATCAGTGATTGTGGTGACCGTCATGAATACAGTGTATCCTAGATGTTCTTTGTAATGAAACAGCATGTAGGTTCGGAATATGTACAAAGAAATAAATACTATAGCTCCGATTATTGAAAATAAATTAGAAATGAAACTGTTAGGAGTTATACAATTGTTTTTGATGCGATATCTAGGAGTAAACGAAAATAATTGCATCAGATTCAAAGGCCAAAGCATCAACTGCACATCTTTGTCCACGATATTATTCAAAACACAGTTCACAGGGTTATTTTGTTCGATGTTACGGACGTTCTCCATTTTAAATAGTAATGGCTTCTTAGCACACGTCTGATATGGTAATCGATAGTAAATATATTAACTGCGCACATCAAGTTCATTATGATAATGGGTTGTGAATGGAATGAATTGTGTCTGTAAATGATTAAAATTGGTTCAGCCGTTTGAGCGTGAAGAAGTAAAGCTCTGTTGTTTCACTTTTTCGTATAAACATCGAACTTTTTTTAGCAGCTTATGTTTGCTTCCATACAATTTTATTGTAATCACTTTCAGACACTATCAATAGCAATGGCTTTCATTTTGACAGTTCAACACTATTCATTACATGATTTACGTTGTTGTCGAACATATGAAGCAATGTTTTAGCAATATCCTTCAAGATGATTCAGATTGAAATTTATAGTGTAATATGCAATTAAAGTGTTGGTTATTGATTGCCTTTCGACGACTTACACACTAAAGCCGCGAAAGAAAAGATGATGACTGTATTATTTTGAAAATAAACGCTTGAACTATCCGAAAAAAAAGAAAAAAAAATACTATTTACAAAATCCATTTAATAGAAGTATTTATAATAATAAATAGTACACTCAGAATCGTACATTCCAGAATGATGAAAGGTTTATAGGGCTTGGGAGCGACCGGACCAAGGTGTTACTGACACGCGCCTGCCGGATGATGACGCCATGTGTTCGTTCTGGCGAAACATCTGGTCGGTGCCTGTCAGTCACACCGAGGGTGATTGGACTGCGAAGATTGAGCGAGCGTGCGATCTAATACCAGAAATGGGGGTACTTACCATCAGCCCCCAAGATGTTGCTCGTGCAGTCCGTCCGTTGCCTAACTGGAAATCTCCAGGGCCGGACGGACTGCACAACTTTTGGATAAAATGGTTCCAAGGATCGCACGCCCGCTTGGCATCCCAGTTCCAGTCAGCCTTAGAGTCAGGATCGCTGCCCCAGTTCCTAACGATGGGAATAACCCACCTGCTCCATAAGTCAGGTAGTACCGCGGATCCCAAAAATTATAGACCGATCACTTGTTTACCGACGGTCTATAAAGTTCTTACATCCATTTTGAGAGCTAAAATTAACAAACATATAGACACCAACTCCATCATGTCTGTCTCTCAAAATGGGTGTGGGAACGGGTCCCGGGGTACCAAGGAGCTGCTCCTCATTGATATGACCATTAGCCAACAGGTTCGTCGTTTCCGAAAGGATCTGTTGACATGTTGGATAGATTATAAGAAGGCCTATGACTCGGTGCCGCATACATGGCTCATGAGGGTGCTGGAGTTGAATAAAGTAGATACAACTCTACGCACCTTCCTGATGTCGTGTATGAGGCAATGGAGGACGGTCCTTCGCTATCCAGGATGTCGAAATATGCAGAGGAATAGCGAGCCGATAAGGATCGAGCGAGGCATATTCCAGGGCGACAGTTTGAGTCCGCTTTGGTTCTGCTTAGCCTTGAATCCTCTAAGCACATTGCTGGAGGATTCAGGTCTAGGCTATCGGCTGAGGAGAGGTGGTCAGGTTATATCTCACCTCCTTTACATGGATGACCTAAAACTCTTTGCTCCCAACAATTTGCAACTGATGGAGCTACTGAAAATTACTGAAACTTTCAGTAGCGCCATCAGGATGGAATTTGGTGTGGACAAATGTGCGGTCATGCATGTAAAGCGAGGGGAGATTGTGGAATCCGTGGGGACCCAACTCTCGGATTCCACAAACCTTCGAGCCCTCTCCGCATCCGAAACCTATAAGTATTTGGGTATGTCGGAAGCGTTGGGCATCAATGTTACTGACATGAAGCAATCATTGAAGGAGCGCTTCTTTGGCCGCCTGAAAAAAGTATTTAATAGTCTTCTTTCAGGCGGAAACAAGGTGCGCGCCTTCAATGGTTGGGTCATGCCGGTTCTGATGTACTCTTTCGGCATACTCAAATGGACTCAGACCGAACTCGACGCCCTGGATAGGAAGGTCCGTACACTGCTGACTGCAAATCGAATGCATCACCCACGGTCATCGGTAATGAGGCTGTATATCCCGCGAAAGTGTGGAGGTCGAGGCTTTTTAAACGCTAAGACTCTCCACAATCGCGAGATATGCAGTCTCAGGGAATATTTCTTAGAAACCGACGTGGGGATGCATCGGGATGTAGTCGCGGTGGACAAGGGCCTCACCCCGCTCTCCTTGGGTAAAGAGAACTGGCGCAAACCAGTAGTGCTTGACACTAATGATTGCATGGAGGTATGGCAGAGTAAGGAGCTTCACGGACGCTTTTTCCGGGCCCTACATGGACCCGATGTAGATTTACTAGCGTCCGTAGCCTGGCTGCGTTTCGGTGACCTCTTTGGAGAAACCGCAGGTTTTGTCTATGCAATTATGGACGAAGTTATGATGACGAACAATTACCGGAGATTTATTGTCAAAGACGGCACGGTTGACATCTGTCGGGCATGCCACCGGCCGGGAGAATCAATCAGACATATTATCTCCGGGTGTTCTCGTCTAGCTAACGGAGAGTACTTGCATAGACACAACCTTGTAGCCAGGATAATTCATCAGCAACTTGCTCTGAAATACAGCCTTGTGGAATCGGAGGTTCCGTACTACAGGTATGTGCCCGACCCAGTTCTCGAAAATTGAAATATCACATTGTACTGGGATCGATCCATCATCACTGACAGGACTATTGTTGCCAATAAGCCTGACATAGTGGTGGTGGTTCGATCAGAGCGTCGCGCAATGATTGTTGATATAACAGTCCCGCATGATGAGAACCTCGTGAAAGCCGAGAAAGATAAACAAGTCAAGTATCTTGACTTGGCTCGCGAGGTTGTCGACATGTGAGATGTTGACTCAGCAATCATTGTGCCGATAGTCGTAACCGCCAATGGACTAATAGCCAAGAGCCTCGACCAACACCTGAAGAGGCTCTCGTTGGGCAGCTGGATCAAGGGCTTGATTCAGAAAGCAGTACTTCTGGACACGGCTCGCATTGTCAGGAGGTTCCTCTCTCTGGAGCCCTGACCGCCGGTAGTTTGGACCCTGTTCCCGATACCGGTGGGCTACTATTTTTTATATTTTTAAATGTTTTTATGTTTTTATATTATAATATTTAAAAATATAATTTATATGTGTATAAAATGAAATAAAGGGAATAATAATAAATTTATTTCATAAAATTTCATACATAAAGTTATAAATATAAGTTTGTACCAAGTCAAACACAATCTGCATGTCGATTCTGTAAAAATCTCACCGTGAAAACTTGCGTGGAGTGAGCTCTGCCAGCTCACTCCACGCTCACTTCACCTAAGTTTTCACGGTGTGTTGGTTACAGAATCGCACTGCTGGTGGATGAAGTTCTGCTTTCCTAGCTAGGTTATGGAATAACCTGTAATAAGGAATAATAGTCCCTGTCCCTTACAAAAAGTTACAATAAACTAGTACAATTATATATATCTTTTTTATTTTTGTTTAATACTACAACAGTGTTTATAATTGAATAAGTGCGCGTGTGTGTGTGTGAGTGATTGTATATGTGTGTGTGTGTTTGTGATAGAGTGAAAGAGAGTGTGTGTTTGTTTTGATTGAAGTCGTGTGAGGTAATATTTGATCAGACACTGACACTGTCACTTACTGAGATAGTTTTCTGTTCCATCATAGCTTTTATTTTGAAGAAATGAACGTAGAATCTTTTTACACTTAAAGTTAGATAATCCGTAGATCAAGCAGATTTTATTAAATTTATTGTACAGAGTGGGGCCTAAGTAGTTACAAAATCTACTCGCAAATGACGTGCGTACACGTGGAAGAGTGCAAACTAAGTCTTTCCTACGCTTTGTTACTATTTTATAAGGGGTTTGACGGTGCTGTAGAAGAACTGTTTGCAGGATGAAGTGTTGTCGAACGTTAAGAACATTACAACTACTATTATACAATAGATCAGTAGGGAACATGATAGGTCTTGAGGTAGCCACTTTTAGTATCGCTCTGTGAGCGATCTCGAGTGGTTTTAGTATAGTTTTCCTAGCACCACCCCAGCATGTGATACAATATGTAACAATAAATAAGCATAGGAGGAAATGAACTACACGTATAATATTTGGATTCGCGATACTTCGCAGGGTTTTAAATATATAAATTAGCTTGCGGACTCTACTGGTATTTACTACAGAAACGCAAACTGAAGCAAAACAATAGTGTAGTTGGCTAATAGAACCACCATACTCAGTTGGAACGCCATGTCTGCGTAGAACAGGCCACACACACGCATCTTGCTGAACGATGCTCGATGTAACCGCAGGACGTTCTTGCACAGTTTTCTCTCGTCATCTGCAACATTATTTAATCAATTATTCATGGCATTGATTTGATAGAGACAGAGAGGAAGACCAAAGAAAATATTGATGGGTTGTTGGATATGAAAGAAAAAAAGCGGCCAAGTGCGAGTCACTGTACAATATTGAGCAAAAAAAGCCAAAAATCAATTTCTTTCAATTTTTATTTTATTTTTATTATTTATTGTAAAAGCGCTATACTTTAGTGGAAATAGAAATACACACTCTGAAATTTTTAATTGTCTGCCTATTACGGTTCATGAGATACACCCCGCTGACAGACAGACGGACGGATGGACGGCTTAGTAATAGGGTTGCCCTTGGCATCCTTTGGGTAACTCTAAAAAGGAGTGCATGATAGAGTGATTTAAGACTAGGAAGAATGGAAGAAAAGGGCGTTTTGCGCTGAGCTTCAAGTACTCGTAATATGGGACAAGGGCAAGAAGATGATGATAATTCATAGCTTAAATTGAGTCCTGTCCAATGATAATTATCAAATTCTTGAATCTTGGCTGTCACTGTCTCCAAAGCAGTAACAATAAATGCGGCCAAAGAGAGAATGCGTTCTTGACAATAAAATTGTCAGTATCATACAAACGAATACGTGTTTTGCGAATTTGATATTTATTAGCTACCGAATTGTCCTACTGACAGGTGCAATAAGGAATTCTCTCGATCGACCGGACTGTAGTGTTGATCTTTTATCATCACCGTCCTTCATTAGGTATGCCAACTTTCTTGGAGTCTCCGCAGCATGTTTTCTCCATCCATATACCTAAATCTCTGTTAGCCGTCACCTTACTATTTATTTATTTAGGGACTACAAACAGTAGCGTAATAGTAATAAGTAAACATAGGTTAGAACTTAATAATAGAGGTAACACATCGTCATCCACATATTACTAAACAGCGGTGCTATTCTGTAAAAAATCTCACCGTGAAAACTTAGGTGATGTGTGACTGGAGTGAGCTGTCAATAGTGTAATTTCCTAGCAAAAACAAACTCACATCACATCACCGCAGTTTTCACGGTGAGATTTTTACAGAATCGACCGGCTATTATCGTTCTTATTTATATATCTATCTATCTATTATTTCACATTCCATCCATCGTTCTTGTCGTCGTCATCGTTTCTTGGTTCTTCCCATGCTCTTATATAGCCTTTTAGATTCACACTATTATCTTTCCTCGATTGAAATTCTAATTCTGTGCTGTCATTTGAGTGAGGCGTGAAGTGACAGTATAGCATTCCTGCTACTGTACTACGATTTTGGTCTGTAATAGGAATCCACCTACATAAAGTCTGAAAATAATCATACCAGAGCAATTTGACTTCAAAATAACTGCGCAAGTATCTTGAACACTTTGCAAAGCTAAGTAGAATGTCTCGCACCGCTGCATGAACATCGTTTGCCAGGTCAAGTTCTTGCTCAACCAACACATAAGATAGATCATGCCCAAAGTCGCTGCATGCTGTAAAAAACAAGATTAATAATTTAATTCAAAATATTTTACTTCAATTGTGAGATGTTAGAAACTAGGCGAACGGTTCCAATAGGTTTTTTCCTATGGAAAGGAGCTGGCAAGAAACTCCACGGTTATACACTTTTGAAAATAATTGGCTTTTACAATATTTTTAAATATGGGTATGAGAGGACAAAGCAGGCCCTGTCAATAAGTACTTAACAAAATAATAATTATACAAAATGGTCAACATTTGTGATACGACCTTTCAAAGGGACCTTGCAATCTACAAGATCTTCCAATTTCATTAACTCATTAGGCAGCTTTATAAGGCGAGTGGCATAGACTGTATCTCCATTAATTCAGCTCAATTCAGTCCCACTATTGGACAACGCGTCCAAAGTGAGACTAAGCATGTTAAAAAAAAATGTGGTGAAGATAGTGATGTTTATAATCTATCTCGCAAGATTGTAAAGTGTCGGTAAATTGTTAACTGTACCTACCATACTGCTTACAATATAATGTATTATTTTTCGATAATTTATAACGTATCCATGTCAAACCGTCAAATTGTGAACGAACCAGCCGGTCCATTCTGTTAGAATCTCACCGTGAGAAGTTAGATGAAGTGAGCAGTCATTCCATCTAATGCTAGGAATTGGCACTAATGACAGCTCACTTTAAGCTCACTTCACCCGAGTTATCACGGTGAGATTTTTACAGAATAGCACCGCTGTAGTGCTATTCTGTAAAAATCTCACTTTGAAAACTTAGGTGAAGTGAGTGTGGAGTGAGCGGTCAAAAGTGTAAATTCCTAGCAAAAACAAACTCACTTCACCTAAGTTTTCACAGTGAGATTTTTACAGAATCGACCGGCTGCACTTACCGCTAGGGTTAACAATCTGTCCGTTATTATCACCCGTAAAATTGTGAACCATCATCATCTCATTTAGCGGTCTTGGCAGCAGCCGAATTGGTCGCAGTAAATAAGCCAGGGCACCTCGACCAAATGGGTTAAGGTAGGATAGGTTAGAACCCCCCCCCCCCGGTGGGTTCCCGCATTGTCGAGGCGGGGGGCTCAGTAGCCGTGGCTTGGACACCTACGGTGAAGCGAAGAGGAACCCGAGGAGGGGCCGCTCGTCAGGGCTTTTGCCTGTAAGCCGACGACGTAGCGGCCAACAAGTAGGTTGCGGTGCCGCTTCGGCGACATCGCAACTGAGGCGGGCCGCGATGTCGTATGAGAGGCATCGCGGCTGAGGGTTGGAGGCCGCGGCGGGAGAGGAGTGCCGGTATTGCGGTGCGCCGCTCTCCCTACCTTCCGCGGCCTTGACGGGGTCGCCACCGTTCGATGACGGACGCGGTGGGGCCGCAGGGGAGGAGGAGTGTCGGTATGACGTTGGCCGCTCTCCCTATCCTCTGCGGCCGAAAATTGGCAGGCGGCGGGGCCAATGACCTGACTCGTCGCAGGGGGACCAAGGGTGTCCAGACACGGGGTCGTCTGGCGCCCATGTGCTGGTTTGGTCCCTGGGGTGGTCACGGCGTGCTATGGAACTGTGAGCAACCGCGCGCGAGCCAAGCGAGAAGCGAGTGAAGCGAGCGGTGCCGTGACAGGCGCCCGGAGAGCGCTATTTCCAAGTTGGCGCAAGGTACGTCGCATGCAAGTTTGATACCATTTCACAATTTGTCGGTTTGCCATGGATAGAATATAAGCTATCGAAAAATAATGTGTTAAATTGTAAATAGTTTGTTGCAGTTAACACATTTCCAATTGTTTATAATTTTGAGATATAGCTTTTAGCTAACGATGTTCAACAAATTATAAAAAAGTGTACATATGGTTCAGTAGTATATATTAATCTAGGATTAATCTATAATAGGATTATAATTATCTGGATATAGACTATGGTATGCGAAATATGTGATTACAGTCTAAAATAGAACTCTGAAGGTAATGTAGTGCGTTGCCTGATCTAGGTTTATTTAAACCTGTGTTTCATGCCATCTCCTTACAAAAGTATTTGTTAATTAGGACAGTCAGTGAATTAAATTAACATACATTTTCAGTATCTAAGCAGAGACAATATTTTGCGCAACCTTATTATAAACTATTTATATCTATAACTAAAATTATTATGAAATAATACTAGGTTAGGTAATTACAGTTAAGTCAGCTAGTTTAGTTCAGCACCTCTAGTAGTTTTTCCGTGTTCGAGTAATTTAGTTTTGCTGAATAATCGAATAGCAATATACTACACCTATTATAACTTACATTATATATCATTATATAAGAAAGGTCCTAGAAATAAATAAAATCTTTTTGAGAAAGCATGTTTAGTCTGAGCGTTCGTGTAAACCAACTCCTTTCTTCTCTTGTCTGAAGGTACAGGTTTAAAATCTACTTCAGTGTGCTGCAGTAAAACTATATATGTATAGAACAAAAATTATACGGTGACAAACACAAGGAAGGAGATCAAACGAAAAAATGTAAGAGGAAAGAAATTAATGACAAGGTGATAGTGAAATCTGGCGAGGGAGATGAAAAAGAAAAAAATATCTTACATCTACCACAACCCATATGAGACAAGGAAGAAGTACTTCAGAAACAAGTTTAACAATACTCACTATGGTATTATACTTGAAGCTTATCTTGCACGCTTCAATAATCACTTGAATGTAACTGAGAGAGTGGAGAAATACTTCAATAAAATAATACAGAATCTGAAAAATGAAATAACTACTTAATAAAGATCTTTCCACTACGTACTGCCTCCCGAAATATAAGTGGCAACAGATAAGAGAAGGATATACAATGGAACAATACAGTCTGAAATATAAATTAATAGGCATAGGTAAATTCTTCAAACAAATTGGTTTAAAAACCCCATCTATTAATATTAATGTACTTACGAATGGCTGAAAATAAACTTTATAGACGCCATAACACTCTAAAATGTCAGCATAAGCTTGAAACATTCTTTTACAGAAATATTCATCACACGTTTCTTCCATTTTAAAGGAATTTAAGACTTGAATATTCCATAACTCAAGTTTATTTTGTATCAATTTGATAAATCGAATGGCATATATGACATTAAAATCGAAAACAACCATAAGATAACTAACAAATAAATAAAACCAGGGTAAAGACAGCTGTATGTTAAAATAGGATACGACTATGAAGTAAAAACTTAGAGCCATGATAACCATAATCCAATTCCAAATGATCAAATGTTTAAAACTGGTTTCATTATTGAGAAATCTATGCACTCTTTGAAATATTAAAACAAACTTAATACTATTTTTGGTTTGTATGATCCCGATGACGAAATTAAGAGCGAATCCGAAGCAATAGTATATGCAATCAGTGATTGTGGTGACCGTCATGAATATAGTGTATCCTAGATGTTCTTTGTAATGAAACAGCATGTAGGTTCGGAATATGTACAAAGAAATAAATACTATAGTTCCGATTATTGAAAATAAATTAGAAATGAAACTGTTAGGAGTTATACAATTGTTTTTGATGCGATATCTAGGAGTAAACGAAAATAATTGCATCAGATTCAAAGGCCAAAGCATCAACTGCACATCTTTGTCCACGATATTATTCAAAACACAGTTCACAGGATTATTTTGTTCGATGTTACGGACGTTCTCCATTTTAAATAGTAATGGCTTCTTAGCACACGTCTGATATGGTAATCGATAGTAAATATATTAACTGCGCACATCAAGTTCATTATGATAATGGGCTTCGAATGGAATGAATTGTGTCAATTAATTTGAGGAATTAGACATTTACTTTAGTATATGTAGACTTAGGTGAGCAGGAAGCGTAATTACTGTTAGTCCATCCAACATCTAATTAATCATTTCTTTTCTAGTAGTTTTTAGGGTTCCGTACCTCTAAAGGAAAAAAACGGAATTTATGGATCACTCGCGTGTCTGTCTGTCCATCCGTCTGTCACGGCCAATTTGCTCCTAAAGGACTGATTAAGTTGAAATTTGGTACACATATGAATCACTGTAACTCAAACACAGACGTATAACGTAAATGAATGAATTTTGAATATGGGGGTCATTTTTGGGGGGCAAATAGAAAATTAAAAATGTTTCCCAACCTGTACCGTGTGACTTATCAAAAGAAAGGGCTTACTGTGAGGATCTCAAATATACTTTTTTTATAATTTTAAAGTATTTAAGAAAATGGACGAAAATTTACCATTCCGGGCCTTATCTCCGAAACTTCTGAACCTAAAATTTGAAAAAAATATTTCAAATAGTTGCAGATACCTGCAGATTACAGGAAAACCTATAGGTAAGAAGTATGTGGTCTTAAAACAACATGGTAAATCTCTCAATATTGTGCGTACAAACTTACATTTTCAGTTGAAATGTATGGGAGAACATGTTTTTCAACTACAATGTTAACTTTGTTCTTGGGATAAATTCATTCTAACTACAGAACCTTTCATTGTGCGTGGTCCGACACGCACTTGGCTGGTTTGTTTTTTAACATTCCATAATCATAAAGTGAGAGTCAGTCGCCGCAACCAAAGGGGAATCCAAAGTTACAGCGCGTCAGTAAAACAAACTCATTTCATACCGCGCCAAAACCTTGTGACACGGTTTTTAGAATCATCTATAACCAAAAAAAAAATAGTCAGCTCCTTTGAAGTGGGAGAGGAATAGGTATATATGTCAGCCGTGTAAATAATAATTAATAATAATTATTTATTTATTTAATAAGCAACAAAAGGTCTACACTGACAAAAACAAAAATACTTAAGATTTTAGTTACAATATATCTTTTTACCAATGTTAGCACTTATACACTAGGATGTTAGTAACAATTTGGCTTATGATCGATGTTAAATACTTACACACACTACGACAGTGTTGTTTTGATGAGATATCCATTTGTGGGGCATCAAGCCTGTCAGCTATCACCTTCAGGAGGCTGTTGCCACTGCCACGCAGTCTAAGTCACGCGTAATAGTCCAAATAAACATGATTGTTGCGATGGCACATCAGGCTAAATTCAAATTGATCTAATGGCATTCAACAACGCATAGGTACTATTCTTTGAAGTATGCTATCATGAATGTTTTGTCACAGCATTCAGCAACTCTGAGGATGCTCTTCTTCTTGTGTTGGTTGAGCAAGAACTTGACGTGGCAAACTATTTTCATGTAGCGGTGCGAGACATTCTACTTAGCTGTGCAAAGTGTTAGATATACTTGCGCAGTTATTTTCAAGTTAAATTTCTCTGGTATGATTATTTTCAGACTTTATGTTAATTCTTATTAAAATTTAAGAGTAATTATCACCTGCATTCGAAGATTTTGGAATAATGGTAGGTACTGTCAGCTTCAAAAACAACTACTATCAAGTTTTTTTTTTAAATGCCAATCGATGCAACTTCGTATGAAGATTTTGCTTGTACCAGTACAGCTTAAGCCGAATACGAAGATGGGTCCATTGTCACCATTAAATAATAAAAAATTGAGAATTGTTGTTTTTCTGGCACCTACCAAAGTTTTTCCGAAATCTAGAAATGTAGCAGGTAATAACTATTAAGTAAGTTAAGGATAGTCTACTTACGTATCCCTATATCTATAGGGATACGTTAAGGTAGCTTCCCCATGCCCCATCTCAAATTACCATGTATTTTGATGACTTGCTTACCGATAAAGAACTGTGCATGAACATTACCCGAACATACGTAGTATCATCTATACATATGTATAGATGATACTACGTATGTTCGGGTAATGTTGGCGATGATGCTCCTTTGGCCTTTAATATATATTATTGGCCAAAGGAGCAGCATCACACACATCGCCCATCACTCAACAAACGAAAATGCGGAACCAAAGACACCGACTTCCGAAATTAAAGTTATTTTTCAATTTCAATTATTTTGACTAAGGTGTAGAGTTTGCGAAGTCAGGCCTTGTAGAGTTAGGGCGTGTAGAGTTAGAAGCTTGGCTCTACATGAGATCTGATTACTTTTTGACAGTGCGAGCTACATGGTCTCGTCTTGGCAACATTTAACATGAAATGTTTTTGTGGGATTTCATTTCTTTTTGTAAGTTGCTTATGATATTTATACGAGTATTTTTGCTGTTGTTCATTTTTTCTTTCTTTTTTTGGGGTTTATTTAAAACAAGGACCCCCTATATAAATTTTCAGACCTCTAGCATCAAAAGAACAATGGCAGCCACCCATACATTAATTAAGCTGAGATTAAATTCTCGCGTCTTTAAATGAAAAATATCTTGTTTAACTCGGCGTCAAATTCTGAATTAGTTTGTCCAAGAATTTTTGTTAGATAAGGCCGAGAATAATAGAAATTCAGTCATGAACTTTTATAGGTTATGTCTATGGTAATTCCAATTCGAGGAAGTAAAAGGGCAATATTGCTAAATCACATTTTTTTCTCCTGTCCCCGTTCATCCTTTCTTAGTAACCTCTTGTCCCTCAGCACCTACTCCTTTTCCTACCTCAATACTTTCTTTACTTTGTACAAATAGTTTTTCTGTATATATAAATGTATTTCCTTCGTAATAAAAAACAAAGGAGACATTGGCACAAACCGTGCGAAGCAAAAAAAGAAAAACAAAGGGGCAATATTGCATTAGTATTTTCCTTACCCAGTTATTTCAGCATGCAATGTCTTGTAAAAGGTAGGTAATCCCAGAGGTTATAATACGCTGGTAAGCCTTACAGTATGTACCAACTACAGGTCTGAGGCTGCGAGTCACCGTCAGCATTGTTTTAGTTATTGAAGCAATAGGATTAGATAAATACTTGCTAACTTTCAGATAAATAAGTAAGTATTTATAAAATCCTAGAATGTGTTTGGGATATGTTGAGTAAGTTGATAAGAATCAATAAAACAAGTTTTTTTTACATTAATATTTATTCTTCGTCATCCTCTCTTACAATGATTTCATCCAGAAATTCTGCAGGTGCTGTAATATTTTCCTGATGTCTGGCCCATCCTAAGTACCAGACTTGCGTCATTACATGAGCGCAACATCCTACTGTGCGCCGACCAAGTAAGCAATTACAGCAGTACTCACTGATTCCTGTTCGGCCAGGAATATTGTCTGGGTTCGAATCTACAACTTAGCGTTACTTAGTAAACCACTAGTTCACTAATAGCTAATCCAAACAAGCAAGATCGGTGTACAGTAAAGAAAAAGCACAATGCACCACACCTCTCAAAACGGTGTAGAAAAACATCGCCGTGAGGAAACCGGCATGTCCTAAACTAAAACCAAGAATTCAAAAGACATGTAACATCTATCAACAAACACGGGGCCCGCGTGGTGGATTACGGTTCACTCCCTCTCATAGAGGAGCGGAGGCCTGTGTCCCAGCAGTGGGATTGTTATAGGCTGATTATGCTAAGGATATCGGGGAGAAAAGTGAGACCTATTGCCTGAAAACTTTTGGTAAGCAAAACACGTTTGTGTTTTACTGATCATGGGACATGATTCGCTCAATGGCTACTAATATAAATACTATCTGTAGACCATTTTTATTTTATCAAGTACCTGGTACTTGTTGACAGGCCTACGCTGTCCTCCCATAATCACAGTCCATAAGCAGTCCGGGTCAAGTTAAAATTAAAGAAAACGGAAAACAATCGAGAGCAACACAAAGCACAAAGCGCAAGCGTCGTGTGACAATGGTGTGTGTGATATAAGTATCACTACAACAGATCACTACAACGGTACAACCTATTATTTTTTTTATATTTGTTATAATAGCCTTTTTGCCAGTCATTAATTAAAAGTAATTCATTTATTGTTTTATATTATTTCAATTTAATTTTTAATTTTTTTTAACTTTTTGACATTTTTTTTTTTATTTTGTTTGACATTTTATTATTATTTATTTTTTTGTGTAATCAGGACGATATGTCTATAATGTAATGTAATGGATCTAAGTGGTCTGAAATAAAGATTTATTATTATTATTATTATTGTTACACTACAATATTTTTACCTCCTTGCAAGGAATACTTCCAATTAGAAATAACAGTATTGTTAATTAATTTACTCCGTTTAATTACAATAACAAACTAAAACTGAATGCAATACATTAATGCTGTACACTTGGCAGAATAAATAAATGGCAACACTAATAGTCAGTGAAAAAATCAAATCACTTTTCATTTAAAATATTTTTTTTATCCGGCCTTAACTAGTTAATGTGATATTTTGAAAAAACGTAGAAAAATAATGGAACTGCCTTCGTATATAAGTCACTTGTAGACGCTCAAATTAAATTCAGCTAAGATTTCGCCATTGTTCTTTACGGAATTTTTTTTGGGGGGGGGGGGGGGGGGGTAAAAGTTTCAAGTTTTAATATTTTTTTGTTGTTTGTGTACTATTACTAGCTTACATACCAAATTTCAGCTTTCTAGGACTTCAGGAAGTACCTTAAGAATTTTGATGATCATCAGTCAGTGAGTCAGTGACGAAATCGGGGTATTTTAGATATCAATAAAATCTAAAGTATAAAAGCTATGCAATTGAAACTTTATAGGTTTAATAAGTCAACCACTGGCATCATATTCCGAAAATTTTGTTTATCTGGTATAATCCAAACCCAAGTTAAGAGGGTTCAAAAATACGACGAAGTGCTTCGAGAAAAGGTAGGTAGTGCCCTTGCGCTTCGCTTGGCTGGTCTTGGCGGGGGCACTCCCGTGCCCCCAGTTTAAGTAAGTTAAGGATAGTCTACTTACGTATCCCTATATCTATAGGGATACGTTAAGGTAGCTTCCCCATGCCCCATCTCAAATTACCATGTATTTTGATGACTTGCTTACCGATAAAGAACTGTGCATGAACATTTCCCGAGTGCTGATTTGTTCGGGTAATGTTGGCGATGCTGCTCCTTTGGCCTTTAATATATATTATTGGCCAAAGGAGCAGCATCACACACATCGCCCATCACTCAACAAACGAAAATGCAGAACCAAAGACACCGACTTCCGAAATTAAAGTTATTTTTCAATTTGTAGTGTCAGAAAATATTTTAATGATCACCTCATGAATAGGTTTTTAATACAGATACATATGTATAATTAATGAATCACTTTAACCTGATTGTTATAATAATCAATGTTTATGAGGAACTTTGGCTCTTGAGATACAAGTATCCTTTTACTTAGTTCAGGAGCCAGCTGTTCAACTTGCCTCTGCCAACTGTTTGTACAATCATGTTTAATGTATGTCCAACCTTGTATATTCTCTTTGTACAATCGTCGTTTCAGCCGATAGACGTCCACTGCTGGACACAGGCCTCCCCCAATTTTGGGAGGGTTTGCCATAATCCCCACGCTTGGCAGGCGGGTTGGCGATCGCAGTATGGTATGGTGGTGGAATACATAGAGAACGCTGCTGCCCATTCTCCGGTACGATCCTTAGTCGCCTTATACGACACCCACGGGAAGTAAGGGGTGGTGGTATTTTTTAAGTCCGGCACCACACAGACCAGTCCGGCACCACACAGACCACACTTTGTACAATAAACATATATTATTATTATTATATTTATTATTTTAAAGTATACGGGAGCATATACGCATAAAGCAAGGTCATGGTAAGCCTTAAGGACAAATATCGTGTAATGCTTTGGCCTTTGAATCTGATGTAATTCTTTTCGTTTACTCCTAGATATGCCATGAAAAACAATTGTATAGATACACGGATTTAGGTTGTACCTATGAGTTTTCATAGTAATTTATTCGGCCGCTAAAACATCGCCGGCCGCCAGCTCACATGTATTTGACCAGATCTAATTGCGTAACTCACTGGTGCCGAATCTTGTGCACCGAACTAAAGTATCACTAAAACTCCTTGGCTATGCCAATCTTAAAACTATTCTGCAAAAAAATCTCTTTTAAAAATAATTAATAATAATAAATCCGCAGGGCAGCATGTGGCGAGCTGTTGGGCAGTAGCGACCCCACGGACCCTATCTTCAGGGAGAAGTCTTGTTCCTCACCTCTGGCTTGCCTTTATTGGCCGGCTGGAGTGAACAATGACGAGGAACAGAGCTCCCACCTCATTCTTGCCTTTATTGGCCGGCTTGAGTGGAGATTCGCAAGAGCAAACGTGCTCGGTGGAAGGAAGTATTCCAGTAAGATTCTGGTAGGGATCTTACCCTACTTCCGGGATTGTCCTGATAGCCGTGGAATACCTCTCCACTCCTCATAAGCACCTCAGGACATGTTGCCCACTTGTTGCTACGTCACTATGTGCTAGCGACCGTTTCCGGGGGCCCATTGTTGAGTGTGCAAGTCACCCCTGCCATTTTATCCGTGTATATATAAAACATTGATCAGGCAGGGGTCATAGTTATTCCATAGTTCTTGGTAACCAGTCCACTTTAGCCACCCAAACCCATAGTCCAACTTTTTATTTCCATATCCTGCAATAGTCCTACACCAACCGGGGGTTATCCTTGGGTGCACTTGCATAGCGCATACAGGGATAATCGTCGGTTGGTGCCGCATTTCATTAACATTTCCTAAGGGGCCTCTGCGAGTTGGCTTCGGCCCCTCGTACGCCTTCCAAAGGACCGGGACCCAATGGTTCCGAGAAAAAATAAAAAATAATAATAATAATTTTGACATAACTAAAATCGAATTGGTCAATCGCGACTCCACGTGGTACTTTTCGAAATATAAGCAAAAGAAATGAAAAAGATAGTGGAACTAATTTAACTTTTGTTGATGATTCTCAAAAATTGTGCTATTAAGAGACTTCGTTTTATTTTTCCTCTAATCTTTACATACATAAACCTCTATCACATAGAATACTTTCAGATTTTTCTTCGCAAACCTCGGAGATTGGGGGGGGGGGGGGTAGCGGTTATGCGGTTATATAGTTGGGTAAACGTCATCTAAAACAATTCCAAATTTCAAGTTGATAGCATTAGTAGTTCTTGAGAAATCCAGCTGTGACAGACAGACAGACAGACTTAGTCTCACCATAAGGGTTCCGTTTTACCATTTTGGTACGGAACCCTAAAAACAGCTTGAAAAAGTATAGTAATTTTATAAAATTATGTTTGAAAGTATTTCTTCAAAAAAGAAAATGTAATGGCCAAAACTTAAGACAGAGGTGTCGGTTACGGTAGCAGTGTCGCGAGTTCAATTATTTTTTGACCGCGCATAGAAGTTTTCACTTCAAAAAGATACAGTACTTACTGTTTTTGCACCTGAAGTCGAGGTGTTGGTGTGAATTTTATTTCACAACTTTTTAATCGCGATCAAAAATAGTCAGATTTAGTTAGACAATCAAAATTTTTGGTGAAAAACGTCAAATTTAGAATAGCAAAATAACTGGTGCCATCTTAGTGTTGTCATACTAAAAAAATGAAAAATTTGGAAAATCCAAAACTGCACGACTCTTAATGCTCAGTTGATCGTATAAAAAGCCATAGATATAGATATTATATTAATTAGTTTTTTTATTTATTATATTAATTATTGATTTTATTGCTGTTGTTATTTATTAATTTTTAGTCTAGAGGAGGTATTCCACTCAGAGCACTCAAATATGTGAAAAGAGATTCGGCACCACTATCAATGTAATCTAATCTTAATCTTTATCTGCCGACCCACACTTTTATGTAGTTTGGCAGACTCTATATCTTGAATAAATGAATAAAATAAAAAATAAACTAATCATTTTGAAGGATTGTTCGAAAATGTTGTCTACTTAACAACGTAAATTATTATATTATGAAATAAGATAACACTTAAAATATTCTTTGAATGTAAAACTTACCGTCTAAATTTGTTTCTTTATTTTTGTTTTTGTAGTAGGTACTAATATTAGAATAAGTAGGTATATACTTATCATTATTTTCGAACTCACTAGTCATATATAAGCCATCGAAGGCTTCTGTGGCTTTTCAGTATATTACATAATGATTTAAACTCCGCGATATACTTTTTTTATTCCTACTATTACGCAATTACCCCGCTGTACCTACAGCATTTTTGATGTATCTCAAAGAAAGTTGTCAAAATAACGCTCGATTTCCAAGCATGTTTGAGTAAAACAAAACATCATTATGTCTCTGTCAACTTCAAACAATTGAGTTTGACAGTAACAGAGCGTTATTACCTACGTTTATCGGTAAAATATAAAGATTTGTGGTGCAAGCGAAATTAGTTGCAAATCTATACCTACTTACTAAAAAAAAAAGCTGAAGCTGAAGCTTAGCTTATAAAGCTGAAGAGTGAAGAGTTTGTTTGTTTGAACGCGCTTATCTCTAGAACTATCTGTCGGATATGAAAAAATATTTTTGCATTGTATAGTCCAATTCTTGGGTATTCGAAAGCAGTGTGCTAAATGTGGGTGTATTAATTGTACACCTCTGCCTAACCCTTCGAAAAAACAGGCGTGATTATATCTGCTAAGTACCTATGTATAAATTAAAATCAAACATGATAATAATGACAATACTATAGGTACGTAATATACTAGTTTAATGTTGTAATAAGTAAGTATGTAGGTACCTACATACATGCGTTTTACGTCATTGTAATCGTCATAGGAAATACTTATAACCTATAATAAAACAGACATTATCAATATAAGTACGTAGGTATGAATATTCTAAAAATATTCGCACTAAGCGACACTGACCTTCACGCCAAGGTTTTCAATGCAAGTTCAATGTCGATATCCTGCGAAGGGCAACCTTCGTAGCAAGGCCAAGCGACCTTGGAGCGAGGACGTGGCCTAGTACAGCTCGTTTTTTGTGACGTATATAATTTTTTTTTTATAATTTTCGAGCTGAATTCTAGTGTTTTGTGATGTGGGGTTAAAATAAAGAATATTTTATTTTACAATGTTTTGACCTTGAGTCAAGGTTTTTTGATGTCACAAGGTTGTTTCATGAAAACTCTCTGACACCAGTTTTAACAATTTTTTTTTTAAATAAATTGGGTCGTGTTAAGCGTTAATATGAATAATTATTATTAAGTATTACAAAATTTATTATAATTATTTGGATAGTTACAAAAAAGTGCACAAAACCAATGTTTTTGTTATAATGGCTTAAAAGCGATATAAAGTGACATCTGTAACTTTACAGAGTCACTACTTTAAACATCAGCAACTTCATAGGTGCTGCTATTGCTCAATAGATGGCGCTTTATTTAAACATGTAACCCTGCTTTATTTTCGCTGCAAATAATTGTGAATGTTATTCAACTTCATTGTCCGATACACATCATAATAATATTTAGATACAGTAGATACAGCTGACGTGATGTTGATCACACATATTTTTATTTTTTGATAAGCATAGAAATAAACAACCAACTGCGGTGCTATTCTGTAAAAATCTCACCGTGAAAACTTATGTGAAGTGAGCGTGGAGTGAGCTGTCAATAGGTAGTGCCAATTCCTAGCAAAAATAAACTCACTTCACCTAAGTTTTCACGGTGGGATTTTTACAGAATTGACCTGCAGGACTTGAAAAATGTATTCCAATTTGCTAAGGCGTGTGCATGTTTACCTACCTTATTTGTTTACGTATACAGTGGGGAATTGTGTAACACACTATCATAGGAATGGCTTTTGTAATATATTTGGGTTTACCCACATAAGAAAATTAGTAAGTAAGATCACGTATAAATAAGCCTACATCATTGTAACGGTCAGTTCGCAATATACGCTCGCTACAAGTTGACGTCCTTTCATTTATTACTCCCGACACTTCAGTGGCGACGAGGATCACTATTTCTGCGATATAATAATCATCGAAGTTCGTCTGCAATTATTCGAGGAAAATGTCGGTCGGCAACGTCGGAAAGATTCGCGATTTTGATGTGAAGTCAGGCAACTGGACTTTGTACGAGGAGCGGTTGCAGATGTTCTTCAGGGTCAATAAGGTCGAGAAGAACATGTGGCTGCCTATGCTGATCACGGGCGTGGGTGATGAGACGTACGAATTGCTGAGCACGCTGTGCAATCCAAGAAAACCAGTGGATATAACGTACGAAGAGGCCGTTACAATTTTGAAAAATCACCTACAACCGAAACCTGCGGTCATGGCGGAACGGTATCGGTTCAGACAAAGAAGACAGAAAGACGACGACAGTGTAACACAATATCTGACCGAGTTAAAGAAACTCTCGAAAACTTGTGAGTTTGGTGCAAATTTGGAGGAGAATTTGCGTGATCAGTTCGTATGCGGAGTAAAGAGTGACGTCATCAGGCAAAGGTTGTTTGCGGAGGACAATCTGACGTACTCAGGAGCAGTCAAATTGGCGGTTGGGCTGGAGGCGGCCGAGCGGGATGCGGCAGTCGTGGAACAGAAAGCGTCGGCGGAGGCATCGGCAATCGTGAACACATTGCGGGCAAAGCGTGGGCGCGGTCAGTTTGCGGACCATGCATCGGACCAACGAGCGAACCACGGGCGTGCGGCGCGGGACACCGAGAAGGGCGCCGGGGGCTGCACGGCGTGCGGCTGGCGCGGACACAGCAAGGAGGAGTGCCGCTATAAGCATTTTGTTTGTAGCAAATGCAAACAAAGCGGACATTTGAGGCGTGTTTGTCCGCGGACGGAGGCGAACGGTGGCAGAGGGAAGAGGCGCGGAGTGAACCACGTGGATGCCACCACGAGCGACCATCCGAGGGCAGGAGCGGGAGACTCCAGTTCGGACGAGCTTGAGGAAGAACTTCATCAACTATGTTTGAGCGGTTACAACCCGGTGAGTTTATCATTACTGATTGATGATAAAACATTGCAAATGGAGTTAGACACAGGCTCGGCAATTTCATGTATCAGTAAGGAAACATATGATAAACTTTTTAACAATAGAGTAATTGAACCATTTAATTTGGTGTTAAAATTTTATGATGGTAGCAATATAAGACCACTAGGGGTTATAAGACCGAAAGTTCAATATAAAGATAAAGTAAAATATCTAGAACTGTTTGTGATAGACGGGGGTACAACTTCCTTACTGGGCAGGCAATGGTTAATAGAATTGGGTATTAAAATACCTCCATTTCAACAAGAGATTAGCCATAGTGTACACAAAATGTCTGATACTGTCGATTGTTTGTTGAACAGGTATAAAGAGTTGTTCAGCGAAGGACTGGGGCGGTACACAGGCGGCAAGGCAACGCTCCGGTTGCGGGAGGGCGCGAGGCCGGTGTTTTGCCGCGCGCGGCCGCTGCCTTACGCTCTGAGGGGTCAGGTCGACGCGGAGCTGGACGCCACACAGTGGGTCGAAACGATGATTTTAGTGACTTAGGGATCAACTTTGTTTTTTTAATTTTTTCTTTATGCGGATCGATAGAGCTCATTAACCTCAATAATAATTGTTCTGATGCTTTTTTTCCTAAACTTGCTTCTTTAGGTGGAAAAATGCATTTTGTTATTTTTTTTGTATGGAGCGGATCAAATTAAATTTAATTTCTGCCAAGTGGCGAGTGATCCCGCTTTGAAACTATATTTTTCTTAGGGCTTGTCCAGTCTACTATCATTTGATGCTTTGAACATTTGCATAAAGTTGCAACACTGCTAAATAAATGGATCGAAAAAAATTAAAACAATACTTTGAATAAAAAGCTTCATTTTTTATTTTCGGATGTTCTTTTAAGTTATAATTGATATGGAAGAGTAAGTAAAAGCATTTAATAATTCACATAATTACTTAAAGATTAACGACAATACATTTAAAGGTCCCTAATTTGCTTGAATTTACTAAGTACGTATTATTTAAAAATGTGGATGTATTCATTTCTATTTGTTTATTTAATGAACTTATAAAATCTTTTAAATTTAGATTTAATACAAATTTACTAAAGGTAAAAACTTAAAACTAACTACAAGAACAAATTTACTATTTCCTTTCAGTCATGACATACAAACTAATAAAAAAAATCAAGAAACTTATAATCTACCAATAATGTTATTCACTATCGCTATGACTATCTTGTAAATTATCTACATCAATAAAATCTAAATCGGATTCTGAAGGAAAACTCACCAGAAGCTCTTTGACTTTTGGAGAGAGAACCATTCTATTTTGTTTCGCCAATCGAGGCCGTAGACTTGTGATCATTGGATCAGACGACAAAAGAAGATTGTGTAAAACATCGTCATTTGTCGCCGTTTTACTTACCTTTCTAGAATGACTCTCTCTATATTTCCTAAAATCTTTATTACGAGCTTCCGCTGCCTCTTCCGACAGTTTCCCTATAGGTATGACACCAAAGTTCTTTATTATATCACTCCCATGTACCAACAATTTATGTACACTGGAAGGCATATAATACCAGGGATACAAGGTAACACACAATTCTGCCGTATCTTTACAAAATTCGGAACATTTAGAAAGGTCCACGCGCTCTCCAGATGCAACGGTTTGAAGAATCACGTGAAACCTTTCTATCAAATCTTCACGAATCCCAGTTATGCGGGCTGATGTTGCTGCATCTCTGAAAAATTTTCTGGCAGTATTGCCATCATTGGTTGTGCCTACTCCTTATTTGACTATGTCGATGAGTAAACCGCATTCCCTCTTAAATGCTTGCTGTATAGCACTCTTTCTAAGGGACAGTTTTTCTTTGTCGTCGCCTCTGCAACTCCATTTTTGAAGTCCAAACGATAAGCTGCAAACAAAAAGAAATGTCACTTAAAAATAATCTCACAGGAAACTACAAACATGAAAAAATATGAAGTAATAAAATTATATTTACCGATATGAAGTAAGCACTCCATGCATCTTATCCAGGCATGTAAGGATGACATACCATACTGGTACATTTCCTCGTTTTTTTCTCTTTGAGGAAATGCCTCTAAATTGTTCATCTCTGACGGTTTTGCCTTGTAAATATCACTGACAGCTGCAGATGTATCCGACAAATATGATGTTATTTTGCCATCTATCATCGTCAGGTACAATTCATGCTTAACTTCTACTTGGTGGATTCTTGTTGGCAGACGTCTTTCTATTTCTTCTGTTATGTTACCCTTTATAGTTGCCACTGTTGTCTGGGTTTCTTTGGTAAATAAACATTATCGGACGACAATAGAAAGTCGATGATGGTCGGTCGTTTTCCCAAACAATTGTTCCATCAGATTGTTGAAGCCTTATAGGAACTAGACTGGCCATCAATATAGTAGAGTCATCAAACTCTGTCTCAGTCTTTTGTCTGTAATAGCTTTGACCTGAGGCTCCATCAAAGCCCCATTTGCTTATAACCAGTAACTCTGTTGCAGAGTCCAAATCCAAAGCAATTACATCTAAAAGCCTAGAAACCGTCAAGTTGAGTAATGCTTGGAGTTTAATAGCAGCTCCTTCTTCAGTTATGGTTATGTCTTCTTTCCCTGGATAACATTTTGACTTTGCTTGCTTAATTTTATAATAAGAAGGGTATAAATCAGACCCATTTTCTGGCTGCTTCTCTTAGGTTTATATATTGCCACTTACTTAATTTAAGTGAAACTAATAAAGCCAGTGCCTTATCGGGTGAATATGTACTACTGTTTGCTTTATTTGCACTTAAACACTGCTTAACTTTTTCTAGATCTTCGGGGTGATTTAGCAAATGGTTCATTATTTTTCCTACATCCTCATTACCAGTTTTTCTTAAACTAGCAATTATAGTAACTTTCAGTTCATCCGGAGACAACTAAAGCGATTGGTTTATTTGATCAACGCGTCTTCGTTTTTGCCTGGAGCCCAATTCTTCGAAAGGTTTTCGAGGTGTAAATGTAGATGTTGAAGCTTCTATAGCAGATGGTGGTAGATTTTCAACATCTTCAATATCACTAATCTCGAGCCTTTCCTGTTCAGTGTTCACAGTTTCAGATATTACTCCTTCGGGCCAGTTTATCGCACTTTCTAACCAATCACCATTTCTTCTTAAAAACGGTGCTAACGTGCGACTACTTCGTTCCCATCTTGCACTTAAATTTGAACAAAAGCGCCTACAGAATTTTTGGAGCTTAGCACTGTTCTCTTGCGTCACGTTTATTTTATTTTGTAGGTATTGGAAAAGTTTTTTACTATCTGACAGCGACTTAAGCTGCTCTCTTAAAATCATAAATAAATCTAAATTGTTAACTAAATTTTCCATTATAACGAAAAGGGACGATCACAATCACAAAAGATGTTAATAGTAGTACGAATAAACGAACACTAGTAAATATATAATAAATATGATCTTTTTATACTTCCAGTGACAATCAGTTTACAAATTTTTCTACTACCCTCATTAACATTAAAGTAATGACTAAAAATGAAAAACATTGTTTTTTATAAATTAAAAAGTCAAGTTAATTACAGTCATTAAACACAAATAGAAATTTATAGATAAATGATATCCACATTTTTAAGTACCTAATACGTAATTAGTAAATTTAAGCTAATAACGAACCTTAATATATTGTCGTTAGTTGTTAAGTAATTATGTGAATTATTAAGTGCTTTTACTTACTATTCCACATCAATTTTTACTTAAAAGAACTTGAGAAAATAAAAATTATTCAATGTATTTTTTCATTTTTTTCGATTCATTTATTTGGCAGTGTTGCAACTTTATGCAAATGTTCATAGCATCAAATGATAGTAGACTGGGCAAGCTTTAAGAAAAATATAGTTTCAAAGCGGGATCACTCGCCACTTAGCAGGAATTTAATTTAATTTGATCCGCTCCATACAAAAAAATAACAAAATGCATTTTTACACCTAAAGGAGCAAGTTTAGGGAAAAAAGCATCAGAACAATTATTATTAAGGTTAATGAGCTCTATCGATCCACATAACGAAAAAAGTAAAAAAACAAAGTTGATCCCTAAGTCACTAAAATCATCGTTTCGACCCACTGTGCGCCATGTTGCGCGCGGGCATCATCGAGCCCGTCGAGTGCTCGGACTGGGCGACGCCTTTGGTACCGGTACGTAAAGCGGACGGAGGACTCCGTATCTGTGCTGATTACAAAATAACTTTAAATCCTGTCTTACTGGTCGATAGATATCCGTTACCCAAGATAGACGATTTGTTAGTGAGCTTAAACGGAGCTACGCATTTCTCAAAAATTGATTTGACCCTTGCTTATAACCAGATTGAATTGGATAATACTAAAGATTTAACTGTAATAAACACGCATCGAGGTCTTTTTAAGTACAATAGACTTGTGTTTGGGTTGTCTTCCAGTCCAGGCATCTTCCAGCGTATTATGTCGAATTTACTTAGTGATATTCCGGGGGTAGAAGTATTTTTAGATGATATTATCATCGGAACGGCGGGAACACAGGATAATCACGTAGTAACGTTAGAAAAAGTATTCCAGCGGTTACAGAGTCACGGTATGAAGCTAAAAAGGAGTAAATGTTTATTTATGGTCAATGAAGTCAAATACTTAGGTTATGTCATATCAAAAGATGGGGTTAAAGTGGATTCAGATAAAATAAAAGCAATAATAAAAATTCCCAGGCCGAGGGATATTTCAGAGTTGCGTTCCTTTTTAGGTTTAGTTAACTTTTACGCTAAATTTGTTAAGAATTTGAGTACTATTTTGTCACCACTGTATGAACTTTTAAGAAAAGAGGTCAATTGGAGATGGAGTGCGGAGTGCGAAAAGGCGTTTGCAAAAGTTAAAAAAATATTAGTAGGCGCAGAGGTATTAGCTCATTATGATCCAAACAAGCCGTTAGTGTTGACATGCGACGCGAGCGCGCGGGGCATAGGCGGTGTACTCACACAGCCGGGCGCCGACGGCCGCGACCGCCCGGTAGTGTATGTGTCACGCGCGTTGAATAACGCCGAGAAACATTATTCACAAATAGATCGGGAGGCGTTAGCTATCGTATTTTGTTTATAAAAATTACATCAGTATGTTTATGGTCGACGTTTTGTCTTGCGAACCGACCACAAACCGTTAGTAAGTATATTTGGACCAAAACACGGTGTACCAGCGATGGCCGCGAGTAGATTACAGCGCTGGGCAATTATTTTATCTGCATATACGTACGATATTGAATATGTAAACACTAAACAAAACGGTGCGGACGGGCTGTCGAGACTGCCGGTTCCGTGCAGTAGCGATGAGTCACTGCGGGTCCCCGAGCAAACGTATTTACATTTTGCACAGAATGCATTGTTATTAGATTATAATACAATTAAACAACAAACTATGGTGGATCCAATGTTAGGTAGGGTTTTAAATTATATTCGTGATATGTGGCCAACGGATAATGATATTCGAGAATTACAGCCGTATTTTAACCGTCGTAAGGAACTGTACGAGGAGCTAGGCTGCGTGATGTGGGGGCACAGGGTAGTGATTCCTGCAAGTAGTCGAGCCAGGGTACTGCAGGAATTACATGAACCTCATATGGGCATAGTTAAGACGAAGGCGTCAGCTAGGAGTTATGTGTGGTGGCCGGGCATAGACGAGGCGATTGAGGCTACGTGCAGGGAGTGCGCGGTGTGCGCGGGGGAGGCGGACGCGCCGCAGCGGCACGCGGTCACGCCGTGGCCCTGGCCTTCTAGACCGTGGGCGAGAGTGCATCTTGATTTTCTAGGGCCTATTTTCGGAAAAATGTATTTAATTATGGTTGACGCTAGAACTAAATGGTTAGAAGTATTTCCTGTGCCTAGTACGGCGGCTAGTTTTACGATTGAAAAGCTTACCGAAGTTTTTTCTAGGTGGGGTTTACCGAGACAAATAGTCTCAGATAACGGACCACCGTTCACGAGCAAGGAAATGGCAGACTTTTTGGCTAGTCAGGGGGTAGATCACGTTTTTTCTGCTCCGTACCACCCAGCATCGAATGGGGCTGCAGAAAATGCAGTGCGTACAGTTAAAAGAATTATTAAAAAAGCTTTTAAACAAAAAGAAAACATTAATTTATTTTTAAATACCTTCCTTTTGCATTACCGAAATACAGAACACTGTTCAACAGGGGAAAGTCCAGCCACATTGATGCTAGGTAGGAATTTACGTACCAAATTAGATGCATTAAAACCAAATATAGAAAATAAAGTTAGGAAGGCTCAGGAACGACAACAGAAAGTAGGAACGGACGTCAAACGTTCTTTAGAGATAGGAGAGGAAGTATGGATGAGACAATATAGGGGAAATGAAAAATGGAGTCCGGGGCAGGTAGTAGATAAAATGGGTACTACAGATTATAAAGTTATGGACTGTTCAGGCAAAGAAAGCCATAGACACATTGACCAGTTAAGACAGCGATCGCGAAGCTCATTGATTTGTCCGACTAGCACATCAGAACGGAGTTCTCTTGATGCGGAACGTCCCGACAATTCCGAGGTGACGAAGCCAGCGTCAGTCCCCGGAGAGACTCGGAGCCCTCGGAGCGTGAGGGAGTTCAGTCCGGTTCGAACCGCGACTACCGTTGACTTGCCGTCTACATCTGCTTCTGGATCAGTACCTCTCAGTAATGTACCCAGTCTTGAGGAGCGGGTGATAGTTTCCCAATCCGAGGATGCTGTTCCAGAGGTAGTCCGCCCCCGTCCTGTACGGGCGTGTCGCTTAAAAAGACCGCCACAATATTGTGATAGCTAAATATTTAGTTCTTACTTATTTCACTTATTGAAGACTAAGTTCCTATTTCATTATGTTTGTAGAATGTTGTAAACAGTTGTAAGATAATAAATAGTTAATATTAAGGTTTATATTTTGTTTATTTTAGTGTTATATAATTTAGGATATGCATTATTTAAGGTGGAGGATTGTAATATATTTGGGTTTACCCACATAAGAAAATTAGTAAGTAAGATCACGTATAAATAAGCCTACATCATTGTAACGGTCAGTTCGCAATATACGCTCGCTACAAGTTGACGTCCTTTCATTTATTACTCCCGACACTTCAGCTTTCATTTTGACTGTACAAAAACATTCATTGCGTAATTTATGTTGATGAGCAGACAAATGTTTAGCAATTAGGCAATTAGAGTGATGCACCATTATTGTCTTTTTTTTTTTGTTACACAGTAATCTCGATCTGAATCATTTTAAAGGATATTACTTATTTATTTATTTTTCCATACTTCATTATACATAGGTATGTTCGAAAAATGTGTCTGCTCAAGATCGTAAATAACGCAATGAATGTTGTTGAACTGTCAAAATGAAAGCCATTGCTACTGGTACATGTGTTAAGAGCGTTTACGCCGTACAGCATTTCATACAAACTTTCAAGCCCTTATTTTTCGAAATTAATGAACCGATTTTAACCTCTCTGCTCGACTCGATTTTGACATATGACGTACCAGCTGATTCGACGCGATGTTGCGAATTACGTCATGATATTCAGGAATTTACTTCAACTTTCAGCATCCGAATATAATAAGAAAAATGTGTTTACGCGCCTATTTTGTACAATAGCTTTGTGGTAAATATCTTTAACTATATCCTTTGTATCCTGCTTATGCATACGAAGTTTCATTAAAATCGGTTCATTCATTTCGGAAAATAAGGGCTTGAAAGTTTGTATGAAATGCCGTACGGCGTAAACGCACATAAGGTGCTGACACACTGCTGTTTAAAAATGTTTACTAACATTACCTAACATGAAAACCTTCCTGATTTCTGAAAAGATTTTTGATAAATGTATTAGATCACAATGTTAGAAAATGTTTGTAAAGATTTTATAACAGCAGTGTGGCAGCACTTTTAAGCAACTGCCCTGCTGGTCGAGTAGACAGGTACAGAACAAGAAAGAAAAATTATGACCTATTGTGCAAGAAAATACGTATAATGGCTAGGTTTCACCTTCATTTGTAGTTGTTGCCTTACTGCACTTGAATACAATACATGGCACATCTATTTTTGGAAAAAGGTACGTTCATGAGACCACCACCACACCACCTGCCTAGCCTTTTCCCAACTATGTTGGGGTCGGCTTCCTGTCTCACCGAATGCAGATTATTTTACACTAGCAGCGCCCCGCGGTTTCACCCGCATAAGTGTCGATCCTTTAGGAATATCGGGATAAAAACTGTCCTATGTCCTTCCCCGGGATGCAATCTATCTCTCTGCCAAATTTTATCGATATCCGTTCAGTGGTTTAGGCGTGATAAGGTAACATACAGACAGACAGTTACTTTTGAATCTATAATATTAGTATGGATTGTCTATTTCACTGTTTTTGAAGTTTAGCATCTACTGTTGTTCCCAAAAAAACTGCCGAGCCCACAGTTTCAAGCACCTCTTTATCTAAGACGATGTTGGGTCCTAGATATCTAACATTCGGTAAGGCGAACCTTACACATTTCGTCTTCTTGACATTGAGAACTAGGTTATTTGACGTAAACCAATCCGGAACTATTGAAAGTGCACTGTTTACGTCGTCAAAATCTTGTCTGTTCCAAATAAGAGAGGTATCGAGACTAAAGGCCTACGCAGACCTTCTACGCGCGGGACGGCATGGCAAGGGATTTTGCCGTCATTCAGCGCACACTAACCCACTAACCACTTCGATACCGCGGCATTGCAGCGGCTTCCCCGCTTCTCTACCCCCGCCGCTTCACCCCGCGGTATGTCACAACGAGCGCCGGAGTCCTTGGCATGCCGTTGCCTACCGCAGGACGCCACGAAATCCCTTTCGATGCCACGGCATCATTTTAAAGCATTGCAATTTATGTCGTATTTCTTTATCGATACGTTTGAATGTCCATTAGTAAAAATTGAAATCCCGTGCCATGCCGTCCCGGTCTGCGTAGGCCTTTAACTTAAATTTCTTTACGCGTCCTTTAATAGAACCGCGTTTGCTTATTAGTTCCTTTAACTTTAAAGGTTCGGACATTGTAATAAACTCGTAATGAGCTAACACAAACAGATGTTAATAGAAATAACGAAATAGGTATATAGCATACGATACGCTCCTCGCTTTGTTGATCAGCTGATGCCCGCGGCTAACGTAGACTGACTAAAGCTATGACTGACTAGAGCTATGCAGGTGAGGACTCGTCGGCAGTCAGCTAACAGCGATGCGCAAGCGATGCCGTGTCACAAGTCACAACCCACGATCCCTGGAACAGATCAGCTGATGTCCGCGGCTCACGTAGACTGTATATAATATGGTGAGCTATGCAGGTGGGGCTGGGGACGCGCCAGCAGTCAGGTAACAGCGATGCCGTGTCACAAGTCACAACCCACGATCCCTGGAATAGATCAGCTGATGCCCGCGGCTCACGTAGACTGTATATAATATGGTGAGCTATGCAGGTGGGGACGCGCCAGCAGTCAGGTAACAGCGATGCCGTGTCACAAGTCACAACCCACGATCCCTGGAATAAATCAGGTGATGCCCGCGGCTCACGTAGACTGTATATAATATAGTGAGCTATGCAGGTGGGGACGCGCCGGCAGTCAGGTAACAGCGATGCCGTGTCACAAGTCACAACCCACGATCCCTGGAATAAATCAGGTGATGCCCGCGGCTCACGTAGACTGTATATAATATGGTGAGCTATGCAGGTGGGGACGCGCCGGCAGTCAGGTAACAGCGATGCCGTGTCACAAGTCACAACACACGATCCCTGGAATATATCAATTTCGTGCGCCTTAATAAACTGATGATAACAAGAACTCTCGTATGACGAATCGACGACCCACGGTTCGTAAGTTTACAGTTAACTAGGGAAATATTTAGCATCTAAGTGATGAACCGATGAGTGATAAAAGGGATAAATATTCGATAATAGTGGAATATTGCTTGCTCGGTTTGAGTAACGTTAAGAGAAGTACTAAGTTGTAGTTAAATGTGCATTAATTTAAGATGTCGGTAAGTCTACAAATAGGTGAAATTAATTAGGCTAATTTGTGCTTTGTCTATCCTGTTTAGATCTCTTTCGAAAATAATTATGGTTAGGCACAATAGACACAAATAGAAAGGTAGAAACTTCACTTGACTTCAAGAAACTGAGCTCGTCAGTCTGTATATCACAGGACATATCGATAAAGATACACTACATACAACGATAACAAACCGATATGCAGCGATGGAAAGGTTGTTGTACACTGATGTGTAACAACTGAAGGGGACTACATGACCTAAAGCGCGATCACTGTCGGACTGCATAGAAAAGAAAGAGAAGCGCGATGACACAACGCTGGTAATTTATTGCAAAATATGAAGCAATTATCGATTTACAAAAAATTTATTGGTTGGTATTGTTTGTTTTGTTTTGTACTATGTTGCTTGTAAGCTGTAGAATAATCTAACAAAAAATCAGAATGATTGTATGTATATTAGTGTGGTTTTTATTGTGAAAAGAAGGTTTTTAGAGGTATTTTCATGATTTTTTTTCTATCGTATCAAATTAGTTGCATTATGTTTTCAACACACTATCTAACTAGCATTTATCCGGAAGGGCATCATAATATATTTTTCTGATTTTGTTTATTGTAGTCAATCGTATACTTTGACAGGGGGTGATTTGTGCAATTGTTTTGTGAAATGTCACTTGAAAAGTATTCAAACAGACAAGGTGGTGGCGTTAATTCCTATTTTGGCTACGCGCGAAATTACCTTGTAGCGTATTATGTAGGTTATACCACGGTACAGCAGTCTCATTTCTCAGGCAAGCTTGTTCAAAAAGTAGGTAAGTACGCGTAAAAGTTTTTTGTCTATCACCGGTCTTCAGTAAAACTATAATACTCGTATTATTGCCTACGTCATACTCGTATATCTTTAAATCATTAATAAGCTTCAGACTTTAGCTAGATGTTTCTAATGATTTCACAACATTGTAAAAATTTGTTTTTTACTGTCTTCAAAAAAAGGAGGTTATCAATTCGACAGGTATGTATGTAATATTATTGGAATTGCAATAGATTCACATATGACAAACTATTAGGGTTTTCAAACAAATATACAAAATTTTATAGACGTATGTGTATGTATGTATGTTTGTCCAAGCATTTATCCGCAACTATTAATCGGATCGTGACCAATTTATTTCATTAGCTTACATTTACTTCAACTTAGGGAACAGTGCAAGTTTCATCAAAATCGATTCAGTAATTATCAAGATATGGACTAATGAACGTGTAGGTGTGACGGCCTGGCTTAGTGATACGAGCTACGGGTGTAGTGTCAAAGAGAAAACATCTCAAAACTTTGGTCAAATTGTAGTGCAATATTTACAACAAAACTATTACCTACTTATTACAAACAAATATTCCAGTTTTTACTTAAAACTAAAAATTACGAAATAAAAAAGTAATTTAAAAAAATTAAACCGACTTCAAAAAGAAATTAACTCAAAATTATGAAATAACTTTTAATTTCGGAAGTCGGTGGCAAAAATACTAAAACTAAAATACAGATCTTACACCGACTTCCGAAATTAAAGTTATTTCATAATTTTGAGTTCATTTCTTTTTGAATACCTACGGTTTAATTTTCATAAATTCGTGATCGTTATAATAGGTATTAGTATGGATATAGGTATATCCATACTAATACCTATTATAAATGCGAAAGTGTGTCTGTCTGTCCGTCTGTTTCTTCACGCTTAAACCGCTGGACCGATTTAGATGAAATGTGGTATAGAGATAGTTTGAATCCCGGGAAAGGACATAGGATAGTTTTTATCCCGATATTCTAACGAACGGGATCGAAACTTATGCGGGTGAAACCGCGGGGCGCTGCTAGTAAAATAATGAATTAATTTTAACAAGCATTGACTTTCATAAAATAAGGAAGAAAAAAATAAGTACAATTTTAAAAACATATTATGACCAAACAAAAACAATATGTCTTAAAAGAACTTAACTTTGGAACCAAGATGAGCTTCATCGGCAATTAAAGCAACACAATGAAGAGAAGTATAAGCTAGGAACTAGAAAAACTGAAATTAGAAATCGATATTCACAATACACTTGCTGCAGTTTACTTATTAACCTTTTTCTTAAGAATATCGATTACTAATTTCTGTTTTTTTAGTTCTAGCTCTAGCTCTTCACTGAGCGTATGCTTCTGCGTATTCTTCTGAATTTTTGGTTCTAGGACAAGCCGGTTTCCTCACGATGTTTCCTTTCACCGTTTTGAGAGCAGTGGTGATGATATCATTTACCCAAAGTAAATCGCCTGCCTGGATTCTACTTAACTCATAGGTCGGGGCCATTAGTTAATCATTTATATAATATGTAGAGTTCTCAGGGGTTCTTATCTTCAGTAAAGGTCCTAAGTTAGAAGCCAGAGGCCTTGCTAAGGGGCGGTTTGTCTTAGAACCCGGAATCTGTCAAAAAAATAATTTTCATCCCACTTATAAAGTCGATCAAAGCGAGGGTGAATTTTTTTCTCTTCCTAACGGGCAAATCGGATTCACTGTCACTAACATCGCTAGAAGAGCTTGTTGCAATATGTCGCGGAGTAAAGACATACCAATGACAATGACAGACAATGAGCTCTCAGTGACCACCAGTATGGCTTCCGTCGTGGTCGTTCAACTGGGGATCTTCTTGTGTATGTTACGCATTGCTGGGGTGAGGCCATCGAGAGACACGGCGAAGCCCTTGCTGTGTCGCTTGATATCTCAAAAGCCTTTGACTGGGTCTGGCACGCCAGTCTGTTGGGTAAGCTTCCTGAATTCGGCATCACTGCTGACTTTTGCAACTGGATTTCCGACTTCCTGAGTGATCGATCGATCAGAGTGGTCATAGAGGCTGCTCATCGGAACATATGGCCATTGATGCTGGTGTTCCTCAGGGGTCTGTTCTTTCCGCGACTTTATTTCTACTGCACTTCAACGACCTATTACAGCTTGGTGCAATTGGGTACGCAGATGACAGCACAGTCGCGAAAAGATACCTGTCCAGTGCAAAATCCAGCAGAGAGGAAACAGCTACTCTTAGAGAGGCCATGGTGGAGCGAATGAATTTGACTTTAAATCTTGTTCCCAATGAGGCGACGACAATCTGGTCAAATTCAATGCTCTGAAAACACAAGCATGTCTTTTCACTGCGAAAAGGAGCCAGTTCCAGTTATCTAAGCGCACGGCAGTGCGCAGGCCAAGTTCCAGCAAGAGGCCGCACGTATGCCGTGAACTATTTACCCGAACCGCTTCGAGCTACTTTTGACCACCCTGTATCTAACTATTTGTCACACGAAATCGAATCAAACTTCACATACATAATACCATGACTGCTGTTAGTTCGAATACTAAATTTCATAACTGTAGCTGTAATAGATTCGAAGTTATGGACTTTTCAAAATAGCTAAAGTATCACTGTCTGACTGACTGACTGACTGACTGACTCACTCACTTAGAGTTAATCAAAATGTTTAGGTACTTCTAGTAAGCCTAGAAACTTGAAATTTGGCACGAAGCTAGACATTAGCATGAAACTAAAGGAAAAATTAAAAAATGGTCAAATGTGAGTCTGGCTCGCGCATAGAGGGTTCCGTATTAATTTTTTATTCTAGCCGGCCTAGAAACTTCTAACCGGCCTAGAAACTTGAAATCCCACCAAAAACATATAATGTTGAAAAAGAAGGCCAACTTCCTTACTTCATGTAGATGTTTGACGAGCAAAAGAGTTGAAATCGAAACCAACGCCAAGTTTTAAACCATTTTCTTTGCACCGGCCTTATTTTGCAATTCTGTTGTAAGTAATTTGTGGTTGAAACTTTTTAGATATCAATACAATAATATTGTTCCATTTACACTTGGCGGGTTTTCGTTGTGTTATAGTTATTTTTCATGCATATTATTTTATGGTTTTCTGAAAACCCGCCAAGTTTAAATGGAACAATATTATTGTATTGATATCTAAAAAGTTTCAACCACAAATTACTTACAACAGAATTGCAAAATAAGGCCGGTGCAAAGAAAATGGTTTAAAACTTGGCGTTGGTTTCGATTTCAACTCTTTTGCTCGTCAAACATCTACATGAAGTAAGGAAGTTGGCCTTCTTTTTCAACATTATATGTTTTTGGTGGGATTTCATGTATTTTTGCCAAGTGGGTAGATACACGTGTAAGATTAAATTAAATAGCCTAGGTTTTCTTTTTTTTGATAATTGTGGTTTTTTATTATTTTTTCTCTTACGAGGTGTTTTTTAGGGTTCCCTACCCAAAGGGTAAAAACGAAACCCTATTACTAAGACTTCGCTGTCTGTGCGTCTGTCCGTCTGTCCGTCTGTCTGTCTGTCACCAGGCTATATCCCAAGAACCGCGATAGCTAGACAATTGAAATTTTCACAAATTATGTATTTCTGTTGCCGCTATAACAACAAATACCAAAAATAAAATAAAATACATATTTAAGGGGGGCTCCCCTACAATAAACGCGATTTTTTTGCCCTTTTCTGCTCGATATCAAAAATGGCAACAGGTACTTGAAATATTCACAAAATACTCAGTTGTATTTTAACTTTAATAATAAATAATAAAATTAAAATAAAATAAATATTTAAGGGGGGCTCCTATACAACAGACATGTTTTTTCGGCGTTTTTGCCTTGTGGTACGGAACCCATTTGTGCGAGTCCGACTCGCACTTGGCCAGTTTTTTTTTAAATGATGAGCCCGCTGCAGTCTGAACTGCGGCAATGTTTGGACGTATAGACCATTCCCTATAAGCTGTTTTTTTTAAACTTATTCTTTTTCACACATATGTTTTTTAATTCCGGTCTATAGAGCGACCTCAATCTGTTGTACTCAACAATAGCACTTTGTTGTGCTTTGATCTGGCTTGGATCGATATTTATTAAATGGTCACCACTCAAATTTTTTACCCTAGATAATGGTACGTAGGCTTGACCACAAGTGAATATAGAAGAACCAATATCAATTAAAGCATTGTCCAAGCTCAAACCTTGACTCTTATGAATGGTGATTGCGTAAGCTAAACATATCGGAAACTGCTCCCGGTAAACAAAAGCAGGGCTCAAAACTTCAAGTTACAATTTGAAATATTAGTTTTACTTTAAAAAAATATACTTTTAGAAATAGAAATATGAATCTGCTTAACAAAACGATTTACAAGGGGTTAAATAAGTATTCTTAAAAAATATTTTGCGTTTATATCTTATGATATACGTCATATGACATGTTTTAAGGTTTTTAATAATTTGTCTTTCTAAGAAAGTCTCATACTTACGAGTACCTACCTAAAAATTAAGCTTTTTTTTTTAAATACGGAACACGGATTACAGAATTGAAAACTTGAATATTAACTCAAACTCAAACTCAAAACTCAAAGCATTTATTTCAATTAAACCTTGTACAGGCACTTTTGAATTGTCAAAATTAAATAGTCTGTCAGTTAGTCAGAAAGTTGAAGCTAGTTGCCCATTCCAAAACGTAGATCTCTATGGAGAAGAACGGGCAAGAAACTCCATGGACACTCTTTTAAATCAAGTTATTACAAAATCCTGGGTACATTATTCTTGTTGCTTCTATATGTGAGAACAATGTAAAAAAAAAAGACAAATGAAGAAACAATTCAAAATATAAGATTAAAAATAAGCCTTGGCAGTTAAGAGATGACCAGTCTCAACCGACGGCACCCGTTCACGAACATGACGCGTGGATCAGCACCATCCAGCTCAACCATTTTGTAGGGAACCGAATAATCCAACACACGCGCCACCATCGGTGAGACATTTAAGTGAGCATGACACGTTCTCAACTGCCATGCTCTTTCAAGTCAAAAACAAAAAAAAAGCATAATAAACGGAAACATGGTTCTTACATTTACAAAATTTAAAAAAATGCTTCTAAATTATACAAAACTGTAGTTTGCAATTTATTTAAGATGTTTATATAATTTACTACCAAAACAGGAAGAGGTATCTAATATTGCAGTATTCAACAATTAAAACTGGATTGAATAAAATAAAAAAGTTATGTTCGTAATGTCAGAAATATTGAAAAAGAAAAAGGGAAGCACCTCTTCCAAATATTGAAATTTTAACTAGTGAGCCCAAGTGCCTGTGGAGCAGGACCAGCATTAAGCCAAGCATTTTTATCTACGATATAATCATCCAACTTGTAGTATGCTTGTCTACATAGTGTGCGTTTAATGCATGTTTTAAATTTCTTCTCATTTAATTGAAGAATATCGAATGGTATTTTATTATAACATTTTACACAGTAACCCATAAAAGAAGTTTTTACTTTAGACAATCTGAAACGCGGTTGATCTAATTTGTCCCTATTTCTAGTGTTAAAATTATGCCTGTCACTTATCTTACTAAAAAGATGTAGATTTTTTCGAACGTACATAATGTTTTCATATATATATTGACAAGGAACCGTCATGATGTTAATTTCTTTAAACAGTTCTCGTAGAGAATCGCGTCTGCTGAGCTTGTAGATGGCTCTGACAGCCCTCTTTTGCAGAATGAAGATAGAATCAATATCTGCAGCCCGTCCCCACAACAAAATACCGTAAGACATGATGCTATGAAAGTAACTAAAATAGACCAGTCTCGCGGTATCCACGTCTGTTAATTGGCGAATTTTCCAAACAGCGTAAGCGGCCGAACTTAGCCGCCCTGCAAGTGATGTTAAGTGCGGACCCCACTGTAGCTTTGAGTCAAGCGCGATCCCCAGAAAAACCGTATTTTCGACGAATTCAAGTGTCTCCCTATTCAATACAACATGACATTCATTACTTCTAACATTCGGTAAAGCGAATCTAATGCATTTAGTTTTTTTCTCATTTAATACCAAATTATTCACAGTAAACCAATTATGGACCACATGTATAGCGTTATTTACGTCGTCAAGCTCTTGTGCACGTCTGCTTACTTTAAAAATCAGTGATGTGTCATCAGCAAATAACACCATTTGTGGTTGGTTTTTCAGTAAATGAGGTAAATCATTTATATATACTAAAAATAGGAATGGCCCCAATATTGAGCCCTGCGGTACTCCCATTTTGACTTTCAAGCCCGATGAGTTCACACCGTTAATTTGAACTTGCTGAAATCTATCATTTAAATATGATTCTATTAAGCTAAGAGCAAGTTTACCTAGACCGTAATGCTCAAGTTTCAAGAGCAGTGTTTCGTAATTCACGCAATCAAATGCCTTGGATAGGTCACAAAAAATGCCTATAGCATCTTGTGCCTCTTCCCAAGCGTTAAAGATGTGTTTTAATAAGGTGACACCGGCGTCGGTTGTACAACGTCCTTTGGTGAAACCATACTGTTGATCGTGTAAGATGTTATTACGATTAAAATGATTGAGCATTTGATTTAACATTACTTTTTCGAACACCTTGCTAAAAACCGGCAAAACCGATACGGGTCTATAATTATTAGTGTCTTTGCTGTCCCCAGATTTGAAAAGTGGAATAACTTTACTAAACTTCATTAAATCCGGGAAAACCCCTTGATCTACACACAAATTAAATATTAAAGCTAAATAGGGTGCAATTGTCTCAATAAAGGATTGACAAACTTTAGTGGACATGCCCCACAGATCTTCGGTAATTTTGATCTTAAGTTGCTTAAATGCCTTTATAATGACTATGGGGTTTATATGTTTAAATTTAAATTCCACAGGACAGGCTGAGACATTCGCTCTTAATAATTCAATAGCTAGTGCGGGCGAGGAATTTAAAGTTTCTGTAGTTTTAATTGGGATATTGGTAAAGAAAGTTGCAAATTCCTGAGCAACATCGATGTTATCGCTAATGAGACCGCGGGAAGTGTCCAGTGTGTAATCAGTATTATGTTTTTTGTTCCTGTTCGTTTCATTGTTTATAATTTTCCAAACTGTCTTTATTTTATTGTCTGCGGATTTAACTTTGTTACTAATAAAAGAAGCTTTAGCTGCTTTGCAGATATTTTTAAAAATTTTAGAATAAGTAGCAACATACTTATTAAAAGTATCCGTGTTTATATACGGCTTAAGGCCATACAGTTCAAATAATCTTTCCCTACTTTTCCTGATTCCTTTAGTTGCCCAGTCACTGAATAAAAACTTAGGGCAAATAGTTTTAGATTTCTTCTTAAAGGAATTATTGAACTCTGTTTGCACTAATGAAAATAATTCTTTATACAAAATATTACCAACGTTGTTTACTGTCACCGTCACCGTCACCGTTACGGTCACTGTCACCGTCACCGTCACCCTCACCGTCACCGTCACCTTCACCGTCACCGTCACCGTCACCGTCACCGTCACCGTCACCTTCACCGTCACCGTCCCCGTCACAGTCACCGCCTCCATTTCCGTCATCGTCACAGTCACCGTCACCGACACCGTGACCGTCACCGTCACTGTCACCGTCACCGTCACCGTCACCGTTATCGTAACCGTCACCGTCTCCGGACTCGTCACCGTCACCGTCTCCGTTACCGTCACCGACACCGTCACTGTCACCGTCACCGTCACCGACACCGTCACCGTCACGGTCACGGTCACTGTCACCTTCACCATCACCGTCACGGTGACGGTGATGGTGAAGGTGACAGTGACCACCGTCACCGTCACCATTTCCGTCACCGTCACCGTCACCGTCACCGCCACCGTCACCGTCACCGTCAACGTCACCATCACCGTCCCGTCACCGTCACCGTCACTGTCATCATCACCGTCACCGTCACCGTCATCGTCACCGTCACCGTCACCGTCATCGACACCGTCACCGACACCGTCACCGTCATCGTCATCGTCACCGTCACCGTCACCGTCACCGTCACCGTCACCGCCACAGTCACCGTCACCGTCACCGTCACCGTCACCGTCACCGTCACCATCACCGTCTGTCTGTCTGTCTGTAATTTGATCTGTGTACTTGTTTTCAATTTTTGATATTTTGGATTCTCACGAATGTTCGATCAGGGTCCCGTGACATCTTACGATCAGGGTCACGTCTATAGATGTTCAATCCACCCGGGTTTAAGCCCGGTGCTTTGATAAAAACCCAATTTTGTGGGTGTTTATGGGTGTTTACGGGTGTTTATCGGGTGTTTATCAAAAGCACCGGGTTTAAACCCGGTGGATTGCCCATCTATAGCACGTCTCATCTTACGAATCTTACGATCAGGGTCACGTGACCTGACGCGAGTTTAACATTTTTTACCCATTACAAAAGAAGTGTACATTGCCGCTAAAGAAGTTTTCACTTCAAAATTAATACGGAACCCTCTATGCGCGAGCCAGACTCACACTTGACCATTTTTTAAATTTTTCCTTTAGTTTCATGCTAATGTCTAGCTTCGTGCCAAATTTCAAGTTTCTAGGCCGGTTAGAAGTTTCTAGGCCAGCTAGAATATAAATTTAATATTGAACCCTTTATGCACGAGCCAGACTCACACTTGACCATTTTTTTAATTTTTCCTTTAGTTTCATGCTAATGTCTAGCTTCGTGCCAAATTTCAAGTTTCTAGGACTACTAGAAGTCCCTAAACATTTTGATTAACTCTAAGTGAGTGAGTCAGTCAGTCAGTCAGTCAGTCAGTCAGTCAGTCAGTGCCACTTTAGCTATTTTGAAAAGTCCATAACTTTGAATCTATTAAAGCTACAGTTATAAAATTTGGTATTCGAACTAACAGCAATCATGGTATTATGTATGTGAAGTTTGATTCGATTTCGTGTGACAAATAGTTAGATACAGGGTGGTCAAAAGTAGCTCGAAGCGGTTCGGGTAAATAGTGCACGGCGTACGTGCGGCCACTTGCTGGAAATTGGCCTGCGCACTGCCGTGCGCTTCGATTTAGCATGAAGCTAGACATTAGCATGAAACTGAAGGAAAAATTAAAAAATGGTCAAGTGGTCCGTATGAATTTTTTTTCTAGCTAGAACTAGATATTACCATGAAACTAAAAGAAAAATTTTGAAAGCGGTCAAGTGTGAGTTTGGCTCGCGCACAGAGAGAGGACAGGTATTAAATTTTTTATAGTCGGCCTAGAAACTTGTAATTTTGCACGAAGCTAAAGTAAAAATAAAAATGCGGTCAAGTGTGAGTTCGGCTATCACACATTCTGTAATCCGTGTTCCGTATTAAAAAAAAAATAAGCTTAATTTTTAGATAAGTAACTATGAGACTTTCTTAGAAAGATAAATTATTAAAAACCTTATAACATGTGAAATGACTTATATCCTAAGACATAAACGCAAAATATTTTTAAGAATACTTATTTAACCCCTTTTAAATTGTTTTGTAAAGCAGATAGGTACATATTTCTATTTCTAAAAGTTTTTTTTTAAGTAAAACTAATATCATTAATATTCAAATTGTAACTTGAAGTTTTGAGCCGTGCTTTTGATTACCGGGAGCAGTATCCGATATGTTGAGTCAAGGTTTGAGCTTGGACAATGCTTTAATTGATATTGGTTCTTCTATATTCACTTGTGGTCAAGTCACGTACCATTATCTAGGGTAAAAAATTTGAGTGGTAACCATTTAATAAATATCGATCTTAGCCAGATCAAAGCACAAGAAAGTGCTATTGTTGAGTACAACAGATTAAGGTCGCTCTATAGACCGGATTTAAACAACATATGTGTGAAAAAGAATAAGTTAAAAAAAAAACAGCTGATAGGAGGGAATTCAGACTGCAACAGGCTCATCATTTAATAAAAAACTGGTCAAGTGCGAGTCGGACTCGCACACGAAGGGTTCCGTACCACAAGGCAAAAACGCCGAAAAAAAACATGTTTGTTGTATGGGAGCCCCCCTTAAATATTTATTTTATTTTAATTTTATTATTTATTATTAAAGTTAAAATACAACTGAGTATTTTGTGAATATTTCAAGTGCCTACCTTTTGCAATTTTTGATATCGAGCAAAAAAAGGCAAAACAATCGCGTTTGTTGTATGGGAGCCCCCCTTAAATATTTATTTTATTTTGTTTTTAGTATTTGTTGTTATAGCGGCAACAGAAATACATAACTTGTGAAAATTTCAACTGTCTAGCTATCGCGGTTCTTGAGATACAGCCTGGTGACAGACAGACAGACAGACGGACAGACGGACAGACAGCGAAGTCTTAGTAATAGGGTTCCGTTTTTACCCTTTAGGTACGGAACCCTAAAAAACACTTCGTAAGAGAAAAAATAATAAAAAACCACAAATATCAAAAGAAAACCTAGGCTGTACAATTAAATCCTACACGTTGTAGCGAAAATAGACGGAAAGAAACACTTTTCGCTAACTAATACGTATAATTTGTCTTTAAAATCCAAATATTGATTATAAAAAAAAGATAAACATATAGGTACAGGTAAAAATGATGACAAAATATTTTGAGAATCCGTGACGTGAAAATTGGTTATATAAAAGAAGGAATACCTAGGGATTGTACCAAAAAAAAATTAAAATTTGAAAACGCGACGAATTTAAAACGTGATTGCAATCAATTTCAATCCGTACGCGTGCTTAAAAAGGTCCGCAAAAATAGGTAAGGTAACACACCCGCCGTATTTCAGTTAAAATAAAAAAAATCAAACTACCTACAACATACTAGGTAATACAAGAATAGGGGAGAAATAAAAATATCTGTTTAACGCAGGCTCCTGTCCGTTGGCGAACACGACCGACGAATCCGGCTCAGCACGGCTCTGCTCGTCCGTATCGGTACCTACGAATCAGCTGTTGCTCCGGGGAATTTCAGGATAACTTATTGGCAAGCGACTGGGTACCGGGGTAGAGCCGAGTGTATCGGCTTGCTCTGAGTTCGGGCCTTAACCAATGAAGGAGAAAATGAACTTTTAATTTTCCATGAGCAGTGGAGACTCTTTCAAAAACGTCTTCTAGCGAGGAACCAAGATTTCAATACAAAAACACTTTCAGATAAATAAAAATCAGAGATTTAGGCGTTTAGATCGAGAAGAAAAAAAAAAATAATTTTTCACGTCAACAGATTTCTTTCAAGTCAAGTTTAGCACCATAAAAAATGCCATCTGACGTATCAACGATTCGTAATATGAAAAAAACTAAGTAATACATGGCCTGTATTAAAACGAGGTTGAATAAATCAACTCCAAGAAGGCTTGATGACGAAAAAAAAATAATGCAGGATTTGTTAATGCTGCAACGTGTATCTACCTACCCTCTTGGCAAAAAGCAATGAAATCCCACCAAAAACATATAATGTTGAAAAAGAAGGCCAAGTCCCTTACTTCATGTAGGTAGATGTTTGACCAGCAAAAGAGTTGAAATCGAAACCAACCCCAAGTTTTAAACCATTTTCTTTGCACCGGACTTATTTTGCAATTCTGCTCATCACTGATACTAGCTCTATCGGACACGAAGCCAGGTGAAACAGCGTGTTTTTTGACCATGACCACCAGTGAGTTCGAGCTCACGACTTGTTTACTCTTAACCACCCGAAGTTGGGCGATTAAAATGACTAGTTATAGTTATTTATGACGTCATTTTAACAATTCTCAAAATGATGCAACCCGAATTCCGCTTAGCCGGAGTTGACGGCTGTCATGGGATTTCTTATCGTTATAGTTAGCTGATGCAACTCACTCTTATTATTTTTATATCGTTCTGCTCGTATCTGTAAACACATGACGCAAACAAAAGCACGTAGGTACCCAAAAAAAGAACAAGTTCGGGGAAGATACGTCACTGTGGAATGCGAGACAGACCCACAGAGCTGGTTTGTGCTATATTATGTAGATTACATGACGTATTATGTTCAGCAGACGATATTTACCAACATTCTACTAGAATGCACCGTCATCCACGCGTAGGATATCGTTCACATCGCATGCTATATTAATAGGAACTGCTATTTATACTTATTTATATTAACTCGTTGCTTGCCAACGCACGTGGGGGGATCATCGTAAAGAAATGTGTCCATCGGGCTTTGACTAACACTTTCTATTTAATATTGAAAATCGTATAACGTTTTTGACCTGAGGCCCTAGCACGAACGCGAATCTAAAAAACAGCTATCATCTATCCTATATATAAAATTCAAAGTCCTAATTGACGGATATGTCAACGCACAGCCTAAACCGTTGGTCCTAGAGACATGAAATTTGGAGGGTGTGTTCTTTGTGAAGAGTTGGTATCCAATAAGAAAGGGTTTTTCGAAACTCCATCTCTAAGAGGGTGAATGGGGGGAGGGTGAAATTTCACGCAGACGAAGTCGCAGGCATAAGCTAGTTCAGCCTATAATGTAGTTACTGTTGGCCTCCTCTCATTGAGAGGGAATGGGCTGTAATCCACCACGCGGGCCCAGTATGGTTTGGTAGCTCCACCAGTAACAAATCTTGCATCGACATCTGCAGTCTCAGGTTTTCCGATGAGCTCTATATCTAATAAGTGTGACACACTTATTAGATATAGAGCTGAAGGAATTTGAAACGTTCTTTATGACAAGAAGGTGTTGTGGGATTAAACAAAATACTGTAGAGCTAAAGCAAGATATGAGAATTCCAGCGAAGACTTAAGGGAAGTCACTTGAACTAATCTGCTTTCGCGATTTTGATTCCAAACATTTAAACCAATATGGGTTATTGGAAAAATAACTTTAATACCTACACAATAGAGTTCAGTTTACACTACAACTTCAAACATTTTTATAACTTTATCCATAGTAGGTACTAGTCACTCTGAAATCAACTTAATTTTTACTAGAATATAGTTGATATTGGTTAAACAACATCTATTGGAAAGATGAATTTCAATAGACCTTAGGGCTTAGTAAAATGTCGTTTTATACATTTCAGTAAGCTACGGGTGACACCTTCTTAAGAGAACGACATTCCATTTCCTATGCCTACATTGACACTAGTCCAGCGTACGATAGAATATTATCGATAACACCAAAGACTGTCGGTTCCAAAGACTTGACAGACAAGCTTCGTTCAATGTGACTCATGGTGCACCTGACGGCTTGCGCTTTAAATGTCACACGATGACAAGACGTAAAGTATCAAAATTTCCTATATTCCCGCAGATCAGCTTGGTGTGGTATAAGCAAATAAAAAAAATCGGGCAAGAGGGAGTCGGACTCGCGCACCGAGGGTTCCGTTACATCCGGGTTTATGAATAAGGTTTATGTTTATGCTTTACTTTGTGTAAATTATTTCATCACCACTGCCCTCAAAACGGTGAAGGAAAACATCGTGAGGAAACCGGCATGTCCTAGAACCAAAAATTCGAAGACATGTCACATCTGCCAATCCGCACTGGGCCCGCGTGGTGGATTACGGCCCACTCCCTCTCACCGAGAGGAGGCCTGTGTCCCAGCAGTGGGAACATTATAGGCTGATTATGGTTATGGTTATGTTTATGAAATTAAATGTTTTTTTTTTGTATTAAAAAAAAAACTACTTACTAGATCTCGTTCAAATCAATTTTCGGTGGAAGTTTACATGGTATTGTACATCATATATTTTTTTTAGTTTTATCATTCTCTTATTTTAGAAGTTACTGGGGGGGGGGGACTCACATTTTACCACTTTGGAAGTGACCCTCGCGAAAACTCTTCAGTTTAGAAAAAAATTATATTAGAAACCTCAATATTATTATTGAAGACCTATCCATAGTAGACACGTATGGGTTTGACGAAAAAAAAAAATATTAGTTTCAGTTCTAAGTATGGGGAACCCCAAAATTTATTGTTTTTTTTCTATTTTTGTGTGAAAATCTTAATGCGGTTCACAGATAATACATCTACTTACCAAGTTTTAACAGTATAGTTCTTATAGTTTCGGAGAAAAGTGGCTGTGACATACGGACGGACAGACAGACAGAGGGACAGACTGACATGACGAATCTATAACGGTTCCGTTTTTTGCCATTTGGCAACGGAACCCTAAAATTGCAGGGTCTGCAGTGACGCATTTAAAGCTAAGTACGGCTTCGTGGGCACGGTAAAACACGGTGACACCAGTGCCCTCCAGAGACACGGCGTGTACAACAGACTTGCCTGTTTTTCGTCAGTCTTCGTGGGCAGTAAGCAGCGGCAGCCGACATAGCTTGCAGAGTAAGCAAACAGAAGTGGCAGAGGGCTGTCCATGTTTGTCGAAGGACCGATGGCCGGTTGAGCAGACGAGTCCTGGAGTGGAGACCGCGTATCGGCAAGCGTAGTATAGGATGCCCCCAGCTAGATGGACGGACTACCTAAAGAAGGGGACAGACTGGATGCGGAAGGCGGAGGACAGGGTGTTGTGGCGCAGCCTGGAGGAGGCCTATGTCTAGCTGTGGACTGCAATAGGCTGAGTTGATTGAGTAGGCAGCTGTAACACTACGTGCAATTGCAAGCACACGGGCTACGTCCTATAAGTCACGTGCCCCCTACAAACACGGGCGCGAACTAACTCATTCATAATAGTCATCTTATTCATTTATACCGCAGTGTACTCGCAGCCTAACATCATCGTTATCACTGTATGTATATTTATATTATATACTGACATTCAGTCTTCAGTGTTCAACTTACATGTACCGCGTTCGGACGTGTCATCGGTCGATACAATTAAAAACAATTTATTTTTAAACGTTATGTTAAAGTGACAAACAAACATGAAAGTGCTATTTTGTGTCGTGTTGTTTACAGTCAGCGCTATTGTTAAAGGTAATTAATTAACTAATTAATTAGTTTATACAATAAGGTCTAGTTTTGTGCGTAGGTAAATAATTATAATTGACGATTATGTCGTTTTGTTTTCTTAAATGTTGGACGGAAGACGACCCACTGACCGGATATAGTTCTATTAAGATTGTTGATGCGTGAATATTGTACGTACCTACTATTTATTAAAATAGAGGTAGACAGGATGACGCCAATTTAGTTGAAAATAGATGAGTAGGTAGATATTCGTTCCTGCGTTTTCGTTCGTATTCAAACAAAAATTCGTACAGGAACTCTCTCAGAGTGTGTTTAAGGAAAATATCTTCGGAAATTCATGAGTACTGTTTTCCGTGGTCTCATATCTGAGTTGTTTCGGGTATAGTTTAAAAACAGAAACGTGCCGCCTCGTTAGAAAATATGATTTGGTTGGTCTTTTTACCCGACTGCGTCAGAAGGAGGGTTATGTTTTTCGAGTGTATGTATGTATGTATGATGTATGTATGTATGTATGTATATTTCTTTGGCACGCTCTGCAGGCTAAACGGCTTGATCGATTTCAGCTTAAGAGGTGCCGTTAGATTCGTCTTAATTGTGAGAGTGACACTGGGTATATCAAAATTGAAAAAAAATTAAAATGGCCGATTTTTGGCGCAATATGTCTTCAAAAAAAATTTTTTTTCTCGAAACCTATCGAGTCAATAATCGTATCAAAATAAAGGGTTTTAAAAGGTGATTACAAAAATATATAACTGATATGGTTAAAAGTAATTCGAAGTGCCAAATCGTAAAAAACACGTACCAAGAACTAAATAGTTTGCGAAATCTTTCACATTTGTAAACTAAAAAGCTGGAAATAAAAAAAGTAATTTAAAAAATAAAAAACCCGACTGCGAAACTGAAAAGCTACAAACAAGCCCATTTTAAATTAAATAAAAGTTGGAAGCAGGCGGGACCCATACCATTTTTATTATATTTTCAAATTCAAATGGGTCCCGCCTGCTTCCAACTTTTATTTAATTTAAAATGGGCTTGTTTGTAGCTTTTCAGTTTCGCAGTCGGGTTTTTTATTTTTTAAATTACTTTTTTTTTATAGGAGGAGCGTGTTTTTAATAAAAAGTTAGAAGTACTATTTTTTTAGTTTAGGAACGAAAATAAGTATGTCAAAAACCCAAAATTAGATGCGTTGTTAAAGTAAATAAGGGTTAGGTGTAAGTAAGTAAAAAGGTTAGGTCAGGTGAGATTGGAACTGTGACCAACGTAGAGTTTGTTTTGTAACCTGTTTTAAATAGAAAAGAAATCACAACATACAAGAAATCTTACGACATCTAAAGTGTTTTCCAATATTATTGGAGCTCAGAATTTAGAATTAGTCACAGCAATTTTTTTTAAATGTTTTATGAGGAAAATTCACAGGGTTTTGTATATCGATTGATAAGCATCTAGCAACTAATAACGATAATTACTGATAGTGATGCTTTATTAATGATTAGGTAAATACCTAGCCTGTTATTGGTGGAAGTGTAGCCTAAAGCGCTTATTAGGTACACTATCCAATTTTTATGAAATCTAATTAGGAACACTAACTAGGAAGTTGGAAGCTAGTGATCGCACTACACTAAATTGGATTCTAAATCGGATAGACGACGCATTCGTGAAGAAGGATCGTACTGGGTTGCATGTTTCGAATTTTCTCTCGATGGCATCTTTAAAGTCACGTCTTTAAACTCGCGTTTTTGTCATTATTTTTGTAAATTTCCAATAAGATCTTAAATTAAAGCCTTCATCGCATAATGACTTTTTGTCGTTTTTAATAATAAGGATAGGGCATTTCTCCATACGTTTCTATTAATTTATTATTGTAGTTAAGATTCGTTTCGTTCGATTCCGACTAGTCGTTCTAAATCGTAGCGCCGTGATTACTGTCCTAGATCGTAGACAATTTAGGAAGTAGAGTGGTTGGACCTCCAATTTACACTAAATCGGATCCAATCTGTTCTAACTGCGATTACATCTGCCGATTTCCTAGTCAGATTTCTGAAAAATTGGATAGTGTAATATGTGCTTTAGAGGGGCGCAATTTATTGCAGTAACGAGTTAATCTTGTCTATAGGAACCATACCATTTAGCTTTTAGGAAGCATGGTCTCTCATGGTCAAAAATATATTAGTCATTCTCATAAAGAGAATGAACTATTTTTCAACACAGTTATTGCTCGTAAAGTGGCACTTAATGAACCGGTTTTAGGCCCATAATGCAGTGTATTAAACACGCGTGCTTTTGACTTAATAAATGTTACCGCAACAGTCCGGAGATAACTTTTTACTAGTCGGAGATGTGCGCTTTTTGTAATCTCATCAAAGAGACTCCATGCTAAAAGGAATCCGCGGGCCATATTTTGCATTTTTTTATAAATATGTAGTCTGAATTGTCCTTAGTCCCAAAATGAACTAAAATTTATTTATCTTAAATTTTCCGTGCTCGGGATCCCGGGACCAAACGGAAAGACCCTGACTGGTGTTCTATTATTGCGGATTCTCATTAAACGAATGTATATTTCTATAAGCCAATACTTAGTACTACTTTCTAATTCCATACTAACTAAACTACAATTTGACATACGACAACACTACGATCAGTCTAAACATTATTTTATGTTTATTATATTTTTATAAAAGCTATTTAGCGGTTTTGCCAGTGCCTTTATTTACACCAGAGCGCGCATCGCTAGCGCGGCGCGCGGAAAAACAAAACCAGCCATTTCCATAAAAGTTATTAACAATACAAGTCTGTTTTTTTCCTCGCAAGTACTCGCAAGTGTGTTATAAACGTCGTATGAAACGCTTGTGCATTGATCATTACACATGCGACTTCCTGTCTTAAGTGCAATGATCAACATAGCACACATGTATCATAACGACAATAGGATGGTCATGGACAGTAGCATCCTCCTGTCTGCTGATAATAGCATAATGCTGTCACCAATTAATTCAACAAGCCTAGTCATTTTGAAATGACATGACAGAATAATGATATAGCTGTCATAACCATGTTATCTACTGGATACATAGGCAGTCGGTATATAATGATATAAATGTTTACCTATAGGTAGCATTGAATAGAACAACAACTTTATCGTAATCTGTCAAGTGATTTATGTTCTATGAAACACAAAGAAGACGCATGCATAGGTACCTATTATAGACTGAATTCTACTAATATAATAATAATGTACAATGTAGAGACAACGATACGATATAAACTGGCCCAGTGCAAGTCGGACTCACACACGAAGAGTTCCGTAGGTACCACAAGGCAAAAACGCCGAAAAAAAAACACGTTTGTTATATGGGAGCCCCCCTTAAATATTTATTTTATTCTGTTTTTAGTATTTGTTGTTATAGCAGCAACAGAAGTACATCATCTGTGAAAATTTCAACTGTCTAGCTATCACAGTTCATGAGATACAGCCTGGTGACAGACAGACAGACAGAAGGACAGTGGAGTCTTAGTAATAATAGGGTCCTGTTTTTACCCTTTGGCTACGGAACCCTAACAAATGAGAGCACTGGCAATACTTTCAAACAAACTAAATAGTGGTGCGCCCCTCGTACAGACGCCAGCACATCAAGCTACTACAATCTGTCAAATTTCTTTAATAGATTTTTAACTTTATCGCTAAAGTTTAAGGTTCAAAGTTGATTGGGAAAATTTGACATTTCATCATAGCACCACATATATTCTGCCGAAATTACGCGACGGAAAGTACGGCCTGCGGGGTAGTTGCAGTAGGAATGACTTTCATTTTGACATTTTAACAACAACCATTGCGTTAACTAATGTTGAGCAAGAACAAAGTTTTCGAACATATAAAGCAATGGTTTAGCAATTATCCTTTTCCTTACAATTAGGATGCTGTTTACGCCAGTAACATTTCAAAAATATAAAATTATTCTTATTTTATATCAGACATCGTCCATTTAATTAAATTAACACTGATACGCAAGAAAATTTAATTAAATTTACCTAAGTATATATGACACACCACGCCAAAATTACGTCGCAAAATTAATAGAAAAATAAAACAAAGGCACGCGGAATTTCCGTCGCGTATTTACATATAGTCCGACTTTTAATTAGCTACAGTAAAATTACACTTCTTAGTAACTCATTACGGACTGAGTTTAGAGATATGCATGTCAAATAAGTTTCGTTTGTTGCACTATTCTATACTAGAAAACCGGGCAAGAACGAGTCGGACTCGCTCACCGAGGGTTCCGTAACATCCGGGTTTATGCATAAGGTTTATGTTTATGAAATTAAATGTTTTTTTATATTTTTTTATATTTGAGTTGGTTGAATAAAAGGTAAATTGCGGTTTACGATTTATGACGTATTAAAAAAAAACTACTTACTAGATCTCGTTCAAACCAATTTTCGGTGGAAGTTTACATGGTATTGTACATCATATATTTTTTTTAGTTTTATCATTCTCTTATTTTAGAAGTTACAGGGGGGGGGGACACATTTTACGACTTTGGAAGTGTCTCTCGCGCAAACTATTCAGTTTAGAAAAAAATGATATAAGAAACCTCAATATAATTTTTGAAGACCTATCCATAGATACCTCACACGTATGGGTTTGACGAAAAAAAAATTTTTTAGTTTCAGTTCTAAGTATGGGGAACCCCAAATTTTATTGTTTTTTTTTTCTATTTTTGTGTGAAAATCTTAATGCGGTTCACAGAATACATCTACTTACCAAATTTCAACAGTATAGTTCTTATAGTTTCGGAGAAAAGTGGCTGTGACATACGGACGGACAGACAGACGGACAGCCAGACAGACAGACAGACATGACGAATCTATAAGGGTTCCGTTTTTTGCCATTTGGCAACGGAACCCTAAAAACGTGATTTGATGATGGCCGCGAAAAAACAAAAAGACGCCAATTTCAGTCATTAAAGTACTTAACACATAAGCTGTCATTTTACTGGAGCTAATTAAAAATCCGACTATAGCAAATTTTCGGCAGGTGTGTCCAATTATCCAGTACCTATCCTAGCTATGATTAATAAATAACGTTAGTTTTAGTATATGCGAAACCTGAATATAGGTTGTTCAGAATAGGTAACTGAATCGATTCCAATAATTTTTACCCCATGTTAAATTGTGTCCCAAAAATATTTAGAAAAAGTTAAAAGTAGGACACCGAGCGACACTAAGTAGGTTATCCAATCTCCGCGCCGAACGGTTAGGTACCTAGGTCCTATTATCAATGAACGCAAGACGGCGCGGCGCAAGCGGCGCGGGTGAGCATGTTTTTGTACGGACAAACAGGTAAAATAACAAGCTTATAATTTTGTGAGTGTTCATGATACAGTTTTGAAATTTTGTACATAGATTATTTACATAAAAATACTAGACACGTGTTTCGGGTTTCGCATATTATTATACTAAAAATAATGTTGTATTTTCTTATTTTCTATCATCCCTCATGGGCAATTACTATACTTCTCTTTGCTCACGGAGTATTTGTAATAAATAAATAATGTTTAATAAGAATTCGGATATCAGCTATCTAATTAACAATGCCATGAAGTAACTTAATAATTTGATAACGAATAGGTATTTCCTGCTAAAGTGATAAGAAATTTTTGACTCATTTTTTGGCAAATAAACAACTTTACTAACAGTACAAGCTGTACGTAAGGATCATTAATCTAATCATTAGACTGATAAAAAAAGTGTTTTATTGCAGGCAAATAACTCTTAAACAAAATATTTAGTACACTAAAAACATTAAAAGTTAAATCGATATTACTGTTAAATACATTAATGTGACAACCAGTCTTACGAAAAGGTATCGTTTTACCCAGTAACTTATATATTATGTTGTGGAGGTCAGATAGTGTAATATTAAAAAAATAATATTTTGCGACAATCCAAAAAATTTGAAAACTCCGAACAAAAGTTTTTAAATAAAGCTGAAAGACCTTATTTAAAATACTGTTACAGGCACAACCTGCAACGAGACAAAGGAAAGCATATTGTGATCGGCTCATCACCACCGAATTCCCGAGTACAATAGCTGTAAAAGAATGTGAATGCTGTGACTGGCTCAACACTACCAATCTCCCAAACACAGACAAACACCAAAAACATTGAGATCTCCAATGAGAAATCTCAATAACAAATAGGCGAAAGCCAAAGTTTTACAATGCGACCGGCATACCATATTCCGGCGCATAAACTAACAAACTGAATGGGCAAACCCTGGTGATTTTGATCTTCGCGGGGACGTCAGGAGGTCCATGATATATGTCGGTAGGGGCTAGCGTTAAAAATTTAAGTCTTGAAGTAGAAATAAATAAGAAACGCCTCACGGCTGAAATGAAACATGAATAACCGTTAGCTGATGTTCAGCGTCGACAAAAATATTATTTTTTTAATATTACAATAGGGAGTCGCCCCATCTAAAATACTGGTATTCCAGCTGCTTCTGGTTAGACTGGGAGCCGACACCAACGTAGTTAGGAAAAGACTAAACCGCAATTATAACGTAGTTTCTTACTTTCTTTCTTCTTTCTTTACTAGACAGATGTTTTTATTATTGAATATTTATTTTGACATTTTTTTTTATCATAAAGTTTTTATTTTCCCCTCTAAAATATCTATTTTCAAAATAAAGTTGAATATTTTTTATTGTGTCCTTTGAACACCGAGTTAAAATATTGATTGGTGCTCAAATGGGAATACCTTTGGTGTTCAATGCATAGGTGCTCAAAAAAATAGGTGCTCAAACGGGAATACTTAAGTTAGACTGAAGCCGGCCATAACACAGCAAACGGCTAAGAAAATTAATAGAAATTGGTACAACTATGAGTGAAAAACTTTCCTTCTCATAAAATCAGTTATCTATAGAGTGTCGTCTCACAATATTGTAGAGATTTAATCTTATGACCTGTCACCTATGGACTACACGTTCAAGTACTAATGCTAAGCTATCACGAGGAATGATTACGTCGAGCAGTATCTACATTACATTCCTGAGGTAGGTACTCAAGAAGAACTTTTTAGAATAAATTTATGCACAGCTTGAACTCGAAACTCGCATAGAGTTTTACCCCATTGTGCCAAGTTAAAATTGGGTATTTCAAGTTCAAATAGCGTGTATATTAGCAATCTTAAAACTACACATAAAAACTTAAATTATCGCCTGCTTCTCATGGGGTTAAGCAGAGACTATAGAGCGCCATCCGCTACAATCCTTACATATTCATTTTGCCTCGTTTACGTCCATAGACCTGGTCATACACCACGCCGCCGGTTGCGAGTTCTACGCACCTGACCCATGTGAAGAACATCACCAATAAGGCGACTATATGTCGTCCTAGGGCGTCCCCTCCTGGTGTTTCCTAAAACTATCCTAAAACTAGTTCAACAATTTATTTGAATTAAAGGACATCCGACATCTCCAGATAGCTTTGCCCTTTTAGTATAGGCCTTTCCTAAGCTTTTCCATAGCTCACGGTTGTGAATTTTTCTGTCTCGCAGTAGTTTTCAAGTCGTTTTCCCATCTTTGAAATGGTCTTCCTCTTTCCTCTTTGACACTGATATAAGAACGAGATATGAGAAATTTCAAATTTCTAAAGAAAACTTATTTTTCTCATAACTCGTCTTTATATCAGTGTCCATTCAAAATATATATTTGGGAACCTAGATATTCTGTAATCCAATCCGGAATAAATACACACTACATTAAGAATAAACGTTTGATTTACAAATTATTTTGGTATTACGTTTGTATGAACTAACTACGCATGCTCCGCCGGCCCATAAACAGCCGATTTTTTTTGATAACCGGCGAATCATGTCTACTCTAGGAGGCCTAGAATAACATGGTTACATTTTGCGCGTGTTCCCATCATCGATGTTGCCATCCTGTATTCACAGTAGTGCTTACACCGCTGCATACCTCTTCGAGGAACGCAAGCGTGATGTTACATTGTGTTTATGAGAATGGAATACTACCAATGTCAAGCGTCAATTATAGATGTTCCCTTAATCAAGATCGTTAAGATTTGACAATTGAAACGCGATGGCAGATGTTTATTATTGATTCAAGCATGTTTATATCGAGGCGACCCTCGGGTTAAGAGCATGAGAATGAAGGTTCAATCTTGAAGAGTTAGAATGAGAGATTGTTTCTAGAGCATGAGACTGAAGGTTCAATCTTGAAGAGTTAGAATGAGAGATTGCTTCTAGAGCATGAGACTGAAGGTTCAATCTTGAAGAGTTAGAATGAGAGATTGCTTCTAGAGCATGAGACTGAAGGTTCAATATTGAAGAGTTAGAATGAGAGATTGCTTCTAGAGCATGAGACTGAAGGTTCAATCTTGAAAAGTTAGAATGTGAGATTGCTTCTAGAGCATGAGACTGAAGGTTCAATCATGAAAAGTTAGAATGTGAGATTGCTTCTAGAGCATGAGACTGAAGGTTCAATCTTGAAGAGTTAGAATGTGAGATTGCTTCTAGAGCATGCGACTGAAGATTCAATCTTGAAGAGTTAGAATGTGAGATTGCTTCTAGAGCATGAGACTGAAGGTTCAATCTTGAAGAGTTAGAATGTGAGTTTACTTCTAGAGCATGAGACTGAAGGTTCAATCTTGAAGAGTTAGAATGTGAGTTTACTTCTAGAGCATGAGACTTAAGGTTTAATCTTGAAGAGTTAAAATGTGAGATTGCTTCTAGAGCATGAGACTGTAGGTTCAGTCTTGAAGAGTTAGAATGTGACTTTTTAAAGAAATAAATTGTTATTTAATACAATTATGATCGCTCAAAGAAGGTTGGATAACTGTAGGTAATGCTATGAGAATACGACAGAAACGATGGATGGACAGATAATATGGCCAGAAGAAAAGTGAATACTTGACATGAGAACTGGTGAAGATGTCAGGAAGAACGTGCTGCACCAAAAGCGACAAACCTGCTAAGGAAGAAGCCGTAATCAGCTGGACAGATAATATGGCCAGAAGAAAAGTGAATACTTGACATGAGAACTGGTGAAGATGTCCGGAAGAACGTGCTGCACCAAAAGCGACAAACCTGCTAAGGAAGAAGCCGTAATCAGCTTTCAACCCTTTAGGAATTACAGGCGAATTATTATACTACAAGCCGTGCCGTCCGATGGGATGTCTCATTGGCAAAAATTACAATGACATACAAACTTTCATGCCCAATTTAACCCCTTTCGGAGATGAATTTCAATTCCTTCCTTGGTGCTCACTTTCATTATAATAAAAGGAACTCGTGTGTAAAAATTCATGAATCTAGTTATGACTGCAACTTTCAGTGAGAGAATTCATGGTTACTCAACAAATCTTTGTAAGATATCACTAAGTAGGTATGGTAAAGGAAAACTTCGTGAAGAAACCTGGACTTGTATAGTCGGTTAAGTAGAAACAGAGCTGGAACTATATTAAGGTGTTAACGGCTTGAGACCATTACGGGAAGTTTATAAAGCAGCGTTTTCGTTAACTGTGAGTCAGAAATGTCTTACACAAAATTTTCAGATAGTAACTTAATATGAATAACGTTTATGATTACGTTGTAGCGATATTATCATAGCAATCTATTGCATCAATATTTCATATTATTATCTTTGAGTAAACTTACCGGGCGCAGTTACATAATTATCTAGAATAAATAGTACCAAATATTATATTGTTATCCATTTTATCAAGGTGTTTAAGCGCTTGTGAATCCATACTAATATTATAAATGCGAAAGTATGTCTGTCTGTCTGTTACCTCTTCACGCTTAAACCGCTGAACCGATTTAGATGAAATTTGGTATAGAGATCGTTTGAGTCCCGGGAAAGGACATAGGGTACATTTTATCCCGATATTCCCACGGGATAGACACTTATGCGGGTGAAACCGCGGGGCGCTGCTAGTTTCATATAAGTTCAAAAATATGTAATTATTTATATGTATAGATATAGTATCTAGTATGTTTTATGTAGGAAGACCAAAGTAATGATGGATAAACTGTGTGAAAGATGATAATTGGCTAGAAAGTGGGTGACCACCGAGATGACAACTCATCATTTCAGCCGAAAGACGTCCACTGCTGGACATAGGCCTCCCCCAAAAAGGGGGGAGTTTGCCATAATCGCCACGCTTGGCAGGCGGGTTGGCGATCGCAGTATGGTATGGTGGTGGAATGCATAGAGAACGCTGCTGCCCATTCTCCGGTACGCCCCTTAGTCGCCTTTAACGACACCCACGGGAAGTATGGGGTGGTGCAATTCTTTAAGTCCGGCACCACACAGACAACTAATAGAGAAGTATAGAAGAAAAAGACATGTTGCTCCGACACCAAATAAATTGGGATACAGGCAGGAGAATAATGAGGCATGGTCTGACTAAACCCTTCTCATAATTTGATGCTGTGTTACCTAGAAACAAATCGATTTTCGAAACGAAGTAACAAAAAAAAGTAAAATAGTAAAATTATTACATGAAGTCTTAGAAATTATTTACAAAGGTATAACAATGTGACATCCCTGTACTGGGATAAACCTGTATCGCAGGATTCGCAGGCGGCATGAGCGTACTTTCTGGTAATTCCTTTATCGGTATTATAATAATAATAAAATTTTATTCAAGTATACAGTAAAGTAAAAACAGGATTTACATTAATTACAATTGAGGAAAATTAAATTCTAACTGTAATGTAGACCTTTATACCATTATGTCTATATTGTCTACGGAAAACCGATATACAGCAAGACTGCTTAGTGACAATTAGTATGGTGTTCTGTTCTGTGTTTGTTTGTCTTCTATCATAAGTTAAAATAACATCATGCCTGTATAACCCGAAGGGTTAAACAGAGGTGTAGGTACCTAGAGCACCCACATTTCGTCAGTTATGTTTAAGTTCCATGTAATAGAGGGCGAGCCTATTGCCATCAACCAAGAAGAATGAAGAAGAAGAGAAGAGTTAGAAGAAGAATGAGAGAAGATGAAGATGTTGTTAGAAGAGTTAGAATGAGAGATTGCTTCTAGAGCATGAGACTGAAGTAATCTTGAGGAGTTAGAATGAGAGATTGCTTCTAGTGCATGAGTCTGAAGGTTCAATCTTGAAGAGTAGAATGAGAGATTGCTTCTAGAGCATGAGACTGAAGGTTCAATCTTGAAGAGTTAGAATGTGAGATTGCTTCTAGAGCATGAGACTGAAGGTTCAATCTTGAAGAGTTAGAATGAGAGATTGCTTCTAGAGCATGAGACTGAAGTAATCTTGAGGAGTTAGAATGAGAGATTGCTTCTAGTGCATGAGTCTGAAGGTTCAATCTTGAAGAGTTAAAATGAGAGATTGCTTCTAGAGCATGAGACTGAAGGTTCAATCTTGAAGAGTTAGAATGTGAGATTGCTTCTAGAGCATGAGACTGAAGGTTCAATCTTGAAGAGTTAGAATGTGAGATTGCTTCTAGAGCATGAGACTGATGGTTCAATCTTGATTATCGCAGTTGGCTTCTGTTCTTATAAAATTGTGATGTTTGTTATTTCATGTTTAATGTGGATAACAAAAGCGATGGTTTTACCCAACGAGTGAATGTCAATACACAGTAAAGATAAGTACTTACCGTTACTTGATAAGGGATTTAATACATAACATATTTGAGTTATTATCTACATAAACAATAAAAAAAACTGTCTCGTTAGTCCAGTGGTGGTAGACAAGCGAGGTCCTGAGTTCGATTCCCAGCGGAGTGATTGCTTAATTTTTTTTCTTACTTTCATTTTTTTTCATTTTGACAGTTCAACAAAATTCATTGCGTTATTTGCAATATTTATTATCAATAAACACACACTCACAAACTTACGCCTTTAATTAGTGTGATTGTCGCAAACACAGTTGTTTCTTCGTCAATAAATTAATACATATTCATCGAAATGGGGTCACTATGAGAGGATGATGTCATTTCAATTTAACTTGTAAAAATATCAGTCTCCAGGAATGTCATTATTTCCGCTTTCAGCTATAACTCATAATTTCGAAGGTCCCTCGTGGCGCGTTTGACGTTACGAATGAGCTCAACACCCTCACTATCAATCTCAATTTGAATATATTTGAAGGATATTGCTATTCCATTGCTTCATATGTTTGAAAAATTTGTCAGCTCAACAACGTCAATAACACAATGAATGTTGTTGAACTGTCAGAATGAAAGCAATTGTGACTGACAGTGTGTTACGCAACTGACAGTGTGTTACGCAACTGACAGTGTGTTACGCAACTGACAGTGTGTTACGCAACTGACAGTGTGTTACGCAACTACCTCGCCAGTTTGCGAGACAGTGCAGTGACTTGTACTGTCCACGCGTATACAGGGTTATTGGTAAAACATTAACAACCTCTTAAGAGGTCATTGTACTCATCATTATGAACAACTTTTACTATGGGACCAAACCTGAAATCGCGAAAAAAAATCAGCTGTTCCCTACATTTTGACGAGTTATACGAACATAAATGTAGGGAACAGCTGATTTTTTTTGGCGATTTCAGGTTTGGTCCCATAGTAAAGTTTTTCATAATGATGAGTACAATGACCTCTTAAGAGGTTGTTAATGCTTTACCAATAACCCTGTATTTTACAAGATACTGACGAACTGAGAACCTCCTCCTTCTTTGAAGTCGGTTAAAAACTGAAACATACAGGTTACAATTTAGTTACTAGTTAACTGACGAAATGTTGACAACAGAGGTTTCATTGGATTCCTGAGGTTTCAGTGGAACCCTAAAACTGTGTGCCAATTAATGATGAACTCAAAGAAAATTCAAAATGCGGGCGATAAACGTCATTCTGTTTTTTTTTTATTTCAGTGTTAATGTTAATGTTCTCTCTTGTTTTAATTTTTTTCTTCTTTTGTGATTTTATTTTTAACACGGCTCTTATCAGGGTCTATTTTTAAATGTGTTAAGTCTTGTTGACACACTCCTGCGGCGATGATCTTTGTTTTAAGAGTCAAGCACTCTCCTACTTTACATATTGACGCTGAAAATCTTTTACAAACATTTATGTTTTAAAAAAAGTTGTGAAATGTAGGATCTAGTCGTTCAAATAGTCATCATTATAAATTCTTCCGAAAGACCGTCCACGCGGACTGTGGATGGGTGACCATTCATACCCAGATTCCTCCTCCTAAAAAAGTACAGACGCCAGCACATCAATCTACTACAATCTGTCAAATTTCTTTAATAGATTTTTAACTTTATTGCTTAGGCATAAGGTTCAAAGTTGATTGGGAAAAATTGACAGTTTCGGATAGCTTGATGTGCTGGCGTCTGTACGTTATGCCGTTGGCCCCGGCTATCGTCTGTAGATTTTTATCAACCGTGTTATGGGTAGTCAAGTCAAGACTTCAAGAGCCCGAAAGACTAAAACCAGTCTTACCAAGGGGTTTCGTAAGTATTACCCAGTAACTGAGTTGTGAAGATCAGATAGGCAGTCGCTCCATGTAAAATACTGGTACTCAGCTGCGTCCGGTTAGACTGGAAGCCGACCCCAACATAGTTGGAAAAGGCTAGGAAGATGATGATGATGAGTCGGTAATACATATAAGAGGGAGCAAACAGGTATTTATCTTCGTCACCTGTGTCTCTTATTATATGTACATTTATTAAGAGACATAATTGCTACTACATCATGACAACTATCGACAAACGGCAACTATGTTATCAACTTATTATCTAACAACACAGGTATCTCACGTAGGTCCCAGTAATCATTGATAAAACGATACATATTTATTTATGCGATGGTAAATCCACATTTATTATCAGTTTTAGTGAGAAAAGTAGTCTGTTGGTTTAGTAGGTTTTACGGGAATTTGATATTTGGGGAAAAGGTAATTTGAAACCTCGGTATACAAGAAAATAACTTTTCATTTTGAACAGGCGATGGTAAGTATCCATCCATTTTATAAGACTAACAATTTTCTCTCTTAGTTCGCTTCGGGAAATCACTTATTAAGCCTTTCATCCACGACGCTACTCAAAAGTAACAAACTCAAATCCTATTTTTATATCTTTACCTTCCTTCCCCAGGGTAATGTTTTTGAGAGTACGTATGTCTGTGACTGACTATTACATGAAATAGCAATCAATCCTAGTACATCACACTTATTATTATAAAGGAAAAAGTTAGTGAGTGTGTTTGTATGTTTGTTACTCCTCCACGCACGAACGGCTGGACCAAAGATAAAATTTAGATGGAGGTAACTGATACCCTGGATTAACACATAAGCTTGGTCTTAGAGAGTTGTGTTGATGACATTAATGATTATAATTATGTAAATACATAAATTTGTAACGGTCGCGAATCATAGGTATTTTAATCAACGTACAACTTAATACTGACCAGCAAATTGCAAAAATCGTTAGAAAATTTGAATTTCGAGGGCTACCGAGCGCATCCCCCTTATTAAAGACAAGACAGCAGTGTGACGACATCTAAAGTAATCTTTGGAATATCCACCATTTAGAAAGATTACTTTAAATATCGTCGCGACCATACGCGACGCGCGGCCTTAAAGCCTCGCGAGGCCCGGCCTCGTGAGGCTTTTGCTATTGTTTTAACGCGTCCACATAACCAGGCATAACTCACGTGCATAGAAAAAACAATTTTTTTAGTCTGTCACGAGGCTCGGCCGCGCGGCTCGGCCTCACTGAGTCACTATTGTGGAGACGCGGCTTTATTAACTGCTGTTGGTAGGTATGTGGTTGTAACGACTTTTAATCACGTGTTTACTAACATACAAATATTTTAACAAAATACATTGTGAAAATAAATATTACTTAACGAGACTCGCGGCATTTACTTTCATATACAGGGTTACTTTTCAAAGACCATCCAAATTTTTACTACTTGACCAAAATGTATGAAGCAGCTGATTTTTTTTTTCGTGATCTCAGAGTTGGTCCCATAGTGAAAGTTGGTTATATTCATGGGTAGAACACAATGTAAAAAATTGGATGGTCTTTGAAAAGTAACCCTGTATACCTACAGGGTTATTGGTAAAACATTAACAACCTCTTAAGAGGTCATTGTACTCATCATTATGAACAACTTTTACTATGGGACCAAACCTGAAATCGCGAAAAAAAATCAGCTACTTCCTACATTATTTATGTTCGTATAACTCGTCAAAATGTAGGGAGCAGCTGATTTTTTTCGCGATTTCATGTTTGGTCCCATAGTAAAAGTTGTTCATAATGAGTACAATTACCTCTTAAGAGGTTGTTAATGTTTTACCAATAACCCTGTATAAACACCCAAATTGAGAACCTCCTCCTTTTTGACGTCGCGCGTCGGTTAAAAATACTAGTATTCAGCTGTGTCTGGTTAGACTGGATCCGACCTCAATATAGAGGGAGAAAGGCTGATTGATAGACTTTGTAAAAACAGTTAAAACTTCATTGGTCTGGTACCTACTAAGGAAAATTTTATACAAAAACAACAGTACAATAGGAGACCGCTCGTAATAACATTAAAGTGTCCATTGAATTGTGTATTAATCAATTAGTCGTCTCTCAGAAAACAAAAGGAAACTGTTCCAATGTGGCGCGATTAGTGAGTCATTAGTAATACAGTCAATATGAATTTGGCAACGAGTGTCCGGCGCAACACAATTTATTTGGGTGACTAATTTATAATATTACAATTTAAGTATAGAATACAGGGTGCAGCGGAGTGCGCGTATTTCTATCAATGCGTAGGCACCTTTCCTATACCCAAAGAGAATATAACCATATAGTCTTTGCCTATACCTAATCTACGTTCGCGATTTAATTTCAAAACATGTAAATAAATATGAGTTATTGCAAAAATAACTTTAATACGTATACAATAACGTTGAGTTTAAGCTACAACTTTAAACTTGTTTATAACTTTTCAATAGTACTAGTTACTCTGACTACAATAAAGTTGATATCTATTATTTCCTCACCCCTGGCTTGCCTTTGTTGGCCGGCTTTAGTGGAGATTCGCAAGAGCAATCGTGCTCGGAGGAAGGAAGTATTCCAGTAAGATGCTGGTAGGGATCTTGACCGTACTTTCGGGATTGTCCTGATAGCCGTGAAATACCTCTCCACTCCTCATAAGCACCTCGGGACATGTTGCCCCCTTGTCGCTATGTCACTATGTGCTAGCGGCTAAAAAAATCAACTGGTCCCAACATTTATGTTCGTATAACTCGTCAAAATGTGGGGAACACTGATTTTTTTTTCGCGATTTCTCTCTCTCTCTCGAATGATGAGTACAATGACCTCTTAAGAGGTTGTTAATGTTTTACCAATAACCCTGTATAGACTTTCCAGTCTTAAATAACCAGTTCACTTTAACCACCCAAACCCATAATCCAATATCTTTGTTTCCATATCTTGCAATAGTCCCATACCAACCGGGGTTGTCCTTGGGTGTACTTGCATAGTGCGAACAGGGATAATCATCGGTTGGTCCTCATTTCATTAAAAAGGTCTAACGGGCCTCTGCGAGTTGGCTTCGGCCCCTCGTAAGTCGTACGCCTTACAAATATCCATGCCTTAACGGCTGAACGGATTTTGATAAAATTTGGCATAGAGGTAGATCATGACCTTGCTTAGGTGATAGGATACTATTTTTATCCCCGTAGTACGTTCCCGTGGGATTATTTCCGACCTCTACCCCGTCGAAGCCGCGAACAAAAAACCTTAATAAAAGCATATTATTTGAAACTTCTAACAGGGGGACGTGTGGCTAAGTAATAACAGCCGCACGGGTCATTCGATCAGGTTAAGCTACGCTTGCCGCGGTTGGTCCGTGGATGGGTGACCATCTTTACATATCAAAATATCTCCGTGCCTCGGAAAGCACGTTAAGCTGTTGGTCCCGATTGTCATTCGTACAACTTTGACGGTCGTTATAGGGGTACGCCCTTTCTTCTCCGAAAATTGTTTGTCCGAAAATCATCCATAAAACGTGTTTTACTTAATTATCTTTACTTCTAAAACTATTATGTCATCATATCGAGTACTATAATAATTTAATTTCCTAATTTTGCATGAAATAAAGTCATGTCCTAAGTATTGTATTATATAATGTGTATTAATCCGAGTGCTCATTTATAATAAAATTTAACAATTTTATTATCCTAAAACATTTGCTAAAAATTAGGTTTTAGTGACAGAAACGAATCGCTTTAAATCCGACAAAAACATTATTAGGATAAATAAACATTAAATAATTTGTATTTAGGACTTATAACTTTTATTGAAAACGGTTTTAAGTCTTTCGTATAATATTGATTGTAATATTTATGACAAACAAATTTAGGGCATATTGTATTTAGGGATTTAAATTTTATCGCATGTGATATTATGTGACATTACGTTCGGGCAAGTTATCATTCGGACAAATGATGATTAGGAAAAAAAAATTATGGCAATTTAGATTATGGATAAAAAGTTAGGTAACACAATAGAGAACCCGTTACAGGTAGTCAGAAGCCCGAAAGTCTGACAAACAGTCTTACCACGGGGTATCGTATTACCCAGTAACTGGGTTGTGAAGGTCAGATTGGCAGTCGCTCCATATAAAATACTGGTAGGTAATCAGCTGCGTCCGGTTAGACTGGAAACCGACCCCAATTATTTGAGAAAAGGCTAGGTAGATTGTTTTAAGTATTTGAAACTTCTACAAAGTATCTATATACAAAGTATATATATTTTCCTAGAACACCAAGGTTATCAAAACATTCCATGTGTTCCAATTAGTTTATCTATCATTACATCTTCAGCGAGACTAAATAACAATTTAATTCCTATTAATCTCACAGACGTGTAAAGGTCATTTCTTCTTATCATATTTCGTATTCAGTAATATTAGTTACCCTTCTTCCTTTTTAACCGACTTCTAAAAAGGAGGAGGTTCTCGATTCGGATGTTTCTATTTTTTTATGTATTTTCGGGCATAACTCCGTAATTTATAGACGGATTTGCAAAATTCTTTTTTTGTTCGAAAGAGATTTATTTCGAAATGGACCCATTTAAATTTGGTAAAGATCTGATGATGAGTTTCGGAGACAGACAACGGAACCCTTCAATAAATACCAGCAAATCAACAGCGATTGCTGCTATCGCATATCTACGCATTGTTTACGCAATCACACAACATAACATCACGCCTGTACCCTTTAAAGGGGTAGGCAGATGTGTTCGATAGCTTCCTGTCACTGATATTCACATAGCAAGTAGTGTTATATGAATGGGGTAGGTACAAATTAAAAGTAAAAAAATAAAAAATAAAATACAAAAAAAAACAACCTACTTCCAAAAAAAACATTACAAAGTGAAAAATAAATTTAATTTCGGAAGTCGCTTTGTAATGTTTTTTTTGGAAGTTAGTTGATTTTTTTTTTTTGTAAAAAAGTTTTTATTCTAAAACTAGTGTCTGCCCGAGATTTCCTCTAACTCACCGCGCCGCATCGCATCGTCCGCTCGCGCTATCATAGCCAGTCAGCCTATAATGTTCTCTCTGCTGGGACACAGGCCTCCTCTCAGCAAGAGGGAGTTGGCCGTAATCCACCACGCGAGCTCAGTGCGGGGTGGTAGATGTCACATATCTTCAAATTTTCGTTTCTAGGACATGTCGGTTTCCTCGCTATGTTTTGAGACTAGTGGTGATGATACATTGCACAGAGTAAAGTACCTGCTTGGTTTCGAACCCACGACTTATAACTCGTAAGCCGGAGCCTATACCGCTGAGCCACCTCTGCTCTTATTAATAAGTACAGGGAAATAAATACTATGTCTAAATAATACTACATAGCCTTTTCCCAACTATGTCGGGGTCGGCTTCCAGTCTAACCGGATGCTGCTGAATGCCAATATTTTACACGGAGCGACTGCCTATCTTACCTCCACAACCCAGTTACTGGGTAATACGATACCCCTTGGTAAGACTGGTTGTCAGACTTTCCGGCTTCTGTCGACCCGTAACGACTGTCAAAGATCCACGAAAGACAGCCGGGACCAACGGTGTTCTTTCAGAGGCACGGAGGGGTCACGGTATGTAAAGATCGTCACCCATCCACAGACCAACCGCGGCAAGCATATCTTAACCTGATCGATCGACCTGTGCGGCTGTTATTATTTAACCACGGGCCCCTACAAAAAAAAACTATGTACCTACTAACATTTATCTGTATTCATCGTTGGGGTAATTGCGTAACGTGCTAACAGTAGCAATGGCTTTCATTTTGACATTTCAATAACATTCATTAGTCATTACGTTACTTACGGTTGTCGAACAGACAAAGGAGGTCAGCAAAAGCCCATACAACTTTGCCCAAACTTGTACCTCGAGGTACACGTGCACCAAATCGTAGAGAAAAAATAGGGGAATTCGAAAATAATTGTGTTTTTATCCATATATAATTTAAAACTACATAATAAATTATTTAAAGTTTTAATAACCTGACAACACAATTAAATCATGTGGCAACTTTGCATGTACGAGTTGACATTAAGAGTACCTATACGTGTTCTGTGGACATCACATTATTTCGTGGGTAAATGTTATTCCGTTCGTTTCTGCATATATTAATATATAAATGTTTCTGCGTTTCGGGATACTCGTCTGTGTTGTGTATTTTGTTTAATAACTTGGCTATTCTTTCTGGTATTCCGTTTGTCACCTCACGATTTGGTTCCTGTCCTGACGGATTGGGTATTCATAATGGACATTACGATTTGGATACTCACGCTTTTAGTTTGAGCGTCGAGTAAGTATCCTGTTCACGTTTTATCATTATGAAGAGAATAAAATACTTAAGATTTTAACAAATCTATTGCTTTCAGGCTAGTGCTTACAAACATGAGGTGCGTTTCTTGTCAAAGAGTACAGGATGATAACATACAGTCTTACAATATCTCCCATGTAATATAATCTAACAAGACCGGCAAGGCACATCACCAAGATAGTGATAGCCAACATATGGGTTGGGCTCGGCATCAAGAAAATATAACAGCGCCTGCCACTTTCCTTGATAATATTTTAGTGAGAGATGAAATTGAAAATGAAGAACGCTAATAAAAAACAAAAATATTTATTGTTTTATTCCATACAACTAACTCGATAAGTCTATTTATTCCAATGTTATTGGTAGATATTACTGGAAAGATGACTTCCAGGCTTTAATTGATTCGAGTGCCGCTCGGGCTCCTGGGCCCGATAACAATAGGAAATGCTTTTGAATTCCATGAAGTGGGCTACTCAGTATCGAATCTCAAATTCAACTTCCACCCCTTATGCACATCACAATAAAGGCAGAGTAAGCATAAAAAAGGGTGTTTTATGTAAGTATTCGATGTTTCTTGGCCTAATGTTTTATTTATTTCAAGAAATCAAGATGAAGTCAATAAAAGGCTTTATTTAAATGCGACTTCTATTCACTGAAACTTGATGATCTGGCTTATGTTAAGCTTGCTTGAAACCCTTGTATGTCGACGCTAAGGAACTCATTTATTTATCGAGTTTGTTAATCGCTCTGATAGACTTCTAACACTGCTTCTAATATTATGTACTAGTCATCAACATTCACAGCTTCCATTCAGCTACTTTTGGGTATAAGAATCCTTTCTTATGTTAGGTAGGTACATAAAGTAGCCTAACGATAATCGAATAGACAATGAGAGTTATTATTTAATTTAGATTGAATGATAATATAAAAATATTTGAAGTGAAACAAAAACAACAGCAGCTGAAGCCGACAGCAGACAACTGTCAAACTGTCAACTTCACATAGTAGTACTTTTTGATAGGCTGAAACGTCAACTTGACAGTTTTTTCTTTTATTTGGTAAGGTAATGGACCAAGGTAGTATAATTGTGCCTAAAATGGCGAGCTTTTTATTACGATAAAAGTTATTTTATTCTCGTCCCCGGGTAACCATAAGAAAAATATATAAATGCAACATTATTCAGTGTAATCTAGTGTATTTTATGCCACTAAGTGTACCTCGGTACTTCGTTTGGGCAGATTGTGGTGACATCCTTTTTCGAACAAATGAAGTGATGGATTAGCAATATACTTCATAATGATTTGGATTGTAATAGATAGTGTGTTACGCAATAAGGGTGCGAGTGTACGGTTTGGGCTCCGCTCGCCCCTTGGATCTTGCCCCTAATTGCCTAAGTGTATCTAATCGCCCCCTTTTCATCATAGCTATGCGACCGCAAACTATTATATTTGTTGAATGAAAATAAAACAAATGAATCATGAACATGAACAGGATCATTTATTTATTTATTATTAGGTACGTCGGTATTTAAACGTGGAAATATGGTCATGTTTTATTAGTTATGTTTGTTTTACGACTGAACAATTACTGGCAGTTTAGAATGTTGTTTATTTGTTACACACAAACGGGTTAATTTATAAACGATGTTCAAAGTTAAGTTTAAACGTCAACAATGTATGGTTAAACAGTGGGTAATCACTCATGACTGCCCCGTTGGTCTCGTGGTTGCAAGTGCGACTGTTGAGCGTGGGGTACTGGTTTCGATTCCCAGGTCGGACAAAGTGTTATTGGGTTTTCCATTAGGAATTTCTTAGTAACAGTCCGAAGTTTGGAAGTTGGCGGTTTAATACCCCCGTGCCTCGGTAAGCACGTAAAGCCGTTGGTCCTGCGCCTGAACTCTCCCCGGTTGTGTCGGATTGCCGTCCCATCGGACTATGAGAGTAAAAGGAACAGAGAGTGCTCCTGTGTTTGCGCACACACTTGTGCACTATAATATCTCCTGTGTACCCGGCTGATATCCATTGAGATTGGCCACCGTGACCGAAAACGGTCGGGGAGGTTTATATAATCACTACTTAACTTTATGCAACATTTATAAACAAAGGGATAAGTTAGACATGCCCTTTTATTCGTGCCTAGTTATGTGCGCTCCGTGCTTCTGGGGGCCTACTCTAAGTCCATCGACGATGACAGGGTCTCGTCCGAAAATACCTAGTTTTTCCAATAAAACAAGTGTCAGGTTCATTTTTCTGCACAGGTCGATCGATCAGGTTAAGCTACGCTTGCCGTGGTTGGTCTGTGGGGTGACCATCTTTACACACCGTGACCCCTCCATGCCTCGGAAAGTGCACGTTAAGCCGTTGGTCCCGGCTGTCATTCATGGATCTTTGACAGTCGTTACAGGTAGTCAGAAGCCCGAAAGTCTGACAACCAGTCTCACCAAGGGGTATCGTATTATCCAGTAACTGGGTTGTGGAGGTCAGATAGGCAGTCGCTCCTTGTAAAATACTCGTATTCAGCTGCATCCGGTTTGATTGGAGGCCGACCCCAACATAGTTGGGAAAAGGCTAGGCAGATGACGAGATTCATTTTTCGGTCGCGCAATTAGGTACAGACGCCAGCACATCAACCTACCCGAAACTGAAATTTTCCCAATCAATTTTGAACCTTATGCTTTAGCAATAAAGTTGAAAATTTATTAAAGAATTTTGACAGATTGTAGTAGGTTGGTCTGTACATATGCAATACATACAAGAGTCGCCCTCTATTATAAGGGACTTAAAAACAACTAACTTGCTTTCCTCTTTGATGAATACAGGTGTGATGGTAATAAATATGCTAAGAACAAAAAACATAAATTTCTGCTTCTTTTTTACTTAATTATTTTTCTGAAGTCGTTTGTTTAAATACAGCAGTTTAAGTCTTATAGTATTAAGTCTTAAGGTGCCACTAGGCGATATTTTTTCCATACAAATTTCGCGAGACATTGACATTGTGCATCCAAAGTCAAACATGATATTGTTTTGACTTATTATTAACTAGCTTCCGCCCGCGACTCCGTCTGCGCGGATGTCGGTCTTCGCGTGGATGGTTTATTTCTCCATTTTGAGTAACTCTGACAATGACATCTTATAAATATCTATTGGACCCAAATACGGCTAAGCCTATAATAATTAAGGAGATCCCTCTATTGAGCTACTGCTGTTGAGCTCGCGTTCTGTAGTAAGTATTTTTTTCATAGTAATTCCGACCTTGATAAGTAGCATGTAGCAGTAAATTACTGACAGTGACGAAAAGTTTGCAATAATAAAAAAGTGATCGTGACAATGCGACAGAAAGTTAATTGAGAGCTTCAGCATACACAACATTGTTAGTGAGCTCGTCCGGAATATGAACATGAAGATTTCTTGGACTGCTCACACGGGAAAGAGCTACGTAAAGTTGCCCGTGTGAAAAACAACTCGCGGTAAGATCTACGCCAGCAACTCCTAGGGTCTGACCTTGAGCCTTATTTATTGTCATGGTGTAACACAAAGCTACAGGAAACTGTATTCTCTTAAATTGAAATGGAAAATTATCCACTGCGGGTAATGCAACGTGTGTTCGCGGTTCTACAGAACAACGTCTATGAATAAAACTGAAAAATAAGATTTTTTTTTTCTACGTATTTTTCCAGGATAAAAAGTATCCTATTTTATGCCCAGGATAATAAGGTATAATTATACCAAGTTTCATCGAAATCGAACCGTTAGTTTTCACGTGATGCCTGCATATACAGACAGACAGACAGACAGACAGACAGACAAATTTTTTTTTTTATCACATATTTGGGTTTGGTATCGATCCTGCAACACCCCCCGCTATTTATTTTTTCAATATTTTCAATGTACAGAATTGACCCTTCTACAGATTTATTATAAGTATATAGATTTTGTCTATACGGAAACAGAATAGTAAAATAAAAGGCCATTAAAAAGTTATGAGCCAACAAAAGTTCGTTTTTCTTGCTATTTTAACGTAACTTTGGGTGTAAATAAATAATAAAAGAACTGAAAATCTTCAAAACCAAGTCCATACCGACAAAACTCAGTTATCGAAGAGGTTAATAAACTTTATTTGTAATTGATTTATGCAGTGGTTTTTTTCATAAAACTCGATTTTCCGAAGCACTTTTCGAATTTTTTTACGCGCCTGTCAGTTCGGAACGGTGTTTCTATGCGTGAGAACTAGACGTTGTTCGTGTAGACTAGCGTCTAACTGCTCATCACTGATACTAGCTCTGTCGGACACCAAGCCAGGTGAGACAGCGTGCTTTTTGGCCATGACCACCAGTGAGTTCGAGCTCGCGACTAGTTTACTCTTAAGCCCGGAATATGCATGCCTGTAGATTGCACAAATGTACGCAAGTATTCATATTCATTTATTTATTTGTATTCCATAATGATGTAGAGGTGTTACAATGGCTTAAAGCTAAGGTACAATTATGGACCCTGTAGAGAACAACAAAAAGTATAAAATGAATTCTTAAAATAAAAGTAAATTTAGGACACACTAACACATATAAACATTGCGTATTGCGCAATGTTTAAAATATGTTATTGTAAGTAGCTGGCATGTCATTAAGTATTCACCAATCAGAAGTTGTTATGGTACACGGCGTGCAAGCTACGAGTACTTGCATACATTTGTGCAAGTTGCAAGCATGTATGTGTATTCCGTGCTTTATAGACTAAACTATTTAGTCTTGCAGTCTGAATTATTGGTAGGCATTGTTATAAAATTAAATTATTGCTACAATTAAGAAACGGCGACATCGCACTTAATTCTTTTAATGACTCAGCAGTGAATAATAAATAAGTAGTTAACATTAGCATAGTAATTATTACACAAACAAATGTCAGCAATTCGTTACCTTGTTAATGATGCCTATTGATGACAATCATTTATTTCACATGATTGCTAAACTCTAGCAATACTGAAAAGGTGTTGCGATTTGTATAACAACCAAATGAAACTCGACAGCAGTTTTAATTGAAATGTTTCCGCGAAAACCAGGAGCTGCACTTACCACAAAAATAATAACTTTATTTTATTAAAAGCAATCGTTTGGTCAATACCACAACGCTTACAGGATAAACTCAAAATAATTAATTTTACATGACTATTTCAGGGTTCCATAGTCAACAAGGAACCCTTATAGTTTCGCCATGTCCGTCCGTCTGTCTGTCCGTCCGAAGCTTAGCGCAGAGACTCTTAGTATACTCCTAGAAAGCTGTAATTTGGCATGATTATAATAATATCTACATATTAATTACGTGAAGACGATGCACCTACAATCAAATTACTGTACCACAATAGGTAAAAAACAGGCAAGAGCGAGTCGGATAACGCACCGAGGGTTCCGTACAATCATATTTTTTTTCATTTAAATTGCTGTAAAAAAAAAATTAAAAGCGATCGGGATCTTCGAATTCTTTTAAAAAGTTCTCTAGTTTGTCCTCTTTTCAACGGTGTATAATATACCAAAAAAAAACTTTTAACAACTTCAGTAATTCGCTAAACGTGTAATCGAGACACATCAGGCTGATATTCGATATTACGGTAAGAACACTAGTTTTCACATAAATAACATTCTATAAGTAGGTGGATAGTGTTATCTCACTCTTACGCAGTCTCTTATCTCTTTCTAGGGTTCTAACTCTCCTCGAACTTGAAATAAAAAGTAAACTTTTATTTAATAAGTACCTAATTATAAATTTTGTTCAAATTGTCCTCAACTATTGCGTACACACGCGTGACATCTTCGTCTTATCTCGACTGTAGTGGTGTGTAAACGTTTTTCTGCTTCGTTAGTGATGAAAGCCGCCTCACTGCGTTGGACTAAATCATCCCTAGTCTCAACTTCCGTGGCGTAAACAAGTTCTTTGGGCCGTCCCCAGATGTAAATATCTAACGGAGTAAGGTCTGGGGAATGGAGGCCAAGGAATAGGGCCATCCCTCCCAATCCATGAGTCTGGGAATGCAACATCTAAGTACTCCCTGACGGTTAATCTCCAGTGAGCGGGACAACCGTCTTGATGAAAAACAAAAGACTCACTTCAAGAGGTCTTCACTGAAAATTGGTGGCTGAGTTAATAATTAGTGTGTCTGTTTGAAAAAATGCTTTTTAAAAAGTTCGGTGTTATTTATGTGAAAACTAGTGTTCTTACCGTAATATCGAATATCAGCCTGATGTGTCTCGATTACACATTTAGCGAATTACTGAAGTTATTAATTTTTTTTTTAAGTATATTGCACACCGTTGGAAAGGCGACAAACTAGATAACTTTTTGAAAGAATTCGAAGATCCCGATCGCTTTTAGTTTTTTTTTACAGCAATTTAAAGTTGAGTGTAAAGTGTATTTTTCCTTTTTTCAAAAACTTTGCGAGTTATTAAAAAGGAACTAGATGTTATTAGCTAGTAATTTTGAATTTCATAGAACCATACAAGAGTAAACATAAGAATTAAAATAAAATTTGAAGGCTATACTCATCAATTAAAAAAAAAAGCTTAAATGCGGAGTTCTTGAATTTTTCTCAATAAAAATGAAAAAGTCATAATAAAAAAACCGGTGTAACAAGGAATGAGTTTCTGAGCCTTAAGAGATAGCAAAGGACCTCTCCTTTCGGCAAATTCCATTTGGCAAACGATGCACCAAACACCCTGTATATGTTCTAAAAATTTGTCTGATCAATAACTTAAATAACGCAATGATGTTGTTGAACTGTCAAAATGAGAGCCATTGCTATTGATCGTCTGTTACACAATTACCCCGCAGATAGCATCATTATAAAGAGATAAAACAGGTCCTTTACCGGTCGGGTGATTAGGTAAAGAAACAACCAGCTGCGACACCCCTTTACTTGTTGTCAGACTTTCGGGCTTCTGACTACCGTAACGACTGTCAAAGATTTATGAATGACAACCGGGGTCAATGGTTTAACGTGCTTTCCGAGGGACGGAGGGGTCTCGGTATGTAAAGATGGTCACCCATTCACAGACCAACCGCGGCAAGCGTAGCTTAACCTGATCGATCGACTTGTGCGGTTGTTATTATTTAGCCATGGGCCCCTCCAACTCCCAACCTGTAACTGAACGTATAATGTTGACATTAGCCTTAAATTATTGTTTTGATTTCAGCGCAACAAGACTACCAGGACTATTGGCAAAATGACTATGGAAACTATGACAACTACAACTTTGATGATAGCAACGAGAACACGGACGTAAGACAAACAGACACCACACAAGCTGAAGTTCAAAATGTGCCAGAACAAACCGAAGCACAAATAGAACCAGAAAGCGATACATTCGACGATTATCAAATTGAAGATAACAGATCGGATTCGGCGGAAAAAGAACAAGTTGAGGAAAACAAAGATGTGGTGGCTGAAGCGGTGGTAACTGAAGAACTTGCAGCAAGTGAGCAAGCCCAGGAACATAGAGTCTTACCAATTGAAGAGCCAAAACAAAGTGATGAAGACTTGCAAGAACTTGGAGATGATGATGGCACGTGGGGTGAGGCGGTCGACGACATCGCTCCTCTACCTGTACCGGAGACAGATGAAAATAACGACAACATTTTTGAGGAAACCACAGACATTTTGAACAAAGATCAAGATTATATGGACGAACTAATTCAGGAGCCAGTCGGTGATGATACAGATATGGATAAAATAATTGAGGAAACAAACACACTTTTGGCAGAAAGTGATGACGCTTTTGATGCAAATGATTATGATAACTCTGATGAACAGGAAAAGAGCAATGAAGACGTGGTCAGTGAAAATAATGATGAAAATGAGGAAGATACGCCTGCAAAAGTTTATGCCGATCTGGATGCTAATTTAGACAAATTGTTTGAAACTCTTGGCAAATTGGGTGATGATAGCGCCGATGAAAATGCAAGCATTGATGAGGAAGTAGCAAACGATGTCAAAGATTATGAAGAAAAATATGGTAAGCCATACAAAGAAGACGTCGCCCTGTCGTGGCGAAACGCGGAAGTCGATGCTGCAGAGCCAGAAGGCTCGAAACAAAATGAAGATACTGCTGATGACCATAATGATGAAGCAGCAGACGAGAATGTTGTCTCTACTGAAGCGGGAGATGATGACTATGAGAACATAGATGATAGCAATTTATCTCAAATTTTTGCTGCAAATGCCAATGTTTCAAACGAAAATGCTGAAAACGATGAACAAGAACTCGTTGAATTAGACGTTAACAACGAAGAAACTGCGACAGAGACTACTGCTGCTTCACTAGAGAAAATCGATGGACAAAAAGAAGCTGTCGACTATGTTGACAACTACGACGAGCTTAGTGACAGTGAACCTAATGCTGACGATGACATTGACAGCGTAATTAAACAAATATTTAATGATGATGTCAAAGAGCCCCAGTCTTATGGAAACGATGCTTTGGTTGACGAGAAGCAAACCAAAGAAGAAAATGCTGAAGAATTTGAAGGTGACGAAATGAACACCACCAGCGCTGATGTGGTGGACACCAAACAAAAGTCAATGATGGTTGATGATCTAAACAGTGCTCAACTTAGTGATCTCATGACCCAGTTTGTTGCCGCTCATAAAGAAGACTTTGACGTAAACTCTGAAAATTTCGCAAAACATGTAAAGCCAATTCATATAACTCTATCTGTAGATGAACCCACAGTAGTCACTTCACCAGACTATCCGGAGCCCTACCCTACAAACAATATAATTGATTGGGTATTCGATGGGCCTGGTATGGGCATTGAATTGAACATCACCAGCTTTGCTGTCAACGGTGCTCTTGGCGACTATCTGCTTGTGAAACCAGGTAAATGTTTTAATTTTATTGATAAGTAGGTTAAATTAGTTCAGGTAGGCTATCGTGTTACCCAGTAACTAGGTTGTGAAGATCAGAAAAACGTTCAAAATATAGTCGCAATCTCATCTCAGTGACAATCAATGCCAAAAACTTGTCAAAATGTAGGGTATTTTTAACAGTTTGAGACTGTGAACGTTCTTAAAATTACGAAAATTGCCCCTCACAGGCAGTCGGCCCATTTCAAATACTGGTATTCTTAAAATACTGGCATAAATATATTCAGATACATCTGGTTAGACTGGGAGCTGACCCTAACACAGTTGGAAAAAGCTAGGCAGATGATGAGACATAAGATAGTTTAATTAAACGACATTAATTTTATTATAAACAAATGAATCAGTTTAATTACTCTATTTATTATTTTCAATGTTTCGACCTATTCATGAACTTAAATAAGTAATCAACATTGGTTTCATAGTTAAATGATTCATGTTTTGTTTTCAACTTTATTGGAATTGGTGTCTCATCAAGCATGTAGTTAAATGCCTATTTCAAAGTAACCAACCCAGAGTTTAATTACCTGTTATGATTCAAAACACATGCTTTGATTCATTCATTAATGAAACAGTGTTTACCATTTTGAACTTTTAAGAGTTCAAACCCTCGATCAACAATAGTACTAGATTTCCAATGAGTGCATCAAAAACGGCCCGAAAATTAAGACCACAAGAATGAATTATAGGTAGGTAACTAAGCATGGTTGAAAAAACTATGTTGCAATTATTTTGCAAAAAAAATATGTTTATGTTTAGAAATTATGTTTTATTTTTCTATCAATATTTATCAAAGTATCATTTAATACATATTATTGCCACCGTAGACTTTATGTTTGAATGTTAAAGTTTACAATCAAGTAAGATGCAATCGTGGCCACTTGAGCGATGTGTTTTTGTTCCTAATCCTTTGTCACATCTTGTTCTAGAAGGTTCAAACACATTATGAAATGCAAGCTACCTTAAAACTAAGCTTTCCCAGTTCATTAATTTTTTTTTGTAGGTAGCTTTATTGTTTCCAGACACCCGTTTTATTTTTATCTGTCTGTTTGTCCGGGTGATCTCCAAAACGGTTGGACCGATTTTGACGGGACTTTCACTGGCAGATAATTTATGTTATAAGGAGTAACTTAGATATTTATTTTATAAAAATAATTATGTTTCCGCGCAAAAACATTAAAACCTATAAAATCCAATTTGTTTCACGAACGAAGTCGCCGACACAATTAGTTTACAATAACAATGGAGAGTTTATATCCTTGGACTATTTTCAGGTGGTCTCGACGCGTCCGGCACAGAGGGCCTGATCTTCTCCCATCGCCTGGACAAAGAGAGAAAGTACAGGTTCGCTGATGTCAACCGCATGTTCGTCAGATTCGAAGCCAAGCCCGGCTGGCAGTTCCAGAGGGGCTTCTCTTTCAGTGTTAAATTAATCTGTAAGCATATCTTTGTTCTTTTTAATTAGTCAAGAAGAGGTTGGTAGTGTTTTGTATACAATAGTAAAATGAAAATAGGCTTGCCCTTATTATATGGGACTTGAACATAACATTGATTTTCCAAACCTATCTACTGACATATTTCCTCACATGAACTAACCAAAAAAATGTAATGTAATGTCTGGATTTCAAGAGAGATCGTGACCTCTGAGTTTGTTTCAGTGTTTCGTCTCAGATTACTCGGTTATTAAACACCGACCTCATCTAGCTTTAAAATATTATTATTTCTTTTGACGTGTAAAGGTGCTTTTAAAACCAATTAACAGAAATAAAATATAATTCATGAAATAATTCAAATTCCCAACCCATCTCTTCCAGGGCCACTTCAAACATTCGGTGACGAGGAGCCAGAAGCTGAGGCAGTAGCGAACCCACCTGTAGAGACCCTGACCCTCAACCTAGCTGGCTTGACCCTGCCGAAGTTCCACGAGATCAAGGAGCAGTTCCTAGAGCTGTTAGCTGATATGGCGAAGCAGTATATCAAGGACAATAATATTACACTAGGAATGAATACTACGTGAGTTTTTTGTTCTTCTTGTTCTCTAGATTCGCGACGATTTTTATTAGGTAATGTCGTGTAAAATAAATCAATCACCTTGAATATTATCATTAATTCGTCACCCGTAAAGGCTATTTTACTTTGAGTCCGACAAACTGTCTTACACAAGGGTTGTTTCCCGGTCTGTAATCAGCAGAGCACTATTAACAATGAACAGGAACAAAAGACATAATACTGATTACATACTGGACACTTCACGCGGTCTCATTAGCGATGTCATCGATGTTGCTCAGGAATTTGCAACTTTCTTTACAAATATTCCGATTAAAACTACAGAAACTTTACATACCTCGCCCTCACTAGGTGTTGAATTATTAAGAGCGAATTTCTCAGCCTGACCTGTGTAATTTAAATTTAAACATATAAACCCGATGGTCATTGTAAAGGCATTTAAGATCAAAATTACCAAAGATCTGTGGGACATGTCTACGAAAGTTTGTCAATATATTATTGAGGCAATTGAATAATTAGCTTTAATATTTAACTTGTGTGTAGATCAAGGGGTATTCTCGGATTTAATGGAGTACAGTAAAGTTATTCCACTTGTCAAATCTGGGGACAGCAAAGACACTAATAATAATTATAGACCCATATCGGTTTTGCCGGTTTTCAGCAAGGTGTTTGAAAAAGTAAAGTTAAATCAAATGCTCGATCATTTTAATAGTAATAATATCCTACACGATCAACAGTATGGTTTCACCAAAGGACGTTGTACAACCGACGCCTATGTCACCATTAAAACCACAGATATAGATATACCTAGATAACGCAAGAGTAACTACTTCGCGTGCCAAAAATTGCACCAACTTATGATTACAAATCGTAAGCCGCCCCTTTGTACTGCTGTTGTACTGCTGGCTGGGTAAGTGTGAGCGAGAGCGCGAGCTTGTGACGTCATAGTAGGTAGTCAAAAATATGACACGCTTGGTTTTCATACAGTTCGTGATACTTGCGTTATCTAGGTATATCTATATCTGTGATTAAAACACATCTTTTACGCGTGGGCAGAGGCAGAAGATGTCAGTTAGATACATAGTATTAAGTTATTAAATGCACGTATTTATTACGTCATTTAGGTACTTATTAGTAAGTATTACACATTATAAGGTGAAATGGTTTCTTCAGCCGACCTTTGCATAATTTCAAGAGCAGTTTATTAAACACTGTAGGTGTTAGCGTCATATCATATACTAAGTAAGATGTAGGTAATAAATAGCACTTACTGATTTTCATAATTTTTGCTATGGCCTATTCAGCAAACGAGCGTTAGTTTACCGTGTCTTATTTTTTGGGCCGAATTTAAATGATGCGTATATCTTGCGCAAAACTTTTTGTGCCTGGCCTGCTTGTTTGTTACAAAATAGTACATTACGATACGTGTGGCTTATGTAGTCCATTATTGCACTGTGTGAAATTATCGTGCAATAATAATATAAACTAATTAAGTCACACGTATCGTATACTATTTTATAGCTCGTGTGACCTAAACCCGCACTTAAATCACGCTTTTCTTTGTAAAAATGGAATACTTAAGTCACAGAAAAGAGCTGTTTAACGTCACTCAGTGCTATAAACTAATATTACAGTCTTGTTTCCTGACGTCATTATCAATAATAAAAAGTATTAAAGCATCGAAAATACAGAATAGTAAAGTGTTTCAAGTGTGTCGGCAACTCGTCGTATATAACTTATCACTGATTATCGAAACAAAGAAACGATAAAACTATAATAAATGTATTATTATTGTTGATAATAATATTCAAGAACCAGTATACGTTGATTTCTAATTACGAGGTATATCTGTTGAATCAGGGATCAATAGATATTGGTGGTCATATAAATAGAAGTTTATATTGATTTGCGTATTATGGGGTATGAATTAGGAGCCTTAAACGGTATTTAATTGCAATACTACAGGTATATACATAGACATGTACCGAGTCACCTACAATTGATTTTCTATAATAGTACATTATGATACATGTGTGCTATGTTGATCATTATGCTCGAGGCGGTATTATTCGCGCGAGCCGCAGGCGAGTGCGATAAGAAAGCCGAGAGTCTAATGATCGATGCACACTCGTTTCATACGACGTTTTTCAACACACTTGCGAGGCAAAAAACAGACTTGTATTGTTAAATATTAACTTGTATGGAAAATGGCGCGCTGGTTTTGTCTTTCCGCATAGCACTAGCAATGCGCGCGCAAGTGTAAATAAAAGCACTGACCACAGAGCATGTAAAAACAATTGTAAAAAAAAAACAATTTTAGTTTAGTTAGTATGGAATTAGAAAGTACTATTGGCATAGAGAAATATACCTACATTAGTTCAGTGAGAATCCGCAATGATAGAACGCCAGTCAGGGTCTTTTCCAGGTTTCGGGTAGGGACCACGGACAATTTTAGGTGGATAATTAAAATTTTCTTACGTTTTTGGTAATTTGCAGGTCAGTATCAGGTTGCATCTTGATCGAATATGATTCGCGACTATAATATACAGAGCGTTAGGTTAAACGAGGGACACACTTTGAGGGGAGTTAGTACCTACTCATGAAAATGAACAACTTTTAATAATCGCGAAAAAAAATCAGCCGTTTCCTACATTTATGTTCGCATAGCTCGTCAAAATGTACTGAACAGCTGATTTTTTTTTGCGATTTCAGGTTCGGCCCCATAGTAAAAGTTGCTCATTTTCATGAGTACTAACTCCCCTCAAAGTATGTCCCTCGTTTAAGGGGAATGCTCCAACCAGCCCGCGAAATTCAAAATTTCTTGCGTTTTTTGCAATTTGCAGGCCAGTGCTAGGTTGTATGTTGATTAAAATATTATTCGCGGCTGTAAGACGTATGTAGTTACAGAATTATAATAATCAAAATCACCAATACAACCCTCCAACTTCATAAAGGTGTAAGAACAAAAAAAAAACAGAAAAAGTAGGTAATTCTAACAGCTTTATGAACTTATAGCGTTTTATTGATGATTTTCATGATTATAATTCTGTACCTATATATGTCTTACAACCGCGAATAATATTTTAATCAACATACAACCTAGCACTGGCCTGCAAATTGCAAAAAACGTAAGAAAATTTGAATTTCGCGGGCTGGTTGGAGCATTCACCTTAACCTAACGCTCTGCATATGTATTTACAGAATTATAGTCATTAGAATAGAATCTTTCTAGTTAGATTTTTTCCCTAAGAACTTTTCCATAAGAAAGATGTATTAATGATTCGAATGATTATAATTCTGTAAAGATGTAGGTACCTGTTAGAGTCGCAAATCATATTTTGATCAAGATTAAAACCTGACACTGACCTGAAAATTGCAAAAAACCTAAGAAAATTTTAATTTCGCGGTCTACCGCGAAATTCAAAAGACCACTGCGCATTCACCTTAAATTGTCCGAGGTCCCTGCGCATTCACCTTAAGGTAAATAAATACCTATTACTTAATTTTGGGACCAAGGACAATACAGACTATTAAAAAAAAAGTGAATTGATGAGATTAAAAAAGCGCGCATCTCAGACTAGTAAATAGTTATCTGTGGAAATAAAGCACATGTGGATTAAAGTAAAGAAAAAGCACGCGTTTTTAATACACTGCATTATGGACCTAAAAGCGGTTCAATAAGAGCCACTTTACGAGCAAGTGTGTTGAAAATATCTTATCTCTCGATGCAAGGACCACAGAACCGCTCAAAGTGGCGGTGCTTGGAGGAGGCCTATGTCCAGCAGTGGAAGTGTTTCGGTTGAAATGTTGATGATGATCTTATTAAAAAAATATATGACATATGTTCTTGAACAAATAATCAGCCATATGTCCATGCATTTGCGTCGAGTAGCTATTGAAGTTTTGTATGTCACAAAGTTATAAGCTTGTTAAATTACCAGTATGTCTGTACAAAAACATGCTCAGCCGCGCCGCTCGCGCCACGCCCTTGCGCTCATTGACAATAGTACCTAGGTAACTAACCGTTCGGCGCGGAGATTGGATAACCTACTTAGTGTCGCTCGGTGTTCAACTTTTAACCTGTTTTAAATATTTTTGGGACAAAATATATAACATGGGGTAAAAAATATGGAATCGATTCAGTTACTTATTCTGAACAAACTATATTCAGGTATCGCATATACTAAAAATAACGTTGTATAAAACAACATCTAAATTGAAGTTATTTAAATGTTTGTGCATTTTCCGCTTATGCATTAGGAATTCCAATCTATCAACGTCTAAGAAATATTTATATTCAAAATGGTTGACATCCGGTTCCGCGCCGAAATCCTAAAACTTCCATGACGAATTTATATCAGATTAGATAGCTGATTGATAGTAGTATCGTGATAGTTATCACTCCTAGAAAAAGCATCATAACTGAAAATTATAATGCCCTGAAAACTCTTTTTCAATACCATTGTCGTGTTCTAATCAAACACACTTAGAAATATGATTAATTAACGCACTATATATAATATTGTTATTTAGTGAAGTAATTTGCTATTCAATCATTATTATTATTATAGCATTGTGTGACCTAAAAACCGCACTTAAGTCACGCTTATCTGTGACTTAAGGTAGAACTAGTCGCGAGCTCGAACTCACTAGTTGGCATGGCCAAAAAGCACGCTGTCTCACCTGGCATCGTGTCCGACAGAGATAGTATTGTGATGTACAGTTAGACGCTAGTTTACATGCACGACGTCTAGTTCGCACGCACACAAACACCGTTCCGAACTAAAACGCGCGTAAAAAAATACGGAAACTCCTTTGGAAAATCGAGTTTTATGAAAAATCACTGCATAAATCAATTGTTACAATTATTGTTTTTTATTTATTTATTTATCCTCCTGCTGGAACGCCATACAGCAATTACACCAACGGAGCAAAAAATTACTTCATGTGCTTATCCATCCTGTGCGCGGTGGACATCGAACGGGCGGCGCCATGGAACACGCATGCTCACACAGCGTCAACTCCACAGTTCCATTGGTACTCCATCCAAATTGCGCACATTCTTTGCGATTTTTTGAGACCGAATGAATTTTTCAAAATAAATATATATTTTTTGTAAAAACGGAAAATTTTGATGTGTCGTCCTGCCTGACAGTTGACAGGTGACAATTGAATTGAATAATAAATTGAACTTTGTCGGTACCGACTTTGTTTTAAAGATTTTATACTTCTTTTATTATTTATTTACACCCAAAGTTACGTTAAAATTAGCAAGAAATACGAATCTTGTTTGGCTGAAAAATTTTGTAATGGCTTTTTATTTTACTATTCTGTTGCCGTACAGACACAACTAATAATAAGAAAAACTGGCCAAGTGCGAGTCGGACTCGCACACTAAGGGTTCCGTACCACAAGGCTAAAACGCCGAAAAAAACATGTTTGTTGTATGGGAGCCCCCCTTAAGTATTTATTTTATTTTAATTTTATTATTTCTTATTAAAGTTAAAATACAACTGAGTATTTTGTGAATATTTCAAGTGCCTACTTGTTGCCATTTTTGATATCGAGCAAAAAAGGGCAAAAAAATCGCGTTTGTTGTATGGGAGCCCCCCTTAAATATTTATTTTATTTTGTTTTTAATATTTGTTGTTATAGCGGCAACAGAAATACATCATCTGTGAAAATTTCAACTGTCTAGCTATCGCGGTTCTTGAGATACAGCCTGGTGACAGACAGACAGACAGACGGACAGACGGACAGACAGCGAAGTCTTAGTGATAGGGTCCCGTTTTTACCCTTTGGGTACGGAACCCTAAAAACGATATCTTGCTTATCTTTGGATGTACAATGTCAAACAGTGGAGTAATACCTTCCCGAAATTTGTATGGAAATAATATCGACTAGTGGCACCTTAAGTGCGGGTGTGGGGTGGGTCGTACATTACGGTATGTGTGGCTTAAGTAGCTTAAGTCACACGTACCATAATGTACAATACAATTCATGAACATTGTTGCCGTTCATAGAGTACCACATGCACACCAACAAAGCACTAGACCTAAAAACGTCATCGTCAGATTCACGTCGTGTATACACAGGGATAACCTACTCAGTGCCTTTCGTAAGGCATCTTCTCTCAAGACAGAACAAATTGGCATAACTGGAACGACATCTTCTATTTACCTTAATGAGCATTTAACCCTGAAGAAGAAACAGTTATTTCGTAAAGCCCGGGATGTCGCCAAAAGCCACGACTACAAATATGTGTGGATTAGAAATGCTACAATACTTGTCCGAGAGCGTGAAGGCGAATCCTCGTTTGCTATACGCGGAGAAAGAGACCTCGATAAAATCCGATCCAAATCGGTCGAATAAGTGTCTAACTCACATAGGTATCATTATTTGTCTTTACTGTTATATTTTTTATGTTTTAATCTGTTGCGTTATCTACTTTTATAAAATTGTGCATGCTATGAAATTTAATACTATTTTAATCAATCTAAATCTACTTATTATACAAAACAAAAAACCAGGTATCATTATTTGTTTTTACTGTTATATTTTTTATGTTTTAATCTGTTGCGTTATCTACTTTTATAAAATTGTGCATGCTATGAAATTTAATACTATTTTAATCAATCTAAATCTACTTATTATACAAAACAAAAAACCAAATTTACACAAACTTACTATAAAATTTAAATCAATTTTAAATATTTTTCTTATAAAATCATTTCTACTTACTATGACATGTAAATTTAAATTATATACAAGTTTTAATGTTATCTTATTAATTTATTTCAACAGCTATAAATGTACAACGGTTAGAAATCATTGGATTCCTCAATTTATCAAGTTTTACAAAAGAACGCGAGATCTATATAAATATGTTGCAGTACATTCTGATAATGGATAGTACTGATAATTTATTAATTTACTACCAGAACTGTAGGGGAATTAGAACTAAGCTACACTCGTTGCTTGTGAATATCTTGGCATCCTCATATGACGTCATAATATTGACAGAGACTTGGCTGATACCAGAAATAGCGAATAGCGAGTTTATTGACCCGCGTTACACTGTATTCCGCTGTGATCGGGATCGTGACGCCACGGGGAAGCGAGATGGGGGTGGGGTGCTCATTGCAATACTGCGTGAGCTTCAATCGGCCTCACTCGATATTTTCAGTAGCCCGCATTGTAGGCCCTCGGCGTGTATTGAACACCTCATGGTTGCACTGCCTAGCAAAAACGATAAACATAAGATTCATATCATCAGCGCAGCTTACATTCCGCCGGGGACCAGCTCCGATGTCTATTCATCTCATTTTGACTTTCTTCAGGACACCTTAAATGCACCTAACGTCATGAATGTTTACATCGTCGGTGACTATAATCTCCCTAATGTTGCGTGGAGCGCGATATCGGCGGGGCATGAGGCTTGTGTGGCATGTGTCTGCACACACCCTATTTGCTCGGAACTTATGCATCTCATGTCTTCGCTAGATGCTCACCAATATAATAGCACGCTAAACAGTGGAGGAAAGGCCCTGGATTTGTTTATCTCGAACACTTGCTGTTCGACTGGCCACCTTAAAGATCCTTTATTGCCAGTCGACCCCTACCACCCCCCTTTTGTTATAATCGCACCTGTTAGCTTATCCACACAAATGTTAAAGAGAAAACCGATTAATAAATATAATTTCCGTAAAGCTAATTACGATCTCATCAATAAACACATGGATGAGGTCGATTGGTCCACACTGTTTGACAGTCTATCATCGGAAGAGGCGGTGGAGGCATTCTATAGTATGTTGAGTGACATAATTAGCCCACTAGTCCCCCCGGCAAGGACTAGATCACTTGATTTCCCAATCTGGTTTACGCCACAATTAGTTAAATTATTTAAGAAGAAGCAACGTCTTTGGATAAAGTGGAAAAAATACAGCAACGCCAAAGACTATAATAACTTCTCGGAATGTAGGTCTATCTTCAAACATATGTGCAAAACCTGTTATTCCAACTATATTAACTCGGTTGAAGATAGTCTCACTAGTAACATAAAGCATTTTTGGTCCTATATCTCTAACCGTAAAAGCAAGTCTGGCATTCCGTCCAAGATGCAGTACCAGAATGTCAAGTCAAGTGATCCTGATGTTGTCTGCAATATGTTTTCGGACTTTTTCTTGTCCGTATTTGAGCCCGTGTCACCAACGCTCTCTACGTGGGATCCACCGCAGAAGTGCGCAGAAAATGGTAACTTAATTAGTAATTTGCATATTGATAAATCAAAAATACTCAACGAGTTGAAACGGTTGGACCCCTCTAAGGGGGCAGGTCCTGACGGTCTTCCGGCGGCCTTTTTTAAGGCTACGGCTGACAGTATTTGTGAGCCGATCTATATCCTTTTTAATAGATGTCTGCATGAAGGTGTGTTCCCGATGGTGTGGAAGCGAGCTAACATTACTCCAGTGCATAAGGGTGGCTCAAGGCATGAAGTAGAACAATATAGACCTATCTCGATTCTGCCGACCTTGTCAAGGCTTTTTGAAAGACTAGTCCACAACGAGATTTACCCTCTTCTGCATAACATTATCATTCCTGAACAACATGGGTTTGTTAAGCGCCGATCTACGACATCAAACCTGTTAATATTTGCTAATTACCTTTTTGAAAATGTTGATAGGCGAGTACAAATAGATGCGGTCTATACTGATTTCAAAAAGGCGTTTGACAAGGTCGATCATGAAATTCTCCTGAATAAAATTGCCTACAATGGAATACGCGGAAATTTGTTGCGTTGGTTTGTGTCTTACCTAGAAAATCGGTCACAAAGGGTTGTGGTTAATGGTCATCAGTCTGTCTCTGTTAATATTACTTCCGGAGTTCCACAGGGCTCTATTCTGGGACCGCTATTATTCATTATTTATATCAACGATATTAAGAAATGTTTTAGAAAGTCCAAATTCTTGATGTACGCTGATGACTTGAAGGCCTTTCAAGCAATACGTACTATGGACGACTGCCAGTCATTTCAGGAGGACCTAGACAGACTAACTGCCTACTGTATTGACAATAAGCTGCATCTTAGTATCCCCAAGTGTAACTATATACACTTTACTAAGAATAATTACATCATCAATTTCAATTACAACCTTAATTGTATCCCCTTAAATAATATATTTATAGTGAAGGATCTAGGTGTTCTCTTTGATGGCAAACTGTCCTTGAACCACCATATCGAAGCCATAGTCAATAATGCTTTTAAAATGTATGGATTTGTGATGAGATCTTCAACAGAATTTAAGCGTGCCTCAACCTATCTCTATCTATATAAGACGCTCATTCGCTCCCAGTTGGAATATGCGGTCCCTATTTGGAACCCCTTCTACCAAAAGTACGTAGTACAAATTGAAAGGGTTCAGCGCAAGTACCTCCGTGCTATGTACTACAGATGCTATGGGACTAAGACTTATCTGTCATACTCCCAACTCCTTGATAAGTACAAGCTTATCAGCTTGGAGAACCGGCGCAAATACCTGGAGGCCAACGTGCTTCATGATATAGTGCATAGTAATTTTGATGCCATTGATCTGACGAGTAAACTGTGTTATTCTGTCCCCCGAACGGTTCATGTGCGACAGGTTCGTGCACGTACTCTGTTCGCGCTAAATTCTTGTCGTACAAATTCTGGCTCACGCTGCCCTATTCATAGAATGTTGGAATCCTATAATTCTAATTTCATTGATATCGATATATTTGCGTGTTCGAAAAATAAATTTAAATCTAATATTATAAGAATTTTATCTTAATTGTAATCTTAATGTTATTATTTATTTATTGCATAATTTAAGTAAGTAAATGAAATTGTTACTGATATGATTTGGTTTTGTAGCTATAGCTAGCCTTATAGTAACTTACAAGTATATATGTTATTGTTTCAAAATATTTGTTAATTTTGGTAATGCTCGTCTAGTGGCAACCTCTGATATTTCAACATGTCCTATCTGCGGATAATGCAGTGGACTGCAACATTACTACATTTAATTTTGTTAACCTTATGTATTATATATGTTGTAGTTGTTTGTTATCCCTTAATAAATAAAATAAAATAAAATAAAATGAACATTCATATTCTTTCATTTAAAAATCGGAAAAAATCATAAGTTTGTTCTATAATTAATCATTAAAATTGTGTTTTTGTTAGATCTAACCGATATAGATTCAGGAATTATTTTATCGATACAAGAAATCAATGACATCAAATTCTTGGTAACTTACTAATGTACGGCAGTGGAAATCCTATTCAGATAACAATTAATATAGCTGTCAGACAATAAAAAGTTATTGGTCCCTGTAAGTGTCCTACTGAAGATTAAAGGCCGCTTCTCATACAGAATAGGAACGAGCATTCATCGCCTCGCCTCGCCTCGCCTCGCTCACCTGGCGGAAAGCAGTAGACTCATCCATTGCTTTCCGTCCTCAGTCTCCGACCTCAGACCTCAGTCTATGATAGAACGCCCTGAAGATGCCTGTTCACTCTTGACTTAAATTCTGACGGATTATATGTAGAAGGGAAAGTTTGCTTTTATATAATTACTAGCAGCGCTCCGCGGTTTCACCCGCATAAGTTTTGATCCCGTAAGAATATCAGGATAAAAACTATGTGTTAATACTGGTTATAAGCTATCTGTGTGCCAAATTTCACCCGAATCCGTTCAGTAGTTTTGGCGTAAAATCATCCTCACAAACTTTTGCGTTTATAATATTATTATAGTAGGAAGTAGGATTAGTAGGATATGACTAGCGACCCGCCTTTGCTTTCGTTCTCTAACAAAACATCGAGATTTCTTTATTGTATGTAAGATTAAATGTAATGTAATATACACATAAACCTTTCGGGATACATTCTCTAAATGATAGTGAAAACTGCATCTAAATCCGCTGCGTAGTTTAGAAGAACAACGCGATCACACACACAGACATAAAAAGCTACTTCCATTTTTAATACGTAGAGATACAAATAATCTGAAGCCCATCACCGCCGCCTATGGACATTCTACCATATCAGAGGCATCGCAAACCTGAAATGTATCAAGGTTCCCGCTAATGCGCAACACGACTTTAGTAGAACAATTTCTATGAAAGCTTCATTCAAATTGTTCTACTAGAGTCGCGTCACGCCTGTGTGCGAGGAGCCTTCATCATTTCAGCCGAAAGACGTCCACAGCTGGACATAGGCCTACCCCAATCACCTCCACTTCGACTGGTTTTGTGCTTCTCGCATCAAACGGGTTCCTGCGGCCTTCACAAGATCGTCGGTCCACCTTGTGGGAGGCCTTCCAACGCTACGTTTTCCGTTACGCGGTCGCCACTCCAAAACTTTTTGACCCTATCGGCCATCTGTTCTGCGAGCAATGTGCCCTGCCCACTGCCACTTAAGTTTGGCAATTTTTCGGGCTATGTCGGTTGCCCTGGTTACCGAGGAGCCTTCATCTGTCTGTTATTACATCGGCACCACTGACCTGTATTATATTGTATAATAGAAGTCAGTGATCGGCACCCAAACCTTGCAATTCGGAATACAGCAGAGCTGCTCAGCGGTAAAAAAAAAGTATGGCGGTAATGTCATCGAAATAAGGTTTAATTTGCAATGATCGACGCGCGTTCGTGAAATGTACCAACTACTAAACTGGGTTGCTCACTGTTCCGTGTTCATTTGTTTTTTCCTGTGGACATATTGGCGCGATGACAAGCCCTCTGCAGCAACACGTGGCCCCTGACATTTGCCCCCCTATGAACGCCTGCAGAGTGTTCTATTCCTATAATGCTAACCGACCGTTAATGGTTAAAAATAAATCTTGTAACTTTTCACGTTTCAAAGAGTAATTAACTTGAAAGTGTCTATCAACGTTTAAAACATTTTTAGCTGAATTTAGCTCTAGAATTAGGTCATAATCATCTCCTGCTCATATTCTTATCCGGTCAAAACATATATGTCTTTTTCTTCCATACTTCTCTATAAGTCAGAATTAGGTTATAATGGAGAGCAGTGGTGGCCAAGTGGTGACGGCCGCGACTTACGAGTTGTAGGTCGTAGGTTCGAACCCAGACAGGCGCTTTACTTTGTGTAAATTATATCATTATCACTGCTCTCAAAATAGTAGGTAAAGGAAAACATCGTGAGGAAACCGGCATGTCCTAGAAAAAAAAATCGAAGACATGTGACATATACCTACAAACCCACTCCCTCTCACAGAGAGGAGGCCCGTGTACCAGCAAGTGGGAACATTATAGGTTGGTTATGTAGGTCATAATAAGGTCTTCAATGAATGACCATCTTTACACATAGAGACCCCTCCGTGTCTCGGAAAGCGCGTTAAGCCGTTGGTCCCGCTGTCATTCTTGGATCTTTGACATTCGTTACGGGTCGTCAGATGCCCTAAAGTCTGACAACCAGTCTTACTAAGGGGTATCGTTACTCAGTAACTGGGTTGTGGAGGTCAGATAGGCAGTCACTCCATGTAAAATACAGGTATTCAGCTGCATCCGGTTAGACTGGAAGCCGACCCCAACATAGTTGGGAAAAGGCTAGGCACCCCTGCCAGCTGCCACCATGTAATAGGACAGTTCCTATAGCCAATATACTAACGGATCGTTTTAATTACTCACAATTAAAAAAAAAACACTTAAGATAATTATTTTTTTCCTATTTCTTAGAATAAAGGAATATGAAGGTATCAAGGAACAATGTTGCTATCTAAATTCTCTGAAATTTATTTGTTTTTTTAGCGTAGGTGACTACGTAATTTGGTATCAAAATGAATGTCGGCAGGTATTTAAAAATTATTGTTTATTGATGGCCCAGGCCCAGCAGTAAAGAAAGAAAGAAAGAAAATACATTTATTTAGCACAGACTAAAAGACACACAATACACCAGATAGTCAGATACGTAGTCGTACATCAGATAAAAACAAAAATAAAGATAAAAATAAAAAGTGCAAAGTCCGATGTAACAAATTAGCAAAAATGTGTGCCTCATGGCTGAGCCAAAGAGGCCCAGTTCAGCAAAAATGCCAGACAACTAGTGCCTGACGCTGGTTTTCAACTGGACCTAATAGGCCTCGCGTGTTATGAACGAGATTGTGGGTTCAAATCTTCATCAAAATCAAATAAACAACACTCTCCCTGTACATCAATCCTGTTACGAAATGTGCAAAAAACATATAAGATGATTTCTTTCTAACCAGTTTAAACTACGACGACACTGAATACCTGCTTACTTCACATTCGTAGTGAGTTCTCTAAAAAAAATCAGCTGTTTCCTACATTTTGACGAACGAATATAAATTTTATACGAACATAAATGTAGGGAACAACTGATAATTTTTTTGCGATTTCAGATTTGGTCCCATAGTAAAAGTTGTTCATAATGATGAGTACAATGACCTCTTAAGAGGTTGTTAACGTTTTACCAATAACCCTGTATATAGCTTAATTAGGCTTAGCAGGAAAAATACCTGTCTTATTTATGTTATTTACTATATACAGTAGGCATTACCTTGGTTATTGGTGGCATTGCTCACGTTTTACCATGAAATTTATGTGCAATTCGTACGACTTGTTGACTATTTTGATTCATCATTAATAGGTAAAAATGATATTATACCAGCCTATTATTGTCTTACTGCAGGGCCAAGACCTCTTCTCATACTGAGAAGGCACAATTATTAATCACCACTGTCACTCACTCATAATAAATTTAGTCATCTTTAATAAAAATCGTTTAATATCAGGATATATTGCATTTATTTATAATTTATTTTGACATAAAACGGCCAAGGCTAACTACCTACAGTTAAAGATACAAACACATGAGTTAAGTACAATAATGAAAAGTATACAACTACTCGACAGTCATACGTTCATCTCACGATACTCCAGACATACTGAGAAGATCTTCTTCCATTCATCCGCGAACACATCAAAGTCAAGCTTAGCATCAAAGAGCATTATATTATTATAAATGTGCTATTATTCTATAACAAATTCCCATGTTTCTCTAAAAAAACCTAAAACTTTAAATTCTGCTCACAGTTTCTTGAAATTCTGCAGCGCTAAGATAAAATGAACTAATTATTCTAAATGCGGAACTCTTAACATTGTCGCATACAAAGCTGAACTATGCGCTATATATACGTAACATGCACATACGGACAAGAGTATTTCTATTCTCGTATCTTTACGTCATACTGACCCAGTTACGTATCACTTTGAATAACAAAACCTATTCACTCGACGAAATGTGCTAAGAAAATCTAAAAAAGATACAAAAATCTTTTAAGAAAACAGATAAAAAAATAAATAAAAGTAGGAACAGAAAATTAAGGAATTCGTAACTCTTGTTCGAGAGGGGCAAGGTACGCATGCGTGAAACGGAGCTTCACGCAAGCGCGGTACAAACGTCAAATCTATTTCAGTAAAGCTTATGAGACGAGCTTATGAAACCGCTTTTAAACGAAATAATATACAAAAACTAATTGTAAATACACTAAAAAGATAACAGTGCGTGATTGAAGTGTTAAACGTATATAATGTGCACAGAAAAGACTTTAACATGTTAAGAATAAGAGTGATATTCCAAAATGCAGCATTGCGACGAATCGATTCGAACGTTCCCTGATGCCAAACACAGAATTTAGTGTCAAAAGTACAGAATGGAGCCTTTGATAGATAGGAACAACTTCGCAATAAGCGCGATGGTCACCGTGGCCATGCAGATATTGTTCTTTACTATAGCATCGCTATTCCAGAATGATAAAGTGACTGACTTCACTGGCGGGGCTAACTTTATTATTATAGCCTTGCTTACCTTCTTTCTCGGTCAAGGCGGCTCCCACCTCAAGAGTTATGACAGCAGGCAGCTGATGGTCACTGCTTTCGTGTGCCTCTGGGGCGTCAGACTCTCTGGTTACCTCATCTACAGAATCTACCATATAGGTAGAGATAAACAGTTCGAGGATCGTAAGAGCAATACGCTAAGGTTCGCAGTGTTCTACACGTTTCAGGCAGTGTGGGTGTATATTGTGAGTTTGCCAGTCATTATCATGAATTCGCCGCATCACTCTTTCCCTAAGTCACCGAAGACGATGACGACTTTGGATTCGGCTGGTGCAGGAATTTTCGTCATAGGACTGTTGATCGAAACGTATGCTGATCTACAGAAGTTTGCCTTTAGACAGGAACCAGCGAACCAAGGAAAATGGTGCAATGATGGACTCTGGGGACTCTCAAGACATCCCAACTATTTTGGAGAAGTAGTTCTTTGGTGGGGAATATTCATAATATCTTTAAACGTGATAAACGGCGTCGAATGGATCGCGATATTATCACCATTATTTACGACAGCGATCATACTGTTCTTATCTGGTATACCACTGCTCGAACGATCGGCGGACGAAAAGTACAGAGATAACCCAGATTATTTGTATTATAAGGCATCGACGTCGCCCTTGATACCAATACCACCTGCAATTTACGTGGAAGTTCCAAGGTTTTTGAAGTTCGTGATGTGTTGCGAGTTTCCGATCTATGACTCGACTACTGATGAGTTCCCGGCGCCAACCATCGTGACTGAGACAACCAGCATCTCTATGGTTCAGTCTCAGACATAGCTAACAAACGCCGCGCGCGATCTCGCCGCGGCTAGCGAACAAATAATCAAGAACCCTAATCAGAAACAATTGTGATACACAGCCGAGGACAGACAACACCGGCTGCCAAACTCGTTGCCACTCAAACAAAATAACACTGTAGATATGAACCTTCACAATAGTTATATGGAAAATATTAAGAAAAGTAAACACATAGCTTTAGGACTAATAGAAGAGACGAGAGATTATAGCGCTGCGAACACACCTGATAATGATACTGAAAAGAGCATAGACTTAGCTGTGCCTAGTACTAGTTATGCAAAACGACCTACAGAGATAGTTAAATATGGTAAAATTACTTTTAACACGACTGCGATATTACATCATTATCCTCAAGTATCTAATAATGAACTGAAGTTACACAGCACTAAGGGTGCCAAGAAGAAAACTGACTTGAATCTCCAGGAGCCTAAAGTAGATAATAATAATGAATCGACTCCAGAAGAGGTAGTTGTTGATATTATTAAGAAAGATAATTACAATAATAATGATACAGCTAAGGTTGACGTTACGACTGACAATGCTATTGAAGTAGTGAACCAGCCGGTGAAATTTACAGAAGAAAAGCTTGTATGAGATTGGGAGTTAACTTTTTACTCTGTACATTTTAGAATGTGTAGATTTTGGCATCGATACTTGAAGCCTACATGGACATATCGCGATGGATGTTAAGACTGGCCACAGAGAAATAAATGTATCAGAGAGACAATTTAGATGTAATAAGTGTAAAGTCCTCATAGCATAGATGGAATCCGTCTCACTTAGTATAAATGTTAGATTTACAGATATAATAATAATGTATTAAATATTAATTAAGGATCTAGAAGAGTATGTTATTGGTGAGTCTTTGAAACCTATTTGCATGATTTTATAATTTCACCTCTTCCGCAAAAATCAAAACTAGAGCACGCTGTTTATTCGTTTTTTCTTCATCGAACGCTTTATATTTTTATTTTTCAGCCTTACCTTTACCGATTTGTAGTGCAATTAGCAAACATACGACATATTTCTTATCTATCAAATGAAACGGCGCATTACTAATAACGACTTCGGTGGATGTAAACTTATTTATTACGGTTTGCTATTATGATTCACGACAGTTAAAGAACTGTCGTGAATCATAATAGCAAACCGTTTTAACCCTTTTATAGTTTTTAATATTATTTATAATACTGGCTGGGCTACTGGGAAGCAATAGAGTACCAATATCCTTCGAAATGATTCAGATTGAGATTTATATTTGTTACGTAATTAGGGAAATAGAAGCCTATTGCAGTTTACTGATGAAATAGGACTTCTCCAAGTTACGCAACGACACTCTGTCCTGTTTATTGTTTATTTATTCTGCAGAAGGCTTAGGCTTTAGTCTCGTGTAGTCGCATTCGTCGTACAGTCTCAGTGTAGATAACTAATGTAGTTATGGTAAACCCATATCTCCTGTAATACCTTGTAGGTAACTCACATCCGCGTTAAGTGAACGTGCGAAATTTTATGCGATATCGCATTTTGTCCATGACTCAGAGACATAGTATAAAGGCCTCAAGTGTCTGAATTTTAACCGGCATTTGTTCCCTTTTGAACTTAAGCACACCAATGCTGCGTTGCGGCAGAAATGCGTATGGTGATAGTATTAAAGCAGCGTATTATAAAGCAGAATTTAAGGTATTTCTATGTATCTGTTTGTAAGTGCACTTATAACTAAACTTGGGAATTACTCATCCAAATTTAGTGACTCTTACTTCACTACTATTTGTAGATATTATCTCTGGCTAGGTTTTAGTATATGTTAGTTTTCACGTATGTAGCCGTAGGCAGTGCTAGTCTCAAAATCTTTTAAGTATATTTCCTTAATCCGTTTTAGGCTCAAAAGTAATATCTAGACAGTTTCACACAAAACAGTGGAAAATAATGTCGGAAAGCAATTGTATATTCATGTCATTGAATTGATAAGAACCAGCCGAATGATAAGAAGTTATTGATAAACTTGTCTGCGATAACCAATAGGAATAAGTAAGTAGAGAACTTGTTTTAGTGAAAGACATGTGACTTTGTTTGATAAGTATCTTGTTATTGCATGTCCATAGATAACATTTTGGCGTCTCCAACTTTTGGTTTGCATCTCAACGCCGTACCAACGTGCCTTAACACGCGTAGGTATACGGTTTCGCGTTTTCGTTTTATCAACATACTAGCTGCGCCCCGCGGTTTCACCCGCGTAAATGTCGATCCCGTGGGAATATCGGGATAAAAAGTAGCCTATATGTTAATCCACCCTGGATTAACAGCTCTACCTCCATACAAAATTTTATCAAAATTGGTCCAGCCGTTTGAGTGTGAAGAAGTAACATACATATAAATAAACACACACACACCCCCCCTCACCCTCACACACTCATAAACTTTCGCCTTTATAATATTAGTGTGATTTTAATTTCATTAAACGTTATTATTTATTTACAATTTTCTGAAATAGCATCTTGGGGCAAGCTGTAAAGAACGGTCACGCGGGGGTCGTTTCCGCGGTCACGGAACATAACATCGCATCAACGAATAACATGCAAAGAGTAGGCGAATTGAAGGAAAGAGAGAGAGAGAGCCCTATGTCGTCGAGCGGCGCAGGCGGTAGTTTTCAAATTACGAATTATTTCATGTTGTTGTAATTCTTATGATTACTGGCCACTAGCGCTAAAACCCTCGTGTGTTAAATTAATGTCGCCATTTTAGATCAAGTACAGTTTACAGCCCGAAGAAAGGCTTCAACAAATAGGCGCGACACGCGATATAATCGCGTGCGACACAAAGGCACCGCTCGTTGCGCGACTTGCGGAGTTTGTCGCGCGCGATTTTATCGCGTATCGCGCCTGTTTGATGGAGCCTTCAAACTTAATGGCGGCTGTGAAGTGCGCTACTCGCTGCGCAGTACCCCCCCTCCCCCGCTGAGAGATGAATTTCTTACTCGGGACTTGCCTCATGATCCGAACCGCCATAAAGTTGTATTTATATATCCCCTATTTTTCCTGTAGGTATAAACTCGGTATAAAGTTTTACAGGGAAGGAAGGAAATCCATCGTTATAGATCTCGTAATCGGGATATTTCGAATTCTCAAACTCAAACGGCCTTATTACAAATAAAGTTCTTATTACAATAAAAGTTATTTAAAAAAATAAAAAAACCCGACTGCGGTAAAAAACTGAAAACCTAAAAACAAGCCCATTTTAAATTAAATAAAAGTTGGAAGCAGGCGGGACCCATTTGAATTTGAAAATATAATAAAAATGATATGGGTCCCGCCTGCTTCCAACTTTTATTTAATTTAAAATGGGCTTGTTTTTAGGTTTTCAGTTTTTTACCGCAGTCGGGTTTTTTTAAATAACTTTTTTTATTTCCAGCTTTTTAGTTGACAAAATAAATGTGTAAGATTTCGCAGGCAATTTAGCTCTTGGTACGTGTTTTTTACGATTTGTCACTTCGAATTACTTTTAACCATATAAGTTGTATATATTTTTGTAATCACCTTTAAAAACCCTTTATTTTGATACCGCACTCGATAGGTTACGAGAAAAATAAATTTTTTTGAAGACATAATATTGCGCCAAAAATCGGCCATTTTATATTTTTTCAATTTTGATATACCCAGTGACACTCGCGCTACCAAGACAAATCTAAAGACGTATAATTTATCAAAATCCGTTCATTCGTTTAGAAGTTACGAGGGAACAAAGAAACGGACATACATACATACATACATACATACATACATACATACAGGTTAAACACATAACCCTCCTTTTGGGCTTCGCCGCAGTCGGGTAAAAACTGACGTTAAACCCGAATCTAAGTTGTCAATTTTGCATTAAGAAATTTACGTTTTTCGGAATAAAGTTCAAAATAGAGTAACTGGCTCGAAGGTTTAGGCTAGGTCTAAAATTAGATCTCGTTTTGTAATAAGACGGATTGCATTTATTTCAATTACTTAAACCATTAACAGGCACTTTTGAATTGTCAAGAAGTCGGTCAGTCAGAAAATATGAAGCTAGTTGCCCACTCCAAAGCGTAGGTACCTATTTAATTAAGCCACAAACCTATCAAAGGACACTAGAGTTGATAATATCGAATCCATTAACCATCGTTTTGTGGTTACACAAGTGACACAACGCTGTATTATTAAATAAATATAAGTATCAAGATCATAGTAAATGAATATTTTATTTTATTTGCTAATATTTTACAATAATATATCTATTTTATTATTTATTTATTTCTGTAACTGCCCGTGACGTCACAGCGGTTAAATATAAAATGGTTACGGAATGACATCATTACGTTCAGCGGGGTAATTCCGTAACACACAAACAGTAACAGTGGCTTTTATTTCGACAATTCAACAATATTCAAACAACACACAATTTTTTGAACATAATTATTAAGCAATGGATTAGCCATTGCCTTCAAAATTATTCAAAATTGCGTTTGATAGTGTTTTACGCAATTAGGGTGCAGTGAGTGGTAATCTTATCAATCAATCATCAGAACGAGAATACAGGGTTAAATTAAATAAGTCAGCGAAACTCTGCAGACGCGATAAGTACAATATTGAAATCTAAACATGATATCGATGCCTTAATTCACAATTGTACTAACTGCAAAATTTTCAATTTTCACTTTTTTAGTGCCAAATACACTAAATATCATACGAGTTAAGATGGAGTTAGATTAAAGGTTTAGTCTTGTGAATAGATGCATAATTGTTTTATTATTTTACTTTGTTTTCGTACTGTTCACGTCTAAACTTTAAAAAACTTTAAAACGCTCTCCTCAAAATTGTCAATTTTGTAGTTAGTGCAAATGTGAACTAAAGCATCGTATAATAAAAACAAAAGAGATTTGGTGTTTTTTTTTTTGGGGTGTCAACGACCGCTGGTTGTGTTGTTACTTGAAGTACCGCTTGAGAAAATATGTTTTCTTTAGTTTTGTATTGTCGATAACCGTAGTTAAGTTTACATAGTAAAAAGTCGGTTTTTAAACTGATTATTTGAAGTGATTAGGTACACTAGCTGCGGTCGGTGACCCCACACAAAAAATCGTCAAATTAATCTGTTTTTTGTTCTATCGTGTTTATATTTATACATACACCCATCATGTCTCTAGCTAAGAGGTCATTGTAGTCATCATTATGAACAACTTTTACTATGGGACCAAACCTGAAATCGCAAAAAATAAAATCTGCTGTTCCCTATATTTATGATCATATAACTCGTCAAAATGTAGGGAACAGCATTTTTTTTTCGCGATTTCAGGTTTGGTCCCATAGTAAAAGATAAAATGATGAGTACAAAGACTTCTTAAGAGGTTGTTAATGTTTTACCAATAACCCTGTATAGTAATGTCTACAGTATACTTAAGGTAATAAATTGTGCACAGATAAATAAGTAAATAATTGTGCACTTTTTTTTTTTTAACGGAGAAATGCTCATGCATTCTGCACTATCACGGGGAGATAGTGCAGTTATGTGGGACTCTAACCCACTAAAACTCCACGGTGTCCTCCTCTGCCGCTTACGGCGGGAACACGGGCACGCGTTAGCACTCATCCGTGAACCCGCCGCGGCTGTCCGTTACCGGACCATCCTCTGGGGAGTAATCCCCATCACCGGCGCACCAGAACATAGCACGCCGTGACCACCTCAGGGACCAAACCAGCACATGGGCGCCAGACGACCCCGTGTCTGGGCACCCTAATAATAATTGTGCACTTCATTTTACATTATTCAATTCTCAATTCCTTATAAAATAGTTGGTAGACTTAAAATGAATTAAACAATTATGGACCCTGTCGGGTACAGCAAGCTTAGCCGGATTCATGTTTTCCTCTCTCAAGCATTTGACCGCATCTAAATCAAAAAAGGCTAACAAAAACATTATACCGGTTTACCTACTTACAAATCATTCCAAGTTGACAGAGTCAGAATTAATTTTAATTACATGTCTGTGCGTCATCATGCAAGACTATATCACTGAACTACTGTATAGTTTAAGCGTCACTTTATTACTTGAGCATGTTTCATAATTATAGACTACTAGTTGCCGCCCGCGGCTTCGCCCGCTAGGTATGTCGATAAAAACTATCCTATGTCCTTCCCCGGAATGCAATCTATCTCACTGCCAAATTTTATCGAAATCCGTTCAGTGGTTTAGGCGTGAAAATGTAACATACAGACAGACAAACACAAACAGAGTTACTTTCGAATTTATAATATTAGTATGGCCTAGCAGTGCCCCGCGGTTTCACCTGCATAAGTGTCGATCCCGTGGGAATGTCAGGATAAAAACTATTTTATGTCCTTCCCCGGGTTGCAACCTATCTCTCTACCAAATTTTATCGAACTCCGTTCAGTGGTTTAGGCATGAAAAGGTCACATACAGACAGACAGACATGAGTTACTTTCGAATTTATAATATTAGTATGGATGTTAATTGATCGACTAGCTGCAGCGATATCATGTCTATTATTAACCAGCCACAGAGCTTCACTAGTTCCGATTTGTTACCAAGCACGGAGCATCACTATAATGTACCCAGTTATTAGACACTAGGCACTTTTTCTATTCATTAGCTGAAAGACGTCCACTGCTGGACATAGGCCTAGCACCTCCGCTTCGACTGGTTCTGTGTTTCGCATCCAACGGGTTCCTGCGGCCTTCACAAGTTCGTCGGACCACCTTGAGGCCTTCCAACGCTACGTCTTCCACTTTTTCTATTACATGACAGATGAAACGTGACGGTACATACCTCAGCCAAACATGTATGACATTTTGTTATAGACTAGAAAATTAACATTTCTAATATTATGATTCTGTAAATGTTTAAACATGGGCCTCTCAATGACCGCTACAAGTCATAGTCATAGGAGATATCACTATCATTATCTTGTCATACATCTGGTGATAATAGTATTCTTATTTTGAAAAGCTCACTTGCAACCTCACTCAAATGACAGCACACAATTCGAAAACAAACTCATTCGTTTTTGTGAATAATCTTGGTTTCACACCCCGACCACGTTCGAATTTGGAAGTAATGGTGAATATTATAGGTAAATGCGAAAGTTTGTGAGGATATGGATGTTTGTCACTTTTTCACGCAAAAACTGTTGAATGGATTTCGATGTTTGGCACACAGACGTTTTATATCCAGGATTAACACTTATGATACTTTTCATCCCGATATTCCCACTGGATCGAAACTTATGCGGCTGAAACTGCGTGGCGCTGCTAATAATATATATTAATATCCTGTGCTATAATGTATATTATGGCAACCTACCACATACGGAGACGATGATATAATATATATTTTTCCTTTATTTCATTGACACGTTGACCAGACAGACAACCTTGTGACCGCGGTGGCAGTCAATGACCAGTCATACCATAATAAGCAATAAACACTTAATATAAGTTACGGTGTAGGTTGGTGACGCCATAGAAATATAATTATGTTATAGCTCCGTGCACGGTCACTCAAAGATAGTATTAAAAATATGTCGTTATATGCCTAGCTATGATTATTGATTCCAATTTTTTACAGGGTGTTCTACCCATGAATATTTTTTTACATTTTTCATCAAAAGTCGAAAACTATGCGGCATAAAAAAAATGTTTGAGAGTGCAAATCACGCTATTTCATATGATACCCCACATGCCCTAGTAGCCCTACGTAGCCCTACTTCGAATTTTTAAGACCATCTTTCAGTCTCTGTTGCAAAATAAAATATATCTTTCTTATTTGCAAAATAGTTGGGCAAACGTCATTTAAGACTATACTAAATTTCAAATTGATAGCATTAGTAGTTCTTGAGATATCCAACTGTGAAAGACAGACAGACTGAGTCTCACCATAAGGGTTCCTTTTCACCATTTTGGTACGGAACCCTAAAAAGTATCCAAGACATGTGACACCTATCAACCCGCAATGGGCCCGCGTGGAGCCCCTCCCCCCCCCCCCACTCTAAGAGATGAGGCCTACGCTGACTATGTTTAAGTTATCCAACATGGGTACTATGACACTATCCAAGTTGGATAGTGTCATAGTACCCATGTTATCACCAATCAGACGTAGTTATTGCACAATGGCATGCAAACTATTTCTATACTTTTGTGCAAGATACTGGCATGTTGTGAATTCCTGTTTTAACTTAGGTAATGGTTATTTTCAAGCTAGACTATATTTTCAAAGACATAATTCCTGAAGATGTCTTAGAACTTAGAACCATAAATCGTAGAACACGACCTTCAAACGGGAGATAAACACAGGTCTGATCTATTATAAGATCGGATGAGCACGTTTATTGATGATTTTGTTTATGTTCAGCGCGCCATTAGTTTATCTAATACGCATTTAATATTTTCTCTTGCTTTTACTAGTGACTTTATTTGCGTCATTTTGTATTATATCATCATTTTCCTTATATTTAGCATGTAGATGCTAAATATGAGAAAAAAAGAATAAAAGGGGAGAAAAAAGGGGACTCCTAAGTCCAGTAGAGGAATTATAGAATCCCTCTACTGGGAATTTTTCCTGGATTTCCTGGAATTCCTCTCCCTTTTTTATACCATAAGTCAAATTAAGACAGACAATTAACAGCGTGTATCAGAAAGTGGATAAAAATGATCTTAAGGCCAATAAGTTGCAATCTCATCTCAGCGACTCAATGTCAAAAACTTGTCAAAAATGTAAGGAAATTAGAGGTATTATTGACAGATTGAGACTGAGGTCTGTGAACTTTCTTAAAAATACAGGAATTGCCCCTCAGATGTCCCATACATTTGGGTTGAGTAGGTATTGAAATTATGTATGGAAAGGCTGATTTTTTTTATTTCGATTATGACGTTGGTTCCATGGATACAGTTTTTCAGTTTGATGGTGTACCAAACCCACACATTTCGATACAGGTTGTATAATATACAGCTGTTTCGTTGCGATATGTTAGAGTTTAGATGGTCCTTCTACGTCATAGTCAAGGCATTATTTACCGCAACCCTGAAAAATTATGTTATGAGTTCATTTTTATTAATGTTTATGTAATCTTTTCCAGGGTGGAAGTGACACAGATCACCAGGACCGCTGTCTGCAACATCCAATGGCCCGAATATGAGAACTGCGTGGAGGTGACCTTCGGGGTTCCCCTTCATTATGAAGAGGAGCCAGAAGAGCCGAGACTAAACGCCCAAGACCTGGACGATATGTGGACTAACTACATTATCAAAGAGGAGTTCTCCGAGAGACTGCGTTCGTTGGGTATCACGGTGAGTCCTGCTTGATGAATAAATCTATTTTTTATTTTGGACCAAACATTCGAACACATGGGTTGGACAGGGTTTATTATGTGCGTGTGGTGTGAGGGCCACTTTGTTAAAACTCTTTGACAATGTGCTTAGGATTTAGTGAACATACCCAAAGAATTGTGAAAGTTGGAATCAGATTTTGTGAAAGTCAAATAACCGAGATATGGACTGTAAAATTGGGCCCTCAGTTCTCACATAGAGGATTGAGGGCCCACCTGAAACTGATAAACTATGGACACTACAGAAAAAGTCTTTATGAGAAAATCTAAGCTAATGCCAAACAAAATTTGTAAAAACAAGATATTATCTCAAAACACTGTCCTATTTTGTATATCTTCGTACAAAATGGGCCCTCAATTCTCATACACGTAAAAGTTTATTACGCAATTATAATGAAATCATTAACTTACAGCTACTGTTTGAAATCCTATATGCTACTAAATAAATTGTGAAAATTTATGAAACCAAGAACAGGTCACCACTTTAATCTAATTGTTGTTTTCCGCATTCTTATAATCCAAAATACTACTGCTTAAATAAATACATTTTCGATTTAAAAATCTTTTAAATTTACGTTGCGGCCTCGGTTGTGCTGCGGATTCACAACTTACCAATGTTCGAATTCCCTTGTGATTTTTTAAAAGTAGGTACTGGTAAGATTTTCACCTCTCTTTTGTTTTCTGTTGTTCTAATCCCTTCTTCTATAACCCCAGGAGTACGCGATCCCCGACGACCGCACGGTGCTGCTGGTGTGGCTGGTGATCGCCGCCGGGGTGCTGATCTCCATGGCCATGCTCGCCTTCGCGCTCTGGCGGTTCAGCTGCTTCGACGATTATACTAGGTGAGCTGGATGGAACTTAATCTTATACTTTAGGCTAGATCGGTACTTAGACTTGGTTTACAAATTTTTTAAAAAGATCGAATGATGACGATGACAGAATCAGTGATGGAAGGTAATTTTTCGTAATAATACCGACACTGTTTTCTATCAAGGAAAATTACTTTCTAATAATACAGATTTTATATGATAATAGTTTTATAATAGTACATAGTTTCCAAACGACATAAGACATATACATGAAGATAATTATGGATTTTACTACGGATTTACAATACAATAACAAAATCAATGTAATTTTATCTAATGAAGAACGGAAAGTTAGAATTATTGGTAAAATAAGGCTTCAACATGTACTAAGAGATCTGTAAAACTGCTGTAGTCTTGGAACAAAACTAATACTACGAATACTAATGTATAATCAGAATGCAAAGTGCACATAAAGATATTATACTTACTAAAGATATTGTTAATTTTTCTAGAATGCAAGCCTACGGCGACACTGACAGCATACAGAGCGAGAAGCGTAACCTGGACTTGTACCCCACCCCCCACCAGACGCTCCCGCCGCTCTACTCCGAGAACGACTACAAATGGGCCGATGACAAGTACGACGACTCGATCAGAGGTTGGTACCAACGAAGTATTTTTATATTGTAAGATGGCAAGAAAGCATTTGAGCCTCATATCAAGGAGTCTTCCCCACTTATCTCTGTCTGCAATACCAAAGGCCCAGAGACAAAGCTAAATTGTCTCATGTCCCTATAATTTTACTGCCACTCGTACTCATGAATACTGAACACAGCAACCCTGCTTGGCAGAAATATAGCTGATAGTTTTCGCATGGTATAAAGCATTGTCATTGTAAGCAATACTTATTAGCATAATAATAATAAAAAGTGCTAGCAGCTTCGTAAATGCCCTTTTTATACAGATAGATATGCAAGCTGAATGTTTATTAAACCAATTGATGATTCAATTACCAACACTGCCCTGCGGATTTCTGTATCTCTCTTGGTCTGGCTCCTCACCTTAGACCTGTTCCAGGAAAGTAAACTCTTCCGGCATAGGCCTAGAGTTCGGAGTGCCCCACCACGGCGTCAACGTAGAGATACGGCGGCGGGGAAATTCATAAAAAGTGCTAGCAGCTTCGTAAATGCCCTTTTTATACAGATAGATATGCAAGCTGAATGTTTATAAAACCAATTGATGATTCAATTACCAACGATAATAATTCAATAACGATAGTTCAATTACGTATAAAAATGCCCTTTTTATACGTAGATATGCAAGCTGAATGTTTATTAAACCAATTGATAATTCAGTTGGTTTAATAAACATTCAGCTTGCATATCTACGTATAAAAAGGGCATTTACGAAGCTGCTAGCACTTTTTTAAGAAGCTTCAGACTGATGGTCCATCCCAGCTTTTGATAATTTACCATTTCATTTCTTTAGTCTTTCTTGTGAATATTTAATTGGTTTTCATATCATTATGATATTTAATATTATCCTTTTTCTGATTCCAGTGGACATGGGAGGCTTCGCCAACAGGAGTTACAACCGGGACGAGATCTACGACATTGACTCGGACGAGGATGTCATCACCCCACGTGACAGGTACTTATTGTGATAGCATAAGATTCAACATTGATTGGTTTGAATGACAAGCAAATTCATGGAAAATAAGCATGGAAAGTAAAATGCTGGAATCTTTGTAGATGAATGTTACAACTACTTTTGTTGAGCTTGATCATTTCAAGTCCTTTGGTATAGATTGAATGTTACTTATTAACAATATATCTCAATGCTATCTTGTCTGATATCATTCTTAGAGATGAGTTCAAGTATCTACTGATAAACTTTCATCAAAGATCAGAGCATTTAATAGCGAACATTTAAAGTCTTCCAACTATTCGTGAGTCAATAGATATACATTTGTGAATATATTTCAAGTAACTTTCATCTAGAATCTTTCAACTCTATTTTTCCGTGACAGCCAATCCATCAATAATAATTCCTGTAATTTTAAAGAACGTTCACAGCCTGATCTTAGTCTCAATCTGTCAAAAATAACTCTAAATTCTCAAAATTTTTAACATTGACTGTTGCTGAGATGAGATTGAGATGAGATTGCGACTAGATTTTGAACGTTTTAAATTACGAGGACTGGCCTTCAGTTGTCTGTACTAACCTCAATGTTTCTTACTCTGTTTTATGTAACTAACCGATCTCTGTTCTAACCACTAACCTTACAGGTACACCACAAACGCGTAGCCGACACAGCAGCTCACTAGCGCTTGTGCACATGGTACGGAATTTACTAACACTTCATTTATATTTTAACTTATACTCGTATGTCTTTTGTCATCGTATCTTTTATTCACCTAATAACTTACTTTAATATTAACTTCGTGATTAATCAGAGCTTCATTGACGTTATTATTCACACCATCCCAGTTCCTTACATTAATGATCATAACTACCTGTCCATTATTAATATTATTATTATCATTATCAGTCATTTATGTCCCACTGCAGGGCAAAGGCGTCCCTTTCCTCCTTCCACTTCGTCGTTTCAGCCGATAGACGTCCACTGCTGTACATAGGCCTCCCCCAATTTTGGGGGGGGTTTGCCATAATCGCCACGCTTGGCAGGCGGGTTGGCGATCGCAGTATGGTATGATGGTGGAATAAATAGAGAGCGCTGCTGCCCATTCTCCGGTAAGACCCTTAGTCGCCTTTTACGACACCCACGGGAAGTAAGGGGTGGTGCAATTCTTTAAGTCCGGCACCACACAGACAACCTTCCACTTATCCCTAGCTATTTGGGCTGGGGTCGTAGCATTATGCTGAGCGATGTAACGCATTTTCCCCCAACTTGCTCTTTTTTATGTTTTCGTATCGTGTGTATTTTTTCTTTATTTTACTGCTGTTTGTTGCCAATCCTTATAGAAAAGTCGAGTCTGCATCTATCCATTATCTAATATTATTAACTGATATTGTTTGTAAGAGGTAATCTCTGGAAGTATTGATCCTATTAGAAAAAAGTATTTCTTTGATAGAAAGCTGCATTAACGTCGAGTGCCATAGATTGATACTTATTCACCCTGGTTCCTCAAATTAATGGCCATTGAAGTATACTAATTAACCATTATATTCAAATAATTGACTTTACCTCCTATACTAACAGGAACTTTACAAATTTCCCTGTACCTTATTTAATTAATTATATCAAAATCAAAATGTTTTATTTCACATAAACCGACATGGGCACTTATGAAACGTCAGAAGCTAGGTGCACGGTTCCAATTGGTCGTTTCCTATGGAGAAGAACCGGCAAGAAACGCCATGGTTACTCTTTTTAAAAATAATTGGCTTTTACAATGTTTCCAGATTACAGTAGGTATGGGAGGACAGCGCAGGCCTGTCAACAAGTACCAAGTACTTGATAAAATAGAAAATGGTCTACAGATCTAAAGTCTATAAGGCCTACAAAGTCCTCACATTTACAAAATAAGAATCTATCAGAAGGATAGATAATAAAAAAAAGGAAAATAATAATAAAAACCTACTAAAACCAAGTGTTATGATTCTCATTAAAACCACTAATAAAGAGGTGAAAATTTTCAAGTGTCTGTATATAATGTCAATTAATAAAGAAATTATGTCATAAAGTATAAAATGTCAAATAATAAAGAAATTATGTCAAAAAGTATGTAAAAAAAAATTAATAATAATTAAATAAAAATTAAACATCGTAATTTGAGAGCAGTTAATAGACATTTACATAGTTATGCCGTTAATGAGAAGCCAGGGAAGCCACATGTATATGCCATATCTGTCTTTACGCCACTTTTTTCTTAGTGAGTCATGATTGCCCGAACTTCACTAATTATCCTTCATTCAGCACATTCCCTTCATTATCTTTTTATTCTATCTGCGTGGTTCTTTCTTCAGAAGACCATTACAGACGCTAATCTTTCAAACATGGTCTTCACATGATCGGACAAATATTAAGTCTGGACTTTAAAAGAGACTGTGACCCCTGAGTTTGCTTCGGCCTTTCTTCTCAGAGTAGTCAGATAAGAAACGTCGACATCAACTATTATAGTCTTTAAAAATATGATTGGCGTCTAAAACTGTTTGTACAAACCAATTTACAGACATAAAATAATTTATATAATTCTTCTCTATACCAATTCCTCGTTCCACAAACATCAGTCACCAATTTCCTTTTTCCTAGAAATCATAAATCGTCAGCATCAGGCACCTATACTATCATAGCATGCATTGTCGTTCTTGTTCAGGAGGATGCGCCATGGAACCCCGCGAAATTCAAATTTTCTTACGTTTTTTGCAATTTGCAGGTTTTGTTAGGTTAACTAATATCAATAAGGGCTGATTTTTCAATCGACAGATAATTTGTATTCGTGGAATAAAACTGACGTCTGACAGTTTTTGTATGGATGAATTGTCAAAAAATCACAATTATTTCTCCGATAAAATTATCTGGCGTTGGAAAAATCAGCCCTTAATAGAATTATAATCATTAGAATCAGCAGTAGAACTTAAAAAGAGTAACCATGGAGTTTCTTGCCGGTTCTTCTCCATAGGAAACGACCAATTGGAACCGTGCACCTAGCTTCTGACGTTTCATAAGTGCCCATGTAGGTTTATGTGAAATAAAACATTTTGATTTGATTTGATTTGAACTCCTCGAGTTAGAATTGGCCTCAAATGTCATGATTTCTTAAAATAGTCTTAGTACTGATAGTAGTATAAACATATATTTGTTACGACCGCAAATCATATCTATATCAACATGCAACCTGGTAATGACTTGCAAATTGCAAAAAATGTCTATGAAAATCTCGGGCTACCCTGACGCTTTCACCGTAACCTTTAAATTATTGATATGGCTTATAAGTCTTACAAGATGCATGACATGTTAATAACATTATTTTAGCCTTCTATAATAAACTATATGACACTTAGTTAATAATGTATGTAACACGGAACTTCCCCCCCCCCCCTGCACTGAAATTTTTCGTCGGTAATTAACAAAAATTTGCTCTTCGATACATTTTGACAGCGCGCGTAGTATTGCACTTTTCTGTGGAACAGCTGATTTTTTTTTTGATAACTGACAAAAAATTTCTACGCCCTAGCGAAGAAATTTTTCGTCAGTAGGTAGTAAGTAGTAAGTAGGCAGAAATGTTTCTAGAATCGTGTGCGGTAATATTTATCGTTGACTGCCTCGTTGGTCTAGTTCGTAAATGCTACTTCTGAGCATGAGCATGAGATCCTGGGTTCGATTCCCCGGTCGGGTAAAGTGTAATTAAGATTTTCCATCGGGAATTTCTTAGTAACAATCCGTAGCCTGGATTTGTGCCCTATTACGGATTATATTTCTGTATTATGTTTACAAAAAAGACTTATCAGAATTTATTTTCTTATCTTTTCCTTATTTTGCCATTTTCAGGAAAGGCGCTATCAGTCCGAGTCACAGTTACAATGACGCGTAAGAGGCAAACGTAAGGATATTCCAAAATGTATCGATATCGATAAATCAATTGAATTTATTGGAACAATTTATCGTTTTGTAAATTCGACAACATATCGCTATAAGCACATTGTGAATGTTATTTTGATTAAGTAGTCTTATCGGTTGGTTTATCGACATCGATAAGGATTAGTTTAACTAATAACGTAGTGTACTGTAAGTTTTAACTGTTGATTTCATGTGATTTTTAAATAATGTTAGTTATTTGTTAATACTGTCGATAAAATAATAGTGTGGTGAATTATTTTTTATGTACAAAATAATAATATAAAAAAAATGTTGCATAAAATAATTAATTATGGAAATATATCTAAAATATATAAAATTAAATGCATTTAAGCATGTATTACAGCAATATAATGCTAACTGTTTGGTCTATATTTGATTATCCTACTTTGTTTTAATAAATCTATTTTTCATTCCATTTTTATACTTATTGATATTATATTTTTGAATATTATTCACCTTGTTATATTTTAGTGGCAGTATTCTCAAAGTATATAATGTAATAAATAGATATTATACCATTGTATACTTAATAGATATATGTATAAATATACGTTTATGTTGATATTGTAAAGTACATCATAAAACGTTGTGGTTTTATTATGTTTTATAAAAACATCTTTAACTTCTGTTGTAAATTATTTTTATTTTATATTTCTTTTTGTTTTAAATTTTATTCACGAATAAATGGTTATTTTTTATTTTGTGTTTTTTATTTTTTATTCTTACTTTATATATTTTTTTATATATTTCATAACACAAGGGGAGAATAAATTTAAATTAAGTATAATCGAGTAAACTACTTAGAATAAAATAATGTAAATTAGAAATTATTCATAATATAATAGTTAAATTTAAAGAAACCATGGTTTTTGTTGCCTAGGGTTGTGTTTTCAGAGTTTATGATAGGGTTGTGACACATTACCATTCCTAAGATATAGAATTTTCCATATATTCACTCTTCTATTGAGTTTGAAGCATTTATCCAAATTTATAATTATATCTATTAGTGCGATAACGTATCCATAAATATAAGTATACTTAATATAAATTATATAAACAATATATATAACACTCATATGCCATTCTTGCCAAAACGTAGCAAATATAAATAAGCGGCAAGATGAAAATAATAAATTATAAGAAAAGTGAGAATATGACAAATTGCTGCCAGTTAAGATAATTATCTTTGTTAGCATTGAGAGTAGGTACAAATAAGAAAAAATATTGAGAAGATATTTTTCAGTCATGTTAAATAAAATGCTGCTGAAAACCAGATTATTGTACCATAATAGTTATATTTTATGTAAAGTACAGTAAGCCTCAAAAAGACGTATACATCGACAAGAATTCATTTAATTGTCTAAAATCTTTGTCCTATAATATGGAATCAATGTGAAGCTACAAAGCGAAACATATAGGGTACCTACTTAATTGCACAATTTTTTGAGGGTGACTGTACCAGAGCAACACGACAAGAAAATAGTCAGTTCAGTGATTTGTCTCTCTTCCAACATCAATAATTTTTTTTTAAACAAACTAAGTACCTACTGTCCCGGTACAAATTAATGCCACTGAAAAGTAATGAGTTCAGGATAAAAAAGAGAGAACACGATTAGCAGCTACAATGCTAAAAGAGACAAAACATCAACAAGATTATAACTATGCGAGTGCTTCGCCTATTGAGTATTTTTCAAGAAAAGAACCGAAGAATTCAACCGATCCTTTTTTCTTCTAGTATTTAAAGGCCACTATAAGATTATTATTTAAATGTATATTAATATTGTACTAGCGTATATTGTATTGTATTTAAACAACCTAGAATATACAAGGCTTAAGGCACATCGACGCGTACGCTTACCATGAACTCGTCACAAGACTCTAAAAAAAATCACCTGTTCCATACATTTTTATTGTCTAGGTATTAAATTATTCAGACATTTTGATTGTCTAGGTAAGAAACTGCGCAGCTGCTTAGGACAGTGGTGGCCCGTTGGTAACAGCCATGACTTACGAGGTCGTAGTTTGGAATCCAGATGAGTGCTTTGTCAATATCTAATCGCATGCTGCACCGGCTGACGTCATCACGTCAACGCCGGCTGTCGCTGAAAACCAGCGCTGGGGCTCTGTCTCGTATAGGGTCTTAGCATTATGCTGAGCGATGGCCGTTTTGCGTAGATGTGACGCATACTTTCTCCCAAATTGTTATTTTGTTTTATTTTTTGTTTGTGTCTTTATTTTTTACGCGTCATGTTTGCCGCAAATAAACGTATTTTCCAGGGGTTTACAAGACATAAACACAAAAAACGCAAGTTTTAGAAACAATAAAAGTATATGACCGACTTCAGTAAACAAATTTAGAAAAATATATAATATTCTTCATATGCTAGGCAGATAGTGTGTTGAAAACATAATACAACTAATTTGATACGATAGAAAAAAATCATGAAGATACCTCTAAAAATGTTCTTTTTACAATAAAAACCATACTAATATACATACAATCATTCTTGTTTTTTTATCAGATTATTCTACAAGCAACATACTAAAACTCAGACCAAACAATAGATTTTTTGTAATTAAATAATTGCTTCATATTTTGCAATAAATTACCAGGGCTGTGTCATAGCGCTTCTCTTTCTTTTCTATGCAGTCCGACAGTGACCACGCTTTAGGTCTCTTATCCAAGACGAGGTTTGTGTCCCAGCAGTGCGAATATTATAGGCTGATTATACTATGAAATGCTGAATTATATTTTTATTATTTGAAAAACATATTTATTGTGGGTGGCGCTATAATCATATGGTACAGACGCCAGCACATCAAGCTACCACAATCTGTCAAATTTCTTTAATAGTTTTTCAACTTTATAGCTAAAGCATAAGGTGCAAAGTTGATTGGGAAATTTTGACAGTTTTGGGTAGCTTGACGTGCTAGCGTCTTTACCTCCTGAATTTGTGATAACAGTTTGCACGTCGATGTCCCTTACAATCTGTATTATGGGCAAAATAAAACAAAATATAGAAAAATATCAGAATAAACGTAAAGAAGTGGTCACCTCGATACCTGAAGTAAATATAGTTCCTTAGATATATTATCGTAGATAGATGATATTTAATTTAAAAATGAATTCTACGTATATGAGATGTCCATGTTAACCGCTAAATAAATTTTATAATATAAAAATAAGTTATTCAGAATATTTGAAGACCAAATTCTAAGAAAGAAAACCGAAATATATAAATTATATATAAATGGGTTTTTCCAAAGGAAACTGTTAGGCACTGTTTCCTCAATGTGACTGGGAAATATTTGGTGATAAGTGGAAATTAATATTTAATAAAAATAGTTAAATTCATAAAATAATTTACCAAAAATGTGTAAAAAATAAAATGGCTACTGGTATTTCAATCCAGATAATTGGTTGATACATACAATTCACGTGTAGAACATTCAAAAATCATTGCCAAATTAAAATACGTTGATGTCAATTTTTTATGCCAAATTCGATATAATACGAGTGTATCTCGAACGGTTTTATTATTTTAACGGAGGCTAGAAGATTCGTGATAATAGTAAAAATCCTACTGTCTACAAAAATGGGAAAAAATATCTGTTATTAATGTTTAAGCCCTTTAAAAATATATAATAAATTGTTTTTAAATAGACAATATTATTTGTCATTCTTCCTTCTCTAGCTAATAAATTAGAATATCTAATATCGTCTAATATTTGTGTTCACGTTGTTCTTAGTTAAATATGAAAATATATTAATGTTTTTATAATATTATAAGATCTATTTAATGTTTTGGTTAGCTGTAAAATTATTATTATAAACTATTTAGGTCATATATTTTATTGGCATACATTTTTATTTACGGGAATTTACCGATTATAATGATGTTTTCATACTACTTCATTAATTATTTGAAAAGTATTAATTCTTTTTCGAAGGAAACAAAGGTTTTGTTTTGTTTTCGTCGCATATACAAAATTATTTACTTATTATGGAGCCAAAGTTCAAAATTATATTATAATATTGTGCGAATAAAATAAAATATTCAAAAATCAAAACATCAAGCTTCTCACTTAATTTTACAGTGAGGTTTATCGCGAATATTTATTGAAATAAAAAATATAATATATTTATGAAAAAATAACATTTATTTTACGGGACATCCCTATCTTACTTGAATAAAGTAAATATGAAATGTCCCGTAAAATATTTAATGGAAAAAATGAGTTTTACGCAAGTGTGAGTGAGTTTGACAATGAACACCAAACACTATTCATAATGTATGTGAAATGTAATTATTAACGGGCAATAAAAAAGTTATGCCTATTAATTGTTTCTTTTATTTATTTCCTTATGTTTTAAAATGGCTATTATTACAACCTAGCCATAACATATCGGCGGTAAACCTATTGTTATAATATAATAGTTAATTATATAAGACTTTTATAACTTTGCGGACACTCATACCTATTGAAGCCAATTGGGGCAGGCAACTACGATTATAAAGATGCTCTAACCCGACTCGGGCAATTAGTTTCAGCAATCATTGCTGGAGGTAGTCGAGCAATTATTGGAGAAATATTGGAACAACTAAAAAAATTACTACAATCTTGGCATCGAGCAATACGAAGCAATGTTGCTCCACATTGCTGTTCGTAATGGTAACGGATTTTCTAATCACACTAATATTATAAAGGCGAAAGTTTGTGAATGTGTGTGTGTGTGTGTGTGTTTATATGTTTGTTACTTCTTCACGCTTGAACGGCTAGACCAATTTTAATGAAATTTTGTGTCGAGGTAGCTGACACACTGGATTAACATATAGGCTACTTTTTATCCCGATATTCCCACGGGATCGACACTTATGCGGGTGAAACCGCGGGGCGCAGCTAGTAATTCATATGGCAAAACAACGTTTGCCGGGTCAGCTAGTGATTCAATAAACCAAACTCAGCCTATTGCAGTCCACTGCTGGACATAGGCCTCTTCCAGGCTGTGGCACAACACCCTGTCCTCCGGCTTCCGCATCCAGTTTGTTCCAGCCACCTTAAGGTCGTCGTTCCATCTAGTGCCACACTACGCTTGCCGATACGCGGTCTCCACTCTAGGACTCGACTGCTCCACCGGTCATCGGTCCTTCGACAGACATGGCCAGCCCACTGCCACTTCAGTTTGCTTACTCTGCGAGCTATGTCGGTTACTCCGGTTCCTTTCCGGATAACTTCATTCTTAATTATCAGTTGGTATTTTCCCCTTTGGAAGAAGGCGTGAGTTTATGTAATCTACATTCTCGATTTATTTGCCAAAAATGTAAACAAATATGAATTAATGGAAAAATAACTTAAATTCCTACACAATAAATTTCAGTTTACGCTACAACTTCAATCGTTGAGCTCCTTAAATTCTGAGTTGAGCTGCACGGTTACTGACAAATGCGTGCACTGACTGGACAGGTCCACTCAATCTGTGTGGTTCTTTCCTCAAAAGGTCATTTCAGACACTAATCTACATGGTCCTCAAAGATTATGTCCGGATTTTTTATATACACATTGACATTGATGAATTTTATTTAGACAATGACATGAATATTTACTTTGTAAAGTATTTTTTTTTCATTTAATTATTTTGAATGTGAGGACTATGTGGGTCATTTTTTCTGTTTTCCTTCTTAGTTTTAATCATGATCTGGCAGTTTGAGTAATTTACGCGGCCTACCCAAATGTCCTTTCTTTGGTATTGTTCGTCGAATCGTTGAGCTCCTCAATTTCTGAGTTGAGCTGCACGAATTTTGACAAATGCGTGCACTGATTGGACAGGTCCGCTCAATCTGTGAGGTTCTTTCCTCAAAAGACCATTTCAGACATTAATTGTCTGAAATGGTCATGGTCTTCACATGGTCTTCACACGATCTGACCAAGATTTTGCCTGGACTTTAAAAGAGACTGTGACCTCTGAGTTTGTTTCGGCCTTTCTTCTCAGAGTAGTCAGATAGGAAACGCCGACCACATTTAGTTTAAAAAATAATATGATGACGTGTAAAAGTGTTTGTAAAAACCTACTTACAGAAAATAAATCATTTATCAAACATTTTTATAACTTTTTCAATTGTGCTCTGCTGAAGTAGTCACTCTGAAATTAACTTAATTGTCAATGAAATAAAGTTGATATTTGTTTAACTTGAAATAGGGTGGCGGTGTGCAGCACTGCGCACTTGTAGGTACTATATGTATGTAGCAATAGGCAAAAACAGTTCAAAAGGATACCCCTGCAAAGACCCCTGCAGAAGATAGGTACCCATTGCTGAAACCGATACCTATATTATTTCCTTTTACTCCACATCAATTAGCAAATACAACTACTTACTAATTAAGTATTAATCTGCCAAAATGCAACACAACACATATTGCTTTACAAAATAGTACAAACACACGTCATAGAGATGTCAAATAATAATGATAAATAATTTTCAACGCCACCATTCTGAATTTAGACGGTTTTCGTATTGTTACAGTATTGGGTTATTCTGTAACAGAAGTACGAAAGGTAAATTGCAAGGAAAACAAATACATAAAAATTTACATTTCCACTGACTTTGTTTCGGTCTTGTTAGAACACATCGATAGTTACTTAGAAAATATAATTATGTACCTGAATGAAACAAAGGTATATAAGTAAATAAAACAGTTTTGGTTAAAATAACCTAAAATATATTAACTCAGTTTATAAAACTGACTAAAGGTAACAGATACATACAAAATGCCTTAAAAATACTCGCAATAACAAGCCAATCCACAAAATACATATTTTATAATAAACCTTAATTCATCATCATCATCATCATCATCATCAGCATTTCAACCGAAAGACGTCCACTGGTGGACATAGGCCTCCCAAAGCACCTCCACTTCAACCGGTTTTGTGCTTCTCGCATCCAACGGGTTCCTGCGGCCTTCACAAGGTCGTCGGACCACCTTGTGGAAGGCCTTCCAACGCTACGTCTTCCGGTACGCGGTCGCCACTCCAGAACCTTTCGGTCCCATCGGCCATTCTGCGAACAATGTGCCCTGCCCACTGCCACTTAAGTTTGGCGATCTTCGGGCTATGTCTGTTACCTTGGTTCTCCTGCGGATCTCCTCATTTCTGACGCGATCACGCAGGGCAACTCCAAGCATAGCCCTCTCCATTGCCCTTTGGGTGACTTTTAGCCATCTTATAAGGCCCATTGTGAGCAACCACGTTTCAGTGCCATAAGTCATCACTGGCAACACGCACTGGAGACAGCGGTATGTGGGACGAGAAGATATTGCGTAGCTTCCCGAACGCTGCCCAGCCGAGTCAGAATCGACGATTGACCTCTTTCTCGAAGTTAGACCTACCCAACTGGACAGTTTGTCCTAGGTAAACATACTCGTCGACGACTTCGAGAGTAGCGTCTCCGATCATTACGAAAGTGGGTATTACATGGGCATTTGACATTACCTAAACCACCTAAACTTTAATTAATTATTAATAATAATATGTGAACGAACAAGTCTATTCCAAACAAGTCCAAAACTCAACATCTTTCACAACAAAATCACAGTTTGTCTCACAGCAAATAGAAAGAAAAAAAATGTGATATAGGCATGAGACAACATCTTTAAGTATTGCTACAGCACACAACTCATTTCAGAATTACCCGCGTACTCTCCGAGCAAGGTCACTTCAGATCTTGGGCTTAGAGCGCGCGCATCACAATTAGCACAAGATAACGCGATAACAGCGAGATAACGTCAGGACATTACCGTTACGAAGCTATGGAGAGTTTCCTCACAAAAAATACGTGAAAGTGGTCTTTGAGTTGCGCGATTTCGAATTTGAATTTTCCAAATGAGTTCGACTCTTTCTTGAGTTGTGAGTGTGATTCTTTAGTTCTGTGCGAGTGTGAATTGATTCTGAAATGTGGGATAGTTGTTTTGTTGTGATTGTGTTTTGTAGGTAATAATGTGGAAAAAGAGAGACTACGTTTTCGTTTGTTAAAAATTTATAAAAATTGCTATACCTACTTATTACTAAATAATTGTAGAATAAAATATAGATATAAACAAAATGGAAATCGAAACGAAAGACGTAGAATACGAACAACTAAACCACCTATATGATGAATGTCTCGACTATTTGAAACACAGTATGAATTACCTCGAAGATAATTCAAATTCTATAGAAGACCCTGACTATGATACTATTAATGAAAAAGACGAAGACCAAATTGAAGAACAAATGGAAGCAAAAACAGTATACAAACTTGAAAATGAAAAGTCCATGGAAAGTATTGATTCAATCAAATCAGAACCACGTTCAGACAGACTAAGAAAGTTGTCAAAGCAGTTACCAAAAATTATTATAACCCAAAGTACAACGAGTTTAGATTTTAAGAAAGAGGATATAAAAATGATCCCTTTGCGCAATGAAAAGTCAAAGAGCGATCGTGTACTACCGAGGATCGATCGGTATTTACAAAGAAGCGATCTTAGTATGCCATCAATCAATCATCATCATAATGTGTCAAAAGTTGATCGAGTTATGTCGAAGAATGAAATAAGTATGTCCACCATGGATCGTAGAACAACGAGAGTGATGAAGCCTTTCAATCATGTTCCTCCGGAAAAGAAGAAGGTGTTGCCTAATAAGTAAGTTTTCAAAATTCTGTATAATTGTAAACCTGTTTAAACTATTTTTACTACAATATTGTTTCGCCATTTATTTTCAGGGCCCAATTCACTATGACCACTTAACAATTCCTTACTTAAAAACCACGTCAATTCCTTAGCTTATCACGACATCTGCTAATAATGTATTCTTTATGACACAATGAACGAGACCGCGCGAAAAAACGCGACGTTGGCATGGTTTGATCTGTCAAAATACCACACTTGACAACCGTACGTGGTTTTCACGTGGTAAGATTACGCGGGGAACGATAATTACCATACAAAATGGGGACCCAGGTGTAATCGCAGATAGAAAATTTCGTCTCCGTGTATCTTATTAGGGTTCCGTAACAAAATGGTAAAAACGGAACCCTTATGGTGAGATTAAGTCTGTCTGTCTGTCTGTCTGTCACAGCTGGATATCTCAAGAACTACTAATGCTATCAACTTGAAATTTGGAATAGTTTTAGATGACGTTTGCCCAACAATTTTGCAAATAAGAAAGAAATAAAAATATATGTATATTTTTTACAACAGGGACTGAAAGGGGGTCTGAAAAATTCGATATTCGACTACTAGAGCACGTAGGGTATCATATGAAAGAGCGCAGTGTGCACATTCTCAAACATTTTTTCTTTTTTTTTTAAGTTTTCGAGTTTAGATGAAAAATGTAAAAAAAAAATACTGTTCCCCCCCCCCCCCTTATCTCCGAAGTTTGCAAAGAGAAAAATCTGAAATTATTCTATGTGATAGAAATGTATGTCAAGATTACAGTAAAAATAAAACGAAATCGTCAACAAAAGTTACATTAGTTCCACTATCCGTCAAGAGATGGCGCTGACATAAAACTGCAATATTCTACAGCGCACTGCATAGTGTTAAAATTCTCAAAAATTTAAAAACCTATGATGGTACGGAACCCTCGGTGCGCGAGTCCTGACTCACTCTTGCCCGGTTTTTTTTTAAAACATGGCGTTCAAATGTGATTCCAGACTATTTACCGAATACATAATTTCATTTAATTTCTTTTCAGTCTGTAGATTTTGAATATGTTACTTGAAGAGGTTAGGCAGCAGTGGCGAAGGTTCCATACAACTCGATTCCTATCGGCTTCACATTGAACAATGGCACAGTCAGTATTCTATAGACAAATAATATAATCATATTAAAGATATCTACTCCGGCTTACCTCTTACAAAAATTGACCCTTCGCTACTGTTAGGCAGCACCCTTCTTATTTCCAAAGAACACTGTGATCAGCAAAACCTCTAAACGAGGTGATGATGACAATTTTCTTAAGGACCTTTTACTATAATCATCATCATCATTTCAGCCGAAAGACGTCCACTGCTGGACATAGGCCTCTCCCAAAAGGGGGGGGTTTGCCATAATCGCCACGCTTGGCAGGCGGGTTGGCGATCGCAGTATGTTATGGTGGTGGAATGCATAGAGAACGCTGCTGCCCATTCTCCGGTACGCCCCTTAGTCGCCTTTTACGACACCCACGGGAAGTATGGGGTGGTGGTATTCTTTAAGTCCGGCACCACACAGACAATAATTTGATTTTACTATAATAATTTGATGATATTCTTCTAAGAGGGAGACAGTATTTTTCCTTTCTATGTTAAAAGAAAATATTTTATTTTTATTATAGAATTGATCTTGAAGTGAGGGAAGAGCTTATGTTATTAAATAAGTATTATGTTATTAGACACACAGTAGGTAGTACTATTGTTATCTTAGTTTATGTAATGCCAGTCAACTCAAACGAAGTTGTAAGGTTTATTACTTACAAATGAAGCACTTTCGGAATCATGACGGAAGAATGACGGGAAAAGCAGTAAAAGTATTAGAATTTATTGATGAATTAATAAGTAGAAGAATTCGTGATCCCAAACGATATAATTATTATACAGGGCGTCTCACGGCTATGCCACATGGAGGGAAAGTACCTTGAATATTGTAGATGGAACATTTTACTGAAAGAAGACATTATTTTAATTTAAAAAACAATTTAAACTGCATTCATAGATTTTTAAATAATTACATGGTTGAACCGGAAATCGATTATAAAGAAAAAATCATTATTATTAATTTTGTATTAAAAATGTTAAATTCATGGTCTTCCTTTTATTTCTGACACTATGTTATTTAGGAAAAAATAATCCTTATGATGAAGCCTTTCTATCGGTATGATAAAGCTACAGGGTAATTTTTTATCTCGTGTAGGTGCGATTCCCGGTTCAACCATGTAACTATTTAAAAATTTATGAATGCAGTTTAAATTGTATTTTAAATTAAAATAATGTTGAAAATTTAAAAAATGTTTCATCTACAATATTCAAGGTACCTTCCCTCCATGTGGCATAGTCGTGAGACGCCCTGTATAAGAATTGACTTAGGTTTGACCATAGTGTATGTAAATTAAATTAAGTAGGAATTACCTTTGTTTGACTGTGTAAATTAAAGATTAATAAAATAATTTTAAAAAACTCATTTCAGACAAAATAGACATCATTGGAAGACTTAGACTACTAAAAATAGTCCTCATTTTTTACCGTAACAAGGTTTCATCAATGGCTAACAGTTTAGAAGGCTCGGTGTTGTTTGCATAGTTTTATCTTAGTAGGCAGTGTGTACCTACGTGGATTATGCTAGATTTGTGTTAAGGTCGGTGTCACTAGGTAATCTACATTTAGAACGTATTAAAAAGTTGACACTGAAAAGCTGTCAGTGAGATTCATAGACTCGTTGATATTATGAAGAAACTATCTGTGCCAGCGAAATCGTTCGCGTGTATTTCGGAAAAGAAATTGAATTTCATGAGTTTTTATTTTTTTGGCGCTGCACCCCAGTTCTTTTTCTAAAGTGAAAGTTGCCTAAGTTTGGCCTTATAATATCAGCTATCTGCCAATGGACATCCCGTCGAAATCTGTCCAGCCGTTTCGGAGATTAGCCGGAACAAACAGACAGACAGACAGAAGATTTAAAAATTGTTTTTTTCTTATAAGTAGCGTACTATACTTTCATATGCATTTAGTAAAAAGCTGTTACTTATTTTGATATTACAAACAGAAACTTCAATTCAATTTATTTGTTTATATGACTGGAAAGATAAAGGAAATAATTCCAACCTATTTCGTATCGTGATTAAGGATCTCAAAACACATCTCATACTTGAAAATTTAAAATTGAACTGAGTTAATCAGATTAGGCTTTCACTTTCTCGTACGGACGGTTTGATAGAGATTTCCTATATCATAACTGGCCATTGGCCATTGGCTACTACAAGTCTGCAATCATTAGCACAAAGAACAAACTCGAACTCACTCAGTTCATATTGAATATGTTACTCCAAGAATGTTGCTTTATAACATTCATTTGTTTCCAAGTGGTTTCAGACACCCGCACCGCACCCGGCCAGGGTACGGTGACCACCCAAAGCGCTTGGTCTCCAAGACTGGCATGGAGAACGTGGCGCTGATCTCGAATGTGCCATTCGAGAGAATACGGCTGCTGAACGATACCTTTCACACTTTGGTAAGTGATTTGAAGAATAACAATAGCCTTTTATCTATGAATGGTTTAGAAGTCTCGGCTAGAGTAACATGGGATATCATGAGCTCTTTATCAAGGCGTTACTAGTCTGGTACTGCTGAAGACGAAAGTTTTTTTTTCTAAGACAACTTAGTAGGTAATGTTGTCAGTTTTGCTTTAACAACTTTACCTTAGACCGACGCCATAATGACGCTATGTCATTCTACATACAAATAGTGACACAGTACGACGAAGCAACGCCACAGAATTATTAACAGGGCGATGCCTCATTAGTGCGTTGCGTTGCGTCGTTGTAACGGGTCTACGCATTGTATGCCACACCTGCCTTGAGTATATTAATGAATAATGAGTAGTATGAGTATGAATATAATAATGACTAATAAATTAGACATTATTGACTAATTTAATTGAAATAATAATGAAATTGTCCTCATTTAATTAATCATTAGTCATTATTGAGTCGACGCTGCGACGAAGCAACGCAACGCACTAATGAGGCTGAGCTCTAATAGTACTAACGGCAACGCACGTGCAACGGACAAGGGGACTAGAGAGACGAATCGGGGAGGAGTGTTACGGTGCGACGACGACGACGTCGCCGAGCATCGGAGCGGCCGCGGCATCGCAGTGTAGTTTGTACTATGTAAAAACTGAAACACCCAACACCGAGACGCTGCGACGTCGTAGTAAGCGGCATTGCGTTGCGACACTGCATTGTCCGTGTGGCACACGGTGCGTTGAAATTATATTTACAGCGGTGCGACGACGCAACGCACTGCCAACGCCCCTGTGGCCTAACTCTAGTCGGAATAAAGTTTGAAATGCAAAAATTGGCTCAAAGTAGGCTCGAGCTTAGATCTAAGTAGTATAACACGACTAGTGTTATACAGAAATAGAATAACTAGTCTTATTAGCCTATCATCTGCCTTTTACCATGAGTCATATTAAAACTAGCAACGCCTACTAAAATTAAAACGAATCAAAATATACCTGGAATTCCCAAACTGTGTTTTATAATAATTATAGTATTTAACCCCTTTTCAACCCTACTTCCTACCTGCCTTGTACAGTACCAGTCATTAGTGTATACTTACGGGTAGTTTAAATTAACGGAAAAGCAGACAGTGCATTTATTTTATCAGATAATTTATTTAAATAATTAGTACCTTCATGTATAATGTGGCTAATTTGTACCTTTGTACAGTATGGTCTAAGGGTGTTGCCATGGTAACACCTTACAATGTTGCATTCGAGGGGCTAGCAGCTAATTAAGTACCTACATAGATATTTAATTTTGTTAAAAGAGATAGTGACTCATGTTTTATAGTATACATGCATACAATTTTCGTTGCCTTCCTTGTTCATAAATGTCATTGACATCAAAATTCTAAGGGCATGATTCTGGACTGATTTGCTTTGTTTTTTGTGAAGATTAAACAATTTGATCAACACAATAGGAACGTGTAGGTACAGCATTTATCATCATTATCATAATTTCAACCGAAACACGTCCACTGCTGGACAGAGTCCCCTAAGTACCGCTACTTCGACCGGTTCTGTGCTTCTCGTCGCGGATTCGCATATTAACATTATCTTAATATTTTTTTTAAATAGTAGGAGCAGTACGGCACCAACTAAATAGATAAAAAAACTTTATGCTTATGCTTCATATCGTTACCTTTCCGTGTCTAGTCCTAGTTCAACAATAAATCTTAAACAAAAGACACTTATGAAGATCGATATCAAAGAATTGACTACTCAATACACGCTCAAGTCTTATTCAAATGTAGTTACCAGTTGCTGCTTCTGTTACTTGTCAGCTACCAGTTTACTTAGTTATATTTTTTATAATTAATTGATTCTGCACCAGTTTTTGAAGCATCTTTTAATACTCCTTCATCATTAAACCATTCGTCAAAGACCTCCAACCCTCTAACCTTTCCTATTTCCCCTAGATCAACCTACGTTGGCGCTGGATCGTCATCGGTACCATCGTGGTCCACTTCGCCATCTGGCTGGTCTTCGCCGTCTTCTGGTACATCGCTGCTCTGGCCCACTATGACTTCGAACCTGACCCGCCTAAGAGAACCTGTGTTACTGGTGGAAAAGACTTTGTCACCATATTCTTGGCTTCTGTTGAGGCTCAGGTTAGTAAAATTAGGAATTTCCGCCTATAATGCCTATAATCAGCCTATAATGTTTCCACTGCTGGAACACAGGCCTTCTCTCTGTGAGAAGGAGTGGACCATAATCCCCCACGCTGGCCCAGGGTAGGTTGGTAGATGTTGTGACATCTATCAACACGGACTGGGCCAGTGTCCGGAAAACAAGTGTATCTTCGTTTTTTTTTGGTTCTATGATATGCCGGTTTCCTCAAGATGTTTTCCTTTACCGTTTTGAGAGCAGAATTAGGACGAATTTCTTTTAAACTGTATTATTATCGAATTTATACTTATAGATCTGCTAAGCATAACATAGATACCTCCCTTGAATATGGATGCAAATCATCATGGTTTAGGCTTTGTAGGATAGTTTATTAGCATTTATAAATGCGAGTAAATGTCAATGTCTGTGTCAGCCACTGGCGTTGACCGGACGAAAGTCACATCTGCCTTTATCGTGCTAAGGCACATCATTATCCTTAATAATATTTTACTACAACATTAACATCAATTAACAACGAGTTGTGTTGACTAATCCTTTCATCACGTCATGAAAAACTACTGCATTACGAATACGAGAGAAAAACGTTAAAAAGATAAAGTGATATTTAAATACTTAGATTTTTTAAGTTTCTTAAATATTTAAACAATTGCGTGTGTAATTGCGTCGAAGACATGTGACATCCCGCATATGACAACCCGCACTGGGCTCGCGTGGTGGATTACGGCCCACTCCCTCTCACGAAGAGGAGGCCTGTGTACCAGTAGTGGGAACATTATAGACTGATTATATTATGTATCCTAATTGCATAACACGCTTTCAATCACAGTCCGAATCATTTTGAAGGATATTGCCAACACATTGCTTCATATGTTCGAAAAATTTGTTGTTTGTTTGCTCAACAACGTAAAATAACGCAATGAATCTTGTTTAACTTTCAAAATGAAAGTCATGCTACTGTTAGTATGTTACGCAATTACCCCACAAGAACAGCATAAGAAATAGCCGTAAGTCAAGATGAGAAGGAACAGAACAATATAATATTAGGGACAACAACAATCACCCCACAGGAACAGCATAAGAAATAGCCATAAGTCAAGATGAGAAGGAACAGAACAATATAATATTAGGGACAAAAACAATTACCCTCGATCTAAACGAGACAGACAGACACATGATCAGATTAGTGGAGATTGCCAGTTATTGCATTAACTGGATTTACTTCAGTCGCCCACTGAACACACTTAGTGTTAAATCACATTATAAGGGCTTAGTTGGACAAGTTATAAGTTGCAAGAAGAAGGCCAAACATTATATGATTTAAGTAAATTAAATTTGTTTTAAATTTAAATCACACTATAAGGGCTGAGTTGGACAAGTTAGTTGCAAAAAGAAGGTCAAACACTAAGTACATGTTTTAAATTTAAATTAAATTTGTTTAAAATTTTAATCACAAAAAGGGCTGAGTTGGACAAGTTATAGTTGCAAGAAGAAGGCCAAACTGTATTTATATGATTTAAATTAAATTTGTTTTAAATCACATTATAAGGGCTGAGTTGGACAAGATAAGTTACAAGAAGAAGGCCAAACATTATACGTTTTTATGGTTACACACAAAGCTGAAAGCTGTAGGTGGTGAAGTTTGAAAATCAAAGGGTTTAACCGGCGGAGAGATAAAATAGAAAGATAGATAATATAGAAAATAAATAGATAATATAGAAAGGAAGTGTAACAAGTACCTATGCTTGGATTTGCGAGGATATAATAGGTAGGCAAGCGTATATAACGAAGGGTCTATGATGAAGTGAACAACTTCTTCAGCATCAAGATCGATTCAAAAATCGGTCGAATTTACGTAGTCGATTACATTACTGTCTTAGTTATTCTTCTAAAAAAAACCGGGCAAGAGCGAGTCGGACTCGCGCACCGAGGGTACCGTAACATCTGGGATTATGCATAAGGTTTATGTTTATGAAATTAAATGTTTATTTTTATATTTGAGTTGATTGAATGAAAGGTAAATTGCGGTTTACGATTTATGACGTATTAAAAAAAACTACTTACTAAATCTTATTTTCTCTTAAATATTTTTAACTAGCTGCGCCCCGCGGTGTCACCCGCTTAAGTGTCGATCCCGTGGGATAGGTAGACAAATCTAGTGGACGTATATAACGATGCTAGAAAGAATATATACCTCGTCACATGTAGACCCCGTTGATCTCCTAACATTGACCTTAGACGACTTTCTACTACTAAAACACTTATGAAAAGAGTTTAAGATTGTCCTATTTTTAGCAGATGCCAACAGCATACAATGCAAGTAGGCCTTTTGTAGTGTAAACGATGTAATTTGTGCAGATTAGTTCACAAAACGAACCAGTCGAAGCGTGCCGCACTGCCCGCAGCCCATACAATGACTCTGTGCACCGACTTCGTACTTGAAATGGAAAAGAACTGCGATTTCAGACGTGAAGGTTCCTTTGATCCAATCAATCCAATCATCAATTTGTTCATTTTTGAATAAATACAAATCCGAATATCTGATTCCCATTTAATATAACTACAAAATGCTATATGGTTTGTTGCGTATGTATACTAGATCTAGACTACTATTCTGCGATTGGAGAGAGCACAAAGAGCAGTGCTAAAAGTATTGGCCAAGGAACCAGCCAGATTCCCAACGTCGGAACTTTATTCGCTCTGTAACGTCCTCACTGTTAGGCAGTTATTTATACTTCAAATTGTTATCAAGAAGCACTTCGTGAGGTGTTGTGGGCCACGACACCTCTCTAAAAAGCGACGTTCCGACATAGTTTGCAAGATACTTTTCTCCAGATTGACACTAGTAAGACGCCATTTTGACTACTTTAGCCCTAAACTCTACAATAACATAAATAGAAACATTCAAATTTATCCTTTAACTAGCTGCGCCCCGCGGTTTCACCCACGTAATTGTCGATCCCGTGGGAATGTCGGGATAAAAAGTAGCCTATATGTTAATCCAGGGTGTCAGCTACCTCCATACAAAATTTTATCAAAATTGGTCCAGTCGTTTGAGCGTGAAGAAGTAACAAACATATAAACACACACACACACTCACACACACACTCACAAACTTTCGCCTTTATAATATTAGTGTGACAAGAACTTTAGTTAGAAAAAAACTGTCAGAAATTGCTAAAATCATACACCTACGAAGAAACAGAAAAACTTATGGTAACATAACACTTACATTCCTGTAACATCAATTTTATTACGCTCAATACTCGCATACCCCTCATGCCCTCAATACACACACACACCCTCACTCACATACACCCTCACTCACACATACCCTCACTCACACACACCCTCACTCACACACACACACACACACAATAGTTAGTACCTTTGTTTTAATCATTTTCTTTCTTTTTTTAATTACTATAGTCTGGAACTAATGAACCATTTTCGACGGGGGGTTGATAGCTGCGCCACAGTTTTAACTTTTGTAGCTATCTTCGTTTCCTTTTGTAAATTTGTGTCCTGATACTTCTTCCAAATAAACTTTTATTATTTATTATTATATACACTTTTCAACAGTTCAATAATTTTCATTGCCATAGATTGCACAACTAATTCAAGGCAATGAATACCTATGATTCTGTAAAAAAAAACTAAAGATTCTGCGATTGTGATGTCTGGAACAAATCATTTGTTACAAGATTCCTTGCCAATTTAAAATCTGATCTAGACCTATTCGTACCTACCTTAAAGCCGGAGTTGCATTACGAAACTAAGTAGTTGCGCAAACTTAGTTATTCATTGATAGTTTCACGGCAAAAAAAAGTAATGTTTGAAGACAGCTTTATTGCCAGAGGCATTTTCTACAAGACAAGCTTACGGGATTCTTATAAGAGAGGTGAGAACGATGTTTCTTTACGTTCGTCTTTTAACCAAAATCGCTCTTCGTTCCTCCATTGCACCAGCTCAACGTGGGCGCTAACTAGTCTAACTACAGAGCAATCACGCACAAATAGATTCGTCATTAACTCCGAAACAGCACGAAATAAGGAAGCCCATACAATTGTCTCAAGGTGTCAGCGGTTAGCTGGGAATGGACCATGATTACTCCTGGTCCTAGGAGGCGAATGTCCAAGTGTTGGAGTGGGTATAAAGGTGTCTGGAGCTAAATTAGGATGGGCTATAAACACCTAACGATCGTGAAAACCCGGGTTCTACAAGATTAATATTGAACACTCAAAATAAAATATGAATAAATTAGCTTCTCCCCGCGATTTCATCGGCGTGAAAGTTCACCCTCCCCCCATTCACCCTCTTAGGGGTAGAATTTAGAAAAACCCTTTCTTAGTGGATACCAACTCTTCACAAAGAACACCCTCCGAATTTCATATCTGGACCAGCGGTTTAGGCTGTGCGTTTTATTTATTTATTAAGGTACACCAACAGTTAAGTACTATAATCACAAAAGTCTCGGTCTTACACAGTCGCCAATTACAGGTTTACCAGCAATCTCAGAAATAAGTGATCACACATAATGATAACAAAACTAAACTAAAGGAAAAATACTTCTTAAACTTAAGATTAATAACAAAAAGTAAAATAACGAGACGAACAACATTGCAATTTTGCCCACTTACTTAAAACTAAGACTAAGTAAACAATATAAATAGAAATGAGATCGTAATGAAAAGTATAGCTTCTAAAAACAAATTTTAAAAAGGTGCAGGATTTCCAGAGTATAATTAACATAACAAATTATCGGATTGTGTTTTTCGGGACTTCAGTATTTTGGCTTTATAGACCTTTATGGAATCATGGTATAGATCAACCTCTTTGATATATCAGTCAGTCAGGACTTTGAATTTTATATAATTATATACAGATGATTTTCTCGGCTGCTTCTAGTGGTCGGTCTAGTGGGTGCAAGCGCTACTGCTGACCATGAGGTCCTGTGTTCGATTCCCAGGTTGGGCAAAGTGGTATTGGATTTTTTCATTAATTTCTCAGTAGCAGCCGGGAGTCTGGGTCAGTGCCCGGTTGATGGTAATAGGCTTGCCCCCTATTACATATGGGACTTGAATATAACTGATGAAATATAGGTGTACTGTAGGTACTACCTACAGCTCTGCTTAACCCTGCGGGGATTACAGTCGTGGTAATGTTATAATAATAATCACACTAATCACACTAATATTATAAAGGCGAAAGTTTGTGAGTGTGTGTGTGAGTGTGTGTTTATATGTTTGTTACTTCTTCACGCTCAAACGGCTGGACCAATTTTGATAAAATTTGGTATGGAGGTAGCTGACACCCTGGATTAACATATAGGCTACTTTTTATCCCGATATTCTCACGGGATCGAAACTTATGCGGGTGAAACCGCGGGGCGCAGCTAGTAGATGAATAAACAAAATAATTTTATTGATGAATATGAGACAACCATTCAGAGTAACTTAATAATAAACCCAGTACCTATAGACAATAAAGGCAGGTCAACAGTTGGAGAATGTGAAATGGTAGACCATAAAAATGGTTTGGTTGTCTTTGGACTGATTTGCCTTATCCCCTCGTACTAGTATAAAACTGTATCACGAGCGGATAGTCTTCCTCAATCTTAGAACAACAACATGTTGATGTTATGTAAATGATTTCAAGTAGGCACAACATTGGTGACGAATGCCGATTCTGTTGTTTACATTTTTAAACTAACTTTAAGTTCAGTGCATCTTTTTCTTTCTATTTCATTATGAGAGGGACAGAAGATAAATTTTAGTCTAGTCCTGTTAAATTCATCAGCGCCTGGCATCACTCCACCCATACAAGTTTAGACGTGATTAAAAACTTGCCTAAGTATTAAAATTACGTCAATTTACGTCAGGCGCTGATTAATTTGACAGGACTAAACTAAATTTTATCTTCTGTCCTTTTTTAAATGAAAAAAAAGTAAAAAAAAAGAAAGTAGGTAGCTACATGAAATTAAAAGTGGGGTTTAACATAACAAGTTAAATCTTGTTTAGTTTTTGTACGCAAGTTTTCACAATACGCTCAATGACCTTTTAGCAGTTATTCAGACGTCCATCAATCATCAGATAATTCAATTAGTCCAATCTTTTACCGCCAAAGACAAAATTGTGGCAATCAAGGACTATTGAATGTCGCATCCTCTTTACTGGAATTAGCTGCCGAGAGCGTTGATCGTGGAATTGGGGAAGCCTTTGTGTGTAAGCGGTAGGAGGGTCGGATCGGAGCGCGAGCGGTTCTTGTAATTTACGTGTCGTTACTGGTAAAGATTAAGTACGACTGGTAAATGTTACTCTGTTCTGTCAATTAGGTAACATTAGGTAGGTAGTTATATTCGTTAGTAGATTATAGGCGTTTACGCCGTACGGCATTTCGTACTAACTTTCATGCCCTTGTTTTTCGAAATGAATGAACCGATTTTAATGAAACTTCATACGCATAAGCAGGATACAAAGGTCTAAAAAGTTATTTAAGAACATTTTCGAAAAATAGTGTAACAGCCAAATTATAGACCGATTTTAAATTTTCCATAGAAACAGAGATTTCCAATTATTTTTTTTAAATAAGACATTTCGAAAATGTTCTAAACTAACTTTTTGAAAAACAAGGGCTTGAAAGTTTGTATGAAATTATTTGTTTTTTTACCTCGTCTGTTGTGCGTGAGAGAGAGAGCAGACTTATGACTCAGTATGAGTGAGTGAGTATGGTCATGGGTTTGAACCGTCCGGTTAACGCCAGTGGCCTGGCATTGACCTTTGCTCACATTTATAAATGCCACTGTACCTTCTATCTGCTCTGAGCAATATTATAAACTATCTGCTCTAGCAGTGGTGCCACAGAGATAACTTACGCGACTTGCGACTTGTAGGTCGTAGGTTCGAACCCAAACAGGCGCTTTATTTCATCACCACTGCTCTCAAAACGGTGAAATCAAAAATCATCATCATCTGCCTAGCCTTTCCCAACTATGTTGGGGTCGGCTTCCAGTCTAACCGGATGCAGCTGAATACCAGTATTTTACATGGAGCGACTGCCTATCTGACCTCCACAACCCAGCTACTGGGTAATATGATACCCCTAGGTAAGACTGGTTGTCAGACTTTCGGGTTTGGTTTCTGACTACCCGTAACGACTGTCAAAGATCCACGAATGACAGCCGGGACCAACGGCTTAACGTGCTTTCCGAGGCACGGAGGGGTCTCGGTATTTAAAGTTGGTCACCCATCCACAGACCAACTTCGGCAATCGTAGCTTAACCTGATCGATCGACCTGTGCGGCTGTTATTATTTAGCCACGGGCCCCTCTAGGTGAAATCAAAAATCAAAATCAAAAATCATTTATTTGCATTACAGAAGGTTGGTAAAATTTACAGAATTGTTCTCTTATTCTGCCTTTAATCTCGGCGTGCAAATATAAAATAAGGTTACATATTTTATTGAAATATCAAGAGGAAACCGGGATGTCCTAGAAATATAAGTCAATGCCTAGAACCATAAATTTGAGGACATACTATGCCATCTACCAATCTGCACGCTGTCCGCGTGGTGGATAACGGCCAACTCACCGAGAGGAGGCTGAGTCGAACGTGTAATAAACACGCCTGCCCAACCCTTCAGGGAGTACCTAGATAGATAAAGGCGTGATGTTAGGTCATCATCATCATCATTTCAGCCGAAAAACGTCCACTGCTGGACATAGGCCTCCCCCAAAAGGGGGGGGGGGTTTGCCATAATCGCCACGCTTGGCGATCGCAGTATGGTATGGTGGTGGAATGCATAGAGAACGCTGCTGCCCATTCTCCGGTACGCCCCTTAGTCGCCTTTTACGACACCCACGGGAAGTATGGGGTGGTGCTATTCTTTAAGTCCGACACCACACAGACAATTTAATGATGTTAGGTGACGTTGAGTTATGAGGTGGCAATAAGTAATTACGTAGGTATCTGTAACGATTTGTTTTATCTTTTTCAGACCACCATTGGATTTGGAGATCGAGCAATAGATGAAGAATGTCCAGAGTCAATATTCCTGTTCATAATGCAGGTAAAGTTGGTTGTTCAAGAAAAGGAGACGCTACTTTAACTAAGCTGCCTTTTTGTCACCCTAATGAGCGTTAAAGCTTTGGTTTACTAAGAAAGCGGTGAATGGTTGGTCCAAACACAGAGCGTTTTTGACACCTTAATGTCAAAAACTGGTAAAAATTATCGATTTTCATGAAGGCCACTATAATATTATGATGGAAGGAACCGCTTTCTTACTACAACTTTAGGGAATGCCATGATCTCAACTTATTTTTATCTATCATAGTTCAATGTGGTATAAAAGTAAATACCTTAATCTTAATTATGAATAGTAATGTGATGACTTGTAAGTGAATGGACAATAGGGAAATCATTTTCAGTACTTATTGAACAACTGTGTATTACAGAACATACATTACATAAATATTTATTTACTACAGTGAAGGTCGCTCATTGTTAACTGGAATAATAGAAATCGTGTGTTTATGTCACTTTGTATTGTAATAGATGGTAAATAATTACTGGTTGTATACTGCAATCAGCGCCATCTAGTTTAATTAGATAGAAAAGTGTGAAAGTGTGTTACTAAGTTTTGACACTAGATGGCGCTAGTTGTGCCAAACTATAGTCAATGCCTGCTCTAAGATGTGACAAGGATCTCTATGCTATGGCTATGGAAAATGAGAACGTTTAATAGAAGGGCTATTTAATTTATGTGTTACTGATTACATCATAAAGGTAAGTAGCTGCTTGAATTTAATTTTCCTAAGGGCCAGGGAGGCAGAGGCACAAGCTATGATCTTCTACCTTTTGCATAGACAGGGACCTACTTTTTCGGTCTCATATGTTATTGGTCGATACAAACTATGAGTTGGTTGGTATTTTAATGAACTTCTTTATTCTTGCAGTTAATCCTGGGCACCGGTCTCTCAGGCGTGCTGACTTGTGTAGTCTACGCTAAGTTGACGAGACCAGAGAAACTCTCCCGGGATGGTGTTGGATTCAGCAAGAAAGCTGTGGTAAGATAAACAAATGAATATGATCAATGGTTTCTTTCGCTACTTTTGTTATTGTCCGTTCTTCTCCATAGGCTACTACGCGTATTTGGAATGGGTAGGTAAACAGCTTCATATTTCTGACTGATCGTCTCCTTGACTATTCAAAAGTACCTGTAAATGGTTTAATTTAAATAAATGCTTTGAGTTTGAGTTACTTCATTTCTCTGCCTCTTTCTGTGTTGGAATCGGCTTCCATTTAAACCCTACTAGATGCGATCGAGTTATAAAATGTAACCTCGTAGATTAGGATCTACAAGGTTACATTTTATAATTCGGTCGCATCGGTCGTTCGTCGGTGGTGGATCGTTTAGGTACCATTTTTTGACATTTGACTAGTGATCAAATGTCAGAAAATGGTACCTAAACGATTAGATGTAGGATTTAATCGTTTAGGTACCATTTTCTGACATTTGACTGGTGTCACCAATCAAAACGGATGGTATATGTTAGTGATTGGTTATTAAATAATGATATACGGTAAGCACTGTGGCGGCATCTACACCGCCACGTGCGAACTACGCATCACACTGACGTCAAGCAAAATCCTGCATCACGCAAGCAGAATTTGCCGCGGAACTAACATAATAGGCAGTTGCCCACCAGACAGTTGCCTGGTCGGAGGATCCTCCCTTTTCTATGGAGAATGAGAGAACTATACGCCCTGTTCCTGATACTTCTATAAGCACTATCATTAAGCTAAAGATATATCCAAAGATGCATTTTGGATCACCACACAGCACGCAACAGACCTTTTATCATTCGTATTCCTTTACCTTTCAGATCAGCATGCGCGACGGCCGTCTCTGCCTGATGCTGAGGGCGTGGGACCTCAACTACGACCACATCATCAGCTCCGAGTTCACAGCACACTTCGTTAATACTTACAGGTGATGCATATTATGTATAGTAGGTATTTACATAATGGTTTAGAAAATATCTTTAAGATTTTTTTATGCAGTTGGTGCGTTTTAATCTTCGCAATCTAATTTAATGAAAAGGTAGATCGATGATGGAAGGCGAGTAAATTGTCATTGAGATTTTGTGTCATCCGGGATTTTGAGATCATGTAAACAAGGATAGAGGAATTCGACCCATACCTACTTGATGAGTAAAATAATTATGATTGGTAGGCCTCCTATAAGGTCGATGACCTGGTGAAGGTCGCGATGGAGCCGCCGATGTGGCGACGGATGCTTGGGGGAAGCCTATGTCCAGCAGTGTATGTTTTTTTTAGCTAAAATGATAATGATGAAAGTGAAATAATACCTTCGTTAGGTTCTCATTCTTTGCACCACATTGAATATACTTTATCCATTGCCGTTCCAGAACCAAGGAAGGCGAAGTGATCCGTTACTACGCGCGCAGCCTCACCCTGCAACAGCGTCAATTCCTCCTCTGGCCGATCACGTTGGTGCACGTCATCGATGCCACCAGCCCCCTGTTCGGCTACACGCCGGATTTGATCGCTCATAACAGGTAAGGATGTATGTGGCAGTAACTTTATTAATTTTTTGGGGAATTAGTTGTTTTCTTATACCAAAGGACCCAGACTAATTATTAGGTATAAACAGCAGCTTGCAATTATTAACTGCCTCGTCATCTCTATAGGTAAGTGCGAATTCTAATGGCCAGCATCTTCTTGGCTCACTCGTTATCATATACCTCATCCACCGCTTTCCATTAGGCGTGATCGAGGTCAAAAGTCCTGGGTTGAAATTCAGAGTGTAGCAAGCCCGGAGACTAGATTTTTGCCTACCTCCTATGATACTAATATTACAAATGGCGTCATGACTGTGTACTATTCACCTCTAATCTTTCGGGAAATAGACGATGATGCTGTATTCATTAATGTTTCTTTATAAGGTAAAGCCTCTTATTCCATACAAGGAACAACCATTACTCACCGCGATTACTTCTTATCTCAGCGATGTTTAGAAGTCAACCATTACAGACTAATACGTAATACCACTATTTTGGTACACCTTTACCAAACACGAGGAAATTATCTCTACTATTTAGTTTGTTTAGTGTCTAAAAATGTTAAATATACCTTGCATTCGCGATTTATTTGCCAAAAATGTAAACAAATATGAATTAATGTAAAAATAACTTTAATTCCTACAAAATAAAGTTCAGTTTACGCTACAACTTCAGACATTTTTATAACTTTGTCAATAGTGCTGGTCACTCTGAAATCAACTTAACTGCCATTGAAAGAAAGTTGATACTTGTTTAACTTGAAATAGGGTACGGTGTGCAACACTGCGCACTTTAAACATATGCCTAAATAGCTGTGCCCGCGACTTCGTCCGCGTGGAATAGTGACTTTTCGGGCAGCATATTTTGAATTACATATACCGTCTACAGACCGGGCATTTGCTGTCCGAACCCTCTGAGAACTCAGGCGAATTTCAGTGAAAGTCTCAGACTCTAGTGCTTGAGCTTCACGATCGGCAGTGAGACGTATTTCTCGTTCTTCCTGTGTTTCCTGCGACCGAACATTTGCTGTCCGAACCCTCTGAGAACTCAGACGAATTTCCCTATCAGTGAAAGTCTCAGACTCACGCGATAGTCTATGAGCTTCACGATCGGCAGTGAGACGTATTTCCCGTTCGTCCTGTGTCTCCTGGGATCGAGCATTTGTTGTCCGTACTCTCTGGGAGCTCAGGCGGGTTTCCCTGACAGCAAAAGTCTCAGACTCACGCGATAGCGCGTGAGCTTCGCGATCGACAGATAAACGTGCCTTTCGTTGTTCCCCGTTTTCCCTATTTCGAGTTGTCATCATTCGAGAACGATTTGAACTCAGTCGAGATTCTCGCTGAGTCGAAGTTTCTGCAGCACGAAACCTAGCCTGGTGCAGAGAGCCTTTTGACTCACGACCTTCCTCAGATTCCTGTGATCGAACTAATCTCATCCTTTTAGCATTTCTGCTACATTGGGAGAGGTTGGATCTTCTTCGAGGCATTCTTACAATAAAATAGTACTTACTACTTAACACACAGTTATTTAGTAAACACGTACTATCGTAAACAATTAAATTATAAATACTTACAGATTATTATACAGTCTAAAATTATCACAGTTTAAATAATAAGTGTTAAGACGTGTAAACCAAACGTCATTATCATCATCATTTCAGCCGATAGACGTCCACTGCTGGACATAGGCCTCCCCCAATTTTGGGGGGGTTTGCCATAATCGCCACGCTTGGCAGGCGGGTTGGCGATCGCAGTATGGTATGGTGGTGGAATGCATAGAAAACGCTGCTGCCCATTCTCCGGTGAGACCCTTAGTCGCCTTTTACGACACCCACGGGAAGTAAGGGGTGGTGCTATTCTTCTACACAGACAAACGTCCTAACTTTATAAAACAAAAGAATTGCTAGAAAAAATAATTACTAACCTAAGCTAATGAACTTATACTTAATAAAGAAAATCAAGAAAAGAAATGCCTAACCTATACCAAATACTTATAATATTTATATACAAACCCTAAATACAAATTAAGATAAGTATGTATACCGAAAATCAGGGAAAGAAATGCCCATCCAATAATAAATGCTTACAATATTTATTTACAAAACCCTAAATAAAAATTAAGATAAGTAAATACCCAAAAATCAAGGAAAGAACCGCCTAACCTATACCAAATACTTACAAAATTTTAAAGAAAATTAAGAAAAAGAACCTAACCTACAAATCCTAAAATATAAATAAATGAAATATGCAAACAGTCAGTATTCAAGTGAATCGCAATAATCGAATCCAACTATTCGCCTATACTCTCCAGGATACGTGCGTTCGCTACGAATAACTGAATCCTTATGGCAGCGGCGCGTTTTCTTTTGAAATGGTCATCTCGCAGTTCAACCTGAGGGGTTGTCGACTGCTTAACCTGGCTTTCCTGTGGATGCCTCAATAAATTAAGGCCTCCAGCCAGGGCATAATACACAACTTGACTACACAATATAAACTTAAAAACTAAGCGACTACACGCTAAGGGCACCCCCTGTGGGGTACGGACCTCGGCTTAGGGCGTCGCTGGGCAGCAAGGGACAGGCTGGATCGGAATTATGGCAGCGGCGCGGCTCTCAGCGCGCTTTATACAAGGTGTAACGGAAAGGGCATGTCATACTCGAGGGCAAAACACCACAGGCATGGAACAGGGGTGTGGTGATACTTTTCTTTAAGAAGGGCGATAATGCCCTCCTTAAGAATTATAGGCCCATCTCACTCCTGAGCCATGTCTACAAGCTGTTTTCGAGAGTCATCACGAACCGTCTCGCGCGCAGGTTTGACGACTTCCAGCCTCCCGAACAAGCCGGATTCCGTAAAGGCTTTAGCACCGTAGACCACATACATACGCTGCGACAGGTTATACAGAAGACCGAAGAGTATAACCTGCCTCTCTGCTTAGCGTTTGTGGACTACGAGAAAGCCTTTGATTCGATCGAGACATGGGCTGTGCTGCAGTCTCTTCAACGGTGCCAGATCGACTATCGGTACATCGAAGTGCTGAAGTGTCTGTACGAAAACGCCACTATGTCAGTCAGACTCCAGGATCAGGCCTCGAAACCTATCCTTCTGCAGCGAGGTGTGAGACAGGGAGACGTTATCTCTCCGAAACTGTTCACCGCTGCACTGGAGGATGTCTTCAAGGTTCTGGACTGGAAAGGGGCTGGCATCAACATCAATGGCGAGTACATAACTCACCTTCGGTTTGCCGACGATATCGTAGTCATGGCTGAGACTAAGGAGGACCTCAGTACAATGCTTGATGACCTCAGTAGAGCCTCCGAAAGAGTGGGTCTTAAAATGAACATGGACAAAACGAAGGTCATGTCAAATGCCCATGTAACACCCACTCTCATAAAAATCGGAGACGCTACACTCGAAGTCGTGGACGAGTACGTTTACCTAGGACAAACCGTCCAGTTAGGTAAGTCTAACTTCGAGAAAGAGGTAAATCGACGAATCCGACTCGGCTGGGCAGCGTTCGGGAAGCTACGCAATATCTTCTCGTCCCACATACCGCAGTGTCTCAAGACGAAAGTCTTTGACCAGTGTGTGCTGCCAGTGATGACTTATGGAACGGAAACGTGGTCGCTCACAATGGGCCTTATAAGAAGGCTAAAAGTCACCCAAAGGGCAATGGAGAGGGCTATGCTTGGAGTTTCCCTGCGTGATCGAATCAGGAATGAGGAGATCCGCAGGAGAACCAAGGTAACCGACATAGCCCGAAGAATTGCCAAACTTAAGTGGCAGTGGGCAGGGCACATTGCTCGCAGAACAGATGGCCGATGGGGCCGAAAGGTTCTGGAGTGGCGACCGCGTACCGGAAGACGTAGCGTTGGAAGGCCTCCCACACGGTGGACCGATGACCTTGTGAAGGCCGCAGGAACCCGTTGGATGCGGGAAGCACAGGACCGGTCGAAGTGGAGGTGCTTGGGGGAGGCCTATGTCCAGCAGTGGACGTCTTTCGGCTGAAATGATGAACGGAAAGGGGGTATCAACCCTGAAGGAGGTGAATGTGCTCATGAAACTGAACAAATTTCCCCAAAGAACATAGGTCGAAATATGAAAAAAATTTTGGACCTCCCATAGTAATAGTAAATCATTGATGTGCTATTACTATGGGAGGTCCAAATTTTTTTTTTCATCTTCATTCACCTCCTTCAGGGTTGATACCCCCTTTCCGTTACACCTTGTATATATAGCCACGGACGCGCAGGCGCGAGGCGTTTACGTACTCTGATAGAATACCTTAACAAATGTTCGCCGTGATTCTTTAAATTGACATAACTTTTTTATTTATGAACCGATTGACATGAAATAAACACTAAATGTTAAGTGAAGCTTACTGCAATATATTAGTGAAAACCGCATCTAAATCGAATAAGCCGTTTCTGATATTAGCGTGCACAAACACAGCAGACAAACAGACAAAAAAAAATTAATTACAATTTCGGGTTCGGCATCGATATAATAACAACCCCTGCTACTTTTTTTTAATATATTTCCATTGTACAGACACCACTTTTCTACAATTTTATTATATGTATAGATCATCATCATCATTTTAGTCTGGAATCACCCACTGCTGGTTATAGGCCTCCCCTTTTGTCTGCCTTACTTCCCGGTTCCGTGCGTCCCTCATCCAGGTGGTTCCCGACTTTGACGATATCCTCAACCCAACGCGCTTATGAATGGCCCTGATTTCTTTGGCCCAGGCTTGGCTACTATTCGGTCACAGCTTTACTCCATCGGCGATCTCTTCGTCCAACTAGATGTCCTGTCCACTTGAGGCGCATTACCCTGTCTTCGACGTCGTAGACTTTCGACCGACGACGGTTTTCGGTGTTACACACTCGGTCCAGTAGGGTTGTGCCAACCATGGCCTGCTCCATGGCCTGCTTTATATAAGAGTGATTTTCTCAAGCATAATATTTAGGCGGCGCGACTGAAAATATTATCTTAAACTAAACGTACAAGAAAGTTCTTTTTTTTTAAGAAAGAAGGCGTACTTATCTTGATCAGGCCGTCAATATTTTAGTAGATAACATTTTGGTAGTGAAAAAAAAATTTGTTATTTAGCATAATTCTAAGTTTGGTGGCGCGTCCACAATCTATTTTTCTGGGGATGACCACCGCTTAAACGAAATTACACCAGTTTACTAGAAATTACTAAATTTATTTGTATTCAGTATTAGTTTTTCTACCTAATGAAAGTATTATTTTTACATTTAGGGCAATACTTTATCCTAGTGAAAATCGAAAAGGACTGTCCGCGCGAAATTTTAAATTTTGGTGGGAGTAATCTAATCATTAAGTGACTCATATAGACAAAGCCTAGATGGACGACGGTACCAACGTTCACTTCGTTTCGTCAGGCGCTCACGCGCAGCAGTGACAGATGTGTGCCATCCTGTTTTGATTTCCCGCCAAAAAGGTAAGTAAGTCTTTTCGTAGTAATCGGACAAAAAACCTGCAATTTTGGTGTAATGTTTTAAAAACGTTATAAGACTAAGTCGGTGTTGTAATTTAAATTTATAATAAAAAGGTTTGGTATGCTTCCAAAATTATACAAATATAAATAGTATATTCTTAGTAGTTTTTTTTCAAATAAACATATTCAACAAGATTCTAATTTTGGTGGTGCAATTTTGGTGGTTTTGGTGGCATTTTACCAATCACCAAAATTGCTTAGTTACACCAAAATTAGTTTTTAGAGTTACGTAACTCACAGACAAACGAAAACAGAACGATAATAAGATAACTCGGTTTGAAAGTACAAAACCTATATTATACCTTTTTTTCCGTGGAGAAATGCTCATGCATACTGCACTACCACAGGGAGATAGTGCAGTTATGTAGGACCCCAACCCACTAAAACTCCACGGTGTCCTCCTCTGCCGCTTATGGCGGGAACACGGGCACGCGTTAGCACTCATCCGCGAACCCGCCGCAGCTGTCCGTCACCGGACCCTCCTCTGGGGATTACCCCCATCACCGGCGCACTAGAACACAATGCACGCCGTGACTACCCCAGGGACCAAAACAGCACATGGACGCCAGATGACCCTGTGTCCGGGCACCCTTGGTCCCCTTTTTCCTTGCGGCGAGTCAGGTCAGTGGCCCCGCCGCCTACCACTTCTCGGCCGCAAAAGATAGGGAGAGCGGCCAACGTCATACCGACACTCCTCTTCCCTTGTGGCCCCACCCCGTCCGCCATCAGATGGCGGCAACCCCGTTAAGGCCACGGAAGGTAGGGAGAGCGGCGAACTGCAATACCGGCACTCCTCTCCCGTAGCGTCCTCCAACCCTCAGCCGCGATGCCTCCCATAGGACAGCGTGGCCCTCCTCAGTTGCTATGTCGCCCAAGCGACACCGCAACCTACCTATTGGCCGCTACGTCGTCGTCTTATCGGCATAAGCTCTGACGAGCGGCCCCTCCTCGGGTCCCTCTTCGTTTCACCGTGGGTAACCAAGCCACGGTTACTGAGCCTCGACAATGCGGGAACCCACCGGGGTATATTATACACATGAAGTCATTGAGAAAGATGAGCTTTTGCCAAAAAATCTTAAACCTTTCCCTGGATCAATGAAAGTTCACCAAATTGTTTGGACGAAGACTTCTACCAACGGCTTGGCAATGCGTTCGTTATCTTGTGTTGAGCCAGGTTGTCTTTATGATACGATTCGATGCTGCCATTGGAAGCATGTGGGCTTTTTGCTTTTTTTTTTCTGAATTGCCAACTGAGACAAATGTTCAGGAAGAAGTCGAAACAATACGGGATGTTGTGTTACTTACAAGTTCGAAACAGTCATCGTCAATAACAAATGCCTGTTCCGATGTTCAGCCACCACAAATATATAGATTTCCAGCATCTAGACCATTTATTTTGAAAAAACCAAACCAAATCCAACAAACCGGCCCTTCGCATGATTTGGTTAGTATGGCAGACTATGACCAAATTCAAACTCCAAATGTTTCTTTTTTTTATAATATCAATAGTGAAATACTATCACAATATGAATGCACAGAAGAGGATAAAACAGCTTATAAAAATGATCATGATGGTGATGATAGCGAAGATGATTTGAATATTTTTTAATTTACAGACTGAAGAATTAACAAGACTTAGAATAGTAAGAAAGTTTATTAGTTGATTGTTAATTTTTAAAATTGATCTCATTACCTATTTATGTTAAAATAAAATGTTAAAAAATTACTTATAAAAAATTAAAAATAATCACGATGATGATGATTATAGAGGTTAGAGGAGGTGATTGTAATTCATTTAAATTAAAAACTGTAAAATTAATAAGACAGAAAAATAAGAAAGTTGTATTTGTTGATTGTTATTTTTTTATTGATCTCATTATGTTATTTTTTTATTAAAACGTTTATTCACTATAAATAAGATTTTTATTGCTAGACTTGGTGTATTTTGGTGACAGAAATAAATTCTGGTGTCAATATTTCTAATTTTGGTGTCAGATATCAATTTTGGTGTCGTACTAATTCTGGTGTCGACAATATATTAGAAGTTCTCAGGAATAAATAAAAATCTCTCACATTTTATGTACCTGAATACGTATCTCTTGCTTATCAACATCTTAGATTATTAAAAAAACCAGAAACAAACTTTTCCACCAAAATTAGGTAACAAATCATAGTTGTTGAAATTCACTCATAAAATACTGGTATTCAGCCAACCCCAACATAGTCTGGACCTTTTCCCAACTTTGATGGGGTCAGCTTGCAATCTAACCTAGGCAGATTATTATGATGTATGTATGTCTAACGCAAGCAAACCTTCTCTTCCACAGTTACGAGATCACAGTAAGTCTGAAAGGCGCCTCGGCATCCATGGGCACTTTCACTCAGAGCCAGACGTCGTACCTACCCAAGGAGGTCGTGTGGGGCTACCGGTTCCCTCCTGTCGTGAAGTGAGTGAGGTTATGATATAGGCTTAGTTGGAAAGTTCTATGTCGAGCTTTGGACTAGTATATGTTGACTAGCTGCGCCCCGCGGTTTCACCCGCATAAGTTTCGATCCTGGAATAAAAAGCTAGCCTAGCTTATATGTTAATCCAGGGTGTCAGCTACTTCCATACCAAATTTTATCAAAATTGGTCCAGCCATTTGAGCGTGAAGAAGTAACGAACATATAAACACACACTCACGAACTTTTGACTTTATAATATTAGTGTGATGGATGGGAATAGACAGTACAGCAAAGTAGTTACTTTTTGACATCAGCAACACTGTTTAAAGTACAAACTTTACTTTGCTTGTAGTATACCTTTCAAGACTAGTTAATACGATAGCAAACTGAGTTCGATGAGTTGGAATCATATATCTGTTATTTCAACAGCACTCTAAGCTCGCAACTGTTGCTTGATGAAAGAACTATAATAAGAATTGTACTACTTACAGCCCAGAAAGAGGTGGCGAGATGATGTATGGGTCCTTGCCCAGAAGTGAGACAGCCAAGGCTAATAAAATATATAAGCTCGCAATACAGTCTAATCTCATGGATTGATTGTCTAAATGATATAATTTATTATGTATGCATACACACGTCACGTTGCAGTATAAAACTGATTTACATCCGTGACCTCACACATCATCATCATCATCATCATTTCAGCCGAAAGACGTCCACTGCTGGACATAGGCCTCCCACATCAGGTCCAGTTAAAAACCAGCGTCAGGCACTAGTTGTCTGGCATTTTTGCTAACTAGGTATTTTTGGCGCAGCCGTGAGGTACACATTCCTGCTAATTTCTTACATCGGACTTTACACTTTTTATTTGGTTTTATCTGATGTATGTATCTGGTGTATTGTGTCTTTTAGTCTGTGCTAAGTAAGTTTATTTTCTTTCTTACTTACACTTCAGTCATCCAAATCTGATGCCATTTAAAAGATAGCACTTTTAGTACCTATTACACAGCATAGTGGATTGTTGCTATGTAATAACAGCCGCACCAGTCGATCGATCAGGTTAAGCTACGCTTGCCGCGCTTGGTCCATGGATGGGTGACCATCTTTACAAACCAAGACCCTCCGTGCCTCGGAAAGCACGTTAAGCCGTTGGTCCCGGCTGTCGTTTGTGGATCTTTGACAGTCGTTACGGGTCGTCAGAAGCCCGAAAATTTGACAACCAGTCTTACTGTCGTATTACCCACTCGAGTTGTGGAGGTCAGATAGGCAGTTGCTCCATGTAAAATGCTGGTATTCAGCTGTATCCGGTTAGACTGTAAGCCGACCCCAACATAGTTGGGAAACGCCTAGGCAGATGATGATGACTATTACACAGCATAGTATATAACAAACTTAATTATATCCATTCCCATTCTTAAAGATTGTATATCCCACTGACCGTATCCACAGAATTCGTGAACAGTATACGTAAAGAGTTTTCAGGTACGACTCCCATAAGCAGAAGTACGTGATCGACCACAAGAAGCTGGACCTGCTGGAGCCTGTAGATACTCCTTACTGTTGCGCCAGGGAAGTTTATAGAATGTAAGTTTTCTTGCACAATAACTCTTGATCATCCAATCAATCACGCAGGCCAGCATAAATATCTTTACACGACCAACAGTCCAACACGATCAGTCTGGCACCTCTAAAACCCATAGAAAAAACAGTTGTACTTGGTTTTAGCAAACCTGATGATTTATAAATGTTCTTTTATTTTACACGTATAAAAAAAGACTTGTATCCCGCAGTACAGTAACAAGCTATAAGATATATAGAAAATGCTGATTGTATATCACAATTCTAACTCAGCTCATATACTATTACAGAATGAGCTTATCAAAACATTGCTGTGGAAGGCTGCAAGGCTGAGAAGTCAACAATGTAAATCTTCCCTCATCACGCAACTCCTAATTTTTTCATAATCAAGAATACATCTTAATTTTGATATCCCAGGTCTACCCCACTGAAAATGCAGCCATCTCCTACTCCTGGGACACCAGGCGCCTTCAGTGAGACAGTCTCAGGCTTCCATCTTGAAAGAACTTCGTCTTTTAGAAAAAACACTAATAACAATTAAGTCCTGAAAAAATTAAAAGAGTTGCACCTACATTCATGTAAAGATATTTTTAACCGACTTCAAAAAGGAGGAGGTTCTCAATTCGACTGTATGTTGTTTTTTTTTTGTATGTTTGTTATGCGATATCTCCGGCAATTTGTTAACCGATTTAAAAAAAATATTAATGGATAAGGTATGGCTCAGGGGTGGTCCCATATAAATTTTATTAACTTTGGTTGGGTAGTTTTTGAGTTAGCTTCAATAATACGTATTTCTGCCACTTAGTTTATTTTGATGATGCTCGTATAATGACTTCCTGTCACTGATATTTACAAAGCAAGTAGTGTTAGTAGTGTGTGTGTTGTGTGTAGTAGTGTGAAGTGTGTGTTTGTGTGTGTGTCCGCTTGGGTGGATCTCGTAGAGACCGTGTCCTCGTAGAGGCGATCGGCAGCGGCGGCGACCTCTCGCGTCCGGCCCTGGTGCAAGCCATGGTCCGGGCGAGAGGGAGTGGGAGGCAGTCACCTCCTTCTGCGAAGCAGTCATGCTAGCGAAGGAGGTGGCGGGACGGTTCAGGTAGAGAGCCTCCCGTCTCAGCCGCCGCGGGGGACGCCCCAGGCGTCGGGAGCCGCGCGACGACTCCCGGCCACCTGCGGGCGGGCCTGCGGGCGGAGAATAATGGGTAGCTCACCGTCCGATCAGGACCAGGCCCGTGCCGGGGGGCGCGTGCGTGTTCCACGCGCGCCTCAAAGAGATGTCAGCATCGAGGAGGGGCAAGGAAGGAAGGAACACGAGAGATTTTAGTCAGTAAGAATCTGACACTCCCTTCCGCTCCACCCAGAGCGGGAGGAGTCATTTGATGATTTCCCATCAAATAAAAAAAATTAAAAAATAGTGTTATACGAATTTGTGTAGGGTAAGTACAACTTAAAAGTGAAAAATAAAAACTTTTTTACAAAAAAAAACGACTTCCAAAAAACCTTTTTATCAAAAAAAAAACGGACTGCCAAAAAAGCAGTACAAAGTGCAAAATAACTTTAATTTTGAAATCGGTGGCAAAAAACTAAAATACAGATCCAAAGACTTACGCACCAGGAGAACTGGAGGTGATCGAGAAGTCACCATCAGCTCGATTTCACCATACGCATTGTAACGAGCATAAATTGCTTAGCAACCACATTAAAGAACCTAATCGAATTGCAATCCGTGAAATATTTATCATTGAGTAGTTCCGATGGCCATCTGTGATATTCATCATCAGCTCCACTTCATCAAATGGTGCTAAAAATACCTAAATCGCTATAGGTGTGCCTATAAAATTTGAGAGTTTCCCTCAATTTCCATGGGATTCCCTCATCAGATTTCGACTTGGTGATAATGGGACCACCTCGAGACCATACCCTTTCAAACAAGAAAATAATGTGAACATACATAACAAAAAAAAACATAAAGTCGAACAAACAACCTCCTTCTTTTTGGAAGTCGGTTAAAAATACTTAAATCGCTATAGGTGCGCCCTATATAATTTGAGGGTTCCCTCAATTTCCATGGGATCCTCTCATCAGAATCCAACTTGATGACAATGGGATCACCTCGAGAGAACACCCTTTCAAACAAAAAAATAATTGAAAATAGGTCCACAATTGACGGAGAAATCGGTGAACATACATAAAAAGAAAACATACATAAAGTCGAACACATAACCTCCTCCTTTATGGAAGTCAGTTAAAAAAGACTCTGCAAAGTGAAAAATTACTTTAATTTCTGAAGTCGGTGGCAAACAAAGAAAGTCCCAACGACACCGACTTCCGAAATTAAAGTTATTTTCACTTTGTAGTGTCTTTTTTGGAAGTCGGTTGTTTTTTTATTGTATTTTTTATGTATATTAGAAATAATTAAAAGAGATTAAAAAATATGGAAAAAATAAAATAAAGTAAGGTATCAAAATGAAATCAGTCCGACATAGCCCGAAGAATTGCCAAACTTAAGTGGCAAGCCCATAGGGCTGAAACGTTCTGGAGCGGCGACTGCGTGCCGGAAGACGCGAGTGTTGGAAGGCGTCCCACAAGGTGGACCGATGACCTAGTAAAGGCTGCAGGCATCCGCTGGATGCGGGAAGCACAGAACCGGTCGATGTGGCGATGCTATGCTTACGAGTATGTTCAGCAGTGGACGTCTTTATGCTAAAATGATGATAAATGCACGCATGTCTCATGTAAAGTGCTTGAGAGCGGTCGCTAGGTGTACCTAACATGAACCATAGGAAACGGTTCAGGCAAAGTAAAGAAATAATGTTTGTAATTATCATCTGGATAGAAAATTTTGTATTCCATTATAGGTACGTAAATTGTCAGTATTATTGGTAATAATTCATAGCTTCTCGAGGTGTCTCATCATTTCAGCCGAAAGACGTCCATGCTGGACATAGGCGTCCGAGGTGTCTAAGTTGATGAAATTAAATCATCATCTGCCTAGCCTTTTCCCAAATGTTGGGGTCGGCTTCCAGTCTAACCGGATACAGCTGAATACCAGTATTATAAGTTGATGAAATTATATTTTTTTTTCATATTAAAAAATGTGGTTTCAATTTATTTTGTAAGTCCAAATCAAATTCCAGCAGTTAGACCTTCATAGTTTTATAACATTTGATTTAAATCAGTCAAGATATTGACTGACAAAAACTACAAAGGACACAGTGACATAAAGAATGCCACTGATGCCGCATAAAATATCGAAGAAGAGAGTACCATTGACACGAAAAGAAGAACAAGAAGAAAACATAATAGTCTACTCTAAAAAGGATTTGAAGGGACAGAGATATTGCATGAAAGAACAAGCCCATTTATGACCATGAAACATGCAATCTAATAATCATCGGCGAAAATAATTATCACCTTGTGCTGTCTTTCTAGATCTCATAATACGAAACATTAAAGAGTGCTTTGAGATCGATTTTTTTTTGCCTCCTTTCTGCAACTGTTTCTATTGTTATACTCCTGCTAGTACACAGAACCTACTTAATTTATATACCATTGTATAGATAATTAGCAGCATTAGGAGCAGTGGTGACAAAGTGGTAACGGCCGCGACTTACGAGTTGTAGGTCGTAGGTTCGTACCCAGACAGGCGCTTAACTTTGTGCAAATTATTTCATCACCACTGCTCTCAAAACGATGAAGAAAAACATCGTGAGGAAACCGGCATGTCCTAGAATAAAAAAATCGAAGACATCTACCAACCCGCACTGGGCCCGCGTAGTGGATTACGGCCCACTCCCTCTCACAGAGAGGAGGCCTGTGTCCCAGTAGTGGGAACATTATAGGCTGATTATCTATGTATGTATTTATGTATGTATAGATAATTTAATGGAGATAAATTCTGTACAAAAATTGATTGAATATCAAAAATTTAATGTCAAAAATTGAGTAGAAACGAAAAAACATCATAATAATTCAAAAAAAAAACCCGTCAATCAAGACTGAAACCTGAAAACATTGTAGCTTGCAAAAAAATCAAATAATTGAGTAAATTTTTAGGGTTCCGTACCCAAATGCTACAACGGAATCCTTATTGTGAGACTCAGCCTGTCTGTCTGTCTGTCACAGCTGGATATCTTTCTGGTTTTTAATAAACATAAATTATTACATAGCAAACAGTTTTACAAGGGGTCGTTCAACTACTGATTGAACTAGTGTTGAACTTTTAGGACATATTTATAATGCATGGGAAGATAAATGCGATGCCTTGGGCATCTTTTGTGATTTGTCCAAGGCATTCGATTGCGTTCTTCTCGAAATGTTAATCAGGAAACTCCGCCGCTACGGGATCCGGAACACTGCTCTGAATCTTCTTACTTCATACTTGAGTAAAATGATTTAGAGCGTTGACGTTAATGGAAAAAGATCACCCGGATCTGTAGTAACAATGGGAGTCCCACAGGGCTCAATTCCTTCAAATCCTTTCTTGTTTCTTATTTATATTAATGACTTGCCGTACCTCTTACAGGAAGGTAAGGTTTTTCATCAAAAATCGAAAACTACGTCGAAAACTATCCTAAAAAAAAGGAAAATGTGCAAACTGCGCTCTTTCACATAATACCCCACATGCCCTAGTAGCCCCACTTCGAATTTTTCAGACCAGGGGGTCTGAAAAGTTTAGTCCCTGTTGCAAAAAATATTATTTTTATTTCTTTCTTATTTGCAAAATAGTTGGGCAAACGTCATCTAAAACTATTTCAAATTTCAAGTTGATAGCATTAGTAGTTCTTGAGATATCCAGTTGTGACAGACAGACAGACTGAGTCCCTAAAAATGTAAAAAAAAATCCGCCCCCTTATCTCCGAAGTTTGCGAAGAGAAAAATCTGTAATAATTCTATGTGATAGAAGTTTATGTAAAGATTACAGGAAAAATAAAACGATGCCTCTAAATAGCACACGTTTTCAGAAATCATCAACAAAAGTTACACTAGTTCCACTATCGGTCAAGAGATGGCGCTGACCTAAAACTGCAATATTCTACACCGCAGTGCGCACTGTTAAAATTCTCTAACGAATAATAATAATATATGCCTCGCCGATGATAATTTAAAAACATATGTCGGAGAAGGTATAGTGCGTCTCGTTATCATCAGGCATATTTTAAATAGTGTGGGCGTACTATGGGTAGTGCTGGTTATTGCGCAATAGAAAAACAGTTTGCAGTTCAAATCAAATCAAATTATAATTTCACGAACAGTTTAATTACACTAGCAAATCACACACTGTAGGTACACACTCAACGATACGGAACGCGCGACAGTTTCTCAGCACGAGTACGATGTCCAATGGTCAAGTCCGCCGCTGCACCTCGCTGCTGGCTCTCCTCGACCCCTCCACGGACTCAGGCTAGACTCTGTCCAGCGCCAACAGATGGCGCTGACGTTCCGAATAGTCAAACGGATGACGTATTTCCGACACATATGATAGTACGGAACCCTCGGTGCGCGAGTTCGACTCGGTTTTTTTTAATAAATTCGTTTCGCCCATAGGAGGAACCCTATTGAAAATGGCTCTTTTAATCAAAGTGTTAAATTATAATAATAAAAAACTAAGTAATATAATATCTATAGTTTTTTATACGATCAAATGAGCAATAGGAGTCGTGCACTGACTCTAATTACCTTCTCAATTCATAAATTCCAGTCAACGCCCCATAAAGATTTCTAGGCCATAATTAGAACAAAACAACATACAAATATATTTGTTTCTTATCTCAACTAAAGGTGTGCGTCTTATCTCAAAAGATAACTATTGTACCGAGCAGTACCTTACCTCTAGCTTACAAGTGTAAGACATTCCAAATCAAGTCAATATTTTGATGTAATAAAAGTATTAATTTTAACGAGTGCAAGTGATGTGTAGTGAAATTAAATAATTAATTCTGTGGATAAACATAGATGTTGGAAGATGTGAGAGAGAGAAAAAGCTATTGGTTTGCAAGAAAAATGATAGTGAAATTGGAACAACAGAAAAACGTGATAACTACAAATATTACCTACTTTTTTTTTTTCTTTAACTTGCAGAAAATTCTGTAGTTATATTTACAAGAACAGAAAAATGGTATTGCGACGTTAAACTTTGCAATGGAGCTAACATTATAATCTAAGTCATTATTTTATAGATATATGTTTAAATACAGTGATTCAATTAATGCTTACGTGCCCAATAATATTAATGGAATAAGCTTTTAGGTACTTAAACAAAACGTTTAAAATAATAATCTTTAACATTATCATAATCATAATCTGTAACACTTCAAACTAAATTCACCATTAAAAATGCAGAACCTTGAAGTTAACAAACTGAACTTCAATGAAAGTGATTCTAGACGAGACAGTCGAGCTAGAGTCATCGAAAGTGAGTCAAGACGAGGCAGTCGAAGCAGAGCATTAGAAAGATCCCTTAGCTACTCCGAAGCCATAGGAAACGGCTCAGGCAGATCCTCAATAGAAATCCCTAACATCGTTGACTCAGACGTTTACGCCAATGAAGAACTGAAAAAACACTACAGAATTTCACAAACTTACGTTGAAGGAAAAGAAATAGCTTTCCCGTGGGTAGCCGCAAATGTAGATACAAAGAATTGTCTAAGAATCCCTATAGATGAGGCTTCACAAGATTCTTCTATATACTCTAGTGAAGATGAGCACATTGATCGAGGTTTGGTCATGACTATAGATGTAGGAGACATAAGCACCAGTCCTAAAGATTCTGATGTGACAAAGCCATTGTCGGAGCGTTCAACCTTACCGATAGCAAGTTCAAGTGTTGATACTAACACAAATCATATTTATGATACAATTGAGATGGCTGAAAGTATCGAGAGTCCTGACAGCATATTTGATGGAAGAGACACCACTTTTGGACCATCAGCTCATGGGTATTCTACTCCTTATAGTAGGAGGAAGAAGAGGAGGACTCATAGGTGAGTTTATTGACGGAGGTTTTATAAAAACCTTTTACTTTCAGCGTGCTTAGTATTACAAACCACTTACAAACTAAGTATATAATTTGTAGAACAAATAGGCATACACTTACAATAATAAAAAAATCCTATAAAAACAAATAAAAGCATCAGATTCACACAAGAAGATTGATCAAGCTCCATGCAAGTGTGACACAAGAGTCTAGTGGTGGTCCAGTGGTAACGGAGTTGTACAACATGGGTTCGAACCCAGCCAGGCGCCTTACTTAGTGTAATTTATGTCATCACCACTGCTCTCAAAAACGGTGTAGGAAAACATCGTGAGCAAACCAAAATGTCCTAGAACCAAAACTTCGAAGACGTGTGACATCTATCAATGCACTGGGCCCGCGTGGTGGGTTTCAGCCCAGTCCTTCTCACAGGGAGGAGGCCTGTGTCCCAGCAGTTGGAATAGTATAGGCTGATTATGCAAAAACAAAAGAAAAACATCGCAATCACAAGAAAAAAGTCCTTCTAGATGCTTCTAGTTACAAGTCGGGCACATGAGCTTCATAGATTTCTAAATTAATTTGATCTGTAGTTTTTAGACCCAATATACAGGGTGTTTGGTTCATCGTTTGCCAAATGGAATTGGCCGAAAGGAGAGGTCATTTGCTATCTCTTAAGGCCCAGTTTGCTTTGATAGTATAAAATTTAAAATTTATAATTAAGTACTTATTAAATAAAAATTTATTTTTTATTTCAAGTTCGAGGAAAGTTCGAACCCTAGAAAGAGATAAGAGACTGCGTAAGAGTGAGATAACACTATCCACCTACTTCAAGAATGTTATTTATGGGAAAACCAGTGTTCTTACCGTAATATCGAATATCAGCCTGATGTGTCTCGATTACACATTTAGCGAATTACTGAAGTTATTAAAAGTTTTTTTTGGTATATTACACACCGTTGGAAAGGGGACAAACTAGAGAACTTTTTAAAAGAATTCGAAGATCCCGATCGCTTTTAGTTTTTTTTTTACAGCAATTTAAAGTTGAGTGTTAAGTGTATTTTTCCTTTTTTCAAAAACTTTATGAGTTATTAAAAAGGAACTAGATGTTATTAGCAAGTAATTTTGAATTTCATAGAACCATACAAGAGTAAACATAAGAATTAAAATGAAATTTGAAGGCTATACTCATAACTTTAAAAAAAAATTAAGCTTAAATGCAGAGTTCTTGTATTTTTCTAAATAAAATTTAAAAAGTCGTAATAAAAAAACCGGTGTAACAAGGAATGAGTTACTGGGCCTTAAGAGATAGCAAACAACCTCTCCTTTCGACCAATTCCATTTGGCAAACGATGCACCAAACACCCTGTATAACTGATGATAATTATAATCTGGGGGATTGTCCACAACAATGTGCACAATAATTATTATTATCAGTCCGAACCTAATGGTATCAATACACTTGATAAAATCATATCTGATAATCTTAAGCCTGCGATAAATATTGTATTCTTTGCGTTACTTAAAAGTAAACATTTATGAATGTGTTTTATATTCATGGGGTAGAAATTTTAAAAATATTTACTCTAGCTTTTACAATTATAGTATGACCTACTGCTCCATTGGTCTCGTGGTCGCAAGCGCGACTGCTGAGCATGGGTCCTGGGTTCGATTCCCAGGTCGGATAAAGTGATATTGGGTTTCCCATTAGGAATTTCCTAGTAACAACCCGGAGTTTGGAAGTTGGCGGTTTATTATCCCCGTGGGCTCAGAAAGCACGTAAAGCCGTTGATCTTCCGCCTGATTTCTCGCCGGTCGTGTCGGATTTCCGTCCCATCGGACTATGAGAGTAAAGGAACGGAGAGTGCACCTGTGTTTGCGCACACACTTGTGCACCGAATAGCCTCCCGACCGAAATCGGTCGGGAGGCTATTGTTATTATTTTTACGTCTCTTTACATTTCTCAGGCTACCCTTGGGTCCCGGATCTTTACTATTATCTACTCTCAGCCTCTGCTACGCCCAAGTTAAAATCAATCATACCTAAGACATGTCCTTCAATTTTGTAAAATAACCACCATTCAATATTAAAGCCCTGAATCATATCGATGTTAAGGTGAACCATGAATTAAGATAAGATAGTACCTACTAGTATTACCAAGATTACTGAAAAGTATTGAAAAAAAATTGCTAATGACTGAGTCATTTGTTTACAATTGTCATAATTATCAGCCATTCAATGTTTAAACATGTTCCTCTCAATTCCAACTACAGTAACTATTACAGTAACACCAAGCCTGACTGATGTAATAGTTACCAGGGTGGCGGTAGTTTAATACTCGTCGGGCGCACTCCAGGGCAGTCAGCCCCCTAACCACCTTACCTCGTGAGCTATTTAAGGACGGCATAAACTATTCCTATTTAGTTTTAAATGACTCGACAAGAAAATTTGTAGACCAGATGTGAAAGCAGGTTTTAAACGTTACCACTATTGTGGTGTTTTGAATTCTTCTGATGTAAATATTTTTTTTTTCCAGACAAAGGCACGGCAGACCCAATCGTTCTAGACGAGTAGTTCTCAAGAGTGGCGAAGAGAATGTACCAGTCAGAAGCAATATATCAGCCAAGTCAATCAAGTATATGAGGGATATTGTTACCACTGTTGTGAGTATAATTATATAAGGATATTGTATTTATTAGTAACCCACCCCCATCATAGAAGCCGACCCCAACATAGTTGGGAAAAGGCTAGGCAGATGATAATGATGATTGTATTTATTACCATAAGTGTCGATCCATATGTCCATATGTCCTTCCCCGGGATGCAATCTCTGCCAAATTTTATCAAAATCCGTTCAGTGCTTTAGGCGTGAAAAGGTAACATACCTACAAACAGACAGAGTTACTTGCGAATTTATAATATTAAGTATGGACCAGTCATGTGATGGCCGATGGGGCCGAAAGGTTCTGGAGTGGCGACCGCGCACCGGAAGACGTAGCGTTGGAAGGCCTCCCACAAGGTGGTCCGACGACCTTGTGAAGGCCGCAGGAACCCGTTGAATGCGAGAATCACAGAACTGGTCGAAGTGGAGGTGCTTGGGGGAGGCCTATGTCCAGCAGTGGACGTCTTTCGGCTGAAATGATGATGGACCTGTCATTGAAACGTTTCACAATATTAGACAAATCTCTCTATTATCGAACAAACTAAATATGTAGTAGAGAATAATTCCTCGAATTTGGTAAAGGTGTGCCAATATGGAGAGCAGTGGTGGCCAAGTGGTAACGGCCGCTACTTATGAGTTATAGGTCGTGGGTTCGAACCCAGACAGGCGCTTTACTTTGTATCAATTATTTTATCACCGCTGCTCTCAAAACGGTGAAGGAAAACATTGTGAGAAAACCGGCATGTCCTGGCACCAAAAATTCGAAAACATGTGATGTCTACCAATCCAGACTGGGCACGTGTGGTGGCCCACTCGCTCTCACCGAGAGGAGGCCTGTGTCCCAGCAGTGGGAACATTATACTATTCTAAATAACTTTTTTGGAACGTAGTCTAACCTTGAGGCACGCTTAGACAGCAACAAGTGTTTTATCAGAGATAACGATGACCCTTTACATGCAATTAAAACCTAAGACAGAGCAAACAAAAAGGACACTTGAGATAAACATAGTCTTTAAAAAAGTCTATAAACTCTAGTGTACAATATTTAAAAAAAAAATCCTTTAAAGGTTTTTGCACTCTCGCACATAGTGAAGGTTAACTAACCATTGGACGGACAGGACGCGATTATTAGGAGCGAAAAATTTACGCGAGGTTTCCTAGCAAGGTCAACTATTTTTTGCAAACTGTGAATATAAGTTGATTATCTATTAATAAATAAACAACTTCTTCCTGAAACCAACCTGAACTATTTTTTTCCCATAGTTTTTATGGTAGGTATACCTTGTCTGTTACATTCGTTATGTCAATTTTCTATCTTCCAGGATTACACAGTCCTTGAATTATTTCTTTACTTAAATTACCAGCGTAGTTAAAACTTATGCTTTACTATTTTCTTTTCTCTGGTGTGCAACAAAGAGTATATTTTCTATCTAATCTATTTTCAGATCAACAGCAAATGGCGTGTCATCCTCCTAATAATGGTGGCTGCCCATTTTATCTTCTGGTTCGTCTTCGCAGCCATATGGTACGCAGTGTCCTCCTCTTATCAGGACGATATAGGTGATGGGAAGGAGCACTGTGTGACAGGAACCACGTCGTTTGCTGGACTGCTCATGATGTCTGTGGAGACTCAGGTATGTGTTGTCTCTTTCTGGCTATAGGGATAGAATAATGTGTCCGTATGAAATCATCATAGCACTTGGTCATTGCTGTTTTAGTATGTCTATGTTTAAGATTTATATAAAAGTGGTGGTAGATTTATGAATTAATGGGATACTTTTCAAAGTTCCTTCAATAATATTAGATCATATGTTTTGAATTCGGAAAATGCTGCCAGACTCCTAACTAGTATGAATTTAATGCAATTATTGGTTTGTGTAACAGATGACCATTGGATACGGCACCAGATACCCAAACGAAGAATGTCCTGAAGCTATTATTATCATGGTCTTAGAGGTCAGTTAAATTATTTCAAATAAGAAGTAAGAAGGTAAAGAATGAAAGGAGGTTACAATAATCGCGATTGGTACCTTCAGACAGATTAGTGAATGATGTTTTTTTAATATATAAGTAAGATATTAATACTGATCGTAATATTCACAAAATTTTGATTTACGATACCCCTAAAGGGTGGGCAGCAAATGTCCTATGCAAAGCAAAATAACGATTATTAACAATAAACACACCCAGATGGCCGGTGGACGATGGGGCTGAAAGGTCCTGGATTGGCGACCGCGTGCTAAAAGACGTAGCATTGGAAGGACTCCCACAAGGTGGACCCATGACCTTGTAAAGGCCGCAGGAATCTGCTGGATGCGGGAAGCACGGAACCAGTCGAAGAGGCGGTGCTTGAGGGCGGCTTAATTTCAGCGGTAGACGTCTTTCAGCTGAAATGATGATAATGAAACAGTAAACTAATCTTTTTAATAATATATTTCAGATAGTGGCCGGTACTGCTCTCTCGGGTGGACTGTCAAGTTTGCTGTTCACGAAGCTTATCAGACCGAACCGACATGTCAACTCTGTGGGATTCAGTAGAAAGGCTGCTGTAAGATTAAAACTATGATTATTTCAATACTAGGCTTGTTCTCTAATAGTACTACTCAATTTAATTGACCATAATGTATTAACGTGGACGAAGCCTAATGAGTGTGTAAAGATTGTAGCACGTCGTGATTTAGTTACACCGACTACTTCTCTATTTTCCAGGTCTGTCGTCGTGATGGTGAACTTTGTCTGCAGTTCAGGGTATGGGATCTGATGAACGTGCACCTTATTGGAAGCTCGATCACTGCTTATATGCTCAAGCCTATCAGGTATATTTTTGATTACTTATAAAATTACTTAATAATATGGTAAGACCCACGGTTTCACCCGCGTAAATGTCAATCCCGTGGGAATATCAGGATAAAAAGTAGCCTATATGTTAATCAAGGGTGTCAGCCATTTGAGCGTGAAGAAGTAACAAGCATATAAACACACACACACATACAAACTTTCGCCTTTATAATATTAGTGTGATATAAAATCATAATGAAAGCTATTAGAGATTGAAAACTATTATCAGAACTAACACTATAAAGGTGTGCTATAGGGCAACATACTTGGTCCTATGCTATTATTAACTTCTTAAGTTCGTTAACACAGCTAATCAATGATCATGGTTCTCCAAATCAATATATTATTATGTTAACTAAAGCGTATTGTAAAATAACAGAACTTTGCAAGACTCCTGTCTTCGCAAAGTTTAGTTATTTTATACGCTTTAGTTTGGTATTTAATTTAATGCATTGAATATGACTGTCGCAATTTACTATACCTCTATAAATACAAAAAATTACAGTATGTATAACAGTTTGGGCGGTGTTCAGGCGTCTGCCTGTATCCTGGGCTGGGGGACTGTTTATTCAAGATCCACTTCAGATAGCGTCATTTCGTTGCAGGACCCTAGAAGGAGAGCTGGTCCATAACTACATGCACCTGCTCGAGTTGAAGGAGTCTCGTGCGTTACTCCTGTGGCCTATCACTGTTGTCCACGTTATCAACTCCGAGAGCCCGCTCTATGACTTCTCTGCGCAAGATATGATGGATTACAGGTACTTTAGTTTACTTCTCTCTTCTTTCCGTATCCAGCAGCAGTCAGCAGGTGCTGCCACCGAAAGTGAAAGGGAAAAACTTGAAAAAAAAAACTATCTTTATGCGCCGTTTTTGTTTTGTTTAAGGCTTATTTTTGTTACCTTTATAATTACTTTCCTCTGATGTGCGCGTTTTGCTTACAGCGAGATGTACCATGAATTTTAAGAGCTCCTATAGAATAATTTTTCTTCCATGTGTTTAGCACAGTAATGATCATTAAATAGAAATAGTGTGTTCAGCAAATTGACTAACCTAAAACGTCCATATATTAAAATCACAACTGTCATTCTTTGTTTCTGTTTTCAGTTGCATGAAATGGCTATAACGCGGTAAATTGGCGGTAGTGTGTCAATTTGATAAATAATTAATTTGGCCCTGGCTGGCGCGGTCTGGCACGGTGTCTCTGGCTGTACTTATTTAGATTTTTTTTAAATAAATACTTGACCAAATTAATAATAGCCACACAATACTGCATATACTGTAATATATCGGCCTGTAATTTTTTTATTGCCTTTATTGTTCTAAAAGTGAACGAGCTTTATACATCTAACTTGTTTACAGCGTGATGAAGATTTATGATGCTAACTCCAGGAATCGCCTTCCAGGATTTTTTCAGCAGTTTTTGATACTAAATCTTCTGTCATGGGTTTCAAAGATATAAATAAAAGCACTGCAGCAACATTACTAAACACTATCAATATCCATTTGTTGCAGGTTCGAGATCGTAGTCTGCCTGACCGGTGCCTCCAAGAACATGGGCACCACCACACAAAGTCGGACCTCGTACCTGTCCAAGGAAATCATCTGGGGATACCGGTTTAAAAATGTTGTGCAGTAAGTATTTACTCTAATTAATTTGATGCAAATCAAGAAAGCTGGCGTTAGAAGAAGTTTTATGCAGAGATAGTTGCAATAGTTTGATTGGATAACGATGATGATAAAAAAAATTATCGTTTGCAATTAAAAGTACTACGCATTTGCATTCTGGAAAACAAATGTTATAGTTAATTCAAGTTATAAATAAACTAAATAATCGCATGAGGCGAGCTAGATGGTCTTTTGGTTTTTTTGATGGTTGGTAATACTAAGTAGGATAAGAGTAAGCTTGTTATAATTCGTCAATGCTGAAACCGCACATTATATCAGTAAAACAGAGCCATTTAAACAAAAATACATTCAGTATTGTCACATGAGTAGGTATTATTTATGTACTCATGTGGTACTATCTCTCCTTCGGCCTTAATCCAACATCATCATTGTCTTGAACCGCCCATTGTGTCACCCCCTGTAAAATGTCTACATTTACATCTGTAATCTTTATGGTGTACATAATAAAGAATTCTACATTCCATCATCCTTATTCGTAACACACTATCATTCTCAATCTGAATCATATCGAAGGATATTGCTAATTCATTGCTTCATATGTTCGAAAAATGCGCCTTGTGAACAACGTAAGAGTTAAATTTTTTTGTCACATCATGTGCAGCCTTACTGACACTTAATGACTAATTTATTTTAATGTAACGTAACTTATTTTGCTCTAAAGCAATTAATCATTCTATCATAATGAGTACTGCAGTGGATATTTAAAAAAAGTCGACCCCAACATAGTTGGGAAAAGGCTAGGCAGATGATGATGATTAAAAAAAATGCGTATTGCAGCAGCAATACTCATTTTTATTGTACAGACATCCATCTACTAACAGCAACCTACAATCACATCAATCTGTCTTTCTTTAATAGGTTTTCAACTTTATCGCTAAAGCATAGGGTTCAAAGTTGATTGCGAAAATTTGACAGTTTCGGGTAGCTTGATGTGCTGGCGTAGACGCACCTATAACAAGAATGACGTATGTTTGATGATGAGTTACTAATTAGTTTTAATGTAAAAAATGCAAGTTGATTTTTTTCCCCTTGAAAGCAATTTAACTGTGTATTATTGTGTGTGTTATTTTAATATGTGGAGACTTACCAATTGATATAATTTGCGTGTTTCATCATCTTACAGTAATGAGGTATACTTAATTAGCTTCTGCAGTAAATTTCTACATAGTACCGTATCAAAAAAAAAATAGGATTCTTCTAATAACCGCAAAAAATGGTGTCTACAAAACCCTAGGATCAGAAGTCTTCATAATACATCGTCATTCTGACCTTCATCATTATCATTATCATTTAAGCTGAAAAACGTCCACTGCTGGACATAGGTATCCCCAGGCGCCGCCACTTCGACCGGTTCTGTGCTTCTCTCATCTACCTCATCCCATCCTGGCCTTAGCCCTATTTATTTGGGGTCGGCTGTCTACGTCTTTCATACAACTCTATCTTTTCTTTATCAAGTTTCACATCATCATTCATATATCGTTACGTAAGTAAGTGCTCTTCCTCACCTACATTATTCGTTTTATCTTCTATGCAAATAAATAAAATTGATGAGTCTGTTTGTAATGTCAAAATAACAACTATTTACTTAATGATATGAAAGTATATACAGGGCGTCCCACGATTATGACACATGGAGGGAAAGTACCTTGAATATTGAAGATAGAACATTTTACTGAAAGAAGACATTATTTTAATTTAAAAAACAATTTAAACTGCTTTCATAGATTTTTAAATAATTACATGGTTGAACCGGGAATCGAACCTGCTACACGAGAAAAAAAATTACCCTGTAGCTTTATCATGCCGATCGAAAGGCTTCATCATAAGGATTATGTTTTGCTAAATAACACAGTGTCAGAAATAAAAGGAAGACCATGAATTTTAACATTTTTAATACAAAATTAATAAATTTGTCAAATGCTCAAAATGAGTATATACTGGAGAGATACTGTTGAATCTTATAAGGCCCATTGTGAACGACCACGTTTCAGTTCCATAAGTCATCACTGGCAACACACACTGGTCAAAGACTTTCGTCTTGAGACACTGCGGTATGTGGGACGAGAAGATATTGCGTAGCTTCCCGAACGCTGCCCAGTCGAGTCGGATTCGTCGATTGACCTCTTTCTCGAAGTTAGACCTACCTAACTGGACAGTTTGTCCTAGGTAAACGTACTCGTCCACGACTTCGAGTGTAGCGTCTCCGATTTTTATGAGAGTGGGTGTTACATGGGCATTTGACATGACCTTCGTTTTGTCCATAAGAAGGCTAAAAGTCACCCAAAGGGCAATGGAGAGGGCTATGCTTGGAGTTTCCCTGCGTGATCGAATCAGAATTGAGGAGATCCGCAGGAGAACCAAGGTAACCGACATAGCCCGAAGAATTGCCAAACTTAAGTGGCAGTGGGCAGGGCACATTGCTCGCAGAACAGACGGCCGATGGGGCCGAAAGGTTCTGGAGTGGCGACTGCGTACCGGAAGACGTAGCGTTGGGGGGCCTCCTACAAGGTGGTCCGATGACCTTGTGAAGGCCGCAGGAACCCGTTGGATGCGGGAAGCACAGGACCGGTCGAAGTGGAGGTGCTTGGGGGTGGCCTATGTCCAGCAGTGGACGTCTTTCGGCTGAAATGATGACTGTTGAATACAAAGTCGCACACTTTTGATTATTTCACTCCCTGTCGATTTTTTGACCTTGTTGTGGTGGATATTTAGAATAATACGTCTAAGTTCTGTTTGTAGCTCGTGGACATTTTCATACTGGTTCTTGTAAACTAATTATTTTCTGTTTTTTTTTTAACTTACTATTCTTCTCCCACAGCTACAGCAAAAAAGAAAAAGCCTACAAGGTCGACGAAGACAACTTAAACACAGTCGAACAAGTTGAAACTCCTCTCTGCAGTGCGAGTTACATGAAAGACTTTGAGGAAGACCTGAAGGCTTCCACCAATCTCCTCTTCACTCCTGACATGTCTGTCTCTCCTACTGATTTCTCTCTCCCAGAAGAGTCTTCTACTCTCTCTAGGCCAGAAGATTCTATACCTTCTTCTCCCTCGTTCAATAGGACTGCAGGGACGCAGAGGAGTTTCGGGTGGAATTTTAAGAGATTTAGGCCTGAGAAGTATGTTGAGACTTTTGAGAAGAAGGAGTAGAGTAGAAGGTGATTTTGTAGAAGAATAAGTTAAGTGACCATCCGCAATAAAAAAAATGTAAAATGAAGGCTTTATAGAGATGTGCTGTTAGTGTGTATACATATGAGGTGGACGCCCCAGCGGCAACTGCACCCGTCGACGCGTCTGCGGCTGCGGCCGACAACATGCTGCTCGTATATTTGAGCACCGTAATCAAATCGCTCGTCGACATGTTATCGATGGGTGCTATTGCCTCTGCCGTAGACGCGTGCCGCTGGTGAGTATGCAAACTTAAGGTTGTGTAGCAGTCAAGGAGATGTTTATTGTTGAAGACTTATTACTGTCATACTTATAAAGCTAATAACATAATTATTTGTCATAGGAATAAGGTTGAATTTTGAGTCAAATCAAATCAAATCACTTTTATTTGTTAACACAGGTACAGAAATATAGATCTTGAGTTTGGTGAACAGAACGCTATGTCATGCCAGGAGGCGTACAAATATGGTGTGCATCTAGCTCAATATTAACGAATTTAAACAAAATAAAAAGAGTCACATAACACATCCTGTATACATACTCGAAGGTCGAGTTTTGGTCACCACATCACTGCGTGTTAACAATTTCAATGTCGATTTCAGACAGAGATGAGCTTATCATTAGTTTGTTTGTTTAACATTTATTAGTTAGTTTTGTAGGGTTGTAGACGAAGTATTGCTCAATTTTATAAACATAATAAGTACTTACTTAATTTAGAAAAATTTAAGAAATAGAAACCAGTAAGGCGGATCACCTACAACGCGCCACGCGACGGGGCGCAGGCAACCCGCCAAGCGACGCGGGGCGCAGGCAACGCGCCCTCGCGCGTGATTTTTTACTTACAAATTCCATAAAAATTCGCTCCCGCGCGGATAATTTGTCTCCGTTCCCCGCGCCCCGTCGCGTGGCGCGTTGTAGTGTGCGTTCCGTCTAAAGAATAACTTTTTTTTAATCTAGTCTTATTTAATCTTATTTAGGTTACACCTGCCAGTTAAACTGTGGTAAAAATAATAACCTACCTAATGTATTGTATTGTAAATAAATAACAATATTATCATTTGTGTGTTACTTTAATTCTCAAAAAACTTACAGCTTATCATCAAATCGTTATTGAGCTCCCTAAAATAGGGTTGAGCTACATGAGGACTGAAGCATGAATGCCGTCTATTGGGACAGGTTGACTCAAAGCTGCAATGGCTCTTTCTTCAAAAGGCCTTTCCAGACATGGCTCTGCATTGTTAGAGTTAGACCGACATAAAATCCTAATACTGCTCTGAGCAGGTTTCGGCGTTACTTCTCAGGGATCAGTCAGCTAGGAAATGCCGGTGCCATCTATAGTCGGACTTTTAATTAACTGCAGTTAAACGACAGCTTATGTTAACACATAAGCGTAAGTCATCTAGGTAACCCTAGATGACTGAAATTGGCGTCTTTTTGTTTTTTCGCGGCCAACAACCAAATCTTGTTATTCTACTACAGAATAGTGTAACAAATGAAACTTATTTCACATGCATATCTCTAAACTCAGTCCGAAATGAGTTATTAAGAAGTGTCATTTTACTGCAGCTAATTAAAAGTCGGACTATAGTTTTATTATCCCTATCCAGTGCTGTTATACGCCAATCCTTGTGGAAAGAGTCGAGCTCGTTCCGCCGTCTCATTCTGGGCCTGCCGCGTTGTCGTTTGCTGCTGTTTGGGACCCATTGTGTGGTTTTTATTATTTACCCATTCATTGGATAGGGATAAGTGGAAGGAGGAAAGGGAGGCCTTTGCCCTACAGTGGGACAGAAATGGCTGATAATAATAATAATAGTTTTATTATTTTTTGGGATGCATTAAGAAGCCTCCTGGCGTAGCGCAGTTTCTTCTGCCAGTTACTTAACTGAACCGAGCGCTCGGCGCATCCTGGCACATCCTGGACTGGCCAATTCTTCCCTTGCGGTGGTAGGGCTAACGCCCGCCTGGTTTGCGACTACCCTCCGACCTGAGTCCGGCGTCAAGCAGCCTACTGTTTTTGGTCGATGCGTGGGAGTTCCAGTGCCTTAGACATCTTATAGGCACGCTCGTTCTATCATAGACCTCATCCATCGCTTTCCATCAGGCTTTATGGGGGTCAAGAGCGAGCCCATTCAACAATATATATATATATAAATATTTAATTTACGAGTAAAAGTGTCTTAAAAAATTTACTTACAGAAATAAACGTTTCATTTCAAATAATCTTCTCTTGAACATGAGCTTCCAGTTAACCACTTCAATTAATCAGTCATTGAATAAAGAAAGAAGTCATTTCTCAAGTATCTTGGGTGTGTTTTACAAACACCCAGTTTTCAGTACCTATTACGGACAAAGGAAGTCGGATTTATCCTACCATTCCATTCTCTCTTAATTAAAATTTTTTTTTACAAAAACAAATGAACCAAAACACCGTGTTATAGGCTGGTTTTAGAGTCGCGCTGACCGCACGCTGACTGTCGGCGCTGACAGCTTGAAACGTATGAACTTCTAGGAAGCGTTTTAGAATAACGCGTAGCTATCAGCGCGTGCGTTTCATACGTTTCGGCTGTCAGCGCCGACGGTCAGCGTGCGGTCAGCGCGACTCTAAAATCAGCCTTAATAATATTTATATAAAAACAACATCTGTACCACGGGGGCCATTGACCCGGCCAGAGTCGATTTTTTCACACATTTTGTTTTCTTATGTAAAATTATTTTTGCGTATCGTCGTTTCAGCCGATAGACGTCCACTGCTGGACAAAGGCCTCCCCCAAATTTGGGAGGGTTTGCCATAATCGCCACGCTTGGCAGGCGGGTTGGCGATCGCAGTATGGTATGATGGTGGAATACATAAAGAACGCTGCTGCCCATTCTCCGGTACGCCCCTTAGTCGCCTTTTACGACACCCACGGGAAGTAAAGGGTATCGTATCAATATTATTTCTATATGGAGATTTGATGGAGAGAATGTGCGCGGGAGACCTAGATTCGATCGCTATTTTAACCCGACTACGGAATAGCCAAAAGGAGCGTAATGTGTTTCAAGCATGAGTATGTTTGTTTGTTGCGAGTCTCGCGAGTCGTCCTGGGTTTAAAATAGGATCTTATAGAGATTATCACTTACAAACAAACAAACAATTCTACCTCTTTATATAACAGTCGCACGAGTTGATCGATCAGGTTAAGCTACGCTTGCCGCGGCTGGTCCGTGGATGGGTGACGATCTTCATATACTAAGAGTCCTCTGTGTAGCTGTTGGTCCCGGCTCTCATTCGTAGATTTCGACGGCTGGCTACTACAGTCGTGATGCTATGATATATCTGTACCTATAGTAAGTTACTCAATACTCAATACTTTATTTGCATTACACAATGTGTACTTAGGTGGTAAGTTAAAAGAGAAAGAAATTATGTACATTATGGACCCTGTCGGGCACAGCAAAAAAAAAATAAAAATAAACACAAAAAAAAGAGGCTGCTTCCCGAATCCTAAGATCCAGTGGAAGCAGTCCGGAGAGTAGTTTATGTAGGACCTTAGTTACCTCAAAAAAAAAACCGGTTAAATGAGGGTTCCGTACCTGTCACCACCACGATGGAGGAAGTCCAAGAAGATTTCCACCACGCAACAAAAAAAATAACTGGTCAAGTGCGAGTTGGATTCGTGCACCGAGGGTTCCGTACAAATTTGTAGCTAGGTGTGTAGGTAAGTAAATAGTTTACGGGATTTTTTTTTATTTTGTAACGTAACTATAAATTTACGGATTTTGGGATTTTTTCCTTTACTTGTGCTACATGAAATTGCTTCTTGTCAAATTTCACGATTCTAGGTCAACGGGACTTCCCGTTGACGCAATCAAAAGATACGGGCGTGTACTCGTATGTTCCGGAATCAAAACCTATTATTATAGGGATACTTACCCTTGCGTTGACTTAGAACTTTGATTTTTTCACTCCTTCAAGGGATTGCAGCACTGACTATTTTAATTTCAACTTGATAACTCCACGCGTTCTTAAGAAAAAGGGTCTAGACAGGCGGACAGAGAGACGGACAACGCAGTGATCTAATATGGCTTCCGTTTTTCCTTTTGACGAACAGAATCCTAAAAATATATAAGTATAGTGGCCAATCTATAAAACACACTGTAATTAAAATAATCACCAACAAATTAGTACTAAACACATCACTTTATTACAGCATCAACGATTAATTAACACTAAACGAGTAGCATTAATTTATGTTTCCTTCGCGTGTCCTATCGCTTCATAATAGCTGTATCGTAGCTGATAAAGCATTTTATAATTGTTACAATGTTTTACTGTACTGACTGTGCTACTGTAGTTGTCACAGCATAATGAATTACAGTAGGACAATGTAGTAAATTGTAGATCGTAGGTTCGAACCATATGGATATCCGAGAGATATGCCTTCACTCTAAGTTTGTTCGAGTTCAAATGTCGCCACCTTTTTCCCACTCCTGAAACTCACACAAAAACAAAAGAAATAGATACGACCCATATGATGCTTTTTGGCACACATGCAAGAAAGTAGGCGTAACACTTTTGTGCTATCTTATTGTACACATGCTCAAAAAGGGCGGGCACTAGAAAGTATAGATACAGTCACTGAATGCACACATGCAACTCTGCACTGCGTAACACACTATCAATCTCAAACTGAATCATTTTTAAAGATATTGCTAATCCATTGCTTCATATGTTCGAAAAATGTGTCTACTCAACAACGTAAATAACGCAATGAATGTTGTTGAACTGACAAAAGCCATTGCTACTGATTCATCGTCATGTTATTACCATGTATAATTAATATAAGTACCCATGTACTGCAATACTCCAAAAGGATTAATAAAGATTTATTATTATTATTATCATCATTTCAACCGAAAACCTCCACTGCAGGCTGGACATAGGCCTCCCCCAATTTTGAGGGGGGGGGGCGGGTTGCCATAATCGCCACGCTTGGCAGGCGGGTTGGCGATCGCAGTATGATATGATGGTGTAATGCATAGAGAACGCTGCTGCCCATTCTCTGGTCTCCCTTAGTCGCCTTTTACGACACCCACGGGAAGTATGGGGTGGTGCTATTCTTTAAGTCCGGTACCACACAGACAAGTCCGGTACCACACAGACAAGTCTGCTACTGCTACTGATTGTGTGTACGCAATTAATTTTTGGTCAGTTTGATCGGATGGACGCGACATGTGCCAATACCATTACAGACGCTATGACGCATACTTTGTGTAAATTATTTTATCACCACTGGTCTCAAACCGGTAAGGGAAAACATCGTGAGAAAACCGGCATGTCCTAGAACCAAAAATTCGAAGACATGTGACATCTACCAACCCGCACTGGGCCCGCGTGGTGGATTACGGCCCACTCCCTCTCACAGAGAGGAGGCCTGTGTCCCAGCAGTGGGAACATTATAGGCTGATTATACTAATGTAGTGAGACTATAATTTATTATTTTATTTTGATAATTATATCTAATGGATAAAACTGACGAATCAGTGAAACTGACTAATTAACGAAACTGGCGAATTAAATAAACTGACGACTGAGAGAAACTGACCAGTGATACGCGGACTCATTAACCGACGCTGTAAAACCTGAAGTCGAAGTCTTTATTTTTTTATTATGCCCTTGAACAATGGCAATGTTTGAGCTGAATAAAATAGAGTATTAGCAAATAAATAATTATTTCCATTAGTAAACTTTTCCCATTAATGTGCTATTCCCAAAAAACATTTACACAATATATCAGTCAGCTTCGATAGGTTAAGACAACAAGCTTAGACAAACATTTGCACAACCTTGGCATACTGCTTTCATTTCAGCTGTGCCTATAATGATTCAATTATTCGCAATAAAAACAACGAATTGAAACCACCAACTTACATTTACCGCCAAAACAATCCTTATTCTCTCACAACAAAGTCCAAATCCCCCTAACTAAATACACAGATGACTTTGTAAAACTTATCAAACGTTTGGTAGCTGCGCACCGAACCAGTTTGACTTGACCCCTCAAATTATATTAATGTACGGAAATGCCGATAAGGAGATCGTAAAAGTACCGAATTGCAGGTATCAAGTTATGTAGGTCGTTGGGTAACACCGACACACGTTATCAAAAGGGTTATTAGGAAAATTTTATGCTTCCTAAATGTAGTACAAGAGATAACGAATTTTATTAAAAGCGATCTTATTTGCTGTCACTCTAAGATTCAGTCAGCATTGCTGTTTTAAAATCTCATATATTTTATGATTAGCTGCTATCACTCGCCATCAAACGTAAAAGTTTGGCGAGTTTAGATTTAAGTTACACCTCTGTATTTTGAATATCATTAAATAAATAAAAAAAAAAAATATATTATTTTAGTGGCAACCAAATACGACAACCAACAGCAGATTTAGGTACCTACTGATAAAGCTTTCTTAAAGATCAAAGTCCTTAACATTGAAATTAAAAAAATTATTGCATATCTCATGTGTGTACATTGTGTTATTTGAGTCTCTCCTGTAAACACCATCTAGTCACATAGCACAACACGATTATTAAAAAACTATAAATCTTGTGCGTCCATATTGTTTACATAAGCACTTGTTTGGTTTTGATATTATCACGTGCGTTTGTAAAACAAGAATGCGTTATGTCACGTTATCATCTGTTTGATGTTACGTTGTTAGTTATGTATTAGCCAATCTTGTAGTATTATTCATTAAAACATAGTACGTAGATAGCTATCAGAAAAAAATCAGCTGTTCCCTACATTTTGACGCGTTATACTCGTACGAACATAAATGTAGAGAACAACAGATTTTTTTTTTCGCGATTTCAGGTTTGGTCCCATAGTAAAAGTTGTTCATAATGATGAGTACAATGACCTCTTAAGAGGTTGTTAACGTATTACCAATAACCCCGTATATTGTCATAACAAATCATAAGTCTTCTAAACTCGTGAAGCCCTTGAAGGGATGTGCTCCTCAACAACAGAGTCGATCGACTGAGTCAAGTGACTCACGGGACGCGGTGAGTAATCAATAGTAATCGATGAGTGCACCTCTAGACGAGACCGACTTCCGGACGGATTGCTGACTGTGGCAATTAGTTCAGCCTTGTTTGTAGTCTGGGAGACGGTGATGTTTTATTTATAGTTATCTTAAGACTACGCCTACCGCCTAATCACTAAAACGGAAAATAGTGGCCACTATTATCCGTTTTAGTGATTATAATATAACTAAACATGGAGCGTTCAAGTATTACGTAACGCATTTTTTATAGTTTTTAGACCCTCGCTCCCCCCCATGTAACGCATCGTAACGTTTTTCTGTACTCCCCCTCCCCCTCCCTCAATGTTACGTAACATCTAAGTGACCATTTTTACCTAAAAGTCACAATTAGTATGTTGCGTAACTTTAAAAAAAAAACTATAAATTTCGCAACCTTTGCGAATTTTGCGGGATTCTCCGTAAAACATAAACGAAAAGGGTTGCCAACTTGGGACATTTTAATTTCCTAGTTTTTAAAAAAAAAGTTACGTAACGCGTTGTTCCAAGGTCCCGCCCCTGTAACGCACCGTAACGTTTTACAAGACCCCCCCACCCCCCAAATTGCGTTACGTAATACTTGAACGTTCCCTAATGTACAACTACCGTTTATAATAACATTAACGTATAATCTTGTGGAGCACAAATTAACATGCTTATTTTCTGCATTTTCATTCTAAAATAAAATAAATAACCAAACAAACGATGAGGGCGCCACTGCGCGGTCGGGGTTTGTCGGCGCCCTCTTAAAGATGTTGATGGTATTTTATTGACTGTCCCGTTGGTCTCGTGGTCGCAAGCGAGACAGCTGTGCGTGGGGTCCTGGGTTCGATTCCCAGGTCGGGCAAAGTGTTATTGGGTTTATCCATTAAGGATTTCTCATTAGCAGCCCGGAGATTGGAAGTTGGAGGTGATAACCACATATGTCTCGGAAAGCTCGTAAAGCCGTTGGTTCTTTTCCTGATCTCTCCCGGTCGTGTCGGAATGCCGTCTTATCAGACTATGAGAGTAAAGGAACAGAGAGTGCATCTGTGTTTGCGCATACACTTCGAATACAAACACTAAATCTTTTCATCTTTTCGTATCACCAATTGAGATTGCCTATGAGAGGCACTGAGGCACTCAACCTCACTCCGTACTCGCGATCCCAATCAACCTTTCCTGAACTTTCAATTCAATTTACACACACACACACACCCCGACATACAAACACTCACACGCATACACACAATCACCATTACAGGCTTTTCTAACCATCTTTTATTATTTTTATGTAATACTAGCTGCGACCCGCGGTTTCACCCGCGTAATTGTCGATCCCGTGGGAATATCGGGATAAAAAGTAGCCTATATGTTAATCCAGGGTGTCAGCTACCTCCGTACAAAATTTTATCAAAATTGGTCTAGCCGTTTGAGCGTGAAGAAGTAACAAACATATAAACACACACACTCACACACACACTCACAAACTTACGCCTTTTTAATATTAGTGTGATTACTATGGTATTTTTAATATGTTTTGTTATAATCGTTAACCTTCTTGCAAAAGTTTATAATAGTACATATTATTTCCTTCTGGAGAGCGCACTAGCTCTTGTAACACAGGTGAACCACCTAGCGCAAGTGTCAGGGACTTTACACAATTTGTAACCACTTTCTTGTGTAATAATGATTATTATCTCCTTATACTCGTACTAGCTGTGCCCCGCGGTTTCACCCGCATAAGTATCGATCCCTTGGGAATATCGGGATAAAAAGTGTCAATCCTGGTCATAAACTATCTGTATGCAAATTTCATTGAAATCCGTTCAGTAGTTTTTGCGTGAAAGACTAACAAACATCCAGCCATCCTCACAAACTTTCGCGTTTATAATATTATTAGTAGGATAGGATAGCCCAGTGTGTTATAAACCCTCATTTTGTCTCACCTCATGGTTTTATAGAAGAATTCCATAGTTATTATCATTACAAACATCAGAGTAAAACTTCGAAATCGAAATGACTTAAAGATCTTCAGAAAAACAAAATTCAAAGTTTGCTTACAACTGGGTCCGGAAATACACAAAAAATATGTATTTAAAAGTAACTGAACTCATTATTTTAATTTTGATTGCATCAAAAAATACTTATAAAACCATACCTTTTGACAAGTTTTTGTACATTTAGGGTGATTACATTAGGAGAAATAAATTAATTTCTCATATTGCTTTATTTTTTTTGTTTCACATTATCGCCGTATTAAAAAGAGTAGCATATATTTAACGATAGCTTAAACAAGCCCTTATACGCAGTATTGAAATCACAATGTAAGTACCGCTTTCTGAATCAAGCACTTGCCCATCCAGCTGCCCAACGAGAGCCTCCTCAAGTATTGGTCGAGGCTCTGGCTACTGTTACGACTATCGGCACAATGATCGCTAAGTCTACCTCCCACACGTCGACAACCTTGGCTCGCGAGGTTCAAGATACTTAATTTGTTAAATAATAACCTCCTTTATCTCCCTATTTCGTTTGATCCACGAGTTTTTGACCACCCTGTATATTTAATCACACTAATATTATAAAGGCGAAAGTTTGTGAGTGTGTGTGTGTGAGGGTGTGTGTGTGTTTGTACGTTTGTTACTTCTTCACACTCAAACGGCTGGACTAATTTTAATAAAATTTTGTATGGAGGTAGCTGACACCCTGGATTAACATATAGGCTACTTTTTATCCAGATATTCCCACGGGATCGACATTTACGCGGGTGAAACCGCGGGGCGCAGCTAGTAATAACCATAAAACAGGAGCAAAGAAATTAATACAATTATGGTGTTTAACGAGAGAGGAAGTATTTTTATCAGAATTTCAAAACTACCGACACTGGCAAGTCAATACTCAATACTCAATACATTTATTTGCATTCCACAATGTGAACTTAGGTGGTAGTCATTCCACAACCGTACTGCTTGAACAGTAAAATGGTGAAATGCATCGGCATCTCTTCTTTCGTTGATAGATACAGTAGACCGCACGCCTTTCGTAACACTCTGACCCGGCCCAGCGTAATAAGGAGTTTCAATAGAATGCGAGGCCAGCTTGTACTGATTTTGTTGCCACTGCAGTGCGATCTACTGTACCCCTCCTTCGACTTGCCACTTTTAGGTAGGGTAGCTTTTTACAAAACTAACGTAGGTTTTTTATTTCAAAAAACAGTTACCTCTAGAAGAAAGAAATAAAATAAGTTTGTTTAAGCCAGGTTGAGGATTGTCCAAAAGGGTTACCGCTGACCCGGAACATAATAAGGAAGGAACACGGGTGGGTTTAGTCACTAAGAGTCTGACACTCCCTTCCGCTCGGTCATTTGACGATTTCCCACCCAAAAAAAGGCACACAATACTCACCTCACTGCGGTTAGTGAGGTAAGAGAAAGGCGTTTTCGGGGACTGTTTTATTACAGACTCCAGCACATCAAGCTACCCGAAACTGTAAAATTTTCCCAATCAACTTTGAACCTTATACTTTAGCGATATACTTGAAAATGTATTAAGGAAAGTACCTTAAGGTGAATTCTCCAAGCAGCCCGCGAAATTCAAATTTTCTTACGTTTTTTGCAATTTGCAGGCCAGTGCTAGGTTGTATGTTGATTAAAATATTATTCGCGGCTGTAAGACATATGTAGTTACAGAATTATAATCATCAAAATCATCATTAAAACGCTCTAAGTTCATAAAGCTGTAGGAATTACTTTTTCTGTTTTTTTTTGTATTACACCTTTATGAAGTTGGAGGGTTGTATTGGTGATTTTGATGATTATAATTCTGTAACTACATACGTCTTACAGCCGCGAATAATATTTTATTCAACATACAACCTAGCACTGGCCTGCAAATTGCCAAAAAAGGCAAGAAATTTTGAATTTCGCGGGCTGGTTGGAGCAGTCCCCTTAAGGGATTCCATTTTATGCAGACGTGCAATGACGACGCAGTTATGCAGTAACAGCGTCATTTATTCCTATCAATTCCCTGAACTTAGCCAGCCATAACATAGGTAGGATGCAGTTCCTGGAAATACACCACTTACCCAAGTGCTGGACAAGCGATAAGCTTACAACAGAATGCTCTGTAACGTACGAGAAGGTGCTGATGCAAACAATTTTTTTAGATGTAAATATTTACATCATAAAACGTCGTATAATATGTCGGTTGCATTGTTTAAGCTGGTTCTAAGTAGTGTTGCGTAGGTAAAAGTAATGCCTAGTAAAAGGACACTTGAATTTTTAACTCTCGGCGCTGAGCCTAGCGTTGAAAATCGAACAGCACGTTTTTATTAGGCAATACACTTATTAGGTGTCACGTAGTGTTAGTGAAAACGGGTATGTCACTGTGGCTTAGCGCGAAGCTTCCTTTAGCTTTCTTTTACAACTAAGGGTATTAATCTGTATGATAATCAATACCTAATTTATTCACACGGACCATATTTGAGCGTCAAAATCAACTGTGTGGGCGATAAGGACCACAACAAAGCCACGTCGTAGCCACAACGCAACCATAACGATCTGTCTGTCTGCAAACACTAGCCACAACGTAAACACACCGCAACTACTATCACCACGTAACCACTGCTTGCCCACATTTCGTCGCTGCGATGTGATGTAGTTGTGGTAGGTACGTGTGATCGGTCCTTAACTTTACTGTGGCATGTTTTTGTTTATAAGATAAAAACAGAGCCTGAATAGTGAATAGTATGTATTAAGAAGAAGATGAGCGTTATTATATTGTTTATCACTATCACATAGAGATTGTATGTAGGAAAAAAAACATGCCCAACCCTTCTTGACAATCGGGTAAAAAATGTGGAGATGATTAATCAATCATCTCTACATTTTTTATCGTTATAGTTACCGACGAGAATACGAACATAAATGTAGGGAACAGCTGATTATTTTTCGCGATTTCAGGTTTGGTCCCGTAGTAAAAGGTTTTCATAACGATGAGTACCGACCTCTTAAGAGGTTGTTAATGTTTTACCAGTAACCCTGTATAGAAGCCATTCGATCTGTATATTATTGTTTATTACATGCTTTCGAAGGGCCCGTGGCTAAATAATAACAGCTGCACAGGTCGATCGATCAGGTTAAGCTACGCTTGCCGTGGTTGGTCTGTGAATGGGTGACAATCTTTACATACTGAGACCCTCCGTGCCTCGGAAAGCACGTTCAGCCGTTGGTCCCGGCTGTCATTCGTGGATTTTGACAGACGTTACGGGTAGTCAGAAGCCCGAAAGTCTGACAAGCAGTCTTACCCAGGGGTATCGTATTACCCAGTAACAGGGTTGTGGAGGTCAGATAGGCAGTCGCTCCATTTAAAATACTAGTATTCAGCTGCATCCGGTTAGACTGGAAGCCGACCCCAACATAGTTGGAAAAAAGCTAGGCAGATGATGACGTGCTTTCGAAGAAAAACAACCAAATTCAAGGTCGCTTAGCGTGATATGGAGCGGGCTATGCTTAGTTTCTTTGAAGGATAAAAACATATCCGGAATAGAACCGAAGCTACCGACATAGCTTGAAGAGTAAGCAAGCTGAAGTGGCAGTGGGCTGGCCATGTCTGTCGAAGGCCGGTGGAGCAGACAAGTCCTGGAGTGGAGACCGCGTATTGTCAAGCATAGTGTGTTAAAAAACTATTTTAAGGGTTCTGTACTATAGAATCACTGCGTTGTCTATTCGTCCGCCCGTTCATCTCTCTGTCGATACCTTTTTTCTCAATAACGCATGGAGGTATCAAGTTGAAAATAATATCAAACATATACTTAGGTTTCGGTCCCTTGGAGGCCTTGGAGCTCTAAAAAACATCAAGCTTCTAAGTCAACGCAATACAAAATATGGCCGTTTACGCGACATATTTTGATACTCGCAAATATGTAAAATTCTATCTTAGGGTACTTCCCGTTGACTTAAGAATCATGAAAGGCAAGAAGCAAGGTCTCACAGTACAAGTACAGGAAGAAATATAAAGAACAAAATCAGTTTATAACTGAGTGGACTGTCCGTATATAATTCACTGCTGTCAGTTACATATGCCATCGTATCGTGTTGTTTACTAACACTTAGTTACAGCGGCAACTTTGTACCATGTTTCTATGATATATGCATATGCAGTTGCTTGCTTGTGGATAGTTACTATCATATGTAAGTTACTATCACCAACAACTGTCCACCAGGTACCAGTCATTGATGATAGTAACTTACTATAAAGCCGATCGTCGAGGCGCTGAAATCAACCGAACCGAACCCCGAACCGAACCGATTTCAGCGCCTCTCCTATGACGGCGCCCGGTGCCGTCGCACCGCTAGCACCGCCCTAGGGCCGCTAGTGCTTAGTTATAAGAACAATGTTACTAACCCTATATGAGTCTTCGCTCGAATTAAAGTTTTTGAATTTGAATTTGAATAACACTTAGATCTTCTAATATAAAAGTCATAAAACAAACAGACGCACCCTTATTGCGTAACATACTATCATCAGTCACAATCTGAATCATTTTTCGAAGGATATTGCTAATCCATTACTTCGCATGTTCGAAAAATTTGTCTGCCCAACAACGTAAATAACGCAATGAATATTGTTGAAAACGCAATGAATATTGTTGAACTGTCAAAATTAAAGCCATTCCTACTGATATTGTGTTACGCAATTACCCCGCAGGTTTGATATAAATTGAAAGTCAGAACGTGTCAATATTAGCATTAGTATGGATATGACGCTAGGTCATATCCGTACAGTCACAACAGTCAACAACAACAACAACAACAGTCAACGGCCTTAAGAACTTATCTTTGTTTTTAATGTTCTGTTTGATTTTTGTTATTTTACATTTATTACAATATTATTATTTCTCTATTACTAAATTTATTGTTATTTTATTATTTTAAGAGAATGTTTTAATAATAATAATTTTTTTTTTGACATTTGCATGTCACATCGTGTGGCAAACATGCCTGTACCTAATACTGTTATTACCATCTTGCATGCATGTATTTTCTTGTATGTATGACACATATTTAAGCAAATAAATCTTATCTTATCTTACTAATACTAATATACTAATAATATTATAAATTCGCAAGTAACTCTGTCTGTCTGTATGTTACCTTTTCACGCCTAAACCACGGAACGGATTTCGATAAAATTTGTCAGAGAGATGGATTTCATCCCGGGGAAGGATATAGGATAGTTTTTATCGACATACCTCGCAGATGAAGCCGCGGGCGGAAACTAGTTACAACATATTATACAGTTTCTTTACTAGTTCTTTTTCCATAGAAAAAATCATTTGTGACACACTATATGATATTATAGGAGCATGGTAATCGGTCTGGCCTGGTTGTAATGTAATGGTATTCATGAATAACTTATAACTTTGTCATAAGAAATAAATATATCGAAGATCATTAGCCTAGATTTTACCCATCCCAACATCTATAGATCACAATAAGAATAAATCTATTTTATTTACTGGCTCGCGGACTAGAAAGCGAAGTCAAATTCACTGCAAAATGCACTAGATTTTTTTTTACTAGACTTCACCAAGAGCTTTCTTATCAACATAATTATGCAAAGTTATATTGAGCAGTGGTGGCCCAGTGGTAACGACCGCGACTTACGAGTTGTAGATCGGAGGTTCGGAGTTCGAACCCAAGCAGATGCTTCACTTTGTGTAAATTCTTTCATCACCACTGTTCTCAAAACGGTGAAGGAAAACATCGTGAAGAAACCTGGCCATGTCCTAGAACCAAAAGTTCGAAGTTATGTGACATCTACCAACCCGCACTGGGCCCGCGTGGTTGATTACGGCCCACTCCCAGGTAGGCTTGGGTCCCAGTAGTGGAAACATTATAGGTTTATGCTTAAGTGATGTTAGAAAATTATTTTTTTTGTTTTTTATCCTGATACTGTGCTCTGACATGGTGCATAATTTACGTGGGATTCTTTATACTCTCGAAGCGTCCAAAGGGCTGTATCAGCTGTATGAGTTTTATTAGATGAGGTGTCTATCGAGTCGTCTAGGTCGTGCGATGCGAAATAAGGGGCTGAAGTTCAAAACAAAATAATTTTTCAAGATCTATAGAGAATCAAGATCATTTTTAACCGACTTCTAAAAAAGGAGGTTCTCAATTCGGATGTTTGTATTTTTTTTTTTTTATGTTTGTTCGCGCATAACTCCGTCGCTTGCCAACCGATTTGAAAAATTCTTTTTTTGTTGGAAAGGGTATACTATCCAAATGGTTCCGTGAAAATTTTATCGAAATCGGACAAGCGGTTTTTGAAAAATCAACAAAAATCTCCTCAACAATTAACGTCCCTGCATCGGGTAAAGCAATATTTTGTAAAAAGGTGATGAGCAGTTGACATTAGGCAACTTAGATAAATTACAAACTAACCCACTAAAAACTGAAGAATAAAACTTTTTTACAAAAAAAAAACAACCGACTTCCAAAAAACACTATAAGTAAAGTGAAAAATAACTTTAATTTCGGAAGTCGGCGGCAAAAAACTAAAATACAAATCCAAAGACACCACACGCACATGTGAGAAGCACAGGACCGGCCGATATGGCGACACCTATGTCCGGAATTGGACGTCTTTCGGCTAAGATGATGACACAGACAGACACACGTAACCTCTTTTTGCTTTCGCTGCTAAAAACACGACCTAAATCTACCATTCAAGACAACAAACACATCAAAATTTATAATTTCCTGTAGAGAAAGTTGTCGCTTTCTTCAACAACGATTTTATTTGATGAACAGTCTCTACGGCTGTTTTTGTTGCCATCGCCTTACTAAGAATTCCTTGTCAACACATGTCATATTCTGATCACGTTTGATTCTAGAAAATAATACAATGAGGGACAAGACCGTTGCACTGTCAAACACACATCCATAGAAAGACCATATCTTTGACAGAGCCCTTATTCTGTAGCAGCAAGGGCGGTTTTCCTACTTAATAATGACGTGCAGTTGATCGTACTACATTCGTGAGGATTTTTTTTTCGATGACTGTATTGTTGTTTTACGTGCTGCGACATTCCTTACGATAGAGAAGCAAAAAAACTTGTTTGTTCGGGATCTTACTAACATTTTTTGTTTGTTTGTGACTGCTAGACATGAAGGAAATTATCAAGGACCCCCGCCTTCGTCGTGAGTACCTATACAAAATATTGTAAAACATTTTATAAGAGAAACTATTGGGTTTTTTGCCCATTTTCACTTCAAAAACAGGAGGTTATCAATTCGACAAGTATATGTATAAGTAATATTATTGGAATTGCATTATTTTCACATATGACAATCTATTAGGCCTTCCAAACAAATATACAAATTTTTATAGATGTATGTATGTATGTATGTATGTTTGTCCACGCATTTCTCCGCAACTATTAATCGGTTCGTGACCATTTTTTTTTTGTATTGGCTTATATTTACTTCAACTTAGGGAACAGTGCAAGTTTCATCAAAATCGATTCAGTAATTTTCAAGATATGGACTTACACGTATTAACGTGTAAGTGCAGTGACGGCCTGGCTTATTGATACGAGCTACGAGTGTAGTGTCAAAGGGAAAACATCTCAAACCTTGGTCAAATTCTAGTGCAAAAACTAAAAATTACAAAAAAAAAGTAATTTAATAAAATTAAACCGACTTCAAAAAGAAATTAACTCAAAATTATGAAATAACGTTTATTTCGGAAGTCGGTGGCAAAAAGCTAAAACTATAAAATACAGATCCCAAAGACACCGACTTCCGAAATTAAAGTTATTTCATAATTTTGAGTTAATTGCTTTTTGATGTCGGTTAAATTTTTTTAAATTACTTTTTTTGTAGGTAACCATATGTTAAATGTGTAATTACTCTGCATATCTAGTATTGTATACAATCAAGTATTTTCTAACTGAACAGACAGCTGTGCTGCTGGGGGGTTTGTTGCGTCACTTCTTTTCCCCAGCGAAAGCACTAGGAAGTGGTGAAGGGCGGGCGTTTTAGGGGACTGTCTTTTGTAATTTTGACGTTCGAAAAGTGCTGATTCTCAGCCTAGTTTGAATAAATTACTTTTGTTTGTTTTTTTTTTTAATATTATTTTGATTAAAAAAAGATTCCATGGAGGGAGTTTCTTACCCGTCCTTCTATGTTGTTAATCTTTGGAATGGGCAACTAGCTTCATGGTCTGATTGAATTCAGAAGTGCCTGCAATCGGTTAAATAAATGTTTGTAGTTTGAGTAATTTCTCCATAAGAAACCTTTTGGAATCAATTCTATTTTCTTTCTTTTGGATGTTCAAAAGTCATGTGCCTAATTAAATAATGATTTGACTTTTATTTTACTTTTTACTTTTTTAACCAAGTTCAGGTAAAAAGTAAAGGTGGTCGAAAATTGAGTTGTTGGATGATTTTATATTTTCTCTTTTATGTGGATGTTTATACACAAACTGTCTTTAACTGGTTTTAAACCGTCTTAATTAAAGAAATAAATAAATAAACGATATTGTGCCCAAACAATATCTAGGTGAGACGGCAGTCGTTCGGTCATACTATTGTTTACAGCTGTAAGACAATTGTTTGAAACTGGTTAGACTAGAACCAGACCTTAGCTTAGTTAAGAAAAGGCGAGACAGATAATAGTTTTAGTTTAACGTTCGTTCACACACGTTCGTAACGTTCACAATCTGATCTCAGCTTAGACAAAGAAAAGTATAGACGGCAGGTATCTCCATTTCATTTCCACAAGAAAGGGATAAAGTATTGAGTTATTATAAGTAACAGAAAAGGATAAAGCTATACTATTTTCGTCTCTCAGTGCGTGCCAGTTTTTTCAAGGCAGCTACTCATGTAGCCTATGTTAGTTAATTTAGTTTTTTGTCTCATGTGTGGCCACGCTACCCGATGCTCTATAGCTTTCTTACTCTAAGGATCTCAGCCTCATACTGTCAAAAATACCTCCAATTTTCCTAAAAAAAAAATGTTGACAAGTTTTTAACGTTTTTAACATTGACAGCAGTGGTGACCCAGTGGCCGCGAGTTACGAGTTATAGGTCGTACGCGTAAGTTCGAACAAAGTCAAACGCGTAAGTTGTAAATCATTTCATCACCGCTCCTCTTAAAAACCGTGAAAGAAAACATCGTGAGGAAACTGGCATGTCCTAGAACCGAAAATTCGAAGACATGTGACATCTACCAACCCGCACTGGGCAGGCGTGGTGAATTACGGCCCACTCCCTCTCACAGAGAGGAGGTCTGTGTCCCAGCAGTGGGAACATTATAGGCTGATTATGTAGACAGTAGGTACAGACGCCAGCACAACAAGCTACCCGAAACTGTCAAATTTTCCCAATCAATCTTGAACCTTATGATGTAGCGATAAAGTTGAAAATCTATTAAAGAAATTTGACAGATTGTAGTAACTTGATGTGCTGGCGTCTGTACAATGGTTAAGGTCAAGTTCGTCCTGCCATCTTCGCCTTGGTCTGCGAAATTTTCGGCCAGCCTGGGAATTATAGATAATGTGATAAGCTTGAAATCCCCAGCAGTTTAATTCATAAACATGTGTACACACAATATTCCACAAAAACCATTTAGGTATTACAGATAAATTAAGCTACGTTGTAACGTAGCTACGTTGTAACGGCGAATCTTAATTAATCTGTAGATTAATTAAGATTCGCCGTTCAAATAATGTCGCCATGAGTGTTTGTCCAAAACTATAAATTCTTAATTTATTGTTGATTCAAGACCATGTTATTGTGAGAAAATTACGTTACTTACCTACTTTTTGCAAAAAAAAATTGTTATGTCATTAGATTCAATTGGACTTTACTGTTATATCATATAACGTCTTAACGTCATTGTAAGTGTATGGGTTTTAGTCTTAGTAATGTAAACAACTTTGGGGAAATATTTGTTAACTCTCTCTTATTATAAAACGTTCCAAATCTAGTCGCAATCGCATCTCAGAGTCAGTTATGTCATTTTAAAAACATGTGAAAAATGTAAGAAAATTAGAGGTATTTTTGACAGATTGAGACTGAGATCAAGAGGCCTAAAAAGGCCACTTTGGAGATTCATAAAAGGAATTATAAAATGGCGAACACAGTCCGTGTTTTTCTTTTTTTTCGCTGCACTACGTAGGTACAATCAAAGAGATTGGGATTAGATTTAGATTGGATTGATTGGTATTTTAGCACAGACAAAAAAAATAACTGAAAAATGCTTCACCAATGTGATTTGATACGATTAACTTAACAGTTAACTGTCCATTCTGTTATCCTTTTATGATTCTGCCAAAGTGGCCTTTTTAGGCCCCCAGGCCGTGAACGTCATTAAAATTACGAGAATTGCCCTCCAGTATTTTTTGGGAGATACAGTGAAAACGAATGTCTATAAAAGCAGGTTTTTTTATCGTGTACTGTGCTATGATTTATTTTAACCGAGAAATCAAATTGACGGTTATATTTAGAAAGTTGATTACAAAATTAAGGCATTTCTTAAATCAATATCAGCCTTTGATTAAATTCAAATTCTCGAAATAAATCTCCACATATCTGCTACTACTAGTGTTTATTTATGTTGTTATTAGTCGTATATTTTCTCCTATCAATTCTGTTCCAATGACCTCTTTATCTGAATAAAAAATATTCCGATTAACTTATAAACATAAATTACAGAAACATCACTTGTTACTACAATAATATTATGCCTATAAGATGAAATGCGCGAATCACTGTCTGGCTCTTAAACTACAACCGACAATCGACCACTATAGTATTTAAATATTGTCATAATCGGCGCGCACGTGGAGTCGAGAGCGCGCCTCAGACGGCACATCACTACTCACGTCAAAAATTGGCGCGAATCGTATTTTTATTATTTATTCGCAACTTTTTTTACGAAGTTTAAATTCGGAACTGTTTTTTGTTTTTGATGTTTGGCAAGTATTGCGTGAACGATTAGTTTTTGTTTTCTTTTATGGAAAATAATAATAATTTAAGGAGTTTCTAGTGAGAAGTGTGTGAAAATGAAAACTTTTTTGTTTATATTTTTGGCGGGGTATGCTGTCAGGTGCGATGATTCGAAGTAAGTGAACCTTTTTTTCAATTATTTTTGTAAATCACCTTATAAAAAACAAAATTAAAATAGGTAGGTAATTAATAACTGAAGTAAAAAAACTTCCTATACTTCCATAATAAGATCATTCTTATTAGGGAATTAAAGGAAGTTTGAAGTATTGAAAGTAAAGTCATCTTTACTTTCAATTTAGTTAATATGATGGGCTTTTGTGACGTATTCTTTAAAAAATTAACCTTCTATTTTAATTCAAATCCATAAACGAAACAAACAAAAGAAATTAGCATTCCTTTTTTGGCCATTTGACTTCCTTTGTATATTTTTTGGCAACGATCAGCGTTTTCAGCCAAAGGTAAGCTATCTTACAGCCAAACTTTACTTATTATTTTTATTTATTACAATGTTTAACAAGATCGAAGTACATACACCCTTGTTTGTATCATATAAAACAATAGGTTTTATGGTTTAAATACATATATTTAATTTCCCTTTCCCATTTTCATACTTTACACATGTATGTAATGATTTTTTTTATTAGCACCGGATGTCGAATAAAACTATTTACTAAGCACTAGTTTTTTAATAGTCAAACCACTTTTATCAGAGTGAATATGACAGTTTGACATATTTTCTATACAAAACCTTTCAAGACCTTTATTTTTTGTTCAGATAAAAACTAGATGACGCTTGAAAAATCAGCCATAAATCTACTGATAAAATTAGACCCCTGAAAACCGTTAAATCAAAAAGAAAATCCAATTTCCTTCTATTGTTCTGAATACAATTAACAAAAGAAAAACTAGTCTCGTGCAATCTGCATTGTAGAATGCTCTATGACATGTGATATATTTTGTGTGAGAAAATAGACAGATACTGTGACATACGTAAGTACCATGTTTTGCCACGGTGTAGCTGACTAAACATTTTGTGGTAAAGTAGTTTTATCTCATAACTACTTCTGACGTATTGAAAGAGGATATTTAATATTTATGTCAAGTGCGGTTTTCATATCCAAGCGCGAAACACAGAACGCGGTTTGGTACGTGATGTAAATAATTTTACTGAACGTCACGTCCAATACAGACAAGCCTATATTTTTTTTTGCAAACCATAGACAATTTATAAGAGTTTTGACTTTTGAGACACAAACTGCTTAATAAAGTAAAGAAACCAATGATGGATATAAAACTTTATGAAAACGAAACTACAACTACTTGTTTCTTATAAAAGTACAGAGAAATACTTTTTTGGGGGTCAATACGTATAAACGAATTCTTTAAGTGTGTAGTTTATTTTTTATTCTTTCTAATATGTCTACGTTTGTTGTTGTTGTTTCCCAAAAAAAAACACACAATATACAGTAATCAGTATTAGTCAAACTGCAAAACAGTTCTTCGTCAATGAATTCTCATTACTACGTGATTTCACTTATACTATAGTGATACTTATATTTCTTCAGTGAATAATTCTAAAGTGCTAGTTTTTACAAAGTTCTGCCCACAAACCAACTACTGAGATGACTAATAAAAAACTATGGGAAACTTTTGCACCGACCCCAAATAAATTTGTATAAGGGCAGGAGAATGAAAATGATCTGCCCCCAAACGGCCACCAACGACCACCGTCCTGCCGTCGTCGTTGTGGGTTCAGCACTCAACGCAAAACTCCAGTCGGAAATACTCTTAAAACGTAGTCATCATTTCAGCCGAGACGTCCACTGCTGGACATAGGCCTCCCCCAAGCACCTCCACTTCGACCGGTCCTGTGCTTCCCGCATCCAACGGGTTCCTGCGGCCTTCACAAGGTCATCGGTCCACCTTGTGGGAGGCCTTCCAACGCTACGTCTTCCGGTACGCGGTCGCCACTCCAGAACCTTTCGGCCCCATCGGCCATCTGTTCTGCGAGCAATGTGCCCTGCCCACTGCCACTTAAGTTTGGCAATTCTTCGGGCTATGTCGGTTACCTTGGTTCTCCTGCGGATCTCGTCATTCCTGATTCGCTCACGCACGGAAACTCCAAGTATAGCCCTCTCCATTGCCCTTTGGGTGAATTTTAGCCTTCTTATAAGGCCCATTGTGAGCGACCACGTTTCCGTTCCATAAGTCATCACTGGCAACACACACTGGTCAAAGACTTTCGTCTTGAGACACTGCGGTATGTGGGACGAGAAGATATTGCGTAGCTTCCCGAACGCTGCCCAGCCGAGTCGGATTCGTCGATTTACCTCTTTCTCGAAGTTAGACCTACCTAACTGGACGGTTTGTCCTAGGTAAACGCACTCGTCCACGACTTCGAGTGTAGCGTCTCCGATTTTTATGAGAGTGGGTGTTACATGTGCATTTGACATGACCTTCGTTTTGTCCATGTTCATTTTAAAACGTAGTATTAAGTTTTATTTTATGACTTTATTCATCTATTAGCTGACCAGACAGAAGCTGTTCTGTATAAATTTCAATAATTCATAAAAAAGTTCCATAGACTAAAATACTTTCAGTTTTTCCCGAAATTTCCAATCTTCCTGCCACTTTTCCAATTTTTCTTTCCTTAAAAACCTTATTAAAAAAAACCAACTAAATCGGTCCAGCCGTTCTCAAGTGATGCGAACAACATTACATTATTAGTATCACCCTTATAGATACGGGTGATACTACTTTTATTAATTTCGTTTGAATTTAAACAAAATAGCTATGTTATGCTTACGATAGTTGTATCTTGTATTTTGTTTTACAAAAAAAATCGCTCTAATAAACGTAACGCTCACCCCGCGCGTATTTAATCAGAATTCTGTTTAGTTGAAACCTAGTTTTGACATCACCAAAACTGCAGGGCTGTCTGCATTTTTATCCCCAGCCCGTAGTTCTCTAAGTACGTAATATATTCAAAGTAATTTATTAATCTTACACATAGTTCACAAACACTTAAGTATTATGGCATGCCATTCTAACCAACAGAAAACTTAGACTGATTTAATAAAACATGTGTCTTTTTTGTACATTGGTATAAGAGTAGCCTTCTGGAATCTAAAACTGACATTACTATTTGAAGAGATTCTTAATTTAACCAAGGCAGTCTAAAAATTCCCATAAAAATTACACCCAGCCAAGAAACACGTCAATTGCCTATGAGGTAATTTCCAAATCCATTCGTTTCCGCACCGCCCTTCACAATAATGTCTACAATTATATGAATTATATCACAAATGGACATAAAAACTCCTTTGTTTGGAACTCTTGGCAGTAAATCAAAGTTTATTTTTATTTAAAAGTCAACGACATTGTCAGTGTTCATTCAGAAAAAAGTGCTCAAGTGTGGGTTGAACTTTAGTTTTGTTTATTTTTTACAAGTGGATTAGAAAAAAGTATCGAACTCTCCCTGACTATAATTAAATGTTGAAAGATTTAAAAATCGGACTCAAATAAAATCTTTTTTTTTTTTGTTTTTTTTTTCACAACGACAACTCTACTAACAAAACGCCTTAATTAGGTACATTCTACAAGCTAACACTAAAATATGATATACACAAGTACCTATAATTCGAGTATAATAAAAAAAAAGAAAAAAGGGAGGAGCTCATTCAAAAAATTCGGCCGAATTGCTGTCAATGGGATAAGTGCCCAAAAGGCTGGCACCATTACCATGTTAGATGGCAATGCTGATTCTTTGAGCTATAAATAGGCCAGCCCTCTGGTTACGAGAAGAGTCAAAGTCATTAATTTATATTTTAGACCTAGTTTCATATAATCCCTATAAAATAAATTATCGTAGAAAGAACCTTACAGAGTTATAAGTATTATCGTCTTACTAGTCCTACTAATCCTATCCTACCATTCCTATTCCTACTAATATTATATTTTACCAGATGGCGACATTGAGACATGGGATCACAGTTTTTCTAAGACATTTCTTTGCATAGCCCCTCTATTGTACCTATATTAAATCTCTTTGGACTTTATAAATGCGAAAGTTTTTGAGGATGGATGGATGTTTGTTACTCTTTCACGCGAAAACTACTGAACGGATTTTGAAGAAACTTTACAGTAATATAGCTTATATCAGCATAACATATAGGATACTTTTTATCCCAATATTCTCAAGGTATCGACACTAAAGGTAGCACACGTATCAACTCGGAAAGGGATCGTCACCGTATCAACTCGAGCCATTCTTTGTATGAAACTCCCTACTGCAGTAGGGAGTTTCATACAAAGACGCAAATTAATCGGAATCGTAACGTTATCGCCTCGCCTCGGGACAAGCTCACGAATCACGGAGTTAATAAATAAATATATGTTATTGTGTGTGTTTTCATAAAAATTTAATATTCATTAGGTACTAATATTACAATTTTTTTTTATAATTTATTGGTAAAAGTTGACGAGAACTTTTCGTGGTCAAACCACATTGATTATTTGTGTAATAAGCTTAGGATATTGCTCGGTAAATTCTATCATCTAAGCTGTAAAGTGCCGAGTAATACCCTTAAGTGCCCTACAGTTGGTTGACCCTATATTGAGTTATGCCCTCGACTGTTATGGACTCACATTCAAAAGTAACTTAGAAAAATTAGAAGCACAGCAACTTAGATTTTTAAAACTATTAGTAAGTAAGAAAACTAAAAATAAATGTAAAGATAATTATAATAAGTTGTATAAAATATGTAAAATTCTTCCTATCAGTTTAAAACATAAATACCTACTTTTGGTTAACAGTCATGGCAGTTGGGAGCGTTACTCGCTGGTTACCCATAATCACGCTACTAGGATGGTATCAGCAGGGAAATTTGATGTACCTAGAATAAGGAATTATTTTGGCGACCGAACACTTGATAAAAGAGTACCTTACCTTCTCAACCAATTGCCTGCTGATATAAGAGGTCAGGAATTAAAAGGCAAATTTGCTAAATTGCTGAAGCTGTTTTTTCTTAGGAGTTTGTAAGCGTTAAGTATATATTTCAGTGAGAGCATGTAAACTGTAATTTGGTAGTATTATTAAATGAGTTTAATTAGGAAAAATTTAAATGTCTGCGATAATAAAGCATAGTTAATAATACTGTTTGTCACGTTCCCACAGACAAACCGTGAAAACGGTTTTGCGGGGCATAGTTAATAAGTTAAGATTATTTTATAAACTTGTAAAAATAAAAATAAATAATAATAATTCTTATTAAAACCTATGACGTTAAGGACAACAACACTTAGTTAAATTAGTGACTAGCAGGCATTAATCATTAATGTCAACAATAATACTATTTAATTAGTCCAGTGACGTATTTGTCATTTGTTATGGAAGGACTAAAACAAACACTGATTGGGATTATCAAGCATTTGTCATCCTGTATTAAGTTAATAAGAGTATTTTAAGGAAAATTATGTTATTGTGGTACGCAATACATATCGAACGAAATAAAGGAATAGCCCAGATACAGGTTATTATACCTAACGATTACGAACTAGCGTCCCATGGTTTCACCCGCATAAGTGTCGGTCCCATGGGAATATCGGGATGAAAACTATTCTATATCTTTTCCCGGGACTCAAACTATCTCTATACCAAATTTTATCTAAATCGGTTCAGCGGTTTAAGCGTGCAGAGGTAAAAGACAGACAGAAACACTTTCGCATTTATAATATTAGTATGGATATAAAAGAAAATAAATGAATACTGTGCAAATCCAGACTATGACTATGAATAAAGTGAATTAAATTTTACACACAGTCATTTTCTGCCTAGTCTTTTCCCAACGATGCTGGGGTCGCCTTCCAGTCTAACCGGATGCAGCTGGATAGCAGTATTTTACATGGAGCAACTGCCTATCTGACCTCCACAACCCAGTTAATGGATAGATAATACGATACCCCTTGGTAAGACTGTTTGTCAGACTTTCGGGCTTCTGATGACCCGTAACGACTGTCAAAGATCGACGAATTTTATATAGGTACACAGTCAAGAAGTTAATTATGCAAATGTCAATTTGCCATGTTATAGTAATTTCATACAACTGTCAAAAATAACAGTTGTGATTTAAATATACGGACAATTTAAATACGTAATCAATTAGCTTAACAATGAATATCCATGACTCTACCTACTCCAAATTATTCGAAAGGTGAACTCCCTTCGCGTAACTTTTCACTTAAGAACCTACTTATACGTTGACTGACGATACTACATAAGTATACCGACGACGTCACGTCTGGCGCACCCTTAGCAGTAGGTACATACAGCAATTAGACCAAAGCAGCTGTATTTTTAAGGTGGGCCATAATTTCGATTCCGTCCGGCGGACCACCCAGTAAATAAAACTTGCCTACAGTATGGTAGATACCAGCTATTAAAATGAAACAAAAGTTGAAGTTACTCATAGTATGATTCATCTTCAAAAATTTACTAATATATTTGAAGAAGTTTTTTTGCTAAGAACTTAGGCGAACAATTTGGCGAAAAACTGTGGTCGATAATAAAATCGAGTCTGAAAATATGTTTTATTGTTGGCTAATTGAGAATGGGTTCATTGAAAGTAAAATATTTTTCAGATTTTTATGATTTGATCAGTTCTCAAAAGATATCGCCTTGCGATTTCTGACTTTCCAGTACTCTAACTTCGGTTGATCCAATAGTATCTTTGAATCTTTATACGAAACTGTATCATCAATAGGCAATCTAAATCAAAATCGATTGTAGCTGACTGTAAGTAGTACCATTTTTCCAAAATCTGTGAATGCACGTAGCAATTACTCAAGAAGTTAAGGACAGTCTCTTATAAACGTTTTCCTGGAGCATAGCTTCCCTTACTGCCTCGTCTCAACTTCCACCTTGTATAGTATAGTCCTCCAGATCGTATTTCAGCCACGGCGGCCAATCTGCACAATCTGCAAAGTGCGCGCAGACAGGAGCACTCCTACCCTCACTCTCATAGTCCGATGGGACGGCAATCCGACACGAGCGGAGAGAGATCAGATGCAGGACCAAATTTCCGAGGCACGGGGGCATAACACCGCCAACTTCCAAACTCCGGGCTGTTACTAAGAAATTCCTAATGGAATAACACAAAAACACTTTGCCCGACCCGGGAATCTAACCCAGGGTTTACCCAGTAACACAGGGAGGAAAGTTAGTTAAGTTCAAGACGAAGGTATTAAGATATAATACAAGAAGTTTGTGACACTGGAATTCTTGTACTTAATACCTTTTGCGAAATAACTAATTTCAAATTTAATAAAATCGTTCGAATTGACGTTACGTTTACTCCGCGCACGCGTAGCAAGAACATATGTGACGTTCCACGGGTAAAGGTACTCTTATGGCCGTTTTTAGTTTCGGAGATATTAAATGTTTCGAAATAAAATTTTATTTATATATTTTTTTTGTTATAAGTATCGTACCTAACCTATATGCTTTCATATACATTTAGTAAAAAGCTAATCTACCTTAGCGATTGATTTGCTAAAAATGTAAGCAAATATGAGTTTATAGAAAAGTAACTTAACTACAACTTCAAACATTTTTATAATGCTAAAGCGCCATTTGGGCCAAAATGAGTTATCGTTGGATTACATTTTTTTTTCTGCATCGATCTGTTTACGTTCCAAGACAATCTGGGGCAATTCTCATTTTGGCCCAAATGGCGCTTTAACATTTTCTCCTTACCAGTGACGATTATGAATTCAAAACATGAGTTTGAATAGACTTTAGACACATTGCTTTCTATAAAAAGTGACATTTCTTTTCTTCATTTTTGACATCCCATCGTAGAAACCCTTTCTACAATCTGTCATTTCGTCTTTAGTTTCTTCGGGGTCGTTCGTGCTATAGAATCAAGTTCTTCCAACTGAACAGACAGCTGTACTGCTGGACAGTTTGTTGTGCCAGGTCTTCTTCCCAGTTAAAGCACTAGGAAGTGGTGAAGGGCAGGCGTTTTGGAGGACTGTCTTATGTACTAGCTGCGCCCCGAGGTTTCACCCGCATAAGTGTCCCGAATATCGGCATAAAAAGTAGCCTATAATTATGTTAATCCAGGGTGTCAGCTACCTCCATGCCAAATTTAATTTTATCAAAATTGGTTCAGCCGTTTGTGCGTGAAGAAGTAACAAACATATAAACATACACACGGACACACACTCACAAACTTTCGCCTTTAGAATATTAGTGTGATTGACGTTCAAAAAGTGCTGATTTTCATACGTCCAATATCTGTAGTCTGTTTCCTATTCCCCCCCCCCCCCCCCCACTAGTTCGGTTTGTTGTTGGCATGCCCTTAACCTTACAATGTTGTCATCCACGAGTAATCCGATTAACTACAGTGAGTGGGCTTCCATCGGTTAGCTGCCATTAACTGTTGGTATGTGAGCAGCATCGATTGTAGCTAATTGTAGTGCTGAAACAAGTGCACATCGATTGACCAGTCGCGAATCGCGATATACATTGAGTATCAGGAACAGTTAGGTAAGTCATCATCATCTGCCTAGCCTTTTCCCAACTATGTTGGGGTCGTCTTCCAGTCTAACCGGATTCAGCTAAATACCAGTATCTTACATGGAGTTACTGCCTATCTGACCTCCACAACCCAGTTACTAGGTAATACGATACCCCTTGGTAAGACTGGTTGTCAGACTTTCGGGCTTCTGACTACCCGTTATGACTGTCAAAGATCCACGAATGACAGCCGGGACCAACTGCTTAACAAGCTTTGCGAAGCTCGGAATAGTTAGGTCAGTACAGGAAAAACTATTTTTTTTTTTCTTACCAAAGAACTCTTCTACCCAGCCTTTACCCAACTAATTATGTCGGGGTCGGTTTTGAGTCTAACAGGAGGCAGATGAATCTTTCTGAAGAACTATCAATATTTATTATTTCTTCTCTGAATATCCGTGCAGTTCTCTGAATATTTCAATTCGATGAACATTATCATACGAAGTAAAAAAGCCTTACTTTCATGAAAGCTTCAAAAAAATAAGACAAATGCAGTTTTCTGAAAATAAAATACAGCTTTTAAACTTCTGAAGTCTTAAAATCACCTTTTTTTCTATTTTTATCATTTTAAAAGTCTTCTTCAAAAAAGAATTTATTCCAACCGTCCTCCATAGCACCTAGATCATTATCATAATGATCATCGAAGTAGGAACACGTCAAGCGTTCACTAATGCATTCACTGAAGTGAACTGAGCTGGCCTGCGCTAGACTCATTATAACTCGCACGATCACATTCTTAACACCAAGCTCTAGTGACATTTTACAGGGATTTTATTGATTTCGTATGCACTTTCTACTTAACCAAACAATCCCTTGTCATGATAAAGGAATTTGATTTTGTGAGTATGTTTGTATGTTTGTTACTTCTTCACGCACAAAAGACCAATTTTGATAAAATTTGATATGGAGGTAGCTGACACCCTGTATTAACACATATGCTACTTTTTATCCCGATATTCCCACGGGATCGAAACTTATGCGAGTTACCGCGGGGCACCGCTAGTAAAAAAAAATATTTTAAAAACTAGAAGAGGTTGGTGTTTCATATACCACTTCTCTGAGAAAAAACACCGAAACAAACTCAGAGGTCACAGTCTCTGTTAAAGTGCAGACATCTTGATCTGATTGTTTGAAGGCCATGCAGAAATTAGTCTCTGAAATTGTTTTTTGAGAAAAAAAACACAGAATTTGACTTTGGCTTTAATACTCACAGCTTTAAGTGTACCTGTCCAATCAGTGCACGCATGTGTCAGCAATGTTTGTCGACTCGACTTCATGCGGCCTACCCAAATGTCATTTCTTTGGTATTCCGAAGACGGACATTTGGGTAGGCCGCATGAGATGCGGAGAATATGGAACATACCGTGTAGGTATAAAAGACTTTATAAATGATAAAAATATATAACAAATAAAAAAAATTAATGACATAATATGAGAATTTATATTCAATCAGAATGACTTAATTATTCATTGTTAATTTTGATGAAAATTGTATCCTTAGTTTTTACGACTGCATGGTTTATATGAAAATTGTATGTTTATTTTTTTTATTTTTACGACTTTGCATGCCGTAAGGTAGAATGTAGCGGAAACATTTAGTGATATACCATCATTCCATCATACCATCATCATGGAACCAACATTGTTGGCAAATAAATAAATCTGAATCTGGAAAGTTTAGAGTAGGTATCTATAAAGGTGGATGGTTTTATGAGTAGGGGGAGACCAAAGAAACGATGGATGGAAAGTGAAAGATGACATGGCTAGAAAGAGGAAGAATACTTAGTATCGCGATTGGAATGCGGAAAAACAGATGATAAATGAAACACTATCTTAAAATAACCGTGAAGTCTAATTAATGGCTACAGGCTAGACAAAACTATGCTCTAGTGTCAATTGAAAGTGTCAAATCATTTATTTCAATTAAACTATTATCAGACTTTGAAATCAGATTTTGAAAGTCAAAGAGGATTTTTCAATTCTAAGATGGGCTTAGTTTCCAAACACTGGATACTCACTAAAAAAAACATTTCGTGGTAAAAAAGCGAAAGTGATTTTAATTTTTATATCTGTCAGTCATAATAGATAAATGGGGTAACTGGCAAAATGTCAAACTGTCAACTGTTGACCTACCGTATCCAAAACAATAGAAAGAAAGAAAGAAAATAAATAGACATTCTCTAGAAAAACTTTAACCATTTTAAAATTCAAAAATCAACACAGAAAATTCATCTCAGACTGTTTACCATTTCAAATAACTTTGTAAAACAAAGGAATACGGGACTCTGATTTGAATAAAATGACATTAAAATTTGAAAGTTAAACAAAAAAACTAAGAAACCACTTGACTTGTTTGTTTATACGTTGCTAGGCAACGCGAGAACCGATGATTCAGTTCGTGAAACTAGAGCAAAGGTGTACCATTGGAAATTCAACTTTGAGTCTCAGAAAATACAATTGCATTTATGTTGTACCCTGTCTCAATTCTACAGTGACAGTCTGTCATTGAAAATTCCACTTTATCAACCGAAAGTTAATGTTGAAATCACATTTTATCGCGAGAATTTCAGGGCAGACACCTGTCGTTGAAAATTCAGCTTTAATCTCGTAAAATAAGGTTGCATTTACAAAGAATGTTAATATAATACATTAGCATTGTTTTAAAACTGCTTGATATATTTACAAATATGTAGGTATGTTTAATATGTTTTTTTTATACTTATCGGATGGAAACCAGTGATTTATTATGTTTTTTCCATAGAATATGTATTTTCATAGTTTTATATAGGAAAAGAAACTGTTAAATGGTTAAGTGGGTAAATAGTAATAACCCACTACGCCATCCAATCGGCTTTATGTATTTATATTGTATTTTCTCTGATTGTGTAAATCTTTAGGGAAAATAAATGTCTAAAACTGTAAATAGATAGGTATAGTAAAATATGTTTTTGTATTGACCTTGCGCGTCCAGTATAACAACGCGTTCAGGAGTTTGTTGAAGCTTCCGTGGCGGTGCAGTGCCTCCGGCATGTTCGCCGACCACGGTACGGACGGCTTTCAAGCGGTGCTTCGCAAAAGATCGGCCTCCCTGTGGTTTAGGGTAAAGCGGAGCACCAACACGCTTTTGCACGTGGTGTCGGACGGAGTGGACGGCCAAATTCTGAGGCATTGGTCGTCCATTCATGTCCAAACTAATAATAATAATTTTAAATTCTACTAACATAGCTTTAAGTATATCTACTAACAACATACTTATGGACCTTATAAGTCTGAAATAAATATTTTCATTTCATTTCATTGACATGAGTACCTACTATGTATTACCTATCTTTTTGGAGTATGACGTGTCTGAAGTATAATACGGTTTCGTTAATATTAGTTCCCATTATGATAACTATATTGTAATAAAAAACCCATTGACGAGTTTTTTTTTAGATTTACCTAGAAGAGTAGGTACGGTCACCAAAGGAGATAAGTATAAGGAGATAAGGCCGTCGGATATTCAACTATATCCGACGACCCTGGTTACTTATCTCCTTTGGTGACTGTACACACAACACATCACATAACATCACGCCTGTCTTCCTCAAAGGGTTAGGCAGAGCCATAGGTATACATTATAGTTTACCAACGAGAGTAGGTAGCTATTTTTAATGAATTCACAAATTCTGAGAGCTAAAGGGCTCCTTTGAAAATGTGTTGTTGAAAGTTCAAGCGCGTGGAAAACAATATTGAAGGACTGAAAGTAATGCAACAATCACCTCAGTGTTGCCGGTTGTCCTAGGTGACGGTAACCACTTTCCAAGTACAGACGCATCAAGCTACCCGAAACTGTCAAATTTTTCCAATCAACCTTGAACCTTATGCTTCAGCGATAAAGTTAAAAATCTATTAAAGGAATTTGACAGATTGTAGTAGCTTGATGTGCTGGCGTCTGTACATTAAAAGTACAACGAACTGCACCCTAATTGCGTAACACACTACCAATCACAATCTAAATAATTTTAAAGGATATTGCTAATACATTGCTTTATATGTTCGAAAAAATTATCTGTTCAACAACAGATAATTTAGAACTGTTGTTGTTGAACTGTCAAAATGAATGCCTTTGCCACTGATAGTGTGTCCCCCGCAGGTGACTGGCTTATTTGTCACTGATAGTGTGTCCCCCGCAGGTGACTGGCTTATTTGTCACTGATAGTGTGTCCCCCGCAGGTGACTGGCTTATTTGTCACTGATAGTGTGTCCCCCGCAGGTGACTGGCTTATTTGTAACTGATAGTGTGTCCCCCGCAGGTGACTGGCTATTTGTCACTGATAGTGTGTCCCCCGCAGGTGACTGGCTATTTGTCACTGATAGTGTGTCCCCCGCAGGTGACTGGTTTATTTGCCACCGATAGTGTGTCCCCGTAGGTGACTGGCTTATTTGTCACTGATAGTGTGTCCCCCGCAGGTGACTGGCTATTTGTCACTGATAGTGTGTCCCCCGCAGGTGACTGGCTTATTTGTCACTGATAGTGTGTCCCCCGCAGGTGACTGGCTTATTTGTCACTGATAGTGTGTCCCCCGCAGGTGACTGGCTATTTGTCACTGATAGTGTGTCCCCCGCAGGTGACTGGCTATTTGTCACTGATAGTGTGTCCCCCGCAGGTGACTGGTTTATTTGCCACCGATAGTGTGTCCCCGTAGGTGACTGGCTTATTTGTCACTGATAGTGTGTCCCCCGCAGGTGACTGGCATATTTGCCACTGATAGTGTGTCCCCCGCAGGTGACTGGTTTATTTGCCACTGATAGTGTGTCCCCCGCAGGTGACTGGCTTATTTGTCACTGATAGTGTGTCCCCCGCAGGTGACTGGCTTATTTGTCACTGATAGTGTGTCCCCCGCAGGTGACTGGCTTATTTGTCACTGATAGTGTGTCCCCCGCAGGTGACTGGCTATTTGTCACTGATAGTGTGTCCCCCGCAGGTGACTGGCTTATTTGTCACTGATAGTGTGTCCCCCGCAGGTGACTGGCTATTTGTCACTGATAGTGTGTCCCCCGCAGGTGACTGGCTATTTGTCACTGATAGTGTGTCCCCCGCAGGTGACTGGTTTATTTGCCACCGATAGTGTGTCCCCGTAGGTGACTGGCTTATTTGTCACTGATAGTGTGTGTCCCGCAGGTGACTGGCTATTTGTCACTGATAGTGTGTCCCCCGCAGGTGACTGGCTATTTGTCACTGATAGTGTGTCCCCCGCAGGTGACTGGTTTATTTGCCACCGATAGTGTGTCCCCGTAGGTGACTGGCTTATTTGTCACTGATAGTGTGTCCCCCGCAGGTGACTGGCATATTTGCCACTGATAGTGTCCCCCCCGCAGGTGACTGGCTTATTTGTCACTGATAGTGTGTCCCCCGCAGGTGACTGGCTTATTTGTCACTGATAGTGTGTCCCCCGCAGGTGACTGGCTTATTTGTAACTGATAGTGTGTCCCCCGCAGGTGACTGGCTATTTGTCACTGATAGTGTGTCCCCCGCAGGTGACTGGCTATTTGTCACTGATAGTGTGTCCCCCGCAGGTGACTGGTTTATTTGCCACCGATAGTGTGTCCCCGTAGGTGACTGGCTTATTTGTCACTGATAGTGTGTCCCCCGCAGGTGACTGGCTATTTGTCACTGATAGTGTGTCCCCCGCAGGTGACTGGCTTATTTGTCACTGATAGTGTGTCCCCCGCAGGTGACTGGCTTATTTGTCACTGATAGTGTGTCCCCCGCAGGTGACTGGCTATTTGTCACTGATAGTGTGTCCCCCGCAGGTGACTGGCTATTTGTCACTGATAGTGTGTCCCCCGCAGGTGACTGGTTTATTTGCCACCGATAGTGTGTCCCCGTAGGTGACTGGCTTATTTGTCACTGATAGTGTGTCCCCCGCAGGTGACTGGCATATTTGCCACTGATAGTGTGTCCCCCGCAGGTGACTGGTTTATTTGCCACTGATAGTGTGTCCCCCGCAGGTGACTGGCTTATTTGTCACTGATAGTGTGTCCCCCGCAGGTGACTGGCTTATTTGTCACTGATAGTGTGTCCCCCGCAGGTGACAGGCTATTTGTCACTGATAGTGTGTCCCCCGCAGGTGACTGGCTATTTGTCACTGATAGTGTGTCCCCCGCAGGTGACTGGTTTATTTGCCACTGATAGTGTGTCCCCGTAGGTGACTGGCTTATTTGTCACTGATAGTGTGTTCCCCGCAGGTGACTGGCTATTTGTCACTGATAGTGTGTCCCCCGCAGGTGACTGGCTATTTGTCACTGATAGTGTGTCCCCCGCAGGTGACTGGTTTATTTGCCACCGATAGTGTGTCCCCGTAGGTGACTGGCTATTTGTCACTGATAGTGTGTCCCCCGCAGGTGACTGGCTATTTGTCACTGATAGTGTGTCCCCCGCAGGTGACTGGCTATTTGTCACTGATAGTGTGTCCCCCGCAGGTGACTGGTTTATTTGCCACCGATAGTGTGTCCCCGTAGGTGACTGGCTTATTTGTCACTGATAGTGTGTCCCCCGCAGGTGACTGGCTATTTGTCACTGATAGTGTGTCCCCCGCAGGTGACTGGCTATTTGTCACTGATAGTGTGTCCCCCGCAGGTGACTGGTTTATTTGCCACCGATAGTGTGTCCCCGTAGGTGACTGGCTTATTTGTCACTGATAGTGTGTCCCCCGCAGGTGACTGGCTATTTGTCACTGATAGTGTGTCCCCCGCAGGTGACTGGTTTATTTGCCACCGATAGTGTGTCCCCGTAGGTGACTGGCTATTTGTCACTGATAGTGTGTCCCCCGCAGGTGACTGGCTATTTGTCACTGATAGTGTGTCCCCCGCAGGTGACTGGCTATTTGTCACTGATAGTGTGTCCCCCGCAGGTGACTGGTTTATTTGCCACCGATAGTGTGTCCCCGTAGGTGACTGGCTTATTTGTCACTGATAGTGTGTCCCCCGCAGGTGACTGGCTATTTGTCACTGATAGTGTGTCCCCCGCAGGTGACTGGCTATTTGTCACTGATAGTGTGTCCCCCGCAGGTGACTGGTTTATTTGCCACCGATAGTGTGTCCCCGTAGGTGACTGGCTTATTTGTCACTGATAGTGTGTCCCCCGCAGGTGACTGGCTATTTGTCACTGATAGTGTGTCCCCCGCAGGTGACTGGTTTATTTGCCACCGATAGTGTGTCCCCGTAGGTGACTGGCTTATTTGTCACTGATAGTGTGTCCCCCGCAGGTGACTGGCTATTTGTCACTGATAGTGTGTCCCCCGCAGGTGACTGGCTATTTGTCACTGATAGTGTGTCCCCCGCAGGTGACTGGTTTATTTGCCACCGATAGTGTGTCCCCGTAGGTGACTGGCTTATTTGTCACTGATAGTGTGTCCCCCGCAGGTGACTGGCTATTTGTCACTGATAGTGTGTCCCCCGCAGGTGACTGGTTTATTTGCCACCGATAGTGTGTCCCCGTAGGTGACTGGCTTATTTGTCACTGATAGTGTGTCCCCCGCAGGTGACTGGCATATTTGCCACTGATAGTGTGTCCCCCGCAGGTGACTGGTTTATTTGCCACTGATAGTGTGTCCCCCGCAGGTGACTGGCTTATTTGCTTGGAAACGGTCTGTTCAGGAGCACCGCACGGGGTGTTGGATGAGTCAATAGCTAACACAAGTCTTCTATTAGCAACTCCGGAAAAACACCACTTGAGAATATAAGAAAACACAACATACGTATTTTAAAACGCTTCATCCATTTCTGACTCATCCATCAGCATAATATATTTTATTAGAAAGAACACACCTGACGGCTAATGCACTTTCTATAAACAGCAGCTGACGACTGAGATAAATATTATTCTTCAATGAGATCTCTTTGCAGGCTCGTTTTGTGGTTGTATGATAACAGCCACGGGTCGATCGAAGGATAAGCTATGCTTGCCGCGGTTGGTCCGTGGATGGGTGATCATCTATTACATACCGAGAACCAACGGAGGGTTTTCGATATGTAGTGGATGGTCACCGCCTCGGGAAGTATGTAAGGTCATAGCACACGTATCAAATCGGAAAGGGATTGGCACCATATCATCTTTCGCCTCGCCGTCAAACAAGCGTCAACCTAACGTAAGCACATAACCAAAGCGGATCAGAAGCTCCGATACGTCGACTCGGCTACGGCTAGGCATCGCTGGCGGCGAGGTTCGATAGGCAGTCGCAACATGTAAAATGCTGGTATTCAGCTGCATCCGGTTAGACTGGAAGCCGACCACAACATACATAATTGGGAAAAGGCAGGCAGATGACGAATGACATCTCTTTGTGAACTAACCAATATTGATGTGACTGTTATTACCTAAGAGGTTACTGTGTTAGGAGCAATGACCGGTCTTGTTTATGTAGATAAGCTAATAAGTAGACGAAGATGCACCTTTCGTCATTTTCAATAAATTATTCTCAATTATTCAGTAAATTATCTCGTTGGTGAGTGGTTGCAAGCACGACTAGCAGTGGCATAACTATAGGGTGGCATTGGGGCAAAATGCCACGGGTCCCCAGCCAGCCAGAGGCGGCCCCTGGCCCGAGAGGGCCATGAGCACAGGAAAATCCTAACATAAGTTTGTAAATGCAAGCTTTTTTTTGAAAATGTGCAACAAAGTACATCATTCAGGTTTCGAACATTTTCTACCTTTTTCCCATTGTTTGTCTAATTTTTTGGACAGGACCTCATGCTTAGCAGTAGAGCTTGCGACCACACATGGATACATGGTCTGCTTGGTTGGTCTGTACATGGTGTTCTACCCATGAATATAAACAACTTTCACTATGGAACCAACTCTGAAATCACGAAAAAAAAAATCAGCTGTCATACATTTTGGTCAGTAGGTAAGTATTGAAGTTTTGTATGAAACAGCTGATTTTTTTTTCGTGATCAGAGTTGGTCCCATACTGAAAGTTGTTTATATTCATGGGTAGAAAACACCATGTAAAAATTTGGATGGTCTTTGAAAAGTAACCCTGTATGTATTTCAGTCTTGAGCAAGCGTGGTGATCAATGCTTGTGCCTTCACTGTATAAAAGAGGCATTTTCCCTGCATTAGGACAGCTGCTAATATTATATTTTTCCGGAGAATTACAAATAGCCAGACACATTTTTAAGTATGTTTACATGTAGATTCCTATTACGAATTCCTGTCCTTAGGTAATAACGCATAACTAACGAAGAGGCATTTTCCATGGACAGACCAACGAAGCAGTCAGGTGTTAGATAAATGAATGATTTATTTTCTGTAAGTAGGTTTGTACAAACACTTTTACACGTCAATCATATTTTTTTAAACTAGATGAAGTCGGCGTTTCCTCTCTGAGTCTTCTGAGAAGAAAGGCCAAAACAAATTCAGAGGTCACAGTCTCATTTAAAGTCCAGACTAAATCTTGGTCAGATCGTGTGAAGACCATGTAGATTGGTGTCTGAAATGGTCTTTTGCGGAAAAAACCACACAGATTGAGCGGACCTGTCCAATCAGTGCACGCATTTGTTAAATGTTGTAGGGGAAAATAAGAAATCTACGCGGAAGAAGTCGCGGAAAAATGCCATTGATAAAAAAACTATAACGTTGGTTGAGCTTCTTTACATTGAAGGATTCTTTACATTTAGTCTGTGTGGTGCCGGACTTAAAGAATAGCACCACCCCATACTTCCCGTGGGTGTCGTAAAAGGCGACTAAGGGGCGTACCGGAGAATGGGCAGCAGCGTTCTCTATGCATTCCACCACCATACCTTACTGCGATCGCCAACCCGCCTGCCAAGCGTGGCGATTATGGCAAATCCCCCCTTTTGGGGGAGGCCTATGTCCAGCAGTGGACGTCTTTCGGCTGAAATGATGATGATGATGATGACATTGAGGGAGGGCCCCATCCCTTGAATTTGCCACGGGCCCCACACGGTATAGTTACGCCACTGACGACTGGCTAGAGTAGGGTCCTTCAGGGTTATTGCATAACACACTCAATGACGACAGCTCATTTTGACGGTACAACAATATTCATTGCGTTATTTACGTTGTTGAGCAGATACATTTTTCGAACATATGAAGCAATGGATTAGCAATTTCCTTAAAAGATATTCAGATTGATATTGATAGTGTGTTACGCAACTAGGGTGCTGGAGTCTGGATTTGTGTCCAGATACTGGCAATAGGCGCTTCCCTAGGCTCGTAATAAAATAATAATTTTAATATTTTTTAAATATAATAAATTATTTTCTAATGCGATTGTGAAGAAATAAGTAAATGACATTTTATTTTATTTTTATATCGAACTTAAGCATCGAAATCTAGGTGTACCCTATGTATACCTCCACCTCTTTCTTCCTCTACGGCTAATACAAGTTTCAAAAGAACTGACTTACTCTAGGTACTGCCAAAACTCACGAAGGTAAGCTGTAAGTGGTTGTAAATGATTGGTAAAAATAGTTACAACCAATCACATCAGCGGTGCTATTCTGTAACCATCTCACCGTGAAAACTTAGGTGAAGTGAGCGTGGAGTGAGCTGTCAATAGTGTCAATTCCTAGCAAAAACAAACTCACTTCACCTAAGTTTTCACGGTGAGATTTTTACAGAATCGACCGGCAGTTCACATAATTAAAATCGAATAACCTTTCAGAATGCAATCTCACAAAATAAAAATCGAGCCAATAAATTAAAATGATTATTCAATACAAGTCATTCTCGCGTCCGCGTCGTAATCGTAACTATTAAGTAATATGAGGCAATTCGTCAAATTGTAGTCATTACACACAACCTAAAAATAAAAGGAATGAAGTCAGGTTATACACAGGGTGCGACATAAAAATAAATGACTATTTTGCTTCTAATTGTTTTTGTGTACGCTACATGGAAAAAATGAGATATACCACTCAGAGCTGATCCGGGCCTCAAGTCTGCTCTTACAATAGTGTCAGAATGGTCTATAATTGATTTCATAATTGTTGATTTTGACAAGTTTGGTAATCTACTAATATAATGGCGTCATTATGACTTTCCAATGGTCAACCACTGACACTCCATTGAAAGAAATGGCATAGAATGGTAATCTCGTACATGAAAAATGAATTACTGACTTACGTGGTAATCTGCAAAAATTTTGACAGTTCCTTTGATCAGTGACCTACCATTAGAACGTCATTGTGCAGTCATTGCTTTTAATTCGTTACGAGTATCGTATAATTTCTGTGCCATTGACCGACCAATGATCAACCATTATGAATTTAGCAGATTACGAACTTTTAGCAAAAAAAATGACAATGGGATGGTGGTGGGTTCGTGTTGGAATGACGAATTTATAAAAATAGCAGAGGGCCCCTGGATTGTTGTAACTTTTTTCTCTGAATTGACTACCTAACCTGATAGATATAGTTTTGTAGTTATGCGTTATTACTTAAGGACAGGAACTCGTAATATGGATCTACATGTAAACAAACTTAAAAATGTGTCCGCTATTTGTAACTATCCGGAAAAATATAATATTATGGTATTACTGCAGGGAAAATGCTTTTTCTATACAGTGAAGGCACGAGCATTGATCACCGCTCTTTCTCAAAACTGAAATACATATAACACTTAAATATTCTAAACAAGGCCGCAAGGGAGCATATAATCTACCTACATTATTTTTATATTCTTTAGCAGCAGCTAGCTAAAACTAAAACTAAAACGCAAACAGTTTTTATCGATTTATAGCCAAAACGAATCGGTTTCAGGCACAGCCTGTATTCGTCAGTGAACATGAAACGAACTAATAAGTCGTCAATTGTTACCTCGCGTGTCTCGGACGCGGGGAAAAAAACAGATAAATCACTACCAACATAGCACAGACTTTTTATGCGTCTGACGAAGTAGGGCTGTCAGACTGACGATTTTTTCCAAATTACAGTAATAAATCTTGGTCATCAATGCGGGCGGGGTATGCGTAACACTATCAGTAGTAGGGGCCCGTGGCTAAATAATAACAGACTCACAGGTCGATCGATCAGGTTAAGCTACGCTTGCCGCGGTTGGTCTGTGGATGGGTGACTATCTTTACATACCATGACCCCTCCGTGCCTCGGAAAGCACGTTAAGCCGTTGGTCCCGGCTGTCATTCGTGGATCTTTGACGTCGTTACGGGTAGTCAGAAACCCGAAAGTCTGACTACCAGTCTTACCAAGGGCTATCGTGTTACCCAGAAACTAGGTTATGGAGGTCAGATAGATAATCACTCCATGTACAATATTGGTACCATTCAGATGCATCTGGTTAGACTGGAAGCTGACCCTAAAGAAGTGGGGAAACGGCTTGGCTTGTGATGATGATCAATGATGGTTCCTTCACTGAATTAAAACCTTCATTGTTGCAAGTTATCTATGGACTGTTTATCTTAGTTATTATCTTAACTAAACAGAACGTTTCCCAAAAAAAAAAAATGGGCCAGCCCATATCTAAACTAGGATGCAGTAAGTTATTAAAAGCCACGAGTCACCAAGTTAATATCTCTCTCTAAGTTTCAATCCCGAGGGAATATCGGGATAAAAAGTAGCCTATATGTTAATCCAGGGTGTCAGCTACCTCCAAACAAAATGTTATCAAAATTGGTCCAGCCGTTTGAGTGTGAAGAAGTAACAAACACATAAAACACCCCCTCACAAACTTTCGCCTTTATAATATTAGTCTGATGTGATTATAATATAACTATCAAACTTGTAACTTTCCCGTACGGCATCGTAAAACGCCATCCAACATAGTTTCAAACTCATTTCCAAAACGATTCAACCCTAAAAACTCGTATGCACGTTTCCAGTCCGGCCTAATTCACCATAACCGTCTATAATGCAATCTTGCTCCAAAAAACTGAAGTCAAAAAACTTCAGTATTTTGCATACGATCTTTAAAACACTTTTAGAGGATGCTTTAGCCAGCCCTGGCAATCTGTCCCATACGATTGTCAAGGTGAACATACAAAGGTGTCCACTCCCATATATTACTGACACGGCTTTATATACACTTATATGTACATTAGGTAGGTATATAATGTACTTATAATATGTGTGGGCATAGCTTGGTGTTTTTTTTATGGGAAACGAGATAGGGAGGTATAAATAAATCACACTTTTCTTGCTTTACGTTACTTTGTGTAAATTATTTCATCACCACAGCCGGTCGATTCTGTAAAAATCTCACCGTGAAAACTTAGGTGAAGTGAGTTTGTTTTTGCTAGGAATTGAAACTATTGACAGCTCACTCCACGCTCACTTCACCTAAGTTTTCACGGTGAGATTTTTACAGAATAGCACCCCTGCTCTCAAAGTGGTGAACGAAAACATCGTGAGGAAACCGGTATGTCCTAGAACCAAAAATTCGAAGATATGTGACTACCAACATTCACTGGGCCTGCGTGGGGGATTACGGCCCACTCCCTCTCGTAGTGAGGAGGCCTGTGTCCCAGCAGTGGGCACATTATAGGCTGATTATGATATGTTATGTGATAGAACGTGGACAACCCGTTTATGCAGTTCTTAAAAGCTATTTACGGTTTGATAAAGTTACTAATCCTATTTTGTACAAAAACGTTTGTTTGTTGTTAGTTTGAGAAGATTATCTAACATGTGGCAATTGACGTATTGTCAAGCAGGCTAAATTCACATGGCACTAGAGAACCTAGTTAAGCCCAGAAGTTAAGCCACTCTTGAGCCGAACCCCATATACTTAGGTGCATATCTGCCTAGGTCACTTCATGGTCAAGGTTCATAGATAAAGCCCACACCTCTGTACATATCAGCAGACTATTCTATATATAAATCGGTCTGTACGTCTTTGTGTCATGCAACCTCATGGATCTAGGTCATATTATAATGTAGGACGGGAGACCTATTTTTATAACATTTGTCAATATGTTTGGGTCAACAAACTCCATGGCAACATATTTCTATTCGCCATGCTAGAAATAGGAGAGTCTATAAAAAATAATAAAATAAAAAAACAACATAAAATGGGTGCCGTAGTCATAACTTCCTAAGTAATATTATAAATGCGAAAGTAAGTTTGTTTGTTACCTTTTCACGCCTAAATCACTAAACCGATCATCCTGAAATTTTGTATTATACGTTGTCAGGTGTACGGAAACGGACATAGGGTTGTAAAAAAAAGTGCTGTTCCCAAGGAAAACAACAATAACTTTATTATGATAATAGATGGCACCACGTGTCTTTCGAATCATGATTGAAATAAATTAGAAAACACTCGGACGAAGTCGCGGTCAGCAACTAGTTGTCTATAAGGATGAAAGTAGTTTATTTCTGTAAGTCGGTTTGTAGAAACACTTTTACACGTCAATCCTATTTTATAAACCAGATGAGGTCAGCGTTTCCTATCTGAGTACTTTGAGAAGAATTGCCGAAACAAACTCAGAGGTTCTATTAAATTCCAGACATAATCTAGGTCAGATCATGTGAAGACCATGTAGATCGGGTCTGAAATGGTCTTTTGAGGAAAGAACCACACAGATTGAGTGGACCTGTCAGTCAGTTCACGCATTTAACAGTGATCATGCAGCTGAATTCAGAACTTAAGGAGCTCAACCAGTAATGTTGCTGATACTCAAAAATTTACAGGTTGCCAGGATAATTTAAGATAAAAATCTTACATACATGATGAATAAAAAAAGCATACAAAAAAGCATACAATTTTCAAAAACGAAGATCAGCGCAAAAGGAGGATTTTTGTCCCCTAAAAGGGTTAAACAGGGAATGAAAGTCATTATGGAAGTTCCAAGAATGTAGTGAATTTCACATGTAAGTCGCTTCTATCACTGTGAATCATAAAAAATAATATATGTATTTCGGTATCTTTATTTTATCTTTATTGAATACTCTGTCCATTTTTAAACAAGCTGACACACCCTCAGTGAAAGAAACCACTCTGATATAAGTTAATCAACTAATCTAAAACTAATATTTGCTGCTTCGACAGCCGCTAATTGATTCTTATCATAAATAGGGCAATACCTAATCTCATTAGGCCTAGAACACAATAGAGTCATTTTGTCTCGAGATATACCTTTCGTATTTGACTGAGGCTCACTTGCACAACAAATCACGAATTACGTTTAGCACCAAACATGATATTATAAACTGGCAGCGACATCGACGCGTAAACTGTGGATGGGCTATCCACCCGGGTTTAAACCCGGTGCTTTGATAAACATTTTCTGGGTGTTTACGGGTGTTTATCAGGTGTTTATCAAAAGCACCGGGTTTAAACCCGGTGGATTGCCTATCTATAACTGTGACCAAGAATTCAGCACATGATTCTGAACCCCCCTCGTCGTTTCAGCCGATAGACGTCCACTGCTGGACATAGGCCTCCCCCAATTTTGGGGGGGTTTGCCATAATCGCCACGCTTGGCAGGCGGGTTGGCGATCGCAGTATGGTATGATGGTGGAATAAATAGAGAACGCTGCTGCCCATTCTCCGGTAAGACCCTTTGTCGCCTTTTACGACACCCACGGGAAGTAAGGGGTGGTGCAATTCTTTAAGTCGCACCACACAGACATGAAACCCCCTGCGTTGAAGTTTTCCTTGCTATTTTGATAGCGTAGGTATTACACTTTTCTATGAAACAGCTGATTGTTTTTGTGCTGCTGGGGAGTTTGTTGCGCCACTTCTTTCCAGCTCACAAATGCTCTAATCAGATCGGTAGGTACTATTACCTACCGATCTGATTAGACCATTTGTCGCTCAAAAAAAGTGCATAAGAGCAACATGTGGCCTTCAACCTGATGACTCATGTCGACCAGTATTTAAACTTGGTTTGTTACCGTTGCCGTCCCTTTATAGTGTTTTGAGACTCCTTGCCTTAGTGTGGTCTTTAATAAGTGACCAGTGTAAAATCTCGATGTAATTACTTGAAAAGTCGAGACAAAATGTTTTTAGTATGTATGAGGCTTTATGTCGCTTTGATATTTTATATAATAAATTAAACAATCAGGTTTACGGAAATCGGACATTTTGGTTAGTTATTGATTAGTTTAAAGATTACTTAGAACACTTGCCTATCTGGGTTATACCTACTAGTATTTCAGTGTACCTAAGTACTTATATGTACCTATGAATAATAGGTATGCTTATCAAGTCATTTACAAACAATACTTACATGAGATAGACTGTTTTGGAATTTCAAGCCAGATTCTCGAACGTACCTACTTTGCTTCTGTACTGACTGATTCACAGCATCATCATCACTGGCAACCGTGTTCCCATACTGTCTTTTAGCCCAAGTTTGCACGAACGCGTTTTTCCTGCGGCGGTATTTTTATGTCCGTGCGAACGCAGGCTTTAAACCACTAGGAGTTTTTGTTTCATGGAAACAGTAATAAGTGCTATAAAATAGTAGATTGTTTGCTAAGGGAGCAAACAACTATTTTGAAGGCAAGCGTGTTTCTTTGAATCCAGAGCGCAGCGAGGGATATTTACATACAATTTCGAGTAAATAATTACGAACGAAAGCAGAATGCTTTTCGCGCGTTTTTTATTTTTTCTTCTTTGGCTTTTTTTTTATTTGGCTCACGCGCATTTTTTTCTTTATCATACAGCCTGTTACTTGTTCACACAATGTTCGTGATTGATCTCTTTGGTGATTGGAACGTTTACTAACAATATCCACATTCCAAATTCAAATCACTGTCAGTCCCTAGGTATTAAATAGCTATTTTAGTCCCTGTTTACGAAAGAACACACTAGCTCTTTTTGAATACATGTGACAAAAAATGGATTTTCTACACTTCTCGACGTATCAAACAGTGTATCAAAGTTTGGAGGCAATCAAAACCGACACACCACTAATTTTTCTTCTTCCACGTAATATCCATGATTCCATTTTTTTTTACTAGCCTACGCTGTCCCACTCCTGGGCAAAGGCCTCCCTCTACTCCTTAAATCGCGCGTCCTCCTTCCAAATTTGACGGAACCTATCCAGCACGTCCGGCCATCTCCTACGTCGTCTGCCGTGACCCTGCCTCACTGTCCCAGGGCTCCAGTTCTGTGCTATTTTGGCTTAGACCCACACTATGCCGCAGACTTGTCCTGCCCAGTCAGATTCCATTTATCTGTTTTAAATTAGCTTTCACCAGAATTCGGCCACTTTGACAGCGTTATCATTGCATTGATTTCTTTATTCGTTTATTCACAAACTAATAAAGAAATCAATGCAGCCACGTCATAATTATCGTCAGTTCAAAGTCCTGACCCACTTGCTACAATCGATAGCGAATGCACATAACTAAGTTAATAACTGAACGGTCAAGTTTCATAAACGTTTGCTTTACTAACAGGTTGGCGGCACCTTTTGATGTTAGGTGTTTGTTTAACTGTGGTACCGTTGGGTTTGATAGGAAAAGGTCGGTCTGTTTCTACCAGATAACATAACAGACGCCTGTAGGTAATTCCCTCTCGCCTAACAGAGGTAGGAAAGTTACTATGTATGCAGGTGACTGTAACCATTGATTCAGTTCATGATTCTGAACCCCCCTGAAATGATGGATATCGGGTCATCATCATCATCTGCCTAGTCTAACCCAACTATGTTGGGGTCGGCTTCCAGTCTAACCAGATGCAGCTTTATACCAGTATTTTACATGGAGCGACTACCTATCTGACCTCCACAACCCAGTTACTTGGTAATACGATACCCCTTGGTACGAATCCGACTCGGCTGGGCAGCGTTCGGGAAGCTACGCAATATCTTCTCGTCCCACATACCGCAGTGTCTCAAGACGAAAGTCTTTGACCAGTGTGTGTTGCCAGTGATGACTTATGGAACAGAAACGTGGTCGCTCACAATGGGCCTTATAAGAAGGCTAAAAGTCACCCAAAGGGCAATGGAGAGGGCTATGCTTGGAGTTTCCCTGCGTGATCGAATCAGGAATGAGGAGATCCGCAGGAGAACCAAGGTAACCGACGTAGCCCGAAGAATTGCCAAACTTAAGTGGCAGTGGGCAGGGCAGATGGCCGATGGGGCCGAAAGGTTCTGGAGTGGCGACCGCGTACCGGAAGACGTAGCGTTGGAAGGCCTCCCACAAGGTGGACCGATGACCTTGTGAAGGCCGCAGGAACCCGTTGGATGCGGGAAGCACAGGACCGGTCGAAGTGGAGGTGCTTGGGGGAGGCCTATGTCCAGCAGTGGACGTCTTTCGGCTGAAATGATGATGGTAAGACTGGTTGTCAGACTTTCGGGCTGAATGTTCATGATTCTGAACCCTCGTAAAACGATGAAGTTTGATATCGGGTTTAAAAAAATATATCGTCCAACAGCATCCAATACCTAGTGAGAGTGCCATCAGACCGTGCCCCAGTTGCTGGAGTGTCCTAAGTGTCCTTCCACGTGCTCCCCCGTTGACCTAAAGAATACCACGGCCATTAAAGTGGCCACCCTGGGCTCAAACTATACCTATAAAAAAACAAACAACGATGATGAGTAGGTAACATCGACAAGAAAACCTCCTCCTTTTTTGAAGTCGGTTAAAAAGAAGACAGAATTTTTTTTTCTGTTCCGTACATTTTGACCGCGTAGGTCGCCACTTTTGCAGGAAACAGCAGATTTTTTTTTTTTGGTCTCGACTCATGCTGTACTTATTTTTGTTGCTGAGCATCCTTCAATAATACCTAAAAACAAAAGAAAAAGTGGATCAAACCGGAATGAGAAAGTTTATAGTGGATAAGAGATTAAAACAGAAGACAAACAACATATTAAAACTTCAAGATATTTACACGCTGAATGCGAACACACATTTGCGTGGGCATTCCCTAAAGCTATGGGAAAATTCATCAAAAAAAAAGCCCTTGAAGCAATTCTTGTCGAACCGAGTTGTAGCAGCATGGAATAGGCTCCCGGAAAATGCTGTGACGGCTCCCACACTGAACTGCTTCAAGAATCGACTGGACAGATTAAATATCTCCAAGCTATACGATACACACGCATCAGCTAATTAGCTGCTAGTGTGTCTAACCAAATAATAATAAATAATAATAAAACAAGCAAGGGATCGAGGTGGAGGGGTTTTTCTACAATGCCACATGCGAACAACGCGTCATGCTGACGTCACGCAAATCTTGCATCGCGCAAGCAGAGTTTACCGCGCAACTAGCATAGATATACAACGGCCCGACATAAATCATCGGGCAGTTGCCCGCCAGACACAACACCCGTCTGGTTGAAGGATCCTCCCTTTTCTATGGAGGATGAGCAAACTTTACACCCTGCTCCTCATACCTCTATACTGGTGACCCCGAACATGAACGTCAGCGCAGCCTTCGTGCGCCTACTCCAGCGTGACATCATCATCATCACTCCCGCAAGCTTTAGAGCGATGAGTCGCCCAGCCAGCCAAAATCCACGGCTTCAACGAGTATCCTCACCACCAGCACGCAGCGACCGCGCATACCTGATCATCACCCTCAGCCTCATCAGCAACCTCGGCACAGCACACTGCACTTTCGGCCGGTCCACAAGCAGAGCCATAGAAACCCTCTCCTGATCGACGCTAGCAGTCAGCCTCAACTCGGCGCTGTACCGCGAGACCTCGTAACGTTACTCGTTGCAACGGGGGTCAAGAATCATGTACTTACTGAATCCTTGGTACGTCTGCGTGCCAATGTCCCTGCCACCATGTGCCTGTATAGTAAGTACATCCATTCAGCATTGAATCAGTCATAGTAACAAGAGGCAAGCTTACTGCCACTAACAAGACAAAAATCCAGACTCTGGGCTGTTACTGAGAAATTAGTTAAGGGAAAAACTCATTAACACGCTGCGCGACCTGGAAATAGATTCTATCTCCAGGTCCAGGATTCATTCTATATCAGATAGAACCCAGGACCTCATCATCAATAATTGTGCATGTGACCACTGGGCCGAGTCAAGCCAATTTACAGGTCAGCAAATTGAAGCTAATTCTTTGCCAGGCAAAACAGTCACCCATCCAAAACCTGACCGCGGTTAAGTTGCTTACCTTCCCAATTCGATCAAACTGCGCAATACCACCCACAACACAAAAAAATACTGGTTTTAACACCGACTTGACACTATAATAAGGTCACTTCCGAAATAATATTGATTATTTACCTTTAAACAAGTAAATATTTACATCGTGTGTGTAAATATTTAGTCGGATATGTTTGGAGTGCGAATATCATGTTTCTTTGTCTTATTGATGTTTATTTACAATAAACATACCTAAATATATTATAATGTAGGTGAAACTATAAGTAATCATCATCTGACGAGCCTTTTCCCAACTAATTTGGGGTCAGCTTCCAGTCTGACTGGATGCAGCTGAGTATTTTACATGGAGCGACTGCCTGTCTAACCTCCACAACCCACTTACTGGGTAGTTCCTGGTACAGTATTAACCAGTAACTGGGTTGTGGGTGTTAGTAAAACTGGTTGTCAGACTTTCGAGCTTCTGACGACCCGTAACGACTGTGTTTTGGTATGTAAAGATGGTCACCCATCCACGGACCAACTGCGACAAGCTTAGCTTAACCTGATCGATCTAACCGAGCGGCAATTATTACTTAGCCACAAGCCTCTCTAATGTTGGCGAAGGGTGCGCCAAAGTTCACCTAAATTTTCAACTCCGATAATTGGAAATCCGAAAATGTTCTTCCTAAAATTTTTCATCCTAAAAATCACAATTCCTAACTACTCTGTCTCTAATGTTCATAATTCCGAAGCATTCAACTTCATAATGTCAGTAGCAATAATATACTTTTATTTGTTTTCCTATATTTTCTCAACATAACCATCTTTTACACTATTATTCAAAGTCATATCTTTTTTGTTTAGATTTATTTTTATAGATTTTTTTTTGTTTAGATATTATTTATAGCGGTAACCAACATAATATACAAAAGTAACACATTTGTAATGACAACTTAGGATGCAAGAGCAAGCGAAGCGAGCTCGGGACTTGGGGCACCCCGACTCGGACAGGTTAGGTTCGAAGGGGATGACGGGGGCTCGAGTGAGCGAGCAAAGCGCGCGTACGAGCCCCCGTCATCCCCTTCGTGTTAGGTTCCTTTAAACCCTGTAGACAGAAATAGGGGCCCCGCGAAGCGGGGCTCCGTCGACTGCCTAACCACATATTTTTGTAAATAAAAAAAAACTTTGGGATTTCTTTTCTCGGCCACTATGATTTTGCGAACTTTGCGGTTTTCAAATTTACACTAAAAAAGAATCTATATGAAATCTATATAAAAAGAGTCTATTCTATCCAAAAAAAAAATAGCTACTATCAAAAAGCGCCGGGAAGTACAGTGGTTCCATAGACACAACCCAGTACGTTATGTAAAGCATACCCCCAAATAATAATCATACCCTCAAATTAAAACTATAAATATCATCTTCTAATATTATGGTAATTATGTTTAGGGATAAAAGCGTTATGATAAAAAACAGTACGAGTTTAAATATATTTACATTAATGATATTATTAATTACAATTTTCGGAAACATGAGTGTTATGAACATCGCCGGTAGCACTACAAATAGTATGAATGAAAACTTTAGGATGAAAAATTTTAGGAAGACTGATCATTCGGATTACAAATCATTAGGAAGAACAATTTCGGGTAAAGAACTTTAGGTGAGCCAATATAGACCCGTTGGCGAAACTAGTCATGAATATATTCTGTAGCCTGATGTTTCAAAACCCTCTTGTGTTCCGTACCACAAGACACAAACGCCGAAAAAAAACACGTTTGTTGTATGGGAGCCCCCTTTAAATATTTATTTTATTCTGTTTTTAGTATTTGTTGTTATAGCGGCAACAGAAATACATCATCTGTGTTTCAACAGTCTAGCTACCACGTTTCATGAGACACAGCCTGGTAACAGACAGACAGACGGACAGTGGAGTCTTAGTAATAGGGTCCCGTTAACCCTAAACCTGACTACTATACAGAGTGGGTGATACCAGGCAGCCAATAGTGATGATGTGCCAATGTGACTTAAGGGGCCGTAAAGATTACATCAGATAAATTCAAAAATGGTGTGGAATGTTTACTAAAGTTTATCTATACTTATAATAAATCTGTAGAAGGGTCAATTCTGTACATTGAAAATATTGAAAAAATAAATAGCGGGGGGTGTTGCTGGATCGATACCAAACCCAAATATGTGATTAAAAAAATTTTTGTCTGTCTGTCTGTCTGTCTGTCTGTCTGTATATGCAGGCATCACGTGAAAACTAACGGTTCGATTTCGATGAAACTTGGTATAATTATACCTTATTATCCTGGGCATAAAATAGGATACTTTTTATCCTGGAAAAATACGTAGAAAAAATATCTTATTTTTCGGTTTTATTCATAGACGTTGTTCTGTAGAACCGCGAACACACGTTGCATTACCCGTAGTGGATAATTTTCCATTTCAATTTAAGAGAATACAGTTTCCTGTAGCTTTGTGTTACGCCATGACAATAAATAAGGCTCAAGGTCAGACGCTAGGAGTTGCTGGCGTAGATCTTACCGCGAGTTGTTTTTCACACGGGCAACTTTACGTAGCTCTTTCCCATGTAAGCAGTCCAAGAAATCTTCATGTTCATATTCCGGACGAGCTCACTAACAATGTTGTGTATGCTGAAGCTCTCAATTAACTTTCTGTCGCATTGTCACGATCACTTTTTTATTATTGCAAACTTTTCATCATTGTCAGTAATTTACTGCTACATGCTACTTATCAAGGTCGGAATTACTATGAAAAAAATACTTACTACAGAACGCGAGCTCAACAGCAGTAGCTCAATAGAGGGATCTCCTTAATTATTATAGGCTTAGCCGTATTTGGGTCCAATAGATATTTATAAGATGTCATTGTCAGAGTTACTCAAAATGGAGAAATAAACCATCCACGCGAAGACCGACATCCGCGCGGACGGAGTCGCGGGCGGAAGCTAGTATTAAATAAGATAACAGATACCCATCTATAGGAGAAGAAACAAGTCATTTTTTCTGACAGGCTATTTTTATATGACTGCACCTACTAAAACGTTCTTTCAAAGCCTCGTTTTAAATTTATATAGTACTTACTAGCTTCCGCCCGCGGCTTACTATCCCTTAAACTATCCTTTATCCTTCCCCGGGATGCAATCTGTCTCTCTGCCAAATTTTATCGAAATCCGTTCAGTGGTTTAGGCGTGAAAAGGTAGCATACAGACAGACAGACAGAGTTACTTTCGAATTTATAATATTAGTATGGATTGTTGTAAGAGTAAAGGTGGCTTAGTAAAACGGCCGCGACTTACGAGTTGTAGGTCGTAGGTACGAAACCAGACAGGAGCTTTTTACCTTGTGTAAATGTTCATCACCGCTGCTCTCAAAACGGTAAAGGTTTTAAAACATTGTGATGAAACCGACATGTCCTTGACCCAAAAATTCGAAGATATTAGACATCTTCCAACCCCCACTGGGCTCGCATGGTGGATTATGGCCCGCTCAGTGGATCGGCAGTGGAAAAGTTATTTGATGATTATGCGATATTGTTTAAAGCGTATACGTTTATTCATAACATTAACACGGGTGCCTAATTCCTCAAATACCTATTTGAGCTTTTTGCTTCTAGCAATTCCAAATAACATCTTGCATGACCCAAATATCGAATCCAGGACCTCACACTCAGATATCACGCTCGGGTCCACTAGATGATTTGATTTAGGTACACGGCTTAATAAACCAATTACATAAATCAAAGTATATATAATGAGCACTAACATAAAACATAAACTAATACAAACAATTAAATACTATTATTGTCACAAAAATGTAGGCACATAAGCATTAAATTGGCGAATTTATTAGCGAACAGACCGCAGTCCGGGTTGGCCTCCACGAGCTTATTTAGTGCGGTCAACACGCGCGGTACGGCCACAGTCCGACACGAAGGCACGGCTAGCAGTCGATGTTTTCTGCCACAGAGATAATTATTCGGTGTGTAAAGTCGAATCAGCTCATTATGGATATCAGGAGCATCCGTCATACCCTTCCATACTTTGAGCATAACGCCTACCTGGCCACATGCCCTTCTGGTCTCCAGGATATGATATTTATTTGTTTATTTAAGGACTTTGGAAGACTTACAGTCAAATACAATAGTGATAAATAACAGTATGATAATCTGACAGCCAATTACAGGTCTTCACGTCAAGAGCTTGTCTGGTATAAAAGTACTGTGGAACAAAATATACACACTGCAAATATTGCCAAAAAAATATATAAAAATAAAAATTTGCAAGTAGGATCATAGAATAGAATAGAATACTCTTTATTATGTACACCATATTAATTACAGACATAAGGTATAGAAACTGTACAAAGGGTGACACAAGGGGCGGTCTTATCGCTAAAAGCGATCTTTTAAAGACAACCTTTGGATGGATTAAAAAGGGGAAGGACAGACAAATACTGCAGGTAGTCTGTGGTGTACCATTTACATAATACAATAAATACATACGTAAAGTATATTATACTAATCTAAATAAATATATACATATAACAATAAACATGAAACAGGAGCAAAGAAAAATATAATGTTGATGTTTAAGGAGAGAGGAAGTGCTTTTTTATCACCATCACCTAAAATATGTAAAAACTAATATAATTGCGGCAGGTTATTTCCCATCAAACCAAGATGTTACACTTTTTATTGGTTTTTTAAATAAAAAGAGAACAAAGTCTGAAGAGTACAATCGTTAAAGAAATTCGTTGCTAAACATTTTTTTGCATGTCCCACTCGTTTTAAATATCCTAGACATACCTACTAAGAGAGGCCCGTGGCTAAATAATGACAGCCGCACAGGTCGATCGGTCAGGTTAAGCTACGCTTGCCGCGGTTGGTCTGTGGATGGGTGACCATCTTTACATACCGAGACCCCTCCGTGCCTCGGAAAGCACGTTAAGCCGTTGGTCCTAGCTGTCAATCGTAGATCTTTGACAGTCGTTACGACTAGTCAGAAGCTCGAAAGTCTGACAACCAGTCTTAACAAAGGGGTATCGTATTACCCAGTAACTGGGTTGTGGAGGTCAGATAGGCAGTCGCTCCAAGTAAAATACTGGTATTCAGCTGCATCCGGTTAGACTGATAGCCGACCCCAACATAGTTGGGAAAAGGCTAGGCAGATGATGATGATACCTACTAAGAGGAACTTGGTAGGAAAGAGGTAGGGATAGCAACCGAGGGTTCTTCTGTAAAGAAAACGCAGGATCGTTTTTTGCACTTTTTCAAGTAGAAGTGTATATATACATATATTATACAATACGTATGTACACTTATAAAGTCAAACACCTAAATTTTGAACACCTCATTGATGTCAACTCAGTTCCGTATCAACAAAAGACATAATCGTATTATACTGACCTTGCATACGTAGGCATGCATACCTACATACTAATATGTATAATTACATGAGATTGTTTACATAGCGAATTGCAAGTAGGCGATAATTGAACTGGATTCACGATGCAAATGAAAAGCAGAAAATCAATTCGGTACACGGTTCCAAAATGAGATAATTTGTTACTTACGAAAATGAACAGGTACACACGGCGACACATGAAGCTATACATGTCCAGTTTTAGCTGAACTCGTATTGTACAGGTTTTTCGTACAATCAGAAGTCAGCTTATACTGGTTATGGTTATTTAGTTGCCTTAACATGTACCTAGGTACGCACGGCTACACATCAACATCATGCTACAGATATACCTGTAGATTGATGTGTAGCCTTTCGAGTTCTGAAGAAAATAACTGAAAATTTTCATCATTAAGCTTACTTCATGATGAAAATTTTCAGTATATCACACTAATATCATAAAAGCGAAAGTTTGTGAGTGTGTGTGTGTGTGTGGGGGTGTGTGTGTGGGGGTGAGTGTGTGTGTGTGAGGTTGTGTGTGGGGGGGGTGTGTTTATATGTTTGTTACTTCTTCACGCTCAAATGGCTGGACCAATTTTGATAAAATGTTGTATGGAGGTAGCTGACAACCTGGATTAATATATAGCCTACTTTTTATCCCGATATTCCCACGGGATCAACATTTACACGGGTGAAACCGCGGGGCGCAGCTAGTAATATAATTATGTCGGAAGCTTCCTTCCGACATATTATATTTATTGTTACGTCATAATTATAACCTAGTATTTATAGCTCTTAGTTCATAACAATTTGGAAGAATAAGAATCATGAAGTCAATCATCAGTTATTAATTATTCTCATTTTATTAAGGTTGGGTTGCTGGTGACAAGTCTGTCAAAATCATTGTGATCTTTAGTCTCTCACAATAAGGTGGCTGCTGTGAAAGGTAAAATAACTGATGGACTATAGGCCATGAATGAGTTAAAAAAACATGTTTCGCTAACTGTCAAACACACGTATATAATAAAATTTGCTTATGAGGTTCATAAGGGGTTATGAACCTCATAGGCATTTGCCTCATAGGCATTTGCTTTACTGTACTCGGGCAAAAAACTATTCAAAAGTAGACCAATACCGATATAAAACTAACTAACAAAGAACGACCGTAATAATAATATAGCCGAACATCTTCGCGTGACGAGAAATCGACAGAACTAAATCATTTACTTCTTTATGACATCTAAACATGCTAACCTGAATATAAACTGTTTTGTCTTCATTATGAAAACGAGCCTGAAATAATATCAGCCAGTATATCACACAGCAAGACAGAAGCTTCTTCTCATACAGAGAAGGACCGATGCCCTCAGGTTTTCTTAAGATGTTTATTTTGACATAACTGACAAGGGTCAGTTATGTCAAAATAAACATAATCTACACTAATATTATAGAGAGATCGGGGTCAAGAGCGGGCCCAATTAGTAATAAAAAAAAATAAAAAATTTCAATTCAATTGAATTCAAAAACTTTAATTCGAGCGAAGACTCATATAGGGTTAGTAACATTGTTCTTATAACTAAGTGTTAGTAAAGATGATAATAACGAACGACAATAAGATGGCACACGTAACTGACAGCAGTGAATTATATACGGACAGTCCACTCTGTCAGCAATCATTTTCAGAACCCTGTTGGGACTGAGTGAGACTGACTGATCGAGTCACCATCAATGCTGCGCGTTTATGTATTATTGTGTAGAAACAGTCTACACGCGCCGCCGCAAACATCCCTGACGCACTGCAACGCCATGGCAACCCCATCAGTTTTCTGAATGCTTTATTAAATTGGACACGAAGGGCTCTATACGACGCCCGCGAATATCCCTCTCACAAGCTGCACGTGTAGAAGGTGGAACAGAATGCTCTAAAGAGCGTCACCTTTACGTCTGCAGTACAACGTGCAAACCCGTGGGCTATCATATCATTTGATTATTTGTTTGTTACGCTTTCAAGCATCCTTTTCTGGCGCCAGCTCGATCCAACCCTTGCGTTACGCGTCTAGACCGCCTCGCCACCTCTTCCTGAGCGACGGCGACGCCGTCCATCCTCAACCAGCCACCGTGTGGAGACTATTGCCCAGAAGTCACTGTGCATGCGCTATGATAGAACTGCGCAACCATTAATACTATTGTAAAGAACATTGTCTTTGTAGCAGCTAGGTATGGGTAAAAAATCAGAGGACTAATTTTATCCCAAGCATTGGTAAACAAAACGATTCGTCATTGATATAGGAGCATAAAGGTCACAAGCACACGTATCAAACCGGAAAGGGACCGGCACCGTATCAACTCGAGCCGTTCAGTGTTCTTTGTATGAATCTCCCTACTGCAACGCACACTAATTGGAACCGTAACGTAATCGCCTCGCCTCGGGGCAAGCTCACGAACCGTTACGGCTCGTCGTCCCCACGCTTACGGCTCGTCGTCCCCGCGCTTACGTCTCTCCGTACCCAAGTTTACGTCTCTTCGTCCACCCTTGCCCCTCTCACCCATCCTGTCTGTTGCACCATCAACCAGCGGTCGCCTAGGCGTTGCCGAGCCGATGTATCGGAGCTTCTGGATCGCTTTGGTTACGTGCTTTACGTGCTTACGTTAGGTTGACGCCTGTTTGACGCCGAGGCGCAAGGCGAAAGGCGATTTGATACCTTAATATCGTACCTATCAGTTTAATATTTCTGTTGCTATATTTCCATGTGGCATATAATTCATTCTGTAAACGGTCACCGCCTATAATAAATTTATATAAAGATTTCCGCCCACTGCATAGTAACACGTGTGATGTGATTGTTTACATTTGTTTTGTCATTAAAATATTTATGGTTTGTTTTTATTTTTATGCTTTGGTTTATTGGCTAATCGACTATTTTTTAGAAAGTCTCCTGAAATCAGTAAAAAATAATGTTTTTACAAGCTAAGCTTAAGTTTGCCAAGCAATCATCATCATTTCAGCCGACAGTCGTCTACCGCTAGACATAGGCCTCCCCCAAGCACCTCCACTTCTTACAGTTCTGTGCTTCTCGCATCCAACGGGTTCCTGTGGCCTTCACAAGGTCGTCGGTCCACCTTGTGAGAGGCCTTCCAACGCTACGACTTCCGGTACGCGTCGCCACTCCAGAACAATTCAGCCCACAGAAATCTAAATAATTAGATTTCTGTGTTTCGGCGCCATCGGCCATCTGTTCTGCGAGCAATGTACCCTGCCCACTCCCACTTAAGTTTGGCAATTCTTTGGGTTATATCTTGGTTCTCCTGCGGATTCCCTCATTTCTGATTCGATCACGCAGGCAAACTCCAAGCATAGTCCTCTCCATTGCCCTTTGGGTGACTTTTAGCCTTCTAATATGAGAAGACGTTGCGTAGCTTCCCGAACGCTGCCCAGCCGAGTTGGCGCCTCTCACTCACGCCTGCTTGCCATGGGGTAGTCAGAGACTACAGAACGCCACCTGCTACGAACCTTACATTAACCTTACATATTCCTTTTGCTTCGTTCATACGTCTGGTCACGCGCCGGTTGCGAGTACTACGCACCTGACTTTTTTGAAGAACATCACCAACAAGGACACATGTCCTCCCAGCGTTTCCACTGATATTTGCCAAGCAATGTTTGCGTAGTTTGCTTTTGAAAGTATTTGTTTTGCCTGAACTACATTAACCTAACATTACGAATATAAAATATCTGACAATTAGAATTGTAAAAGATTAACAAGAAACAATAGAAATGTATCGTCTTCATAACGGCATGTTGGTTGTTGCAATTTTACATAGTTTGCAGGAAGAAAACCATGACCTATGAAAGATCTAATTTCATTCGTATTTTATTAATTTTACTAAATTATTACTGCCATACCTACTTTGTTAAAATTGTCGCACTTTGTTAAAGAAACGGCACGAGCATTAATCGTTTGCTCAAGACAGATTGGTTATTTCAGCTAATTCCTGGCTCCTCTTCCCCGATGACGGCTGATAGACACTTCTCTATTAGCCTTCATCTAGGGAGAAGAAGGCATGTAGCACAATCAGCCTACAAAGTTCCCACTGTTGGGACACAGACCTCCTCTCTTCAAGAAGGAGTGGGCTGTAATCCACCACGCGGGCCCAGTGCGAGTTGGTCGAATTTTTGGTTCTAGAATATGCTGGTTTCATCACGATGTTTTCTTTCACCGTTTTGAGAGCAGTGATGATACAATTATTTACAGAAAGAAAAGCGTCTCGCTACCACTGCTCTCTATCAGGCATGTTGCGCCGGCACCAAAATCCAAAAGTATATAAGGGCTAGAGAACGATGAAGATGATGATCGGCTGGTTCATATTAGCTCGTGTCTCATTAATAGTTACATGTTACATCTAACACAATACATGTGATAATTGTTGTTTTTCTCAGAGCATTGCGTCACTTCTAATTAATACTGTTCAAGATTTTATTGTGATTAACAGTAGCAGAGTAATAGTTGTTTATTGTCTTGATTGCATAAAACGTGTGTTGTAAAGGAGGAAACGCACGATCGCACGTGCCTTTAGTGACTAGATATTGCCTGCAGTTTCACTCGCATTTTAGAAAAACTTCCTCATGTACACACGATGTTCCAGTTTTAGCTGACCTCGCACTTTTCGTATAATGAGAAGTCAGGTTATACTGGAAATATATGGTTTGTTATGTCCCCGTGCCCACCGGAATAAAAAAATAAATTAAAAAAAGTGTAACTAGGCTGATCATAGCCTATAATTTTCCCACTTGTGGAACACAGACCTCCTATCTTTTGAGAGGTAGTGGGCGATGGGTTTCATTTTGACCAACGATGCAGTCGCTGACTTTTCATTTAAATCCATTCATAATGTGTAAATGAGTTCTCACTCAGTCACAAATAAATAATTATAACATTGGAGAAAGATTCGATAAGTGTTGTGATCATTGCTCGTTTCTTTACGAGTGATCAACTTCCCATTGACTTCGGAGTTCCACAGGGCAGTGTACTTTGTCCCACGCTTTTCATAGCCTATATTAACGACATACATAACTCTCCGTGTCCGCACTTTCCAGCAGAAGAAGGATTGTCTTTAGGTAAAATTTTAAGCTACTCATGCCGCCTCAACTTGCTGTTAACCTCTAATCCTGCTTACTGTATTACCTGCACAATAATTTCTATTTTTATTGCGAAAAAAATTTTTGAGGTCAGATAGGCAGTCGCTCCATGTAAAATACTCGTATAGTATTCAGCTGCATCCGGTTAGACTGGAAGCCGACCCCAACATAGTTGAGAAAAGGCTAGGCAGATGATGATGATTGCGAGAATAATTTTTCGCTGAACGATTCATTCTTAGGTGAGGAATCTGACAAAACAGTTTCAGTACCGGTTTCTAAATGTCGAAATTGCAGTTTCGTTTGCAATTCCGGCTAGATGTACGTGAATTGGAGCGTAACAAGCGTCGTAAAGTTCAGGCCTAAGTTTAGCTCTGTAGACAATGTCTATAGACTCAATCGATCGCTGGAATTGGAACAACCAAGCTATTTTCAGAGCAAAAGAAATGTCAACTTTTGGTAAGTAAATACTAAGGGTCAAAATACCCAAGGAAGAAATAGGGACAAGACACAGAAATGCGTGCTAAGTAAAAAAACGTATTGGCTTAATCAAAAAATGAGCGTCAAAATGTAACTATAAAAACGCGTAGCTCCTAAACTAGACAGATGAGTCATAAATCTTTATAGTCACAAGTGGTTCATAATTTGCTTATAAAAAAAGACCACAAAAAATACAGCGGCAACATTTATAAATAAAAAAACACGTGCTCCTAGACCAGTCACTTGAATGTCAAAACCAATGAAGTAAATTCATAGTCACTGGCTCTTAAACTAGCTCCAATAAAAATGACATCATATAATAACTCCATTCATAAATGTTCACATCTCACGGTCAAGACCACAATATTAATTCTAGTAAAAAATGGTTCTATCAAGTGCGAGCCGAACGCGAACATTACACAATGCGTAATAGGTCAGTGACCCGTAATTCACATTACACCACAGTGGGCGGGAGTCTTAATGTTTAATGTGTTTTATGAGGGCAAATTAAATCAGAGCAGGATATTTGGCAGACTGGAAAATAAGTGCTAAATGACTTTAAAAGCTTTAACAACGGTGCCGACTCCATTGTTCACAAATTACACTAAAAACGTCAGTACATCTTTTTCTTTACAAGAAAAGGACAGAAGATAAATTTTAGTTTAGTCCTGTCAAATCAGCGCCTGACACTAGTCTATACTAAGTTTACACAAAAATCAGCCCTAAGAAAAGGGCAGCAGATACCCCTTTTCTTAGGGCTGATTTTTCAATCGACTGATAATTTTTATTCCTGGAATAATATAGACGTCTGACAGATTTTGTATCGGATAACTGTCAAAACTTCCAAATTATTCTTCGGATAAAATTATCTGGCGTTGGAAAAATCGGCCCTTAATTTAGTAAGTAGAAAGAAAAGGATGCACTGAACTTTTTACTTTAGTTTGTGAACAACAGTATCGGCACCAAAGCACCAATGTTTCTTGACAAAGATCATTGTTACAACTGACATAACATAACGTCACGCCTGTATTTACCGAAGCGATAAGCAGAGGTAAGCAGAGGTTGTCTGTGTGGTGCCGGACTTAAAGAATAGCACCACCCCATACTTCCCGTGGGTGTCGTAAAAGGCGACTAAGGGTCGTACCGGAGAATGGGCAGCAGCGTTCTCTATGCATTCCACCACTATACTATACTGCGATCGCCAACCCGCCTGCCAAGCGTGGCGATTATGGCAACCCCCCCCAACTTGGGGGAGGCCTATGTCCAGCAGTGGACGTCTTTCGGCTGAAATGATGATGATGATGAAGCAGAGGTATAGGTATATCTGGGTTGTATAGATCTGAAGGCCAATTCCCATAATTAAAAACGTTCAAAATCTAGTCGCAATCTCATCTGTGTGTGTGATTGGATTTTTTTTTAAACGACTTCAAAAAAGGAGGAGGTTCTCAATTCGACGGTATGTTTTTTTTTTTTTTTTGTGTGTTTGTTACGCGATTACTCCGCCAATTGTGGACCGATTTTCAAAATTCTTTTTTTGTTTGAAAGGGTATACTCTCGAGGTGGTCCCATTATCACCAAGTTGGAATCTGATGAGAGGATCCTATGGAAATCGAGGGAATCCTCAAATTTTATAGGCATAGGTATAACGATTTGGGTATTTTTTATTTAAAATAACTTGAGCATTTGCTCTCGGAAATCATCATTTAGTAACGTGGAGCTGATGAAGAAGACCACAGATGGCCATTGGAACTACTCAATGACAAATATTTCACGGGTTGAGATTCGATTACTGTAATATGGCTGCTAAGCAATTTATGCTCGTCACAATGCGTATGGTGAGTGGTTGTTGAGGAGTTCTCCTGGTTCTTACCAGGAGACCTCCTCAACAATTAACGTCCCAACATCGGAAAAAGCAATATTTTGTAACAAGAGTGATGAGCAGTTGACATTAGGCTATTGTAACTTAAATAAATTACAAACGGACTTACTAAAAAGGGAAAAATAAAAACTTTTTACAAAAAAAAAACCGACTTCCAAAAAAAAACACTACAAATTGAAAAATAGTTTTAATTTCGGAAGTCGGTGTCGATTAACGAAAATGCGAAACCAAAGACACTGACTTCCGAAATTAAAGTTATTTTTCAATTTGTAGTATTTTTTTTGGAAGTCGGTTTTTTTTGTAAAAAGTTTTTTGGATTTGGTTTGATTTGATTTCGACGTTTCATAATTGCATAAAATATTTTGATTATTACTTAATAATCAAAATATCATATATTTTATGCACTTGCATAAAATATTTGATGCACTTGCATAAAATATTTGATGCACTTGCATAAAATATTTGATGCACTTGCATAAAATATTTGATGCACTTGCATAAAATATTTGATGCACTTGCATAAAATATTTGATGCACTTGCATAAAATATTTGATATTTTGATGTAAGTTTAGGTGAAATAAAATATTTTGATTTGAGTACATTTAGATACTTACCTACATGTCGCCATTTATGATGAATTCACACATTGACACAATTTTTAAATAAATTAAAATATATCTCTGGGTTTTCTAACAACAATGAACAAATTGACTTTTTAAATGAGTAAAACATTAAACTACCCAATGATAGGTAGGTACCTCATATAATTGATAAACAATCAATTAGGGTCATAATTATCATGGCATACCTAATTGCTTCGGTCATTGACCCATACCTACATAATAAGCAGTAATAATAATTGTTATTACATAAATAATGATGTATGTGATATGTAGAGTCTCTATGCGTCAGATTTCATACTAATTCATGTTAGTATGTTTAGGTACCTACAACATTACAGTTATTATATCATAATCTCCAGCCATAAAGCTGAAGAGATTGTTTTTTTTTTGTTTGTTTGAACGCACTAATCTCTGGAACTACCAGTCGGAATAAAAAATCATGGGATAGCCAAATTCTTGAAGAAAGCGGCTACTTAACTTCCGACGAAGTCGCGGACAGAAGCTAGTAATGTTATAAATTGCAAAAGTGAGTCATCATCTATCTCCCTGCCGGGTCAGCGGGACCTGCCGGGTCAGCGGGATTGTCCGAAAGGGTTACCGCTGCCCCGGAACATAAAGGGCTAAGGAAGGAACACGGGTGGGTTTTTGTCAGTAAGAGTCTGACACTCCCTTTCGCTCCCCCCAGAGCGGGAGGAGTACCATCCTCAAAAAAAAAAAAAGGCACCATCTATCTAATATTGTATGTTTTCACCGCTAAACTGCCGAACCGACTGTAATGAAAGTTAAAGTGATAGCGTCCTGCACGTACGTACCTACACAAAATATTGTAAAACATTTTTGATTGGTTAACGGTGGAGTTTCTTGCCGATAATTCTTCTCCATAAGAAACTGCCTTTGGAAGGGGCGACTAGAATCAATTCATTTTATTTTTTTTTTGTAAATTTTGACATTCTAAAGCGCCATTTATGTGCCTATCCATACTAATATTATAAACTAGCTTCCGCCCGCGACTCCGTCCGCGCGGATGTCGGTCTTCGCGTGGATGGTTTATTTCTCCATTTTGACTAACTCTGACAATGATATCTTATAAATATCTATTGGACCCAAATACGGCTAAGCCTATAATAATTAAGGAGATCCCTCTATTGAGCTACTGCTGTTGAGCTCACGTTCTGTAATAAGTATTTTTTTCATAGTAATTCCGACCTTGATAAGTAGCATGTAGCAGTAAATTACTGACAGTGACGAAAAGTTTGCAATAATAAAAAAATGATCGTGACAATGCGACAGAAAGTTAATTGAGAGCATACACAACATTGTTAGTGAGCTCGTCCGGAATATGAACATGAAGATTTCTTGGACTGCTCACACGGGAAAGAGCTACGTAAAGTTGCCCGTGTGAAAAACAACTCGCGGTAAGATCTACGCCAGCAACTCCTAGGGTCTGACCTTGAGCCTTATTTATTGTCATGGCGTAACACAAAGCTACAGGAAACTGTATTCTCTTTAATTGAAATGGAATATTATCCACTACGGGTAATGCAACGTGTGTTCGCGGTTCTACAGAACAACGACTATGAATAAAACCGAAAAATAAGATTTTTTTTTCTACGTATTTTTCCTGGATAAAAAGTATCCTATTTTATGCCCAGGATAATAAGGTATAATTATACCAAGTTTCATCGAAATCGAACCGTTAGTTTTCACGTGATGCCTGCATATACAGACAGACAGACAGACAGACAAAAATTTTTTTAATCACATATTTGGGTTTGGTATCGATCCAGCAACACCCCCTGCTATTTATTTTTTCAATATTTTCAATGTACAGAATTGACCCTTCTACAGATTTATTATATGTATAGATTTGAAAGTAAGTCTATATGTCTGTCTGTATGTTACCTTTTCACACCTAAACCACTGAACGGATTTCGATAAAATTTGACAGAGAGATAGATTGCATCCCGAGGAAGGACATAGGATAGATTTTATCCCGATATTCCCACGGGATCGACACTTATGCGAGTGAAACCACGGGGCACTGTAGTTTGAAATAAATTATTTGACTTTAACTTTGACTATTAGGTGACGGGTTAGATTATAGATATACATAGCATAGCATAATCTGCCTATAAAGTTCCCACTGTTGGGACACAGCCCACAGGCCTCCTCTCTGTGAGAGGGAGCGGTTATAGGAACTTATAATATTTAAACAGACCTACAGACAGCTGTTCCAGGTTTGGCTGTGTACTTATGTTACATTTATGTTTGTAAACCGACCCATTTTAGACACAAAAACGGCGTAGCATGTGGCATAACATAACGCCAAAATATCACGCCTGTATCCCCCAAAGGGGTACGCAGAGTTATATCGTTCATTCACGTTTCGCCAGTTATATTTTAGCCCCATGTAATAGAGGGCTTATTGCCATTAATCAGGACACAAATATACACTTTGGGATTCTCAAAATCCAATAAATCGGAGATAAAAACCAGGACCAAAATCAAAATATTTTATACCATTTCACGTATGAAACGTCAGAAGCTAGGTGCACGATTCCAATTGGTCGTTTCCTATGGAGAAGTGCCGGCAAGAAACTCCACGGTTACTCTTTTAAAAATAATTGGCTTTTACAATGTTTTCAAATTACAGTAGTATGGAAGGGCAGCGTAGGCCTGTCAACAAGTACCAGGTACCTACTTAGTAAAATAAAAAATGGTCTACAGATCTAAAGTTTACAAGGCCTACAAAGTCCTCACATTTACAAAATATAAAAATCTATCAAAAGGATAAAAAATAAAATAGGTATTAAAATCAAGCGATATGATTGCCATTACAACCACTAACAAAGATTTGAAATTAGAATTGTCTGTGTATAATATCAAATAATAAAAAGATTATGTCAAAGAGGTATTTAAAAAATAAATAAAAAATAAACATCGTGATTTGGGAGCAGTTAATAGACATTTACGTAGTTATGCCGTTAATGAGGTGCCAGAGAAGCCACATGTGCATTGCCAAACTATCTTGTCTTCAACATAGTCTAATCTTATAATAATGCTTTTTTGATAAAGACACGTGTGAACTTTCCATCGCTAAGTTCTGTAACCGGCTTTGGCAACTTGTTATAAAAGCGGGTGCTGTTTATAATAAATGAGTTTCTAATTTTTAGATATCACAATTTCATTTTTACAACGTGTATTTATATTATGGAAATCGCTTCTTATTTTGAAAGTTCCTAAGTTTTTGCGAATATACAATACTTTCTAAGATATAATGAAGGCAGAGTAGTAGGCAGTGGTGTTATATAGTCATCTAACATAAATTTATCTCATTGTTCCAGCTATTACGTGGTCCAAATGCCAGACAACGACATCCTCCCAACAAAAGTCTTTAATGTGTACTGGAACGTGCCCACAATACAGTGCAAATCCAGAAATATATTATTTGAGGACCTGTACGAAAAGTACGGCATTTTACAGAACACCGGCGATACTTTCCGAGGGGACAAAATCTCCATACTTTATGATCCTGGAGACTTCCCTGCGTTGCTAACGAACAGCTCCAGTGGAGAGATTAAGTATAGAAATGGGGGGGTGCCGCAAGAAGGGGACCTGATCGAGCATTTGGATACTTTCCAGAAGGTTCTGAACCAGAGTGTGCCGGATACAAATTTTGATGGTAAGGGTCTTTTCAGTAAGTTGCTCGAACTTTTTGGTGAGGAGCTTGTAAAAACAGCCGATGCTTGCCAAGGTCGGCCCTTGGATGGGTGACTATCCATTACAAACCAAGACTCCAACATACCTCGAAAAGCACAATATGCTGTTAGTCCCGGCTGTCTTTTGTAGATCTTTGACAGTCGTTACGGGTAGTCAAAAGCCCGAAAGTCTGGCAACCAGTCTTACCAAGAGGTATCATGCCACCCAGCAACTGGGTTGTAGAGATTAGACAGGGTGTACTATGCCAAATCGAATGCCAAATAATCGAATATCAAATGATCGTCCACTATAAATCGAAAGTCTAAATACTCGAACGTTCATAATATCGAATGGTTAATGAATCGAACATTCAATATATCGTACACTCAATACATCGAGTGTCTATGCTAAATCGAATGCCAAATAATCGAATACAAGCAATCGGTCCATGTAAAAAAATAACTGGTAGGTACTGTAGAGGTCCTGAGGGATCCTCTATAGTACCATCGGGAGGTACACAAATGAGAACACGTTAGACTTGTAATTATTATATTGATAAAACGACTTTACAGCATTAAGCTAAAAATACGAATATTATATTCATTGAACCGAAAACACCATAATATAGGTAAGTAATATTTGACACATTCGTTTGAATCTTGGAATGGAACATTAAATCTAGCCAGACCTTTCTGCTAAAGGCCGGAACACACAAGACACTACAGTACCTAGTCAGCTGTATCCAGTTAGTGTGGAAGCTGATCCCAACATAGTTGTGAAGACGTAGTCATAGTGCAGGCGATGTTGGCCATGGTAATAACAACATCGTCAGGAAGCCCCAGCATCCTGATTTCAATCCTTTTGAAGGATAAACCATTACTTCATAATTATGTTCGACAAATGTGTCTGCTGAAAAACGTAAACAACGCAATGAATGTTGTTGAACTGTCAAAATAAAACCCATTGTTACTGATAGTCTGTTACGTAATAAGCCTGCTGGTCGAGTTAAATATTATTAATGTTTATAATTTTACTCACGTTTTTATTTTTATTGGCGTTAAATCTCCACCACGTATTGAACAAGCGTAATGATTGGTTATTTATACCAAGATTCAAATTATAGAGAGAATATTTAAACATTAATATGATAATCCTACTACCTGTCCTCCTAATAATATTAGAAAAGTGAAAGGCTGTATCATGTTAGTTTGTGAACTTTGATTTTTATTATTGAATTCGGCTCACATGCTGACTTCACCTCCCCATCCATCCGTCCATCCGTCCGTCTGTCGTCTTTCTGTAAGCGAGCTGTATCTCATGAACCGTATGAACCGTAATAGGAATATAGTTGATTTTTTTAAATTTCACAGTCTGTTTTTTTCTTATGCCGCTATAACAAAAAAATAATAAAAATAAAATATGTAAAGTTAAAAATGAAAGCGGGTCTCCGTACAAGAAACGTGTTTTTTTCGGCGCTTTTGCGTTGTGGTACGGAACCCTTCGTGTGGCAGGTACATCCCCATGGAATATTTTCAACCTCCACCAAGCTAGTTTGACAATAATGGATCACTTATTATGACTTAGGATTCGATATAACTATCTCAAACTTCCTTTCGATATAGTAAACTAGGTTTGACCCGCACAAGTGTCGATCCCGTGGGAATATCGGTATAAAAACTATCCTATGTCCTTTCCCGGTTCGCCAACTATCTCTATACCAAATTTCATCTAAATCTGTTCAACAGTTTACGCGTGATTGAGTAACAACCATCCAAACATCTTCACAAACTTTCACATTTATAATATTGCTAGCAGCGCCCCGCGGTTTCACCCGCGTAAGTGTCGATCCCGCTCGAAAGACACGTGGCGCCATCTGTTATCATAATAACGTTATTGTTGTTTTCCTCGGGAACAGCACTTTTTTTCGGGATGAAAGGTACCCTATGTCCGTTTCTGTACACCTGACAACGTATATGCAAAATTTCAGGATGATAGGTTTCGTGGTTTAGGCGTGAAAAGGTAACAAACAAACAAACTTACTTTCGCATTTATAATATTAGTTAGGACTAGCTTTCGCCCGCGGCTTCGCCCACAAGGTATGTCGATAAAAACTATCCTATGTCCTTCCCAGGATGCAATCTATCTCTCTGCCTAATTTTATCGAAATCCGTTCAGCGGTTTAGGCGTGAAAGGTAACATACAGACAGACACACTTGCGCATTAATATTAAGTACGGATAGTAAGATATGGACATGAAACCTTTACTATCCCTAGTCGATTTCCCTTTATTCTCGTATGTTCTGCCATGCGGGCGACCCTGGCCTAGTTAGTTGTAATCATTCATCTAGAATTTCTTAATTAGATATAACACACGTGCGGGCGGGCATAATTGGGCCTAATCTAGGAATTAGTTGATGTATGATGTAGTTGCGGCCTTTAGAATCTAAACTAATAATAACGCGTTATAAGTTTGTTTGCGTAACGCGTAGGTAACAAGTTTGTTTGTTTGAAGGCGCTAATCTCTGTAACTACCAGTTGGATTTCAAAAATTATTTTTGCCTTTGATAGCCTAATTTTTGAGGAAGGCTATTAAATATCACGATACGATCCTAAGGAGCCAGAAAGAAACAAAAAGAGTTAGAAAGAATGCTGAGCAAAAACAAAGTAATAGCGCGGGCAGGCGATGCGATGTGACGGGATAGTAATAGCGCAGGTAGACGATGCGATGCGACGGGATAGTAATAGCGCGGGCAGGCGACGCGATGCGACGGGATAGTAAAAGCGCGGGCAGGCGACGCGATGCGACGGGATAGTAATAGCGCGGGTAGGCGATGCGATGCGACGGGATAGTAATAGCGCGGGCAGGCGACGCGATGCGACGGGATAGTAATAGCGCGGGTAGGCGACGCGATGCGACGGGATAGTAATAGCGCGGGTAGGCGACGCGATGCGACGGGATAGTAATAGCGCGGGTAGGCGATGCGATGCGACGGGATAGTAATAGCGCGGGCAGGCGACGCGATGCGACGGGATAGTAATAGCGCGGGTAGGCGACGCGATGCGACGGGATAGTTTTCCGGTTTTCAGCAAGGTGTTTGAAAAGATAATGCTTAATCAAATGCTCAATCATTTTAACACGAATAAAATCCTACACGATCAACAGTACGGTTTCACCAAAGGACGTTGTACGACCGACGCCGGCGTAACTTTATTAAAACACATTTTTAACGCGTGGGAAGAGGCCCAAGATGCCATAGGAATTTTTTGTGACCTCTCCAAGGCATTTGATTGCGTCGATCACCAAACCTTGCTTTTGAAACTTGAGCATTACGGACTTGGAAAACTTGCGCTCAGTTTAGTTAGTTCTTATTTAAATAATAGACAACATCAAGTTCAAATAAATGGTGTCAATTCACTTGGTTTAATAGTAAAAATTGGTGTGCCACAAGGCTCGATATTGGGTCCTTTCCTCTTTTTAGTGTATATTAATGATCTACTCCATTTATTAAAAAATCAACCACAAATGGTGTTATTTGCTGATGACACTTCCTTAATTTTTAAGGTAAATAGACGTGCTACAAATTTTGACGACGTAAATAACGCCCTACTGCAGGTCCAAAATTGGTTCACTGCTAATAATCTAGTATTAAATGGAAAAAAAACTAAGTGCATAAGATTTTCTTTACCAAATGTCAAGGGTAGTGATTGTGAGATAATATTGAATCAAGAGAAACTAGAATTCGTCGATGAAACTGTTTTCCTAGGGATCACGCTCGACTCAAGGCTACAATGGGGTCCTCATTTAAAATCTCTTGCAGGACGGCTAAGTTCAGCAGCTTATGCTGTCAGAAAAATCCGTCAATTTACTGATGTAGATACCGCGAGACTAGTCTATTTTAGTTACTTTCATAGTATCATGTCTTACGGTATTTTACTTTGGGGACGGGCTGCAGACAACGATTCTATTTTTATTCTGCAGAAAAGAGCCATCAGAGCCATATATAATCTCCGCAGGCGCGATTCTCTAAGGGAACTGTTTAAGGAAATTAACATCATGACGGTGCCTTGTCAATATATCTATGAAAACATCATGTATGTAAGGAAAAATTTACATCTTTTTAGTAAAAGAGGTGAAAGACATAATTATAGTACTAGAAATAGGGACCTATTAGTTCAACCAGGTTTCAGACTGGCTAAAGTAGATTCATCTTTTATGGGGTACTGTCTAAAATGTTATAATAAAATACCTCCCTACATTCTTCAACTGAATGAGACAAAATTTAAATCTTGTATAAAACGCACACTATGCAGTCAGGCATATTATAAGTTAGGGGATTACATCACTGACAAAAATGCCTGGCTCAATGCTAGTCCTGCTCCACAACTAATTGACTAACACTTGAAAATACTGTTGGAGCTGCTGAAGATTGTAAGACTATCCTTGCATTGTATAAACTCAATTTCCTTTGTATTGTATAATTGCATAGCACAGATGTGAGTTCTATGTAATCTATAGCTACCATTTACTGGGTAATAATATATCTTTCATTGACTTGAATATTCCCTGGCGGCTGATAGTGTGTCATGCTCACTCAAATGTCTCGCTGGCGGTGGCGTGTATGTTGGATCATTTAGCTCCCTTCAAAGTGGTTGAGCTGAATGGTGCTGATATATACGTCATGTTCGTGAACGGGCGCCGTCAGTTGGGACTGGTCATCACTTAGCCGCCTGGGCTTATTTTAATTGTTTTAATTTTGGATTGTTGTTTTGTTACTATTTGTTGTATTCTGGACGCTCTTAACGCGGACATCGTTTTATTTTTTTTTACATCGTTCTCACATTATATAATCATAAATTCAAAAGAAATGATGTAACAAATGTTTTTGTAAAATGTAATTTAAAAAGAGTGTCCATGGAGTTTCTTGCCCGTTCTTCTCCATAGGTACCTACGCTTTGGAATGGGCAACTAGCTTCATATTTTATGACTGACCGACTTCTTGACAATTCAAAAGTGCCTGTTAAAGGTTTAATTGAAATAAATGCTTTGAGTTTGAGTTTGAGTTTGAGAGTTTAGTAATAGCGCGGGTAGGCGACGCGATGCGACGGGATAGTAATAGCGCGGGTAGGCGATGCGATGCGACGGGATAGTAATAGCGCGGGCAGGCGACGCGATGCGACGGGATAGTAATAGCGCGGGTAGGCGACGCGATGCGACGGGATAGTAATAGCGCGGGTAGGCGATGCGATGCGACGGGATAGTAATAGCGCGGGCAGGCGACGCGATGCGACGGGATAGTAATAGCGCGGGCAGGCGACGCGATGCGACGGGATAGTAATAGCGCGGGTAGGCGATGCGATGCGACGCGATAGGAGTGGGGAATATGAAATTTCACGCGGAAGAAATCGCGGTCAGAATCTAGTTATGTATATGGCTGAAATTGTCAGCAGCATTTATTGGTGTTTATTCTATAAAATATTTTAAGGGGTGATAGAATAGAAGAAGTGGTATTCATTTATACACGTTAAATCTTTCATACTGTATAAAGTATTATATTGATTTAATTATTGTGAATGTGAGGACTTTGTGGGTCATTGTTTTCATTTTAATCATGGTCTGGCAGTTTGAGTAGTTTATGCGGCCTACCCAAATGTCCTGTCTTTGGTATTGTTCGTCGAATCGTTGAGCTCCTTAAGTTCTGAGTTGAGCTGCACGGTTACTGACAAATGCGTGGACTGACTGGACAGGTCCACTCAATCTGTGTGGTTTTTTCCTCAAAAGATCATTTCAGACACTAATCTACATGGTCCTCAAAGATTATGTCCGGATTTTTTATATACACATTGACATTGATGCATTTTATTTAGACAATGACATGAATATTTACTTTGTAAAGTTTTTTTTTTTTCATTTAATTATTGTTAATGTGAGGACTATGTGGGTCATTTTCTTTTTTTCTGTTTTCCTTCTTAGTTTTAATCATGATCTGGCAGTTTGAGTAACTTACGCGGCCTATCCAAATGTCCTCTCTTTGGTATTGTTCGTCGAATCGTTGAGCTCCTCAATTTCTGAGTTGAGCTGCACGATTTTTGACAAATGCGTGTACTGATTGGACAGGTCCGCTCAATCTGTGTGGTTCTTTCCTCAAAAGACCATTTCAGACATCAATCTACATGGTCTTCACACGATCTGACCAAGATTTTGTCTGGACTTTAAAAGAGACTGTGACCTCTGAGTTTGTTTCGGCCTTTCTTCTCAGAGTAGTCAGATAGGAAACGCCGACCACATCTAGTTTAAAAAATATGATGACGTGTAAAAGTGTTTGTAAAAACCTACTTACAGAAAATAAATCATTTATCATTTATAACTAGTTGCTCCTATGCGATAGTTAAGTAAACAAGTAATATTAAAAACTTGTTTTATATGTCTGAAAAATTTAAATAAAAACAACTGTTTCAGACATAAATGAAATATTAAAATGTATGGAATAGCTCTGTTCAACATGGGTACCTATAAGGAGCACTAATTCGTCCATAAATAACAATTAAGACAACATAATCAGCTTATACTGGCGGGAATCAGACCTTCTCTCGGTGAGGGGGAATCCGCCCATAACTTCTCGTTATTGAAGTAGGTACCAATACCTAAGAAAAAACAAAGAGAGAACAAAACAATACGAGTTTGTGGTTACAGACAAAGTGAAAACAACTTAATTGTTGTCATAACAACACAAAACTCTTGCATTCATTCATAATTTTTCGCCGAATGTTTGTACAACCTTTCAATGTGATCGTCATAACATTGTGTCAGTTTATTTTGTTAGGCGTTGTGTTGATTCGACGAATATGTTTTATAACAATACTATAATGCACCTGGCTTAAGAATATGCGATGGTGTGAGTTTTTAGTGAGAATTCAGATTGGGAAATCAATCGAAATGGAAGAGTGGAATCTGATGACTGTTTGCCGTTTATTTTAAGTTAAGGTAGAATGGATCAAAGGAATAATAGATCGGAAGGCATAAATCAGGGAAGGGATAACATCATACAAAGCGTTAGAATAATATGAACATAAAAAATGTAGCTAGAAGATAGTCACAAGTGGACTGGGATAGTCACCAGTGGGCTGGGATAGTCTCCAGTGGACTGGGATAGTCACCAGTAGACTGGGATAGCCACCAGTGGACTGGGATAGTCACCAGTGGACTGGGATAGTCACCAGTGGACTGGGGTAGTCACCAGTGGACTCGGCTAGTCACCAGTGGACTGGGATAGTCACCAGTGGACTGGGATAGCCACCAGTGGACTGGGATAGTCACCAGTGGACTGGGATAGTCACCAGTGAACTGGGGTAGTCACCAGTGGACCGGGATAGTCACCAGTGGACTGGGATAGTCACCAGTAGACTGGGATAGTCACCAGTGGACTGGGATAGGCTAGAAGTTTTGACAGTAATAACTGTCAACCTTAAGTTCATATTCTCGATATCAAAATACAGCACGTTATTGACCAAGTTTCTGGTGCATAACATAATCAGCCTATAATCATCCCACTGCTGGGACACAGGCCTCCTTCTGGTGAGAGGGAGTGGGCCGTAATCCACCACGCGGGCCCAGTGCGGGTTGGTGGACGTCACATGCCTCCAAAATGTTGGTTCTAGGACATGCCGGTTTCCTCTTTCTGGTGGTTTCAGTCAAATCTATCTAGTTTGCCCTCTGAGTACAGACAGAGTGATAGAAACTTCAAAATTTATATTTTTTTTTTTCATTTTTGTGATCAACCACCCAGATACTACGCTTTTTGAATTCGAATTACCAACAAAATTCAGATTTCCCTTAGGTGGGTACCCTACCCACCCTTACCAACTAACATATTGATTAAACCATCACTATAAAATCAAGTCCACATCCACGAGCTGCCCTTGGGCACAGCGGGAGCGGTCAAAGACAAAGACAAAGACAAAGACATTTATTCGTAGGATATGGTAGGTACAAAGTTGGTTGGTATAATGGATAAGTTCAACACATCCGCCGCTAATAGCGGCATACGAATATTTATAATGTGAACCTAATGTAGGTACACGTGGGTAGGTATAAAACCTAACTTGTTTATAACATAAACTCTATTAGACTCAAAACACTTATAAAATGAACATTTTATACTCTTATAATAACACGTATAAATATCAAATAAAAACAACAATAACAACATTTAAGACACAAGAAAAAAAAAAAATATAAGTATAATATTTACTTATTTACCCTTGTAATCAAAAAATTCTTTTAAGGTGTAAAAATTATTTTGGAGAAGCCAATTTTTCAGACTTTTTTTATAAAAATTAGATGGTAGTTCTCTTATCACTTTTGGAATGTTGTTATATATTTTAATGGACATAAGGTAGCTGTTTCTGTAGTGGAGAGTGCTACTACAAAATTGGTTTTTTAACTTGGTGGGGTCTCTTTTTGTAAATCTATTGTTTTCGGCTACTGTGGAGAAGAAGTGAGAGTTTTTCTTGACAAATAAAGCTATTTCATAAATGTAAGTAGAAGATAGAGTTAGAATCTTTAGCTTTTTAAAAATTGGTCTACAGCTCTCGTATGGAGGCGCCCCAGTTATTGCTCGCAAGCATTTTTTTTGCGCTATGAAAGCTCTTTTTATATGTGATGAGTTACCCCATAAGAGTAAGCCGTACCTCAATACAGACGCTACGTAGCCGTGATAGGCGTTGAGTGCAGGTCTATAATGTCGTTGCCTTAACGCTTCGTTGACATATTGACTGACCTTCGAACGATGTTGTTAGTGAACCTTAATGAATTGGAAACTGCTGCACGCTGCAAAGTCTCTCGGAAAATTATTAAGGTGCCACTAGTCGATATTTTTTCCATACAAATTTCGGGAGAGTATTACTCCACTGTTTGACATTTTGCATCCAAAGTTAAACATGATATCGTTTTATCTTATTATTAATTATGTCTGTACGGAAATAGAATAGTAAATTAAAAAGCCATTAAAAAGTTATGAGCCAACAAAGATTTGTTTTTCTTGCTATTTTTAACGTAACTTTGGGTGTAAATAAATAATAAAAGAACTGTAAAATCTTCAAAACCAAGTCCATACCGACAAAGCTCAGTTACCGAAGAGTTCAATAAACTTTATTTGTAATTGATTTATGCAGTGGTTTTTTCATAAACCTCGATTTTTAAAGCACTTTTAGAATTTTTTTACGCACCTATCAGTGTGGAACGGTGCTTCTGTGCGTGAGAACTAGATGTCGTTCGTGTAGACTAGCATCTAACTGCTCATCACTGCTACTATCTCTTTCGGACATGAAGCCAGGTGAGACAGCGTGCTTTTTGGGCATGACCACAAGGGAGTTAGAGCTCGTGACTAGTTTACTCTTAAGAGTTTAATTGTATAAGTTTCGTTAACAGACTTGAAAATATAAGACGGAGGTTCGTGGCTAAGTAATAACAGCCGCATGTGTCGACACGTACGCCTGCCGTGGTTGTCTTTGGGTGGGTGATCATCTTTACATATCAAGACCCTACGTTGCAGTTGGTCTCGGCTGTCATTCGTGGATCTTTGACAGTAATTATGTCACAAGTTATTTATTTCATAACAAAATACATTGTGTTGAAAATACAGTGATGATAAATAAAATAATGATCAAACGAACTTCTCTGAAGCGAAGTTCGATCAATACTACATATATGAATCGCTTCATTCGAAGATATAAGATTTAATTATATAGGTATTTACAACGTAGTCCCTCTATTTGTGAAGTTACCAAGTAAATAGAGGGACTACGTTGTAAATACCTATATAATTAAATCTTATATCTGAAGAATGAAGCGATGAAAATATAATAGGTAATAATAACCAACAAAAAGTAAAAAAACATTAAGTACGTTCATATTTAAAATTCAGTACGCAACTACGCATTCAAAATGGAACAATATAAATAATAAATTGTTGTATGTCAATATTTCAGTAACATAAAATTAAATAATCACCAAAATTACGTGTAAGTTCCATCCATTATAAAAAATCATATAAACACAAATAATAATTCACAAATCATTTATTTGTGGCTGTCTTTTGTCATATATGAACTCGTCGATACTGTAATAGCCCTTCCTCAATAAATATGTTTTTAATTTGTTTTTAATTCGTAAAACCGTTACTGGTCGTCAGAAGCCCGATAGTGTGACAACCAGTCTTGTCAAAGGGTGTCGTATTATCCAGTAACTGGGTTACGGAAATCAGGTAGGCAGTCGCTCCATTTAAAACACTGGTATTCAGCTGCATCCAGTTAGACTATGTCTTACTCCTACTGACTAAAATCCTTCTGCTCCTTATATTACAACAAGTCGGGGGCCCGGGAGATACTTCTACATTCGCAGCACCCCCGACTGGTATCAGCCCGCCATGCCCAGCGGACCCCGTCACCAAGTGCATCCGATCCCACGACCACACATCCTCTCACAGAGGTGAGCATGGAACAGTGCATGCCACTTCTTTGGGCCTGCCTGTTTGAGCGACGATACAGCCCCTGTTTCACCGCCAGCAGGCCCTTTCGGCCAGTTCATATAATCAACGAGCTCTGATGGCCCAGTGGTAACGGACCCGACTTACGAGTTGTAGGTTGTAGGTTCAAAACCAGACAGGCGCTTTACTTTGTGTTAAATTGCTCTCAAAAACTGTGAAGGAAAACATCGTGAGGAAACCGGCATGTCCTAGAACCAAAAATTCGAAGACATGTGACATCTACCAACCCGCACTGGGCCCGCGTGATGGATTACGGCCCATTCCCTCTCACAGTAGGTATAGGCTGATTATGTATATAATCAACAACCTACTTGCATTAGCAGCATTGCTACATTCTATCACGAAATGGGGAAAGCTTGATAAGACCTCCGATATTATATGACATACACTTCCATCGTGCCTTAGAATTCGTAGTAAATTATTATTATTTTTATTATTTATTGATTACTCAGATAACATGATCCATAATGGTTAGTAACAACAGGAGCTTATAAACTATGTTAGTAGGTACAGAATTCAAATATAGGTACATAACAATTACAATTAAACATTTTATTTTACCGTCCCAATCACAATGCTTACCCAGAGCGAGTGCATCGGACACTGATAATTACTCGCAACTATCCTCAGAAAACCGTTGCTGCTGCCTCGCACTCTGCTCAACAGCGACGACACACGCTTGCGTCTTATTGCGTAAAAGTCATCCGTACGCGCTTCGGCAAACATCGCGGACGCACTGCAGAAGCGCGGCAACCGCAACAACATCCTGAAGACGTTGTTGTATTGTACCCGCAGAGCGCTGTATGCCTTTTGAGTATAATTAACCCACAGGCTGCCCGTGTAGAAAGATTGGCAATATGCTTTAAATAGCGCTAACTTGATTTCAGCTGAGCAACGAGCAAACCTGCGAGCCAACATATTACCCCGGACCGCCAGCGCTCTGCGTTCACGTTCAATGTCCTCGTTGTCCCTTAGATCATCGGTGACAATGTGCTCTAGATATTTAAACTTTTTCACTCTAGTGAGAGGAGAGCCGTTCAGAAAAATAGGTGGAGGTTCATGAGGGGTTTTATCACCAAGACCAAAAAACATACACTCGCTCTTGGCAGCATTATACTTGAGACCATGACTTTCTGCATACCGCTCACAAACACTAAGTAACTGACGAAGAGCCCTAATTGACGGGCCCAGCAGCACCATGTCGTCGGCATAACTTATATTGTTGACAGCGACTCCATCAATATGACAACCTACATGCATGCTACTGAGCTCGCCAATCAGGCTATCCATATAAACATTAAAAAGAGTGGGCGAGGAAATTCCGCCCTGCCTCACGCCACACTCTAGCTTGTACTCCTCAGACAAGCAATCCGCCCACTTAACGACATTTAATTGATTGTCGTACCAAAATTTCAGAATTTCCAATAGTTCTGCAGGTACATTTTGTTTACGCAGTTTATCCCACAGGACCTCATAACAAACTAGATCAAAGGCTTTGGATAAATCTAAATAACAAGCATAAACAGGCGTCCTACGATCCAAATAATACCTAACCGTGTGCTTCATACACAGAATAGCACTCTCAGTGGAAAGGCCAGGTTGGAAGCCAAATTGCGCGTGATGCAGGTTCAGGTTCCTTCTTAAATGCCTGTTAATCAGACCATCCATAACCTTAGCCAGAATTGTTGCCAGTGAGATGGGACGATAGTTACTTTTATCACAAATATCTGCTGTTTTACACTTAACGATTGGTATGACTATTGTTCTCATGAGGTCCTGCGGGAGATACCTATGACGCATGCACACAGAGAAAAGCATGGCCAATACTCTGGGTAAATGACAGCCCGCATGCGTAAATGATCAACGCTCAGGCTGTCATGCCCAGGCGATTTACCCCGAGTCATGTAGTCAATAATACTCTTAACATCTTTTGCTCTTATTTGTATAATGCTAGAAGTATCTGGCTGGAGACAGCTTTGCGTTGCCACTGAAGACACAAGTGGACTTACCTTAAAGTTAGATTTAAATATATTAGCGATGTTACTAGGATCCCTTTCAGAGTCAATGCATTCAGCCCGATTCTGCCTTATATTTAGTTTATTAGTACATTGCCAGAATTTTTTGAAGTCATTTTTAGAACAATGAGATGCCAAAATGTCCATTTTAATTTGTTCTGCGTGGTCTTGACACCACTTAAGTCGTGATTTGAAAATTTTCCTACTTTTACACATAGCGTCGTAAATGCATCCAGATGAGGGTTTCCCATGCCAGACCCAATTGTTGAAATTATTTTTAGCTTCCTCATGTGCCTCCTTTACGTGCTTATTCCAGCCAGGTACCGATTTTTTATTCTGATAAGAACAATGAGTAACAATATCATAACTCTCTATACTCGCCTCACGCAGTGTTTTGATTATACTGTTATACTAGTAAAGATCTTTTTATAAATGTTTCAGGTATCGGCATTATAGACTTCGAATCTTGGAAGCCGGTGTTGAGACAGAACTTCGGTATCCTGACGCCCTACAAGGATGTGTCTTATGAGATAGAGAGGAAGAGGCACTGGTGGTGGAAGAAGCAGTGGATTGAAGAAGAGGTACCCTTATTTTGGTTTTTTACATAACCTGAAACATAAAATCACGCCTCCATTCCCAGAAAGGGTTACGCTAAGCTAAGCTAAGCACCTACATAAAGGGTGACTTTTTTTAATGGTTCCAAATTTTTACAGGGTGTTCTACCCATAAATATGAACAACTTTCACTATGGGACCAACTATATCACGAAAAAAAAATTTGCTGTTTCATACATTTTGCTGGTCAAGTATAGGTATTGAACCTTTGTATGAAACAGCTGATATTTTTTTTCGTGATTTCAGAGTTGGTCCCATAGTGAAAGTTGTTCATATTCATAGGTAGAACACCCTGTAAATATTCGGAACCGCAATAAAAATCATCCGTATAATAGGGGGCGAGGATACTGCCATCAACCGGCCACAAATCCAGACTCAGGGCTGCTGTCTACACCTTTGACCATAATAGTTAGTAACATGGGAGCTACTAATCTTATCATATTATAATTATAATAATAATAAATCTTTATTTCTCAAAAAATGCATATACAGTATTTGGTTTAAAAATGGCTTAAGTTAGCATTCCAAAGTGAAAAACCCTGACTTCTAAACTAGGTTTATGTACCTGTATCTTAGAAGCCAGTGTCCCTTACAAATTGATGTGCATATAGAAAATAGGACACACATTATAGACAATAATCCGTTAGGACAAGTCCAAGAGAAATAAAAAACAAAAGAAAAAAAAAACAATATAAAAAAAAAGATATTAAATGAAAGTGTTGTGTAAGTCTCTAGTGTGTTTGTCTGGAGTGATGTGTGTGTGGGTTTTTGAGTGTGTGTGTGTGTGGGTGTTTGAGTGTGTGTGTATGTTTGTGAGAGAGTGTGTGTGTGACTGTGAGGGTAAGTATGAGTGAGTGTGCGAGCGCATGCGAGACTATAATATTTATCATAACACCTTAACTATTTATGTATATTTCTAAAATTTCCCAACAGAAGATCCTCCGTGTTGCGATAATTACCTGGATACTGAACCACTCGACCTACTTAATGCCAGGTTCTCTGAAGAGATTCAAGTTTTCAATCCTCTTAATACTTACCCGTAAATTCACTATTCCAAGCAAAGCTATATCACCTATTTTTGTTTAGGTGCGTTGCCTAAATACTCAACTCAAAAGCATAAGCAGTTTGTCTAAATGAGTTTTAAGGTTCCGTAGTAAAAAAACGAACCCTTATATTTTCGCCAAGTCCATTTAAGCTGTCTGTCCACGGTTTAACTCCGTAAGTTGTCATGGTTATGCATAGTAATCACATCACGCCTATAAAGTTGTGAAATAAAATCTTCAAATGCAAACTTGTTTTTGCGGTCGATAAAAACCATAGATATATGAAAGGAAGATATAAAAAACAATACTGTGAATAATACTGTGCATGCAGAGGTAAATATTCATCCCAACTACGGAACCCTTCACTGTACGTGTCACACGCACTTGGCAGGTTTTCACAACATGGTTAGGAAAGAATACATTACAATGGTAATGCCTTTAAGGCTCAAAAGAGATGCATTCGTGCTATGTTCAATTTGAAGTCGATTGATAGCTGTATGCCATTATTTAAACAACACAAATTATTAACTCTACCATCTCTGTATATTTTTGAAATTGCGACATTTGTTAGGGTAAATCAATTTCTATTTCCACGACTAGCTGACACCTTCCCCCGTAACAGACGTGATAATAATCAACTGTGTTCGCATACGTCAAAGACTGTATTAATGGGAAAAAGCGTTTTCTGTATCGCTCCTAAAATTTATAATAAAATACCGCAGTCATATAAAGAACTGCCGGTAAATTTGTTTAAAAAAAAGATTCGAGATTTATTAACAGACAAGTGTTATATTATAATATAAATGATTTTTTGAATGACACTATTTGACATTTTTTATTTTATTTTATTATTACTTAAATATTGTGACATTTTATGATTAATTACTTTTACTGACATATCAACGTTTATTATTATTATGTACTTGGATAGAAGTGTCTTTAGTAATTTAGTTTTTATTTTGTAATTTACTTTTTAATTTTTTTTGTAACTACTATAAATTTGTACGCCTTACGGTGAAACATGTACGTACGAAATATTAATATTGTGACATCCTGCATGCTTAATTTGCATGTATACGCATGTTTTGACAAATAAAATTATCTTATCTTATCTTAAAAAAAAACAAAATGTTTTTGTAATCAAAACAAACACTCCCCCAAATTAATGTTGTTACCATCACCCATACAATTCCATCAAGTGCTCTCATTCCATACAAACAATGGTACCTACTCATCCCGTTGATTGCTCAATCGTATTATCTGCGGCAGTAATTAGGACGCGCTAATTAAAGGGCCTCTTGTGTTGTGGTTGATTATGGTGCTTTGTTCCTAATTGTTAGTATGGTGGCCGGTAATTGATTTGTCTTGTTTTCTAAAGGATTTTGTATGCGTGAGAGATATTGAATTAATGCAGGCGTTTTTATGTAAATACATTTTTTATCACATCTATTCCAAAAGGAGGTAGTGTATTCTTCGTAAACAGGGACTAAAATAGCTGTTTAATCCCTAGGGACTGAAAGTGATTTGAATTTGGAATGTGGATATTGTTAAGTAGTGAAAGTTTCTATCACCAAAGAGATCAATCACGAACATTGTATGAACAAGTAACAGGCCATATTATAAAGTAAGACGCACGAGCCAAATGAAAAAAAAAAGATTATGAAAAAATAAAAAACGCGCGAAAAGCATTCTGCCTTCGTTTGTAATTGTTTACTGAAATTAGGATTTTACTTAGTTTTATAAAAAACGAGTAACTATGTCTTCCTCAAGTAATTGTATGTAAATAAATAAACGTACTATTCTTACTCATACGTTGCACTTACTTATTTTTTCATAGAGGGTGATAAAAAGTAGTGTTCACCTCGGGAGCAACACTATTTTAAGCTCGCGTGACGTACTTTGAATCCCTCATTGCGCTCAGCATTCTACTTTAGAACTCTTCGCTGGGACGGGATTCTACTCTAGAATCCTTCGCTTTGCTCTAGATTCAAAGAAACACTCTCGCCTTCAAAATAGTTGTTTGCTCCCTTGGCAAATAATCTAATATTATTAGGTTCAAAGTAAAAATCAAAAGTAATTTAAGTATTCAAATTAGGCTGAGAATCAGCACTTTTCGAACGTCAAAATTACATAAGACAGTCCTCCAAAACGCCCGTCTTTCACCATTTCCTAGTGCTATCACTGGCGAGAAGAAGTGGCGCAGCAAACTGTCCAGAAGTTTGTTTGAGAGCAGTGGTGACCCAGTGGTAAACGGCCGCGACTTACGAGTTGTTCGTGGGTTCGAAACTTCGAAGCAGCCACTTTACTTTGTGAACATTATTTCATCACCACTGCTCTCAAAAACGGTGAAGGAAAACATCGTGAGAAAACCGGCATGTCCTAGAACCAAACAAAGGTGTCTCCAGACCTGGCGAATGTGCCACTCGCGAGCCGCTTGCGAGCTACGCGCGTATTTCATGTTTGTACGCAGCCCCTGCGCCGTCCGCGCGCCGCTCGCACGCAAAATACGCGCCGCACTCGAGCGGCGCAAGCAAATTCACAACTGAGGCTCATAGTTCAAACGCGAAAGAAACTGTGTAGGCGCACGCGCGCCACTCTCGAGCCTTGCCGGAGTTGCACTAGAGCGGCGCACCAAACGTAAGCTGTAACCGAACGCGAGCAACTCGCGCGCAGTTCGCAAGCGGCTCGTGAGCGGCGCACTCGCCAGATCTGGACACACCTTCACCGGCACTGGGCCCGCGTGGTGGATGGCCCACTTCCTCTCACAGACAGAAGGCCCGTGTGACCTGTGTCCCACATTATAGGCTGGATGGAACATTATAGGCTGATTATGCTTGATTATGCCATGTTTCTTGAGAGACTGTTGTAGGATTCCTATATTTTACGAGCTGTTAGTGGTTTTGGACTGAAATAAACTGGACAGTCTCGTTTAGACGTCATACAGTTACCGGACGCGGTGTCAGATGCTTGCTATAAAAATGTACTGATGTGGTCTCTTTGAACGTTCCCTGTGGGGCTAGCACAAGCCCGCGGACTAAAGGTAACGTAAGTTAGTTGAACGATTTTGAAATTGAAAATACCTACTCTATCTGTTGGGTTTCCTATATAAAACCATTCCTGCGTCCTAATTACTTCTTAAAACACTTTCAATCACAATCCGTAAGCCATTAACAGTTGCCATTTTAAATCATCATCTGCCTTTTCCCAACTATGTTGGGGTCGGCTTCCAGTCTAGCCAGATTTAGCTGAATACCAGTATTTTACATGGAGCGACTGCCTATCTGGCCTCAACAACCCAGTTACTGGGTAATACGATACCACTTGGTAAGACTGGTTGTCAGACTTTCGAGCTTCTGACTGCCCGTAACGACTGTCAAAGATCCACGAATGACAGCCGGGACCAACGCGCAACGGCTTAACGTGTTTTCCGAGGCACGGAGGGGTCTCGGTATGTGAAGATAGTCAGTGGTCACTCATCCATAGGCCAACCACGGATAGCGTAGCTTAACCTGATCGTTCGACCTGTGCGGCTGTTATGATTTAGCCACGGGCACCTCTTCCATTTTAAATATTATATTTATATAAACATTTAGAACTAGGTATTGTGTATTTATTTTATTTTTTATTCATATCTCACTGTGTGCTGCACCGGTTGACGTCATCACGTCAACGCCGGCTGTCGCTGAAAACCAGGGTCGCAGCATTATGCTGAGTGATGTCCGTTTTGCGTGGATGTGACTTATTCCCCTTAACTTGTTCTTTTTTGGGTTTGTGTTCTTTGTTTGCGTCATGTTTGCCGAAAATAAACGTATTTTCATTTTTAAGGTTCCGTACCTCAAAAGATAAAACCGGAACCCTTATAGGATCACTTTGTTGTCCGTCAGTCCGTCTGTCTGTCAAGACCCTTTATCTCGGGAACGCATGGAGTTATCGAGTTCAAATTAAAACCATATACGCAGGTCTGCAATCCCTTGAAGCTGTGAAAAAATCAAAATTGTAAGTTAACTTAAATAAACTCTCAAGGGAATCAAAATGTATAGGGTACTTCCCGTTGTCCTAGAATCATGGAATATGGCAAGAAGCAAGGTCATGTAGCACAAGTAAAGGTAAAAATCGGAAAACCGTAAATTTGTAGATAAAATTTAAAAAAAAACCGTGATAAGCTATTTATTTACATACCTACAAATTTGTACGGAACCCCCGTGCGCGAGTCCGACTCGCTCTTGACCAGTTTTTTTTCTTTCTATAGGTTTTGAAAGAAATTGCTAATCCATTCCTTGATATGTATACTCTACACTACAACGTAAATACCGCATTGTCATGCCGAAGATTGACCAAAATCATACTCGAAATCGGCTTCCAAGCCATGAGCACATACTGATCCTATGCCACTTTTATCGCAGGCTCCCTGACTACATACTACAGATTGCTTCATACATATCTACGTATAAACATTGTAAGATTGTAATTTATCAATCAAATGTCGCATGTCGGCATGCACTCGTCAAACTAATGCTTTAGTTATTTAGGACGCTTAGGGCTGCGATACACGGTTGTCAATCTATCAATCTACTTATCTCTAAGTGTACTACTATTTTGTTTAATAGTAGAGTGGTTGGCATTTTCTGTGGCATGTTGTATTTATCAGTATTTTTTGTTTTTTTTTTTTTTGATGAAAACTTTGTACACTGAATTTATACCATACTAGCTTCCGCTTGCGACTTCGTCCGCGTAAAATTTCTTGTTCTCCGCGGTATTACTTCGTTTTCGTTCAATTTTTTTTTTGAATTTTTTGTTTTTGCTTGACTACTAAGGGTCTTAGCGACAAGCCTTCCTCAAGGTTAGGACTACTCAAATGCAGAATTTTTCAAATCCGACTGCTAGCTCCAGAGATTAGCGCGTTCAAACAAACAAACAAATTGTCTATAGCTTTAGCCAGTGCAAAAAGTATACATTCCTTATTAATATTTTGTAATGGTTTAATTTTGTTACAAGATTTGATTTGTTTTTTTTTTGTTTTGTCTTTGAAAAAAATAAATAAACGGTAGGTACGGTAAAGTTGCTCATACTTACCTAAGTAGAGTAATAGAGTTGGCAAATTGATAAAAAATACTAGCACAGAAAAAATGAAAGCAACTCGCAGAGTACCTAGAACATTATGATTTACGACAATAATAATATTAGTATTATTAGTGTCTGGTTTCCCTTTTCAAAACGTATATCTTTGTCTATCTTTCGCCTTCTATGACACTAATAATAACAGCAAAAGAATTGTAGGTAGGATACCATACCTAATAAGGGCTGATTTTTCCAACGCCTGATAATTTTATCGGAGGAATAGTTTAGAATTTATGACAGTTCTTCCATACAAAAACTGTCAGACGTCAAATTTATTCCGCGAATAATAATTATCTATCGAATAAAAAATTAGTCCTTCGTAACATTGCAATTTGTTATTTCGTCGCTCTTCGTCAAAGTCACAGCATTTATTTCAAATCACACTAATATCATAAAGGCGAAAGTTTGTGAGTGTGTGTGTGAGTGTATGTCTGTGTTTATATGTTTGTTACTTCTTCACGCTCAAACGGCTGGACCGATTTTGATAAAATTTTGTATGGAGGTAGCTGACACCCTGGATTAACATATAGGCTACTTTTTATCCCGATATTCCCACGGGATCGACACTTACGCGGGTGAAACCGCGGGGCGCAGCTAGTAGGCACATAAAACGCACTTTTGAATGTCAAAATGAACAATAATATAATAGATGAATTGATTCCCCCCTCGCCCCTTCTTGGTAGTTTCGTATGGAGAATAATGGGTAAGGAACTCCACCGTTACACTTTAAAATTGTTATACCAGTACGTGTACTGACCCACTAACTCATTTTACAACTCATTCCTGTTGCATCATCTCACTAACGATCATTGAGATCTCAAAGTGTTGCTCTAATAATAACATCTGCATGCCGCAGTTACTGTTACTGAGAAATATGTCTGTATGTTGTACACCTGGGAATTTTGATAGGCCGAGTGGATTTTTTGAATATATAAGTTACCCAGCACTTATCTGGAGGTAGTGGGATGGCCTGTTTCACAGTGACCAGATACTGTAACCAAATAAGTCAAAATTGGAACTGCCGGTCGATTCTGTAAAAATCTCACCGTGAAAACTTAGGTGAAGTGAGTTTGTTTTTGCTAGGTATTGACACTATTGACAGCTCACTCCACGCTCACTTCACCTAAGTTTTCACGGTGAGATTTTTACAGAATAGCACCGCAGAACTTGTTTGAGTTAACCGTGACTTATTCGGAGATGGTCCTGCACCTGATCTCTTTCCAGTCGTTTCGTATTATGAGGGAAGAGAGAATTCACCTGTGTCTGTGTACTGTCACTTGTGCACTATAATATCTCTAGCCCCGAAGGCCCATTGAGATTGACCGCCATGGCCAAAATACGATCTTGTGATATTTTACTCGGAGATGATAAAACATACCATATCGGCCAACTTCACAATGTTTGGACCACATAAACTCAAAAATCGAATATCATTATAAAATCTGATAGATAAATAAACCGCCACTTTCGGTCGTCGTTTCAGCCGATAAACGTCCACTGCTGGACATAGGCCTCCCCCAATTTTGGGAGGGTTTGCCATAATCGCCACGCTTGGCAGGCGGGTTGGCGATCGCAGTATGGTATGATGGTGGAATACATAGAGAATGCTGCTGCCCATTCTCCGGTACGATCCTTAGTCGCCTTTTACGACACCCACGGAAAGTAAGGGGTGGTGGTATTCTTTGATCAAATGGAATCCTTATGCATGCACTTTGGGGGAGGCCTATGTCCAGCAGTGGACGTCTTTCGGCTGAAATGATGATGATGATGATGATCGTTACATAGGGAACTGATGTGCTGATTTCATGTTTCTAGGACCAGTAGTTTAGGCTGTGCGTCATCTGTAGGTGAACGAATTAATTTTAAAATGTTATTTAGTAAATTCATTAACTCAAGTAGCGGATGTTGGAGAAAAAACAGCCAGGTTGAAGTGGGAGTGGGCCGGACACGTCTCACGAATGCACCCGGAGAGATGGGCAAAGATCGTTACTCTCTGGACGCCTGAGACAGGACATCGACGTCGAGGTAGACCAAGGCGAAGGTGGTGTGACGATCTAATATCATTTGCAGGGCCAACACGGCCAGAGATCGCACAAGACCGGGAGGTTTGGAAGAAAAAAGGGGAGGCCTTTGCCCAGCAGTGGGACATAAAACAGGCTAACAATAAAAATAATACCTAAATTTAATAAACAGGATGGAAGTTCAGAAACTCTTCACAACAAACCAATAACAACTCGCTTTCTCCCATTCCAGGCAAAACTTCGTTTTGAAATAGCAGCCCGCGAGTTCATGCAGGGGACGGTGTCTCTGGCTAAGAAGATGCGCCCGAGTGCCCTGTGGGGGTACTACGGGTTCCCGTACTGCTTCAACATGGCTCCCAGCAATAGGAAGGAGTCTTGTGCTGATAATGTTCCTCAGGAGAACGATAGGTGAGTTTTTAGACCTTTTAATCAATAACAATGAACTTTTATTCATTATTTAACTAGATTAGCTTAGTCGATAGCTTAGTTGCCTTTGTTCTTATTTAAATATTGATGAGTTCTCATTTTTAGGGTTCCGTAGCCAAATGGCAAAAAACGGAACCCTTATAGATTCGTCATGTCTGTCTGTCTGTCTGTCCGTCTGTCTGTCCGTCCGTATGTCACAGCCACTTTTCTCCGAAATTATAAGAACTATACTGTTGAAACTTGGTAAGCAGATGTATTCTCTGAACCGCATTAAGATTTTCACACAAAAATAGAAAAAAACATTAAATTTTTGAGTTTCAGTTCTAAGTATAACTGAAACTCAAAAATTTTTTTTTCATCAAACCCATACATACGTGTGGGGAATCTATGGATAGGTCTTCAAAAATTATATTGAGGTTTCTAATATAATTTTTTTCTAAACTGAATAGTTTGCGCGAGAGACACTTCCAAAGTGGTAAAATGTGTGTGTCCCCCCCCCCCCTGTAACTTCTAAAATAAGAGAATGATAAAACTAAAAAAAATATATGATGTACAATACCATGTAAACTTCCACCGAAAATTGGTTTGAACGAGATCTAGTAAGTAGTTTTTTTTTAATACGTCATAAATCGTAAACCGCAATTTACCTTTCATTCAATCAACTCAAATATAAAAATTTAAAATGAAACATTTAATTTCATAAACATAAACCTTATGCATTAACCCGGATGTTACGGAACCCTCGGTGCGCGAGTCCGACTCGCTCTTGCCCGGTTTTTAGGGTTCCGTAGCCAAATGGCAAAAACGGAACCCTTATAGATTCGTCATGTCTGTCTGTCTGTCTGTCCGTCTGTCTGTCTGTCTGTCTGTCCGTCCGTATGTCACAGCCACTTTTCTCCGAAACTATAAGAACTATACTGTTGAAATTTGGTAAGTAGGTGTATTCTGTGAACCGCATTAAGGTTTTTAACACAAAAATAGAAAAAAAGCAATAAATTTTAGGGTTCCCCATACTTAGAACCGAAACTCAAAAAATTTTTTTTCATCAATCCCATACTATGGGTAGGTCTTCAAAAATGATATTGAGGTTTCTAATATCATTTTTTTCTAAACTGAATAGTTTGCGCGAGAGACACTTCCAAAGTGGTAAAATGTGTGTCCCCCCCCTGTAACTTCTAAAATAAGAGAATGATAAAACTAAAAAAAATATATGATGTACATTACCATGTAAACTACCACCGAAAATTGGTTTGAACGAGATCTAGTAAGTAGTTTTTTTAAACCACGTCATTAATCGTAAACCGCAATTTACCATTCATTCAATCAACTCAAAAAAAAAAAAAAACATTTAATTTCATAAACATAAACCCGGATGTTACGGAACCCTCGGTGCGCGAGTCCGACTCGCTCTTGCCCGGTTTTTTTTTGTCTATTATCTTAATGCAAAGATCGATTCTGATTACAATATTATGTTTTAAAGTATATTCATCATTATTTTGTTATTTTAATTTTTTATTTTTATTGCTAAAGAATGTATTTTGTTTTGACTTTGTTTAATATTTTTATGCTTAGTTGAATTTGTGTACTTCTAACTTTGTGGATATTTTTGACTGACTAAAATAAATGCATTAATTCGAATTGAATTACGCAAAGTAAGATAAACCACCCTTGGTATCGAAACTGGTAGACCGAGAACGGTCAATACAGATATAACTAAGTAAGACCGGACGATAGCTTATAATTTTTCAGAAAGGCTTGGTCAAAATTAGCGAGAAAAAATAAAATATGCCATTTAAACGAGAAGAGGCTTTAAAGAGGCTGTAAACTCAAACTCAAACTCTTTATTGCATTCATGTGTACATTTCGTTGTTACAATATACATATTAAGTCCCAACATGAAACCCGATTAGGGCACGGCAACATAATAATAATTTTAAACATAATCTATCTATTAACCTATATATTATATAAAAATGAATTGATGTTTGTTAGTTTCACAAAAACTCGAGAAGGGCTGAACCGATTTACCTAATTTTGATTTTGAAATATTTGTAGAAGTACAAGGAAGGTTTAAAAGGTGAAAAAATATATTAAAAAAAAAATTGCAAATGAAAGTAGTAACAACAACTTTAATTGCCGGTACGAAGTTCTACTAATTATTTAATTATAACTACTAATTATTTTGTTCTAGGTATTCTGCGACCGAGTAAAAGCATTTTTGTATTAGATATTCTTTTAATTTTCTGTTAAATTGATTAAATTTGGTTTCTTCTTTTATTTGTTCCGGTAATTTGTTGAAAATTTTTATTGCCATGTAATATGGGCTATGGTAAAGCATTTTGATCCGAGAGGGTGGAAGATGTAATCTGTTTTTGTGGCGTGTGTTTACGTTATGGATATCTTTTGTTTTTGGAAAAATGTTGCTATTTTTAAATACAAATATGCAAAGGTCATGTATATATATAGAAGGTAAAGTTAGGAGTTTTAATTTAACAAAAAATGGTCTACAGCTTTGGGTATTGTCGATATGGGCTAGAATTCTAACACATTTTTTTTGGATTATGAATACTTCACATGCGTTGACGCTGTTTCCCCATAACATCACTCCATATCTTAGCCACGAGTTTGCATAGGCGTAGTATGCCGATAGTGCTGTTTCTGTATTTGTGCTGTATTTAAGTTGAAATAAGGCATAGGTAAATTTAGATAATTTAGATTTAACAGTTTCTACGTGGTTTTTCCAATTGAGATGTGTGTCTATGTTTATACCGAGTAAGTTAAATGTAGTTACTGTTTCTATAGGGATGTCATTAAAAATTACATTTGAACTAAGGGGAGGGCTTTTAGACGATTTGAATTACATCATTTTTGTTTTATTCCAATTAATTTCTAAGTTGTGATCTTGTAGCCAAAGTGTTACTGTCTGGAGAGTATTCTGTAGGATTGTATTTGGGTCACAATTTTTGTCACATTTCACAAGTATGGATATATCATCGGCAAATAGTATAGGTAATGTAGTTTGTTTATTTAGAATTTTTGGGAGGTCATTTACATAAATTAAAAATAGTATGCAGCCTACAACGCTGCCTTGAGGGATGGAGCATGTGAGATTACGCATCTGGGATCGAACTGTTATTGTTTCCCTATTTTTAATATTGTGGTCTTCAACCTGGACTATTTGTTTTCTCTCGCTTAAATAAGATTTAAACCAATTGTAAGCAGGGCCACGTATATGTAGGTGGTGATGATGATAAATCATGTCGGGGTCACCAGTAAAGAGGTATGAGGAACAGGGTGTAAAGTTCACTAATATTCTATAGAAAAGGGAGGATCCTCCGACGAGACGGTTGTTGTGTCTGGCGAGCAACTCACAAAGCACTTTGGGCAACTGCCCGATGATTCATGTCGGGCCGTTATATATGCGGATATATGCTAGTTGCGCGGTAAACTCTGCTAGCGAGATGCAGGATTTTGCTTGACGTCAGTCTGACGCGTTGTCCGCATGCAGCGTTGTAGCTACAAATTCTTCGTACTTAATACTCCATCTATCTATGTATATGTAGGCTACAAGATACTTATTAAATTTTCCACCAAAAAATGATAATTTATTCGTTCTTCATTAAACAAAACTTAAAATAAAACCATGTCTTTTCCAAATTACAGCACAAGCTGGCTCTGGCAAGAGAGCACGGCTCTCTTCCCGTCTGTGTACAGCTCGAACGACATCACATCGAACCAGCTGGCTGGTCTCATACGTGGCCGAGTGAATGAGGCGGCTCGGGTGGCCACCCAGGGAGCGCCCATACTGCCATACTTCTGGTACCGGTACAGGGATAAGGGGTATTTTAATGAGGTAAGATTAAGGTTTCAGTCTTAACCCATTCCATGGCCCATGAATCACATATGATTCATGTTGATTGTTTAACTATTTTATCTACTTTGTAGACAGCGAACCTGTTAAGGTGGGTGGTTGCAGCGTAGAATTGGTGGTTGAGATGATGCTTGGGAAAGTCCTATGGACATAGGCCTCCCTCAAAGCGTCAAAGCTTTTCGGCTGAGAATAAGGGTAGGTTAGGTAGGGTTTTTTGATTTCCTTGCGTACGAGAATATGGAGAAATGAATATGTCTAGCAGTCTTTTGACAATTTATGAAGATCGTTCTATGGTAAGAGAATGACAAAGTATCAAAGTCAATGAGTCAAATCATTTATTTCAAAGAGACACGTATAGGCACTTTTGAATGTCAAAAGTTACAATAAAATAGAATTGATTCTAGTCGCCCCTTCCAAGAGCAGACTTTAGACTAAGCCAGAAAATTAGCTTTTTGTTGTTACAGCAACAAAGATTTTGTTGGAGCCCTCAACTATATAGTTTCCTGAAATACTTTATTGTGATAACTTTTATTCTTCATCACAAATGATAGTCCAGAAGATAACTATAAATCGGAGAGACACATTCAATGATGACATATTTATATTTTCTGTTTCAGAGCGACTTGGACGTTGCATTAAGCACATTCTACAAAACAAACACCTCAGGCTTTATAATCTGGGGCAGTTCCAACGATGTCAATACACTCGAAAAATGTCAGAACCTGAAGAAATACGTCACAGACACATTGGGGCCTGCCATAGCCCAATATACTAAGCGAAACGTGAGACTTGAAGATGAATTTGATGAGACATACAATGTAGTTTCTAACCCAAACAATGCATCGAAATATGACCCAGAATATACTTGGATTCCTCCCGCAAACTATACACAAAAGATTGAAGAAATGGTTGATAAAGAATTAAAAGAAGAAAAAGAAGCTGCACATAAAGTTATTAAGGAAAGTATTCTAGTTGATATGATTTTGCATAAGATAGCTAATTATTGTGCTAAAGGCTGTGATAATAAGAGTAAAGTGAGACGGACTGATGAGAACGAGGCAGATGGCGGTATTGATGAATCTCGTGTAGTTTTAGTCACTGAGAATCCTTTTAAGAAAAATTCTAATAGGATTGGAGTAACTGGTAAGTTTTCTAAACTTCATTTAAAATGTAAGGTCTATTTTTCATTCATGGTTTCGATTTCAAGCCTTTAAAACGAATGTTATGTTATGACATTTAAACACATACAATTACATTACTTCTATCAAACTAACTGAAACCAATATCTTGGACATGGGCAGTCAATCTAATTTCTTTGAAATAATAACTTACGAGGCAAACTGAAAAAAAAACGTCTTCGTTACAATAGTTTAATTAATTATTTTATATGTTTCAGTGCCAACGACCACAGAAGAAGATATTTATGATTATGACACTGATACTGCAGGTGATGTCACCGCAGCAGACATTTATGATACGAATGAATACATTGTTGTTAGTACAACTGGTAAAAGTAATGAACAAATTAGTAAAACCATAAAAAGTATTGAAGACGTTCGTACAACGGCTGCAAAAGATGACGCAATTAGTATAGTAGATATAAGCAAAGAGGAAAATGGTATATTTAATATAAATAAAGAAAAAAGTAGTACAGTTGATGTAAGTAATGAAGAAAGTAGTACAATTGACATAGGAACAACCGAAGCCGATGAAAGTAGATTAATTATAGAAGAAATAAACGCTGTTGATTTTATTATAGAAGAAACAAATTCAACTCAAGAAAGTACTACTGAAATTAGTACAACTACCTCAAGACCTACAGAACCTAGTATAGAAGAAATAACTACGACGGAAAGTACAACCAATTATAGTCCAGATGGGATAATTATAATTAAAAATGATTTAAGTTTAGGAGAAGATGGTGGGTTAGATATAAATAATACAGAATCTAATTCAATAGAAGTCGATTTTATCGACGTAAGAACTGAAGAGTCTAGTACAATTAACCCAACAACCGTTGATAGTACCACAGTTGATACATATAGTACTACAGTTAAACCAAGTACAATTAATGATGACACTAACGTTAGTATTAATAGTGCTACAGTCGAACTAAGTGCAGTTGATAATGGTACTACAGTTGGGAGTAAAAGTGCTACAGTCGAATCAATTGCAGTTGATAATAGTACCACGGTTGGGAGTGAAAGTGCTACATTTGAAACAAATGTAGTTGATAATGATACTAGAATTGGTGCCAAAATTGACAGCAGTACAACATTGGCGCCGGTGTTGACAGAACAGGTTGTTGTTTCAGTTATTTAAGGTTTGTTGTTAACCGTTGTTTTAATTTTGTGTTCTTAGAACAACTATCTACTTTAACTAGTAGTGATATTATCTACTAGTTTTTATAATAATTTTACACAAATGCTTAGTTCCAGCAAAGGCTCTATGGTTCAAATCAGTCAACTATACACTTGCAGTAAGAAATAGTCTCTTAAGCATCGTATCTGCATTAGCCTTTTGTATTTAGTTTAGTTTACTTTTACATAAAATATAGTATTTGATAAGTGGCAATAAGCTTCAGTAATGTTCTGAGCATGATTACCTATTTAAAAAATAATTACACAACTCGCAGAAGTAATTAATCGGTCATACTCGAAGCCTGTTGCCATCATTATAAAAGTATATTATTGTAGTAGATAGTTGTTCGTACTAATTATTATAATTTACAACCTAATTTGCATCCAATGCTGTACTTAATTTTGCTAATATCTGTTATTTAATATTGTTTAACTTTTGCTAATCCAAATAATTTGCTCAGAGAATGAATGTTTGTGTCTGAGTAACATCTGATTTGCACAACTAAATATTTTTAACTGTAATGTAAGAAACCAGTATCTATCAGTCTGGTTTCTTTCAATAATCACTAATTAATTCTGCTATTTATTTTTTAAGCACCTTGTCTTACATATTATGTTACTCTTACAAGCTGCGATTCAAGATCGAAAATTCATAGAATACTTAACTTCTACTTCTTGTTCTACTTTTGCTTGCTCTCTATATCAAATAACACATTATCATCATCTTAAAAAACAGTACCATCAGGCTTTTTGATCTTGTCAGCACCTATTTTACTTTCTTTTGTCAATAACACTTAACTTACTGCACATTTATTTTTCAATTGCAATTATTTCACATTTTTTCCTTTACTTTGCTTTTAATATTTAAATGTTATCCTTGTACACCATATTGTTTTAAGCTTCGTTTTTCACGTCTTTCAATTGTTTCAATGATCTATCTTTACCAGCGGTTTTTCCTGCTAGAGACATAAAGTTTTCACTTTTTCCATTAGGCATTGATAAATGCTATTTTGATATACCCAGGTATATCAAAATAGCATCCAGGCATACCAATAATCATCTTGCTTACTGACTATCTTCTAATAATATCGTTTCTACGACATGAGCTATCTTTTATCGTTCGTGCCAATACCTAAAGAAACGTCTCTATTGAAGACCTACTAACTCTTTTCTGAATATTCTCTTATTTATACAATTTTTCACGTTCTTTTTATTTAGTCTTTTGTTTTTTCTGTCAATCAACCCTCATAAGAAAAACCGTTGTCATATAGCTCATTGAACGTGTGTTAATCCGTGTCTGTCTGTAGGTGTTGGGGTCTGTGTCCAGAGCTATCGTCAGTAAGCCGCTCGTGTGTTCTCTGTTCTATATCTACTCTATCACCAAGTGTCTCTGTCTCTTGTTTGGGAATTGCTAGGTTAGCGGCTAACGATTAACATTCTGTATTAACTGTGAAAATTTCTTTTACTCTGATTAAATCTATTTTGTACTCATTGATATGACTATTGATGACCTCTTTGGTCTTGTGATCACAACCACGACTGCTGAGCATAAAGTCCTGGGTTAGATTCCTTGGTAGAGCCAAAGTGCTATTGGATTTTTCAATCAGGAATTTCTCAGTAGCAGCTGGCAGTCAGTATTTTTGCCCGGTTAGTGACAAAAGCCTCGCCCTGTTTTGGCGTTTTACATGGGACTTGAAAATAACTGGCGAAATGAGGGTGTTTTAAATATACACATCTGCCTTCACTGTCGTCATGATTGTGTAAATATGTAGCTTGGAGAAATATTTCTTGTAGTTTTTGTTAAAACTATTTTGTACTCATTCTCATGACTACCGTCATTATTATGTCTGAGTTTGGTCAAAACGAGCTCTTTTTTTTTCTTCTATGTAAAATATTAGTAGCTTTGGCTTACTCAGTTGCGTCTGGTTCTGTTGCAATGTTGGTAAAAGGCTGGGCTGGTTTAACGTACTTATTTGCCTCTGACCTCAAGTATTCGAGTTTATTTGTAGATTTAGCTTGCAGTTGGTGGCTATAGCTAAGAGTCGACTGATTCTGGTAAGGAATAACGATTCATGACCTATTGAAACAGTTTGATGTTTACATTGCTGAACCACGTGTTTTTTTTGAGGACGTTCTATTTAAGAGTTTATTATTATTTTGAGATGGAAATTCAGTATAATGTACCGTCCTAGACTAAAACACAGAAATAATAATAAAAAGCATCACTTCTTTGATATCTAAACTTTTCAGTCGTTAGCCGCTAACTTATTGCCGTTTTCAATAACCTATCATTCTGTAGATAACTATACTTACTAGAGGTAGAATTCTGTCGTTACTTCTAACTTTTGTCAAAGTTCTATCCCTAGCAGAGGAACTAGATAGTGCATAGGATATTGAAAACGTGTATTAGAATAATTTGTTACTAATCATTTTATCTGTGATACGTTTCAGTATAATTTTGTTAGATATTTTGTGAATATTGCCAATTTAATTGTCAGTTAGATATTAAGAATATAAATATTATATTTTCAATGTATACTTTGTTTTATTTTCATTATAAAATGTCGTTGTAGCTTAAACACAGGTCCGGTCGGATCGGTTTGGTGCGTTGTACCAAGTATTGTGATGTACTACTATTTCCACCTACTACTCGTATCAAAGATATAACCTCCCTTCGGTGAACGAAAAAAACTGTGAGCAACTGTTATTTGAGTTTATCTTTGAATGACTAACACAAGGTAAGCATGCATGGTTATCATGTAAACTCCATCCCTGAATAAGGGGCAGTTGCTCTGTAATGGGAACAAGTAGGTACCTCAGGCTGGTATTATTTTATTGCCATCAGGTACTTGTTTCAGATGATTTAGACACATTTAAAGCTTAGCTATATTCTTTGATATAGTCCGCCGAATCATCAAGCCCCTTCCTTGAGCTGCACGATTACTGACAAAATAATGCGTGCACTTCAATCTATGTGGCTCTTTCTTCAAAAGGCCATTTCAGACACCAATCCATATGGTTTTCACATGATCTAACCAAGATTATGTCTGGACTTTAAAGAGACGGTCACCTCGAACAATAAAAGTGTTTGTACAAATCAACTCACAGAAATAAAATCATTTATCATTTTATCATCGAAGCCCAATTTTTATCTTCTGTCTATTTCCTATTCCGTAGTTTCACTTGGCAAACAACCCTTCATTGTAATAATGAAGTTCACATTGTGCACTCCTGCCAATATCTTGTTTATAACACCCACGGAAAGAGTGTTACCTATTCTTGGCTTGTAACTAACAATGATAATACATTCCCAGACATTTTCTTCCGGAATATCCCAAGACATTGGACTGACAATACCTAGTCGTGAGGTATTTCTGGCGCTTGAGGCAGATGCCTTAAGTGACAAAGGGTGGTGGAGCTATGGACTAAAATAGACGCTCATACGAGATGTAGACACTTTCCAATTTCCGCAGTTATACAAATAGGTTAAAAAACAACAAAAAAATAATTTTGATGTGAAAGAAGAATTTGCAAGAATAGTCGAGTGTACGTTGACTGTTTCGCTACATGCGACTCGCACAGTGGCCTTAGTGTAAGTTTTTTCGACTCACGTTCGATTGCGAGCGCGTTAGAATTTTGTGTGGGAAATCAAGTTTCTCCTAGTGAACACCAAGTGGCGCTATAACTTTTTTCCATACAAAATTCTAACGCGCTCGCAATCGAACGTGAGTGAAAAAACTCACAATAAGGCCACTGATCAGCTGAGTCATTGAGTAACACAGCAATGGCTTTCATTTTGACAGTTCAATATCATTCGTTGCGTTGTTTACGTTGTTGAGCAGATTTATTTTTCGAAATCATTCAATATTTGATTGATCGTGTTTTATGCAATTTGGGTGTGGGTGAGCTTGGCACAACAGGAAGGCCTGAGTGGAACAAGGCTGCCAATGCTGATGTAGATGAAATTGACAACGTTCCATTAAGATAGTAACTAAAAAGATGGAAATCAAAATTCGGGAAAGTTAAGGGTGACAAAAATCATAGTAAGTAAGAATAAGAAAAAATCCTTTCAATTCACATACTTTATTAAGACAAAACTGAAACAAACAGAACAAAAACATAGAAAACACATGAAAACGAGTAAGTGAAAATAAATTACAAATGACCTTACACTAACACGGTAATACAACAACCATAATAAATCATTACAGAACACGCTGAACTTAAAGACAACAAACTATGTGACGAAATAATTAAGAAAAAAACATAAGTTTGATAAAACTACACACACAGACACATAGACTGGCGTTACGGGTAGTCAGAAACCCGACAGTCTGACAACCAGTCTTACCAAAGGGCATCGTGTTACCCAGTAACTGGATTGTGGAGCTCAGATATATAGGCAGTCGTTACACGTGAAATACTAATATTCACTACATCCGGTTAGACTGGAAGCCGACCCGAACATAGTTGGGAACAGGCTAGGCAGATGACGGTGCTGAAGTATAACAAAACTATATACCAAAGAATCATACAGAAATAATAGCAAAACAGTAATTCTTGAACAACAAAGGCATTTCATCATCAGATATAAAATTCCTATCAGGTCTGACACTAGCGAAATTATTATACTTCGGTTCAGCGATAAAATTGTACCCGGTTTCAGAGCACTCCTTGATTCTGGCGCAGTCCTTATGGAGCTCGGTGATGGTGTAGCCTGTGATGATGAAGGGAACCTTCAGTTTCAAGATGGCGTCGATGGTGGAAGGCCAGGGGTCGTTGCCGTTGTACACTGAGGAGCGCTGGATGCTGGGGTTGAAGACGCAGACTAGAAATATAAGAAAATGAATTTATTTCTTAATGATTGACTTTAAATACATTCTTATCAATTTTAGGGTCCTTGAAGTCGTATAATCAATAACATTATAATTAAAGCATAATAATCAGCCTATAACATTCCAATGCTGGGATACAAGCCTCCTCTCTGTGAGAGGGAGCGGGCCGTAATCTACCATGCGGGCACATTGCGGGTTGGTAGAAGTCACATGTCTTTGCATTTTTGGTTCCTGTACCTGCCGGTTTCCTCACAATGTTTTCTTTCGCTGATTTGAACGCAGTGCTGACGAAATTAAATATTTATAGTGCCAGTTCAGATTTTATGGAATATTACTCTGTTATACTGCCATTATGATATTCTACGACTATATGACAGAATGAACTAACAATTTATGAGGCCAAATTGTCTTTAATTTCTGGTTGTAATTTTTCAAATCAATTGCCATGGATATCATGAGGCAAGTAGCAAACAATTTATGATTGTATGAAGCTTTCGCGTACTTAGACAATGTGGAGACGGCAATACGACAATTAATGAAAACACTAACAATACTAATGCATAGGAGTATTTTATTTGTATTTTAAACTATCAAATAAATCCAAACATCCAAATTAAAAACGGGATTTTTTCAAACAATCTAGTTAAATAGTGATAGCCAATGTGGTTTGGCCAATCTTCGACTAGTTACATAGTGACTATAATATAGTCACTATGTAACTAGTCAAAGATTGGCATACCAAATATGTATATTCAATACTTTATATTATAAAGTATTGAATATACATATTTGGTATGCAGAGTGTGAACGACATTTGATATACAATGGCACCGATTCTGTTTTTTCACAAACTATACTAAATTTAAGTTCAGGCATCTTTTTCTTTCTATTTCATTAAGAAAAGGATCCTGTCCTATCAAATTAGTCAGCGCCTGACGTAAATTGATGTAGTTTTAATAGCCAATTTTTTAATCTCGTCTAAGTTGTCTATGGAGTATCTTAATTTGACAGGACTAAACTAGTATTTATCTCCTGTCCTTTTCTTAATGAAATAGAAAGAAAAAGATGCATGAACTTAAATTTAGTTTAGTTTGTGCACAACAAAATCGGCGCCAATTTTTAATTTATTGTAGTATTGTCGTGTCTACCTTGTATAAAGAACAAAATCTTGCCATTGTTTACGACACAACGTTTTTCAAGGGGCCTTCCCTTGAAAAACGTTGTGTCGTAAACAAAGACCAAAAAACAAAGATTTTGTTTGGCCAAATCTTTTCTTACCGATGTCAGGATCTACAAAGTCTTCACTGGACTTGTAGTCTGCGTAAGTCCTCTTGTCTTGGAAGTTGAACACGACACGACGTTTGCTCTGACGGCAGTTCTCGCATAACCTGGTAACATAAATAAAAATGTTAAAATCGTGTGTGTTAATATAGTTCTTACTCTGTTTTATTTTGCGGTTGCAGTTAAAGGAGAAGGAGAGGCTTGTGACTAAATTATAACAGCTGCACGGGTTGTTTAATCAGGTTAAGCTACGCTTGCCGCGGTTGGTCCTTCGATGGGTGACCATCTTTACATACCAAGACTTTTCTGTGCCTCGGAAGGCACGTTAAGCCGTTGGTCCTGGCTGTCATTCGACTGTTAAGGATCGTCAGAAGTCCGAAAGTCGGAAAATCAGTCTTACGAAGAGGTATCGTATTACCCATCAGTAACTGGATTGTGAAGATCAGATAGGCAGTCGCTTTATATCAAAATACTTGTATTCAGCTGCAGCCGGTTAGACTGGAAGCCGACCCCAACATAGTTGGGTAAAGGCTAGGCGATGATGAGTTAGAAGTGAATGAGGAATGTTCCCCTAGCAAGAGCAAACATATAGGTACAGCTGGCACGGACATCAATGCGCAACCTATTACCTTCCTTATATTAGATTCAGTACATGAATCTAAACCTCAAAAAAAAAAAAAAAAAAAAAAAACTATTTTTTTTTGACAACCTACCAAATATTTCAACGCTAGAGGGTCTAGAATCAGGTGCTGAATTTACGGTTACAGTTTGCGTGCCACCCTGTATGTCTCAATAGCCATTGAGATGTTAACATTTAAAGTTACTGCTCAATATTATTATTTTTCATTAACTCCTATGTGCTAGTAAAAAATACACTGCAATCAGTAATGATACCTACACACATCTGGGGGCCTAAAAAGGCCACTTTGGAGAATCATAAAAGGATAACATTATGAATCATAATATGGCGAAGACAGTCCCTGCACTACGTAGATAATTAAAGAGAATTAGGATTCGATTTGGATTGGATTGAAATTATTTTAGCACAGACAAAAAAAAAATAACTGGAAATTCCTTCACCTATGGGATTTGATACGATTAACTTAACAGTTAACTGTCCATTATGATTCATAATGTTATCCTTTTATAATTCTGCTAAAGTGGCCGTTTTAGGCCCCCTGTGTGATGTGTGTCAATTCCTTAACTTATTTATTCAGCTTTATAGACTTCGCTATCCAACTCACTTGATCTTCCCGAGCAGTTCCAGCGGCAAGTTGGAAGGGTTCAAGTTATAGTTGATGAGCACGACCCTCAACTCCTGAAGGTCTGGTCTCAGGTGCAGGAAGAACACCTCCCATTTGTTGAGAGCATCGGCTTCGAACTGTAACTCTGCTCCTACCACGTGGACGGTGAATGAGGATTTCTGAAATAAAAAGTTATGATTAGAGCATATGTTAATAATGCTAGGCTAATATAGTCCCACTGTTGGGCAAACGCCTCTTCTCATACAAAAAAGGCACGAGCATTGATCACCACGCCTGCTCAAAACAGATTGACCGGGTTGATATACTTATTTATTTATAAGTACTTTATTGTATGTACACCAGCAAAAACATAACAAAAAAAACCGGGCAAGAGCGAGTCGGACTCGCGCACCGAGGGTTCCGTAACATCCGGGTTTATGCATAAGGTTTATGTTTATGAAATTAAATGTTTTTTTTAAATTTTGGAGTGAATTGAATGAATGGTAAACTGCGGTTTACGATTTATGACGTATTAAAAAAAAACTACTGACTAGATCTCGTTCCAACCAATTTTAGGTGGTAGTTTACATGGTAATGTACATCATATATTTTTTTTACATTTATCATTCTCTTATTTTAGAAGTTACAGGGGGGGGGACACACATTTTACCACTTTGGAAGTGTCTCTCGCGCATACTATTCAGTTTAGAAAAAAATGATGTTAGAAACCTCAATATCATTTTTGAAGACCTACCCATAGATACCACACACGTATGGGTTTGATGAAAAAAAAAATTTGAGTTTCGGTTCGAAGTATGGGGAACCCTAAAATTTATTGTTTTTTTTCTATTTTTGTGTGATAATCTTAATGCGGTTCACAGAATACATCTACTTACCAAGATTCAACAGTATAGTTCTTATAGTTTCGGAGAAAAGTGGCTGTGACATACGGACGGACAGACAGACAGACGGACAGACAGACAGACAGACAGACATGACGAATCTATAAGGGTTCCGTTTTTGCCATTTGGCTACGGAACCCTAAAAATACGATTATTATTACAAAACATACAATGGGCGGCCTAAATTTTTTATTTATAAAAAACGACTTCGTGCGCGGGAAATTTCACCCTCCCCCCATTCACCCTCTTAGGGGTGGAATTTCGAAAAACCCTTTCTTAGTGGATACCTAGCTACTCTTCACAAAGAATACACTCGCCAAATTTTATGTCTCTAGGACCAGCGGTTTAGGCTGTGCGTTGATATATCAATCAGTCAGGACTTTGAATTTTATACATATACAGGGTTATTGGTAAAACATTAACAACCTCTCAAGAGGTAATTGTACTCATCATTATGAACAACTTTTACTATGGGACCAAACCTGAAATCATTTATGTTCGTATAACTCGTCAAAATGTAGGAAACAGCTGATTTTTTTCTTCGCGATTTCTGGTTTGGTCCCATAGTTAAAGTTCAGGTTGTTAATGTTTGACCAATAACCCTGTATATGTACTTTTATAATAGTTACCTTATTAACGCCGTTGGTAAGAGAGCCAGCCTTGCTCCTGCAGAGCTGGTGGCAGTAGGCGGCAGTCAGTGGTGCCGTCGCCAACTGCGTCAACGCTGCGTATTGTATGTCGGTTATATCTGCAACAAAACATTTATGTTTAATTTTTATTGTGATTGGTTGTGCATTCAAAAATTTACATGTTTTTCTCATGTCTGTCTTGTTTTTTTTTTTTTTGTTTTTTTTTTAGACATCACAACTTTCCATAATCCGTATGTGTTGCTAATGTTTGGAGAACCCGTTTTTATTATCTTCGAAAATAAATCGTAGCAACTGATCTACTAAGCGAGCAAAAGTGATGCAATTACTTTTGAAACGAAAAGAAGAAAGATGGCTATAATGTTCGTGTGCTCGGAATAAAACGACGTATATATGTGCCAAAACGAATTTACTCCTTTTTTATTAACAAAATAAATGAATTAATTTTAAAACTACTTTGAGTAAACTTTGATATGATAGTTCTCTATGTTTTAAAGTAAATTCCATTGAATAACTCTTAAGCGTTACGACGTGATGTCGAAAAAAGTATAAAAATAGATATAACTATGCAATTTTTTTGGTATCGAGAAAAGTTCATTGAATCGTGTATCTGGGGGCACGGGAGTGCCCCCACCAAGACCAGCCAAGCGAAGCGCAAGGGCACTACCTACCTTTTCTCGAAGCACTTCGTCGTATTTTTGAACCCTCTTAACTTGGGTTAGGATTATACCAGATAAACAAAATTTTCGGGATATGATGCCAGTGGTTGACTTATTAAACCTGGACGGCCTTATTACAAAACAAGATTCCAACGAAGCTAAAGTTCTTATTACAAAAACTGACGTTAAACCCGAGTCTAAGTTGTCAATTTTGCATTAAGAACTTTACAGTTGTTGGAATAAAGTTCAAAATTTAAAAATGGCTCGATGGTTTAAACCTGGGTCTAAAGATAAACCTTGTTTTATAATAAGGCCGATAAAGTTTCAATTGCATAGCTCTTATACTTTAGATTTTATTGATATCTAAAATACCCCGATTTCGTCACTGACTCACTGACTGATGATCATCAATATTCTTAAGGTACTTCCTGAAGTCCTAGAAAGCTGAAATTTGGTATGTAAGCTAGTAATAGTACACAAACAACAAAAAAATATTAAAACTTGAAACTTTTACCACCCCAACCCCTTAAACTACGGGGTGAAAGTTTGCATGAGACTTCCGTAAATTTTGATGCTAGAGGTCTGAAAATTTATATAGGTGGTTCTTTGTTATAAATAAACCCCAAAAAAACTGGCCAAGTGCGAGTCGGACTCGCACACGAAGGGTTCCGTACCACAACGCAAAATCGCCGAAAAAAAACATGTTTGTTGTATGGGAGCCCCCCTTAAATATTTATTTTATTTTAATTTTATTATTTATTATTAAAGTTAAAATACAACTGAGTATTTTGTGAATATTTCAAGTGCCTACCTGTTTCCATTTTTGATATCGAGCAAAAAAAGGCAAAAAAATCGCGTTTGTTGTATGGGAGCCCCCCTTAAATATGTATTTTATTTTGTTTTTAGTATTTGTTGTTATAGCGGCAACAGAAATACATAATTTGTGAAAATTTTAACAGTGTAGCTATCGCGATTCTTGAGATACAGCCTGGTGACAGACAGACAGACAGACAGACGGACAGACGGACAGACAGCGAAGTCTTAGTAATAGGGTTCCGTTTTTACCCTTTGGGTACGGAACCCTAAAAAGAAAGAAAAAACTGGCCAAGTGCGAGTCGGACTCGCACACGAAGGGTTCCGTACCACAAGGCAAAAACGCCGAAAAAAACATGTTTGTTGTATGGGAGCCCCCCTTAAATATTTATTTTATTTTAATTTTATTATTTATTATTAAAGTTAAAATACATCTGAGTATTTTGTGAATATTTCAAGTGCCTACCTGTTGCCATTTTTGATATCGAGCAAAAAAAAGGCAAAAAAATCGCGTTTGTTGTATGGGAGCCCCCCTTAAATATTTATTTTATTTTATTTTTAGTATTTGTTGTTATAGCGGCAACAGAAATACATAACTTGTGAAAATTTCAACTGTCTAGCTATCGTGGTTCTTGAGATACAGCCTGGTGACAGACAGACAGACAGACGGACAGACGGACAGACAGCGAAGTCTTAGTAATAGGGTTCCGTTTTTACCCTTTAGGTACGGAACCCTAAAAATGAACAACAGCAAAAATACTCGTATAAATATCATAAGCAACTTACAAAAAGAAATGAAATCCCACAAAAACATTTCATGTTAAATGTTGCCAAGACGAGACCATGTAGCTCGCACTGTCAAAAAGTAATCAGATCTCATGTAGAGCCAAGCTTCTAACTCTACACGCCCTAACTCTACAAGGCCTGACTTCGCAAACTCTACACCTTAGTCAAAATAATATATGGCTTGGCCATTTCGCTACATTCACATGAGCGTAAGGTGAAAAACTCTCATACTGTTAATGGTTCTTGTAGTAACGAAACGGCCAAACCAGATATTTTGACTAAGGTGTAGAGTTTGCGAAGTCAGGCCTTGTAGAGTTAGGGCGTGTAGAGTTAGAAGCTTGGCTCTACATGAGATCTGATTACTTTTTGACAGTGCGAGCTACATGGTCTCGTCTTGGCAACATTTAACATGAAATGTTTTTGTGGGATTCCTTTTACATGATACTCTATACCAAAGAGTCAAAAAACAAATACCAAAATGTTAAATCCCTGTTCCATAAACTTAACAAGTTACACGAAATAGAAACACCACATTTTTTTCAATATATCACCTTAAAGAATTCCAACTCTATCGCATGGGCGTAAAAATATCGTACCAGGATTTTATTGGGCACTGGATATACAACTCTTGATGTTGACACATGAGTAGACTTCCGTTTGTCTACTCATGTGGTGTTGAGTCGTCGAGACAGAGTATAGGTACACCCTGGCGCATCAAATTGACCCGAGCATTGACAATCCAACAGAACGCATCCCAGCGCGTCAAAATAACACAAATCAGGAGTTTAAGCTCTCGGCGCTAAGCAGTGCTTTAATAAAATATTTAAAAATTGCCGCGGGAAAAATTTCTCCAGTGCCTACCTGGGCTTAATCGTGGTGTCCTACTTAGTTAGGTACCTAATTCGTTGGCAACCAGTGTGTACCTACAATATGAACTGTACCACAGAAATATTTAAATAAACCATGACTTATGAGTTATTACAAGTACCTACTAACAAATATGCGGTAATAAATCAACTTTATAGGTTTCTACTCACTGCTCACTGTTTGCAATTTATTTCGTTTGCATGTAGGAAATATTAGTCCCACTTATAATTTATAAATATCCGTCGAATCATTGGTAGCTTTTAAATACCATGACGGAATGCAAGTCTTTTTGTTAATAAACCCAGAAATCTATACCAAACTATCTATAGGTCCGTACCACAGATATAGATATACCTAGATAACGCAAGAGTAACTACTTCGCGTGCCAAAAATTGCACCAACTTATGATTACAAATCGTAAGCCGCCCCTTTCGCGCTCAGTCCTGTGTACTGCTGGCTGGGTAAGTGTGAGCGAGAGCGCGAGCTTATGACGTCATAGTAGGTAGTCAAAAATATGGCACGTATATCTGTGGTCCGTACTAATATTATAATTGAAGTTTGTTTTTTTATTTGGATGTGCTAATCTCTGGAACTACCAGTCGGATTTGAAAAAAAAAAAACGGGACCCTATTACTAAGACTTTGCTGTCTGTCCATCCGTCTGTCTGTCACCTAGAACCGCGATAGCTAGACAGTTGAAATTTTCACAAATTATGTATTTCTATTGCCGCTATAACAACAAATACTAAAAACAAAATATATTTCCCATACAACAAACGTGTGTTTTTTCGGCGTTTTTGCCTTGTGGTACGGAACCCTTCGTGTGCGAGTCCGACCCGCACGTGGCCAGTTTTTTTGCATTTGATAGCCCAATTCTTGAGGAAGGCTATATACTACATCACACTACTTGGACCCTTAGGAGCGGAGCAAAAACAAAAAAGTCAGAAAGAACGCTAAGCGAAACCGAGGTAATAGCGCAGGCAGGCGATGCAATGCGATGTGGTGGGTCGGGGGAACCACAAACACGGGGACGAAGTCTCGGGCAGAAGCCCGATTACAGTAGCAGCAGATCACAGTAATATTATAAAGGCGAAAGTTTGTGAGTGTGTGTGTGTTTTTGTGCTGAGCGATGGCCGTTTTGCGTTTTGTTTTGCGATGTGACTCATACTTTCTCCCAAATTGTTATTTTGTTTTATTTTTTGTTTGTGTCTTAATTTTTATGCGTCATGTTTGCCGCAAATAAACGTATTTTCTTTCTTTCTTTTCTTCTTTATATGTTTGTTACTTCTTCAAGCTCAAACAGCTGGACCAATTTTGATAAAAGTTTGTATGGAGGTAGCTGACACCCTGGATTAACATATAGGCTACTTTTTCTCCCGATATTCACCCGGGACAACATATACATAACTATCATAACTATGATCGATTGTAAGTGACAATGTTTTCATCGTATAAAGTGAATTCTATCCCAAATTTTTTTTTTTTTGCTTATAATGACTTTTGTGCTACAAAGAGACGAAAAATGATAATACAATATTTTATCTCGATTAGCGTGACCACTTCTATTTCTACTCTACAAAGAAATATCTGTCGGAAACGTCATTAGTACGGGAGCTGACTTGACAACCGGAATCGGAACGCTAGCGCCATCTGGTGGCGTTGACAGAGTCTGGCCTGAGTTCGTGGGGGGTCGACGCTGGAAGGCAGCGCGAGAAGAACGGTGGAGCTCTCTTGGACATTGGACATCGTACGAACAACATGTGCTCAGAAACTGTCGGCGTTCCGTATCTGGTTGTGTCGTGTACCTACCTAGTGTGTAATTTGCTAACGTGATTAAATTGTTTGTGAAATTATAATCTCATTTGAACTGAAAACCGTTTTTCTATTGCGCATTATCCAACACACAACCCACTGTAGCCCACTGTAGCCCACTCTAATTCAAATATGGCTGATAATAACGAGACACACTATACTTTCCCCGTCATCAGAAGTGGGATTAGTGTTGGTTCATGCGCAAAATCAGAACGCTTATAATTAAAGTGACCGTTGACATTTGATAGACAAAGTGCAAACATGCGAACGCTTATTAAATAATCGTGTGGATCTGTCCAAGTTCGACCCAGACAAACCAGATACGGATGCGCGATCATAGTACATGTTGTTTTGGGCATAGGCTGTATGCAGAAATACCTTTGCACAGTGACGCGCCAGTTGCGCCCTACCGCCATGTTAAAAAAAAAAAAAAAAAAGTGTGTCTGTAACCGGCGTTTGAGTTCGTCGTATCCTGTTTTCGTATTAAGAACACATGGTAGAACGCGTCGTGTGCAAGCGTAACAGCACACAGTACGACAGCCGATTTGTGTTTTGCTGAAAATTCACTGCAAGGAGGTCAACTTGTTGTGGCCGTCATTAAGGCGCACAAAAGGAGTCAAAGACGTGGCGTGGAGCTACCAGTGACATGGAGTGACAAGCCAAGCAGCCTGCAGCCGTCCGTGAAGCCCTTCGTGTGCTGCAGTGAGGGACTCCAGGACATGTCGCAACATGTCATGGGCCGCGGCCCGGTGCACGAGCAGTGGCAGCCAGGCGGATGGTGGAGGTGGACCGCGTGCTGCAAGCAGCAGCGGCGAGTGGACGTTTGCGTCGTACAGCTACTCTCGGGCACGTTAGAAAATAAAGGTGAGCTGTATTGTTTTGTTTACGATTCTGGTGCTGAATGCTCGTTAGTAAAAGCGAGTTCTGCAGCCAAATTAAGTGGCAAACGAGTTAATAACGTTGTTGCAATGACTAGTATTGGTCAAACGCGTGTATTCAGTACAGAACAAATCATATGTAGCGTTGCAATTAGCGAGCAAAGACTTGAGATTTTATACCCGACATTTACTGGCAAAGTAATATTATGATAGGACAATTAAAGTAACATGTTGAACAGACCTAGTTTCAAGTTTATTATGATAAAGGCTCGTAGGCTTGTGGCTCGTTTGGGTAGTGTGTAACCGGATGGAGGTTACATGTGGAGGTGACCGGATAGAGGTTGCCTGTTGTGTTAGTAACCGGATGGAGGTTACGTGTTGAAGACCGGATGGAGGTCGTTTGGTTTGATGCTTATGACTGGATGGAAGTCTTAAGTGTGTGATGATGAAGACCGGATGGAGGTCGTTTGGTTTGATGCTTATGACTGGATGGAAGTCTTAAGCGTGATGATGAAGACCGGATGGAGGTCATTTGGTTTGATGCTTATGACTGGATGGAAATTATAAGTGTGATGAGAAGACCTGATGGAGGTCAGAGCATGAGCGCTGCAATATTTTAATGAGCTTTCTATTATTTGAATGAGTATGGGTGTTGTTCAACATGTCGCTTTGAGAGAAAGAGTTGGTAATGATTTTCATTAAAAGTAATTAATAAAAATTAAATTCTTTATTGCGAGTAACCATGAGACCCATACAGTGTTAGTAACAATAAACTAAACTTACAGTTACAGTTAGTGATACAATTACAACAATTTTCGCTTTGATTAGATAATCAAAGTTTGTTTACATGGCTCTGGTCATTGGATGTTTTTGCTATGATTAATCAAAGTTTACAGTTAGTGATACAATTGCAACAATTTTCGCTTTGATTAGATAATCAAAGTTTGTTTACATGGCTCTGGTCATTGGATGTTTTTGCTATGATTAATCAAAGTTTGTTTAGTTAATTTAGAGGTATTGTTTTGTAAAAACAATGAGAAGAGAATTAAAGCTTTCTGTTTTCAAAAGTTAGAAGCCTTAAGTGGTCAGAATTGGCCCAGTGGAACATGCACTGCTGTTGGTTTTTTTTGTGGTTACAGGTTGGCGCGCGGCGGCGTGTTCGGGCGGGATGGCAGTGTCGGGCGGCGCTGCATTCTTTGGATCTCCTGTGGGAATGCTCGCTGATCAGGGACGGTGCTTTTCGTGCAAGAGGTTTCACGACTTCTGCCAGAGAGGCAGTGACGGCGAGTGGATTGTCTACCGAATCTGGTGAGCCGTTTTCATTTTGTTTTGACTCTGGTACTGAGTGCTTCCCTGGTAGATAACAGTAAAAATGGTTACATTGTTGGGTGTAGCCCAATCTAATTTACAATGCAATTTTAAATAAGCTCACGTTAGTTTAAGAATGATGTCAGTAGGTCATGTACCAGTCGAAGTAGATAGTGGTCACAGTGGTGATGAGCAATGAGCAAGCCTATGTAGTGGGAGCCACGCGAGTAGGTGTTCTCTAACGGGCGCGGGCGTAGTAAAGTTGTGTGTAGTCACAGGGTGATGGATGTGGATCCATGCGCTGGATGTGTGAGAGCAATGTGGATTGCTGGTCGGCCGGAGCGCCGTGGCGTTAGAGTGGTTTACTCGTGTGTGGGTTTCCAGGTGCCTAAGGCTCTTAGTGAAAAAGATTTTGTTGTAATGTGGATAACGATGGTACATGGCTATGGTTGATGTTTTTTTTTGGCTATGATTGATTACAGTTTGATTATATGGCTCTGGTTGAATCAAGTACGCTCATGACGCTAAGGCACATGCCATGGCACAGGCCAAGGGATCAGAGTATTACTGACGAATTTGAGGAAAGCCAAGTAAAAGTCTTGTTGATGAAACAGAGCAGAGATTAAGTTGTGTGTGTGTGTGTTATGTGTGGGGTTTTGTGAGAAACCACAAAGTCCGTGAGTGACTTGGCGATCCGAGGGGATGCGCAAATGAATGGTTGAGTAACAGGAGGTTACTTGATAGTATGAGACACATGCACCTTAGTTGATTATTTAGTTTGTGATCTTGAGATTTGTTAATCAAATAATGAGTAATGCTCTGAACTCTGCAATTTTTTAGGTTGTTCGAATTTTCATTGTGTTTTTGCCTGTACCATATTGGTCAGGAGTGACCGAGCTATGTGATACTTTGCGGGTATGTTTGTTTACAGATTAACACACGAGGACGTGTGTATCGCAGGATGACCGTGTCGGAAACGTCATTAGTACGGGAGCTGACTTGACAACCGGAATCGGAACGCTAGCGCCATCTGGTGGCGTTGACAGAGTCTGGCCTGAGTTCGTGGGGGGTCGACGCTGGAAGGCAGCGCGAGAAGAACGGTGGAGCTCTCTTGGACATTGGACATCGTACGAACAACATGTGCTCAGAAACTGTCGGCGTTCCGTATCTGGTTGTGTCGTGTACCTACCTAGTGTGTAATTTGCTAACGTGATTAAATTGTTTGTGAAATTATAATCTCATTTGAACTGAAAACCGTTTTTCTATTGCGCATTATCCAACACACAACCCACTGTAGCCCACTGTAGCCCACTCTAATTCAAATATGGCTGATAATAACGAGACACACTATACTTTCCCCGTCATATCTATTTCTATACAAAGACAATTTGTTTTTTTCTCATCGTAGAAATATTTATACAATCTGTCATTTTGTTCCGCTTCTACGGTGGTATTTCTACGCGTGCATCGAAAGTAGGTATCCGTATCATCATCTTCTTTTTCATTATCATACCACTTAGTGGTACCATTGTATTGCAAAATGATAATATCCACATATCTTTATTATTTCGACAATAATGCTGGCTGTCCATTCAACTAATTGGTGTTTCAATTTGCAAATCCACTCACACGGTTTTCAATTAAAAAACTCTCCAACACAGCGTCAGTTATTTTCAATATTACAAATTAAACGAACCCCTACTGACGAACAGACTATTATACTAAAATCTAGGTCAAAAATATTGAGGGTGTCTCCCCCAACTATACACAATGAATAATTTCATGATACTTATTTCTTTATTTATTAAAACAACCCCTTTCACTTTCTCATTTATACAACTGTTGTTTGAGTGTTTTGTCCTAGATGTACAATTGGTCATTCTCTCTGTTTTGTTCAAATTATCTTATTCTAAGCTCAAAGCTGACAGATGATATTGGACAAGCAAAAACCTGGAAAGCTGTGTTTGCTTGGACACGCAATTTGACGGAAGTATCGTTTCGTGGAAACTGTTGTTACACAATATAAAAAAAAATTAAACATTCTTTTTAAATATGGAAGTTTTAATATGACATTAACAACTTTCAGTAGCAAAAAAAATGAATTGTGTTTTTTGCGTTTTTTTTTTTACGTTTTATTATACGTGACTGTTCTTCATTTTTTCGAGTCGATGGTAAATACAAACTTGTTTCCAGTTAATAATATGCAAGTACAATAGGTTACCATAAACAAGAAAAAAAGTAATCAAGAAAAAATAACTTTTTAAAAAGGCTACAGAGAGTTCATATTTTTAGGCAAAGTCGAACACAGGTACTTATTTCCAAAAACTTGAAAAACTACCTCGCACTTACCAATCTTCTCCTCATACATAGACGCAAGCACCTCATTGATCTTCTCCGGCATCTGCTGTGGTTGCTGCAGCACTTTGGTAGGCATCTTCGGCTCCAGGCGGCCCTTGCTCTGCTGGTAACACACCAGCTTCTCATAGAGCGAGTAGGACTTGCACCAGCGGGGGTGAGACTTGGGGAAGTGGTCGGCGTTGTCGGTGCAGAAGGATATCTGTTGAAAGGAGATGGAGTAATTTTACTTCAATGTACGTTCATTAAGGAATTACATTTTTTTTTTTAATATACTCGTACTTGTCAAGAGCTTCTCTTGTTTTATTGGTGCATTATTGATTACGCCAGTAATCAATCGTTAGTAATTAATTCTGATGATGAACCCAGCATTGTATAAATATGTAAGCTGTCACAACCTTTATACCTGGAGGCTTTGACTTAGGTAGTAAGTTTTTGTTTACATTTTGTTTTCTTTTTTTGCTTGAATATGTATAGATTTTATTGTATTTTATGTTGGTACATCAGCGTGGCTAGCTAACATATAGCAAATAATTTAATTGAATGTTCTGTGTCTATGCTAATTACTTTGCATACCTAGTATTGTATACAATCGAGTATTTTCTAACTGAACAGACAGCTGTGCTACTGGGGAGTTTGTTGCGCCACTTCTTCTCGCCATCGAAAGCACTAAGAAGTGGTGAAGGGCGGGCGTTTTGGGGGACTGTTTTTGTAACTAAACTAACCTGCCCACATCCCTGACAGTCACTCAGTTTGCTCTGCCTCCACTCCCTGCACGGCACGTGGGCACAGATCCTAGGATACAGCAGAGCCTCCTGCTCCCACGGCACCAGCCGTCTCTTGAGCACCTTCTCGCAGGACACTATCATCTGCATTCTGATAAGCCGGTAGTCGTGGCCTGTTAGGTTTTTGGCGTCGCCGTATATGTGTTTTTGATCTGTGGAACAATCATTTGTTATTTGTTAACATCATCTTCGACATTTTTAGGTTCCGTACCAAAATGGTAAAACGGAACACTCATGGTGAGACTCAGTCTGTCTGTCTGTCTGTCACAGCTGGATATCTCAAGAACTACTAATGCTATCAACTTGAAATTTGGAATAGTTTTAGATGACGTTTGCCCAACTATTTTGCAAATAAGAAAGAAATAAAAATATGTAAATTTTTTTTGCAACAGGGACTGAAAGTTTTATGAAAAATTAGAAGTGGGGCTACTATGGCATGAAAGAGCGCAGTTTGCACATTCTCAAACATTTTTTCTTTTTTTTTTAGGCCGCATAGTTTTCGACTTTTGAAGAAAAATTTATTTTCTATGTGATAGAAGTATATTAATTCAGGAAAAATGTCTCGTAATAGCACACTTTTTCAGAAATCATCAACAAAAGTTCTATTAGTTCCACTATGGGTCAAGAGACAGCGCTGACCTAAAACTGCAATATTCTACACCGCAGTGCGCAGTGTATTGTATTGTATTCTCTGAATTTGTCAAAGATTTGTATAGGCATCGCCTATATCTATACTTATAATAAATCTGTAGAAGGGTCAATTCTGTACATTGAAAATATTGAAAAAATAAATAGCGGGGGGTGTTGCTGGATCGATACCAAACCCAAATATGTGATTAAAAAAATTTTTGTCTGTCTGTCTGTCTGTCTGTCTGTATATGCAGGCATCACGTGAAAACTAACGGTTCGATTCCGATGAAACTTGGTATAATTATACCTTCACAAAAACCAAATTTCTCCATAAAAGCATATATGCAATGGCTCCCAAACTATACAATAAATTACCAAATCAAATTATATCAGCTACCAACGTAAATAGTTTTAAGCGTCAGCTTTTTGGATTATTGAAAGACAAGGCATATTACTCTGTCGATGAATACCTTAATGACAAATTTTGATAAGATGATTTTGTATAATTTAATTTAATTTTGACAATTTAATTTTTTTGACATTTTATTATTATTAGGAGATTTGATACGGTTATAATTAATGTAATTTTGATAACTTTAAAATTTGCTGACATTGTATATTTTTTTTTATGACTTTTGTACTAATTTAATTTTGTTATTTTTAATATTGCTGACATTTTATTTAATCTTATTTCTGTTCCGTGCGATTTTTGTACTATTTCATTTAATTTTTGACAAATTTCATTGCTGACATTGTATTTTATGAGATTTTGTACATTTATAATTAATTTAAATTTGATAATATTTTGTATGCCTTTCGGCGGAACATAGGCTGGACCAAACATTTTTATAAAACATCATTGTAAGTACCCTGTGTTCACAAAATTAATAAATGAAATGAAATGAAAAAACCTTATTATCCTGGGCATAAAATAGGATACTTTTTATCCTGGAAAAATACGTAGAAAAAAAATCTTATTTTTCAGTTTTATTCATAGACGTTGTTTTGTAGAACCGCGAACACACGTTGCATTACCCGCAGTGGATAATTTTCCATTTCAATTTAAGAGAATACAGTTTCCTGTAGCTTTGTGTTACACCATGACAATAAATAAGGCTCAAGGTCAGACCCTAGGAGTTGCTGGCGTAGATCTTACCGCGAGTTGTTTTTCACACGGGCAACTTTACGTAGCTCTTTCCCGTGTGAGCAGTCCAAGAAATCTTCATGTTCATATTCCGGACGAGATCACTAACAATGTTGTGTATGCTGAAGCTCTCAATTAACTTTCTGTCGCATTGTCACGATCACTTTTTTATTATTGCAAACTTTTCGTCACTGTCAGTAATTTACTGCTACATGCTACTTATCAAGGTCGGAATTACTATGAAAAAAATACTTACTACAGAACGCGAGCTCAACAGCAGTAGCTCAATAGAGGGATCTCCTTAATTATTATAGGCTTAGCCGTATTTGGGTCCAATAGATATTTATAAGATGTCATTGTCAGAGTTACTCAAAATGGAGAAATAAACCATCCACGCGAAGACCGACATCCGCGCGGACGGAGTCGCGGGCGGAAGCTAGTTATGTAATAAAACAATATAGTATCGACCCTGAAATTTAAAATTGTTTAAAACTCTCAAGGACTTCACTAGACAGGTTCTACTTACTTATTGTGGAGTCCACAAGTTCAAATATTAAAATTATGTTTCCCTTGTAACAATAATTTTAGGAGTGTTTGTACTGTTATAATAAGGAAATAACACTTTTTAATAGACGATTTCTTAACTATAAGAATCTATAATCCCCAAAGTTAAATACTGCCAGACGTACCTATGCGCTTCAATATTGAAAGTCAATCCAAGCAAATGTAGGAAAAAAATTATAAAATTTCTAAGACGTATGCAGTTTTACTCACCTTTCAGATGAACGATGGTAGATACAGCGAAGCACATAGCCTGATGCTGTGGCCAGTCTTCATCCTTATGCTTATTACTGCAGTAGAACAGCAAGTTACAGTAACTGCACGGCACGCGGGAACCACTCAAACTCTTTTTACAAACGTGGCAAGAACTCTGAAGAAACACTTTCCTAAAGCTATACTTGTAAACAAAATCATTGTTGTCATCCATTTTGTAATCTTTACAGAACTCCTTCATTTTATTGTTTGTCTGCGTATTCTTGGTCTGTTTCCTTTCAACCTCAACGGAATCTTTTATTTTGACCCGAGCTGTGATTTCATTTGGAATTTTATCTTTTTCTTTTTTAAAGTCCCTTCTATTCGATCGTACAGGAATATCGGGATGGCCTAGCAAGTTTTTTGGCGGCGAAACGGGTGTTTTTTCTTCATCCGGTGCTATAATATTTATCTTGGGATTGTTTTGCTCTTGTGTTTCTTTTACTATCATTTCAAAAGTCTTGTTGACATCATCATTGCTGGAGGTGAGTGCATCTTCAAAATTTTCTATAGGTTCATAATCAATTGCTTCGTTTTGTGTTTCTGAATCAACGTCACTTGCCTGTTGTTTACCCTTTTCTGTACTTTGACTTTTACCTTTTGATTCAGATTTACTTTCTGTTTTAGAATCTGTTTTTTCTTCTTTCTTTGTTTCTTGTGTGGTCTGTGATTGGGCAGTAGTTGTCGTGCTTTGTGGAGTGGAGGTCATTTGAGTATCTTGCTTGCCTTTCTTCTTCTTATTTTTGCTTTTATTATCTTTTCTTGCAGGACATACGGGTGGTACATCTATAGGTGTATCTGTAGTTTGTTCTTTGGGTTTTGCTATGTCTTTGTTTTCACAGTCAGTTATTTCAGTTTTCTTTTCTTCTACTGGTGGTAATGCTATTGGGGGCATGAAACTTTCAATAAGTTTTTGTGGTTCATTTATAGGCTTTTCGAAACTCGGCAATATCTGTACAGGTGTAATTGGCCGATCTTCTGCTTTAGGAGGTGGTTCAATAGTTTTGCTGTCAATTAAAAATGTAGGTTCCGCAACTTTACTTTCAATCTTTTTTTCTTCTGTAGGAGGCTTTTTGTGTTTGTCTTTTTTTGATTTTTTATCTTCGGCTTTAGGTTTATCTTCAGATTTATGTTTGTTACTATCTTCAACGACAGTCGGCACTTTGATTTCTTCTACAGGTATACTAACTGCGGCTTCCACTAAAGGACTCTTATCTCTGATATTTTCTTGGGTACTCGGCATTTGTACTGAAGCACTTTCACCGGTATCAAATAAAAGATTTGCTACATTTTTAGCTTTATTTCTGGTTGCTTCAAACTCTTTTTCTACGGCTTCTTCGCTCTTTTCCATAGAAGTTAGTTCTGCTAAAGACCTTTCAATTGACAGTCTTAATTCCTCCATATCTTGGTTTACTTCCATCATTTTTGATTTTATATCTGTTTTCTCTTCTTTGGGAGGAGATATTTTTTCTTCCATTTTCTTAGGAGTTTGTGCTCTTTCTTGTATTAAAGGTACTCCTAATATAGGCTCTGGTGGAGGAAATATCTCTCTGATAACAGTATTATTATTGTCATCGCGTAATTGTTGACTTGAGGCACGTGGATATGTGATATCGGGTACGAGATCAGATGCAGAACCTTCAGATTCTGATGCTCTAATACTACTTATTTCGATATCATACATTCTTGTTATATTAGAAGCGTCTACTTTTTCAGCTAAACTTTGTTGGGTAATGTCCTCCGATTTAGATGTTTCCTTAGCTGCTGCTTCTGGTTTTGGTGTTATTGCTCGTTCCTCTGGTTTTGTCATTTCTTCGTTCTTTCTTGGGGGTTTAGGGGACTTCTTTCGTTTCTTACCAGGTTTAGTGTCAGTCTTTTGTTTATCTTCAGTCGGTTGTGTGGTTTCTTCAGTTTTAGTAAATTCTATTTCTTCTCCGATATCATCGGGCGTTAATAGCACTTTTCCTTGGAACTCAGGTGGTCCTGATTTAGCAGCTTCTTCTTTAATTTCTTGTACAGTGTCCACTGTACTTGGCATGTCTAATTTTTCACTCTTTATTATGAACTCTTGTTGATCAGTCTGTGGAGTCAATATTTCTGTTATGACTGCCAATTGTTCTTTGGCAGTCTCTTTGTTGTCAGCTTGTTTGACATCAGATTCCATTTTTGGTTCTTGAATGCCTATGTCAAACGCTTTAGGCATTTTCGATCCCTTTTTCCGTTTCTTACCCATAGCTTTTTCAGCAAGCAGCTCAAACTCTTGGGCTATCAGTTTCTCGTCTTCATCAGGTGCCAAAAAAGTAATATCACTAGTAATTTCTAGCTGTGTAGTCTGAGGTTCAACATCACTTGTCTTTTCCATGATCACGGGTTCAGTTTCAATGATTTCCAGTTTTACCTTAAAAGGATCTTCAACTTTCGCAAATTCTGGAAGGAACGTATCTTGTGGGAAGCTCTCAGTTTCATGCTTTCCTTTGCGTTTCTTTTCTACGGGTTTTGCGATTTTAGCTTTAGGTTTTGGACTCAACTGTTCAGTCAGAGGTTCAGATGATTCTGTTATGGGAATCTCTTTTGTTTTGTCGTCTGTACTGCTTGTTAGGACATCTTTCATTTGTTCTGCGATAATGCTTTCCGCAGGTGTGCCGAAGTCTATCAAGGAGGTAGCAAAGTCAGACTTCGTTTCTAATTTAGGAATTTCTTCTAGTTTTGGAGTTTGCTTTTTGTCTTTCTTATTTTTCTTTTTACCTTTACTTTCAGGCACTGGTGTTTCTTTAATTTCTTCTATCTCTTTTATTGGAGTTCCTGCCTTTTCTATTATTGGCTGTATTGGAAGAGTTTGTTCAGTCTTTTCTAATTTAATTTCCACATTTTTAACATCAGCCTTTACACTTTCAAATGGGATAATGGAGACGTCAATTTTCTCTTCCATTTTAACTTCAGGTTCATCCTTGTCATCAAGTAGCTTTTGGAAAGCAGAAGTACAAGAAAATTCTTCTTTGTCAGATTTCTCTGAATCAGTTCGTTTCTTTTTCTTATTCTTCTTCTTGGAAGGTTTTACTTCTTGATCCGTGGTGTCTGTTTTTAAAAACTCTTGTTTGATATCTGGTACAGACTCTTTAATCTCAGGTTGTTTTATTTCTGCTTCTATCGGAATACTTGGAACATCCTGATCAGGCGAAGTTAATTCTTCAGCCTTTTGATCTGCATTCTTCTTTTTGTTCTTCTTTTTACGAGCTGTAGGAGTTATTAGAGGCAAATCCTCTATTTTTGACTCAATTTCTGGAATATCAACTTTAGTTTCATCAGGTGGTTGAATATCAGTTTCCTTGGGTTTTTCATTAAGATCATCATCAAAATCATCGTCTTTACCCTTTTTCTTCTTTCCTCTGTTTCGTTTCGGTTTTTTGGGAGTTTCTTCATCCTTTTCATCCACAGCAGGTGTTATAATTTCACTCACAATTTCAGGCACACGTTTTTCTTTGAGACTTTCCACTTTTTCTTCTAAATTCGGAATAATGTCAGTAATTAGCCCCACTAAATCTTTTTTATCACCGACAGTGACCCCCACATCTTCGATTTTATCACCACTTATCCCCAAATCTTCAACTGAATCACCACTTTTCTCTTCCTGTACAGGTACAGGGTTCGGTACTTTCCCTTTTTTATTTTTTCCCTTTTTATTCATTTTCACAATACGGATATATTCACGACTAACGTTTACAGGGAAATAGGAGTGACTGAGCTTCTAAATACAGATTTTGTCTGACCGATATGTTGGGCCGCATTTCTAGTCAGAAATGTCCACGTGAAATTACTAAATGTCACAGTAAACTTAGCATGCGAAATGCAACTCTATATTAGCTCTTGCTAAGTCTATTTTCGCCTGTGATGATTCATAATTTGTGCATGCTCCCCAGTCATAAGGAAGAGACCGGTGCCAAAAGTGCATATATCTGTTACATAGAGTTGTTCTATTTATGTCACTTCTATTCGAGTCGATTTTCAATACTTCAATCGATTGACATTTTGACAGATTAACGTTTGAAGTCAACAATGTAACATGAAAACGATTAATTAATAATGTCAATGATAATAAAATACAACTAATGTTGATACATTTTACCAGATCGTAAATAGTGTCATTACTTAATGAACGCTAATGAAGCAAATAGTAAATATCTACATCAATTAAATTAGCATCTTGGCTTACACATGTTCGTACGACGACATGTCAAGCTATATATTTCCAGTATAAGCTGACTTCTCACTGTACGAAAAGCCCAAACAATGCAAGGTCAGCTAAAATTCGAAATTGACAGCTTGATAATTATGTCGTCGTGTGTACTTCTCAGGGTTGATATCGGGGATCGTAAGACGAGTGTGTTTAAACTATTAACGATAAGTCATCATCTGCCTAGCCTTTTCCCAACTATGTTGGGATCGGATTCCAGTCTAACCGGATGCAGCTGAATACCAGTATTTTACATGGAGCGACTGCCGATCTGGCCTCCACAACCCATTCACTGGGTAATACGATACCCCTTGGTAACACTGGTTGTCAGACTTTCGGGCTTCTGACTACCGTAACGGCTGTCAAAGATTCAATGACAGAGGGACCAACGGCCCGAGGGGTCACGGTATGTAAAGATGGTCACCACAGACCAACCGCGGCAAGCGTAGCTTAACCTGATCGATCGACCTGTGCGGCTATTATTATTTAGCCACGGGCCCCGCTTTTAACGATAAGCTATTAACAATAAGTATGGGTAAGTCATACCAAACCCGGCAGAACTTTAAAAAAATATAAGTACAAAAAACATAGCTTGCATTCGTTTCAACGTCCAACCCATCTGTTTACAAGTTTAGGTTCCCATAAGCAAAATACGTACTTGACATCATTTCATGCGACAATGGCTGACACCCATTTTCCTTTAAAAAAATCTGTCACAAAAATGGAGTCAAAAACTTTATTAACATTATCTTGTCACAATCAATTCTTTCTGCTGACCTACATAAATCTTTTATGGGTCCCCGGTCACTTGAAAATAACTGGCATATGCTAGGGGGGCCTAAAACTTACTGTATTTACTGACAAAATGAGAAAAATCAAACGAAATTGAACCTTATGAAAATAGTCATAAGAGTAGACGCAAGTATCAGGAAATGTAAAATTTAAACTAAATGAAAAATGCAGTTTCGAAAATGAAACTCACGCGAATTTATGCTCTATGTTGAAGAAATAACATGTAGGGATTCATCCTGTGTGTGTCAGTATAACATAGTTAGGCTACCCCTTATTTTAAATGCTAATTTAAGGCAGGCTACCCTAAGTAAAAAGGTTGGGAGCTGTTCTTTTTTTATTTATTGCTTACGAATACTTTTGTGCGCGGCAGAGCTTTCATTTGTTTCAGCATTTCATAAAATACTTAATGAATTTACGCTTTTGCATAGATTTATAATAAGTAGAGGGATAAACATAAACATAATTATGTATTTAACAGTATAATGTCAGAAGAAAGACTTACAGTTTCCTTTCTAAGGCACAGGCAAAACGTAAGTAGGTATGTTTACATCTATCATTCAATATCGTAGCACACAACGATCCGATACTTTACATGTTTATGCCTCTCAAAACTCAGTATAGAAGACATGCTAGGCATGTTTGGAAGATACGACAAAATCCCCAAAAAAAGATAAATTCCTCCCATAAAATGCAACTTTATAGACTCAACCAGTTTTTACCTTCGGGTTCGCCCGCGGTGAGGCAGGAAACGAAAGACCGGGCTAAAAAGCATATTATGTCCTAACCCATGTCATTGTCTATACGTGTGCCGAATTTCATCTAAATCCGTTCAGCCGATAAGGCGTGGAAAGCTAACAGACATACAGAATTACTTTCGCATTTCTATTAAGTATGGATGTTAAAGCAGAGAAATTAATTTAATGTTACCTAATTGCGCATTTCAAAACTTCATCGGTATATTATGATAGTTGTGGTTGATTTATCGATTCGGGGCGTGTTCAGCAGAGAAGCCATGGTTGGCAACATAACGCAAAACTCTTTATAATCCAAGCCAAGTATGGCTGCAGTTGCTGCCCAGAAGTGTCCCTGCTTGGCCAAACGGGCAGCGCGGGGCGGGGAGCGGCGCGGGTGTGGGAACGCACGCGATTTATATCAAAGATCGTTTTGTACCATTCGTAATGACTATATTGCTAAGTATAAGGTCGCCAAAAGTAGTCATCATAATGTGAATTGGCTGGCATTTGGTTGGAATAAAAAAAATGGGCTCTGTTTTCACGGAAAGTTTATATAAAGTCGAAAAAATACATCGGTCACGACCACCTCCTGAGTTGATGCATATTTTTGCTCGTTCTATTGTTGCATTGCATTTTGTATTTAGCTTTCAAGACTTGCAAGGTTTGTGCCTTGTTGTGGTTATAGAGGTATGAGGAACAGGTGTAAAGTTCACGCATACTCTTTAGAAAAGGGAGGATCCCCCGACCAGACGCGTGTTGTGTCTGGTGGGCAACTGCCCGATGATTCATATCGGGCCGTTGTATCTATGATAGTTGCGCGGTAAACTCTGCTTGCGCGATGCAGGATTTGCGTCACGTCAGCATGACGCGTTGTTCGCAATGTGGCGTTGTAGATACCGCCGCCGCCGCCACATGGTAAACGCGAGATTTCAAAAAGCCCCAAAGAAAGAAGTCTGGCACCGTCAGAACTGATGATCTGGTAGCCAGTTCAAATCGCCAAAATGGGAGATCACACGGCCTCTAAATTGGTATTTCGAAATCTCCATCGTTACATGAGCTTTGTGAATGAGTGTATCGCTCCTTTGCATTATCAACTAATTCTCTATGTGTCTACAGCGTATGTATGTGTCTATGTGTCTACAGCGTATGAATCACAATGACATTATATCGTCATTAGCAAATATTCACATTACCTATGACATTACTTTTGCCTCACCTTGTATTTTAAATAATGGACCAGTGAACTTGAAACTAACAACATTTATTTTTGTTTCTTGGCTGGTTTTAATGTTTTGGCTCTATAGAGCCATAATTGATATTTATCTTTGTCCTACCTACACAGCTAAAAGAAAAGGCAATTTCTTGATTAATAAAATTAAATATTATAGCAGTAATAGTCCAACAGTGGATTTCCGAGTAAGATGTCTTGAGTTCGATCCTCAATCGTTGATGAGAGCCCTTTCCTAGCATAATTATAATTAAGTACTTAAGAAGCTCACTAGGAAGGATTAATTAACAGGAGCCACACTAGCATAATCAGCCTATGTCCGAGAGGAAACCGGCATGTCCTAGAACCAAAAATTCGAAGACATCTAAGAAGACGAAGACGCGGGCCCAGTGCGGATTGGCAGGACTCTGCCAATCCGCTTTGGGCCCGCGTCTTCGGCCTACGGCCCACTCCCTCTCACCGAGAGGAGGCCTGTTCCCATTGCTGGGACACAGGCCTCCTGTGAGAGGGAATGAGCTACAATCCACCTTGCGAGCCCAGTGCGGGTTTTTAGATGTCACGTGTCTTCGAATATAGCCCCAATAATAAATTTGCCACAATACAATAATAATTTGGCCCACACTAGTAAATACAAATGACTATTTAGTGGTCCATTACCATTTTTCTGAACGGGAACGTTAAAGAAAGAGAAAGAAAGAAAGAAAATACATTTATTTAGCACAGACTAAAAGACACACAATACACCAGATAGATAATAGTCGTACATCAGATAAAAAACAAAAAAAAAACAAAATCAAAAGTGCAAAGTCCGATTTTGTTTTTTTTTTTTTTTTTTTATCTGATGTTACGTACTGAGGGAACGTTATAGAATGATTATTATGCTTATACTAATGCTTTATGCAACAATATCTACCTTCCTACGTAACTTAAAGACATAACAGTCAGGCGAATATCGCAAAAAGCGCGACGACAAAACCCGAACCATTTATCATTACAAACCACGTTCCTGCCACATGAATAATTCAACATGTCCCACGAAATGAAAGTATCAAAGTGATGCATATGAATGTATGTTACATTTGAATATTATGACAGACTTTTTATTTAGGGATGAAAAAAGAAAGGATTTTGTTAACCTTCAGACGGCAGGCGATATTTTTAAGGCGAAGTTTTTCTGTCAAAATTATGCAAAATAAAAATTATTCAGATCTAAAAGTATATTGTCTGAGCGTCCTCCTGTCTGCTAGTAACAACATCCTCCAATCAACAGTCCTTTTGCCAAAGTAATTTCAGAAAAAAAAACGATTCGAGTAGTCATTCCTTTTGACAAAAAAAATTAATATGTAGTATGTTTGTATGTGAATGGACTCCATTTTCCGCTCTGAGACACTCATTCGGTCCTTGGTTGTGCGTGGTATGTTCTGACTAACATACTATTGCCTAGCTCCACCCAGAAGCACAGAAGCTGCCTGGGGTCTGCACAAGCTTCGCGGAGCGATTAGATATCTAGACACGACATCATCAACAAAGGAGAAAATCGCTTACTTCGGCACATTAATCTTTCCCTAAGATGGGAAAATTTACTTTTAATAACAACGGGTTCAGAGTTGCCTCTAAAACCCAAGAATATTAAATACGCCAGCCGGTCGATTCTGTAAAAATCTCACCGTGAAAACTTAGGTGAAGTGAGTTTGTTTTTGCTAAGAATTGATACTATTGACAGCTCACTCCACGCTCACTTCACCTAAGTTTTCACAGTGAGATTTTTACAGAATAGCACCGCAGTTCCTAATAAGAATAACAAAACAAAACTAGACTAGTCTAGTTTCAAACGTAACAAACAAACTATTCTTACAATAAATTTCGCAATCCCGACTCCCGGCCTACATCCGACTATCCGACAGACGCGTGCGACAGAGAGAACAGATAACAAACTAATTATAACTGCGCAAGCGAGCAAGACAGCGCGTAACCAAACCACGATTACTATGAGTGGGAAAGAGAGGGAAGGTAGGATGAAACTAATTATATTGCATGCATGACCAAACGATTAGTATGGAGTGCGATTTATTGTCGCCGATCACAGATGTTGCGATTTTTTTTTTGTTCTCTATCATTTTGATTTATGGTATTGAGTAGTGATGTGTTTCTTCACGGTTTTTTATGAAAGGGTGAACTTTTGTTGGATTAGATTTGCTATTTCCAATCCTTACTAATATTATAAATTCGAAAGTAACTCTGTCTGTCTGTCTGTATGTTACCTTTTCACGCATAAACCACTGAACGGATTTCGATAAAATTTGGCAGAGAGATAGATTGCATCCCTGGGAAAGACATAGGATAGTTTTTATTCCGATATTCCGAAGGGATCGACACTTATGCGGGTGAAACCGCGTGGCGCTGCTAGTAAGATTATATATGTTACCGGAAATGTATGAAACCTAGGAATTTTACACAATTCCTAGGAAATATATACAATTCCGAGCCTACTTAGGAAACGTTTAAATAATCTTTCAAAGATTCTTTAATACTCACATTTCCTGTGAAATGTATGCATTTCCTAGGAATTGTATACAATTCCAAGATGATACTAGGAAATATATAAAAAGTACCTAATGCTTTCTGTGACTAAAAGAAATAAAAACACGTTTGTAAATTTCTCTAATCGTAATAATGATTAAGCATAACATTTTAAAGCATGCTGCATGTTTTATTTCTAACGACGTCGTGGTCGACGTCGACGTCAGGTCGACGAACCCCGCTGCGCAGGGCTCTAATTTCTGTCTGCAGGGTTTAAAGGAACCTAACCAAACCGAACCTCAGGGTGCCCTTCGCTCGCTCTTGCATCCACGTCGTCTAGTTGGTAGTTGCTACTAGACGACGTGGATGCAAGCAGTGGCGTGCCCTTCATAGAAGCCAAAAAGCCCGGCTTGCCCTAATAAAATCATAATTCACAACAACAAAATCAATAAAAAATATATTCAAAAAATTCCAGTCAATGAACTCGAACGCAAACATTCATGTCATAGGAATAATAATACAATTATTTCGAAATCCGAACTTGTGCGCACTGGCCTAGGTTCGCGCCAAATTCCGCTCTACGCTATACAATGCAATTTAATTCAATTGCGCCAAATTCAATTGCGCCATCTCGCTCACACTAGTCTGGCTTTTTACCTGGCTTCTGTTTCCTTTCTCTGTCTCGCAGTTTTCGCCTACAAATTGCTATAAAAACGTTTACATTTGTTGATATTGGTAAGTACATACAACACAGATTTCTATGAAAAGAAAAGCCAGGCTTTTATAGGCATGAAGTTCGCGCAAATGCACTATCCGCGTTGACCCGCGTAAAGTTAGTTTCACGTGTGGCGGGCGCGATGAGTCGATGACGCGACGCGTCTCAAATTGTTATTGTTTTGAAGTTTTGAATACTTACTTTGAGAATTAGTTTTATTATTTGAAAAAGTGATTGATTGTGGCGATGTCATTCCCTATGATTTTGTAAACGGTTAATGAATATAGTGTTCTTTTATCATTATGTGAATTCGGAAACTGTCATCGAAACGGTACGTAAATACATTGAGTTTTCTGCAATTTTCTGCCAATAAATACTTATTTACTTCACCGTAACCAATCTTAAATTACTGTAGGTACTTCTCGGAAATAAAAACAAGTATTTTTGTCAGTCAAGAAGACAGATTAAGTATATAAAATAGGTAGGTACCTACTCATTCGATTGTTTACTAGGTATGAATATGACAAACATAGGTGTTAAACATAGGTATGTGTTGGCTCATGATTGACTTTAAAAATGTAAGTACCTAATTCATAAAACAGTGCGTACGAGAAAAGAAAAAAGAACAATAAATCGATAATTTGGAGGCCATCTAGTGCATTTTGATTGAACAAATGCATGTGACAAGCGAAATGAAGAAAGATCCGGATAGGCGCTGTGGTTATGCGCATTCATTAATATAGATGGCGCTTGTGACAATTACGTACTGATGTTTGAAATATGTAGTACTCTTCGTATTTTAAAGGTTTTCTTGCGGAAATTATAATAATGATGTTAGTACTACTAACAACCATTAACAACAAGAAAATCAGCCAATCCCTCAGTTGGCCTTTTTTTTATACCTTGAAAATCTGTGGGCTTGCCCTAATTTTGACCCCTAGGCACGCCACTGGATGCAAGAGCGAGCGGAAATCTTAAAAATTCAATATGTTGTGCTCAACATATTGAATTTTTAAGATTTCCGATTGCTATTTAGGAAATGTATAGATTTCCTAGGAAAAGTGCATATTAAGAAATATGTCATAGATTTCCCATCTACACACATCAAAAGTGTCTAGGGATCAAGCATTTTTATGCGGATTTCTGGAGATTGAGATGTGGCTTTGTAATAAATTTATGATTTTATAAATTTATATGGATCCTTTTTGGTGCATTTCATAATTTGAATCAGGAACTGTGAATCAAATTCGAGTAAAAGATGAAAATCAGCTGTCAATATTTTCCCTATAAAAACATACAACGCATTGAAGACATTATTAGTGCTACTGTTTCCCTACTACTGATTAAAACCAACGTTATTATGGAGCGGCGACGTCATTTAAGCAGGGAAGAAATGCTCAGAGCCGTGGGAATGATAGAAGCTGGTTCCCGGCAACGTACTGTGGCTTTAGCTCTGAATACAAGTCAGAGTGTTATCAGTCGACTTTGGACACGTTACCGAAGCACTGGTACCGTGGCTGAGCGCCATGGAGGATGGTATCGCTGCACCACACGGAGACAAGACCGATACATTCAAATCTTAACTCGAAGAGCTCCAACAATAACCGCCATGATGTTAGCCGTGAGGCTTCATCACTCTTCAGGGAACTTAATTAGCGACCAAACAGTCAGAAACCGCTTGCATGAAGTGAACCTTCATTCCCGAAGACCGCTACGGGTACCACCTATAGCAATGCACAATCGTAGGATTCGATATCAATGGGCTCTTGAACACAGAAATTGGGCAGAAGAACAATGGCGTTTCGTGTGCTTTTCTGATGAGTCTCGTTTTGGTATGAGACCGGATACAAGACGTATACGACACTGGAGAACCCCTGGACGCCAACAGCGATTAAAATCCTGCCAGGAAGTCCATTCTTATAGTGGTGGAACCATCATGGTATGGGCGGGTATTTGGATCGGCGGAAGAACTGAGTTGATTTGGATCAGAGGCAACCTCAACGCTCAAATTTATGCTGAGACGATTGTATCAGACGTCATCGTTCCTCTACAAGTGCAAATCGGTCCCTTATTTCAGGTTAATGCATGATAATGCACGACCGCACACCGCAAGAGTTGTAAGACAGACTCTCGCCGCAGCTAACATCAATGTCCTGCCCTGGCCTGCTCAGTCGCCAGACTTGAACCCGATTGAGCATGCATGGGATATGCTACAGAGAAGAGCTCTGCCGAATATGGAGGGTATCCAGTCGCAAGAAGACCTTTTTTTGTTGTTGCAACGAACATGGGCGGCCATTCCACAGCGTGATTTGGATGAACTCATTTTGAGTATGCCAAACCGATGTTCTTGTGTTGTTAGTGTTCGCGGTAGAAACACGGATTATTAATTGTTTAAGTTACCCAATAAAATTTTAAAGAAAACTGTTATTTCAGTCTTTTTTCGAACTTTTGTGTTAGTGGTTCAAATGTCAAAAATCCCTTTATTAGGAAAATGGCAAATTTCTTTATTAATGCAAAGGTGACTTTGTTTATCGTTACTGTGACAAACGAAAACACTTTATTTGATGAATCCTTAAAGAAAATTTTAATTAATATCAATCAGGAGAAAAGTTATTGCAAAAATATATGTTGATCCCTAGACACTTTTGATGTGTGTATTTTAGGAATTGTACACATTTCCTAGGAATTGTATAGAATGACGGCACACTTTTCCGTTAACATATACAAAACGATCTCATCTATGGAGTTTTGAGTGACGAAGATGAAGATGAATGAGTACTTTAAGTACTTGCTTATCGCGGATAAGATCTTCGCAAGGAACCTTATCAGCGGGGTAATTGCGTAACACACTATTGGTAGCAATGGCTTTCATTTTGACAGTTTATTAACATTAATTGCGTTATATTTAATTTACGTTGCTGAGTAGACAAATACAAACGTAACGACTTCCAAACACAATCTGTATTATTTTGAAGGATCATCATCATCATCATCTGCCGAGCCTTTTCCCAACTATGTTGGGGTCGGCTTCCAGTCTAACCGGATGCAGCTGAATACCAATATTTTACATGGAGCGGCTGCCTATCTGACCTCCACAACCCAGTTACTGGGTAATACGATACCCCTTGGTAAGACTAGTTGTCAGACTTTCGGGCTTCTGACTAAGGATATTGTTAATTAATTACCAAATCATGAGGTAATTATTAATAATGATAGACAATTATTAATAATTTTCTATTAATCACACTTACCGTAACATTTAAATAAATTCGTATTATTTAAAAACAAGCACCTCCTCCATACTATGTGATCCATATGAAATCCGCATCAGTCGCGTGCTCTCTCAACATACACAGAGAAGTGTCACATGTTGTACTGCTGATGTTTTTAGGGTTCCGTACCCAAAAGGGTAAAACGGGACCCTATTACTAAGACTCGACTGTCCGTTTGTCTGTCTGAGAACATTTTCGAAAGGTCTTATTTAAAAAATGATAACTGGAAATCTCTGTTTCTATGGAAAATTTAAAATCGGTCTAATTTGGCTGTAACACTATTTTTCGAAAATGTCCTCTACTAACTTTTTAGACCTTTGTATCCTGCTTAAGCGTATGAAGTTTCATTAAAATTGATTCAAATTATTTCGAAAAATAAGCGCTTGAAAGTTTGTATGAAATACCGTACGGCTTAAAAAAGGTGGAATATTTGTTTGTAATAAGCATGTAATAGTTTTATTGTAAATATTGCACTAGAATTTGACCAAGGTTCTGAGATGTTTTCCCTTTGACACTACACCCGTACCTAGCTGGTATCAATAAGCCAGGCCGTTACACTTACACGTATTAGTCCGTATCTTGAAAATTACTGAATCGATTTTGATGAAACTTGCACTGTTCCTTCAGAGCGTTTACGCCGAACGGCATTTCATACAAACTTTCAAGCCCTTATTTTTCAAAGTGAATGAACCGATTTTAATGAAACTTCATACGCATAAGCAGGATGCAAAGGTCTAAAAAGTTAGTAGAGAACATTTTCGAAAAATAGTGTTACAGCCAAATTAGACCAATTTTAAACTTTCCATAGAAACAGAGATTTCCAGTTATCTTTTTTTAAATAAGACATTTCGAAAATGTTCTCTACTAACTTTTTACACCTTTGTATCCTGCTTATGCGTATGAAGTTTCATTAAACTCGGTTCATTCATTTCGAAAAACAAGGGCTTGAAAGTTTGTATGAAATGTCGTACGGCGTAAACGCTCTTAAGTTGAAGTAAATCTAAGCCAATAAAAAAAATGGTCACGATCCGAATAATAGTTGCGGAGAAATGCGTGGACAAACATACATACCTACGTGTCGCATTAAATAAAATAAAATAATAAAAATAATAATCATTTATTTCAGACAAAAAAGTCCATAGGCAAGGCAAGATCGTTAGTAACAAGAATTTTGCTTATAACTAATGTTAGTAATTAAAAATAATAAAAAAACATTGAAAACCTTCTTTCTTTAGGGTTCCGTACCCAAAGGGTGAAAACGGAACCCTATTACTAAGACTTCGCTGTCTGTCCGTCTGGCCGTCTGTCCGTCTGTCCGTCTGTCCGTCTGTCCGTCTGTCTGTCACCAGGCTGTATCTCAAGAACCGCGATAGCTAGATAGTTGAAATTTTGACAAATTATGTATTTCTGTTGCCGCTATAACAACAAATACTAAAAACAAAATAAATTAAATATTTAAGGGGGGCTCCCATACAAAGAACGCGATTTTTTTGCCCTTTTTTACTCGATATCAAAAATGGCAACAGGTAGGCACTTGAAATATTCACAAAATACTCAGTTGTATTTTAACTTTAATAATAAATAATAAAATTAAAATAAAATAAATATTTAAGTGGGGCCGCCATACAACAAACATGTTTTTTTTTTGGCGTTTTTGCCTTGTGGTACGGAACCCTTCGTGTGCGAGTCCGACTCGCGCTTGGCCAGTTTTTTTAAGTTGTTTTTAGCTTTTCAGTTTTTTTTAACTTTAGTTTTTACCGCAGTCGGGTTTTTAGTATTTTAATTACTTTTTTTATCTCTGAAATCATAACCTACTCTGTACAGGTATATGCAAATAGGGTGAAGGGCCCATTTCATGTCCAACTAAATTATTCCGTTTTGTGTCATAAAAGTCGTGTACATTAAGTTTACAATACGGATAGCGTGCCGCTCCCTTAATGGACGGCTTAGGTTCGATTCCCGTGCGACGGATTTTTTGCGACGTGACACGCTTTTGTAAGCTTTGTTAAAAGGGTTTTTGGAAGATAAATGATCGCGTCATTCATGTTTTGGGATTAAGTGAAAATCATGGCATGTTACGACATATTACAGTCCTAATTTGGTTGTAAAAGGAAATCAGATTGAAAGGTTTAACTCGATATCCAAGGTTTAACACATAGATATCCGAGAGATATGCCTTCACTGCATATTTCTTCAAGTTCTAGTGTCGCCACATATTCCCCGCCTCGGAAACTCCCACAAAAACAAAAGAAACGTGGTTTAACAGCTGTTGGAGGATCTTCTCGTTACAATATTTTAATGAGCCTGATAGGAAACGCCTATCTCTTCTAGTTTTTATTAAGATATGATTGATGTCTAAAAGTAGGTATTTGTACAAAGCTACTTACAGAAATAAAATCTCAAGCGGTTTCACACACGTAATATAAATATATAAAATATGCCTATATGTTAATCCGGGGTGTCCCCTACCTCCGTAGAAAATTTCATCAAAATTGGTCAAGCCGTTTGAGCGTGAAGAAGTAACAAACATATGAACATACACACACACTCACAAACTTTCGCCTTCATAATATTAGTGTGATATAATTATAATATTTATCATCATTCATCATCATTTCAGCCGAAAGACGTCCACTGCTGGACATAGGCCTCCCCCAAATGGGGGAACCTAAATCGCCACGCTTGGCAGGCGGGTTGGCGATCACAGTATGGTATGGTTGTGGAATGCATAGAGAACGCTGCTGTCCATTCTCCGCTACGAACCTTAGTCGCCTTTTACGACACCCACGGGGGGTCATTGTACTCATCATTATGAACAACTTTTACTATGGGCCCAAACCAGAAATCGCGAAAAAAAATCAGTTGTTCCATACATTTTGACGAGTTATACGAACATAAATGTAGGGAACAGCTGTTTTGTTCTTCGCAATTTCAGAGGAACCCTTAAGAGGTTTTCAGTTATTGCAATTACACCTTGTATAGTGTGATGAGTTTTATTGCAATATGGCAGATAATTTAATGAATAGTGTTTTGTGTTTCTTTGTTTTGTAATGTTAATTACTTTGTATACTAGAATTAAGTTCTTCTAACTTAACAGACAGCTAAGCTGCTGTCTAGCAGCACAGCTGTCTGTTCAGTTAGAAGAACTTGATTGTTCAGTTCAGTTCAGTTTGATGCGCCACTTCTTCTTCCCGTTTAAAGCACTAGGACGTGGTGAAGGGCATCCGTTTGAGGGAAATGTTGACGTTCAAAAACAGCTGATTCGCAGCCATATTTTTCCACTTCAGCTGTGATGTCACATTATGATCTATAATATAAAAAAATGAATCGCTGAATGTGTTGCTAAGCGCAAATCTCGAGAACAGCTGAACCGATTTCGCTAATTCTTTTTTTAGAATATTCCTTGAAGTACGAGGATGGTTCTTTCTTACGCAGAGAAAAATGTACTAGTAGGGTAGGAGTAGGGTAGGAGTAGGGTAGGAGTAGGGTAGGAGTAGTGTAGGAGTAGGGTAGGAGTAGGGCAGGAGCAGTGTAGGAGTAGGTTAGGAGTAGTGTAGGAGTAGGGTAGGAGTAGGGTAGGAGTAGGGTAGGAGTAGGGTAGAAGTAGTGTAGGAGTTGGGTAGGAGTAGGGTTCGAGTAGGGTAGAAGTAAGATACGAGTAGTGTAGGAATAGGGTAGGAGTAGGATAGGGGTAGGGTAAGGTAAGGGGTAGGACCATGCAAACGAAGTAGCGCCGGGCAGCTAGAAATAATTTATACGGCAAAACAAGGTTTGCCGGGTCAGCTAGTTTAAAATAAAAACGTAATCAATACTCCTAAGAGATTACTTGATTATTTTTTATGATAAGTCGAAGCTAATTAAATTAGTTAATAAAAACGTTATAGCAGTGCATACAATTGGATCACTAGACTTTTAAATCATAATGTCAACTAACTCATCATTGTAATAATAACGTTCATTGAAAAACTCACGTTTTGACAAGATATTTTCTTAGCTAAAGTTGTTTTGAAATCTCTAGTTTTTCAATAAAATAGATATAGATTTCACTCTCACAAATCGGCATAGATTCTTACGCCTGACCCGATTACGGAATAAGATGAACTTCGTGGAAGAATGCACTAGTTTTAACAGATGTTTGGAATTAGGTCTTACTGTAGTTGTCTAGGTTACTTCTGTTATCGTAACTTTACAAGCTTTAGGTAAATTACTCATGTGGGAATTTATAATGTTGTAAAATTGTTGTGTGTAATTATGTGAACCGTCACGAGCTTTGACTAACGCAAAAGTCCAAAGCAATTTTCTCGTGAAACACCAATTATTGCAACTTTAATCGCCTGGGAAAGCACGTTAAGCCGTTGATCAAATCAAATCACTTTTATTTGTTAACATAGGTACAGAAATACAGATCTTGAGTTTAGTGAACAGAACGCTATGTTATGCCAGGAGGTGTACAAATATGGTGTGCATCTAGATCAATATTACGAATTTACACAAAATAAAAAAAAATGTTTGAAAATCATGCATAATTAAAATTTCAATATAAATTATAACCATTATATAATATTATGAAAAAACAATTCAAATTATAAGATTAAAAGTAAGCCTTGGCAGTTAAGAAATGACCAGTCTCAACGGACGGCGCCCGTTCACGAATACAACAGAGCGCATCCCAGCGCGTCAAAAAAACATACTGTTGGAATTTCAACTCTCGGCGCTGAGCAGTACGTTGAAAATCCAGTGCGCGAGAAAAAATCGCCGCGGGCAAATCACGCCCGTGCGATCCTGGGCTAAGAGTAAGTTTTCCAAAAACGAAACCAATTCGTTCACAAACTTAACTAAATTTAGGTTCAGTACATCTTTTCCTTTCTATTTAATTAAGAAAAGGACTGAAGATACATTTTAGTTTAGTCCTGTCAAATTAATCAGCGCCTGACCTAAATTGACGTAATTTTAGTAGGCAAGTTTTTAATCACGTCTAAACTTGTATGGAGTAGTGTCAGGCGCTGATTAATTTGACAGGACTAAACTAAAATTTATTTTCTGTCCTTTTCCTATTGAAATAGAAAGAAAAAGATGCACTGAACTTAAATTTAGTTTACTTTGTGAACAAGGGAATCGGCGCCATTGACTTACTAACAAGTGATCCAAAACCAAGAGGAATAAGACAGAAGAAAGGGCGGCCCTTGCGCTGCTGTGAGACCACACAGGCTAAAAATAATCAAATATATAACAAGTGACATGTGGCTAAATAATAACAGCCGCACAGGTCGATCGATCAGGTTAAGCTATGCTTGCCGCGGTTGGTCTGTGGATGGGTGACCATCTTTACATACCGAGACCCCTCCGTGCCTCGGAAAGCACGTTAAGCCGTTGGTCCCGGCTGTCATTCGTGGATGTCAGTGTGTCGTGTGACAGTCGTTACGGGTAGTCAGAAGCCCGAAAGTCTGACAACCAGTCTTACCAAGAATCCATGTAAAATACTGGTATTCAGCTGCATCCGATTAGACTGGAAGCCGACTCCAACATAGTTGGGAAAAGGCTAGGCAGATGATGATAACAAGTGACACTAAATATAGAAATAGTGCAAAGTCTTTGTATTAAAAGTCTTAATTTTAATACACATTGCACAATTCCGGTGCAGCAAAGAAACTAGTTTTCATATTCCATTAAATTATTCAGCTTTTGTGAAAGGCGACTACGGGATTATGTCAAGAGCAGAGGTGGGGCGTCCCGCTGTCTAGTAATTATACAACGAGACAAGTGCGATTATAAAGTAGGAGGGTACCTACTTTATAATCGCACTTCTCGAGCGTAGAGTTGGTATCTTTAAGCGTAGAGTTGGTATTTGTACATTTTATTGTTAGCAACGGGTTTCCTGATATTTGGCCTGATTATAACAATCAATCGAGGTCTTCAATACAGGGTGGATTTTTGAGACAGGGCTATAAGGGTAGGTACGTAACCTTTGTAGTAACAAAAAAAACGGTCTTCGGAGACTGACCAGATTTTTTTGAGAAGTTTTGATGATTATTGACAGATTTAAAAATATATAAAGTAAGTCAGGAAATGGGCCATTTTCACAATTTTTTTTTTGTGAATGCATGCTTAAAAATCCACTCTGTATTTTTGTTGTGCAATATTATGTTATTCTCCTTTCCACCGTCAGATCGGCCAATTTCTTTTTCAAGGCTACAGACAGCCTGAAGGGAGTTACTAGTTGCCTTAAGAGTTAAGGGCAGCAAGTTGCGACAGGCGGCGCAGCAAAAGACACAGAAAATGTTATAACGTGTTACAATATAACTGTACTGTATTCTTCATCGTAACCTGCCAAGCCATCATCTGCCAGCCTCTTGCAACTATGTCGGGGTCGGCTTTGAGTCTAACCGAATGCAGATGAATACCAGTATTTCGCATGGAGCAACTGCCTATCTGACCTCCACAGCCCAGTTACTGAGTAACCCTTGGTAAGACTGGGTAAGGCTATACGTTTGAACTAAATAGGGCTAGAAGAAATTGTTAAAAAGTTGCTTGTTAGGTCCCATTTTGCCATAGAACAATTAGCTTTAATGTTCCCACTGCTGGGATACAGACCTCCTCTCGGTGAGAGGGAGGGAGGAAGGTCATATTTTGCCATCATCATCATCATTTCAGCCGAAAGACTTCCACTGCTGGACATAGGCCTCCCCCAAAAGAGGGGGGGTTTGCCATAATCGCCACGCTTGGCAGGCGGGTTGGCGATCGCAGTATGGTATGATGGTGGAATACATAGAGAACGCTGCTGCCCATTCTCCGGTACGATCCTTAGTCGCCTTTTACGACACCCACGGGAAGTAAGGGTTGGTGGTATTCTTTAAGTCCGGCACCACACAGACAGGCGCTTTAGTTTGTGTTAATTATTTCATCACCACTGCTCTCAAAACGGTGAAGGAAAACATCGTGAGGAAACCGGCATGTCCTAGAACCAAAAAATCGAAGACATGTGACATCTGCCAACCCGCACTGGGCCCGCGTGGTGGATTACAACCCACTCCCTCTCACCGAGGAACATTATATTCTGATTATGTATGTCATCGAATCAAGCGTACGTAGAAACTAGGTTTCATTTCATTATGCAGCTCTTGTGAAAGGCGACTATAGGATTATGTCAAGAGCAGCGGTCGCTGGCGGCGGCGTCCCGCTGTCTAGTAATTATACGAGGAGACAAGTGCGATTATGAAGTACCCTTTTGAGCGTGGAGTTGGTGTTTTTACCTTTTATAGTAAGTATAAATTTCAATGCCTATTACCTAATGTTTAGCCAGGGATTAATTACTACTACCACTTACTACTCAAACTCAAAGCATTTATTTAAATTTTACCATTCTCAGGCACTTTTTAATTGACAAGGAGTCGGTCTGTCACAAAAATATGAAGCTACTTGTCCATTCCAAAGCGCAGTAGTACCCATGGAGAAGAACTACTGTTTGGACTTAAACAATTACAACGCGGTCACATTAACTTGACGCTTGGCGTTGATGACGTCATTTTGGTTTTATGGTAATATACCTAAATATAAAAACAACAGTAGAAAACTAGCCAAATTATCGACGCGCGTATCGGTAACAAAGACAAAGACAAAGGCCTAACACTTGCTGGGCGAGCTAAGGAATGCGGGCCTCGCATTCCAGAGATGCGTCAAGTTAATGTGACCGCGTTGTATATACTGAAGTACTATTACACCTTTTCCTAACACTTGCGTAAAACAGACGCGATGTTATGTTATGTTCATCCTGATTATAATAATCAGTCGAGCTCTCCTGTGTAGGTTTTATAAGCAATCGTAGTTTTATTTACTGTGCAACGAAACAATGATAGTAATCACCTTGTACCTCCCTATGACTAGGTATCCACTTTTCTATGTGAATAAATCATTCACTTATCACATATTTGTGGTTTTGTACACGTGTCTAAGCTGATTTTCCAATAGGCTTGCTGAGTTTTGAAAATCTATGACAAAATGGTAATCCTGGGTAAATCATATATACAAAACGTGTTTAATGTTTTAAGTATTTTACTCTATTTTGAAAATCTTGGCCTACCAGGGGTCGCAACACGCATGTCTACATAATTTTAGCAGTTCACAGAATGCTAGCTACATTTAATTCATCACACTATCTTACACCTCAAAACAGACCAAAATCCTGCCCAATCTGTAGTACAAAAAAAACCCTACAAATCATACCAAACACCGTAAAATCATACTGAATCCATGTCCTGTTCGTACCGTCAACCAAGTAATAACTTGAATACAAAAACCACCCTTATTTCTATGACACAAACGCGCTGTCTATCTCAAATAATTAGGTGCCACTTGCGTGCCGGAGAGTGGTTCGTGACTAAAATAACAACTACGCGGATCGATCAAAGTTAAGCAACGCGTGCTGAGGTCGGGTGACCGCATCTATTCCGTGCTCAGCATGTTTAGCCGTTGGTCCCGGCTGCCATTCGTAAATCTTTGACAGTCTTTACGGGTAGTCAGAAACCCGAAGATCGGACAACCAGTCTTGCCAAGGAATATCGTGGCACCCAGTAACAAAGTTGTGGAGTTTAGATAGGCAGTCGCTCCATATAACATACTAGTATTCAGCTGCATCCGGTCAGACTGGCAGCTGACCCCAACATAGTTGGGAGGAAGCTAGGCAGGTAGATAAGCGTACTACAGGGCTAACTGTGTACCAGGCTTGCCAGCTGATGTCGATGACCCGAATACTGTGACAGAGGGATGGGTGCGGGGGCAGGGGGGACCAGGGGCACGCGCGGGCAGCGGGAGGGGAGCGGTTATGTATGGGGAGGCGGTACGTTGACACTGTTGCACGGTACGGAAATATTGGGATCTATATATTGTTTTGGTATCAAGAATAGAGTAAAATGTACGTAATTTTAAAATTTGTGAGGACTACCAGAGCTTGGTAAAATAGCAGTATAACTGCTTCTTCTCATAAAAGTTTCTTCAAACAGGTGCGACACGCGATAAAATCGCGCGCGACACAAAGCCACCGAGCGGTGCCTTTGTGTCGCGCGCGATTATATCCCTTGTCGCGCCTGTTTGTAGGAGCCTTAAAGAGAAGGAATGATGAGTCAGTTCACCATGCTTGTTCATTTTGTACAACTTTGAGATTTCAGGCTATCCCAAGTATCCTCGCGAAACATAAAGCACGATCTGTATCTTCTACATCATACTTGAGAGTCTCTTTTTAGGGTTCCGAAGTTCCTACAAGGAACCCTTATAGTTTCGTCATGTCCGTCCGTCTGTTTGTCCGAGGATTTTCTAAGGAACCGTTAGTACTAGAAAGCTGTAATTTTGTAGGAGTGTGTATATCAAATTACGACGACAAAGTGGTAAAATAAAATTTTTAAACATATTTTTTTTTAGGGTAGTCCCTCCATGTGAAATGGGGATGAATATTTTTTTCGTCGTCTTCCCCATCGTGTGGGGTATCGTTGAATAGGTCTTCTAAAATGACTTGGGGGCTGCTATTTAGAAATTAATCTATAAAATGTATAAATCTAGTAGTCAACACTACCGACCGACCGCGGTAGCTGCGCGGTGCGGGAGGGGTGCTAGTTGTCATAAGTTGACGAATCACTGAGCTCTCGCATCACGACACTACACCCCTCCCGCACCGCGCTGCTACCTCAGGCAACGTCTTAGTTAAGCGGTCATAGAGAGGCGTGAAATAATAAAATTTTAGAAAGTAATTTCTTGGGCGTCTCGGTCAAAGGCACACACGAGGAACTTAACACATCCTTAAGGCTAAATCCCGTAATTAATAACGTTCCCATTCTCGTCTCAGCGACAACCTATTTCAAAAACTTGTCAAAAATTTATGAAAATTACAACAGAATTCAGACTGAGATTAGATTGCGATCGTTTTTATAAAAGAGACGGAATCAGACTGTCAACTCAGCAGACTGATACGTCTGCGGGACTATGATAATTTAATACCTTGTCGGAAGTACATCTTAAAACTGCCAATTAAGACCAGCTTGGCGAGAACTGACTTCCCTCAAGAATATACCCCAGAAAATACGGGATTTGCCTCTGGCACCAAATACGCTGTACCATCATTGTACATGTTAGTGTTCAATAAATAAAATAATACAAAAGATGATGAATTGATAGGTAAAATAAGTGATGACAGATTGCTACGACGTACGTCTACGCCTGCTACGCCGTCGTAGCAGTTTGCTACGTAATACTACGCAACGTGAACCTATCCTAACTGAAATAGTATTCCGTTTCAAAACATGATTCTTAACACCTCCAGGAAGTACATTTTCACACGCCAAACCTATTTATAGAACGGACAGTGGAAACAAATTGCCACCCTTAAGACATCTCTGCAAATGTACAACCGGTAGCAACCCCCTAACATTTATTAACATTGGAAAACCTACTTTAACTCCTACGAAATACAATGCTATTTACTGCAACATCTCACTCAAACTTTATTGAATAAAGCGATACTGTACAGCAGTCGAAAACCAACTTTCGTTCTCAAAGATAAAGTTGATTTTACTTCGAAACAGAAAAGTAATAGCTAATATTTCCTGTTTAACTTAGGCATCGTAAAGTGTGCCCTGACACACAGAAATTAAGGTGTGTTTTACACTGTGTAAGGTTAAATACATTTAGTATTACAAATACAGTTTCGCAGAGCTCGGCGCGAGAGATTTGATATCGTTTTTTGCAAGTGTCTTCGTATATAATATAGTACATAGCAAGTTCTCGTTCCCTTTGACAATTTTCTAATATATTTCTGTGCTGCGAATATTGCTCTGCACCGTAATTGGGTAGCAAGTTGAGGTTCTACAACACCAACGGCAATAACGTAATTTTATAACACATTGTCAAAACTTGAAATATAGCTGTTTAGCTAAATCGTGCATTCAAAACATAAACGGCCGTTTTTGTTACAAATGCACGATTTAGCTAAACAGCTATATTTCAAGTGTTGACAATGTGTTATAAAATTACGTTATTGCCTTTTCTACAGTAATAATAGACCACATTTTGTATTTTTGATTCTATTTACGAGTTATGACATTTTTTCGATTGGCGGCGCTAGTGGACTGTAAAACGCCCCTTAAGGAGCTCAACGATTCGACGAACAATACCAAAGAAAGGACATTTGGGTAGGCCACATAAATTACTCAAACTGCCAGACCAAGAGAAAAAAAAAACTAATAGAACAGAGATATATATAAAAGTAACAAAATGACCCACATCGTCTTCACATTCACAAATCACAATAAATAAAATAATGTAATACTTTACAAAGTAAGCAAATGTCATTGTTTATAAAAAAATCATTAATGTCAATGTGTATATAAAAAACAAAGACGTTCAAAATGCAGAAATTTGAAGCAGCACAATCCCAAGCATTTTTGTCCTCAATATAATCTTTAACTGTATAAAAGGCTTTCTGATGTGACGGTAATAGCCGCGACTTACGAATTGTAGGTCGTAGGTTCGAACCCAGTCAGGCGCTTTACTTTGTGTAAATTATTTCAAAACGGGGAAGGAAAACATCGTGAGGACACCGGCATGTCCTAGAACCAAATAATCGCATGTGACATCTATCAACACGCACTGGGCCCGCGTGGTGGATTATGGCCCACTCCTTATCACTTAGTGGGAACATTATAGGCTGATTATGCTAAGCAGTTTGCAAATACAACCTTTTTTTGTAATCACACTGATATTATAAAGGCGAAAGTTTGTGGGTGTGTGTGTGTGTGTGTTTATATGTTTGTTATTTCTTCACGCTCAAAAGGCTGGACCAATTTTGATAAAATGTTGTATAGAGGTAGCTGACACCCTGGATTAACATATAGGCTACTTTTTATTCCGATATTCCTACGGATGGGTGACCGTCTTTACATACCGAGACCCCTCCGTGCCTCGGAAAGCACGTTAAGCTGTTGGTCCCGGCTGTCATTCGTGGATCTTTAACAGTCGTTACGGGTCGTCAGAAGCCCGAAAGTCTGACAACTAGTCTTACCAAGAAGGGTCATACCCAGTAAAATACTGGTATTCAGCTGCATCCGGTTAGACTGAAAACCGACCCCAACATAGTTGGGAAAAGGCTAGGCAGATGATGATTATGAAAATTTAATACAGGGTATAAGGATTACAGGGTAGATAGATTATGTTTAAAATTATTATTATGTTGCCGTGCCCTAAACGGGTTTCATGTTGGGACATATTGTAACAACGAAATGCACACATGATTGTGCAATAAAGAGTTTGAGTTTGAGTTTTTAAGGGATATTGATGTACAAACTGCTACCAAAAATTCAATGCATGGTTCTAGACCCACTAGCTTTAAAAAATTTGAACTTTTATAAAAAAAAGCGGTCAAGTGCGAATCGACCACCGTACCTATAACATTTTTATTTATTGTTTATTAATTAAGGAACTAAACAAACATACAAACATCAATAGGTTTGTCCGGATGTTGACACACTTTAAGCAATCTTAAAAACTAACTTAAAACTTAGATATTATACAAATAACACAGTTTATAAAACATTAAATATTACACACTATGTGCTTTCAAGTGCCTACCTAGTACGGTTCCAGCCCTGTGACAGACAGACGGACGGACGGCAGAGCCTAGTAATAGGGACCCGTTGACACTCTTTGGGTACGGTACCCAAAAAAACAACATCTACACTGCTATGATATATATTTTAACTCAATCGTATGACGGGATGTGGGTGAAAATCGATTGCAACACCCGACCGTTCGCTACTAACATGTAGGCTATATATCGGTTCACTTAAGTACCTAAATGTTAGTATATCTACATAGCAAAATAGCTCTTATTGATTAAAAAGTATCCATTTAGTTTATTCTGTGTTAAAACCGTTTGCACGTTCAATCGTTTCGATTTATTTGATTCATTCATTTCATTCATTTTCAAATGTCTTTATTAACCAAAGGAACAATATACAAAATGCACTTACCCTAAGTTACATTAACTCATTAATATTAGGCACTTTATGAGGCTAATGATGCACCTTTCAAAGCTTATGACAGGTAGTTTAAACTGCTAACAACATACATTTTACACACAATAACTACGGGGACATGAAGACAATATAGAAATTATTTAGTTACAATTTACTGATTGCAAGGTATTACAAAAAAATATTATTTAACTATTATGATTTATTTGATTCAATCCATCCATACTAATGCAAAAGTAACTCTGTCTATCTAAAACGGTTTCACGCTTTAACATCTGAATGGACTTCAATGAAATTTGGCACACAGGTAAAACATGGCCTGGGTTAGGACATAGGATACTTTAATCCCGGTTATACGTTCCCTTGGAATAATTTCCGACCTCCACGTGGGCGACGTCACAGACAAAAGCTTAAAATCTATATCAGCTGGCGTGACTTCCACTTCAAGAATTTAGAAGAAGAAGAACATTAAGAAATAGGAAGACTGGTGCTTTGTCTTTCTTAAGGATAATAATACTGCCGTCATAAAGAAAAAGGGCACAACTAACCTTTTTTCCAAAATTGAGTAAAAAAACTGGCATATGCGCCTTTTTTTCAGACTCCAAATATGTATAATTGTAATATGTAATATGTTAGTTGTGCCCTTTTTCTTTATGACGGCAGTATAGACGTCACTCGTTCCTGTAATTTCACTAACACAATACTCTTCAAACCCGGAAACCAGAAATGATACTTGACACCTCAAATAAGTACAGAAACTGATCTCCCCTTGAATGAAATCTTTTACAAAGACCTCTAAGGCTAGACAAAACAATGATTCACTATCATAATTTCAGGCGAAAGATGTTCACTGCTGGGCAAACGCCTCCCTTAGACTTTTTGTACACGACACGATTTCTTTACGGTCCGGCGTATAAACCGCGCCGTAGAAAAAACATGTCCGTCAACAAGCTTCCATAGTGATTCATACAAAAAACATGTCCATCAACAAGCTTCCAAAGTGATCCATACAAAAAACAGGTCCGTCAACAAGCTTCCATAGCGATCCATACAAAAAACATGTCCGTCAACAAGCTTCTATAGTAATCCATACAAAAACAGGTCCGTCAACAAGCTTCCATAGTGATCCATATAAAAAACATGTCCGTCAACCAGCTTTCATAGTGATCCATACAAAAAACATGTCCGTCAACAAGCTTCTATAGTAATCCATACAAAAACAGGTCCGTCAACAAGCTTCCATAGTGATCCATATAAAAAACATGTCCGTCAACCAGCTTTCATAGTGATCCATACAAAAAACATGTCCGTCAACAAGCTTCCATAGAGATCCATTCAAGAAACATGTCCGTCAACAAGCTTCCATAGTGATCCATACAAAAAACATGTCCGTCAACCAGCTTCCATAGTGATCCATACAAAAAACATGTCCGTCAACAAGCTTCCATAGAGATCCATTCAAGAAACATGTCCGTCAACAAGCTTCCATAGAGATCCATACAAGAAACATGTCCGTCAACAAGCTTCCATAGAGATCCATTCAAGAAACATGTCCGTCAACAAGCTTCCATATAGATCCATACAAAAAACATGTCCGTCAACAAGCTTCCATAGTGATCCATACAACACTGACGACCGTGCCTACACACGGCGAATAAACCGTAGTTTTTTACGGCAAGAAAAACGTGTGTATATACAAAAGGCTTAACAGGAATTACCACAAAGATAATTCATGTATGTTCTTCAAAACATTTAATGTACTCCTTTTCAGCGCACTTCATACCTCTAAGTTTAGAAAACCGTTAAATAATTTCACCTAGTTAAGTGGAAGCTTCAAGTCTTTAGAAGTGTAAGGTCAGTTCGTACTACGTAATAGCACTGGGTATTGAATAATGGACACGTTAGAACGTCATCGGTTTGTAGTAAGTACTAACACGCGATCGTAATACGAATTACATGCTAAAAGCTTTTGACGAAAAATATTTACGAATAAGTTTTCCTGTTCTCATATTTTTATAATTAATGAATCCACACTAAATACAGGGTGACAAGGACCTCAAAAATCTGCTGCTTCATAGAAAACCGCAATTCAATTCAATTCAAATATTTTATTTCAGAAAAAAAATCCTATAACTTAGCCTAATGTTAGTATTAATTTATAATAAACGACAAATGAACCATCGAACTGTTCGTTCATGCAATTCGTTCAGTTCGTTCGTTCGTGCAATACCTACGCGGTCAAAATGTGTGGAACAGACATATTTTGATTAAATAACCGTTCAAAAGTTTCACCACATTTCAGAATCATGTACTTACTCAATCTATGGTAACACTTTGCACGTCGATATCTCCGCCACCCTGTATTATACTATGCTATACTTACTATAAATCTAGATACTAATTAATATAAACGCGATAGTAACACTGTCTGTTACCTTCAGCTACCCACCGGAGTCCGGCGTCAAACAGCCTGCTGTGTTTCGTCGATGCGTGACAGTTCCAGTGCCTTAGGCATCTTCTGGGCACGCTCGTTCCATCATAGACCTCATCCATCGCTTTCTATCAGGCGTGATCGACGTCAAGAGCGGGCTTTCTCAGCAATAAAAAAAAATAAAAAAGATTTATATATTTGGTAAACAGATAGTCCACATGACCTGAGAGAGGACTGTGGATACTTTTTATCTCGGCAGTAGTACGTTTCTGTGGGTTAATTTCTAACCTTTACCTTTCACGCGTCGGCGAAGCCACGGACATAGGCTAGTATTACAATAATTATTTAAAGTAACCGATAAAAGCTTCTCAATAGTTTTCTGTGCTGGATTAAAATACACTTTGAAAAATTAAAATTAAAATATTGATTTTAATATAACCACTTACGTGTACCTATTGAACATTTTTGAGCCGTTTAGGCATCGGTCAGTTAAAGTAAGCCGTTAGTGACAAGTATCACGAACGTCAGGTCTCGTGAATGTCAAGTGTCACGAATTTCAAGTCTCGTGAGTGTCGATTTTCACGAATGTCAGGTCTCGTGAGTGTCAGGTGTCACGAATTTCGAGTCTCGTGAGTGTCAAGTGTCACGAATGTCATTTCTCGTGAGTGTCAAGTGTCACGAGTGTCAGGTCCCGCGAGTGTCAAGTGTATGACAGTAGACACTCGCGGGTCAAGATGTCAGGTCTCGTGAGTGTCAAGTGTCACGAATGTCGGGTCTCGTTAGTGTCAAGTGTCACGAGTGTCAGGTCTCGTGAGTGTCAAGTGTCACGAGTGATGTCGTGAGTGACCTGACACTCATTTCATTTCTGATAGCGTGAATTATACTTTTCAAATTATCTTATTCTATTCTATTCTTATATCTCTTATCAAATTCAAAATCTATCAATCTAGACCAATGAGCCAATTACAAATAAATAATTCTAGCCAGTTAAAGTATCAAGCTTGACAAGAAAGGTCAGCCACACACGAACACCAGAATTAGAAGCTTCAAGAAATCTTGGAAAAGGTCAGTACTTAATAAACGTATTTAAAGTTTATCAGAATCTTAGGTGGGGCACGCGATGGGTTGAATAAAGTAAATTAACTTTATGTAGTGATAGTTATGGGTATTTTGCACCACAAATTACAAATTGCGTTTAGCGTAAAATATATATAAAACAACATTATGTCTTTGTCATCTTCAAACATCAAAAATCTTTCAACGACAGGAACAGATAGATAATAGATAAAACATTTATTCAGTGCACATAAAAGACAGCAGGACATTTAAATGATAACAAACTACGGGCAAGAAACTCCACGTACAATTCATTTATTTCATTTTTTTAAATCCAAATTAGCTCAAGACACTAATACTACCAGTTACTAGGTTTTACAAGCTTAGCAATTATGCTCCATTTCAGCAAAATAAAATTATATAATTTCACCCAGTTCAGAAACTTCAAGTCTTATAAAAGGTCAGTACGTAGTGGTTATGTAATGAAAACTTCAACCGAATCTCGGTTTATATGCACGCGATCGTAAACTGAAATAAAGGCAGTTGAGAACTAGGTTATTTTACTTGCTGATAAATGATTTTATTTCTATAACTAGGTTTGAGCAAACACTTTTACACGCCAATCATATTTTTTTAAACCTAGATAATGTTCGGCGTTTCCTATCTGACTACTCTGAGAAGAAAAGCCGAAAGAAACTAAGAGGTCACAGTCTCTTTTAAAGTCCAGACATAATCTTGGTCAGATCATGTAAAGACCATGTAGATTGGTGTCCAAGGAGTTCCTTGCCCGTTCTTCTCCATAGAGATCTACGTTTTGGAATGGGCAACTAATCCGAAAGGGAATAATGTGCCCTGGTGGCTGAGAGTATGTTATGCTCACTTTAATGTCTCGCTGGTGGTGGCATGTATCTTCGCTTCCAAATGGTTGAGCTGAATGGTGCTGATCCATACGTCATGTTCGTGCACGGGCGCCGTCAATAGGGACTTCCATGGTCATCTCTTAGCTTCCACGACTTATTTTAATTTATTTTAATTTCTGAATTGTTTTTCTTATTGTTTTACTTTTTTTATTATGGACGCTTTTAACGTGCACGTCTTTCTACATCGTTCTTACATGTGTAATTTCAACATGAATGATGTAACCAATATTTTTTAACAATTTCATGATTTTTAAAGAGTGTCGTCAAGTTTCTTGCCCATTCTTCTCCACTAGCACTAGCTTCAACTTTCTGACTGACCGAACCCTTGACAATTCAAAAGTGCCTGTAATTGGTTTATTTGAAATAAATACATTTAGCTTGAGTTCTTAGGTCAAAGGTCAAAGGTCTTTCATGATAACACATCAGTACCTGTTATAAATAAAGGTCTCTGCACACAGCCGGCGTGGCGTGGCGGGGCGCGGCGTGGCGGGGCGGCGACGCGGCGCTGGCACGACGGCATCGTTCACACTGCGGGCGCGATCAGGTCCCGTCCCGCCGCGCCCATGAACAGTGTTATTATACTGCCTAGGGCCCAAATCGTACAAACATACGTGAGCACGAACACATTCGATTAGTTTTTCGACATCCATTTTTGTAAAACAATACAAAATCTCATTCACGCTCCGTCTCGTCCGACGCGACGTGTTCACGCCCCGCCCCGCCGCTTCTCACTTGTATTCCCGCTCGGCGCGGCGTCGGCGTGGCGCGACGGTTACCGTCGCGCCGAGCGGGACGGCTCTGTGTGGTGTCGTCAGTAATATCTAGTAACTGCTCAGCGTCGCGTCGCCGTCCCGTCCCGCCGCGCCGCGCCCGCTGTGTGCAGAGACCTTAAAATGTCATGATAGCCAGAAGGATCATCATGAGTTTTTTAACATGAAACGAGTGAGATTAAGTCAGGCAATCCTGTGTGAATCGCCCCCTATTATATGGGACTTAAACAGAAATGGCGAAATGCGGGTGTACTATATGTACACCTCTGTCCCACCCTTTGAGCAAAACAGGCGTTATGTATCATTGACAAACAAGTACAAAATGATCGTGGTTTCAAAACGTCGAAACATAGAGAGCAAACGTGGCGATCCTTCTGTCTATAAGAAGAGACCTTTGCCCTGCAGAGCGACGGTTAATTAATGCAAAAGGAAAGAATAGAATATAATTAGAAAAGAAATTGTTTCTATTTTAAGTGATCAGAACCCTATTAATTAAGTAATGTTTACTTTATTCTGCCTGTTATTATATAGTTCTTTCTAACAACTAGTAGATCTGTTAAGTAATATGTGGATAACGTTGTGAGTAGTGTATTTGTTACATCTATTATTAAGTTTTAACTTAGGTTTACTTATTATTACACTACTGTTTGTTGTCCCTAAATAAATAAATAAATAAATAAATAAATAATTGTTCGACGGTTAAGAGGAAAAAGGGGTATAAGCGACAAAAAATTAAATGTTCAGGAGAGCCGTTCAAAGTTTTAAATTTTGGCAAAACTGACGTGAAAATGATTTTTACTAGGGCATAAACTCCAAAAAATGTCATCGTAGAGTCATGGGAGTAAGCGCATTCGAAAGAGCGGAAAATTTTAGGTAGGATGGCATATACATATAACTCATTTTAGACCAAATAGTCGCTTATATGCCCTACTACTTCCTTTTTACCGTCGACTGTTTGTTTGCCAGAAACATGGTGTTTACAAAGATGTTCAGAACATTGCATAGTTATTCATGTCTCACCGTTTCAACGGTAGGTATGCAAAAACAATTTACAATTAAATACAGCTCTTACATAAATTTTCAATTTAAGTACACTATTTTACATTACTATAAGAGCCATTAATATAACAGAAACAGTGAGCAAGTGTGCTGATGAAAGCTAGTTTATTTTGTTAGTAAGAAGTGGCATTTACTCAGCATTAGAAAAAGCGTTGTAAAGTTGCGTGGAAGTCTGTTGTCAATTGAATATATGGAGGAATGAGGAAAATTTCGTGAGGAAAGTTTTAAGTATGAATGTCAATGGCTATAAGAGTAGGGGAAGACCAAAGAAACGATGGATGGACTGTGTGAATGATGATATGGTTAGAAAAGGGGGAAAAAAGAGATGACGACTAATAGAGAAGTATGGAAGAAATGAAATGTTGCGCCGACACCCAATAGATTGGCATAAGGGAATGACGGAGGGAATGACGATGATGATGATGAAAATTATTTGAGCATTAGAAAAAGTGCGAACCCAATTATTGTCACAAGATATGAATAAAATAATTTAATCACAAAATGCATCACAAACGTCACAGGAATTTTTCACCTTTCACAAAGAATTTTCCAACCGGTCGGATAGTGGCCGCCGAAGGGGACAGACGTGTCCTGTCCAGCCTTTGTTTATACTTGATGCAACGTGCGTTGCACGTAGCTCTAACTAAACGGGCGTAACTCTCAGCTTTAAACTCAAATTCGAAATTCGGTTGGTGTATCGTGTGTGGTATTTGTGGGTATTAAAACGTTAGTGAAGTGGCGTACGTGTGTTCCTGAGATACAAGCCCGAGGCCTAGGCCTTCCAGCCGAAGACATTGGTGACGACAAGTTCTCAGCGGGCCAATTTGGTGAGCTCTTTCCGTTTATTTCAGGGATCTCCATTAGAAGCTGTATCCGGCTGCGCTTTGTTTTCTTAATTTGTATTTTTGAAGCCACGCGTGAATTTAACATCATAGCAAGTTATAAATAGGCTTGAGGGAAATGTTTTCATATTATATCTAGGAGCGAGGGATAAACTAGTACACTCTATTACACTAGGCTAAAATACAAAATCGCTCCAGAATTCGTTCTCCACGCTTTTCCTTATTTAACATAGTACTAAATTACCAAAACTGCCTTGAGCAAAACTTCTAATTCCCAGCCTGTAAGTCAAGTCCTGAACACGTGTGCAAAATTGGGCTCGAAGGGGAAAAAAAAAGGTTAAGTTAAGTAACAAAAATAGCTCATAAATTTGAGGCGTCCGCTGTCAGCCTTATTGTTTCTCAAAAACCCACACAGCACATGTTGTGCTGAGAAGGTCTTGTAATACAAAAACAAAAGGCTTTTCTTTAAAAATGGGTATAATTGTGCGTATTAATAATTGTAGAGTCATGGGAGTAAGCGCATTCGAAAGAGCGGAAAATTTTAGGTAGGATGGCATATACATATAACTCATTTTAGACCAAATAGTCGCTTATATGCCCTACTACTTCCTTTTTACCGTCGACTGTTTGTTTGCCAGAAACATGGTGTTTACAAAGATGTTCAGAACATTGCATAGTTATTCATGTCTCACCGTTTCAACGGTAGGTATGCAAAAACAATTTACAATTAAATACAGCTCTTACATAAATTTTCAATTTAAGTACACTATTTTACATTACTATAAGAGCCATTAATATAACAGAAACAGTGAGCAAGTGTGCTGATGTAAGCTAGTTTATTTTGTTAGTAAGAAGTGGCATTTACTCAGCATTAGAAAAAGCGTTGTAAAGTTGCGTGGAAGTCTGTTGTCAATTGAATATATGGAGGAATGAGGAAAATTTCGTGAGGAAAGTTTTAAGTATGAATGTCAATGGCTATAAGAGTAGGGGAAGACCAAAGAAACGATGGATGGACTGTGTGAATGATGATATGGTTAGAAAAGGGGGAAAAAAGAGATGACGACTAATAGAGAAGTATGGAAGAAATGAAATGTTGCGCCGACACCCAATAGATTGGCATAAGGGAATGACGGAGGGAATGACGATGATGATGATGAAAATTATTTGAGCATTAGAAAAAGTGCGAACCCAATTATTGTCACAAGATATGAATAAAATAATTTAATCACAAAATGCATCACAAACGTCACAGGAATTTTTCACCTTTCACAAAGAATTTTCCAACCGGTCGGATAGTGGCCGCCGAAGGGGACAGACGTGTCCTGTCCAGCCTTTGTTTATACTTGATGCAACGTGCGTTGCACGTAGCTCTAACTAAACGGGCGTAACTCTCAGCTTTAAACTCAAATTCGAAATTCGGTTGGTGTATCGTGTGTGGTATTTGTGGGTATTAAAACGTTAGTGAAGTGGCGTACGTGTGTTCCTGAGATACAAGCCCGAGGCCTAGGCCTTCCAGCCGAAGACATTGGTGACGACAAGTTCTCAGCGGGCCAATTTGGTGAGCTCTTTCCGTTTATTTCAGGGATCTCCATTAGAAGCTGTATCCGGCTGCGCTTTGTTTTCTTAATTTGTATTTTTGAAGCCACGCGTGAATTTAACATCATAGCAAGTTATAAATAGGCTTGAGGGAAATGTTTTCATATTATATCTAGGAGCGAGGGATAAACTAGTACACTCTATTACACTAGGCTAAAATACAAAATCGCTCCAGAATTCGTTCTCCACGCTTTTCCTTATTTAACATAGTACTAAATTACCAAAACTGCCTTGAGCAAAACTTCTAATTCCCAGCCTGTAAGTCAAGTCCTGAACACGTGTGCAAAATTGGGCTCGAAGGGGAAAAAAAAAGGTTAAGTTAAGTAACAAAAATAGCTCATAAATTTGAGGCGTCCGCTGTCAGCCTTATTGTTTCTCAAAAACCCACACAGCACATGTTGTGCTGAGAAGGTCTTGTAATACAAAAACAAAAGGCTTTTCTTTAAAAATGGGTATAATTGTGCGTATGACAAAAGACGGCAATTGCTTATTTAGGGCTATAGCCCATCAAATAAATAATTTAATGGGTTTAACCTTCGATCACGTGTCAGTACGCCGGGAATTAGCTACATATTATGTAATGGAGAATCGAAATAACGACAGAATTCGCCTAGCACTTTTAAATAATATACAAGAATTTCTCCCTAACAGCAATCTCTCCCAGGAACAAAGGATAAAAATACATAACCATGCAGTTTAACAAGACGTTCTGGGGAGGAGAGGATATCTTAATCTCCGCGTCCGAGTTCTATCTTGTAAATCTGCACGTGCACACGGATACAAGACACACACTAGTGTATTCACCTGCCGGCGAACCAGTACCCGGCAACATACACATCCGCTACAAGGACCAGCACTATGATAGCTGAGTCATGACCGACGACGAACATTACAACAGCAACCAAACAACTCAAAGATCCGATCAGATCTTATGCAAAAATTAAACAACGTCAAAACAACACAGCATAACTTAACTAACCAGTTCAACACACGTGAAGAGTCAACCATAAAACCCCAGTCCCAAACGAACAGCCCCCAATTAGCTAGCCCATTAACACAGTATGAACAACAAACATCAATGTATACACAGATATCAGATGTACTCGCAGATGCCACTGGGTTCACAATACTTAGAAACCAGCCGTCTAGCGCAATAAAATATACTTGCCCAGACTTGCGTATTGCAACCTGGAACGTCCGTGGGGCCTCAAAACCGGCCAAAAAAGATAAAATTGACGCTGAACTCTCAATTAGGGGCATGCATGCAGCCTGCATAGAAGAAACAGGTATGAACACTGGAGCATACAACTCTACACACTACGAATGGCACCTCTATGGAACCTCAGGTAAAACACACCGGGGACTTGCAATTCTAATCAGAAAAGATTGAATTAGTTAACAGAAAAAGGATACAGACGCGATGTCAGTTACTCTTAAAGTAACAGGGGAAACGATAAGCCTGCTTATCTGTATATAATCAATTCTCACATCAACAGTTGTACATCTATAGCAAACAGATCCATCACAGGCTTATTAAACTTGATCAGACAAAACCAAGGAAATGTACCTTAATAATTCTTGGCGACTTCAACGTTCATATTGGTCGACATGACACAAAAAGTTCGCAACGCAAAGGACTGATCCACCAAAACCTACACCATGACTTCTCTAAGACTTCTCTAACTACAACGGGGAAATGTTAATGGATATAGCCAACAGGGAAAAACTGCAAATAGAAACGACAAAAGCGAGATCATCATGCAGGATAACATGGTCAAAGGGCACTCAGAAATCCCAATTGGATCACATTATAACGCCACACGCAACAGAAAAGCTGTTCAAACGTATTAAAGGCGAATGGGCTGCTAGGGGCACATCCGACCATAAAATAATCTGGGGTCTGCTAAGAATAAACCGAACTTCAAACAAAAATGAAAACACCAAACACATTAATGCACAAAGACAACAGCAAGCCGCGAAGGAACCAACAATTGCAGCCAAAGATTTCAACTATAAACAGTGCTATTATGCCGCCCTCAATAGTAAATTCACGAAAACAAAATACCAAGATTGCATAACAAAAAAACTAAAAGATTTCGGAATCAACTCAGCCGACAAAAACATCGAAATACCCTGGAATACCATAACGGAAGTATTAAAAGCGGCTGCCCAGGAAACTCTGATTGTTCAGCCAGTTCTATCCAGAAATCATCGACTAGCTCTTGCTAAACTACAAAAAGCTAAGTTCCTCCAAAGTAGGCAACCTGATAATCCAAATAGGCACAACTTAGTAAAAGAATGTCAGGCAACACTTCAAAAGGTCAAATATCAGGAAGAGCAAAAAGCATGCAGAGCCTGCCTCAATGGATTGGGGAGAAACCACCCTACAAAACGCATGCCTATGCTATACTTTTTTACAGTAGAAACAAACTTCAAGCAAAACGTCGAAAAAGATCTACCTATATACCGATGACCAAATGGGAGCAAATATTAAAAAATCCGAGGGCCATCTTATACCAACAGTTAATATAAAAAATCCGATAACCGAAGCACAGTGTGATGGACTCATTGCGGATGACGTAATGGGAATCATTAATAAAATGCGGAACGGGACAGCCCCCGGAACTGACCAAGTGGTTATCGAGCTTTACAAAGCAATGCCAGAAATATTACAAGAAGCCGTCACCAAACACATGAACAAAGCTTGGACACAGAACGAAGCACCCGACACGTGACTGGAGACCGTACAAGTACCAATTCAAAAAAACAATAACACTAAAAATGCGAATGAATATCGCCGCATATCGATATGCAACACGGGTTACAGAATTTACGCCTCCTACGTACTAAAAAAACTAGGCGAAACAATAACGGCACTGGGAAGCTATCAAGCGACCTTTTTAAACAATAGATCAACAGACGACCATATATTTACGCTTAAAAGGGTCTTGGACGAAGAATGGCGAGCAGGTAAAAGAACTTATGTACTCAATGCACTGAGGGATATCCTATTACAACGAACCAACAAATCGCTGACCAACAAGATAATTAAGGTATGCTTGAATGAACGAACATCCATCAAATGGTGTGGCCAGCAAAGCAGTTGGATTATTAAAGGTAAGGGAGTCAAACAAGGTTGCCCTCAGTCCCCTCGCCTGTTTACACTGGTCATCGACGAAGTCCTTAGAACCCTCGACGAGGAAACCCACTTAATAAAACTCGACCAGGATCGTGAAATCTCACTCTCCCTAGTACTATCATTTGCGGATGACCTTATCTTCATTTCAGATGACCTAGAAAGGTTAGAAGGTATCCTATACCATATAAAACCCCTACTAGATAGTTTAGGCCTCCAAATAAATGAAACAAAAACAAAAATACTAATTAGGGACCCCATAGCTACACAGATAACGGCCCACGTGACCCTTAATGGAATAAGTATACCCACAAGTGATGAAATTAAATACCTAGGTACATACATTACATCTACATTAAGCAGAAAAAGTACTATAAAAAAAAACGTTGCAAACAGGCCATGAAAACCGCCAAATCGTTACTACCATTCATAGATAACTCAAATATGGACTGGAAATTAGCCAGACTCATGTACCGAATGGTGATCGTACCGTGCATGATACAATGGTCTGAAAGTATCGGCATTTACCAAAGCTAACAGGTCAAGACTCAGAAGATATGAGCGAGTTATCATGAGAGACTTGATTAACCACCCTAGGAATAAACCAAGACAAAAGAAAATGCATGAAATCTTAGACGGAAAAACAGTAACCAAACGCATCAAGAACCACAGGATGTGCTACCTCGCACATGTCTACAGGGGCCGCAAACCACACCTACTGCATGCAGCAATGCAGTACAAGGCCAAATCCAAGAAGGTCGGCCGACCTATTTACACATGGAACGACAATCTAAAACAGGACATGAAGTACTTCGACAAGGGAATCAATTTTTCGATGGATACAGCGGAAGATAGAAGTAAGATCAAGATAGCTGCTAGTGAGATTTAAAAAAAACTGGAAACGGATAGTAGCGAAACTTCCGACGAAGTCATTGAATACAGCAACATCTAACACAACACAGCAGAGCAATGACATACAAAAGAACCGAGAAAGCAGGAGAAGCCCGCCAAAAGACACACCGAGGAAGCTCGACCTTTTTTTTTTTTTTTTTTTTTTTTTTTTTTTTTTTTTTTTTTTTTTTTTTTTTTAACGTGGAGAAATGCTCATGCATTCTGCACTACCACGGGGAGATAGTGCAGTTATGTGGGACTCTAACCCACTAAAACTCCACGGTGTCCTCCTCTGCCGCTTACGGCGGGAACACGGGCACGCGTTAGCACTCATCCGTGAACCCGCCGCGGCTGTCCGTTACCGGACCCTCCTCTGGGGAGTACTCCCCATCACCGGCGCACCAGAACACATAGCACGCCGTGACCACCCCAGGGACCAAACCAGCACATGGGCGCCAGACGACCCCGTGTCTGGGCACCCTTGGTCCCCCTGCGACGGGTCAGGACATTGGCCCCGCCGCCTGCCAGGCTTTTCGGCCGCAGAGGATAGGGAGAGCGGCCAACGTCATACCGACACTCCTCCTCCCCTGCGGCCCCACCGCGTCCGCCATCGAACGGTGGCGACCCCGTCAAGGCCGCGGAAGGTAGGGAGAGCGGCGCACCGCAATACCGGCACTCCTCTCCCGCCGCGGCCTTCAACCCTCAGCCGCGATGCCTCCGTTACGACATCGCGGCCCGCCTCAGTTGCGATGTCGCCGAAGCGGCACCGCAACCTACTTGTTGGCCGCTACGTCGTCGGCTTACAGGCAAAAGCCCTGACGAGCGGCCCCTCCTCGGGTTCCTCTTCGCTTCACCGTGGGTGTCCAAGCCACGGCTACTGAGCCCCCCCGCCTCGACAATGCGGGAACCCAACGGGGGGGGAGGAAGCTCGACCTGAACCAACCTGGCGGCAAGGTCGATAAAAGATGCCCATCCACAGACAATAATTACCCATCTCTCCACTAGTCCAATGCTTGCTCTAGGATGCATATCCGGTAGGCTCTTAAATCCTTACCTATCCTACGGGCACGTCTTCCCTACCATTACCGCGCCCCCCGGTCTATTCCTTGATATGCAATGGTCGCTGTAGCACCATGAACATGAGGCTACAGGAGCTAGTGCGAATCTTGGGGTTCATTCGATTAATCGAGTCTGGTTTAACCACGCTGGGATCGGTGCAATTCATTCATTCATTCATTTCACAAAGAATTTTCCAACCCCTATAAACCACATAGAGGGTGATAATTCTGCACGGCTCCCACCGTTTTTAGCGTAAAGGTGAATAATAAAGCTTTGTGATAGCAGAGAGCCCCAGGTCCAAAATATTACCATTTAAATTGCCCGACGTTGCAAGGCCCGTTGTTAGGGTTGTACGAAACGAATGGCTCTATTTATTTTTGGGATTATGAAGAATTTACGTGTTATTTTGAATTTGGGTCATCCCTAAAAAGTGATCATATTTCTATTACATGTGTTAGTCTTGCATATAAAACAATGTAATGTCTCTCTGCTTGTCTTGTCTTTGGTGCGCTTATAACTCAAGAATCACATAATATATCAATTTATATGTAAATCATAAAAAAAACATGGTTATAAGTTTTATTTAAAAAATCTATTGAGCTAAGTTCCACGTAAACAGAGTCAAGGGCACAGCTAGTTTATTGTAAATATTGTAACCCTGTTGATATAGCATAAACCACCGTCTTTTCCTATAGGTGTCGCAAAAAGCAGAAAAAAAAATTGTTCTAGTTTTAAGCGTGGTGTATATTATCATACTAGCTTGTGCCTGCCACTGCGTCCGCGTACAATTTATTGTTCCCCCGACCCACCTCGTTGCATCGCATCGTCTGCCCTACTTTTTTGGGTTCCGTTGCCAAATGGCAAAAAACGGAACCCTTATAGATTCGTCATGTCTGTCTGTCTGCCTGTCTGTCTGTCCGTCTGTCTGTCCGTCCGTATGTCACAGCCACTTTTCTCCGAAAGTATAAGGACTATACTGTTGAAACTTGGTAAGTAGATGTATTCTGTGAACCGCATTAAGATTTTCACACAAAAATAGAAAAAAAACAATACATTTTGGGGTTCCCCATACTTAGAACTGAAACTAAAAATTTTTTTTTTCGTCAAACCCATAAGTGTGAGGTATCTATGGATAGGTCTTCAAAAATGATATTGAGGTTTCTTATATCATTTTTTTCACTAAAAAAAATATATGATGTACAATACCATGTAAACTTCCACCGAAAATTGGTTTGAACGAGATCTAGTAAGTAGTTTTTTTTTAATACGTCATAAATCGTAAACCGCAATTTACCTTTTATTCAACCAACTAAAAAAATAAAAAAACATTTAATTTCATAAACATAAACCTTATGCATGAACCTGGATGTTACGGAACCCTCGGTGAGCGAGTCCGACTCGCTCTTGCCCGGTTTTTTCTTTTTGGTCGGCTCCTAAGAGTCCTAGCGCGATGTTAAATAACCTATATCCTTCCTCAAGAATTAGGATATCAAAATCAAGGATTTTTTTCAAAAACACATAAACTCTTTAGTATTAGTCTTTATTATTAGTATAGAATTACCCATACTTCACCCCATACTTCCCGTGGGTGTCGTAAAAGGCGACTAAGGTCGTACCGGAGAATGGGCAGCAGCGTTCTCTGTGTATTTCACCACCATACCATACTGCGATCGCCAACCCGCCTGCCAAGCGTGGCGATTATGGCAAACCCTCCCAAAATTGGGGGAGGCCTATGTCCAGCAGTGGACGTCTATCGGCTGAAACGACGATTAGTATAGAATTACCATACTTTACCCCATACTTCCCGTGGGTGTCGTAAAAGGCGACTAAGGGAGACCGGAGAATGGGCAGCAGCGTTCTCTATGCATTACACCATCATACTATATTGCGATCGCCAACCCGTCTGCCAAGCGTGGCGATTATGGCAAACCCCCCCAAAATTGGGGGAGGCCTATGTCCAGCAGTGGACGTCTTTCGGCTGAAATGATGATGATGATGATGATTAGTATAAAATAGATCATTTTATGACCGTTTCTTAAAGCAATACAGTAACACTTGAGATTATACAACTTTTTAAGTCTCTAGAGTCAGCCAAGCTTTGGCCAATTTATTTGGTATTATACATTTCATTATCTTTCAGTAACCACTTTCTATCCAGCCGGTCGTTTCTGTAAAAATCTCACCGTGAAAACTTAGTTGATGTGACTTTGTTTTTGCTAGTAATTGACACTATTGACAGCTCACTCCACGCTCACTTCACCTAAGTTTTCACGGTGAGATAGTTACAGAATCGCGCTGAAAGCCATCGGCCTCTTTACAACTCAAACATAAAAACTAATGAGGGATTTTCTTTTTCTTTTTTTTTAACGCTTCCCTAGTCGCTGGATAGATGGCGCTGAACTTGGTAAGTTACTGCAAGGAACCGAACGTCACATAATTTTTTTATTAATTTACTTGGATGTAATTTTGAGATCTTAAAACGAAAGCAAACGAAACTGTCACTCAACAAGCGTATATGACGTGACGCAATTTTTTTTTCCAAGCGTTTTGACTTTGGCACCTAGTAACGTAGTCAGTTCAACGCCATCTTCAGGGTTCTTGGAAACTATGTTTTTTTTTTAATACTCAAAAGAAAAACCTCTCATATATACCCCATTCATATTTACTACCAGCCGGAACAAAAACGTAGTAATAAACAAACTAAAACCTCCTTTTCAACAAACTCCAAGCTGAAAGTTTTCTGGGAAAACAATATATTTTCATATGTAGAATGCAACTCGCGTGTCGGCCCTAGCATCGCCAGGAAAACTTTGCATAGATATTTTACTTGTAAAATCGTAAAATACTACCACAAAAATCTTGGATACGGCCTTATTTTGCGAAATTGTGTTTATAAATGGAAATATGACATAATGATAAAGCTAACACCCCACCGTGACCGAAATGGGTCGGGAGGATATCTTCTATCTATATATTATATAAAAGGAGAAACTGACTGACTTACTGACATATCAACGCACAGCCGAAACTACTGGGACTAGGAATATGAAATTTTGCACACCGGTTCCTTTTATAGTGTGGGGTAAGAAGGGGGTTTTTACCGGGGTGGAAAAGAGTAATAAAATTTAAGGGGTAGATTTTACTGCTTGCTTCCATTAACACGAAAATGGGTCTAAATAATCTATAAGTCATAAAAATGAAAACGTACCAAACGCTTTTTTGTAAAACAAACCATGTCGTGATGAAAAGGGATTACAGTTTATTTGAAAAAACTTAGTTTAACTTAAAAATTGGCCCTAATACTTATTTCTCTATGTGCTGATTTTCCTAACGCCAGGTAGAACTGCCTGTCGATTCTCTAAAAATCTCACCGTGAAAACTTAGGTGAAGTGAGTTTGTTTTTGCTAGGAATTGACACTATTGACAGCTCACTCCACGCTCACTTCACCTAAGTTTTCACGGTGAGATTTTTACACAATAGCACCGCTGTATCGGAAGAATTATTTTGAATGTTTGACAGTTCTTCCAGATTGAAAAGTCAGCCCTAAATAAATTATAAAGATCGTAAACATTAATTTTCGAAAAACCACCTTCAAGCGGAAAACTATCTTTCAAGGCGGAGAGGGCGTTAAATTAATTTGAGGAAAGTACGAAACCCACGCGGACGAAGTCGCGGACAAAGTGCTAGTTCTATTATAAAGTTCACTTGCCTTATCAACCGAATTCAAAGAACTCTAGAATGAGCCGGCTTGTTCCTTCCTCCTTCCTTTAAACTCTACCAAACTAGTTAAAAGTTCCGAAGTCTGTAGCTAGAGTCGTCGAACTACCCTCGCTTTATCTTTTAGCTGCTCGTTAGGTTCGCGCGGGAAATTTTCAAACAACTCTACTAGCTCTATATGTGTGCTGTCTTGTATCATTACGCTGTACAATTAGCGGTATAGGCACTGTTAAGGGTCAACTGTCATCTCATACAGAGAGGAACCGGCTTACAATTTTTTTTAATGTAATTAAAGTATGGTAAGTAGCAATTAATGCAAAAAGCATTTGAAAAATAGTGTAGGTACCAAAAATTACTATTAAATTCTAGCCTAATAATTATAATGTAATATTATTAACTTATTTTAGACCACAGTACACACAGTAGCACAACTATCCCTAACACTCTTAATTGCAAATTGATAAATTATTTGATTTGATTTGATATTGATTTGAGTTCCACAACAAGTTGCTAATTACTTATCAAACATTTTGACACAATTTGGTATAGGACTCTTTGAAGTTTTGAACCCTGGGCCGCGTGGTATGTCGATGCCTATGTCCTTCACATATAGGCATCGACATACCACGCGGGCAAAACCGCGGGAGGAAAATAGTCATCATCTCCCTGCCTTTTCCCAGCTATGTTGGGGTCGGTTTCTAGACTAACCGGGTGCAGTTGAATACCAGTATTTTACATAGAGCGACTGCCTATCTGACCTCCACAACCCAGTTACTGGATAATACGATACACCTTGGTAAGACTGGTTTTCAGATTTTCGGGCTTCTGACTACCCGTAACGACTGTCAAAGATCCACGAATGACAGCGGCTTAACGTGCTTTCGAAGTTTCAGCTGGCATGCAGTTCAAATGCAGTCCTTATGCTTAGACCCTTAGCCACGGGCCCCTCCGCGGGCGGAAGCTAGTAAGTCCATAAAATATATAAATTACAAAAATTAATTTAAAACAAATAAACCAACTTCAAAAAGAAATAACTCAAAATTATGAAATAACTTTAATTTCGGAAGTTTAGTTTTAGTGTTTGCCACCGACTTCCGAAATTAAAGTTATTTCATAATTTTGAGTTAATTTCTTTTCGAAGTCGGTTCATTTTGTTTGAATTACTTTTTTATTTCGTAATTTTTATCCATTTCACTTGTCCATATCTTGAAAATTACTGAATCGATTTTGATGAAACTTGCATTGTTTCCTAAGTTGAAGTAAATGTAAGCCAATAAAAAAATGGCCACGATCCGATTAATAGTTGCGGAGAATTGCGTGGACAAACATACATACTCACATACATACGTCTATAAAATTTTGTATATTTGTTTGGAAGCCCTAATAGATTGTCATTATGTGAATATAATGCAATTCCAATAATATTACATAATACGTGTCGAATTGATAACCACCTTTTTTTGAAGTCGGTAAAAAAGATTCCCCCGCCCTCAATTATATAGAAAACGCTGCTGGAAAAACCCCCACTTACTACCTACAAGTACCCTCTTTTATTGTAGGCAGTAATTGTCAATATAACTGCACGCGGCAGACACAGCGACGGCGGACAATGCTTTGTTCAATAAGTTATGTCTTGCGTCATAAACTAGATTATATTTTTGTTTTTTTATTTCTGTATTAATTTTATTGTTTGGATTATTTGTTTTAATTTGATTTGATTTTATTCGATTTATTTTGATTTATTTTATGTTGATTTCTTTTGTCTAGATTAATTTGATTTGATTTGCTCTAATTTGGTTATTATCTGATTTAATTTAATGTATTTATTACGTTTTCTATTAATTTATGTCGTGTGGTAATGAGTTTTATTTACCTGAAATAAATGAATTTATTTATTAAAATTTATTACTAACTAACTAACTGCCCCGCGGTTTCAGCCGCATAAGCTTTGATCCCGTGAGAATATCGGGATAAAAAGTAGCCTTTATGTTAATCCAGGGTGTCAGCTAACAAACATATAAACACACACAGACACACACACACACACACTCACAAACTTTCGCTGTTATAATATTAGTGTGATAGTGTGATTATAAACGTGAACGTAATCTGAAGGGCACACTTATAAACTGTTGTTTTTTTGCTTAAAAAGTTTTTATGTCCTAGCCAGCAGGTTTTGTATGTGGTAAAGGGGACTTCATTAAAAAATTCACATACATCATTATTTGAAAAGTCAGATTATACATGCGTACAAATCATTGTTTGTTTTATCATTGAAATTTAAAAGTACTTACTTATTTAATCGTTACCTACCTTATTTTTAACATCTTTATATGTAATTACCTAGGTTTTACAAAAAAAAAGTTACAGTATAGGTTCAGAATTAATTATATTGAAAGCCTAAATCATAGAATGGAAAGTCAGAATATGTACAAATCATAATCTAAAGTTATTTACTCTCATTCTCATGTAAGCAAATAGATAAGCACTTTAAGGGGCTTACTGGACCTAAACAAAAAAATCGCAAGTTTTAGAAACAATAAATAAGATCGACTACAGTAAATAAAATCAGAAAAATATATGATATTCTTCAGTATATATGCTAGATAGATAGTGTGTTGACAATATAATACAACTAATTTCATACGATAAAAAAAATCATGAAGATACCTCTAAAAACTTTCTTTTTTCAATAAAAACCTTACTATTGTACATACAATCATTCTGATTTTTTGACAGATTATTCTACAAGCAACATATTAAAATACTAGTGTTTTAATTTTTTAGTCCAAACAATAGTTGTTTTGTAATCAAATAATTGCTACATATTTTGCAATAAATTACCAGCGTTGTGTCATCGCGCTTCTCTTTCTTTTCTATGCAGTCCGACAGGGACCACGCTTTACAATAAACTGCATCCAAGAAGCTTTTGGTGTAAGTAATTTGAATAAAAACAAAAATTATTTCGAATTACTTGAAACTAAGCATTTATTTCAATGAAACCCTTTACAAACACTTTTGAATTTTCAAGAAGTCGGTCAGTCAGAAAATATGAAGCTTCTATGGCTCTCTCTAAATAGGTACCTATGAAAAAGAACGGGCAAGAAACTCTAACTCAAACTCACTCTTTCAGTCAAATATGGAAAAAGATTTTACGTGTTATATATATATATATATATATATAACATATGTTATATATTATATAGTTGTAAAGATAGGTAGATAGTTAAAAAATAAATGAATATCGTGTACTCAATGTTAAAGTAAAATAAAATAAAGCTACAACACTGTAAAATCATTAAATTGTAACCGTGGTTGTAACCTTGGTAGCCAGCCTACGGAAGGCCGGGATTGCGCTACGGCGTAGCAGCGTAGCCGCGTTGCTACGTGGCTACGAGGCTACGAATTGTGAATTTTCTTTATTCAGATTACTGTGGCTACAGGTAATATGAGATTTCATAGAAGGTTTATGTAGTCACTTTTCGTGTCTGTTTGTGTGACCGCGACGTTCTTTTATACTGCCCAACTGGTTTTGATGCAATTTTCACCATCATTAAGGGCTGATTTTACCTTTAGGGCTGATTTTTCCAACGCCAGATAAGCTTTATCGGAGGAATAATTTTGAATTTATGACAATTATTCCATACAAAAACTGTCAGACGTCAATTTTGTTCCATGAATAAATATTATCTATCGATTGAAAAATCAGCCCTAGTCAGATATCTTTCATCCGTGGAATAAAATTGACATCTGACAGTTCTAGTATGGAAAAACTGTCAAAATATCAAAATATATTCTTAGTGTAAGACTTATTCTATGTATAAAAGTGGAATGCTTAGAGAATTTATTTCGAAAGGTTTATTTATTTAATAATTTCTGTACACTATAAACAGACAAGAAAACAAATATCAAAAAAATAGGTACAAAGATGATGCTTATTTCAAAATAAATCTCTTCCAGCATACCTGTTATAGGAGAGTAGATAAAGAGATACAGACAGCGTGTGTAAGAGTAAAAGAGAAAATAAAACACATAAAATAAAAAACAATTCACTTCATAAAATAAAACAAACATTTACATACCGAGACCCCTCCGTGCCTCGGAAAGCACTTTAAGCCGTTGGTCCTGACTATCATTCGTGGATCTTTGACAGTCGTTATAGGTCGTCAGAAGCCGGACAATTTGACAATCAGTCTTACCAAGGACTATAGTATTACCCAGTAACTGGGTTGTGGACGTCAGATAGGCAGCCGCTCCTCCAAAATACTGGTATTCAGCTGCATCCGGTTAGACTGAAAGTCGACCCCAACATAGTTCATGATTACACATTCATATAAAGAGGTTGTTTTCTCAAGGGGATAAGCAGAAAGATTAAACACACTGGGTTGTGAAGGTCAGATAGGCAGTCGCTCGATGTAAAATACTGGTATTCTGCTGCATCCGGTTAGACTGGAAGCCGACCCCAACATAGTTGGGAAAAGGCTAGGCAGATGATGACGACACATTCATATACGTTGTTTTCTGAAAGGGGTAAGCAGAAAGATTAAACCCACTGGTATGAGGGTGATTGATCATCCGAAAAAACATACAACCTTAATAAATGACCTTATTCATTACTTCATTCAAACACTAACATTAATTCAGCATAGTACTACGTCATAATTTGCTATGTCACGTGTAAAATACTTCAACCCGGAACTAGTTTTTATGGGCTATATAAATTAATTTTAACGTACGATTATTAAACACGCGATCACACGCAAAATAACCACCGTACCGAAGTTATTACAAGCGCCTTTAAAAATGTGTAAAAAAAAACCTTCGTCATTTTCTATACCAGTAGATTTAACCTAGGTTTTATAACAAAATCCATCCATACTAATGTTATAAATGCGAAAGTGTGTCTGTCTGTCCGTTACCTCTTCACGCCTATACCGCTGAACCGATTTAGATTAAATTTGGTATAGAGATAGTTTGAGTCCCGGGAAAGGACATAGGATAGTTTTCATCCCGATATTTCCACGGGACCGACACTTATGCGGGTGAAACCGCGGGACGCTGCTAGTATGTTATATAAATTACGGTTTTTACATCCAACTGTGTAGACGAACTTGCATCACAAATGTCCAATGCTCGGTTCCTATAAACAAAAACGAATCGTTTTAATTACTAATCGTAGCATTATTAGTTGCCAAACTGGGCATATAAATAAATCCGTATGTATGGTATTTTACCTATGATAGCTACTTCCATACAAAGCACCTCAGCTGGTCTACCATGCAAAGCTATGAGGTCCTTGCTTCATTATTGGTAAAGAAGAGTCTTAATTTTAACCAGTAGCTGTCCGTTAATTATAAGAATCGGCCATCAATGCATTTATCGCCAAAGTATTTAAAAAAAAACATTATTTTTCTGTCATCTTCAAAGAATTCACATTGACAGAAATGGAACGATATTATAAATTCGTAGGTTTATAATGTCGTACAAATTATAAAAGAACAAAAACACATGACAATCAGAATTTGATTTACACAGCTAGTCATTGTCGTTTAGCAAGCGCTTTAAAACTCAACAAAGAACAGATACTACTCTGCTAAAAATCAACCTATCCCAATTTGCGTAACAAAACTCGACTGCCCACCCCCTTCAAAATATTACGGTAGTAATTACAACACATCGAACGATGCAACAACCCCATAACAGGTCAGTACACCTGCTTATTACCACGAATGAACCCTTTCCACCTTCCAGGAAAGGGAAATTACAGCAACTGGCATTTCCCAGCAACCAATAATTTATTAATAAACCAATTTGTTTCAAGAAACAACGATTTGTTTCTGCTGAACCTAAATTTAGTTTTTCTCTGAAAAGTTTAATTTCGATTGAGGAAAAGGTTTTATTTGATAACCTTTGTTGTCATTCTGTGAGGTAATAGTTATGAGAAAATTTCGATACGAAATCGACGAAGTGTTGATCATTTTGTAATCGCAATTTTTGTTGGCAACCGTACTCAATCGCTGACAAATTACGATACTGTCATCACCGTAACAACACGTAATAAAAATGTTGTAATGTAACGTTGACACAATCATAAATCCTCGCGAATTTCCACCTAATTTCCAGTGTTTCCCCAGTACTAGCTCGTTCGTTGTCCCCTCACGGAACCCAGTTACGAAGGGGCCGTGGTTCCCGGGTGTCGATCGATTCGCCCGGGGTAGATCTGGTTTTTTCGGACACTATACCAACGGGAGGGTGAACGAACCCAGTTATGTAAGGCGGGTCGATAGCGGGCGTCATGCGCGGAGCACTCGCCGCTACCCCTCAATACCGTTCGCGCGCGCTGCCCCGACGGACGTGCACTTTATTTTTATCGCGTTTTTTCGTTCCTCTTTCGTTCTTTCCGTTTATGATTTAAGCTGCCACCATGTCGAAAGGCGATGGTGAACAGCAAAACGGTGGTGGCGAGGAGTCCAAGACTAACCTGATCATCAACTACCTGCCCCAGTCCATGACGCAGGAGGAGATTCGGAGCCTGTTCTCCAGCATCGGCGAGGTGGAGTCATGCAAGCTGATCCGGAACAAGGGCGCGGCGTTCCCCGACGCGCTCAACCACGCACTGCACGGCGGTGGACAGAGCCTCGGCTACGCGTTCGTCAACTACCACCGACCTGAGGATGCGGAAAAGGCCATCGCCACTCTCAACGGCCTGCGCCTCCAGAACAAGACGATCAAAGTTTCATACGCGCGGCCCAGCAGCGAAGCTATCAAAGGTGCGAACCTATATGTCTCCGGACTACCCAAAACTATGACTCAAGCTGAACTAGAGCGACTGTTCAGCCCGTACGGCAGGATTATTACGTCGCGGATTCTGTGCGAGAACTCCGGCGGGAGGCCGTTCACCGGCGGCGAGCAAGGGCTGTCGAAGGGCGTCGGATTCATTCGCTTCGACCAGCGCGTCGAGGCGGAGCGAGCGATCCAGGAGTTAAACGGGACAGTGCCTAAGGGAGCTACGGAGCCGATAACTGTGAAGTTTGCGAACAACCCGAGCAACAACGGCAAGGCGCTGGCGCCACTGGCGGCGTACCTGCCAGCCGCGCTGCGCTTCCCGGCGCCGCTCGGCAGATTCAGCTCAGGCAAGTCTCTCCTAGCGATCAATAAAGGTCTGCAGCGGTACAGCCCGCTGGCGGGCGAGCTGCTCGGCGGCGTCCTGCCCGGGGCCGTCGGTTCCGAGTGGTGCATCTTCGTATACAACCTGGCGCCCGAGACCGAGGAGAATGTCCTATGGCAACTGTTCGGCCCCTTCGGAGCCGTGCAGAGCGTGAAGGTCATCCGCGACCTGCAGACCAACAAGTGCAAGGGCTACGGGTTCATTACCATGACCAACTACGACGAGGCCGTCGTCGCCATCCAGTCGCTCAACGGATACACTCTCGGCAACCGAGTGCTGCAGGTCAGCTTCAAGACTAATAAGATCAAGACCATCTAAGGGCATCGCCCCAGATTCGGCCTAGCCGGACGCTAGGACGGCACAGCAGGACGCACCCATACATACACATACTTACTCTCTCACGGCAGTCGCTACAGCAGAGCCGTACCCGCACCGCACCAGTGCCGTGCGGACACACCGCGACGTGGACACAGGCTTGTCACCTTTCAGTGAAAATTTAGTATTTTGTCGTGTTATATACTTATATGTAAAATATTACGTTTTCACCGTGTATATGCGAAAGTGATGGACTTCGGACTTTTACGGTGACGTATAAAATGCCAAATACTTGATAAGCATGAGTCTAATGTAATAATAGACGTAGGTGACATTCCTAAATATTGGACCTGACTTTATAGACTGTCTTCCCGAGGCCCGCCCTCTTGTTAGGGTTGCCGGGCGGGCGTTTTTATAATTGTAAAACTAGAGAAATGTTTTTGACTGTAATGTGTGGTAACCCTTTGTTCGGCGCCCGGTACAGTCGGCCGCAAAAATTGGGTTAAGTGTTGAGGAAATCAAAATGGCGCCGAGGTGGGGCCGCTCTGCGCAGGTCCGGATAAGATGGCGCTGAATGAAGGGTCACCAGCGCCACGCAATAATATAATAAGCACGCTCCACATGAGATGTGGGACATCTGGCCAGAACACCGAAACATACATATTGGTAATAGTCAATAACAAAATAATGATATTAAACTTCGCTTATGAACGGTTGTGGTTTAAATCGAGAAAATAGTTTTCGAATATAAAATAATCTTAGCAATAATAGCCTAAATGCTATGCTCCAATTTTTATGCGATCATATCGTAATAATTACATTAACGTACGTTTTTACGCGATAAGGCCGGTAACGACACACGACGTATTACGCGATAATGCCGGTACAGACACACGACGTATTACGCGATAATGCCGGTACAGACACACGACGTATTACGACAAAACCGCCGCGAAGCTCCAGCCCGGGACACCGGCCGCTCGACAGGCCACTAATCGAAGTAAAATAGTGTTATATTGTTAAAGATTGGAAAGAAAAAATATATATTATCTATACGTATATTTTAATCATATATTAAAATTAAGGATGAAAAAAAAACTAATCAAAAACTGTGATAGGTTTTGATAAAATTTTAAAGATCAAAGAGCGAGTGGAAGGGACTGTACGAGGTCAGGAGGCCTGGCAGTAGTTAGTATTAGAAAAATTTTTGAGAAACATTTTCGATTGTGGTATTACGCTTAACACGACGGGCGATGCCGAGTCGTTCGGAGTTGACGGATGTACCGAGTTCGCGGAGAGTCGGAGACGGGCGAAAATCGATCGAGCCATTTCTGGGGAGCGCGCACAGGCGAGTGCGGGGCGGGGGCGCGGGCCCGGGCCCGCGGGGGCGGGGGGATGACGCGACCACAACCCATCCCCCCCCACCCCAGCCACCCCTCGCGGCGCGGACGAGTCCGTTCGCGGAACAATGGTGCATACTCTAGTCTAACGATATCGTTCCAAAAATATAATTAAATCGATGTCTAAACATATGATCGGTACCTGCTATAATAATAATGTATGGATGCGGCCCTGCGTCTATTCGACCTAGGCTTTAATTGTCTTAGTCTAAATCGAAATTTGTAAATAGAAAAAAAAGTTGTTTAATTTAAATAATAAATGAATAACTAATCTGTAACGCCGCGTCTGAACACGTCACACTAGGATCTATAAATCATAAACTTTACCCGACAAAGACCTACTATGAAACATCGAACTTGAATAGATATTTTAAATATCGTGCCGTCCTAACGACCCTACGATTTTTGTAAAAAAAATATATACTTAATATTATGTAAAAAACAGTTTTGTAACATTTCAAATATTAAAATAAATAGGTATCTACTCATTACATACCAAAAGATGGAGATAAAAATTTACAAGTATTTATATATTTATTATAAATGTAAAACGTGCAATAACTAATAGCCAGTAATTTAATAAAAAAATATTATTAAAAAAGTCAAAAATGACTCGAAGAGGCGTTGATTGACATAGTATCAACATGTATTGTGGGGTTCATGCCACCTTGTTTACTATTTATTGTAAACTATTTGTTTATCCGCACTCAGAACGCGCGAATTAATTCACTAATTTTTTCCATTAATTTAATAATATAAAATCTACAAAAAAAAATGCTTGATTTCGATACAGCTTGATAATGCTTTGACATTCCATTTTTTAGTCTTAATACTTTTATTAGGAGTACTCTTATTAATTTATAGACAATTCGTGAGTTACCTAGGCATTTCTAAACGTCACTTACCTGTCATCATTGACAGCTGTCAACATGAAGTGACGTTTTCAAATGCCGATTATGTTTGTTTTAATTTTAACGGTTGGCTAAGAAAATGAGTATTTGTATGGTCGGCGTGTGAAGCACAAGATTTGCTAACTACTTATTACCTATACTATGTAGTTGTCTCTTAGGTTAAAAATAGTTGTTGTGTTTTGTGTTGTTTTCATTCAACATGAAAATTTCAACTATTCTAGTCATTATTATTCCGAAAGGAATCATTATTAAATTATAATAAAAAAATATTTGATATTTTGAATAGTTGAAGTTAAATGATCAATGTTGATAATAATAATCTTAACGATAATTTTGTCATAAATTTTTTCATCTTAGATTAATTGTCATTAATTTAGTGTATGTGCAATTCATTGTATTTTATGTGTAAACTTAGTATGCATTTAACTTATTTAATGTATAATTTATAATTATTATATTCCTAAATATTAGTTTTTATCGATGTCGATATATCGTCGAATAGTCTCGTCTCTAGTCATGAATAGTACAGGTGAACACAAAAGTGTTAGTCACCAGTTTATTTATTAATATCGATAAAAATTGATGTTTTTTTCGAGAATTCGATAGAGTTAACCTAAATTGATTTATTTATTAGGGAAATATATCGGGCAATTAATCTAGGTCGGGAGCTTGGATGTGCTAACTTGGTTTGGTAAAAAAATGTCATAATTCGGTTAAATTACACAATTTTACGAGTCCTTCTTAAAGTTTTTTTTTTTCAAATATTTGCGTAAAATAAAGCATAATACGTCGTATTGAATCGAAACATAAAACACCAAAGTATTTTACTGAAATTTCATCGACTTTTTAGATAATAAATAAGAAATAATGAGATTGCAGAATGATAAAAAATGCAAAAATGATATTTTGGAGTGAAATTGTTCGTTAGGAGTTTGGTTAGGTGTTACGTGACTAGTTAGTAGAATGTTTTGTGCGCCCCTCTTCTTTCGGTAATAATTATAAAAAATAATAATAATTAATAATAGTGCTCAATAGCTTAGAGGGCGATGCCCGTAGTACGTAACGCGGAAAGCAATAAAAATAATTGTGAATTTTATAAACAGAACACACGGGTAATAACTACACCATAATTAACTTAATATTTTTGTATGTATTTTAAAATATACTGTAATTCATATCTTCATAGATGTAAGCGGCAGACTCGCAAAACGTTCTACTAATTCAGTATGTTTCGCGTTTTAATTGCTATTCGGATAATAAAACAAAATTTTGGTCACAGGTCCTGTGTTATAAATTAAAAAAAATAAAACCTTGCTAGGTATCGCTAGATCAATCCAAAAAACCTATTTTAAGAAAAATCGTCACGGACCGCGATAAGAGTACAATAAACGTAAAATAAAATCGACTGAATCAGAAGTGTGACCATGATTTTACAGAAAACGCATAGTAATTAGAACTTGAACCATCGAAGTTGTCTACAAAGCTATGGTAAATAGGTTGTGGATAAGTAACTAACCCCACTAAGTGTCAAGGGATAATCTGATCAATAGCATAACGGCTACTTTTTGAAAGGTGTTTTGATGCATTTTTATGAAATTAAAAAATAATAATATTATTAAAAATATTAAAAAATCGTAATTAATTGGCAACACAGAAACAATACTCTAATACGCATAGGCTAATTGACAATGAGGCTGTGAAATTAGCAAAAATAAAGTTAAAGAGACACGTGACGATCGATCGTAATTTAATAAATAAAATATTATCGTAAGGTAAATCACAGAACAGAGAACTAATGGGAACTTCACGCGCCACAAACTAGTCGGCACACATCATTTCCTAAACGTTTCCTATTGTGTCGATATTCACATTTTCCCAATTGATCAGATTTGCCTAGCATGGATGGATGTCAACGTGCCATAATAACTTGTTACCAATACTCTCCTGTGAATCATTGAACACCACTTTTATAATATAAGGAATGTATGTATCTTTATGATCGGTCCCTTAAGGGATTTGAGCTTCAAGCAGCGCGAGCGCAAACGCTGACGCCGCTTGAGACTACATACGGCAATAACGTGTTTAATATAAAGATTGCGATAGTACATAGGATAGGTTGCTAGCCCATAGCCTGAATGCCTCTCTGTTCTGTGATTGGAATCATGCAATCACGCGTACAAAAACATATTAATGCCCATATTTAATAAGTAAATCAATTGAAAATAAATACTCCAAACTGCGTGAACTGTTTGACTGTCCAGTGTGAAATTATGATAGAAAATAGTGAGATGGGAATAAAAGCATATAGAGTTTTTCTATACAGCTTATCGTGTAGAATGGAATGGCCTTAAACTCGGACGCAAGCACAAATAATTATCAGTGTGGCCGAGATGGACGCGATTCCGATAGTTAGGTCAGAAATGAAGAAATGATCTTCCATAGTAAATAAATACGTAAGTTTTATATTTCTGCACGTAAAAATATTTCAGTGTAAACACCTAACTGTGTCCCGATATTCGACGCGCCTAAACAATATGCTCAATTTAATAATGAACGCCGCGTCTAGTGTTGTGACACAGCTCCCCAATTGATAACTCAGCATAACGATTGAAATATTTTTCACGTCGTAGGAAACTCGAGACATCGACTAAATGTGTTACTATTACTTCATAAATGTCAAAATTGCTAGTGAGAGTACAGAACGCAATGCACAACACCTAATGATACTTGTATGCTGCTACAGCTGTATTGTTATAAAATTATTAATAAAATTTAATACTACATTTGCTCACCTTGTACTTCCTTGTATTTTGGATCCGTTTCTCTAGTAGTATAGCTTAATAGTTTAATGTCTATCGATAATTTTATAAATACAGCTATCTCTAGCAGCCGATTGCTTCCCTATATCGCATGATCATCGTCACAAATGTTCCGAACACATAGTGTTGTACGGTTTGTTTTGAATAAAATTCCTTTGAACTAATCTAATTGACGATTCTGATTAAAATAGCCCTATGTGTTTTTATCCCTGAATAATCGTTATAGACAGTGAAAACCGGAGCGAGAGGTAAAATAATATCGACCTGACGTAGGATAAAAAGCTTTATTTACAAACATATTAGAATGACATTAGCTTGACAATACGCCGTCGGGTAAAAAAACAGATTGCAATAAATATGTAAATAAACATCAAAGGATCGGTCCTGCTTCGGGTAAGCGAATTATGAATAAAAAAAATATAAATAACCCATAGTTTCGAATTTAAAATAAAAAGTAATATCATGTAATATCAATTTCACTGTCTATTTATTAGTATTCGTTTTCGGTGTTGATTCCTCTTAAGCTGCATGATCACAGTTGGTTCCCATTTCGTATTCATCAGTAGAACTTGCTGTCGTATTGTTGGTCCATTTCACATTTCAGTGTAGCTAGTTTAATTTTATCGTGATCACTATCGATAAATTCTATTCCAGTTAGCAATAGTGTGACATCACTATCTTTTGCAATAATTTCAACGCGATGGGAACGAACTCGGTGTCATACAGAGTAGATTGTGATACTCCTAGTGCATACTGATAGTCAGTACCTACTCATAAACCCATAACCATAGATCAGGAAAGTGCTAACACTTCTTCTGATCTCCTTCGTGTGAATTTTCTAATGTGTAAAATCAATCCGACTTCCCACAGACTCAATAAGGCTAGGAAATAATTTAGAAAAAAAATGCATCGTAAGATAAGAATCTCAAAAAATAAAGTATTGAATAAGTATTTTACCAACTTCAAAGTTAAGGTGTACTAGACAATGAAAGCAATGATATTTATAATAATTAAAAAAAATGAGATTATGAATAATTCGGTCAGCCATTTTCCTTGTTCTCGCTGACGTCACTTTGATACAAATACGTATTTTATAAAAGTAATAAAATGCAAAAAAAAGTTTAAAAAAACACTTAAGATCTTCCGGTACTAACATTTAAAGAATCAATGTTAAAAATTTCATTTTCGTCTTTTTATGAATTATTATAAAATTAAGAAGGTAGATGTCTATATGTGTTGGTGGTATTAACCGATTTAGTTGATATTGTACCTAAAAATTAGGTATTTCTATAATAATATTATTGTGTCGGTTTAATAAATTACCTCTACCTTATAGCTTTTGTGAGAAATTATAATTTGCACAAGAATAGGCGACTAAGGTAGACACTAAAACTGGAACTACTTATTATTCTAAATTCCAACTAGACTTTAGTTGGAAAGTAGAAAGAGACTTTACAGAGACCCAGCTTTGCGTCTGAAATTACCATCAAATTACCATCCTATATTGCACTCATTACCCGGAGACGCATTGCCGCGTCTCTGACAGTCAAAAAAGTTTAAAAATGCATGAAAATGTCGAAATAATTTATATAATATTTTGACAGCTAATATATTTTAGTGTCCATAACAGTTTTAGTGTCGCTCTTAGTCATAAATGTTGTTTCCGATAATTTATAAGATCGTCTTAAGGATTTTGTGTAGAATTTTCCAAATCCGCTAACTTTTTGCATAATGACGTGTAATCAACAGGAAAAAGCAAGCGTTTGCATAATTCTACACGCCATCTTTCTTTCGATAACGGATTAGAAAGATTTTGAATAAAAAAGAATACTCATTCCTAAAAGTAAGCATTAATAACCAATATATTTACATCAGTAGATACTTGGCTGTTTTTACGTAATTCTTAATTAATATTTTCACGTAATTTATGTGTCTATAATTAATTAATTTATTGGAATTAATTATAATAAAAAAATATGGAAAAAATGTCACATTCTTCACTTTATACAATAGTTTTTACAATATGATATTTAATATCCTCAATGGTTGTAACTATACATTTCTTGTTCTAAATATATAAAAAACCCGAGATTGAGTTTTTTTTTTCGACCTGACGCATGTGTCCTTGCCCTTATGGCGCGTTTACTTTGCAAAACAGTGATTTATAGATTTATTAGTAGGTCCACATAGCAATACATCATTAATTTAGCATAACACATAAGCTTCTTGTAATCTGCAGCTTAAGTAGTAAACATTTTAATAAGCTAGCCTTCTATCAACTGCCTAATTAGCTAACTATTTTTCTATAATAAATGCGAAGTATTAATAATAGGAACACTGCTCCTGCGATGCGATATATTAAAAAAAATGCTTCAATAAAACAAAATGTAAGCACTTTTGATGCTCATTGTACTTCTATTTTTCTGTGACACTTCTAGTTTTTAAAAATATTTTGGCAAATTTAAATGCGAATTTTATCAGATCATTGAAAATTGAAAACTGAATTACACAGAATTTAAAGTAGGTAAACTCACAAAGATTTGGAGTTGCGTCATGACGGCCAACGCAACAGGGCAATTCGAACGCAATTCTAATCTCAGTCTAAATCGGCTCAAAAATCCTTCAATTAACCTACATTTAAGTTTTCCAAATTGTTGGTCGCTGAGATGAGATTGTGACTTGAATTTGAAACTTTTTGAGTACGAGAACTTCTGGGTCTCATCTACCACAGCACACTCTACCAGCTTCTTCAGACTTCATCGTCAGTTCATCAGGGTCAAGGAGAATTCGGCGGTCAACAATTGGAATCGCAGCTTCAGCGGTCATCTGGGAAGAATACCGTCTAAATCATTAACTAAGTACTTATACCTAGTAATAATTATTCATCTAGAATCATCTTTCACCCTAGAATATTTAAAGTTGGGTGCACACATTATGCAAGAACGCAGAGCAATATTACAATACTCTAGTCTCTTTTAGTTGTAAACTTGCCTATAATTTAGAAAATTGTTTCGCTTTTAAGTTTGTCTTCTAACTTTAAATAAATAAGGACGTTATAATTTAATCATAGTTAGTATTAACATGCAATGTATTTAATTTTGTTTTCTGCACCATTGGCTGGCAAATTTTGTTGCATAAGCTTAGAGCATAATGTTTGTTCTCAACATTTACTAACTCGAAATCTAACTCGTTACAATAACCCTTCCGTTCATAAGTAAGTTCTGTCTAAACTATCTCTGCGCCCTATATTGCGTAACACACTATCTCAATCTGAAGGATATTGCTAATCCATTGCTTCATATTTTCAAAAAATGTGTCTGCTCAACAATGTAAATAACGCAATGAATCTTGTTGAACTATCAAAATGAAACCCGTTGCTACTTATGAGTAGCAATGGGTTTCATTTTGACAGTTCAACAGTTGACAGTTGACAGTTCAGTATGTTACGAAATTATCTCGCGGGACTTCTCTATCACTGTTCCTTTTGTCATGGCCCGTTCAACGACAGCGGGTCCAATGCTATACCTAGATACTGATTGGCTAACGCAATCAATAACAAGTCCTGCCGGCTATTCATAAAAATCTCATCGTGAAAACTTAGGTGAGTAAGCTGTCTTTACTCCTGTTGCTGCCGATCTCTTCTGTAAAACTCTCACAGTGAAAACTAACGCGAAGTGAGCTTCAAATGAGCTGTCAATGTCAATAGTGTCAGTTGAATGGCCGCTCTCTTCACGTAAGTTTTCACGGTAAGATTTTTACAGAATATATCATGTACGTTTGCCCCGCACGGCCCCCCAGAATTTGCGATTTAGGTGTGCACCAATGCAATGTACTCGCCTCTAGGAGTATATGTACCGGTTTCTTTTTCAATGTACCTCTGTACTTTTGAAGAAATATGCAAAAAAAGGGGGCCGTGCCAGCCAAACGTTTTCAGCACGGCCCCCGTGTAACTTGAAAAATATATAGCGTATTAAAAAGTTTCATAAACTCAAGGAATGTACTTTAATAGCACGTTCTATGTACCGTAACAGATATTGTGAATTCGTAATAACAAATAATATATAGATGTGGATAGGGGGCCGTGCTGAAAAAAAAGAAATAAGAAAATATCTAAAAAAGACAAAACAACCTTAGCCAAAAACTATTAAAAAGTAATTCATGTTTGGCAAGTAACATATGTACCGCATTGGTTTCTCATACAACTTGCTAAATTAAAAAAATAAACGAATTTTAGTTTATTCAGCACGGCCCTCTATAGTTGCCTATATCTTTTTAAATATGACATGTTTGTTTACAAAATTCGACTTCCTGAATTATGTATAGGAGTACATTCGTTCCAAATAAATTGCGATTATGGTGTATTAGTACTCTAAAAGATAAATTGCATCAAAAATATCCTAACATACAACTGATGGGGTGACCATGGTTCCATAAATTAGGTACATATATTCTATACCTATATTAATGAAATTATGTGACTACATTGAAATAAACATTTTTTTTTACAATTTGTTTTTTTTTCTTCAAAATTAATATTAGCGATGACATCTTTTAAGGGAATTAAATCAGTTAAAACTTGTTGTGTGCGGTCGCTATTAGTTCACTGACGCTACCGTGATTTTTGAAGTGGCGCTGATGTCGCAGTTACTTCATGTTGCGCTGTTGCGCTCGAGTGTTTATTGATCAGTCACAGCTTGCACAAAAGAAGAATGCCAATATTGTGTAAAAATGATAAGGCCTTTTATACCTTTGAATATTAACGTAATCAACATGTTTGGCATTTTTGCATTAGAAGAGTCACTTGCTATCGAAACTACTTCTCAAATTTTTAAAAATGATTGCGATGGAACTCATTTCAAACTATAAATTACAAAATATTGTAACCTTTGATTTAAATGGAACAGACGCAATGGTTTTGTGTAATATTCCGGTCACTATTAATATTAAAAACCAAATTTATGAAGTCGTTGGTGCTATTGAATATGTAGGGAATTCAATGGGGAATCTGGGCCATTATAAGTGCCATACGCCTAGCCATGAGCAATGGCTATGTTACGATGATTTGGCCTTGAAAATTAACAACAGTACAGTAGATTCAATATTCGTACACACCCTTACTTACGTTTTAGCGAGTGATCTTTGATGTTTTATAATTATGTAAAAATAATAACAATATTCTAATTATTACAGTTGCTTGAAACACTACTGTGATTACGTAGGTTAAATTAGTTGCCTGTGATTATTCCAAATAATTAATGTGATTAATGTAAGTAATATTATTGTAATGTAGGTAAGGTTCAATGAGTGATTTGTTGGAAACGTATCTGTGATTTTTTAAGCCTTTTAAGCTCTGTAGTGTTAGTGACAAAGTTTTTCTGCGATTATTCCATAGGTAAACGTAACTAATACTGTGAAATGTAACGAAACTGTAATTTTATTGTAATGTACCGTACATCAATCCGTGTGATTTATTGGAAATATATCTGTGATTTTTTTAAGCCTTTTGAGCTACCTATTTAGTCTTAGCTACACTTGTTGTTTTGTTCGATTTGCGACCTACTTACTACTAATAAAGTTATCATTAATATGAATACGATGCGAATACCATGATTTCACGTGAGAATGGTTAAAAAAGCTTCTGCATAAATTGAGTAAATCTTTAATAAAATAAACGTTTATTTTATTAAAGGTTTACTCAATTTATGCAGAAGTTTTTTTATCCATTCTCACGTGGAAACATGGTCACCCCATCAGTTGTATGTTAGGATATTTTTGATCCAATTTAACTTTTAGAGTACTAATACACCATAATCGCAATTTATTTGGAACGAATGTACTCCTATACATAATTCAGGAAGTCGAATTTTGTAAACAAACATGTCATATTTAAAAAGATATAGGCAACTATAGAGGGCCGTGCTGAATAAACTAAAATTCGTTTATTTTTTTAATTAAGCAAGTTGTATGAGAAACCAATGCGGTACATATGTTACTTGCCAAACATGAATTACTTTTTAATAGTTTTTGGCTAAGGTTGTTTTGTCTTTTTTAGATATTTTCTTATTTCTTTTTTTTCAGCACGGCCCCCTATCCACATCTATATATTATTTGTTATTACGAATTCACAATATCTGTTACGGTACATAGAACGTGCTATTAAAGTACATTCCTTGAGTTTATGAAACTTTTTAATACGCTATATATTTTTCAAGTTACACGGGGGCCGTGCTGAAAACGTTTGGCTGGCACGGCCCCCTTTTTTTGCATATTTCTTCAAAAGTACAGAGGTACATTGAAAAAGAAACCGGTACATATACTCCTAGAGGCGAGTACATTGCATTGGTGCACACCTAAATCGCAAATTCTGGGGGGCCGTGCGGGGCAAACGTACATAATATATCGGCTGGATTGACACTATTGACAGCTCACAACTCCTGCGTTTTCGCGGTGAGATTTTTACAGAACAGAAAAGCAAGCCTTTTCGTCGACTGGCGGCAAAACATCGCTGTTTGGTAAGCTTAGCTTTTCCTAGAACCTAGTGACTTTAAAAATATTTCTCTAGTTTACCCGTTTGACTGTATGTATGGGTGCGATCGTCACCTTCTTGAACACTGCTAGAACTACTTTGATCGTATCACTTTACTCACTTATAATTATATATTCTTTCATTCTGACTTTCTTCTTGAGAAGAAAACAACAGTGGGCCTAGCACGAACGCATGACGTAAGCGTAACGTAACTTGGAACTATTTTTAAATTGAAAATATTCGTTTCCGCATAATACTTACTTAGTTTTAAGACTGCATTCATGTCTATGGGTGTGTCTGCTGTACAAGTTTTAACCGACATCCTATGGGATAGTTGTATTTTCTATTCAAAAATTGTTTAAGAGGTATCGTTATCCTTTTCGCGCGTTCGTGCGCGTTCATGCTTGGTAGATAGACACAAAATGTACTCGTAGTTGCACCAAGCTACAAGCACAGAACGCCTCGGCTCTTGGGGTTAACTCAGCCTATTGCTCCATACACCCTGTCCTCCATTTTCCGCATCCGGCATCCGGTCTGTCCCAGCCATCTTCTTAAGGTCATCTAGCTGGAGGGCCACGCCACGATTGCTAATACGCGGTCTCCACTCCAGGACTCGTCTGCTCCACCGGCCATCGATCCTACAACAGACATGGCCAGCCCACTGCCACTTCAGCTTGCTTACTTTGCAAGCTATGTGGGTAACGCCGGTTCTTTTCCGGATAATTTCATTTATGGTTTAATCCTTTGAAAAAAATTCGAGAATTCGTTAAATTTGTGGGCCAGTCCAACTGTCGGCGTCCAGGTTGCGCCACTGCATGCATCCTGGCTTATGTATGGGAAGGACGCACTGGTTGAAGACTTTAGTCGTCAAAGATTGCATTAAAGGCGACGAGAAGACTAAGATGTTTTCCAAACTCAACTAGATCCTTCTGTAGGCTTCTTTCTGAAAGTTGTGTCTACCGAGCTAGATTACATGCTCTAGGTAGACATACCCCTTCAGCACTTCGAAAAGCGACTCTTCGGTGTGGATTAGACTCGACAAGACAGCTCTTGCGGTCAGCGATAGCAAAATAATTTTCTGATGACATATTTACAATCGCTGTAAACTATTGAATACGGAACCACAAACTGACCTTTTCTTTCCACGAATTTGAGGAAATACCAACAAACATCAACAATTCCTCACCTTTTCGAAGTCGCTCTACTTATCTGCCTAGCCTTTTCCTAACTATATTCAGGTCAGCTTCCAGTCTAACCGGATGCAGCTGAATACCAGTACTACCGGGGTACTTACTTACTGGGTAACACGGTACCCCTTGATAAGACTGGTTGTCGGACTTTTGGGCTTCTGACTAACCGTAACGACTGTCAATAAATGACAGCCGGGACCAACGGCTTAACGTGATTTCTGAGACACGGAGGGGTCTCGATATGTAAAGATGGTCGCCCATCCAAGGTCCAACCACGGCAAGCGTAGCTTAACCTAATCAATCGACAAGCGGCTGTTATTCTTTAGCCACAAGCAGGAGCTCGTGGCTTCTTTACCCCCTTTTACCCCACCTTTTTGGAATCGGTATAGGTACAGACAAATCCCAAATTCCCAATACAGCTAATGGAAGGGGTCCTATAATCCAATGGTGCTAATACGTCTGCCGCCAGGATTACTTAATTTGATTGGTTACTCAGTTCATTGTTTTGGCCGTCCACGACCAGCTTGTCGAATCATAATATGTGAAAGTTTTGAATGTGGCTATGAAAATACAAGGAAAGGATGGATGGATTGTATGAAAGATGATAATGGGGGTGACTACTGAGATGGCAGCTAATAAATAAACATGTATGGAAGATGCAGACAGTCATGCTGTGCCGACCACTTATAATTTGGAAAGAAATACATATATTTGACAATAAAGTTGTAAGATAGAAAAGATTGATAAACCATTTATTTAGATACACAAAATAAATATCACAACTCACAAAAGCACAATTACCTTTTTCTTTCTGTTTTTTTTTTAAGGAACGATGCATGGTCTGTGTGAATGATGATATGGTTAGAAAGGGGGTGCCTACCGAGATGATGACTAATAGAGAAGTATGGAAGAAAAAGACATGTTGCGCTGACACCAAATAAATTGGGATAAGGGCTAGAGAAAAAACTTGTCGCACACAAAAAGGGTACAAAGGCGGACTTAATGCCTTAGGCATTCTCTACCAGTCAACCAAGGGTGATGAAGAGATTACATGGCAGGTGCTTTGGTTGAGAGGAACAATGATAAAAAAAAACTATTGATTTATGAATGGTGATTTACTTGTACAGACGCCAGCACTACAATCTGTCAAATTTCTTTAATAGATTTTCAACTTTATCGCTAAAGCATAAGGTTCACAGTTGATTGGGAAAATTTGACAGTTTCGGGTAGCTCGATGTGCTGGCGTTTGTACATAGTATATACAGGGTTATTGGTAAATATTAACAACCTCTTAAGAGGTCATTGTACATGAGTACAATGACCTCCTAAGCTGATCTTTTTCGTGATTTAAGCTTTGTTCATTATGAACAACTTTTGGGACCAAACCAGAAATCACGGAGAAAATCAGCTGTTCCCTACGTTTATGTTTGTATAACTCGTCAAAATGTAGAGAACAGCTGATTTTTTTCACGTTTCGGTCCCAAAGTGGTTCATAATGCTGAGTACAATGACCTCTTAAGAGGTTATTAATGTTTTATCAATAACCCTGTATATTTTAGAGTTAGATTGTATATTGTATTGCATTTAAGTAGACTGTGCTGAACTGTCGGTGGTACACATCAAAACACAATCCACACATCCGTGCACGCCTAACGGAAGGGTTCCATAAGCCGATGGAATTAATTCGTCTGATGGTCTCTCATAGCATTTAGTTAGTACTAATGGTTCCGACTGATTACATTGTGAGTGTAGCCCTTTCTTCTCTCTGTTTTGATAGTGGCAATGTATAGCGTGGTGCGTTGTTAACCGCTTGTATGCCGTAATTACAGACACAACTAAAAAGCCATTGTGACTCGCGTAGATCTACGTTCCGGCATACTAAGGGTTAATGTTGAAACTTAACCCTTAGTCTGCCGGAACGTAGATCTACGCGAGACACAATGGCTTTTTAATTGTGTCTGTAATTATGGTATACAAGCGGTTAATGATGACATTTTTTTTTTTAATATTATGTCAGAATTTTGATTTAAAAGAGTCTCCATGGAGTTTCTTGCTCATTCTCTTTTTTAAGAGTCTACCACAGAGTACGGAATCGTCGCGCCGCCACGCCGGCAGCATTTAGAGACGGCAGTTTTACTAGTGAAATTCGTGGTGCCGAAAGTGCGTTGAACGCAGAACTTCCGAACAGACCGCCGTCAAAGCCGTCAGAGGGACAATTCTCGGAATTTTAAGAACGTTCACAGTCTGATCTCAGTCTCAATCTGTCAAAATTACCTCTAATTTCCCTATATTTTGACAAGTTTTTGACATTTGTTTGTCGACAAGATGAGACTGTGACTAGATTTTGAACGAGAATTGGCCTTCAGTTTTAAGCATCGTTTATACCCATAAAAGTGCCGTCAGTGAATGGTGGTTAAGTTCACTTAACAACTAGTTAGAGGTACTTAGTTAATATAGTTAGTTTTTGTCACCTGTACTCCCTTCCTTGGGTTCAAAGATGTTTTTAGCATAGACAGATTAACGGATTTAAAAGTGGCGTGTACATAAACTATGTCTTGAAATAATGGGGCACTTACTTCCGAGGACATAATACCTATTTGTTCAGACATTTTTTCACAGAGCTAGATCAGTAAGAACATGTTAACTCTCAACTAAAAATTTAAAGAGTAATTTTAGTTTCCAAATACCTACAAGAAAAAAAATGTCGCAATGACTGCGAACACGAAACTGAACATCAACTCAATCATTGCGGCATATTGATACAACCAGCACGTTCTGTCGAACAAAAATACTAATGAATGAATTCATAATGGGGCGCCGAAATGAAACAACAATCATCAATCAACCACAGATTAATTATTTTGCATTATGCATCATGTCTGTATTTCCCAACGGGTTAGGCAGAGGTGTAGGTACCTATAGTACCTATTCGCCAGTACTACATTTCGTCAGTTATATTTAGGTTGTAGCGGTATGTACAACGCCTTATGCGTACAACCCGTCATACTGACGTCACGCAAAATCCTGCATCTCGCAAGCAGAGTTTACCGCGCAACTAGCATAGATACAACGGCCCGACATGAGTCATCGGGCAGTTGTCCATCAGACACGACACCCGTCTGGTCGGAGGATCCTCCCTTTTCTATGAAGGATGAGTGAACTTTATACCCTGTTCCTCACACCTGTATAAGGTAATATGGGGTGAGCCTATTGCCATCAACCGGGCTGCTACTGAGAAATTCCTGATGGAAAACCCCAACACACTTTGCCTGGCAATAGAATCCAGTACCTTGCTCAACAGTAGCACTTGCGACCACTAAACCAACAAATTTATTATGCACAAATAAGTCAATTATCTATACTCAATAATTAAACAATTGTTAAAATACTGATACCAAGTGTTTTGCCAAGTGGTATCGTGTTACCCAGTAACTGGGTTGTGAAGGTCAGATACTGGTACTTAGTCAGCTGCACCCGGTTAGATTGCAAGCCGACCCTAACGTAATTGGGAAAAGCTAAGGGAAATCTAGGCAGACGACGGTTTAAATAATGAAATCGCTGCTGAAAGAAACTTTAAAGTTTTAAAACCTATGGAGAAAACAATCAAACAGAAAAAGGCTACTATTTTTCTTGAACATGAACTTGGAGACTTGTTTTAGTATTGCAGACTAAGGGCTGATTTTTTAATAATCTAATAACTTAATTCGAGGAATAATTTTGAAATGTTGACAGTTATTTCATGCAAAAACTGTCAAACGTCAATTTTATTCCTCTAATAAAAGTTATCTGGCGATAAAAAACCAGTCCTAATAATCAAAAATCAAAGCACCCTGTACATACACAAAAACATGTACTTACTTTCCACCCTATGTACTCAAAAGCCTTGCTACGAATAATCCCTATTACATAGGTACTCAAATTCCTTTTAAAGGTACGTTTCGTGTGGCTACCGAGCTAATTGACCGGGCAGCTCAATCACAGGCTACGATAATACTGTCGGGTACAAGAAGGCTTTTGACATCGGTCTAAAAAGTTTCATGAAAACTTGCAAGAATCATTGCTTGCTTGCAAATACATTAAATTATTTACTTACTTGCTTGTAAAAAATATTGACGGGAAGTATTAAAGCTTCAGAAGGTTTTTTTTTATTTATTATAAGGACTTTTACACATTGTCCATACCAGTCCCATTATACCCTAACCACATTTAACTGCCAATAGCTTATACTAAATTATAAATATAACAATTTATTTCAATGCCATTAATTCAAACATACACTTTGCTACCTTAGAATTGGGTTGATTTAGAATCCCGTTGAATGTGCCAACATCCAGTCTGTTTAATTCAAAGGCATTTGCTAGACATGTCCTCCCAGACTCAAATCGGACACATTCCAGCAATAAATGATATAAATTTAATTTTATGACGAGGAAGACTGACTCACCAAACTGCAGAAGAGTTATATGAATAAAAACTTGGAAATGAAGGCTTGTTGTAAATGATCAAAGAGTAGGTATTGCTATGATTAATTGGAAAACTCTAAGGTAAGGCATACTAGAGAAACAGACTCACGCAAGAGATTTATAAAAATAATATCAGCGTAAATTGTTCCACTGCAGAGCAAAGGAGAAAAGTAGGTTTAGGTATTTGGATTGCGGAATTGACAATTGTGGATTGGCGATGTCGGACTTGTATTTATATCTTAAATAATTATAGGTATAAAATAAAGTCACTTACCATTTCTGTCTGTGTCACGGCTTAATTCTTATGAACCATTGGATTTTGATGCGGGTTTCAGTTATTTACCATAATTTAGAGAATTTTCCTTCAACACTGGCGCCGATTCTGTTGATCACAAACTAAACTAAATTTAAGTTCATGCATCTTTTTCTTTCTATTTCATTAAGAAAAGGACAGAAGATAAATATTAGTTTAGTCCTGTCAAATTAAGATACTCCATAGACAATTTAGACGAGATTAAAAAAATGGCTATTAAAAATACGTCAATTTACGTCAGGCGCTGACTAATTTGACAGGACTAAACTAATTTTTATCTTCTGTCCTTTTCATAATGAAATGGAAAGAAAAAGATGACTAAACTTAAATTTTGTTTAGTTTGTGAACAACAGAATCGGCGCCAATGTCAGCGATGTCCAAGCAAAGACCAGAAAGATCCGGGGTCCATAACCGTGCTAAGTCATTCAAATTCCAAAATGACCAGTGCCTTCTCTCGCTGTCTGTACGGAGGGAGGCCGCCAATATTGATTCAATTTCTGGTTTCGGATCACACTGACCCCCGAGCCCCTGGGCCCCTGGGCCCCGCGGCGCAGGGTGCCTCCACCATGCAGTTATTAAAACTCTTTGATGGGTGAAAATAAAGTTGTGACGTTGAAACCTGATGGTTGGGCAACTAATTGGAGTTTTCATAGAGTTGATAAATGTTTTTTTTTACGAAAGATATGGTAATGTCACTTTCTTATGAAATGATTTAGGAAACTTTATGGAATTACTTATTAGGACAACAATAATCTGCCTAGAACACTGACCTCTATCATACAAATACTGTATAGTATAGGTCAGTGGCCTAGATTGAGAAATGATTTTATGTCTGTTTAGTTTTGTACAAACATTTTTACACGTCAATCAATTATTTTGAAAACTAGACGAGGTCGGCATTTTCTATCTGACTAGTCAAAAAAAAAAATAATTTAAAAAATAAAAAAACCCGACTGCGAAACTAAAAAGCTACAAACAAGCCCATTTTAAATTAAATAAAAGTTGAAAGCAGGCGGGACCCATTTGAATTTGAAAATATGATAAAAATGGTATGGGTCCCGCCTGCTTCCAACTTTTATTTAATTTAAAATGGGCTTGTTTGTAGCTTTTTAGTTTCGCAGTCGGGTTTTTTTATTTTTTAAATTATTTTTTTTTATTTCCAGCTTTTTAGTTTACAAATGTGAAAGATTTCGCAAACGATTTAGTTCTTGGTACTTGTTTTTTACGTTTTGTCACTTCGAATTACTTTTAACCATATAAGTTATATATATTTTTGTAATCACCTTTTAAAACCCTTTATTTTGATACTCGATAGGTTTCGAGAAAAAAAATTTTTTTTTGAAGACATATTGCGCCATAAATCGGCCATTTTAATTTTTTTTCAATTTTGATATACCCAGTGTCACTCTCACAATTAAGACGAATCTAACGGCACCTCTCAAGCTGAAATCGATCAAGCCGTTTAGGCTACAGAGCGTGCCAAAGAAATATACATACATACATACATACATACATACATACACTCGAAAACATAACCCTCCTTCTGGCGCAGTCGGGTAAAAAAACATAACCCTCCTTCTGGCGCAGTCGGGTAAAAAGTAAAAAAAAAGTCATTTATTTGCATAAATAAGGTACAGAAGGTTGGTAAATAAAATATACAGAATTGTTCTCTTATTCTGCCTTTAATTTCGGCGTGCAAATATAAAATAAGGCTACATATTTTATTGAAATTAATTATTGATCATAATCATGCAGTCAGTAAACAGATAATCCCATTAAAATTGTGTCATTGAATTAAATAAATGTCACTGTAAAACTTAAAAAAAAAAAATAATAATAATCATAAATGTCAATAATAATCATGTCAATAATGGGAACGATTCGGCACACAATAATAATAACCATAATAATTAATATGACCGTGCAATATACAAAACTTGCAATTTATAATCCAAAAATTCATGTACACTATAAAAGCATTTTTCAATTAGGACGGCTTCATCGCTAAAGGAGAGACTGCCTATACCCATCTACAGTGGTCTCAAAAGTTCGTTGACATTTTTCCACTTCAGCTGCGATGCCACATTATTCATCATCATCTGCCTTTGACTTTTCCCAACTTTGTTGCGGTCGGCTTCCAGTCTAACCGGATGCAGCTGAAAACCAGTATTTTACATGGAGCGACTGCCTATCTGACCTCCAAATGACAGCCCAGTTCCTGGGTAATATGATACCCCTTGGTAAGACTGGTTGTCAGACTTTCGGGTTTCGGACGACCCGTAACGACTGTCAAAGATCCATGAATGACAGCCGGGACCAACGGCTTAACGTGTTTTCCGAGACACGGAGGGGTCTTGTCTTGGTATGTAAAGACGGTCACCCATCCACAGACCAACCGCGGCAAACGTAGCTTAACCTGATCGATCGAACCGTGCGGCTGTTATTTCTTAGCCACAATACCCTCCACATGATTGATCCAAGCGATGCCACATTATTATTTGAAAAAAAAAAACAGTGGCACTCTGGGAGTGCCGACAAAAGTGAAATTTTGAACAATTACGTGTATTTGAATCGTCTTCTAAGCAAAACACAAACAGAATACTTTGCCATCACTCACTGACAAGTACCTACATCCCGAGGACAGCCGAACACATTCGAATGTAGCGCGGTGTCGGTTACGGTAACAGTGTCACGAGTTGGTTTTTTCCCATTTTAAAAAAGGTTTTCACTTCAAAAACAATCAGGTACCTACTCCTAAGGAATTACATGATTTTTTTTATGATAAGCTAGAGGTTAGAATTACTCAATAAAAACGTTATAGCGGTACAAACATTTGGCTCACTAGAATTTTAAATCATAATGTGGTGTGGTGAAGTGGAAAACAAACTTTTGGAGGTCACTGAGTGCTAGGGTCAGCTTCTAGTCTAACCGGATGCAGTTGAATACCAATTTTACAAGGTATTTTACAATACGTGAGCTTATCCTAAGAAAGCAGTGAACGGCCGTACAATAACGGCTGTCCAAATTCAGAGCGATTCTAGATTTTGAGATAACATATCAGCTGACTCGACGGGATTTTGCGAATTACGTCATGAAATCCAGGATTTTATGTCAACTTTTAGCATTTGAATTTATTAAGAAAAATATGCTACCGCGCCTATTTTGCATAATAAGTTTGTGGCAAATATCTGCTGCGATCGGTCAACCCGAGGCGCCTTTTTTTTTTTTTCCTTAAAGTCTATTAAAAATATTTCTGTTTCAATGATTTAAATACTACACGTGGAAACTTGTAATTGGCCTTATTTTGCATAAATTATTACTTACTGTATTTGTTTAGCTGTAAGTTTTCCTAAAATAATTTAAATAAATAGATATTAATACACCTATCTAAAAGGTACCTACCTAATACTGGTGAAAATAACAGATTTCCATAACGGCCTATTGCAATTTTGTATGGAAGAACAAAATGTTTTATCAGAACTCGAATATTTAATATTAATCAGTCAGTCGCGGTCACTTAGTATAACGACATATGGTCATTTCATGTTTCACGCGTTTCACCCCAAAGCCAACGAGTGGCGTGCAGGAAGTGACGCGTTACGGCGTGACGGCGTCACTATACGAGGTGCATTTAAATCACTTATAGCAAGACAGTAGACACAGCTGATTGTAACGCGGTAAAGCGAAATAGCTAGGACTTGGTGTTTTAAAATAAATTTGGATCTACTCCCTAATTGCGTAACAAAATCACAATATGAATCATTTAGAAAGATATTATTCCTAATCCATCACACTAATATATTATAAAGGCGAAAGTTTGTGAGTGTCCGTGTGTGTGTGTTTACGGTTTAAAATATCATTTATTTCTCAAAGATTTACATAATCACTTAATGAGAAACAAAGTTTTAACATGCAGGTAATTGTTAAAATAGTCCAGAGCGCTCGACATGCAGTTAGCAAGTACATAATTAGTTACTTTAATTTTGTTAAGTGGGTACATCATAATAAATTACTCGAACGCGCGCGTCGTTGTAAACATCGAGCGCGCTATTCTTATCAGCACTGTTGTAAAGCACCGTGCACACTATACAATACCAGACAAATTATAATACTTTATTTATTTATGTTGAAGCTGTCGAAGATTATATGTTTGTCACTTCTTCACGCTCAAACGGCTTTACCAATTTTGATAAAATTTTGTGTGGAGGTAGCTGACACCCTGCATTAACATATAGGCTACTTTTTATCCCGATATTCCCACGAGATCGACACTTATGCGGTAGAAACCGAGAGCGCAGCTGGTTGCTTCATATGTTCGAAAAATTTGTCTGCTCAACAGCGTAAATAACGCAACGAATTTTGTTGAACTGTCAGAATGAAATTCAGTGCTACTGATGGTGCGTTACGCAACTAACCCGCTGAAGGCCAATTCCCATTTAAAAACGTTCAAATCTAATCGCAATTTCATCTCGGCGACAATCAATGTCAATAAATTAATAGTTTAAAAAACAGTAGAAAAACACGCTTACAAGACTTTTCTAAGAAATCCAAAACAGCTATGATACGATTTTCCATCATGAAGTTCCGGTTCATATCTTCCGGCTCCATCATCAGATCAGTTCGACAGTACCATATTATTGTATTGTCATCAGAACTACATACAGCTGCCAATTTTCATTTCGCTACGACCCTTGGAAGATGGTTAAATTAGTTACCTTAGATTCCATTACATACTTAGTTAGTTACACAGGTCGACCTAATAAAAGCGTGTTAAAAACTTGTCAAAAATGTATGTATTTTGACTGAGATTGGAATGCAAACGTTTTGAAAGCTACGAGAATTGCCCCTAAGTCTAAATCACAGAGTAATTTTATTCGTAGATAAGGATACGCCAATCCACAATTATACCTACATAATAAAATAGTTATACCTACTCGAGAGAATTAGATGCTACCAAAGTCGTGGGCTATCTTTTTCTTGGGGTTACATTTTGTATAAGTATTTGAAGCATCTTTTTCATTCTATCATTTATTAAAATGAACACCCTGTTTCACAGAAGGATTGGTGACCGAAGTTTCTTTTACTAGGCTTTAACTAGGAAACTATAGCATACCGTCTTTTGTTTTTTTATTATTTTTTCATCAGTTATTGATTAGCAAACAAAAACTGTGCAATATGATACAGTAAATACTTAACTTTAGTGGAAAAGATCACCTGTATCCTGCGGCGCTATTCTGTAAAAATGTCACCGAGAAAACTTAGGTGAAGTGAGCGTGGAGTGAGTTGTCATAGTGTCAATTCCTAGCAAAAACAAACTCACTTCACCTAAGTTTTCACGGTGAGATTTTTACAGAATTGACCGGCTGTACTCGTTAAAAAAAACTGTATCACAGGAGACAGGGAATTTTTAAGTTTTTTTTTTATATCTGTGTGTGATACTAATAATGTGCTTGTGGTAAAAATTAAAAAAACCAAAATGTTATAGGAGGGTATTTTTCATTAAAAAGTCCTACGAATTTACGTGATGTTGGTAACTGAAAGGACTTAGGTACAAAGTTTTATTTAGCAACCAGAACCAAATTGCACATGCACTGCACCGACCAAACTCTCTTAGGTAAGTAATTCCCTTACTTGCCTTTTACGACACCCAAGAGTACTTACCACAAGCAAAGTATAGGTACCAAATTCCTTATTCATTTCACCTCAGAAAGAAACCGTAAAAACCGAAGTCACTCATCCACAGCTACTAAATAATTTATTCCCAGTAAAACATTGTAGCTCAAAGTTAAAACAGCCCCCCTGCAATGGACGAAGGGTGCCACGGCCGCAGACAAAAATCCCTTTGGCGAGTGGAATTTAATAAAGTTTCTCTCTAATAAGCTGCCACCTCCATAGAGGGGTCCTATTAAGGTAGACTGCGAAATGAGATAGAATATGCCTTTGTTTTGAGGTATTCCACTCAGGGCACGGATTTTAACCGCAGTTGGACCCTGAGCACTTCCACTAATCGCACTGAAACAAAATTTTGTAACGTGCGGTTCGATGGAACAATTGATCGTTATTGTTTTCAGTCCACGAACGGCACCTACGTTAAATATTTCAGGCAATAAAAACAAAGGAAGTCCGACATTTTGTTTTTTTGACGTTTGATTATTAGTTATGAAAGGTTATGACTAAAAAGCGATGGTTTAACGTGAGGATGAAAATGTATAACCTAGCAACTTTATCATTGATACTTTGAAACGAGTAGGTATGTTACCGTCTCATTAGAGGAAGGTGCGATCCGTCGCATGCAAATTTGATACCCCTTCACAATTTGTCAGTTTGCCATGGACAGATATTACAAACTATCGAAAAATTATGCGTTAAATTGTAAATGGTTTGTTGATAGTTTACAATATACATACCTAATTACAGTTTTTTGATTGCTTATAAACTCGCGAGATAGACTATAAACTAACGATGTTCACAATTATACGGTAACAGATATACCTAACGATAAATGAGGGGCCCGTGGCTAAATAATAATAGCCGCACAGGTCGATTGATCAGGTTAGGCTAAGCTTGCCGCGGTTGGTCCGTGGATGGGTAACCATCTCTACATACCAAGACAAGACCCCTTCATGCCTCGTTGGTCATTCATGGTTCTTTGACAGTCGTTATGGGTAGACAGGAACCCCGACAGTCTGACAAACCAGTCTTACCAAAGGGTATCATATTACCCAGTGACTGGGTTGAGGAGGTCAGATAGGCAGTCTTTCCATGTAAAACACTGGTATTCAGCTGCATCAACGTAGTTGGGAAAAGGCTAGGCAGATGATGGTTCAATAATGAAATAGTAGATTGTTATACAAGGGTCGGAAGGAATCAATTCCCATACGAGGCATTTAGACGCCCGAGCGCAGCGAGGGCGGCTATAGTCCGAGTGGGAATTGATGACTTCACCCGCGTTAAACACTCTACTTTTCATTTCGAATTTAAGGAAAGTAAAAAATTGTAGTTTTTCTAAAATACACACATCAAAAGTGTCTAGGGATCAAGCATTTTTATGCGGATTTCTTGAGATTGAGATGTTGCTTTGTAATAAATTTATGATTTTATAAATTTATATGGATCCTTTTTGGTGCATTTCATAATTTGAATCAGGAACTGTGAATCAAATTCGAGTAAAAGATGAAAATCAGCTGTCAATATTTTCCCTATAAAAACATACAACGCATTGAAGACATTATTAGTGCTACTGTTTCCCTACTACTGATTAAAACCAACGTTATTATGGAGCGGCGACGTCATTTAAGCAGGGAAGAAATGCTCAGAGCCGTGGGAATGATAGAAGCTGGTTCCCGGCAACGTACTGTGGCTTTAGCTCTGAATACAAGTCAGAGTGTTATCAGTCGACTTTGGACACGTTACCGAAGCACTGGTACCGTGGCTGAGCGCCATGGAGGACGGTATCGCTGCACCACACGGAGACAAGACCGATACATTCAAATCTTAACTCGAAGAGCTCCAACAATAACCGCCATGATGTTAGCCGTGAGGCTTCATCACTCTTCAGGGAACTTAATTAGCGACCAAACAGTCAGAAACCGAAAAGTGAACCTTCATTCCCGAAGACCGCTACGGGTACCACCTATAGCAATGCACAATCATAGGATTCGATATCAATGGGCTCTTGAACACAGAAATTGGGCAGAAGAACAATGGCGTTTCGTGTGCTTTTCTGATGAGTCTCGTTTTGGTATGAGACCGGATACAAGACGTATACGACACTGGAGAACCCCTGGACGCCAACAGCGATTAAAATCCTGCCAGGAAGTCCATCCTTATAGTGGTGGAACCATCATGGTATGGGCGGGTATTTGGATCGGCGGAAGAACTGAGTTGATTTGGATCAGAGGCAACCTCAACGCTCAAATTTATGCTGAGACGATTGTATCAGACGTCATCGTTCCTCTACAAGTGCAAATCGGTCCCTTATTTCAGTTAATGCATGATAATGCACGACCGCACACCGCAAGAGTTGTAAGACAGACTCTCGCCGCAGCTAACATCAATGTCCTGCCCTGGCCTGCTCAGTCGCCAGACTTGAACCCGATTGAACATGCATGGGATATGCTACAGAGAAGAGCTCTGCCGAATATGGAGGGTATCCAGTCGCAAGAAGACCTTTTTTTGTTGTTGCAACGAACATGGGCGGCCATTCCACAGCGTGATTTGGATGAACTCATTTTGAGTATGCCAAACCGATGTTCTTGTGTTGTTAGTGTTCGCGGTAGAAACACGGATTATTAATTGTTTAAGTTACCCAATAAAATTTTAAAGAAAATGTTATTTCAGTCTTTTTTTCGAACTTTTGTGTTAGTGGTTCAAATGTCAAAAATCCTTTTATTAGGAAAATGGCAAATTTCTTTATTAATGCAAAGGTGACTTGGTTTATCGTTACTGTGACAAACGAAAACACTTTATTTGATGAATCCTTAGGCCGCTTTCACATTTAGGCGACTTTAGCAGCGCGACAGTCGCGCGACCGTCACCCATTCAGAATTTCATAATAAAAACAGAAGCGCAGCGGACGCGCGGCCGGTGCGCTTCTGTTTTTATTATGAAATTCTGAATGGGTGACGGTCGCGCGACTGTCGCGCTGCTAAAGTCGCCTAAATGTGAAAGCGGCCTTAAAGAAAATTTTAATTAATATCAATCAGGAGAAAAGTTATTGCAAAAATATATGTTGATCCCTAGACACTTTTGATGTGTGTATTTACTGATTTAATTACATGAATAATAGGTACCTATTCATTAGTCTTTTTTAAATTTGAAGTATGGAACACACCACGTCACCGCCACATGAGTAGATTCTGTGTCACCACCGCAGGCCGTTCCGCTTACTAGGGCCCGTATTATTATCATTCTGTCTGCATTCTTACTTTTACCATTTTTCATAAATTACTTAGAAAACACGATAATCTTGATAAAAATGACTAAAAATTGTGTTGCGACGTGACACTTTTTAGTGCTGACCCAACTTTCTTATTTCGATTCAAAACTTGCATACAGCCTAATCGATACTCGCAATAAAAAAAAAGAAAAAAAAAATGTAGAAACTGAATAAAAACTCTTTAAACTAACAAAATGTATTGAAATGTAAAGTGTTTGCAGAATAACCAATCTATAGAATTAATTAATTATCATCATTCTCAAAAAAACTTCTGGTAAGCCTACCTAAAAAATGTTTACTGGGAATTCTGTAGTAAACTATTAGAAAGTATCAAAAACTAGCTTCTGCCCGCGACTTCGTCCGCGTGAAATTCGTACTTTCCTCTTATAATTTCGAAAATGTATGTTTATGATTTTTATCATTTATTTAGATATAAATAAGTATTCCAGCCAATTTTTTAGTTTATAGCTCAAAAGGATCAGATTTTTCAAACAAACTGTATCCCAGCTTTTTACCCCCCCAGGAGAGTAATTTTGAAAAATCATTTGGGATGTGTCAAACTTGACTCAAAGACCCATACCCATTTTCGAGTTAATGGAAGCAAGCAGTAGAATTTTCCACCTTCGTAGGAGTCAATTTTTGAAAAACCCTAAATCACTTTTTTTAAAGTATTTTAGTTTTAGGAGTACCGAGTTTCGAGTTAATCCGACAGCGGGTTAAATATTTTTCTAATCCATCAACTTTGTCACCCCCAAATCCTTTGTGAGGGATTTTTTAAACTAAAAGTGACAATCTTTATTATTTACTGACCCAAATATTGCCAAGTTTCTAATTTATTAACCAAATGAATAAGATTTTTCTTTCTATCCCCATAGGGGTGGAATTTCGAAACATACCTAATCTAGATTATTTATACCAATTTTCCAGTTAATCAAGCCTCGTAATAAAATTCTACCCTGTGAAATTGACTACCCCTCTTCACCCTATTAGCGGTAGATTTTCGAAAAACCCTGAACCACTTTATTATTCATTTTGGTCTTAGATAGGTACTGAGTTTCGAGTTAATTGGACCGCGCATTAAAATGTTTCCATACTAAATTTGACACCCCCAATCTCCCCTTTGGGTTAGTTTAGAATTCCAAAAAAATTCGAACTTTATAATTATGTGTACCAAGTTTCAAGTCCAAATTTATTTGTACCATTTTTTTTTTGAGTTTATCAAGGCACTCATTAAAATCCCCTTATAAATCGAATTACAACTTTTTGTCCCGTCAGGGGTCAATCATTTTCGAAAACCCCATACACTTACTATTGATTCTTCATCTGCCTAGCCTTTTCCCAACTATGTTGGGGTCGGCTTCCAGTCCAACGGGATGCAGCTGAGTACCAGTATTTTACATGGAGCGACTGCCTATCTGACCTCCACAACCCAAATACGATACCCCTTGATAAGACTGGTTGTCAAACTCGGGCTTCTGACCACCCCTAGCGACTGTCAAAGATCCACGAATGATAGCCGGGACCAACGGCTTAGCGTGCTTTCCGAGGCACGGAGAGGTCACGGTATGTAAAGATGGACACCTATCCACAGACCAACCGCGGCAAGCGTAGCCTGCGTAACCTGATCGATCGATCTGTGCGGCTGTTATTATTGATTATTTTCTGTCAAAAGTATAAAATTTTCTTGTTTCTAATTTATATTAATGACTTGCCGTACCTCATAAAGGATAATCATGATATAGTGTTGTTTGCAGATGACACTTCTCTTTTGTTTAAACTTAAACGTCAGCAGTTGGTTACTGACGATGTAAATAGCGCGATTTCGAAAGTATTCCACTGGTTCAATGTTAATAATTTCCTTCTAAACGAGAAAAAACCAAATGCATTAAGTTTACGCTACCCCACGTTAGGCAGGTGAAAACTAATGTGTTGATAAAGGGCGAGGAATTGAATCCTGAAGACAATACAGTATTCTTGGGCATAACTTTGGATGCTAAGCTTCAGTGGGGTCCACATATAGATAAATTATCCAAAAAGCTTAGTTCCGCAGCATACGCTGTTAGAAAAATTCGTAATTTAACTGATATAGAGACTGCCCGTTTAGTGTACTTTAGCTATTTTCATAGTGTAATGTCGTACGGTATTCTATTGTGGGGAAATGCCGCCGATATTCAGACTATCTTTGTTTTGCAGAAGCGAGCTGTTCGATCAATTTATAAATTAAGTCCGAGACACTCTCTCAGAGACAAATTTAAAGAGATTAATGTAATGACTGTGCCTTCTCAGTATATTTATGAAAATCTTTTATATGCCCATAAAAACATAAAATTGTTTAAAAAATACAGTGATATCCATAATATAAATACTAGAAATAAACACAAATTTGTTGTACCTACAACAAGGCTCAAGAAAATAGGTGGGTCGTTCAGATGCCAATGTATACGTTTTTATAATAAACTACCAAGTCAAGTTCAAGATCTAAGCCTTAATAAATTCAAATCATTCATTAAACGTAAGTTGTGCCAGAAAGCCTTTTATACCGTTAAAGATTATATTGAGGACAAAAAGGCTTGGGATTGAGCTACTTCCAATTTCTGCATTTTGAATGTTTTTTTAATTTTAGTTTTATATACACAGTGACATTATTATTATTTTTAATTTTATATTTATAAACATTGACATTTGCTTACTTTGTAAAGTATTATTTATTTTATTTATTGTGAATGTGAAGACGATGTGGGTCATTTTATTAATTTTATCTCTGTTCTGTTAGTTTTATTTCTTGATCTTTGTCTGGCAGTTTGAGTAACTTATGTGGCCTACCCAAATGTCCTTTCTTTGGTATTGTTCGTCGAATCGTTGAGCTCCTTAAGTTTTGAGTTGAGCTGCACGATTTCTGACAAATGCGTGCACTGACTGGACAGGTCCTCTCAATCTGTGTGGTTCTTTCCTCAAAAGACCATCTCAGACATCGATTTACATGGTCTTCATATAACCTGACCAAGATTATGTCTGGACTTTAAAAGAGACTGTGACCTCTGAGTTTGTTTCGGCCTTTCTTCTCAGAGTAGTCAGATAGGAAACGCCGACTTCATCTAGTTTTAAAAAAAAACATGTTTGACGTGTAAAAGTGTTTGTACAAACCTACTTACAAAATAAAATCATTTATCATTTATCATTATCAATACTGAGTTTCGAGTAAATCGGACCGCGCGTTAAAATTCTTCCACACAAACTTTAACACCCCAACACAAGAGGTGTTGGGGTGTTAAAGTTTGTGTGGAAGAATTGAACCATTCATAAGATTTGATGGGTAGCATAATAAATATTTACATAATCAATTAAGGGTATGTCTGACTAAGCTGACTACCTAACTAAATTTAGTTCTATTTTTAAATTTCATTCCCGCCCTAGGGAGGGAAGCAATTACTATGAGACTTTCCCGCCCAAGGGTGGGAAGCAGCGTTTTCCACCCGCTACTCGGATCAAACAAACACTACTTTCCGAGTATGAGAGATGAAAAGTTTATTTCGATGTAATTTTTAATTCAACTTGCCACTTCTAAACTCCACCAATCATATCCAATTACATTTCAAAACAGACCAAAAGCGCCCACTAATGAACTGCCCACGCATATTTCCTTTCCAAACATCAAAAATGAAACTCCCCTTCGCAAATATTCAAAATAACTTCTGCATTTGATGCCTCGATCAATCAAAGTATTCTCGTCAAAATTAATAATAGTCCCGCTAGGGGGGTTGCCATGGACACAGACAGACAGACAACCCCACCTTTAGGGGGTAAAGGGGGATGTAAGGGGGTGTATTTGTATGACGTTCAGATCGCCTGTACCTGACGCTCGGACGCTGATTTCAATTAGTGGTGGCTCTAATTGAAAGTTGAGCCTGTATGAAGGATTATAGTTTGCTTGTTCGTGTAGGGAAACGTTGTGATTATGTGCGCATGTACCTATGTGTTTTTGGCTTTATTTACTCAAGCGCTGCACATAGAGCTTCATGTTTGCTTCGCTTTGACAGATTTGTCTATGGCTGACTGGATAGATAGGTATACAGGGTTATTGGTAAAACATTAACAACCTCTTAAGAGATCATTGTACTCATCATTGTGAATAACTATTACTATGGGACCAAACCTGAAATCGTAAAAAAAAATCAGCTGTTCCCTACATTTTGACGAGTTATACGAACATAAATGTAGGGAACAGCTAATTTTTTTTCGCGATTTCAAGTTTTTAATATTAGTAGGTAATATTAGTGTGATATATAAAAATCTCGTGTCACAGTGTTTGTTAAACGAATTCATTGACGAAACGGCTTGACCGATTTTTATGAATTTTTTTGTGTGTCTTTGGTAGGTCTAAGAATAGGTCATAGGCTATTTTTATACTCCTAGGTGTTAAGGGTGGCCCTCTCCAGATTTTTTTGGAATCAAAACTTACGCGGGTGAAACCGCGGGCCCAGCTAGTATATAAGTATATATTATTATAATGATAATTTGCAGGTACCTTGGCCAACCCGCACTGGTAGATTACGGCCCACTTCCTCTCGCAGAGAAGAGGCCTGTTTCCCAACAGTGGCAGCGAAAGTCCGATTATGCTTTATGCTAAGACTTATTGAGTATTCAAGTATATATTTACTTACAAAATCCTCATCCATAATCCTCATCTCAAGTGTCGAAAAACTCTTACATCCAAATAGCTTACTTAACCTTTCTCAGATATTGAAAAAGTCAAAGTCGAATCTTTTATTTCAAACTAGCTTCCGCCCGCGTCTTCGTCCGCGAGATATGTCGTTAAAAACTATCCTATGTCCTTCCCTGGGCTGCAATATATCTCTCTGCCAAATTTTATCGAAATTCGTTCAGTGGTATAGGCGTGAAAAGGTATCATACCGACAGACGGTTACTTTCGAATTTTTAACATTAGTATGGATAGCCACATAAAAGGCACTTTTGGACGTCAAAATTTACGAATTGATTCTAGTCGCCCCTTGTAGGTAGTTTCCAAGAGGTAGTTTCGTATGGAAAATAATGGGTAAGAAACTCCACCTTTACTCTTTTATAAAAGTTTTACAAGGTTTTATATGTGAAGTCGATGCACCTAGGATAAAATTACTATACCACAAAAGGTTAAATAATTAAAAATGGAGTCCATACTCATATTATAAATGCGAAAGTGTGTCTGTCTGTCTGTTACCTCTTCACGCTTAAACCGCTGAACCAATTTAGATGAAATTTGGTACAGAGATAGTTTGAGTCCCGGGAAAGGACATGAGATAGTTTTTATCCAAACATTCCCAAGGCATCGAGACTTATGCGGGTGAATCCGTGAGGCGCTGCTAGTGTTGAATAAATTAATTATGTGATAGACGTGGTGCTGGTGCTCAAATATTTAAAAATATTGCAACAATATTCGAAAGAACAAAGACCACGTCTGCCTTAATCTAAGGGCAATTGGCTTCATGCACTACCTTCGTCGAACATAGGCACTTCGTTCGATGACATTTCTTTTCGCCTCGCTGCTTCCCTACGACTAGGTACTCCTTGCTGTTCTCCCCAGCGCTGTCACTGTGGTGAAGATGTCAACAGCCTCGGAGACCAAGGCCTGTCTTACAGCCGAAGTGCGGCTCGGTTAGCGCGGCACGCGAACTTTAATGACATCATCCGACGAGCTCTTGTCACCGTCGGCGTTCCAGCTGTATTAGAACCCAATGGCTTGGCACGCGACGATGGCAAGAGACCGGACGGTATGTCTTTATTTCCATCGAAGGTGGGTAGGCCTTTAGTGTGGGACGCTACGTGTGTCGATACTCTTGCGCCATCCCATCTTCCTGGCTCGGCATGCTGTGCTGGCGCTGCTGCTGCGGCTGCGGAAAACCTCAAGCGGCGAAAATATAATAACCTCATCGGAAATTATATTTTCGAGCCGTTTGAAACCCTCGGGCCGTGGGTTCCGAGTGCTCACGGTCTTTTTAAAGAAATTATGAAACGGCTGGTTGACACTTCCCGTGACCCGAGGGCTGGCTTTTACCTTGGCCAGAGGCTAAGCATTGCCACACAACGTGGTAATGCCGCCAGTCTCTTGGGTACATTACCAGTCGACAGCGATGCGGATGAGTTTTTCGACTCTATTTTCTAGTTTCTGTATAGTTTTAGTTAAGTTAGAATTTAATTTAGGTAAATTTACCTGTCTAAATAAATATAGGGCAATAGAATCTTGTTATGAGTTTCTCTGACGACATCCTAAGAATCAGAAGCCGAAGGATCGTATCAAGCAACTTCAGCGGGACCTTTACCCAGCGGGGTGGTTGCGTAGGTAACACACTAACAGTACTTAGCAATGGATTTAATTTTGCAATGGATTTAATTCATTGCGTTATTTACGTTGTGGAACAGACAAATTTTTCGATCAATTGAAGTAATGGATTAGCAATAGCATTCGAAATGATTCAGATTGTGTTTGAAGGTGTGTTGCGCAATTAGAATGCAGAAGTCAACTGCAATATGCTGCGTTGATTGGTTGCCAATTCTTTAATTATTCTTTCTACTTTCTTCCAGGTCACCGGGCGGGCGAGTGGTACTTGTACTTACAAAACCGCTAATAGCCGTTCACAGTTTAAAAGAAGTCCAGAAGCTAAGCATAAACTAAAATATAATCGTTATTGAACAATTGTGTTTTACTTTCCTTCAGCTTCCTTTCCTTCAGTAAGTGAGCGTAGTCGCACGGACACACGAGGTAAACGGAACGTAAATTTGTAACAATTTTAAAATTGAAAACACTCGTTTCGCAGTGTCCTAAATAATATTCAATTTATTTAGATATCTATTAGGGACAATTAGTTTTAAGATGTTTTTCATACCGGTGTACGGTGAGTGATACTCAAACTCAAAGCATTTATGTCAATTAAATCATTTACAGGCTCTTTTGAATTGTCAAGAAGTCGGTCAGTCAGAAAATATGAAGCTAGTTGTTGTACTAATTGTGCATGCCTCATAAAAAACGAAAATCCTAGGGATAGGATAAGTAGATATTTGTAGGTATTTTTGAGTCAACAATTTTATTGTTCTAATTTAGATACTTACGTTACGTTTAGGTTCTACGCGCGTTCGTGCTAGGGGGGGTTAATTGTACCTATAACACACTAACATTGCATTGCAATGCCTTTCATTTTGACAATCCGATAACAATCATTGCGCTCCTTACGTTGTCGAGCAGACGAATTTTTCAAACATATCTAGCGATGCGATTACAAATGCAATTAAGGTGCTGTTTTCAGTAACATGCGACGAGATGTTTCATGTTTCCTGCAAAATTGTATCGAAACTGTGACACAATCATGTCTTAACATTCACCTCTGTTATTGAAATAGATTTCTCTGAGACACCACCCTCACGCAATTCTACGCGACTATAAATAAGTAGTAGGAATTACAAGTCGTCAACCGTTCTTGGAACCGGGACTTTGTGTGGTAAGTAGACTGTTTGATAAAATCAAAATCATTTAGGATCAGCGCTTGTTGAAGTTCAAGTTACGTAAAAAAGTCCGCCCTCTCCGATCTATATAAGTAGATTTATCTATAGATATAAATAGCTTAACCTACTGGATATTTTTTTTACTCTCTAAGTCCGTCAACGAAGATACGGTCCCGTCCGAAAGTAAGTTCTTCTCTATTAATTCGAAAATGAACGCGGATAATTATCATTTTGGACGGGTGAAACCACATCGGGAGTAGGGACATCTATCAAATCGTGGTAACTAACATTCATTCTTAGGTCGGAGCCCGAACTAATCTTATGTCCGTAGGTGATACGGTTTACCGGGTAGGAAACTCCCGTAACGACGGCCAGAGCTACGGGTTCGTCCTTAGGGAGAAGACCTAATCACACTAATATTATAAAGGCGAATGTTTGTGTGTGTTTGTTTATATATTTGTTACTTCTTCACGCTCAAACGGCTGGACCAATTGTGATAAAAATGTGTATGGAGGTAGCTGACACACCGGATTAACATATAGGTTACTTTTCATCCCGATAATCCCACGGAATCGAAACTTGTGCGGGTGAAACCGCGGAGCGCAGCTAGTGATATCTAAACCAGAAAATAAATAGATAAGCAAACTAACGCGATCAATCTGCTGAACGCCCTGATTGCTCAGGAGCCGAAAGTTGACATATTTATGTATACTTAGCAGTAAATATATGTTTAATGTTTTTAAGAACTTTTTTAGTTAAATGTTATGTTGTTGGTTTGCTGCGCGCTTTAGTGTTTACTGTAAGTGCAGCAAGCTATTATTATATACTTCATCATCATCAGCCGAAAACGTCCACTGCTGGACATAGGCCTCCCCCAATTTTGGGGGGTTTGCCATAATCGCCACGCTTGGCAGGCGGGTTGGCGATCGCAGTATGGTATGATGGTGTAATGCATAAAGAACGCTGCTGCCCATTCTCCGGCCTTTTACGACACCCACGGGAAGTATGGGGTGGTGCTATTCTTTAAGTCGCCGGGCACCACACAGACAATTATTCAGACATTCAACTTATCCTTTTTCCGTAGGTTATTTCATTTAAATAACCTATGGGAAAAGGATAAGTTGAAGCAACGACTCAATATCGATATTGAAACCGAGACATAGACAGCTCAACATTCTAAACTCAACTGCTCACCTACCAACTAATTATAACAAGCAAGCTTCGATAAGCACTATCCAATATCAAAACATCATTAAACTGTATTCTAATACTTGTATCCACCTTCCACCCTTATCCCCCTCCTCACTCTCTCTTAAGGATGGGTCATACAGGACACACACACAGGATACAGTTACAGGATGGTGGTGGTTACAGGTTACAGGATGTAGTTGCAGCGACAGACGGAGCAAACATGAGCTGTTGTTATGGAGGTAGGTCTGTATGTAGTGTAATTTCATAGGTTCGCAGAATAGCAAACGACTGTGTAGGTGAACCAAGCCTGCATGAACAAATACCTGTATTTGCTGAAATAGACAGTTGGATAAAATTGCTAAGTGAGATGAAGTATAGATTATCTAAGATTACGAATACAAGTACCCAATTCATTATTTTTTTTATTCTTTAGTTCTAGTTTGGTCATTTTAACTGGTAACTGGACTTATGAGTTGCAGGTCGCAGTTCGGACCCAAGTACTTATTTACGTACTTACTTACTTTTGTGTGAATTATTTCATCACCACTGCTTTCAAAACGGTGAAGGAAAACATCGCTAGATGTTTATTTATTTATACAGTGTTATTGCTAAAACATTAACAACCTCTTAAGAGATCATTGTACTCATCATTATGAACAACTTTTACTATCGCGAAAAAAAATCTGCTGTTCCCTGCATTTATGTTCGTATAACTCGTCAAAGTGTAGGGAACCGCAATTTTTTTTCGCTATTTCAGATTTGGTCCCATAGTAAAAGTTGTTTATAATGATGAGTACAATGACCTCTTAAGAGGTTGTTAAAGTTTTACCAATAACCCTGTGTATCATAAAAAAACAATCAACAAAACAAAAAAAAAACAATCAATCATCATTCATTAGTAACAAGTAGGTACCTAACTGTTTCTTTACGTGGGGATTATTTTCGGTACGCGTACCTCAGTACCGACTTTTAATGCAAGTAGCCTGCTTCTGTAAAGCACCCTAACTTCACAAATCGATCGAACGATGAGCCCCTCATCAGATGACACATCAAAAATAATCGCGATTGGAGACTCAGCGTCACAAAAATGTGATGCGTCCCCTCTGTCACCCTCTGTAGCGAATTTCTCTCTATTCTATTGTTCGAATAGGGCGGCAAAGATCTTCGCTTTGTCGAGCCCTTTCATTATGGCGATCGAGGTGATATCGAAAAAGATTTTTTTGAGGGTGTGACATGTTTGTAGCTGTTTAAAAGCAATGTTTAGTCTCTTGTCTCTCAATGTCTTTGATCATAATCTCCCTGCCTTTTCCCAACTATGTTGTGGTCGGATTCCAGTCTAACCGTATGCAGCTGAATACTAGTATTTCACATAGAGCGACTTCAAGACTGGTTATCAGACTTGTGTTTTTTACATTTCTATCTATGGTTTTACACACATTAAACCTTCACACATTAAATTAGTACAAAAGGTAGTGTCCAATATAACTACATATTTGTTGTCAGCTGCAGCGCGTCTGTCGTCCAGCCTAACCGAATGCAGCTGAATAGTGAATACCAGTATTTTACATATAGCGACTGCCTATCTGACCTCTACAACCCAGTTACTGGATAACAGGATATCCCATTGGCAAGACTGGTTGTCAGACTTTCAGGCTAGTAAATAATATAAATAAGCATTTTGATCATTCCAGGCCCTTAGTTTTTACTTCTTAGGAAATCCTCAATCTATCCACAGATATTAGCAAGCCCGATCCGATACCTGCTCCCCACAAAAACGAGAATCTCGTAACTTTCGACCCTCGAATTCACATTCACACCCCAAAAAAATATTAGAAGGTGTGACGTAAGCGGGTTCACCGAACTTTCATCCCTCATCGCGTAAACAAGAGTCAATGACCTTGCAACGAGGGTTAGATTTTCGTTAGAAATTTTGACAGTATGACGTCATGACGTCACGGGTCTGTTCGTACGTTCGTAGGGATGAAAAAATGCACCGGCTGACGGGTGTTTATCCTTGGGGATGCGGCAAGTTGTAAATCGACTAACTAGGGTTCGATTCAGATCACAGTGATTCAGATATTTTTTTTTTCTTTTCAATTGATAATGGGCAGGCAATCTGTTGCTATGTGTGGAAAGAGTGATTTTGTTAACTTCGACCCGCATTTATTTGCGATCCAACATTTTTTTGTCAAATTGTAACTTATAAGACCTACTTACCTACTTAAGTACTTTCCTATATAACTTACAAGTATATTAAGTATATGTATTGACAGGCCTACACAATCCTCCCATGTCTGTTATTTAGAAATATTGTAAAAGCCAATTATTTGTAGAAGAGTAGGTAACCGTAGAGTTCCTTGCCAGCTCTTCTCCATAGGTAACGACCAATTGGAACCGTGCACCTAGCTTCTGACGTTTTATAGGTGCCCATGTAGGTTTATGTGAGATATAATATATCTATAATAAATTGCATTAAGTACCTACCTGCTTACCTATTATCTAAAAATATTTTGATTTTAATAGGAATTTAGGTGCGTGCAAAAGTAAGTGCGTCTGCGGAACATAAAGACACGACGCAAACACTTCGTGTGCGTTAGTTTGTTAGTTTTCTAGTGTAATTATATAATGTTGTATGTATTTATAGTATTTTTAAGTTACCTATATTGTATTGTATGTGTTTTATGTGGGCCCTGAAATAAATGGATAATAATAAAGTAGGTACCTAGGTACCGAAGTAATTTAGTTTTGACATGTAGATATTATGTTCTCTTCATGACGACTTCAAAACACCAATCGAATAGAGGAAATTACCATAGCCCTTGGCAGCTAAAGTATCTAGATGCAAATAGAGGAGCTAGCACTGCACCTATGTATCATAGTCAGCCCATAATGTTCCCACTGTTGGGACACGTACAGGCCTCCTCTCTTAAGAGGGAGTGGGCCATTATCCAGCACGAGGGCTCAGTGCGGGTTGGTGTCACATGTCTTCGAGAATTTTTGGTTCTAGGGCATGCCGGTTTCCAAACGATGTTTTCCTTCACCGTTTTGATAAAAATGGTGATAAAATTAAATACACCAAATAAAGCGCCTGCCCAGGTTACTTGCATATGTAAGTAACGAAATGCATTCATTAGTCATCAGTCTTGCTAAGGGTAGGTGTTGTGTTACTCAGTAGGTAAATGTGTTGTGGAGGTCGTATAGGCAGTCTCGTTTCATGTAAAATACTGGTATTCAACTGCATCCAATTAGACTATATGCCGACCGCAACATAGTTTGGAAAAAGCTAGGCAGTTCGACTGAATCAATCCCATTTCAGTAGTTACGTCTGGACGACTGTTCCCTGAAGGGAAAAGTATAGAAACTTAGTCGTTTAGCCAGTTCCATTTAACAGGGGGCGAGAGTCGAGACTATTCCCCATTAACCGGATACAAATCCGGACTCCGGGCTAATCTCAATTCCATTTACTTACACTGACTTGCACTTAAACTGGATTGCCTCTATGGTAAATGGTCACAAAATTACATTTGACTGGGGGTTCGGTAAAGTAATTAACATCTGATACGCCGTTGTTTGATCTGATTGATTAGCGCCTAGGGGTGGCCGTAGACCATGAAAAGCTTCAGAAGGGGTGTTAAAATTGTAAATGATGGTGAATTGTAAAAAAAGAATTCTGTTAGTACCTACCTACAGTGTGATTTTTTCTCTCTTAGTTTGAAAAACATATAATATATATCCCTCCGTATCAAAAAGTCCTAAGAGCAAATGGTTCAAATAGCAGAACGACCTAAAAAAATCAAAACGACACTAGCAAAATGTCTTTTACCAAATCGTTCTACCAACAAATGGTCCTAAAAAAAAAAAGGAATGGTACAGTCATATATCGCACATAATGATAAGAATTTTAAAGGAATTATTTTATTTGTCTCTCGAGAAACCAAAAATATTAAAAAAAAAAAAAAAACTTAAAAAAAGCGATCTTATTTATTCTGTTTTGAAAATAGGTGATTACAGGAATTTTTGAAGGAGAGACGGACAAGCTGTATGGAGAGGAGAAGGCAATCCACATTCGTCACTCCCAACTACAAAAATACTTGTGAGAACTATCAACGCCATCTAGTGGGTTGACTGGCCAACGTTACGAAGAATTGAAACAAGTTACGTGTATAAAAACTAGATGGCGCTAGTTTCGAGTAAAATATGTGCGGTACGTACGGCCCTTTCAAATAGTTATCGTCAAGCGTCAACATCATAGATAAAACTACTAAATGTACAAGTCAACATATTATATTATGTTTAATAGATAATTGCCCAAATCCAACGCATCTCCCGCAGGCCACGTCCTATTTAAAAGCGATCGTCACGTCCATCAGTATTACTCTTTGTTCGGTGAACTTAATGCGTGGTCGTGCCGACAGAGGGCACTTTTCCGAACAAAAAGTGGCAACAATGTCTTCGCACGACGACCAGCCTGCTGCAGATTTGAGAAAAACAGGCCTGATTTTATGTTCTGATATTCTAGGTATTAAATTAGTCGTCGTCGTCGACGACGACGACGACTAATTTAATACCTAGAATATCAACAACAATAAAATTAAAGTCATAGTATCAAATTACATGTTTTTATTTTTTTAACTTTTCAATTCTTCAGAATGTCTATCTCGCCATGTGGTTGCCAACTTCACATGTGAACACCTCGTTACCTGAGAAAAAAAAATTAACTTAAAAATTAAAATTATCAATAACTCAAATAAGAAAGTGAGAAAAAAATTCACAAGGGCTTGAAGCTAAATAACTAAAGACCGGGCTCAATAACATAACTCTAGCTTATCTGGGTTACACCTAATCGATCTACACATTTGTGGTACCAGCACATCAAACTACCCGAAACTGTCAAATTTTCCCAATCAACTTTGAACCTTATGCTTTAGCAATAAAGTTGAAAATCTATTAAAGAAATTTGACAAATGATAAATGATTTTATTTTTGTAAGTAGGTTTGTACAAACACTTTTACACGTCAATCATGGTTTTTTTAAAACTAGATGAGGTCGGCGTTTCCTATCTGACTACTCTGAGAAGAAAGGCCGAAACAAACTCAGAGGTCACAGTCTCTTTTAAAGTCCAGACATAATCTTGGTCAGGTTATATGAAGACCATGTAGATCGATGTCTGAGACGGTCTTTTGAAGAAAGAACCACACAGATTGAGAGGACCTGTCCAGTCAGTGCACGCATTTGTCAGAAATCGTGCAGCTCAACTCAAGACTTAAGGAGCTCAACGATTCGACGAACAATAACAAAGAAAGGACATTTGGGTAGGCCACATAAATTACTCAAACTGCCAGACCAAGAGAAAAAAAAAACAGAACAGAAAGAATAATAAAAAAATATATATAAAAGTAACAAAATGACCCACATCGTATTCACATTCACAAATCACAATAAATAAAATAATGTAATACTTTACAAAGTAAGCAAATGTCATTGTTTATAAAAAAATCATTAATGTCAATGTGTATATAAAAAAAAAAAAGGACGTTCAAAATGCAGGAATGTGAAGCAGCTCAATCCCAAGCCTTTTTGTCCTCAATATAATCTTTAACTGTATAAAAGGCTTGCTGGCACAACTTACGTTTAATGAATGATTTGAATTTATTGAGGCTTAGATCTTGAACGTGGCTTGGTAGCTTATTATAAAAGCGTATACATTGGCATCTGAACGAGCCACCTATTTTTTTGAGCCTTGTTGTAGGTACAACAAATTTGTGTTTGTTTCTAGTATTTATATTATGGATATCACTGTATTTTTTAAACAATTTTATATTTTTATGGGCATATAAAAGATTTTCATAAATATACTGAGAAGACACAGTCATTACATTAATCTCTTTAAATTTGTCTCTGAGAGAGTGTCTCGGACTTAATTTATAAATTGATCGAATAGCTCGCTTTTGTAAAACAAAGATAGTCTGAATATCGGCGGCATTTCCCCACAATAGAATACCGTACGACATTACACTATGAAAATAGCTAAAGTACACTAAACGGGCAGTCTCTATATCAGTTAAATTACGAATTTTTCTAACAGCATATGCTGCGGAACTTAGCCTTTTTGACAATTTATCTATATGTGGACCCCACTGAAGCTTAGCATCCAAAGTTATGCCCAAGAATACTGTGTTGTCTTCAGGATTCAATTCCTCGCCCTTTATCAACACATTAGTTTTCACCTGCCTAACGTGAGGTAGCGTAAACTTAATGCATTTGGTTTTTTTCTCGTTTAGAAGCAAATTATTAACATTGAACCAATGGACTACTTTCGAGATCGCGCTATTTACATCGTCAGTAACCAACTGCTGACGTTTAAGTTTAAACAAAAGAGAAGTGTCATCTGCAAACAACTCTATATCATGATTATCCTTTATGAGGTACGGCAAGTCATTAATATAAATAAGAAACAAGAAAGGACCAAGAATTGAGCCCTGTGGGACTCCCATTGTTACTATAGATCCGGGTGATCTTTTTCCATTAACGTCAACGCTCTGAATCCTTTTACTCAAGTATGAAGTAAGAAGATCCAGAGCAGTGTTCCGGATTCCGTAGTGGCGGAGTTTCCTGATTAACGTTTCGTGAAGAACGCAATCGAATGCCTTGGACAAATCACAAAAGATGCCCAAGGCATCGCATTTATCTTCCCATGCATTATAAATATGTCCTAAAAGTTCAACACCGGCATCAGTAGTTGAACGACCCCTTGTAAAACCGAACTGTTTGCTATGTAATAATTTATGTTTATTAAAAAATCTTTGCATTTGGTCTAAAATTAATTTCTCAAAAATTTTACTAAAGGTAGGTAGTACAGAAATAGGTCTATAATTTGTGGGGTCTGATGTACTACCTGATTTAAACAAAGGTATTATTTTACTATATTTCATAAGGTCAGGAAACTCCCCATTGTCAATACAACTATTAAAGATAAGAGCTAAAGAAGGTGCTACAATGTCAATAATAGACTTAGCTACTTCTACAGAATTACCCCACAGATCTGCAGTCTTTTTTACATTTAAAGTGTGAAAGGTTTTAATTATATCTCTACAGGTAATATATTCAAAATGAAATTCCGAATCGCAACCATTAACATTTTCCTTAAGCAAAGACTCAGCAACAGAAGGTGATGAGTTTAGTGATTTAGTAGTTGAAACGGGAATATCTGAAAAGAAATTTTCAAATGCCTCGGCGACTTGTGAGTCTGATTTTATTATGTTGTCATTAATAGACAGGCTGTAGTCAGTATTTCGGTTACTAGATCTTCCCGTTTCACTATTAATAATATTCCAAGTCGTTTTAATTACATTACTGCTGTTTTTAATCTTTGAACCCAAATAACGTGACTTGGCCATATAACAAACTTTTTTAAATAATTTTGAATAATTTCTAACATACAAATTAAATTCATCAGTGTTAATATAATTCCTTTCATTGTACAGTTCATAAAGCCGTGTTCTACTTTTATGAATGCCAATGGTAGCCCAATCACTGAAGGATGCATTACTATTAACCGAGATAGTCTTGGGAATAAATGTGGAATCAAATTGTTTACAGTATACATTAAAAAAATTATCATAAAGATGATTGGGGTCAGCATGAATAGACAAAACGGGTAGTTTATTATTGAGTTTAACTTTAAAAGCCTCCAAACGACTTGCAGTTTTGGGGTTAACAGTGATATCCTTTTTAGCCAATTTTTTGTTTTGGTTTTCAATAGTTATCCTTTGCCCGCAATGATCAGAATCTAGTAAAGTTATAATTTCTTTGTGGCTTGGTATAATATCTGTATAAATATTATCTAGGCATGTGGCACTAGTAGGGGTTATTCTTGTTGGCTCTAAAAATAGGTTTAGAAGATTGTAGGACTGAAACAGACTTAAAATTTTACTACAAGAACCTGAGTTTTCTAATAAATTGACATTAAAATCACCGCAAATGATAACGGACTTGTTTGAGTTACAAATCCTGTGTAACACTTCATCCATTACCTTTTCAAAGCAGTCATACAATCCTGAAGGGGGTCTATACACGCTTAATACAATAGAGTGCTCCAATTCTATACAGGCAATTTCAACTGTACGCTCAACAGATAGGCTCACAATGTCTTTACGGTCTTTAAATTTGAGCTGGTTACTTACTAAAATTAATGAGCCACCGTGTATAGCATTTATTCTGCTAAACGAACTACCAACCTGGTGATTATTAAAATTGAACAAGAACTGGTGGCTTTTCAGCCAATGTTCTGTTATACAAAGAATGTCAATACGATTAAAATTCATAAATAATTCTACTTCTAAATCTTTGTTCATTAATCCTTGAATATTTTGATGCACTAGGTTGATACTATTTACTGAGTTAACATTTTTTTTGAGTTATTTTTACAATTATAGCTAGTGGTTGCCTCTATTGTCTTCATTTCTAATTTAAATTATTTGCAATGTCATTAATAGTGACCAAATTATTGGCAGAATTATTTATAATGTTGTTGCATTGCTCAAAAGAAGCAAGTTGTTTAGCCAAATTTTTGGCTGTAATAGAAAAAAAATAAGATAGCGACACAGCTATCTGTCTTTTATAATAGTCAGAAAGATAGTACATAACAATGTTATATCTATCTTTTGTCAAATAGAAATTATTACTAACATAATTATTAGTATCAACTAAATGGAACATGTTATTATTAAATGTCAAGTTATGCAATGTCATGTTCAATTCAAATCTTAACACATTGAAGGACACTGAACGCCTATAGACGTAATAACAATAAAACTTCTATTGTGTCTCGTTCAGTGTCCTTCAATGTGTTAACCTATTTTCTTCCTGTGGCAAACTGTTACTATAAGGAAATGTAAACAACACAACTTTTCTTAAACTAAGGTTGCATAAAGTTCTATGATACTGGAGCAGTTCTCCTTTGTTTACATTTCCCCTATTACCCATAAAAATTAATAATGTTGTATCCTCGGTAAAGTTACATTTAATAATTTCTTTCATAATATGAAACAAAGAACAACCAGGCATACAGTAATTTATTATTGAGTGTCCCGGATATTCATCTGTCAACAAGTGACCTAAGTCCTTACCAATCTCATCACAAAATAATACAATATCATTATTCAAACTCTGTTTACAATGTTTATACGAACTATTAGTAGAAGGAATTATCAAATCAACACAGGGCTGCAGTAAGGTGGTATTGCAAATTGTCAATGAATGGTCCGGTGTAAGCATCTTGGATGGTGTCTGACACTGCTCACAGTTGTTTTTTTGTGAGTTTACCAGCTCATTCATTGCCAACACATATTCCATCATTAGGTCTTCAGAGGTATGACAGATTGTAGTAGCTTGATGTGCTGGCGTCTGTAACATGCCGGGTGCCTGAATTTGGTACCGGTACTTGTTTTGCTAGGTGGAGTACCGACCGGTACCTGGCTGGAACCAGGTACAGAAATGGCAAGAACCGCTAAGTACCGACACAGAACCTATACTTTTGTTTCCGGTTCCAAGCTCTTGTTACATCTAAGGAAAATTGATGTCGAAATTTCAACAATTCTAGCCACCTAACTCCGACCCTTGATGGATCAGAAAACGTACTTGTGGACGCCAATTTGTAATGCCACTTACAAATTAAGGGCCAAATTAAGGGGTAAAAACGTTGCTTAAGGGGGAAGCGCTAAGGTAGCCCGCGCAATTCAAATTTTCTTACGTTTATGCAATTTGCTGGTCAGTATTAAGTTGTAAGTTGATTAAAATATGATTCGCGACCGTAACAAATATGTATTTACAGAATATTTAAAAAAAGTGTGTGTATGTGTGTGTTAAATGTGTTTTCTTACCCTGATGCGTAGAGAGGTGCTGCCTCAGCTTCTTGATGCTTATAAACTGCTCGCGACAAACGCGGCACTTGTAATGGTAATCCACTATCTGTAATTATAACGAACATAATAAGCGTGACGACAGTATCAAATAATCAAAAATTTAATGATGTTAGGGGAAAATACATATTAAAAATATTTAAAACAGTGATTTAGTTTAATTTAAAAACTTGAGATTAATCGGATTTTCACTAAAATAAAAGATTAAAATACTGCAGTCGGCCATTTTGACTGAAACACCAATCACAGCGCATGACGTCACGCCTATGTAAACATCACTGTGGTTCACAGAGTACACTATAGATAGTATACTGACAACATTTGATGTTTACCTAGGCGTGACGTCAGATCCGACGCCATGACACCGTGAGCTGTTTTCGCGCCCTATTGAAAAAATATTAGAAAAATTGCTTCAAAGTTCGTTAAACTTTAGTTTATTACCGAAATATAGGTGTTTTCGTAAATAGTAAATGTGTACGTACATTACGGAAGAGGATTTGAAAATCATTCGTCATGCCTATGCCTATTGTTAATAATAGAAAAGTACTCTTCACAATGAGCCACAGACTAGCTCTGGCTAAGCATAACATATTATGATGTAAGGGAATTAATGTGGAGCCCTGACACAGCTAGGAGCTGTCGTCGGCAGACCCCGTAGAAAATGGCGTGACGAACTGGACAAACCAAACGACAAGTGGTTCACATTAGTCCTGGGGAGAGATCTTTGCCCAACAGTGGGATGATACAAGCTAACAGTAACGGCCGACAGAACCCAAGCTATGTATAGTAAAAGTGCGCAGTGTTGCACGCCCCTACCCTATTTCAAGTTAAACAAATATCAACTTTATTTCAAAGACAATTAAATTGATTTCAGAGTGACTAGCACTATTGAAAAAGTAATAAAAGTGTTTGTGGTTGTAGCGTAAACTGAACTTTATTGTGTAGGAACTAAAGTAATTTTTCCATTAATTCATATTTGTTTACATTTTTAGCAAATAAATCCCGAACGCAGATTAGCAGAATATACTTTATCGACCAACATTTGTAACGATCAGACATAATAATTACGCGCTTATTTTGAGCTAACGCTAAGCATGAGACCCGGGATTCGATTCCCAGTTCGGACCAAGTTGTTCCATCAGGAAGTACTTCAGTAGCAGCCCGGAGTCTGGATCTGCGCCCAGTTGACGGCAATAGGCTCGCCCCATATTACATGGGTCTTAAACATAACTGGATCATCATCATCTGCCTACTCCAACATAGTTGGGAATGGGGTAGGCCCTACCCCATTCCCAACTATGTTGGAGTTGGCTTCCAGTCTAACCGGATGTAGCATAACTGGCGAAATATGGGTGTAACAAGTCTGCAGGCCCCTCTTATCCATCGGGCACTCTGGGCAAGTGCCCAGGGCCCCGCGATCGACGGGGGCCCCGGCCTGCCCTCAAAAACATCATTGTTTCCAGCCGCTGCCGTTCCATTCTATCCAATTCAATGACAAAATAATTGATTTGCAGTGCGATTTACAGTAAGTTGCTAGTCCCAAACGTATAAAATATTAGTATTATGTTCCTTTTATTGGTTTTTTGCAGAATATTTGGAAACTGATCATAATGCAAATTAATTATTACTGATCTACTCTTACCTACACAGGGGCCCCGTGATCCTAATGTGCCAGAGGCCTCCGATACGTTAAAGACGGCCATGCACGTCTGCCTAACCCATCAGGGAAACAAGGCTATAATTAAAATTCAACTCACCTCTGCCAAAATAGAAGATATGACCTTCTTATACTTCTGCACATCTTCTGAAGAGTGAGTCTTGAAGTGAGCCAGAAGATTGTATACAGTGACGAAAGAGCGACTGCAGATTGGGCAAGCAATACTCTCTGAAAATACAGAAAAAAAATACATAAATAACAATAATGCAACACAGTACAACGCCAGCACATCAATAACATTACAATATTTGGGTTTATGTTGAGCGACACACCAGCCAAAAATACGACGCAAGTCAATGATATTATACTACATTATTTTTAGTATTTGTGCGAACGTGTCTAGTATTTTTATGTAAAGAATCTATGTACAAAATTTCAAAACTGTATCAAGAAAAATCACAAAGTTATAAGCTTGTTAAGTTACCTGTTTGTCCGGACAAAAACATGCTAACCCGCGCCGCGCCGTCTTGCGCTCATTGATAATAGTACCTAGGTACCTAACCGTTCGGCGCGGAGTTTGGATAACCTACTTAAGTGTCGCTCGGTGTCCAACATTTAACCTTTTTTAAGTATTTTTTACAAAATATAACATGGGGTAAAAATTATTGGTATCGATTCAGTTACTTATTCTGAACAAACTATATTCAGGTTTCCCATATTCTAAAAATAACGTTGTATACAATAATATCATTGACGCAAGCGCAATAATCGGTCGGACAGAAACGCTGGTCAGTTTTCCGAATTCTTTGCCCTGCAGTGGGACTATTGTTAAAGTAAAAAGTTCATTGTCACAAGAAGCATTCTTTGGTACATAGATACAGAATTTATTTTAACTTAAGATAATGAAACTGATACCCAAACTAAGTCAGGGCTTATATTTTGGAAGTCAGTCCTCAAACGTGATGTAAATTGTTATAGTATAATTATGTTGGTACTTCTGAGTGTGGTTGCGAGCGCGCGTCTACGGGTCTTTGTGTGTGTGTGCGTGTGGTGTGGTCAGGTGTCATAATAGTAGACTAAGGCCGACGTAAAATCCTGTTAATCCCGTATTTGTAATTGCTCGGAGTCTCTTTAAAGGATAAAATCAGGAATGAAATTATCCGGAAAAGAACCGGAGTTACCGACATAGCTTGCAGAGTAAGCAAACTGAAGTGGCAGTGGGCTGGCCATGTCTGTCGATGGACCGATGGCCGGTGGAGCAGACGAGTCCTGGAGTGGAGACCGCGTATCGGCAAGCGTAGTGTGGGACGCCCCCCAGCTAGATGGACGGACGACCTAAAGAAGGTGGCTGGGGTAGACTGGATGCGGAAGGCGGAGGACAGGGTGCTGTGGCGCAGTCTGGGAGAGGCCTATGTCCAGCAGTGGACTGCGATAGGCTGAGTTGATTGAATCCCGTATTTAAGCTGATTATATACATATATCACTACAGACGGACAGACGGACGGAAAGCGGAGCCTTAGTAATAGGGTCCAGTTGGCATCCCTTGGGTAGGGAACCCCAAAAACCTGAAACGTTAGATTCGCGGGCTGCCTTAGCGCATCCTGTAGTTCTACAACCTCCCCCTCCTTAGTACTTACTCTTGGTATTCTTCTTGACGCCTCTCCATGACGTCTGGAAGCAAGGCGCGCACATCTTGCAGTGAACCAGCTCCTTCATATACATTTTGTCTTCATCATAATCATCTCCCTCGTCTTTTGGGTCTGTCGATTTTCTATAAAAGAAATATTTATATTTTTGAGTGGTGATAAATGATTTTATTTCTCTTTGTACAAACACAGGTCAATCATATATTTTAGTAAATATTTTATATTCACTTTGTCGTACCTCGAATACGAGCCGCACATCTTATGGCAAAACATATTGTACTTTGTACTTTTTTTGGGAATGGGCTCTGGCAGGTCAACCTAAGTGGTTGTCGGCTGCTTAACGGGACCTTCCTAGGAATGCCTTAATAAATAAAGACCTCAAGCTAGGGCTGAAAACGGGCGTGCCCGACCCCGTTCATTTACAGTTGGTCATTTGTAATTGCGACATTAGGGAGACTACAGCAATTTCTATGATTTCACGCCAATGCGATAGTATTGGGCATTTATTTGGTCATTGTAATCGAGAAATGTGGTATTAATTTTATGTAAAAAAAATTAAATCATTATTTCAATTAATATTCTAGGTATGTTCTTATATCTCACGTCTTCACTTATGATTTAATAGAAATTAGATCTTGTAAAATCGATTTTCTTTAAACAGTAACCATGGATTCTCTTCCCATTTTTCTTCATACGGCACTACCTTTTGGAAGGGACAACTAAAATCAATTGTTCTTTTTGCTCGTGATCTCATCGAAATATTCGATAAGAGTTTTACCATGACACAGACTTTTGTTGTACAGACGCCTAGACGCCAGCACAACAAGCAACCCAAAACTGTCAAATTTTCGCAATCAACTTTGAACCTTAAGCTTTGGCGATAAAGTTGAAAATCTATTCAAGAAATTGGACAGATTGTAGTAGCTTGATGTGCCGGCGACTATACCTAATAGCAAATCTTCCAGAAATTATTTCGCTTAAAAAACAGTATTTTTGTTTCTGGCCAGCACTTGTACAAAATGTTCTATGCCTAAATGATCTTATACATGCAGCAAGCAATATAATAATCATCATCATCATCATTTCAGCCGAAAGACGTCCACTGCTGGACATAGGCCTCCCCCAAGCACCTCCCCTTGGACCGGTCCTGTGCTTCCCGCATCCAACGGGTTCCAGCGGCCTTCACAAGGTCGTCGGTCCACTTTGTGGGAGGCCTTCTAACGCTACGTCTTCCGGTACGCGGTCGCCACTCCAGAACCTTTCGGACCCATCGGCCATCTGTTCTGCGAGCAATGTGATGCCCACTGCCACTTAAGTTTGGCAATTCTTTGGGCTATGTCTGTTACCTTGGTTCTCCTGCGGATCTCCTCATTCCTGATTCGATCACGCAGGGAAACTCCAAGCATAGCCCTCTCCATTGCCCTTTGGGTGACTTTTAGCCTTCTTATAAGGCCCATTGTGAGCGACCACGTTTCAGTGCCATAAGTCATCACTGGCAACACGCACTGGTCAAAGACTTTCGTCTTGAAACACTGCGGTATGTGGGACGAGAAGATATTGCGTAGCTTCCCGAACGCTGTCCAGCCGAGTCGGATTCGTCGATTAACCTCTTTTTCGAAGTTAGACCTACCTAACTGGACAGTTTGTCCTAGGTAAACATACTCCTCCACGACTTCGAGTGTAGCGTCTCCGACCTTTATGAGAGTGGCATGACCTTAGTTTTGTCCATGTTCATTTTAAGACCCACTCTTTCGGAGGCTCTACTGAGGTCATCGAGCATTGTACTGAGGTCCTCCATAGTCTCAGCCATGACTACGATATCGTCGGCAAACCGAAGGTGAGTTATGTACTCGCCATTGATGTTAATGCCAGCCCCTTTCCAGTCCAGAACCTTAAAGACATCCTCCAGTGCAGCGGTGAACAGTTTCGAAGAGACAACGTCTCCCTGTCTCACACCTCGCTGCAGGATTGTTTCGAGGACTAATCCTGGAGTCTGACTAACATAGTGGCGTTTTCGTACAGACACTTCAGCACTTCGATGTACCGATAGTCGATCTGGCACCGTTGAAGAGACTGCAGCACAGCCCATGTTTCGAAATGAAACGAAAATGAGCAATATAAGAGTGTCAAATAAATAAATAGAAATAACTGCCATGCAAAAATAAGATTAACTTACCGATCATGAGGAACAACCAGCTTATACACTGCAGACGACGTTTCTCTTGGCTTATAGGCAACGAGGATCTCTCCATCCTTACCATCTTCTTTACTCAATATCACCTCATCAGTCACATGGTAGGGCTTAGGTTTCCTTGAAGTGAGGCTGAACGTTGTCAACACTTTCTTCTCTTTGTAACGAGGAAGTACACATTGGAAGATCTCGGACTTTTTGTCTCCATCCTCGTTTTCTACGCATGTCTTGCTCCAGATTGTTGTTTCTGGCTTTCCTGTAGAGTTTAATTTGGATTGTAAGAGACAGGTTGAAAAAATTACAAAATATAGCATTTGCCAATAATTTTTTAAATAATGTATTACAAGTTAATATCAATAGCCACTGCTGCACGCAGGTTTATCTTTACTTTTTATTCATTCATTTTTTTATCAAGAATTTTGCAGAATATGAGTGTTGATGGATGGAGACGGAGCGCGGAGCGGAAGGCCAAAGAGGTGGAAGGATTGTACGAGGAATGATATGAAAGAAAAGGAGTGAATGATATGTGTTGCACCAACCCCAAGTAACTGCCCTTGTCCGGACAAGGGCAGAAAGATGATGACAAATGAGATACATGAATTATCTGTCGCGAGACCTTCAGGACCACAGATATAGATATACCTAGATAAAGCAAGAGCAACTACTTTGCGTGCCAAAAATCGCACCAGCTTACGTACAAAAATCGTAAGCCGCCACTTTCACGCTCAGTCTTGTGTGCTGCTCGCTGGGTGAGCGTGAGCGCTGGCGCTAGGCCCCGGGGCTATGGCGAGACGGGTGCCGCACGCGCGGCGCGTCTTTGAATCGATTTGATTTGCCCATCACGAACTAGTGCCTGTGACGTCATAGTAGGTAGGTAATCAAAAAATGGCACGCTTTGTCTTCGTACAGATCGTGATACTTGCGTTATCTAGGTCTATCTATATCTGTGTTCAGGAGCCTAATGCCTAAGGCCTCTGCCTCGAATCTTGCGGGCAGTGGGGCGGCGGCGGCGGCGGCAGGATCTAATGTGTAAAATAAAGTGGACGGCCCTCGGAAACTGCGGCGCGGCAGCGGCGCAGGAGCGGGCAACGAGCGGTGCACTCCAATCAAGCGGTGACCGCCCGCGCGTCTGCATTAGGGATTCACTTCTTCTTTTGCCCACAATAAATCGAGCGTGTTAGGGACAAATTTGAATCAAAAAGATGTTGTCGCCGTTGTTCCGACATTTCGTTCGCGAATAAAAACAAATATCTCGACGACACAACCACGAACACAACACTACGCCGCTATAGTGCCGCACGATCTGCCCGCTGGTTTCGAAAACGGGTCTGCGTTGCCGCCGCCCCGCTGCCCGCAAGATTCGAGGCAGAGGCCTAATACACACCAACCCAATACTTGACAAAGTAGAGTAAGTACAAAAAAAAACCGGTCAAGTGCGAGTCGGACTCGCGCACCGAGGGTTCCGTACTTTGTAGGTAGGCATGTAAATAGATAGTTTATCACGGGTTTTATTTAATGCACCTAGAAAGGGGGTCAACAAAGCCCATACAACTTTGCCCAAACATGTTAACCTCGAGGTACACGTGCACCAAATCGTAGAGAAAAAATAGAGGAATTCTAAAATAATAACATTAAAATAACATAATTATTTTAATTACCTGTAACACAATTAAAATATGTGGCAACTTTACACGTACAATTGCGTTACATTTGGTTGATACTCGAGCTGACATGTTCGTAAATGTCATTCATAGGTATAATAATATGAGTTCGTTTCTGAGTTTTGGAGAACAAAGTTATTATTGAATTCAGATTGAATTAATTATTATTTATACTATATAATTCGAAACGAAACAAATTTAAAACAATAATCGTTAAAACGATGAAGCCATTATAGCATTATTGATAGCAAGTAGGCTTGATTGTGCGTTTGTGAACCATTGCTGCAAGGTTTCTGCTGGGCCTGTCACCGTGCAGCAGTGATGTCACAATCTGTTTTTGTGTTTTTGTTTGAGTTTTTGTTTTTGTATGTGTATTACTAACATAGTTTGTAAGTATATTGTTACTGTACGGGTAAAGGTACATTTAAATGATAAACTGATAAATGTTCGACTCATGTATTGATAGGTAAAAAGAAAGCACAAATGTCCAAAAACTGATAAATGATCGCCGCGGCGAATGAGTCGATCGATGCATAACACTATGAGTCTTGAATATGCTCGAAATAAAATATTATTATTATTATAAAAATTGGAATTGGATTGGAATTTTTCAAAGTTTTCATACAAATTGGAAAATAGCACGCCATCAAAGTTGGCTAAATTATCATGGTAGACGTCAAAGTTGACATTTCACGTTCCGTTGACGGTAGTTACTCAATTTTATGTCATATTTTTTACTTAAATAAATTTTATTTTCACATATTCACATATTAAATTTGGAGTGTAATTAATGTGCACAATAACCGTGCTGTATTATGCAATGAGAGGTTTTTCTTTTGAGTATTAAAAAAAAAACATAGTTTCCAAGAACCCTGAAGATGGCGTTGAACTGACTACGTTACTAGGTGCCAAAGTCGAAACGCTTGGAAAAAAAATCATTGCGTCACGTCATATACGCTCGTTGAGTGACAGTTTCGTTTGCTTTCGTTTTACGATCTCAAAATTACATCCAAGTGAATTAATAAAAAAATTATGTGACGTTCCGTTCCTGCAGTAACTTACCAAGTTTACCGCCATCTATCCAGCGACTAGGGAAGCGTTAAAAAAAAAAGAAAAAGAAAATCCCTCATTACCTTAGAGTAAGAAAGCTATAGAGCAACGGGTAGCGTGGCCACACATGAGACAAAAAACTAACTTAATTAACATTGGCTACATAAGTAGCTGCCTTGAAAAAACTGGCACGCAGTGAGAGACGGAAATAGTATAGCTTTATCCTTTTCTGTTACTTAGAATAACTCAATACTTTATCCCTTTCTTGTGGAAATGAAATGGAGCTACCCGCCGTCTATACTTTTCTTTGTCTAAGCTCATTACATTGACTTTTTTACACAAAAAATAACGAATTTTTGTTTACACTGTGGAACGGAACGTGAAGAGACACCATTTTGTTTTATAGCGTCTTTTTATCTGTTAGCCGTCCGTCAGTGTCAGTCATTCATTCATCGTGCTCTGTGCATCGTTTGTTGCCCTTGCAGTTTAGATTTTGACTACCATGGCGCCTCCGAAGCCATAGGGCTTCGGAGACGCCAACACAACACAACACCGAAGCATACGCTTCTGTGTCTGAAGAGTCGAGTGATGTGCAAGTATTGGACTCCGATGAGCCGCTTGTCACGGCCTCCTCTTCAGTGCCTTCTTCACTAGTGATGGACTCAATAGAGCCGCTTGTGCCTACTGCGCGAGTGCAAGTGTTGGACTCAAATGAGCCACTTGTGCTCCCGTCCTCGACGAACCGGTTGCTGGTCCCAGTGGAGTAGCAGCTGGCTCTAGTGGTAGCTTATAAGCTATCGCTAGTTGTTCAAAGGACGAGGATGAGGACATTGCTCCTGCGATGCCCAGGCCTACTGGGTCATCTGGCAGAAGAATTAATCCTTACTCGGATGAGTAAAGGTAATTTTGATTTAGTGTATATAATATTATCATGTTTATTTATTAAAAGTTGAAAAATGTTAGGTTGAAAATGGTTTAGTTAAATTAGGTTAGGATTAGTGAGGTTAAAAAATGTTATTTTGTGCACCAACCACTAATTTCAATCACTTTTTTATTTCTTTTAGATCTATGTGGAACTGGAGAAAGATCTTCAGCAAATTGGGAACACATGACCAGTGTATTCAGTTTGCGGAGGAGAGAGGACTCATCCCGAGACACAAAATGTGCTCATATCATCGTTCGCCAATGTCATTGTCGAAAGAATCTGGGCAAGTTGGCAAGTTTAGATGCCGAAAAAGTAACTGCCGGACGAAGCAAGTCTCCTGTGCTATTGGGACATGGCTTGAACACGCATGGTTGTCCCTCACGTTGATAGTCCAAATCATGTATGCTTTTAGTGAGGGACTGACTTATCATCAAACAAGGAAAGAATTGGCATATGATGATGGTCCTGTAGTTTCTACAAGAACAGTAGCAGATTGGTTTAGTTATTGCCGGGAGACAATCGCCATATACAAGTTGGAAAATCACAGGGCCCAAGGGAAAATAGGGGGACCTAATAAAGTTGTGCAAATTGGTGAATCGAAGTTTGGAAAACGAAAATATAATCGTGGTAGACATACAGAGGGACATTGGGTAATTGGAATGATAATAATAATATATAATTTTAGAGACTGGTTGTACGAATACTCATGGAGGTGTAGGATTTTTTTTTTTTTTTTTTTTTTTTTTTTTAACTCCTTTTTTAATGCAATCTGTCCTGAGACATTCAGCAATAGGTAGGTGGTGGTTTTCAAACTTGCACGGTATGAAGCCTCTGCCCCATCCGATCGGTACTACAGCTCCTTCATGCTGGTTGTAAGTAGGTCTTGGGGTGCCCTTCTCTTCAGTCTTGTGAAGGTAACTGGGTTTGTCATTAGTCTTCTTGCCAATTGATTTGGATGAACTTTTAATCTGGTGGAGTATGTTGTGATACCAGCCTTGACTTCCTCTTTAATAGTTTTTATACCTAAATCCTTATGAATTCTGTCGTTTGTGACGTACCATGGAGCATTTACAATCTGCCGCAGTGTTTTAGATTGAAACCTCTGAAGGATTTCGATGTTAGAGTTAGCTGCAGTTCCCCAAAGCTGGATACCATAGCACCAGATAGGCTTGAGAATACATTTGTATAGGAGTAGTTTGCTTTCCAGAGACATTTGGGACTTTCTGTTAATCATCCAGTGTAAGCTACGGAGTTTTTGCCCTAGGGCTTTGCGTTTGGTAAATATGTGGTGTCTCCACGTAAGGCGTCTGTCAAGGTATATTCCAAGGTATCGTGTGACCTCTGCTTGCGGTACTTCTATATCATTTAAGGTCACAGGTGGGCATGTTTCTTTGCGTGTGGTGAAAGTCACCTGGACTGACTTTGTTTCGTTGGCTTTTATCTTCCAATCTCTAAGCCATTCGGAGATCAGCTTGAGACTGTTTTGCAGTTTTTCGGAAGCCTCTCTCGGGCAGACATCAGTAGCCAGTATGGCAGTATCGTCGGCAAAAGTGCCTGTTAGGACATTTCTATCTAACGGCAAGTCGGCAGTAAATAACAGGTAAATTGTGGGTCCCAAGACACTGCCCTGAGGCACTCCGGCCTGAATCGCACGTAGATTTGTGACCTCATCTCCCTGCTTCACTAGGAAGAATCTGTCGCAGAGGTATGAACGCAAAAACAGGTAGAAATTTGTTGGGAGATAGGTTTTTATTTTGGTCAGTAGACCCTGGTGCCATACACGATCAAAAGCCTGCGAAATGTCCAGAAAGACCGCAGAGCAGTACTCCTTATTTTCAAATGAGGTGTTGATTTTTTCCACCAGTCTATGTACCTGTTCTATAGTACCGTGTCCCTTCCTAAATCCAAATTGGTGTTCAGGAATCAGATTTCTTTCAACCAGGAGCGGCATGAGTCGCTTTAGAAATATTGTTTCCAGCAACTTTGAAGTAATAGGCAGAAGGCTGATAGGACGATATGATTTGACGTCATTTTCAGGCTTGCCAGGCTTTAAGATCATGATGATCTGCGCAACCTTCCATTGTTTGGGGACATAGTTGCGCTGCAGTATAGCATTAAAAAGGTAGGTAAGAAATGTTATTGCGACTTCCGGTAACTGCTTCAGAATGGACGCGGTTATTAGGTCGTAACCTGGAGCCTTGTGGTTTTTCAGTTTATTGATGGCATATTTAACTTCACTGCGAGAACATTTTTTCAGTGGCAGATCTAATTGGTGAGCAGATAATAGTGTGTTATTGACATAATCCAATTTACTTGAGCCCTCATCGGGGTGTGGAGTAAAGACACTTTCAAGATGGGTAGCAAAGACTTCAGCCTTTTCGGCATCACTGTTGGCCCATGTACCATCAAGCCTTCTGATTGGAGGTTGGTGTAATTGAGGTCTTTTAAGCTTTTGTGTGGCTTTCCATAGAGAGTAGTTAGAGGTTGCAGTCCCATCCAGATTTTTCAAGTGTCTCTGTACTCCTGCATTTCTATTTTCTTCCAGAGCCTGCTTAAGCTTTTTTATGTGTGCATTTAGTTTTTTCTTGACACTGGGATACCTATTCACTTGCCAGTTCCTTCTTAGTTCGCGTTTCTCAGCAAGCAGTTCTTGGACCGAAGTAGGGCAATCAGTGCCGCTTTTACCACTTTTGTTCATTGGGGTAGCTTCCCATGCACTTTGCTGTATGGTGTTATTGAAATGTTCCACACCTTCTTCAATGTCTTGGTCACTTGAGAACGGTAAGTTTAAGTTGATTTTTTCAGCCAGAAGGCATTTGAACTTGTTCCAGTCTGTTTTGTGGTTGCAGAGTTGGCATGGTGGCAAGGTCTGTGCAATATTTGGATTTAGGTGCAAAAACACTGGGGAATGATCAGACGATAGTTCCAGGCTAGTTTTACATTTAAGGTTTTGAGTGTTTATACTTTTTGTGATAAAGAAATCTATCAAATCAGGGATCTTATTTCTGTCCGTAGGCCAGTAAGTTGGTTCACCAGAAGATACTGGCCTGAGGTTGAGAGAGTCCACTGCCAGGTACATTTGGCGTCCTTTAGTAGATGTAGTTCTGGAGCCCCAGAAGGTGTGCTTAGCATTAAAGTCTCCGCCTGCAATAAACTTAGCTCCAAATGTAGAGAATAGTTTCACATAGTCCTCCTTATTGGGTTTGTGTTTGGGTGGGCTGTAGATGGCTGAAACTACCAGAGGGCTTTGGTGATCTTCAATCACAAGATTCGTTGCTTGAAACATAGCTGTGCAGATTGGCTGCTTTTCATAGTGCTTGATGTTTGCCCTGATCAACACAGCACTGCCACCATGTGCGGTTCCGTCTGGATGCATAGTTTGGTAAAACTTGTAGTTGGCAATGTTAAAATGGTTTTTTGTGGTGAAGTGAGTTTCAGAAATGAGTAAAATATCAACTTTATGCAAGTCAAGAAAAGCTTTCACCTCTAGGGTGTGTTGTGACAGCCCATTGGCATTCCATAGAACAATTGTTAATTGTTTGAATGTTGTTGATTTGACATCATCTGGAGTAGTAGATTTGTCATAGCACTTAGTTGTTGCATGATTTGTTGCATCATTACAAGCATTTCTTTCAGTTCAACTGGGTGGGGAGTATTGTGTGTCCGGCTTGGTTCTTTTTGTATTGGTTGAGTCTCAGCAAAACCGCTTACCACTTTAGCGTAGGTGGGTACAGTGTTTGTTTTTGTATGGTATGAGATTTTGGGTTCATCTGTTATTTGTTTGGTAGTAGGTGTTTTATCGGTTACAGGTTGAGTTACCTTTTCAGATAATGTTTTCTTTCTCAGCTGTGGGAATTTCGATTTTTGCAGGTCTTTGTAGACTTGGCAGCCCTTGTAATTGGCAGGGTGATTGCCTTCACATAAAGCACACTTCACATTGTCATGTCTCCCTTTTACCGGGCATTCTGCTGAGGGGTGGTTTTGCGCACATTTAATACACTTCGGCCGGCGGCGACAGTAACTTTTTGTATGACCGTATTCTTGGCAGTTCGCACATTGTGGGATTTCACGTTTGGGTCGTGGTTCCTCAAAAACAACACAACAGTGAAGAAGGTCCTTTATGTTGTAGATGTCCTTATTGTTGCTGTTTGCTTGTAATTCAACGACAAATATTGGCAAGGATCGTTTAGTCATTCTGTCCTTGATGTTCCAGATATTCGTAGTAATGTGACCTCGTTCGGCTAGTGCTTCCTTAATGTCATCAATGCAAGTTGAGGGGTGAATTTTCTTAAGAATGACTTTGTAACTTCTTTCTTGCTTAGGTTTGTAAGTATAGAATTCAGTTTCTTTGATTTCTAGTTGTTTAACAATGTTGGTATAAGCTTCCGATATGTTTGGTTGGATTTTGACGCGATCATTTCGTAAAACTTTGATAGTATAGTTGTCTAGTGCATGTTCGTCAAGTAACTTGATTAATGGTTTAATGTTGCCTACTTTATCAATGAATATTGGAGGTGGTCTAGATATTTTTTGATAATTAGGTTGATTCTCACTGGGGCTCTGATCTTTCTCTTCCTCCAGTCCTGTGAAGCTGTTTGTAAGATCGATAGGTTGGCTGAGCCAGTATGAATCTAGTTTAGATTGTTTATTTTGATTTTCCTTATTTTCCGGGCTGGCCAGGGGACGTTTTTTGTTGGGTACTGTGGTCCATTGCTGGTTATTGCTACTGTTTTTATTCATGTTTGAGTTGCTTCCAACATTCAATTCTCCCTCAGAAAGAGTACGCGGACGGGTGATAAATAGCCCTTTGTGAAGGGCCTGTTGGACCATTGGTTTATCCCTTTGTGCCATTTTATTTCACTCGAATAGCATTTTCACTGAATTTATATTGCTGACGGGTTGTAAATGTTGTCAGCCTAAAAAGTTAGCAGGCCCGAAATGCTCGAGATATTTGTATCGCACAAAGTGGAGCTGGAACGCAGCGTTAACTTTTTGAGGATTTTGATTTGATGACAGATCGATTTTTAGTATCACACAAAGTGGAGCTGGAACGCAGCGTTAACTTTTTGAGGTTGGCACTATTGAATTTTGATTTGATGACAGATCAATTTTTAGGTTATAGCCGGTACTACACTGCAATCACTAGTATTTTCTAATGTTCGCAAGCACTCTCCGATAAAACAAATATCACTAAGGCAAGTCCATAACACTGATCTTCAAGTTTAACAACATTTTGAGACACTATTTATGGATTCGACAGATATTTAGAATAAGTAAAGTTGGAGCACTTTTCGTAGGTCTGACTTATATGACAGCCGGAAGCGGAAAAAAGTGGAGGTGTAGGATAATGGTGAACCATTTGGATGCCTATGAAGAATTGTTACATGCTATAAAATATGTTTATAAATTAAATAATAAAATTCCTTGTGTTTTATTCTCATTATATGAATATCCGAAAAATACCCCAAACCGAATCAGAGCACCCCACTTTGCTGTGGTCTTGTCTGCCCTACCCCTAGAGTGTATATAAAAAACCGGCGGCGGAGAGGGAGAGCAGCCCTCGCCCGCTGTGATGAAGCACGCTGCTCTTCCCGCAGCGCCGGAGATAAGGCGGAGTCAAACTGGGCGGGGGGAGAGGGAAGCTTTCCCCCCCAATTTGAATAAATAGTGCTATTCTAACCTAAAAACTTTAACCATGAGGTTCCGCGGGGTGGGGATGGTAGGGGGGGTTGCCTCCTTCCCCGCTCCCTGGCCATAAATCGATGGACCATAATTGAAATTTTAACCAACGGACAACAAAATGATCCTATAAGGGTTCCGTTTTTTTCCTTTTGAGGTACAGAATCAACATTTTACTATAAGTACAGACCTGATTGTTTATTAGCAACATTCCGGAACACAACGGTTCTTGTAGAACTATAAGTGTCCCCCCTCTCTGGTTTCAGCAAGTTATCACAATGTTTGAAATGCTCCAAACACACATTGTTCCAGTTATTCATCCTCTTTATATCAGACTCTTCATGCTGTATAGCTTTTACTGGCAAACACAAAGGATCATCATAATCTGGAATCCTTATGTTTAACTGTTTTCGCTCCAAAACTACCTCCTTGGCGGGAAAAAACTTCGGTTTTCTTGTCTGAACCGGACCAACAGCTTTTAAACTTGAACTAGATCTTGAACTTCGAACATCTTCTTTATGGTAAGTTTTAAGTTTTTTAACAACTGGCTGCTTTTTCTTTTTGCTTTTTGAATTTGGCGGACTTGGGGGCACAATGTCATCATTAGGATCGTAGTCAGAATCATCTTCGTCTTTCTTTTTTTTACGTTTTCTTTCAGAAGGTAAGCGTTCGACCAACACTGGGGTTGGCTTCGCTGCGACTCGAGGTACTAAATGTGGGACTTGGACTGGAACTGGGACTGCTTGCACACACTGTTGGACTATATCAGCATCTTCATCGAGAAACTCTATATCACCATCTGATTCGGCCATAATACGGTTTCCAGAAAATAAAATAATGCTTCTTTTTTTCTGTTTGCGACTGTCAAATTTGACATCAGACAACTATGACATTGACAGTTATTTTTACATAGTGACAATTTAATCCACATTGTCTATGAAATAATATTTCGTTTAGGAACTCATTATGATTCTTTTTTCCGGGTTTATTTGAAATCGTATTTTATTTTACCGATTGGACTGAGAAGGCACAGCATAAGGAAATGGGGGAGGCCTTTGCCCAGCAGTGGGACAGTACAGACCACTAACCTCTATCGCAGGTCAGTGGTACAGACCAATTGAAAAAAAAATAATTCTTAACTCTCACGTGCTATGAGCCATGTTGTCACAAGAAAATAAATAGATCAGCTAGCTAGCTAAGCTAGCCTAAAAGTAGTGGTGGAGAGCAGTGGTGTTAGAAAGATAAGACAGTAAATTAACAGATGTAGAAACCGCGCGTTTATTCTATTTTAGCTACTTTCACAGCAATAAGCCGTACGGTATTTTAATATGGGGTCGAGCTGCTGACATTGAGTCCATCTTTATTTTGCAAAAAGAGAGTTGCCAGAGCCATTTAAAATCTACGTCGCCGTCGCCGCGAATATTATGACGGTACCTTGCCAGTTCTTATAAATATGTAAGACAAAATCTATATCTTTTTAATAAAATAAGCGATAGACATAATTTAAATAGGTACTAGAAATAAAGATAAAATACATCAACCATTTTTCAGATTAGCCAAAGTATGATGTCCTATATACATAGGACATCTTTTATGGGGTACTGTGTTAAATGTTACAACGTACATACCTTGTGGTATTTTGCAATTAAATGAAAGAAAATTTAAAACTCACAATAAGCATACTTTAAGTTAAAAGATTATGTCCAAGATAAGAACGCTTTGAAACATGCTGGTCCTGCTCCATAGGACAATATGTATTATCTAGACAAAATCAAAGTGCTTGCTAATTTATCTGTAAAATTTATTCTTTTTTTTGACATTGATTTACATTCCATAATTACTTTAACTCACACTAATTTTTTTTAATGAAAATCGTTTACTTTTACCATGTTTGTAAATATATGAGCACGATGTAGGTACATCTTAATTATCGTCTTATAAGAAAGTTCTCTACTACCCACACCAGATTAGTAGTGTAATTGGTGTAGTGCAGTAGCGGCCCTAGGGCGGTGCGAGCGGTGCGACGGCACCGGGAGCTGTCATGAGGGTTGCGCTGAAATCAACCGAAATGCGACCACCGGGCACCAGATACCACCGACCAATCCGATAGATGACCGATGATAGTAAATTACTGCTTACTGTATAGCGCGGACGTGGAGTATCGACCGAGTCGCGATGATCATTTGGGCGAGCGGGCTTCGCGAAAAAGTCCTTATTGGAAAAAGCTTGTACTGATTTACAAATCAGTTTGAAAGGGGCGCCACATTAAGATTTAGCACCTAAAAAAAATTCTAGGGCCGCCGCTGGTGTAGTGGGACACTACACCAATTACTCAACTCTAGAACAGTAGTTATTGTGATTTAGATATCTATATTAGGTATCTTGCTATTATTAGAAAAACTTGGGGTATAGTCTTCCAGTATTCACGAATTGTGATCCCTTCAAAATGGTTGAACTAAATGGTGCTAATACTTACATGCGTCATGTTCGTGAACGGCTGCCGTCAGTCGGGACTGGTCATCTCTTTGCTGCCATGGCTTATTTTAATTTAATATTTGAATTGTTTTTTTTTTCGTCTTTTCAATACGGACGCTTTTAACTTAGGACAATAATAATTTTGATGACGATTCACTCAAATATTATATGAATCACTGGATGTCCTATCTATTAATCATACTAAAAACCATCGTCATCAAAACAACAACTTGTTAAGAGTATGAGTCGTAGTCTATTCATTGTCAAGTACTTTTATAATTAATTTGTACGTACGTAGGTATTTAGTTTTTCCTCTAAGTATGTACGTCAGCTGACAGTGCCGGATTAGCCTCGTACCAGGTTTAGCAAATGCTACAGGCCCCACCGCGCTGTGGGGGCCCCGCGCTTGGACGTACAAAAAAAAGTCATGGTACGGTCAGCAACAAAGTTCGATTAACACATAATTTTTTTTTATCTCAGTTATTGAGCAAAATATTTGTTCAAAATTGCATCAGAAGTACAATACAATTTTGAACAAATATTTTGCTCATTATCTGACATTACAAAAACTGAAGTGTTAATCGACTTTTGTTGCTAACTGTACCCTATACTACCATTGGGTTCACTAAAATATTAGGTAAGAAGAGTCAAAAGAAATTTAAGCTCTCCGAGATGGGATGCTATTTTCAAGCTCGTTTCGCTCGCTCTTGCACAAAGTTCTCTCAAAAGTTGCAATCACTGTTAAATCACCCGATAATATACTGACATATCAGTTGAAGAACTTTTGTTTCAACATTTATTTGTCTACCTGGCGAAAAATCACCACACAACTAAAACTATTATTAAAAAGTCCTGTTTTATCTTGTTAACCTTAGAACCTTAAACAAACTATAAGTTCTACCACCATAGGGGGCTCCTAGGTAAAATTTGCTACAGGGCCCGCGCTGGCTTAATCGGGCACTGCAGCTTGTAAGCCTTACCTTATCTATATTAGTCTTTGTTATACACAATGTGAGGATGATGAATGGTAGGTACAGAACTACAGAATTACTTCGAACGGAATCAATAGATGATTTAGACTTTAGGTGATTGAGCTCAGTCTATTTTATCGTGAAAGACGTGTGAATAACTTTGTACAAATTACACTTATACACGTAATGCCTTGTTCAGCTGTGTTATATACTATATCATTTACTAGCAGCGCCCCGCGGTTTCACCCGCATAAGTGTCGATCCCGTGGGAATATCGGGATAAAAACTATTCTACGTCCTTCCCCGGGATGCAATCTATCTCGTTGTCAAATTTTATCGAACTCCGTTCAGTGGTTTAGGCGTGAAAAGGTAATATATGTATAGACAGACAGACAGAGTTACTTTCGAATTTATAATATTAGTATGGATAAACCCGCCTAGCCCTTTCTCAACGATGTTGGGGTCGGCTGGCAGTCTAACCGGATGCGGCAGAATGGGTCCATAAGAGTCCCATGTAATAAGCGACAAACATTTTGTAATTACCAGTAAACCCCAAACACTAAGGAATTATCTAATTAAACTTAAGACCCTTCATAGCAGTTTCGTTTGCGACCCATTTAAACAAGAAAACAATACAAAAAAATCATGTATTTTCTATCTTATCGAAATAATCAAATAACATCATACCATCGAACAATAAATAACAATTATCAATATTAGATAGTTAAGAACACAGTATAAAAGTATATTGTGGTGTTAAAACTGATAAGTAATCAAAATCTACTGAATTCGCGGAATGTTAAATGAATAAAAAAATGCAATCTATAGAAACATGAGGTAGGTATGTCCTAAGTGGCAATAAATAGGCTCAGGTTAGTCCCACCTTATCAGTCCACTTATAGATACAGAAACACTTGATGCAGTTATGAATAGTTAAAAGCTTAGGAGTGAAAATCCTGATACAAAGGTATGAAACAGTTTCTAACACCTAGCTCTAGTGCAAGCCAGTGGATATAAACAGTTTGAAAAATGTGTCGGTGCTTTGTGAAATTTGTTTTAATTGTCGTTAATTTAATATGTCTGGTCAGTATTTTTTTTTTCTTGTAACTGTGTAAGTAGGTTTCTTTTTTTACACGTTATAATTATGCCGTGCTACAAGTTAATTAACCTTTTTCCATTGTGCGTGGGAGTTAGTGTTAAAAATATATGCTAAACTGGAAGTGGCAGTTCTGCCAATTGCTCACAGAATGCATATCCAATGGGGCTGTTTTTGGAACAAAGTTTTTTAACGCAGCTTGGGGTAGGAGTAAACTGGTAGAAATCGTCAGATAAAGAAAAAACGATATGCAACTTTTTATCATAATCATATTTGAATACTGTTCATGGTTTTCGAGGGTGCTGAAGTCAATTAGTGAGGTCAAAATGAAAATCTTAGATGACGGTTGCGAAAATTATAAAAAGTTTCGTCATGGGTGTCGTTTTAATGGTTTCAAGGGTGCTGAAGCCGATAGTGAGGTCCAGTCAAAATGAAAATCATCGTCGTTTTATAATTTTCGCAGCTGCCTTCTTAAACTTCGTTCCTGCCGGGGGTCCCCCAACCCCACACATTTTTTATATTCGCGACCCCGTACAGTCAGGTAAGGCGTAGATAGTGGCAGGCTTATGAGACAATACTAGGTACCGACCGATGACCTGGTGAGGGTAGCGGGAATCTGTTGGATGGGGCAACACAGACCGGTCGTTGTAGCTATCCTTTTGGGGAAGTCCTTTCACAGTTATTTTACATTTCACAGCAGAAACACAATAGCAACCTTATTGTAACGAACAAAAATATTATGACTGGGGTTTTTGACAGACTTGTCAGAGGCAGCAACCAATCAGCAGCAAGCAATCTTATTGTAAAATAAGGATCTTTGCAATTTTGAGTGATACAAAATCAAAGTTAGGCGCGAGCCACGCAGAAGAGACGTGAGACGAGGACGGGACGTAGATTCGACATCCCTTTTTCGTAACTTCATTATTCTTTATACAAAATGTAATAATGCGATCTGGCACAAAATATACAGAAAGGCCAAGACACGTCGCTTTTCCATCTGCATAATATTGCCAATTCTAGCGTCCCATCCTCACCTCACGTTCCTTTTGTGTGGCCCTCATCTTAAAAATTTAAAATAACTGTGAAAAGACTACAGTCCAGTCCATTCATCATTATTTTACCTCTGACTTTGCATCACTGTCGAACTCACTGTGATGGTTATTCTCGTTACAATAAGGTTGCTAATGGGTTGCTACTGGGCTGTAAATCCTAAGTCTAGCAATGATTGACAGATTGCTACACTGGTGATCATGCTGAACATTCTTAGAATAAGTACAAGCAAATAATAATTAATACCTAATGAATTAATAAAAGCAAAAAAAAAAACTAATTAAGTACCTATATTAAATTAATTTAATTTGTCAATTAAATTAGGTATTCCCCGAAGCTATGAATTTAATAATTATTTGTACATTTCCTTATTTCAGCTCATAGGCTTGTTGGTGGTTGCAGCCGGGGTTATTGTGATCTACCAATTGAAAACCGTAACACAACTAACAGAAAAATTAGATATCAATCTTGATTTCATACCGTACTTTATCATTGCTATAGGAATTGTTGTGTTTTTGATTTCGTTCTCCGGTTGCTGTGGGACGATTACAGAAACAAAATGCTTGCTAATAACAGTAAGTATAAAATATAACTTTATCTCATCATAAAGGTTCACATATTTAGAGACAAGAATTATAGTATTTTGACAACATTGTACATAATATATGATCCTTTGTGGAGAGTCTGGCGTCTATACTAGGATACCCTGTGTGACGGAATTCAGGCTCTCACCCCGAATTAAAGTTAATATTAATTTAGGGGGTTTTTGGGTACTTACCTAATTTGGAGGTTTTTTGTGGGCAGGGCACATTGCTCGCAGAACAGATGGCCGATGGGGCCGAAAGGTTCTGTAGTGGCGACCGCGTACCGGAAGACGTAGCGTTGGAAGGCCTCCCACAAGGTGGTCCGGCGACCTTGTGAAGGCCGCAGGAACCCGTTGGATGCGAGAAGCACAGAACCGGTCGAAGTGGAGGTGCTTGGGGGAGGCCTATGTCCAGCCGTGGACGTCTTTCGGCTGATGATGATGATTAATTTAATAGCTGCAACATAGTCTAGGTACTTTGATTGCATTCGGTTTCACTTGCTTGATGGATGCTAAGTTTTCCAATAGGTACGGAATTTTCTATCAACGACCTAGAGGTAGAGAGTACCTGGTTAGGTAGTTAGAAGTGTGATGTTTCCTAAAACAATTAAATTAGATATTGTTGCGCGCCACAATTAATGTCTAGTACATGGCGACAGTAGTTACCACTAGCGCCATCTAGTATCGAGTAGCGGAACTAATAGTCAAGACCCTTCTAGAAATTTCGATGCGAGAACTTTCTAGAACATTCCCGAACTATCGACATCTGGTCGATCGGGGCCTGTATGTACTCGAACATTCTAGATGTTTCTACAATGGAAGGTTCTAGAACTCTCTTTGGCGCTATATAAGGCCGAGACGCGCCACGACCGACACAGTTTGGATAAAGCGATCGAAGTGATAACATCGAAGCGATATTCAAGTGCGACTTAGAGCGATCAGTAGTGCAATTGTGTTTTGTAATTAGTGTGTTTGAGTTATAATTAGTGTTGATTATTAAAGTGTCATTTTTTTGGTTATTAAATCGGCAGTTTTTATTGTCACGAACCCGAAGCTCGTAACAATTGGTGTCAGAAAAGGGGATTAAAAATCATGCCGGTTTTACCCAAAGACGACACGGAGGGTATCCGTACCCGGAGTCAACGCCAGCAGGAGACGGACCAGAGGCGATTTGGTGGAGCTACGCCACAGAGGTCGGAGGGCCAGCTACCGACCATGGAGGCCGGCCCGTCCGCAGCAGCTCCAGCATCAGCAGCACCAGATTTGGCTGCTCTGATGTTGATGCTGCAGGAGCAGGCTCGCCGGTTGGAGGAACAGCTCCAGCGGGACAAGGAGGAACAGGCTCGCCGACAGGAGGAACAGGCTCGTCGGTTGGAGGAACAGCTCCAGCGGGACAAGGAGGAACAGGCCCGTCGACAGGAGGAACAGGCCCACCGACAGGAGGAACAGGCTCGTCGGTTGGAAGAACAGCTCCAGCGGGACAAAGAAGAACAGACCCGTCGATTGGAAGAACAGCTCAAACAGGATAAAGAGGAGCAGGCGCGCCGTCAGGAAGAGCAGATTTTCCTCATAAAGGACCTTCACGCAACCCTCGGGAAGGACATGAAGGAGGTGAAAGAGAAGGTTACCCAGCATGACAACCGTCTGTCAGAAGCTGAAATTCAGATCAGTAAGTTTAATGACGTCATTGCTGATGTGAAGCAGGAGTTGGGTAACCTTAAACTTGAGGATAGAATCGCAGCTCCCGTAGCTACAACACCTTCGCTACGTGGATTCAAAGTGCCACCGTTCGACGGAACTTCTTCCTGGTCGGCCTACAAAATCCAATTTGAGGCTGTCATGAAGGCTAACGGGTGGAATAAAAGCCAGGCCATGACTGCTCTCACCCTAGGCCTGCGCGACCAGGCCTTAACTGTCCTGGAAGCTCTCGGTAAGGAAGTGACTTACGAGCAGCTCCTCGAGGCATTGGAGGCTCGGTATGGCGACGCTCACCTGGAACACGTGTTTCGTGCGCAGCTCAAGGATCGCGTGCAACTCAGTAACGAAAACCTGCAGCAGTGGGCCCTTGAAGTGGAGAAGCTGGTTCGTAAAGCTTACCAGTCCGTACCTGCGCTTATTGATGGAAACCTGGTGCAGGCATTCATCGACGGCATCCGCGACCTTGAAGTGAGAGCTGCTGTGAGGCTCGGGCACCACGGGACGCTTAAGGACGCCTTGGCCCATGCACTGGAGGTGGAAGCTGTGCGACAGGATCATCGTTCCCATCGCGTCAGGGAGGTTGCAGCGGCTACAGTTCGCGACCGCAATAAAGGATACAGCCCTAGGTGCTACGGCTGTGGGGAAAAGGGCCACCTTCGATCCAGTTGCCCTAAGCGAACTGCAGAAAGAGAAGTCGACCGATCTCCAGAGGGCAGTGCGGCTAACAACACCGCGCAGCACCAGCAGCAGGGAAACGAGTAATAGCCAGGACTGCGGGGCGGGTGCTGGCTGATGTTCAAAGAGCCCCAAGGGTTTCGATCACACAAACCCATGACGGGTTATCATCAAGGGCGAGGTCAACGGAACGCCGTGTAAGCTGACCATAGACACTGGAGCTTCTCGCACGGTTGTCAGTTCCCAACTTGCTAGTCGGTCCCTTGGGGACTCCGCATACAACCGGGAACGCATTAATTTGGTAACAGCCACCGGTCAGCGCATACCCGTCCATGGAGAGAAGAAAATGGAATTGACGCTAGGCAACAGAATCTACCTGCATAATGTCATCGTGGCTGATATAATGGATGATTGCATCCTGGGCCTTGACTTTATGAGGAAGAATTATTGCGAGATTGACGTCAAGCAAGGTGTTTTGAAATGTGGACAAGAGGAACTTTTCGTGGAAGGGGCGTTACCTGGGAATGTGTACAGCCTTAAGAAGATTGTTCTTCCGCCGAGATCGGAAACGATTGTGCCGGTTAGTCTTCCTCGGAATCCTGGGCAAACTCATCGTTGTGTACTCGTGGAAAGGGTAGACAATGACCTTCCATGGAAAGTGGCACGGACTTTGGTCAGAGCCACTGACATCTCAGGGGTACGTGTGCTGAACCTTTGTGATCAGGAACAGGTAATAGAAAAAGGCACACTTGTTGGTACTTGCGAGGAAGTGGATTGGTTGCGTCGATGCCAACATCTATCGACTGGGACCCTCAGCAAGGATGCACAAACAAAAGTGACCACACTTTTAGAAGACTGCCACAGCGTTTTGTCCCAAAATGAAATGGTCAAGGCGAAGAAGATGTTATTCAAGTTCGCAGATGTTTTCTCGTCAAACGAGGCTGACATCGGGAGGACTGGCTTAGTTCAACACAAAATAAACACAGGAGAAGAATTGCCTATCCGTCAGCGGCCAAGGAGATTGCCGGTAGCACGTGAAAAAGAAGTGGAAACCATGATTGAGGGAATGGTGAAGGATGGTGTTATTGAACCTTCATCCAGTCCATGGTGTTCACCTGTAGTGCTGGTAAGAAAGAAGGACGGCAGCATGCGGTTTTGTGTTGACTATCGTCGTCTGAACGACGTTACAAAGAAGGACAGCTATCCTTTGCCAAGAATTGATGACACGCTGGACATGCTTACTGGAGTAAAGTGGTTTAGCACACTAGACCTGAAAAGTGGCTACTGGCAAGTTGAAATTGATCCTAAGGACAAGGAGAAAACTGCATTCTCGACAGGAAAGGGTCTGTGGCAATTTAAAGTTATGCCGTTTGGATTGTGCAATGCTCCGGCAACATTTGAGAGGTTGATGGAACTTGTACTTACCGGACTAATTGGCGATGCCTGCCTGGTCTACTTGGATGACATCATCATCGTAGGCCGCACGTTTGAAGAACATCTTCAAAACCTGGAACGCGTACTCATGAAGATCCAGAGTGCCAACCTCAAGTTAAGTCCGAAAAAGTGTTCACTATTCAAACGACAAGTTAGCTTTTTGGGATATGTAGTGTCTGAAGAAGGTATCCGCACGGATCCAGAGAAAATCGCCGCTGTCAAGGATTGGCCAATTCCAAAAGACAAGACGCAGGTCAGAGCATTTCTGGGTTTGTGCTCCTATTATCGGCGATTTGTCAAGAACTTTGCAGATATAGCCAAACCCCTGCATAAGTTAACCGAGGAGAAGCGACATTTCTGCTGGGATGAAAGTTGCGACATCGCATTCCAGGAGCTAAAGGACCGTCTGTGTAAAACACCTATTTTGGGGTACCCTGATGCGGGCAAGGAATTTATAGTTGACACAGACGCAAGTGACATAGGACTTGGCGGTGTGTTGTCTCAGCGGAACGGCGATCAAGAGGTTGTGGTAGCATACTTCAGCAAGTCACTGTCGAAACCTGAAAGGAACTATTGTGTTACGAGACGAGAACTGCTTGCTGTGGTAAAGTCATTGCAGCACTTTAGCAAATATCTTCTGGGGCGGAAATTCCACCTACGAACTGACCATGCTGCACTGAAATGGCTATTGCAGTTCAAAAATCCAGAAGGACAAGTTGCGAGATGGATTGAACTACTGCAGGAATACGACTTCGAGGTCGAACATCGCAGCGGGAAATCTCATGGCAACGCAGATGCATTGTCAAGAAGACCTTGTCCTGAAAACTGCAAACATTGTACTAGGCAAGAAAGTAAAGAAGTCGTACCTGTGAGGATGCTCAAGACAGACCTCAGTAACGAGTGGAAGGAAAGCCTACAACGTGCACAGCAGGAAGATTCGGACATCAAGCCGATTCTGGAGTGGATGAAGGCCAGAGCTCCTAAGCCCAGGTGGAGCGACGTCTCAGCAATGAGTTCGATCACAAAAAGCTATTGGGCCCAATGGGACAGTTTGGTGATTCAGGATGGAGTCCTGTGCCGTAAATGGGAAAACGCTCGGGGAAACAGCTGCCATTTGCAAATGGTTGTCCCTAAAGCTCAAGTACCAGATGTTCTACAGCTGTACCATAATGGTTGTTCAGGAGGTCATCTGGGAGTAAAACGGACTCTACTGAAGACACGAGAACGGTTTTACTGGGTCCACTGTCGGGACGATGTCGAGGACTGGTGTCGCAAATGTACAAGTTGTGCAGCTGTGAAGGGACCTCAGACTCGTAGTAGAGGTGCATTGAAATTGTACAATGTTGGTGCACCATGGGAGAGGATAGCCCTTGATGTTGCGGGGCCGTTTCCGGAAAGTGAAAGTGGTAACAAGTATTTCATGGTTGTGATGGATTACTTCACTAAGTGGCCGGAAGTCTTCGCCATTCCAAACCAAGAAGCTTCAACAGTTTTTCGAGTCCCAAATATTCCAGGAAACTTGTCGAGTTATGGGTACTCATAAAACAAGAACAACTTCTTACCACCCACAATCAGATGGAATGGTGGAACGATTTAATCAGACATTGGAGAGGTACCTAGCAAAAGTTGTGGAAAATCGGCAACGAGATTGGGACAAGCACATACAACCGTTTTTGTTGTCATATCGAAGCGCTGTTCACGAAAGCACATCGGTGACACCAGCTTTCGCAAACTTTGGAAGAGATTTTTTTTTTTTTTTTTAAATGAAAAAGTGTTTATTCACAGAAATAATTTTTTACAAAATATTTACCTCCGCCAAACTGCAAAGCAGTTTGTTGGCAGACGTAGCTCCGTTTTTTGTATATATTAACTAACATATTTATTTTTATAATGACACTTTTTCACATAAGTACAAGTTAATAAAATTATTCCTTAATTTCTTAAATATAAAAAAAAAACAAACATTTTTATTTTATTTTTAGTTATTCTTTACAGCGAGGCTTTGACAAAAAATATTAAAGAGGTACTTATGTATTTTATTTTTAAAGGCGGTTTTTGTGATACAACTGTTTATATCGACTGGAAGGTTATTAAAAATAGTTGGGACTAAGAAATTTCTACACCTTCGACCATAATAATTATTAGAAGTGGGCACTACAAATCTTTTCATATTATTGTTTCTTTGAGATCTTGTGCGTATAATATTGTTTTTAAATTCATTGCTACAATACTGTTCTAAAGCTACTGACATCACTACCCTCTCATGGACTGGCAGCATTTTACATTCCAAAAATAACTCTTCGTAATCACTACTTTTACAACGGTTTTTTGTGTTTTTATCTACTAATAGTTTCATGAATGTGATTTGCAGTTTTTTTATTTTATCCAAATAAGTTTTAAATGTGTTACCATAGCACGGCAGCCTTTGAGTATTAAACCAACTGGAGGCGCCATTGTCAGGCGATCCCCGCTGCCAAAGGTACGAGACCGCCGGTCATAGCGGTTATATACATGTGTGCGTATAGTTTATGCTTGTGTTTGTTTTTTGTTTTGTGTGCGTGCGTAACAACGCGATCGAATTGCATTAGTGTATTATTGCGTTCCCTCGTCCCCCGCGATGAAAGTGACAGACTTATTTGCATAGATATTAGTACTCGAGGCGTCTCCGGTTGGTTTAATACTCAAAGACGCCAGCCCATAAGAAAGCAGCGAGTCCACCAGCGCATAGTAGACCATGTACAATGTTGCCCTATCCAACACAAAACTAAGGTGGTGGAATTTTACAAGTACATACCTGAGTTTGTCACATAAGTATGTAATGTGTGTTTTCCATGAGAAGCTGTTGTCTATAACTAAACCCAAGTACTTGTATTCCTCCACCACCTCAATGTTTGCACACTCACACAACGTCAGTCCACCACTGTGCAGACACTCATAGCTATGCCCCACTATGCGCGGCGGACGTTCGATCTTTTTAAGATAAGGAGATCGTATACGCATACATTTGGTTTTATTTATATTGATTATGATGCCATTGTCGTGAGCCCATTTGATGATATTAGTAAAATCCTCCTGAATGTTACTTTCAATTAAATTTAAATCTTTATCTGCATAGACTAAACAAGTATCATCAGCATACATATATATGCGACATTTACGAATCACATTGCACATACTGTTGACATGCATGATGTATCCGACGGGACCAAACACGGATCCGGTTGGCACACCACACGTGACGTGTCTGGACTCTCCGACGACGCCGTCAATGAACGTTCGCAGTGTCCGGTCTGTGAGGTAGGCACGGTACCACTTGTTCAGTGGTCCCGCGACCCCGCACTCCTCCATGGCTTGAAGCAGCTGGTGGTGCTCCAAGGTGTCAAACGCTTTTTTGAAATCAATGTAGACCACCACCACCTGCTTCCTCTGACCCAAACACTCATTGACGTCGTCCGCGAACTGCGCCAAGGCCGTCGCCGTGCTCCGTCCACGTCGGAAACCATGTTGTGCATTTGTCAGAATATTGTGTTTTTCCAAGAAAACACTTACCTGATTTACAATAAACTTTTCTACTATTTTATTTATAACTGACAATAAGGCTATTGGCCTGTAGTTTGCGTAATCACTATGTACCCCCTGTTTAAAAATAGGTCTAATTAATGCTGTTTTTAATTTATCGGGGTATAACCCTTTTTCAACACACAAATTAATAAATAAAGCAATAATAGGGCTCAACTTAGCTTTTAATAATTTAATTTCTTTAACTCTTATTTTATCTACTCCTTCAGACTTATCACAACTTAGCAAATTTATTATTTTATCTATATCTATTGGATAAGCTTTCTGAAACCGCAATGAAACATTTCCTGAAACAACATAGCTAGATCTTTCCAAAAACCTATGACTACAGGCATGTTTTATATCTAATATTTCTTTGGTAAATGTTGTTGAAAATTTATTACATATGCTATCAACCGAACATTCTAATTTTCCCAAGTATTTTAAAATAACAGAATCTACACTTCTTTTTTCATTTCCTATCCATGAATTAATTTTATTCCAAATCTTTCTAATATTTTTTTTACATTTTTTTATTTCTTCTTGGCGGTATTTATTTTTCGCCTTAATTATACATTTATTTACTCTATTTCTAAATCTATTATACTGTCTACGCAAATTCATATCCCCTGGTTTATTTTTACAATTTCTAAACAGCCTATCCCTAATACCTATCATTTTCTTAAGCTTTTGTGTGATCCAAGGTTTACTTTTCCTCTTAATGCGCACCAATACTTGGATTTTAGCTTCATTATAAACATCAGAAAAAATTGAAGATAATCTGTTATACAGGTCTATTGGACATTCACAATTTAACAGCTCATTCCATGAAACATTTTCAAGTTTTTCTAATACCTTTTTGTCACAAATAATAGTCCTATAAGATTTCAATGCACTCGGAACATCATCCATAACCAATTTACTAGCGAGGCGCACACCTACAACATAATGATCTGATATCTTTACCGTCAACACATACGCAGATATTGCACGTTGAGTTCGAACCCACACATGGTCGATGCACGATCGCGTCACTATATCGCCGTACATTTCCTCACGCGTTACGTCACGGATAGCACATTCCAATCCCAACTCGCTCATATTGTTTGTGTAGTTATTGATTACGCTGCTTGAACCGGTTTTACACATCAGATCTATGTTTGTATCACCAATCATAATTACGTCACAGCATAAGGGAATCTTGGACAATAGTCTATGCACTTCTTCAACAAAACCATGTTTGTTCGTATTTGGCGGCCTGTATATAGCCAAAATATGAATAATTTTACTTCCATCTTGGAAGAGCTGCCCGTGTATCATCTCATAATAATTAGATTTAATTATGGTGGCAGTAAAATTTAACTTGTTGTTCACATAAACTAAAATCCCACCTCCCCTTTTAGTTTCCCTTGTGTTTATGTATGTGTCATATCCTTCTAGTGTGTATAAACACAGTTCGTGTTTTCTGATGTTAATCTCTGTTAATGCAATAATATCCAGTTTTTCCCTGCAATTGTCTATTAATACTTGTAGTTGACTAAAGTTTTTTCTGAGTGATCTTATATTCAAATGTATAATATTAAGATTGTTATCATGTTGTAGTAAATCCTCCTGCCAGCTATCTGTACATATGTATTTATTGTATTCAATGTTACATGTTATGTGTGAGGCATGGTTATCGAATTTTGAAACAAGGGATACTCACGATTATGACAGCACTTGTACAAAATACGTTATTTTTTTACTGCGTACGCACTAATGTCGCTAAGTGTGCGAATCGACTTGATTTTGTTGTCATTCGGATCATCTTTCCTTATAAGCACCTTACCGTTCTGTATCCAAATGTATTTAAATGTTTGTTTTAGCTCGTTCTTAGCCGTCCATAGCAGGTTGCGCATATGTTTGGTGAGATCCTCATTTATATAGATTCGTTGTCTATTTCCGCTAGCAAATATATCATCATTTGTTAACTGGTGGGATTTTCTTGTAGCTATCCATTTGTCGCGGCTAGCACGCGTAGCCAAGGTGATAACCACCGGGCGTGGCTTTTTCTCGCGCTGCGGCTTCTCGACTTTTATTTCTTCACCCACCCTCTTTACCTCCCTTATCAATCCACCTTCTACTCCTAATTTGCTTGCTATAGTTTTAATTGTGTTCTCTAAATTCTCGTTTTGCTGTTCCTCCAATCCAAATATTTCTACATTTTTTTCTTTCTCACGTATCTCCAAGTAAACTATCCTTTCTTCCAGTGCCTTGTTATAGGTTTCCAAATGAACGTACTTATGCTCCAACGCTTTAATCTTTTTGTCTGTTTTTTCCTTCTCTTCGATCAATTCCTGGTACTTCTCAGCGTAGAAGCTTATGTCGTCTGACATCGCCTCAAGAGTTTTTTTCATATTGAATACTATTGTCAGCTTTTCATTAACTTCGGCCAACAGTATTTCTGGTGTCGTTCGAGACATGTCGACTTCTATGTTTGGCTGGCGAATCTGCGGCGTGGTTTGACACACCTCGCATAAACCGGCGTCACTAAATGCCTTGATTTTTGCAACACATTTTTTATGGAAGACACCTCCACAGTCACCATTACACTTTGTAATACTGTCGCTTTTCACTCGGGCTAGCGACAGTTTACATGACTTGCACTGCACCATCACGATCGGTTAATTTCTTAAGATAATTAACTTTCCGTAAACAGTCAATACTTAGTCGCGTCACAGGTGTCGCGTTCGTACGGTGGGAGCGCACGCGCAGAACTGAAACAGAATTACGGCTGCCTGCAGACCTGATCACCGGAATACCACCTGATGCCCCACGCAGTATAACCGAGTATGCGAACGACTTGCGGAACAAAATGAATGACATTTATGAGCACGTCAGACAATCGGGCCAGCAAATGTCTGAAAAGATGAAAACCCGTTATGACCGTAAAATGAACAATAAAGGGTTCGACGAAGGTTCACTAGTGTGGTTGCATAATCCAGTCCGCAGTAAAGGGAAATCTCCTAAGCTTCAAGCTAAATGGGACGGACCGTACCGGATTGTGACAAAGATCAATGACGTAACCTACCGGATACAGAAAGGTGCAAGAGGTACTCCTAAGATCGTCCACGTGGATCGACTGGCGCGTTATTATGGGGCCGATAATGCTCGGGACGAGCATGTCTTAGGAGGGGGCAGTGTTGCGCGCCACAATTAATGTCTAGTACATGGCGACAGTAGTTACCACTAGCGCCATCTAGTATCGAGTAGCGGAACTAATAGTCAAGACCCTTCTAGAAATTTCGATGCGAGAACTTTCTAGAACATTCCCGAACTATCGACATCTGGTCGATCGGGGCCTGTATGTACTCGAACATTCTAGATGTTTCTACAATGGAAGGTTCTAGAACTCTCTTTGGCGCTATATAAGGCCGAGACGCGCCACGACCGACACAGTTTGGATAAAGCGATCGAAGTGATAACATCGAAGCGATATTCAAGTGCGACTTAGAGCGATCAGTAGTGCAATTGTGTTTTGTAATTAGTGTGTTTGAGTTATAATTAGTGTTGATTATTAAAGTGTCATTTTTTTGGTTATTAAATCGGCAGTTTTTATTGTCACGAACCCGAAGCTCGTAACAATATCATTTATTTGCTCAAACATGAGGACAATACATAGAACACAAACTGCAAGAGATTTTAAAAGTAAAAATAACAACAGATCATCTGGTTCGCAATAAACGATGGCATGAAATATTAATAAAATAATGTATTAATGTCAGTCAGAGTCTACCTATTTAGTAGTGTCATCATTCAAAATAAAAAATATTTAAACCTGATAAACATCTCTCATCTAAAAACTCATTCAAATTATTACCACTTGACATTAAAAGTTCTAGCTGTGCACATAAACACTTAAATATATTAAAATTTCATTTTTTCAGTATGCCGTATGTATGGCTCTTTTAGCAGCCGCAAAGATAGTTTTAGCAATATTGGTGTTCGTGAGACTAACCGATTTCACAAATACGGTAGAAACTGCTATAAACGATATGTTTATATCTGAAGATCCCTATCAGAACGCGACCTTCCATATTCTCGAATCGCAAGTAAGTACCAAAAACATTACCCTCCTTTTGGGCTTTACCGCAGTCGGGATTACGGCTTTACGGGCGTCTTGAAATGCCCTTTTTTCAATAACTTCCTAAAGATTGGAACGCAATTTTTAACCGACTTCAAAAAAGGAGGAGGTTTCTCAATTCGACCGTATATATATATATTTTTTTTTTAATGCTACAAATCAAGTTGTGCTGAAAGTTTGTGCAGAATCCACAAGCCGATATTACTTACTGCATCCCAATGCCGACATAAAGCAGTCAAGTGGTCAACCTATAACTAGGCTAATTTTTACAGCCAGTTATTATCTAAATGTTTGACCCTTGAAAGTCCTAAGAAATCGTCATGCTGCAAGATTTTCCTTCACTTACACAAATCACCATGTTTAAAAATCTTACATGCGGGATTTCTACAACTACGTATAAGCACTTGCCTCCTCCCTTCCTCCGCATTTTGAATAGCTGGTCCTGATTCCTTTACGATGCTTGTGTGCTTATGCAGTTTCATATAAAGAATCCCAGAACGGCTCGAAGTGAGGCGATGCTATTCCGGTGCAGTGGTTATATAATTTATGTTGAGCTTTAACCGTCATATTATTATTTTCTACAGTTCAAATGCTGCGGCACAACGGGACCAGATGCTTACGTAAACGAATACAACCTTACATCACCAACTTGTTGCGAGCAAGGTGCAAACAGTACAACATTACTACCAATAGATTTACCTATAGATAATCTTCCTATAGCTAATCTGACTACAACGAAACTACAAAGAGAAAATGCACCTATTGACCTAGGCAATCTACCCGCTGATTTAGAAGGTATTGATTTAGGAAGTCTGGGAAACGCAACGTGTAAAAAAGAGGATGCTTTTGAAACTGGCTGCACGAAACTGATTGGAGGAGCGATAAAAAAAATCGGGAAATCCTTTGGCATCGGATTGATAGTTGTAATTGGTTTTGAGGTAAATACATATATTAATACATAATTATATTAACATATTACTTAAATACATAATTATATTAACAAACTAACTAGGTAACTGCACAGGACAATGGTAACACATTTGACATTAACAGCGATCTTATGTAGGTACAGACGCCAGCACAGCAAGCTACTCGAAACTGACAAATTTATTTATTTATTTATTTGGGAAAACAAACAGTGACACATTACATTTTGTACGAAAAAATACATAAACATACGGCCAAATGTGTAACCAACAACATTTTCCACGGAATACACAAAAAATAATAATCTTTACAAACCATGCTAATTAAACTAAAACTAAAACCTACAACAATAACTTAAGTTAACATTTAACATTTCTTGTGTTAAAAAGTAAAACAAAAGTAAATTTAGCAAACAGCAAAAACTCAGAAGGCATGCAAATCTTAAATTAAAAAATTAAAATGAATGGTGACTAAGTGTTTTGAGTACAATATCCTTGAATCTACCAGCAGAAAGAGCAAACATATCGATATGATAGAATTTTTTATTGTAATTATTAGTAAGTCGCCGCAAGGGTGCCCGCATACCTGCGTTGCTGCGACAAGAGGTAACTGCAAACGGCGGCCGTGCGCGCACCCCGCGACCTACTGTCGTTCTAGGAACTATGTAACTTATTTTATTGCGGATATCAATACAGTCATATACATTGCTACACAAATCAAACAAAAATACCGTCTCTAGGAGAGTGCGTCTTGATTTTAGGTCAAATAATTTATACTTGTTAAGCAAATAATCATAAGATAAATCTTTGTGGAAGCAACGGTAATGCATGGCTTTTAGAAATTTTCTTTGAACTCTTTCAATACTTTCTGAATATTTATTGTAAAAGGGATTCCACACTGGCACTGCGTATTCGAGCTGTGATCTGATCAGAGACTTATACAAATATAAATAAGTAGAGGGGCGCACAAACTCCTTCGCAGATCTCATCACAAAACCGTACATTCAATAGGCATTATTTACAATTTTGTTAATGTGGGCATCAAGGTGAAGTTTATCGTCGAGGAGAATACCAAGATCACGAATAAGGGACACCCTTGATAGTGACGTATTATCCAAAGAATATGGGTGCTTGAAAACATTCTTATTTTTCGTGAAAAAAATTATCAAATCTATCAAAGAAATTTGACACACATTGTAGTAGCTTGATGTGCTGGCGTCTGTACAGTAGCAGCAGTTAGGGTGATTTTCGTAATAGGTACTAGAGTTACCACTGATGTGCATTTGACTGGTCTTTATGATGAGAAGGCTAATTCCCGTAAAAAACGTTCAAAATCTAGTCACATTCTTATCTCAGCGACAATCAATGTCAAAAACTTCTCACAAAAAAATTTAGGGAAATTAGAGGTATTTTTGATCAGAATGTGAAATTTCTTAAAATTACGGAAAATGCCCCTCTGATGGGAGTGTGAGTGTGAGCAGGCTAGAATCATGCATGAAGCACTATTTCGAAAATTACAAAACCTGAATAATTTCTACTAGTTATGAAATCACTAAAATTTGTGGGGTTAATTTTAAAACAGCTAGGTAACATCTAGTCAAACATTTTATCCTGTGCTATTTCATAAGATAAAGCCTCGTCAGTTGAGCAATACTGTTCGAGCAACATGTTCATGTGTGAAATCAACATGTTTTGTTGCAGTTTCTTAATTTTGTTTTCAATGAATAGGTACGCGGCTTAACACATAGGTACAGTCAACAAAAGAGATAAGTCATCCATCGGTTTCTTACTAAACTTCAGCTATATCCGACGATCCTGCATACTTATCTCTTTTGTTGACTGTACTTACATAAATATTGTTCAGATAATTATCCACTCTTCGTCGTTTCGATGGCACGACATTGTATTAAAGTTGGCCCAAAACTTCCCCACTTCCACACGGCATCGTCTGTGGCAGCGCAAAGGTCAGTATGGCTGCATTTTATTGGGCGGGAGATATTCACTAAATTACTAGAAATGCTACTAGCAGAAGAAGTCGGTTAAACACTACCTGCGTCACAGCTTACCCAACTTCAAAAAAAGAATGGTTCATTTCAACAGTGTAGGTACCTATAGGTATCTTTTTCAATTTTAGGAATTCCCTAAATTACGTAAAAAAGTTGATGACTAGATTGATTGTATTATTTGTATTATATTAAATGCCCACAATTTTCTTTTTGTTTCAGGTGTTGGCTATGTCCTTCTCAATTTATTTAATTAAAACGATGACGCCTAAACATCCCAAACATATTGAACAACCTAGGTATTATTATTAAATAAAAATATTTTTTTATTATAAATTATAACTAGATTGAACAAAGTTTTTTTATTTTTATTTTACTCCTTTTTTACCCACCGTACCTTAGGACATGGAAAATGATTGACTTACAAATTGAATATCAACAGGATTTGTCTGCGTTGCGGGCGATAGGTGCGCTCATCCATAAATTCAAATTGCAAAATGGCTACCTACACTGTAAAGTACATTTTTTTTCCTTGAATGACCAAAAAAACGATAAATGGACTGTGTAAAAAATGCATGACCAGAAAGAGGGTAACTACCACAGAACACTTAAACTCCTAACGGAGACTACCAAGATGACGACTAATAGAGAATTAGTATGAAAAAAAAGACATGTTACGCTGACTAGGTACCTACAATAAAAATGGGATATATGATGACGATTCCAATCACCGCCTCACCGCACGCTACCTAGGTAGAATGACTCCTAATTAATTAATTCCCCTGACTACATATTCCCACTGTAAAGTTCCTGTCCAAACTATCGCAGCTGTGGTCAGCTAGTGTACGGCAACACTTATTATTTCCAGGATTTTAAACAGTATCATTTGTTTGGTAGGTAATCGTAAACAAAGTTTTGCGCAGAAGTTATGAAGCAGTTTCGATCTTAATTTTCGAGATCCGAGTTGCTGTCGGGAGTCAATAGCAACTCGGAAGTCGGTAGTAGCTACTTCCTAAGCTTTTTCTATAATTTAGTAAAGGGACCAACTATTTGGCCTCAGTGAAGAACAATGGCAACGTTCTAGTAGCTAACATAAGCTGTTGACTAGCTAAACGAAAACATTAAGTAAGACGATCAAATTGGCATCACCGAGTTTATAAAGGGTAGGTAGTCAAAAAGTCGTGGATCTAACGAAATAGGGAGCTTAAGCTGCGTTTCCATTATGCAAATGACTTGCATACAAGTTGCAAGTTGCATGCAATTTGTATAGTGTAAACCACAGCTTGCAAACAAGTTGCAACTGGTATGCAATTAGGTTTAAACTTGTACACACAACACTCAAGTCAGCTCATTTGCATACAAGTTGCAAGCGCATGCGCAGGTGTATAGATTATGTGCAGGATTATTACTTGTATGCCACTAAAATCTTGTATGCAAGCTGCAAGTTGAACAAATTCCTGTTTTCAATTCAAATCACTTGCACACAAGTGTGACGTCATTCTTGCATGCAAGACTTGCCTAATGGAAACGCGGCTTAAAGGAAGTCATTTCCAACAAAAAATCCTTCTACAGCATGGCCATTGGCCATAATTCAATTGCCCTAAAAGTTATGCATATTTTTGTATACCGAGTTCTTTTATTACAATTTGACTTTTACTAAATTTAAATAAATGTTAAGTACTTATATAAAAAACATTAAAACAAACGGTGTTGTATTATTATTAGATAGTTAATGTATTGACCACTACAAAAGTTCTATTAGAGCAATTAATTTTTTTTTCAAAAATTTTGCCAAAAATTATTTCTCTCTCTCAAGCGTTGGGAATAAAATCTCCCTATTTCGTTTGATCCACGACTTTTTGAAACTCCTTAGATAATGAAAATAATTCGTTAAAATAGTTAAATTCCATGGAAGTAAAATATATATATATACATAATATATGTTACAGCCAAAGTAATAAATCCGGATATTATATATATTTTCTAGCCATTATTTATAATGTCTACTCAATTTAGATAAAGTGATAATTGACACAGAATTTATCACATTAGCGAAGCGGGCATAGTAATAAAGAGGGTTACGTCGACATAGGATGCTAGAGCGAGCGAAGGGCACCCCGAGGTTCGGTTTGGTTAGTTTACTTTGACCAGTCATTATGTATAATAGCTATTTAATCACTATGACTGTAACATATACATATTTATATCACGGTGCATTCCGTTATTACTTGGTTATAACCCAAGAATCGAAGAAAAGGAAGGTTGAACATGGAATTTTAACTCCATGTTCAACCATTCGAGAGAGTTAATTTGAAGAAATAAATAGTCGGAATAAAGAGCAAATGCACATAAATTAATGTGCTGTGTAGTCTCTGGATTCTGAGTGATTTCTAAACGTGTGGCAGCATTCAGTAGCTGTGGCATAATAGACTATAATCTATGGCATTCAGCAAGCTTGCCGTTCCATAGAGAAGATAAACGCAACTTATTATTGTCAACATGTCGGACAAGTTAGTATTTTTAGCAAATTCATTGTTAATTTTTTGTTTAAATATAATAATTAACTCACAATAGCTTCCCATAATACAAATAATAAACAATCTACGTGTTTTCGTTGCAAAAATCTTTAAACACGTTTACTTGTGTCGTGTATTTTGCGTCGTTAGTTCGTGACATGTGTTCTACTTTTATCGTGATCGATAAAGTATTCTATTTTTGTTGCAGTGAAGACTTGCTTGGTGACGATTTAGGAGACCAGAGTCTCGCGGACTATAACCTTGGAAATGAGGAGGAGGAACAGCTCTTGGCTGACGACTATGAGAATGCCGGACCTCAAAATGTCCCGACATCAATTGGCTCAAGTTACCGAGAAACCCTTGATATGGGACCACCAGACTATCCCAGTCATGTTATGGAGTACAATCAGGTATGTTTTTGTAGAATTCTTTGCAGCTTTAGTGACTTCTCCTTTGAAGTTAGTTATTTCGTTTTTATGTGTATCAATTGTTGGAGTACCTATACAACTAGCCAATTGTATAAAAATACCTGTCGTTATTTCTTAATCCGCCCCTAAGACGACCCACTGAACGAATGTTGTGATCTTTGAGACAAGCTTGCCCCACTATTGCCTTTGAATCCCTACTAGAATCACTAGCGGTATCTGCAAACACCATATGAACCTGGAACCAACAGTAAAAATGATCACAAAGTTGTGGTCAAAAGACTGTCTCATTCACAGTTGTATTTTAGAAGCTTTTGGGAAAAACATCAACATCTCTGGGGGCATACTGTCTAAGTCTGCCAACAAAGATGTGGGCCCATCTGAAAGTAGTTTGATACCTTAGAGTGAACCCTACTCCTGAATAATTTACTTTTTCGGACAGGCAAAAACACAGCAGCAGTAAAGACAACTGTCAAATTGTGTTGTCATTCATTCGTAGTTCGGGCCTTAAACTAATCTTATGTCCATAGATGCTATGGAGTAAGAAATGTGTGCAACTTTAGCTGAAGCTACGGATTTCCCGCTTATGAGCTAGACCTCCTGATCTTTCACATTGCCAAATTCTAAATACTGTTAATTCTAAATCTAAATATTATTTTAAGTAATAATATTAAGTACCCTTTCATTTATTGCAGAATGTATACACAGTTACGGGCTATAATTAGGAATAATACCTATATGAGTACATGACCCAGTTAGGGTGGAGCAAGTAGGAATATTTAACTTATAGCTAGGTTATTCATAATGGGATGTGCTCAGGTAGCCTGCAAAATTAAAATTTACTTTCGTTTTTTGCAATTTGCAGGTCAGTGTCAGGGTGTATACACAAATGCAAAACAAAAACACAAAACATACAAAAATGAGAAATACAAAAACAAAACAAATACAAATATGATTTGCGACTGTAACTAATATGAATTTAGAGAGTTGTATATTGATTGGTTGTATATTGGTTCTCTAAAAAAAATATTTGTTATGGCCGCAAATCATATTTAGATCAACATACAACCTGATACTGACTTGCAAATTGCAAAAAACATAAGAAAAATTAAATTTCTTGAGCTACACTGACACTTTTGGCTTAACATTGAATATTGCATACAATATCACATTTATTCTCCTTGCTTGCTTAAACCTTGCTACAGTTACACAATAACTATAATTTGGTTCCAGCAGCCGATGCCATATCAAGCTATGGCTGACGCCGAATGTGTGGTGCCCAATATATCAGTAGAAGTACCCAATACACCATTACCAGAGCTCCCTACATATGCACCATATGAACCACCCGTTGTTTATGAAGAGCATGCGGTCCCACCTGCTATAGTAAGTTTTGTTTATGTCAGTAAAAGAACTCTTAAATACTCCTAAATAAGGCACAGAACAGCATGTAACAGGTGGTGTATTTGTGTGTACTCCACTTATTGCATTATTGACATTAACAATACTAGCATACATATAAATGCTAATAAAACACTCCCAGACTCCTAAATCAGGCCACCCTGCATTCTTTCTATAGAAGTCTATAATGGTAGTGAATTCAAATTTGGAACAATGATGACACCAGAATGATGGCCAGTATGTCGGCTTTAAAACTTTTTCTTTGACTAATCATTATTTTGATTAGGCCTTTATACCTCACATGGAATTGCATGGTAGCTCGATTTAGGAGTATTAGTTCTTTGCTAAATGATAAATGATAAATGATTTTATTTTTGTAAGTAGGTTTGTACAAACACTTTTACACGTCAATCATGGTTTTTTAAAACTAGATGAGGTCGGCGTTTCCTATCTGACTACTCTGAGAAGAAAGGCCGAAACAAACTCAGAGGTCACAGTCTCTTTTAAAGTCCAGACATAATCTTGGTCAGGTTATATGAAGACCATGTAGATCGATGTCTGAGACGGTCTTTTGAAGAAAGAACCACACAGATTGAGAGGACCTGTCCAGTCAGTGCACGCATTTGTCAGAAATCGTGCAGCTCAACTCAAGACTTAAGGAGCTCAACGATTCGACGAACAATACCAAAGAAAGGACATTTGGGTAGGCCACATAAATTACTCAAACTGCCAGACCAAGAGAAAAAAAAAACAGAACAGAAAGAATAATAAAAAATATATATAAAAGTAACAAAATGACCCACATCGTCTTCACATTCACAAATCACAATAAATAAAATAATGTAATACTTTACAAAGTAAGCAAATGTCATTGTTTATAAAAAAAATCATTAATGTCAAAGTGTATATAAAAAAAAAAGGACGTTCCAAATGCAGAAATGTGAAGCAGCTCAATCCCAAGCCTTTTTGTCCTCAATATAATCTTTAACTGTATAAAAGGCTTTCTGGCACAACTTACGTTTAATGAATGATTTGAATTTATTGAGGCTTAGATCTTGAACGTGGCTTGGTAGCTTATTATAAAAGCGTATACATTGGCATCTGAACGAGCCACCTATTTTTTTGAGCCTTGTTGTAGGTACAACAAATTTGTGTTTGTTTCTCGTATTTATATTATGGATATCACTGTATTTTTTAAACAATTTTATATTTTTATGGGCATATAAAAGATTTTCATAAATATACTGAGAAGGCACAGTCATTACATTAATCTCTTTAAATTTGTCTCTGAGAGAGTGTCTCGGACTTAATTTATAAATTGATCGAACAGCTCGCTTCTGTAAAACAAAGATAGTCTGAATATCGGCGGCATTTCCCCACAATAGAATACCGTACGACATTACACTATGAAAATAGCTAAAGTACACTAAACGGGCAGTCTCTATATCAATTAAATTACGAATTTTTCTAACAGCATATGCTGCGGAACTTAGCCTTTTTGACAATTTATCTATATGTGGACCCCACTGAAGCTTAGCATCCAAAGTTATGCCCAAGAATACTGTGTTGTCTTCAGGATTCAATTCCTCGCCCTTTATCAACACATTAGTTTTCACATGCCTAACGTGAGGTAGCGTAAACTTAATGCATTTGGTTTTTTTCTCGTTTAGAAGCAAATTATTAACATTGAACCAATGGACTACTTTCGAGATCGCGCTATTTACATCGTCAGTAACCAACTGCTGACGTTTAAGTTTAAACAAAAGAGAAGTGTCATCTGCAAACAACACTATATCATGATTATCCTTTATGAGGTACGGCAAGTCATTAATATAAATAAGAAACAAGAAAGGACCAAGAATTGAGCCCTGTGGGACTCCCATTGTTACTATAGATCCGGGTGATCTTTTTCCATTAACGTCAACGCTCTGAATCCTTTTACTCAAGTATGAAGTAAGAAGATCCAGAGCAGTGTTCCGGATTCCGTAGTGGCGGAGTTTCCTGATTAACGTTTCGTGAAGAACGCAATCGAATGCCTTGGACAAATCACAAAAGATGCCCAAGGCATCGCATTTATCTTCCCATGCATTATAAATATGTCCTAAAAGTTCAACACCGGCATCAGTAGTTGAACGACCCCGTGTAAAACCGAACTGTTTGCTGTGTAATAATTTATGTTTATTAAAAAATCTTTGCATTTGGTCTAAAATTAATTTCTCAAAAATTTTACTAAAGGTAGGTAGTACAGAAATAGGTCTATAATTTGTGGGGTCTGATGTACTACCTGATTTAAACAAAGGTATTATTTTACTATATTTCATAAGGTCAGGAAACTCCCCATTGTCAATACAACTATTAAAGATAAGAGCTAAAGAAGGTGCTACAATGTCAATAATAGACTTAGCTACTTCTACAGAATTACCCCACAGATCTGCAGTCTTTTTTACATTTAAAGTGTGAAAGGTTTTAATTATATCTCTACAGGTAATATATTCAAAATGAAATTCCGAATCGCAACCATTAACATTTTCCTTAAGCAAAGACTCAGCAACAGAAGGTGATGAGTTTAGTGATTTAGTAGTTGAAACGGGAATATCTGAAAAGAAATTTTCAAAAGCCTCGGCGACTTGTGAGTCTGATTTTATTATGTTGTCATTAATAGACAGGCTGTAGTCAGTATTTCGGTTACTAGATCTTCCCGTTTCACTATTAATAATATTCCAAGTCGTTTTAATTACATTACTGCTGTTTTTAATCTTTGAACCCAAATAACGTGACTTGGCCATGTAACAAACTTTTTTAAACAATTTTGAATAATTTCTAACATACAAATTAAATTCATCAGTGTTAATATAATTCCTTTCATTGTACAGTTCATAAAGCCGTGTTCTACTTTTATGAATGCCAATGGTAGCCCAATCACTGAAGGATGCATTACTATTAACCGAGATAGTCTTGGGGATAAATGTGGAATCAAATTGTTTACAGTATACATTAAAAAATTATCATAAAGATGATTGGGGTCAGCATGAATAGACAAAACGGGTAGTTTATTAATGAGTTTAACTTTAAAAGCCTCCAAGCGACTTGCAGTTTTGGGGTTAACAGTGATATCCTTTTTAGCCACTTTTTTGTTTTGGTTTTCAATAGTTATCCTTTGCCCGCAATGATCAGAATCTAGTAAAGTTATAATTTCTTTGTGGCTTGGTATAATATCTGTATAAATATTATCTAGGCATGTGGCACTAGTAGGGGTTATTCTTGTTGGCTCTAAAAATAGGTTTAGAAGATTGTAGGACTGAAACAGACTTAAAATTTTACTACAAGAACCTGATTTTTCTAATAAATTGACATTAAAATCACCGCAAATGATAACGGACTTGTTTGAGTTACAAATCCTGTGTAACACTTCATCCATTACCTTTTCAAAGCAGTCATACAATCCTGAAGGGGGTCTATACACGCTTAATACAATAGAGTGCTCCAATTCTATACAGGCAATTTCAACTGTACGCTCAACAGATAGGCTCACAATGTCTTTACGGTCTTTAAATTTGAGCTGGTTACTTACTAAAATTAATGAGCCACCGTGTATAGCATTTATTCTGCTAAACGAACTTCCAACCTGGTGATTATTAAAATTGAACAAGAACTGGTGGCTTTTCAGCCAATGTTCTGTTATACAAAGAATGTCAATATGATTAAAATTCATAAATAATTCTACTTCTAAATCTTTGTTCATTAATCCTTGAATATTTTGATGCACTAGGTTGATACTATTTACTGAGTTAACATTTTTTTTTGAGTTATATTTACAATTATAGCTAGAGGTTGCCTCTATTGTCTTCATTTCTAATTTAAATTATTTGCAATGTCCTTAATAGTGACCAAATTATTGGCAGAATTATTTATAATGTCGTTGCATTGCTCAAAAGAAGCAAGTTGTTTAGCCAAATTTTTGGCTGTAATAGAAAAAAAATAAGATAGCGACACAGCTATCTGTCTTTTATAATAGTCAGAAAGATAGTACATAACAATGTTATATCTATCTTTTGTCAAATAGAAATTATTACTAACATAATTATTAGTATCAACTAAATGGAACATGTTATTATTAAATGTCAAGTTATGCAATGTCATGTTCAATTCAAATCTTAACCTATTTTCTTCCTGTGGCAAACTGTTACTATAAGGAAATGTAAACAACACAACTTTTCTTAAACTAAGGTTGCATAAAGTTCTATGATACTGGAGCAGTTCTCCTTTGTTTACATTTCCCCTATTACCCATAAAAATTAATAATGTTGTATCCTGGGTAAAGTTACATTTAATAATTTCTTTTATAATATGAAACAAAGAACAACCAGGCATACAGTAATTTATTATTGAGTGTCCCGGATATTCATCTGTCAACAAGTGACCTAAGTCCTTACCAATCTCATCACAAAATAATACAATATCATTATTCAAACTTTGTTTACAGTGTTTATACGAACTATTAGTAGAAGGAATTATCAAATCAACACAGGGCTGCAGTAAGGTGGTATTGCAAATTGTCAATGAATGGTCCGGTGTAAGCATCTTGGATGGTGTCTGACACTGCTCACAGTTGTTTTTTTGTGAGTTTACCAGCTCATTCATTGCCAACACATATTCCCTCATTAGGTCTTCAGAGGTTGTAACGAGTCTTTTAAGCCTGTTACATGATAGCGCGTTCTTTGCTTTAATTTGTAGGCAACAGGGTGGTGTTGCCATGTAAAAATTCATTTTTTTTTGAATCGGAAGTCGTGTAGTGGTCACACTGATTTTTTCTTTTTTTTGATGCTGTCAGTTGATTTTGACAGGGCACTTTCCGACCCGGGCTTTGGATAGAGTGGAGTAATTTGAGAGCTCCTATGTAAATCCGGAAGTTATTACTTCCTATGGACAGCATCAAGTCCTAATTATGTTGTGGCTGATTTGCCCTTGTCGGCATCATAATGGGATTGTCCATATTTTGTAAAAGGTTGGTAAAATTCTTCGTGGTTTCAAACCTACTCACGTGTCGCGTGGTTATTTGGATGGCAGACGTTAATAGTTTCCGATATTTGTTTCAGGATCTTTTGAACCTTATATATTTTGGATTAATTCATCTACTGATGTAAAAACTTCCTTTGGAAAAGAAACGGTGAGTTAATTTGCATTTGGTCGTAAACATTCCGATCGGCATTTTTGTCGACGCTGAACATCAGCTAACGTTTATTCATGTTTGATTTCAGCCGTGAGGCGTTTCTTATTTATTTTTACTTCAAGACTTAAATTTTTAACGCTAGCCCCTACCGACATATATCATGGACCGCCTGACGTCCCCGCGAAGATCAAAATCACCAGGGTTTACCCATTCGGTTTGTTAGATTATTCGCCGGAATATGGTATGGTTTATAATACTTAACTTAAATTGACAAAAGTGCAATAATGACAGGACACAAATTAATTTCTATTACATCTTAGTTTTACACCTTAGAACTTAATATTAGAAAGGAATTTTCTTGTATATTGAGACCAGCAGCCTTCGGGTAATAAAATCGTTCAATAACTTTTGTGTCGATTTTTATTGATACTCCCCGCTTGAAGATTAAAAGTTTCCAGTTCCCGCAGGTTAGTCTGTCCTTGGCATAGTTTGGTGTGTGCTCCTGGCGCCCGAATTTTCCCTTCTACTTATTGTTTATTTATTTGGAGTACACACACACATTTCATAATTACATTTATAATAACATACATCCACACTCTTTAAATTATATATATTTTTTTAATATTACAATTGGCGCTCTGCGAACAGGGACCTGAAGTAGGTTTGTCTGGTACCTTATACTGTCATTATTGCACTATTAATTAATTAACTTATGAGTCTATTGTTTGCATTGGTTTGTTCTACATTGTTACTTTAATAACTTTGTGTTTATTTTGATTTTTGACTCATAAGTAGTACTTAACTTAATTTGGTGAATCTTTGTAAACAATGTTTGGTGTTTACAATTGATGATTTTGTTTAATATCATGTTTTTCTTAGCAAAACCAACAGAAATGTATAGCATAGACTGCGTTTTGTTGTTCTCAACAGTAAAGTTATTTTAAAAACTAAGTTTAACTTTTTAAGTAAATAATTTAATCTAATTGTTAAGTACAATATTGTGCATTTAATTTATCTAGATTTAAACTGCTTGTAAGTGATTATTGCACTTTTAAAACGATAAAATTAACATAGTAATTTTTTATGGGATTACCCACATTGACTTTTATAATTAACCTCAAACTTGAGAATTTATTTTCAAACATTTAACTTTTTGAAACTTAGTTTTTTTTTGTTTGCTATTCGCCTTGCTGTTTGTTCATCATGGACAAGGGAGTTCAGTTTCCGCCGCTTCAGGATTCGGGTGATGTTTATACTCTCAGTTGATATCATAGGAATTCTACCTAAAACTTATTCTGGTCATAGATACATACTTTCGGTCGTAGACGTTTTTACTAAATATTGCTGGTTCTTTCCAATGATCAATGCTACCACTAGAGTAATTTGTAAACATTTTGAAAAAGAAATATTTCTCAAGTTTGGTTGTCCAAAAATAGTAGTTTGTGACAATGGAACTCAATTTACTTCAAAACATTTTGTAGATTTTTTGAAAGGTTTTAATATAACCAAAATATTTTATAATACTTTGTATACGCCTCAAAATAATCCTGTTGAGAGATATAATAAAACGGTCGAAACCTGCATATCGTGTTTTGTTAAAGATGATCATAGAACTTGGTCAAGTTTTTTGCCCAATGTTCAATTAGCTTTAAATAATAGTGTAAACCTTGCTACTGAGTTTACTCCTAACTTTTTGATGTTTGGTAGGGAGCTTATTCTTGATGCGTCATTACATCACTTTAGTAGTTCTGTTGATAACTTATCTCAACTAGAAATTTCAAATAGAAATGCTTATGCAGTTTCTCTTAATTCACTTAGTGATATTTTTGTTAAAGTTCAAGCTTACTTGTTAAAGGGGTATAAGCGTAATGCCGCTTATTATAATAAGGGTCGGAAAGTCATTTCTTTTGATGTGGGTGATGTGGTGTGGAGAAGAAGTTTTCTTCAATCTAATGCACAAGCATATTTTTCAGCTAAACTTGCACCTAAGTTTGTAAAATGTAAAATAACTGAAAAGGTTTCAGATAACGTTTATGTTTTGAAAGATTTAAATAAAGGTTCAGTGGGACGTTATCATGTTAAAGATATTATTAAATTTTAATTTGGTTTCCAAGTGTTAGTCTTGATTTTGATAATTTTGTTTGAAGGTCGCTTTTGACAGTGTGATGTACGAGAGGATGGATGATAGGTTATCGGCGATTTGAAAGATGTATGTTAGGTAATTTCTTATAAATTTGTTGAATTTGAGACATTCTAAAAATAAAACTTAGGTCATTCTGGTTAATTTCATACTATTTTTTTTCACACCAAATGTTTTTCACATCGAAGGATCTTATTTTATGTTTTGTTTGTTTTTGTTGGATTGTCTAAGATCTTATTTTTCTTTTTAAGGGTAACCTACCTGTTTATATTTTATTAAGATCTTATACAACCCTACAGTTCAGGTAATTTCTACCTTGAGGTTAAAAAACTTAAATTCAATTTCAAGTTTTTGTAATCTTTTTTTTTTCATAGTTTAAAATCATTCTATTTCCTCTTCGTCATAAATAGTAATCGATTTTTAAACCTATTTTGTGCTGTTCGTTGACAGAATTGTTTCTCATTTTTACTGGAGTTTCATTCTTTTTAATGATCGGATTTGACTTTGTTAGTAACGCGTTCATCCTGGACTTTACTTTTTAGGGTCATTCTGTAACTTTTGTTACAAAATGCCTTATTATTTTTTGGATCTTGGTGTAACTTTTGACCTTGATTTCGACTCTTTTCCATTGTGTTGGACTTTGTTGTTCCAATCACGATGCGAGATTTTGTTTTGACTTTCGTCATTCCTTTTCCTTTGCGTTCGGAAGTTCGGTGGTGGTATGCCGGTCGCATTGTGAAACTTTGGCTTTCGCCTATTTGTTATTGAGATTTCTCATTGGAGATCTCAATGTTTTTTTGTGTTTGTCTGTGTTTGGGAGATTGGTAGTGTTGAGCCAGTCACAGCATTCACATTGTTTTACAGCTATTGTGCTCGGGAATTCGGTGGTGATGAGCCGATCACAATATGCTTTCCTTTGTCTCGTTGCAGGTTGTGCCTGTAACAGTATTTTAAATAAGGTCTTTCAGCTTTATTTAAAAACTTTTGTTCGGAGTTTTAAAATTTTTTGGATTGTTGAATACGGAGTTAGTCAGTGGCAATAGAGCCTAACTGCACTCATAGAGATGGTTGAGTTGGAAGCGGTTGACATAGTAGTCAGTGGCGATAGTGCCTAACTGCACTCAAAGTTGTACTGTTCCAAGTGGTTTGAAATTTTTAGTCAGTGGCGATAGGTGCCTAACTGCACTATAAAAATTGTAGTTTGTTTTGGTAAATTGTCCGAATTTGTTTGAAATTTTTAGTCAGTGGCTATAGTGCCTAACTGCACTGTTTTGGAGTTTTGGAGCGCTAAGAGATTTCTCTCTTCGTTTCATTTAATGGGTTTATATAACTTATAATTTTTTGTTTTTCACTATTTCGTTTTTGACTTTTTGTCATCTACATTTTTTTTACTTTGATTAAATTCTTGAGATTTTGTCCTTTGACATTTTCAGAGTTGATTTGCACTTTGAATTTTATATGATTTTTTTCTTTTTTTTGAATTAGAAAATAAACCAGTCTTAACAGGTTTATTTGGTTGAAGTTTTCTTTCTAATAAAAGAAAGTTCCTTTCTTTTATTTTCGGGAGGGGATGTAATGTAACGAGTCTTTTAAGCCTGTTACATGATAGCGCGTTCTTTGCTTTAATTTGTAGGCAACAGGGTGGTGTTGCCATGTAAAAATTCATTTTTTTTTGAATCGGAAGTCGTGTAGTGGTCACACTGATTTTTTCTTTTTTTTGATGCTGTCAGTTGATTTTGACAGGGCACTTTCCGACCCGGGCTTTGGATAGAGTGGAGTAATTTGAGAGCTCCTATGTAAATCCGGAAGTTATTACTTCCTATGGACAGCATCAAGTCCTAATTATGTTGTGGCTGATTTGCCCTTGTCGGCATCATAATGGGATTGTCCATATTTTGTAAAAGGTTGGTAAAATTCTTCGTGGTTTCAAACCTACTCACGTGTCGCGTGGTTATTTGGATGGCAGACGTTAATAGTTTCCGATATTTGTTTCAGGATCTTTTGAACCTTATATATTTTGGATTAATTCATCTACTGATGTAAAAACTTCCTTTGGAAAAGAAACGGTGAGTTAATTTGCATTTGGTCGTAAACATTCCGATCGGCATTTTTGTCGACGCTGAACATCAGCTAACGTTTATTCATGTTTGATTTCAGCCGTGAGGCGTTTCTTATTTATTTTTACTTCAAGACTTAAATTTTTAACGCTAGCCCCTACCGACATATATCATGGACCGCCTGACGTCCCCGCGAAGATCAAAATCATCAGGGTTTACCCATTCGGTTTGTTAGATTATTCGCCGGAATATGGTATGGTTTATAATACTTAACTTAAATTGACAAAAGTGCAATAATGACAGGACACAAATTAATTTCTATTACATCTTAGTTTTACACCTTAGAACTTAATATTAGAAAGGAATTTTCTTGTATATTGAGACCAGCAGCCTTCGGGTAATAAAATCGTTCAATAACTTTTGTGTCGATTTTTATTGATACTCCCCGCTTGAAGATTAAAAGTTTCCAGTTCCCGCAGGTTAGTCTGTCCTTGGCATAGTTTGGTGTGTGCTCCTGGCGCCCGAATTTTCCCTTCTACTTATTGTTTATTTATTTGGAGTACACACACACATTTCATAATTACATTTATAATAACATACATCCACACTCTTTAAATTATATATATTTTTTTAATATTACAAGGTATTATATTTGTTGGTCATTGAACTAAGTTTTTCCTGTAGATGGTCAAGTTCAGAGTGCAGGGTATCTGTGTCAATTTTGTACTTCCTAGTACTTTGCTCCAAATTATAAGAATACATGTCTAATTGTTTGAGTAAATTCAACCTTTCTCTATTCAATTTAACATTTTTGATAAAGAACTTTTGTCTTTTTACCATTTTTTGTGTTTTAAGAATGTATTTATTAATTTTAATGTATTTTTTAAGTTTATTTTTACTGGTTACTACCCTCACTGAATTATATGACTTTGATTCATCATCAGCTGTCAAATCAATAGTGTATGTGGGGTTTATGGCAGAAACCATTGACGGGGCAATAGGCATCAATTCATTGAACAGACTTTGGTTCAGCGAGGCGGTGATGTTAAGATTGGTCGTCTCAAGTTGTGTTATTTGACTTTGAGCCTCATGTAGCTGCTGTTGTAATGTATGTTTTTGACTAAGAGCTTGTTCATACTCTGTGCTACACTGGCTGAACCCATCCACAACAAGTTGAAGTCTATCCCGTTCTTCTATGGCATCAGTGTATTGAGTGTATATCTGAGCCATTTCAATTTTTAACTTCCTATTCTTTTCATGAGCATCAAAGAGAACCCTTTCGTTGTCATCTATTTCCTTAATTAGTTGGTCACAGGACTCCTTTGACGCCTTCAAGGCGCTCAAAGCCTCATTGAGTTTGGACTCTCCGAGGCGAGCACGGGCGCTGCGAGTCATAATCATGATTAAAACTAGTAAGGAAGCGACAAGATTTTAGAAGAGAGAAGGAAGTTGTGGCAGCAGTTGAAAAGATGATTAGTTTAAAGGGAAAAATGAAATTTAGATGCAATTCTAAGGAGTTCTGTCACCTCTACATACAAAAGATCTATATACAAAAGATCGCCTTTCATTTAACTGGCAGCTGCATAATGTTCTAATGTATTGTGAAATATTGTGCAAACGCATTTTTAGGGATCTTAGGCATTTAAATTGTCACCCTCACATTGAAATGCCTCCATTGTGAAATATTGTGCAAACGCATTTTCAGGGATCCTAAAAATTTAAATTGTGTCCTTGTCACCCTCACACATTGAAATGCCTCCAAAAAGGTGGTACCCAATCAGAAAATAGCCATCCTCATCAATCAATCTGCCTAGCCTATCCCAACTATGCTGGGGTCGCCTTCCAGTCTAACTGGATGCAGCTGAATTCCAATATATTACATGGAGCGACTGCCTACCGGCTACCTGACCCCCACCACTCAGTTACTGGGTAACACAAAACCCCTTGTAAGCCATTCTCATATTGATTGATTAAATCAAAATGACAATAGCTGTCCTGTAATCGAGATATTCAATAATATTGATATTGATAAATCTTATGTATCTTTTGCAGCCCGCATCCCCCATAGAATCACCGCAGATCGTTCCAACTGATATGAATGCACAGCTACAAAGTAAGTTTTTAATTTATAGTATTTTTCATTTATCCACATAACATTTTCCTCGTTCCTTGTAGGAATGAAGTCCTTCATTCAAATTTGCCTGAGATTCAGCACTTTTTGAACGTCAAAATACATAAGACAGTTAAAGAGAAAAACACAAAGAAGTAGAAAGAAGAAGAAAAACAGAAAGAAGTGACGCAACAAACTGCCCAGCGGGAACCTGTGGAAGATGATGCATATCTTCGTACACAGTAATAATGTTCATGTTTGTCAACAGATGGTGATTTAGGAGGTCCACGCGAACGTTTCGTGTCTGAGAGACCCCCAGGGGCGCAGAGGTTGCCACAAGTCAGGGATATACCCGACAGTTTAGGTAAATATTTATTTATAGATTTAGGGTCTCTAACAAAAGATATCCTTACACAATACATATTATTACTAATATTAGTAGTTCTATAGATAATTTGAATTTAGAACATAATGTTGTGAAGGTGACTGTGCTGCGGGTGTGTGTTAATAAAAATATTGAGTATCATTTCGAACAAGGTACAGGTAATGTAGGTATGAATACTTTCTTACCTACATTACCTTACTTTCCTTTATCTCGGGAATGCGTGGTGGCATCGATTTGAAATTAAAACCATACACTCAGGTCTACAGTCCCTTGAAGCTGTGAAAAAATCAAACTTCTAAGTTAACGTAAAAAGATACGGCCGTTTATTCCGCAAAAAACGTATATTTCGACACTAACGGGAATCAAAATTTATAGGGTACTTCCCGTTGACGTAGAATCATGAAATTTGGCAAGAAGCAAATGTCATGTAGCACAAGTAAAGGAAAACATCCGAAAACCGCAAATGTGTACGGAACCCTCGGTGCGCGAGTCCGACTTGACCGGTTTTTTTAATTTGTAATGATTTTGGCTATACAGTCCTGTCTCAGAAATTCTTTATGTATGTATTTGAAACTAGCAACTGCCCGCGGCTTCGCCCGCATGGATGTCGGGGAATTATCCCACAGGAACGTGCTACCGGGACAAAAAGTAGCCTATGTCCTGTCCTCATTACAAATACACATTATAATTATGTAAATTCAGTCAGTTTTATTATGTTGGTTTTATTTTGTTACAGACAAAGTGGTAATACCACGCGGCGGGTTCGGTCGCGGTCGCACTTCGTGGAGGAACCCTCAGTTCATGCAGAGATTCTCGCACCAGTCGCATCCTTATAGACGGAATAATGTGCATCGGGTATGCGTGATTAATTACTATTTCTATAAAATTAATATTGTAATAATAATTTATTAACATGAGGGACAATGTATGCATTATTATAATATAATATTACATGGTGCAAATACAACGAATCGAATCGGTTCTTTCTTTTCTAACACTAGCCCGCGAATTCGTTCGCATGAAAGTCGTAAGATAAACAATACCTTCGTGTTTTATTTTTGTTTATTTTACTTTTTCCATCATTTTCTTTAACTAGCTAACTTTCTCAGGGCAACTTCAACCAGCAGCAGCGTCCGTCATTCCCCCCGCCACAATCACGGCCTAGCCCGCCACAGAACCGGCCCGACTTCCTACCTGACATGCGGCCAGAGATGCGGCCCGACATGCGGCCCGATATGCGGCCCGAGATCCGACCCGACATGCGGCAGGAAATCCGGCCCGACATGCGACTAGAACCGCCAAACCTGCCCCAAATGGGCCCCGAAATCTCGCCAGAACGCCCCATTCTGCCACAAGACATGCAAATGTTCCGCCCACCAATGGAACGCCCACCTTTTATTAACCCGCGTTTCCAATACCGGCCTCATATGGAAGAGCGTCCTCAATTCAGGCCGAATTTCGAGCCTAGACCAGTGTTTTTCAGGCCGAACTTTCCGCCTAGGCAATTCGCTCCTCCTATGAGGGAGATCGTGCCTAATTCTAGTCATATGCCTCAAATAACGATTAGGCAAGCCTTGCCTATGCCTGGTCCGAGTATGGACAAAGGTCCTAAGGAAGGAGGGAGAGAACAAGAAGTCAGAATGTTGCCTGTGCCTCTACCGGCTACCTTGCCTCCTGGAGGACTCGCTGGCAAGAAAGTCCTGATAAATCCACACTTTAAAGGGAATTTCCAGCCGCCTGTTGAAGGTAATTATTATTTTAATTTTTTGTGTAGTTGTTGGATCTCGTTTATACTGTTACTCCCTTATATAGCGTCTGTATAGTTACACAATGCTTTGTCTTCTTCTTTCGAAAGTCAAATTACTGATGGCTGAAAGAGAGAAATCGGTGTGTAACTATTCATCTGATATAATACGTTTATTAGTAAGGGGGTTAGTGTTGGCCTTCATCATCCCACTGCTGGGAAAAGGCCTCTCCCTATGACTTACAGCTCTTTTGATCTAAAACTAATGTGGACCACATCACTGTAGCCAAGTAAAAAAATGCAACAACGATTCCTATACAAATATCTCTTTAAAAGAATGCACTTCGGGAATCGTCGACTATCTTCGGAAATACGAACACGCGATCATGAGGTCTAATATAGAGCTGTAATAACCATGGATGCACTTGCCTAATTTGTATTACCATGATTACAAAATTGTAGATTATCAACTCTATGCAATTCCAAAAAAAAGTTTTGGTTTAACTGTACGTTAACACGTGAATGGGCAATTAGATTATTGATTTAATTTAATAGGCGTAGTATGGAACTACCATTCCGTTACGGGGTTTGTTCCTACAATATTTTCTGTTTGCATTGATGTCGGCTACCGATTTATACAGAAAATGCGTGGCCCCCATTTTGAAAAAAAAAAAAAAACAAAATGGCGAACACTATAGGTACGCCAGGCTCCATATAAAAATCTTCAATCCCCTTTGTAACTATTTCCGTCTTATTACAATACGAGTTCTAACTTTAAACCTAGCCTAAACCTGCGAGACAGTTACTGTATTTTCAACTTCATTCCGACGAATGGAAAGTTCTTAATGCAAAACTGACAACATAGACTCGGGTTTAACATCATTTTTTGTAATAAGAACTTTAACTTTGTCGGAATTAAGTTCGACATTTGAAAATGGCTCGATCGTTTAAACCTGGGTCTAAAGATAAACCTTGTTTTGTAATAAGACTGTTTTTGTCTCTATATTAATACGTAATGTCGATAGGGTTGCCAGTCTACATACCGACGCGAATACAAAAGTCGCCGCCCCTCAGTCCTACTCATGAGAACAAATTCGGTAACTAATTTGTTGTGTACTGCATGGTTTTCGTAGCAACCCTAGATTTAGTGCCGATATTGATACATTATATATGTATATTTGTTGATTTTTGGAATATAACTACATACTACAAATGTTTTTAGATTAAAAAATTGGTTTATTTTCATACTTTTGATATTTTTTTTTGTAAAAGTTGTTTTTTTATTTCTCTTTCAAATCAATTTTAACTTTTATAACTTTAATTAAATACAAAGTTTTTAGTCATGAGTGGATATTAAAAGAAAGGTATCGGCACTATATAATATTGTTACTTATTTTGCACAATATTAACTATCCACCCTGCTTGTTTCGATGTGTGATTACCGAACTATTTCACAAAAAACTATCGCACAATTTTTTTTAAAGAACTTCTTTATTTTGAAAGTAAAATTTTAAAACAATATGTACGTACAGATCTCCCAGTAAAAATAATATGCGCTTCGGAAATCATCGTCTATCTTCGGATGTACGAACGCGCGATGATGAGATCTAATATAGAGCTGTTACAACCGTGGAAGTAGTTACCTATTTTGTATTACCATTGGTTTCAAAATTTGAGATTAACAACTCTAGGCAATTGCCAAAAAAGAGGAGGGAAGGAGGGACAACGACGGCCAACCTGTTACCATGGCTTCAGTATAATGTACCTATGTATAATGTATTTATGAGTGTAAGAACATTTTTCGTAGGTTATTTTTAAAAAAACAGCTGTTTCCAACAAAAGTGCAATACCTACGCTAAGCGGTCAAATGTAGGGAATCAAACTGTAACCGTAATAAGTGTTTTTAACACTGTTTTTTAAAACTGTTTTAAAAGAAAAACACTTCTAAATGTAACAGATACAATAATGTTACAGAATCAAAGTATAACCTTTTATATGTGTTAATAAGTGTTAATATGTGTAACAGAAATAAGCATTTGTAGGTATAATTGCACGGTACCGCAAAAACGCGCGGCGATGGCGGCTATTTTGGCAACGCCGCGTTTACCGGTTACACTGTCTTATTAACACTGTTAACACTTTCATATCTGTTACACTTTTGTAAGTGTTTTGGGTTAACACATATTGTGTGTTACATATTTGATTCTGTTATCAATTCAATATGTAACAATTATAATTCTGTAACCTTAATGAAGCTGTTTTTAAGTCCTTGGTCAAATGTATGGAACAGCATTTTTTTTTTTATAACCGACTTATAATTTCAACGCAGGTTCAGAATCGTGTACAGCATTCATGGTAACCGGTTGGGTGTCGGATATCCCTGCCACCCTGTAGAGCTGTTAATACCATAGAAGTACTTACCTAATTTGTATTACCATTGGTTACAAAATTTATGATTAACTACTCTATGCAATTAAAAAAAAAATGTAAATGTAAAATCGTTCATGACCTTAGTTTGCACAGCTTTATGTGTACTCTGCACATCTCCACAAATTAGTTATACAGGGTTACTGGTAAAACATTATCAACCTCTTAAAAGGTCATTATGAACAACTTTTACTATGGGACCAAACCTGAAATTGCGAATAAAAAATCAGCTGTTCCTTACATTTATGTTCGTATAACTCGTCACAATATAGGGAACAGCTGTTTTTTTTTTCGCGATGTCAGGTTTGGTCCCATAGTAAAAGTTGTTCATAATGATGAGTTCAATGACCTCTTAAGAGGTTATTGTTTTACCAATAACCCTGTATACTTGTGAATGTAGCTAACGGTATAAACACTAAAGTGTGGCCGACGAAGGAATGCGTTCTTGACATCTGTCAGTTTCATACAAACACGTCTCTGTTTGTCTGACACCTGTCAGGAACGCATTCTCTCGGGCGGCCGGACTGTAGAAATAAGCCTGCTTGTGAATGTGATAACTTTAGTTGCACTGTATTTCCGTAGTTATGTCTATTTAGCCAGTGTTTCGTAGTCCTTCTAAAAAATCCTAGTATTCAGCTGCATCCCGTTAGACTGGAAGCCGACCCCAACATAGTTGGGAAAGGCAGGCAGATAATGGTCTTACATCTTAAACTGAACTCAACTACTATCGTATTAAAGTAGCCTTACCCAAACCACAAAATACAGATAGTACAGAAGTCAATCACATGTATGTACTTCACTTTTCATACCTACGCTCGGCGGACGCGCTAGGGTCGTCAACTTTGACTTATGCACAAAAAACTATCGTGGTAGTGGCACTCGTATCTAGTTGTTTGATTTATTGTTGAGCTTATTCTTCATAGTATTACAATACAAAAAGTTTACAGAACAAAAACGTATAAAATTTTACATTTGTCAATTTTCGCTATCGAAAATCCCTAATAACTTCAAAACGGATTACCCTATTTACACAATTTATTTTGCCCTATCCGTTTTAGACCTAAACCTAACAAATGACACTAAAAGCAACAATATCTTCACGAACAAAAAATCATGTTTTCAACTGACGTAATAGTTGGTGGCGTGAATTTACCTTACAAAATAATTACTTCGTTTATACTGATTCAAAATAGGAAAATAAATCGAGCTTAGATAGCCATTTTTTTGTTGCTCCATTTCTGCACTTCACAAACGCGTGTCTCAAGCGGATGCCACGCACGCTCGCACTGCTCCCAACCCGTCTGAGATAACGTGTCCGTGAGCGGTGTCTATGTGTGCGTTGCTCGAGCGCACTTTGTATATAGATTGACTTCTGTACTATCTGTATTTTGTGCCCAAACTATGTTCATTTAGCGGTTGAAACTTGAAACTAAGGTGTATATGATTGTGCAGGTCCAGTAAAGGATATAGACGACGCGGCAGAACGGTTTATAGCGGAACAACGGAGCGCCTTAGCACGTGCCGCAGTCAGGAAGTATGCTAGACGATCGCCTCAGAGGTAAGTGTTGTTTTTACAAACTGACTTACACTTAAAAATGACTATAGTTTTTAGGGTTCCGTACCCAATGGGTACAAAACGGAACCCTATTACTAAGACTTCGCTGTCTGTCCGTCTGTCCGTCTGTCCGTCTGTCCGTCTGTCTGTCACCAGGCTGTATCTCAAGAACCGCGATAGCTAGACATTTGAAATTTTCACAGATGATGTATTTCTGTTGCCGCTATAACAACAAATACTAAAAACAAAATAAAATAAATATTTAAGGGGGGCTCCCATACAACAAACGCGATTTTTTTGCCCTTTTTTGCTCGTTATCAAAAATGGCAACAGGTAGGCACTTGAAATATTCACAAAATACTCAGTTGTATTTTAACTTTAATAATAAATAATAAAATTAAAATAAAATAAATATTTAAGGGGGGCTCCCATACAACAAACATGTTTTTTTTCGGCGTTTTCGCCTTGTGGTACGGAACCCTTCGTGTGCGAGTCCGACTCGCACTTGGCCAGTTTTTTAAATATCACAATAGTTCATTACTCGGCCGTATACAGACTGGCTTAAACTTAAAAATTACTACAGTTTTTTTTTAAATATCACAGGACTTCATTACTCGGCCGTATGCAGACTGACTTAAACTTAAAAATTACTACAGTTTTTTTTAAATATCACAGGACTTCATTACTCGGCCGTATACAGACTGGCTTAAACTTAAAAATGACTACAGTTTTTTTTTAAATATCACAGGACTTCATTACTCGGCCGTATACAGACTGACTTAAACTTAAAAATTACTACAGTTTTTTTTTTTTAAATTAACATGCCTTCATTACTCGGCCGTAAATATAACACACAAGGTGCTGCCCGCGACTTTGTCCGCGTGGAAGTCGTAAGATACACAATACCTATACTAAAATAACAGCCACATGTTTATAAAACTCCCAGTCGCTATTACTTCGTTTTCGCTTAGCGTTCTTTCTGATTTTTTTTCTTTTTGCTCAGCTCCTTTTGGTCTTAGAGCGATGTTAAATAACCTATAGCCTTCCTCAAAAATTGGGCTATAAAATGCAAACAAAAAAAAAAATCAAATCCGATTGGCAGTTTGTTTATTTAAGGACCACCAACAAAGCATACACCAAAAATACATGTTAAAATACACATATTATTATTACATTTTATAGTGTAGCCTTAATTAAAGGCAGTTCCAGAGATTACCCCCTACATACAAACTTACAAACAAACAAACACCTCTCTAAATATTAGTTTATAATCAACAACTTGGTTACTCTTGTCTTGGTGTCAGTCTCTTTTCTATACATATATAAAATGAAGTGTCTGTTTGACAAAATAACAGCTTTTTACAAAATGCATATACTATACGGTACTTATAACTAAGAAACAATTTTTTGTCTGTTTGTACCGGCTAATCTCCGAAACGGCTGAACCGATTTTGATGAATTTGGTATGGGCATACTTTAAAGCCTAGGGAAGGACACAGATTTTTATCGACATACCACGCGGGCGGAAGCTAGTTAAAACTAAACGTGCTATTTTGACCCCTGTACTTGCTAGGGTCGAACTTATTTATTTATTAACTCAACATCACTTTCATTACAGGAATTTCCTAATTCAATAGTGTGGCCATGATTACAGTATTATTATTTACCATAACATAATTATTATGTACATCGTGGTTTTTGTAAACACAGAGAACAAGTAATATCTATGTTGTCTGCTACGTCATTAAGTACACGCAAGGTGCGCGTTATACTGCCTTAATAAATTGTGCCCGAGAAATCGATAAATTAACATCGCAGACCGTTCGATTTAAATATTTTTTCTTTTGTATTGTTCCAGATACATAGAAAACACAACAATAGAGATAGAGAATGATTTGGCGCACCCTCCGCGCAGGAGTAACGACGACGACGACCTGTTGAGGCGACAGGAGGAGTTCATCAACGCCAACAGAGCCGGTCTTAGGAGAAGGTGAGTTAAATAGGAGATCTGGGGGCTTAAAAAGGCCACTTTGGAGAATCATAAAAGGATAACATTATGAATCGTAATATGGCGAAGACAGTCCGTGTTTTTCTTTCTTTTCGCTGCACTACGTAGCGTAGGTATAATCAAAGAGATTGGGATTGGATTGATTGGTATTTTAGCACAGACAAAAAAAAAAACTGAAAAATGGGATTTCACCAATGGGATTTGATACGATTAACTTAACGGTTAACTATACATTATGATATCCTTTTATGATTCTGCCAAATTGTCCTTTTTAGGCCCCACGGGCTCTGCCTGAGGTCGAAAAAATTTTGGGATACCAAAGTAAAATCATTTATTTCAAATAGGCACATAAAAGGCATTTTCGAATGTTAAACTTGATTTTAGTCGCCCCTTCCAAAACGTAGTTTCGTGTGGAGAAGAATGGACAGGAAACTCCACCGTTACCTACTCTTTTAAAATGTTTTACAATATTTTGTATGGAAATGGAATATAATATGTAGTTATTTTTGCAACTGTTGTATACGTATAGGGCAAAGTACTTCGGTGACCCATGTACCCTGCGTGAGATGGTCAGTAACATCAAGGCGTTGCTGACCTTTTTTGAGGAGCTGGGGTGTCTGTGTGGTGCCGGACTTAAAGAATAGCACCACCCCCTACTTCCCGTGGGTGTCGTAAAAGGCGACTAAGGGTCTTACCGGAGAATGGGCAGCAGTGTTCTCTATGCATTCCACCATCACACCATACTGCGATCGCCAACCCGCCTGCCAAGCGTGGCGATTATGACAAACCCCCCTCAAAATTGGGGGAGGCCTATGTCCAGCAGTGGACGTCTATCGGCTGAAATGAAGATGATGATGATGTTTAGACGCATATGATGCGAACAAATATTCCTACAATCTGTCATTGTGTCTATTCTTCCGTTAAGAAAACCCGTTTCTACGGTGGTTATGCTACGCGTGCATGGTTATCATGGACCAATCTTTATCAAAGGAATCCAGCTTATCCCGCCATCTTCGTAATTACCGGGAATTCGGCCTTATTACAAAACAAGATTTATCTATAGACCCAGGTTTAAACCATCCAGCCATTTTTAAATTTCGAACTATAATCCGACGAAGCTAAAGTTCTTATTACAAAAACTGACGTTAAACCCGAGTCTAAGTTGTCAATTTTGCATTAAGAAATTTACGTTTGTCGGAATAAAGTTCAAAATAGAGGAACTGGCTCGAAGGTTTAGGCTAGGTCTAAAATTAGATCTCGTTTTGTAATAAGACGGATTGGGTCGTAAGTTTGGCTCATTGATCGTCTGACATGCGGCAGATGTGTTTTTAAATTGTGTTACTTTTATGTATAGGATGCGTTCCCCGTCCCCGGCGCGGCGCTCCGTGTCCCCGCGCCGCAGCCCCGAGCGACGCGCGCGCGCTGACGGGCCGCGACACGCGGACGAGGTCAGCTATACCATATCATGCTATACATATGCACTGATTTAAATAAACTCTAGGTCAAAAGTAATTTGATTCCTAAATAAACAATATTTTGGGGCACCATTGCTTCATATTTTTGAAAAAAAAAAATGCTAACGAATGTTGTTGAACTGTCAAAATGAAAGCCATATGTTACGCGATAACCCGCAGATACACTGCGGTTCGACACTCATAGTTTGAGGAAGACAACCGTAATTTTATGAGTTCTGTCTCACAGGACAGCGAATATAAGCGAAGACTGCGCGAACAGGAGAGCCTTCGCGAGAGAGTGCTGCGAGCTAAGGAAGTGCGGCGCAGGAAGAACGCGGTGGCCTTGCACAAGCAGCTGCAGGACAAGTAAGATATACCTACTAAGTAGATTCATCTTTACATAGTATAAAACTCTAGCGGTATCTACAACGCCACATGCGGACACCCCGTCATACTGACGTCACGCAAAATCCTGCATCGCGCAAGCAGAGTTTACCACGCAACTAGTATAGATACAACGGCCCGACATGAATCATCGGGCAGTTGCCCGCCAGACACAACACCCGTCCGGTCGAAAGATCCTCCCTTTTCTATAGAGTATGCGTGAACTTTACACCCTGTTTCTCATAAGTACCTCTACAAAACAAAGTCTTTCCCGCTGTCTGTAAGCTAAGATCTTTTAAACTACGCAACGAATTTTAATGCAGTTTTCAGCAATAGATAGAGTGATTCAAGAGGAAGGTTTATATGTATATTATATGCATATTATAGTAGAGAAAAGCCGAGATATTCAAAGATTTACAAACATAATTTTTGTGCGCTTACATTGCAAACGCTGGCGAAACCATACGAAGTAGATCAAATTAATAAACTACGGAATTGTATATCTTAAAAATATCGATGAAAAAGACCGCGATGGTATTTATGTTTATCTCTTAAGGATAACCCACAGTAACCATTTTTATATTTTACATATTACAAAATAATTATGGATTATTTACCAAGCTATTTTAAACAATACTGTATTATTCCTTATCCAATTAAATACATAAGATACGTTGTTCATTTCATGTAGATCAAAATTGCCCTTTACAGCATATCATTAAAATTAATATCTTAGAAGATATCAGAAATTTAAAAAGCGGGGACAGCGGCTGGCGGGGCGGTACGAAGTTTGCCGGGTCAACTAATTTAAAAATAAAGAAAGAAAGACAGAATAAGTATTTATTGGGACTTTAACAGGAAGATCACAACTTAAGAGCGTTTACGCCGTACGGCATTTCATACAAACTTTCAAGCCCTTATTTTTGGAAATGAATGAACCAATTTTAATGAAACTTCATACGCATAAGCAGGATAGAAAGTTCTAAAAAGTTAGTAGAGAACATTTTCGAAAAATAGTATTACAGCCAAATTAGACCGATTTTAAATTTTCCATAGAAACAGAGATTTCCAGATATCTTTTTTTAAATAAGACATTTCGAAAATGTTCTCTACTAACTTTTTAGAACTTTCTATCCTGCATATGCGTATGAAGTTTCATTAAAATCGGTTCATTCATTTAAAAAAATAAGGGCTTGAAAGTTTGTATGAAATGCCGTACGGCGTAAACGCTCTTAAACTAAACACACTCATAGAAACTGTAGGGACTACAGGCAGAAATGTGCTAACGCTGCAAATGGTAATGTTCCCCCGCGCATATGGTTTAGCCGGCAGTCGCTTGCGCCGCGCCGAAACGGTGACTTGTGTAACATTGTATTAACCCTGTTAACGTGGATATCGAATAGACTGGTTTACGGACTTGTGCATTTTATTTACTCTCCTTACTACAACCACCGAAGCAACCTCAACAGAAACATTTTTTTTCGATAGCCTATATTGTGTCCCACTGCTGGGCAAAGACCTCCCCTTTTTTCTTTCAAACCTCACTGACTTGGGCGATCTCTGGCTATGTTGGCCTTGCAAACCTCGTCAGATCGTCTCGCCACCTAAAAAATAAAATAAACAGTGGCCGACAGAGGTGAAAACAAAACACAAACAGAATACTTTGCCATCACTCACTGACATATTGGATATACATTAAAAACCGAGTACATCCCGAGGACAGCCGAACACATCCGAAGCGGGTATTTTTTTAATCGTCTTATAAACAAAACACGCGCGGTGTCGCTTGCGGTAAAGCCCGCTCCACATTCGCGCCGTGAACACCCGTGAAAGCCGCGAACCGCGAATGTGGATGGCTATCGCGCCCGTTCACTGGCTTCACGCCTTGTTCCCCGTTCAGTGTCGGTATTTTGCGCCCGCGTCAAAGGGTTTGCGAAGCGCAAACCTCCCGTGAACGCAAACGCATCCACACTCACGCGTGAAAACAGTAGCGCGCGAGACTCGGTGCCGTGAGGTGGTGTTTATTTGCCTACGGAGGACGGTGCGTCAAAATGAGCGTCAGTTGGACGAACGAGCAGGAACTCGTGTTGATCGAGTGTTATCACGCCGAACCCATTTTATGGGATGCTAAACACAAAGATCATAAAAATTCTCGACGAGCGCGCGAATTAAACTGAACGATAGCGAATGTGGAGGAATATGTTTTTCGCGACGACTTCGCGGCAAAATTACGGCGTGAATTCACGCCGTGAACCGTACAGGAGTCTGGAGCCCGCATAACAGCGGCGCGAGTTCAATGGTTTTTTTCCCATCTCAAAAAATGTCCAACGCGCCTAAAGAAGTCTTCACTTCAAAAATCGTCACACTGACTATTGTATAGGTGGAATCAAATTAACTGCAAATATTTTAAGGAGAGGTTCAATCTTTGATACTGAACAACTTTTCCAACAAAATGTAGGTACTTATATCGAAATATGAAAAAAAAATCACTTGACTTTCTGTATTAGTTAACATAAGTAAACAAAAATCTCTATTAAAATCTTTATTTTTTGCCCTAAAAATCTGGAAAAAATATATGTTTAGGTATCAAATAGGTACTAAATTTTTGTAAAGGCGAATTTAAATTTAGGAGCTCTTTCGTGAAGATTCTAAATGTGGGCAGTCATCCTGGCGTCAGAATGACTGGCCATTTTTTAAATTAATTTTCTCAGTTATTAATAAGGTACGAATTATTTAAACAAAGGTATCAAATAGTAGCAAATAGGTACTAGATTTTAGTAATATTTTAAAGCTGATCGGTCATTTTGGCCGGTCATTCTGATGAAAATCTCTAATAAAATCTTTATTCTTTGCCCTAAAAATGTACAAAAAATATATGTTTAGGTATCAAATAGGTACAAAATTTTTGTAAAGGCGAATTGAAATTTTGGAGCCCTTACGCGAAGATTCTAACTGTGGGCAGTCATCCTGACGTCAGAATGACTGGCCATTTTTTAAATAAATTTTCTCAGTTGTTAATTAGGTACCAATTATTTAAACAAAGGTATCAAATAGTAGCAAATAGGTATTAGATTTTAATAATATTTTAAAGCTGATCGGTCATTTTAGACAGTCATTCTGATGATCACCTAATTTCCAACCCTTTTCCACAGAGAACGTGAAACCCAAGACAAAGAAAAAGAGTCTCTACTAAAGCCCCCAACAGACGCCCCCCACGCGCCCACAGCGCGCGCGACCGAGCTGGGCGGGGGGGCAGGGGGGGCCGGCGAGCTACAACACATCAAGCCCGACACGACGAGGGGTTCTCCCGAAAAACTGGGAAAGTTGGAGAAATCTGACAAGTTGGAGAAAGCGAGGGTCGAAGTGAAAGTTGTGAAAGAAGTGAGGGATCGCTCGCCTGTTAAGGAAGAGAGGGTGGAGGTTAACTCTACATGTGGTGAGTTTTCTTCAAATTTTCTTATAGTAGTAATTGAGTTGGACCGACGACCTTGTGAAGGCCGCAGGAACCCGTTTGATGCGGGAAGCACAGAACCGGTCGAAGTGGAGGTGCTTGGGGAGGCCTATGTCCAGCAGCGGACGTCTTTTAGCTGAAATGATGATGAGTTGACTTGATGAGGAGCTTGACTATGTCTTCGTATACCTAATGCTATGTGATGGACAGCCCATTAAGATGACATATCCATACTAATATTATAAATGCGAAAGTGTGTCTGTCTGTTACCACTTCACGCTTATTTGTATAGAAAAAGCTCATCACAGACCAATGCTATCCACTTTTCTGCAAAACAGAACTAACTTCTCTACCTACTAAGACTATTATTTATTTAATCACTAGCAGCGCCCCGCGGTTTCACCCGCATACGTTTCGATCCCGTGGGTATCGGGATAAAAACTATCTTATGTCCTTTCCCGTTACTCAAACTATCTCTATACCAAATTTCATCTAAATCGGTTCACCGGTTTAAGCTTGAAGAGGTAACAGATAGACACACTTTTGCATTTATAACATTAGTATGGATAGATTCTACAAAACCCATGTTATGGCAAAATTATATATCACCTCAAATGTACCGACTTTTACTAAACTTACATAATTCTCTCTGCAGAAAACCTAACCCCCCCACACAAACTGCCAATCAAGCGCGAATCCTCAGACAGAGCGTTAACTCCCCCCCTACCGGACAAGAGAACTGACAGCGACGACGACCTCGACCTCATCCTGGGAGACATCGACGGCATCCTGTCCGACGACGAGGACAGCGGACGGTTCAAGGAGAAGCCTAAAAAGTGAGTAACTGTTAGCTTTTAAGCTTGTATTCAAGGAGAAGGGTAAGAAGAATAGTTGTCTAATATTCAAAGGGCTTTGAAGGTCCGTGGCATACCTATTTGTCCGCCATTTTTTTTTTGATAGTCTATGCAACAAGATTACGCAAGTTAAAAAAATATGGATGTCAAGTGATTAACTTATTTATTTATTTAATTATGGCACTCCAACGACTTATTCACTATTACATTTATTCGGGTACTGTAACAATTGAACTTTAAGTCTAGAGTGAATTTGTCACTTACAGGTGTGCACAGCATTTTATATATTTCAAGTTTTATAATTTTACATAGAGTAGGTACATATAGGTTAAAAAAAAACAAATCTACATGAAAACAAAATTGAAAACTAAAAAAAGAAAAGAAATAACTAGGTAAATCTATTTTGTTGCTCTCTAAATAATAATAATAATAATACTATTCAATGACAAATAATAAATAAGTAAGTAATAGTAGTATGTCTGTGTGGTGCCGGACTTAAAGAATACCACCACCCCTTACTTCCCGTGGGTGTCGTAAAAGGCGACTAAGGATCGTACCGGAGAATGGGCAGCAGCGTTCTCTGTGTATTCCACCATCATACCATACTGCGATCGCCAACCCGCCTGCCAAGCGTGGCGATTATTGCAAACCCTCCCAAAATTGGGGGAGGCCTATGTCCAGCAGTGGACGTCTATCGGCTGAAACGAACGAAGTAATAGTATATAAGCAAGTAATAATATCAACAATATAGATATTAACTGTGGCCACTGTGGGTCAATAACAATTGTTTGCGATAGCTTGCTGGCGAAGATGTCGATGCTATTGGTACGTGTATGTAGCTCATTGTACATCCTCATCAACCTGTTCATTGGTGCCGAATGTCCGAGGTTAGTTCTTGATGGGCATGGAGTGAATACATCTAGGATGCGTTTAGATCTAGGTGAACTATGGCGAGGGACAGTTATATTTATTTCGACGAGAAGCTTCGGAACTTGTATAGATCCATTAATGATTTTGTGTAGCAAAATCAGGTCGTTAGTATGCCTTCGCTGTTTTAATGTTATCATTTTAAAATGACCTAGCCTTTGCGAGTAATCAGCGTCCAGAGGGCAGCTATTGGATTTGTACCGCAGATAGTGTGTAAAGCTTTTGTGCACCCGTTCTATGCGATTCACATGTGTACCATAAATTGGATTCCAAACAGGTAACTTGAACGTTAATATCTTGGAAACGTGACGCTTTACGGAGTTTGGTCCTATTATGTTTTCTGTTTGTATTGATGTCAGCTATCGATTTGGGCATCATGCGTGGCCGCCATTTTGAAAAAAAAAACAATATGTTGGACAGGTAGGTAGGCCAGGCTCCATATAAAAATCTTCAATCCCCTCTGTGTTGCTGCAAACACTTAATTTTGAAAAATGTAAAATGTATGGAATGTTACAAGGAACGCGTTTCTCGCTACATTTAAACCTTTTTCAATTTTTGGAAAATACTCTTTGGACGAAGCTTGAAGAATATTACCACAATACAAAAACATTTTTAACCCTTCACACTGGGCTCTGGCGTCTGGCCGCCCGCCTGTCGAAACGCCCCAAGTGTCAGCGTAGTTGAACGTACTTTTAGATTTTTGGGTAGGACTTCAGAAAAACTGAGAAATCGGCAATTTATAGCCATTATCATGGTATATATTATACCTACCTGGCTTCGTTATGAGCTTATCTGACTATTTATACCATTCAATAAGCAAATCAAACTGACCTTACGTCGCAGTGATGTGATATGTTTTCACTTTCATAAATTTCGTTGTGTACATACGCTGTACCGTTGATATTTCGAGCACTTTTTCTTATGTACGTACGCTGTAACGTTGAGACTTGACGGGTTAATGAGTTTTATGAATATTATCATTGTACACGTCGTAACAAATCCACGGTTTTATTATAAGCACCCAGCGACTCAACATTTCTATCCTGTTCCAGACCAGACCCAGTACCAAAGTCGAAGCCTCAAGTGGATTTACGGTCCAAGCTTCCTCCCAAGTCTTCCAGCGAACACAAGAAGCAACAGAGACAGAAGATCGTGTTCACAGAAGATAATAGAGAAGAAGTAAAGAGTAAGAAGAAAGGTAAGGGACCAAATAATAGGTTAACTCTTGCCTTATTCCTTGGCCACGACAATGCTGCTTAGGGTGCTGTAATTGACATAAAGATTTGAAAGGATGTTAATTCCTTCTAAACAAATATCAACTTTACTGTTTTGTGAATTTTAAATTAAAATAATATGTACAGACGCCAGCACATCAAGCTACTACAATCTGTTATATTTCTTTAATAGATTTTCAACTTTATCGCTAAAGCGTAAGGCTCAAAGTTGATTGGGGAAATTTGACAGTTTCGGGCAGCTCGATGTGCTGGCGTCTGTACACTAACAAGTAACCAACCCGCACTTGGCCCGCGTGGTGGATTACGGCCCACTCCCTCTCACAGAGAGGAGGCCTGTGTCCCAGCAGTAGTGAGAACGATATAGGCTGGTTATGTTAACAAGTTATTAATTTATACTTATTAGTATAAATTAATCAAACTGAAGTTTGTTTGTTTGTTTTTGGGAATGCGCTAATCTCTGGAACTACAAGTCAGATTTGATTTTTGTTTTGCATTTGATAGCCGAATTCTTAAAAAAGGCTATAGGCTATTTAACATCACGCTAGACTTCTTAGGAGCCGAGCAAAAATAAAAAATCACAAAGAACGCTAAGCGAAACAAGAAAATTATATCCTAACTTAACTAAAACTATGGTCGTGGTCTCTTTAAGGAAATCTCGGAAACGGCTGGTTGACACTTACTGTAACCCAAGGCCAATCTTACCTTGTCTAGAGGCTAAGCATTGCCATACAACGTGGCAAGCTCGCAAGTCTCTGGGGCACCTACATTATCAGTCGACAGCGATGCGGAGAAATTATTCGACGCCATATTTATTATTTATTTATTTAAACTTTTCGCACAAAAAGGTACAAAGGCGGACTTAATGCCTTAGGTATAATGCCTTATATACATTTTGGTCAAGTAGGTTTGATCTTGTTGTTAGATTGAACTTTTGTATTAAACAGCAGATTTTTTTTTTTCGTGATTTCAGAGTTGGTCCCATAGTGAAAGCTGTTCATATTCATGGGTAGAACACCCTGTAAAAATTTCGAGACAAAAAAATCATCCAGTATTAATCATCTTTTATTTTGTTACAGAAAAGTCCCCGCCGCGTCGAGCGGTCGTCACAAGCTCGACAGTAACCGATGATGCAGATCCGCCTGTCGAAGTTAAAAAGACAAAGGTAAGAAGGCAGGACTGTATAATATTATGTTAAGGCCCAGGCAAATAAGACCTTGTCTGCGAAAAACACTTTGTGCAGATTTCTCACCGGGGTCATTCATGTCGAATTCGTGTTAAAAAAAAATACAACGCGCTAAATACATGGAGGCTCCAATACGTAACAGAATGGCCCCAGGGCCCTACTTCACTGTGACCACTTAATGATTCCTCACTTTGAAACCACGTCAATTCCCTAGGGCCGGTTTTTTAGGGTTCCGTTGCCAAATGGCAAAAAACGGAACCCTTATAGATTCGTCATGTCTGTCTGTCTGTCTGTCTGTCTGTCTGTCTGTCTGTCTGTCTGTCCGTCCGTATGTCACAGCCACTTTTCTCCGAAACTATAAGAACTATACTGTTGAAACTTGGTAAGTAGATGTATTCTGTGAACTGCAGTAAGATTTTCACACAAAAATAGAAAAAAAAAACAATAAATTTTGGGATTCCTCATACTTAGAACTGAAACTAAAAAATTTTTTTTTTCGTCAAACCCATACGTGTGAGGTATCTATGGATAGGTCTTCAAAAATGATATTGAGGTTTCTTACATCATTTTTTTCTAAACTGAATAGTTTGCGCGAGAGACACTTCCAAAGTGGTAAAATGTGTGTCCCCCCCCCTGTAACTTCTAAAATAAGAGAATGATAAAACTAAAAAAAATATATGATGTACAATACCGTGTAAACTTCCACCGAAAATTGGTTTGAACGAGATCTAGTAAGTAGTTATTTTTAATACGTCATAAATCGTAAACCGCATTTTACCTTTTATTCAACCAACTCAAATATAAAAAATAAAAAAAAACATTTAATTTCATAAACATAAACCTTATGCATAAACCCGGATGTTACGGAACCCTCGGTGAGCGAGTCCGACTCGCTCTTGCCCGGTTTTGATCCGTAGTTAACTCAACCAATTGTTAATAAAAATTGAAACTACTGGTTAAATTTTGGCAAAATGTGTTTTTTGAACAATTGTTTGTCTTTGAATTGTCAAATAATTAACTATTAGTTGACCCAGTTGAGTTACTATTTTTAACAATTGGTCGAGTTAACCACGGATCAAAAAACCGGCCCTAATCACGACATCTGCTATTAACTTACTCTCTACTAGCTGCGCCCCGCGGTTTCACCCGCATAAGTGTCGATCCCGTGGGAATATCGCGATAAAAAGTAGAAGAAGAAGAAGAAGTAACAAACATATAAACACACACACACGCACTGACAAACTTTCGCCTTTAAAATATTATTGTGATGATGGTTTGAAACTTTGAACTGTCAAAATATGTACATGTTGTCCGTACGGGTGACATTTCTATTTGTTGCCCTTAACAAGACACAATGACGTGGTTTGCACGTAGTAAAATTTCGCGGGGAATAATACAGAATTAGGGTCCTGATTAAGTTTAGAATGATAAAATCTCTACCACAAAAGCAAGTGAGACCTTTACAGATGGATATTGTTACAAATAAATATGATTGTGATGAATCAAATAATAATACTTCGTTGGTCTTGTAGTCGCAAGCGCGACTGCTGTGCATGAGGTCCTGGGTTTGAGTCCCAGGTCGGTCATAGTGTTAGTGTGTTATTCCACCTGGAATTTGTGAGTAGCAGCCATAAACCGGATTTGTGGCCGGTTAATGGCACATAACATAACTGGCGAAATGTCCTTCCTAGTCCTTCGAGGATTACAGACGAGACGTTATGTAATATTACAAATAAATATTTAAAATATTTGTTATTTTCAGGTAAAATCTAAACTGGACATGACTGTGAAATCCAGACAACGGATAACATACGAGAAAGAGGTAATTCGCATACTGTTAATTAGAATCGCACCGCGGTTTTTACGTGCTGAAACTTGTCAAAAATAAGTTGAGACCCTTTCATACTGCATAGCTCAATTAAATTTTATTAAATGAAATTACAAATATCTTTGTAGCGAAACCTTTTTAAGTAAGTACTACTTCCTGTGTTAGATTTGTAAAAGCTATAGAAGCGTTTGACAAAGTTTATGGATAACGTGAAGAACACGGTGTATATATGCAATATTATTTTTAGTATAATATGCGAAACACGTGTCTAGTATTTTTATGTAGAAAATCTATGTACAAACAAAACTGTATCAAGAAAAATCACAAAGTTATAAGCTTGTTAAGTTACCTGTTTGTTCGTACAAAAACATGCTCACCTGCGCCGCTCGCGCCGCGCCGTCTTGCGCTCATTGATAATAGTACCTAGGTACCTAACCGTTCAGCGCGGAGATTGGATAACCTACTTAGTGTCGCTCGGTGTCCAACTTTTAACCTTTTTTAAATATTTTAGGGTTTGTCCCAAAAATATTTACACAACATGGGACATGGGGTAAAAATTATTGGAATCGATTCAGTCAGTTACTTATACTGTACAAACTACATTCAGGTATTCAGGTTACTCAGGTTTTGCATATACTAAAAATAACGTTATATATATATTTTTTTTTAAGGACATGTAATCTTTTTCTTCTTGACAGTCAACTTAATTTTTGAAGATTTTATTCAAATTACGTTTTCCAATTTTCTCCAGCAAGCTGAAAAAGCAAAAGAAGACGAGAAAAAAGCAGCAGCTTTCTCAAACAGACGAGTGATCCTACAGAGGAAAGCTCCCAAAGAGAAGTCTTCCTCAGTATTCTCAAGAATCGAGGTCAAAACCGACCCGACGAAACCCAACCCTGGCATATTCAGCCGGGCAGTCAGAACCGCTATCGGCACAGAAAGTGCTAGAATCGTCATCAAAAAAGACGAACCACAAATTCAATTTGAAAGCGACTCGGAAGTTGACGAGGACAGTTTACTAGAAGACTCGGGGAATATTGCCACTGTGGCCAATTTACCCCACGGAATGACGGACACCAGGTTGAAGACTTTGGCCGGCAGTGAAGTGCAGGTAATTAGAATTTTAGGGTTATTTTCTTTGGATTGTCTCTCTTTCTTTTTGAGGTTGGTGGTTCGAATGGTTATTCAACTTGTTACGGCAAGTAGCATTTTAGATACAGCTCGTCATATGGAAACTAGGATCAGTATTTTTGTAGGTTAGATTAATAATCGGGAGAAAAATCCATATAAAATTGATATTTATTCTTGTCTTAACTATTATAATGGCGGTGAAGAATCTAATGTAGGCATGGTTAAGAATATACCTATAGTTTTAGAGTTCCGTGTCCAAAAGTTATGACCCTATTACTAAGGCTTCGCTGTCCTTTCGTCCGTCCGTCCGTCCGATTGTGTGTCACAGGACTGCATCTTTTGAACCGTAATAGGTACACACTTGTAATTTTCACAGATTGTATATTATAACAAAAAAAAAATTAAGTTAAAAATTACAGGGCTCTCCCATACAAGAAATATTGTACAGTGGAACGGAACCAACTTGGCCGGTTTTTATATTGAGTACGAAAGTGACAACCATTTATTAGTCCTAGAACCAACAATTCTCAGGCATGTGACATCTACCCGCACCGCGCCCGCGTGTTGGAGTAGGTACGGCCCACTCCCTCTCACAGAGAGGAGGCATGTGTCCCAGCAGTGGGAACATTATAGGCTGGTTATGCTCATACTTTGAATACAGCTAACTGATATTGAAAACCACATCAAAATCTGTTGTGTAGTTTCGAAAAACAACCCGATCACACAAACAGACACGAAAATCGTTGGAGTGCCATAATAAATAAATAATAAAAGCGAATTTAATTTAAAGTAGGTATGTATAAATGGTGAAAAATACTGCGATCCAAAACCAAGATAACGGACGTCACCCAGAAAGCCGCTAAACTTAAGTGGGACTGGGCCGGACATGTTTGCCGCATGTCAGATGACAAGGACTAAGACATCCACCGATTAGGTCATACTAAACGCACGACGCCGTCGCGCCAGGCCGGGAATAGCTTGACTCTTACCGTAAGGACTGGCCAGCACTCGCAAAAGGCAGAATTGTGTAGAAAAGGGAGAGAAAGGCCTTTGCCCAGCTGTGGGACAATACAAGCCTGTATTGTATAGTTAGATAGACAAATCAATGGTGAACATAATCATACTCATTAATGTATGTAGGCAACTAAGATCTCATAAAGGTGTCTACTGAGGTTAATTTTAAAAAAAAACAGTGGCACTCAGGGAGTGCCGACAGAAGTGAAATCAAAACACAAACAGAATACTTTGCCATCACTCACCGACATATCGGATATAGATTAAAACCGAGTCCATCCCAAGAACAGCCGACCACATCCGAAGCGGGTATTTTATAATAATAGCGAGTTCAATGGTTTTTTCCCAACTCAAAAAATGCCCAACGCGCGATAATAATTCAATTCAATATATCGCGATTCAATATAAAGAAGTTTTCACTTCAAAAATAGAAATGTATAAAAGTGGTCGAATCAAAAGGTAGGTAGGTGTGGAATTAACTATGGAAAAAAGCGTAAATTTATAACGTACACTAGCTGATGCTCGCGACTACGTCTGCGTTCCAAGATGGACAGTAGCCTATGTCATGTCATGTATGCCTATGTTCTCCAGGTCATGATCTACCCATGTGCCCCAAATCCGTGCGTGAAAGCGTAAGGAACAAACAACCAAAAAACCAAATCCTTTTTTCTTTTTATAATATTAGTTTATATGAAAACGAAGTTTTCAGTCATATGTATTTTGCATAAGCCAGTCATGTAATAGGCATATAATAGTTATATACTAGCTGTGTGAGTTAGATTCCTGCGGGGATTGTGCATTTTCCTGATAAAAAGTATCCTATGTCATCCGGGAATCGTGTGGTCTTAAAGACAAGTAAGAAGAAAATACATTTATTTAGCACAGACTAAAAGGCACACAATACAATGTACAGTAGGGCTGCAAAAGTGCAGGGATAGTTCAGAAATAAAATCGTGTGAAGCGAGAAATGACGCCATCTAGCGTAAAACCAGTTAACGACTAACAAAATTTCATTATACTGTTACTAGATGGCGTTGCTTTGCTTTTTATGACAAAATATTTATGTAGTTTCTTTTTGTCTCTTCAAACATTCAAACAATTTATAATTAATAGTTACCTTAAAAAAAATTGTTCCTAACTATTAACCTACTATGTTAAAATTGAATATCAATTTATTAGTAGTAAGTAAGAAATAACCAAACAAACGATGAGGGCGCCACTGCGCATACTTAATTATTCCTATCGGTTTCGGGTTGGCTTTAGTATCGTTTGGCAGGCGGAGGGGGTTAAAAGTGGTTAAATCTGGTAGAGGGTGGGTCCCCGATTATAACGCTACCGTTCTTATTACAAGGTAATGGATATTTTTCGAGAAATTAATAAAAATTGTTTCTAACCTCAAATCAGATAAAAAGTGTAACGAAACGTTAAAATAGGCGATTGACAACCAAATCTGTACCAGTATATTGTCTGTGGTGTAAAATGTCTGTAAAATAGGTGAAACGGAACGTAAAAAAGAACTGTACTGTCAGTGTTATTAAGTACTCTGTGGTTCATTCCGTTTCTTC